>CAKJTW010000060.1:8750000-10000000 GCA_917880005.1 Nanger dama
AGGTACCATTTGAAAGGAAAGCTTGCAATTTACTTTGTTTAAAAGCCCCCAAAACAGTAATCATATACCAATTGTGCTCTTACTAAGTTATACTAAAAAATAATCCAATAAGGTAAAAAATGGAAATATTCCCATCACAGTTTTGATCTTCTATAGCTGGGGCTGACATACAAAATACTTAAATAACATATATTTATTTCTCACAGTTCTGGAGGATGGAAACCCAAGATCAAGGTGCCAGCTTATTTGTTTCCCAGTGAGAACCATTTCCTGTCTTGAAGAAGGCCATTTTCTTACCAAGTGCTTGCATGGTCTTTCCTAGATGAGTACATGCAGAAAGTGAGAGAGAGACGGTGAGCTCTCTGGTGGTTCTTCCTACTTTTGATTAGAGCACTAACCTCATCATGTGGCTCCACCATCATGAGTTTATCTTACCCTGATTATCTGCCAAAGGCCCATCTCCAAATAGCATCACAGTGAGGGTTAGGGCTTCAATACGTATATGAATTTAGGAAGTGCACGATTCAGTCCACAGCAGGTTTATCATTAAAAAAAAAAATGGAAATAAATTCAAATGTTTAAATAATTCTAATTCTATTTTAGAAGGGCAATTACTATTGATAGCAAAAATGTTCACAAAATTTGGGCTTTTTTGTGTATAAGTATGTTCATTTTTGAATTCTAGTTTCATAGTTTATATTATAGTAATCAGAGTTCAAATGTATATTTTATTATTTTTACTAACGTTTTTTAGACTTTTACTCTGCCAAGATTCTCCACATCAGTCATGTTATGAAATAAGGCAGTACAATCTAATTTTGTAATATGTTTATGCATATATGTGTTAAGTTAAAAATCAAGATATAGACCACAATCTGCTGCATGAATCAATCTAAGTAAAATATTTATGTACATTCATGTGTATATACTCACAGACATTTCTGAAAGTGCATAAAATATACTGCTGAAGGTGGAGTGGGGAATAGGATTAGAATGTTGCATTGCAAAGGAAACTATATTTTTAAGAATTTTTGAATTGTTTTAAAATTTTACCATAGGAACATATATTTCCAACTAAAAATGACTGTAAACAATCATATACAAAGAAAACCAAGAGTGGAGGAAATTTTGACCAGAAAGTCTCATAGCTTCCTCCTTGACCACGTTCTGGTTTTTCTCTAATGTCACTTTTTTCATAAGTTCCTCTTTGAGAACTCTATTTATAAAGAAGGTTTCTCCACGTACATTGCCATATTCCCAATCCTCAT
Source organism: Nanger dama (assembly GCA_917880005.1). Lineage (NCBI taxonomy): Eukaryota > Metazoa > Chordata > Mammalia > Artiodactyla > Bovidae > Nanger > Nanger dama. The sequence goes on from CAKJTW010000060.1 coordinate 8,751,269, forward strand.
TCTTGTTTTGATTTTTACCAAAACAAATATAAACATACTTACTGAAAGACATCCTTATATCTCAGATGGTAAAGAATCTTCCTGAAATGCAGGAGACCTGGGTTCAATCCCTGGGTCGGAAAGATCCCCTGGAGAGGGAAATCATAATTCACTCCAGTATTCTTGCCTGGAGAACCCCATGGACAGAGGAGCCTGGTGGGCTACAGTCCATGGGGTTGCAAAGTCAGACATGACTAAGCATCTAACACACATGTACCCTGCAACCTTGTTAAACTGAACAATATATATATATATATATATATATATATATATATATATATATTTTACTTCTTTTCAATTCAGTTCAGTCTCTCAGTCATGTTCAGATCTTGGCGATCCCATGGACTGCAGCACCCCAAACTTGCCTGTCCATCACTAACTCCCAAAGCTTACTCAAACTCATGTCCATTGAGTCGGTGATGCTATCCAACCATCTCACCCTTTGTCTTCCCATTCTCCTCCTGCTTTCAATCTTTCCCAGCATCAGGGTCTCTTTGCAGCTTGAGGGACTCTCAAGAGTCTTCTCCAACATCACAGTGTAAAACCATCAATTCTTCGGGACTCAGCTTTCTTTATAGTGCAACTCTCACATCCATATATGAATACTTGAAAAACCATAGTGTTGACTAGATAGACATTTGTTGACGAAGTAATGTCTATTCTTTTTAATGTTTTCTAGGTTGGTCATAGCTTTTCTGCCAAGGAGAAAGCATCTTTTACCTCCATGGCTGCAGTCAGCACCTGCAGTTTTTTGGTTGACACCACCCTTATGGCAGATAACACCACCCTTATGACAGAAAGTGAAGAAGAACTAAACAGCCTCTTGATGAAAGTGAAAGAGGAGAATGAAAAAGTTGTCTTAAAACTCAACCTTCAAAAAACTAAGATAATGGCATCCGGTCCCATCACTTCATGGCACATAGATGGGGAAACAATGGAAACAGTGACAGAATTTATTTATTTATTTTACTTATTATCTGTCTCCACCTCTTGTTAATATAAATTGACTTTGGTTGGTTTTGTTAATGCTATATCCCCAAAGCCAAGAAAAGAGCCTTACACATTTTAGGTGTTTCATAAATATGTGCTAAATAAGTGAAAGAAAATACATTGTTTTAGCTTTCATGGGTTGCTATCACAAAGAACCACAATCTGAATGGCTAAAACAACAGAAATTTGTTGTCTCATATTTTTGGAGGCCAGAAGTCTGAGATCAAAGTGTCTTCAGGTTTGATTCCTTCTGAAGCCTCTAAAGGAAGAATCTGTTTCAGGACTCTTTTCTTGACTTAAAGATAGCTGCCTTATACCCATGTCTGTTCACATTATCTTTCTTTTATGTCTATCTTTGTGTCAAAATTTCCCCTTTTAAAAGGACGTAAGCCAAATTATTGTGATCCACACAGTCAAAGGCTTTAGCATAGTCAATAAAGCAAAAACGGATGTTTTTCTGAAACTCTCTTACTTTTTTGATGATCTAGCAGTTGTTGGCAATTTGATCTCTGGTTCCTCTATCTTTTCTAAAACCAGATTGAACATCTGGAAGTTCATGGTTCGTGAATTGCTGAAGCCTGGCTTGGAGAATTTTGAGCATTACTTTACTAGCATGTGAGATGAGTGCAATTGTGTGGTAGTTGTGGTAGTTTGATCATTCTTTTGCATTGCCTTTCTTTTGGATTGGAATAAAACTGACCTTTTCCAGTCCTGTGGCCACTGCTGAGTTTTCTGAATGCTGGCATGTTAAGTGCAACACATTCACAGCATCATCTTTCAGGATTTGAAATAGTTCAACTGGAATTCCATCACCTCCACTAGCTTTGTTCGTAGTGATGCTTTCTAAGGCCCACTTGCCTTCACATTCCAGGATGTCTGGTTCTAGGTGAGTGATCACATCACGGTGATTATCTTGGACTGAAGATGTTTTTTGTACAGTTCTTCTGTGTATTTTTGCCACCTCTTCTTAATATCTTCCGCTTCTGTTAGGTTCATGTCATTCCTGCCCCTTATCGAGTCCATCATTGCTTGCAATGTTACCTTGGTATCTCTAATTTTCTTGAAGAGATCTCTAGTATTTCCCATTCTGTTTTTTCCTCTATTTCTTTGCATTGATCGCTGAAGAAGGCTTTCTTATCTCTTGCTATTCTTTGGAACTCTGCATTCAGATGCTTCTATCTTTCCTTTTCTCCTTTGCTTTTTGCTTCCTTTTTTTTTCACAGCTATTTGTAAGACCTCCCCAGAAAGCCATTGAAATTCTGAAAGAGAAGGGAATACCAGATCACCTGACCTGCCTCTTGAGAAATCTGTATGCAAGTCGGGAAGCAACAGTTAGAACTAGACATGGGACAGACTGGTTCCAAATAGGAAAAGAGTATGTCAAGGATGTGTATTGTCACCCTCCTTATTTAACGTCTATTCAGAGTACACCATGAAAAACGCTGGGCTTGAAGAAACAGAAGCTGGAATCAAGATTGCCAGGAGAAATATCAGTAATTTCAGATATGCAGATGACACCACCCTTATGGTAGAAAGTGAAGAGGAACTAAAAAGCCTCTTGATGAAAGTGAAAGTGGAGAGTGAAAAAGTTGGCTTAAAGCTCAACATTCAGAAAACGAAGATTGTGGCGTCCGGTCCCATCACTTCATGGGAAATAGATGGGAAAACAGTGGAAAAAGTGCCTGACTTTATTTTTTGGGGGCTCCAAAATCACTGCAGATGGTGATTGCATCCATGAAATTTAAAGACACTTACTCTTTGGAAGGAAAGTTATGACCAAACTAGATAGCATATTCAAAACCAGAGACATTACTTTGCCAACAAAGGACTGTCTAGTCGAGGCTATGGTTTTTCCAGTGGTCATGTATGGATGTGAGAGTTGAACTGTGAAGAAAGCTGAACGCCGAATAATTGATGCTTTTGAACTATGGTGTTGGAGAAGACTCTTGAGAGTCCCTTGGACTGCAAGGAGATCCAACCAGTCCATTCTAAAGGAGATCAGTCCTTGGTGTTCTTTGGAAGGAATGATGCTAAAGCTGAAACTCCAGTACTTTGGCCATCTCATGAGAAGAGTTGACTCACTGGAAAAGACTGATGCTGGGAGAGGTTGGGAGCAGGAGGAGAACACAATGACAGAGGATGAGATGGCCGAATGGCATCACCGACTCGATGGATGTGAGTTTGAGTGAACTCCGGGAATTGGTGATGGACAGGCTGGGCTGGCGTGCTGCACTTCATGGGGTCGCAAAAGTGGGGCATGACTAAGCAAGCGAACTGAAATGAACTGAACTGAAGCCAAATTATATTGGGGCCCACATTAAGGAACTCAGTTTAACTTGATTACCTCTCTAAATATCCTGTCTACAATTAAGATAACATTCTGAGGTACTGGAGTTTAGAACTTCAACAAATGAGTTTTGAGGGGACACAATTCAACCCACCATGTACATTTATGTGTTAATGTCTTTCTTTTTAATTTTTCTGTATTTTTCAAATTTTAAAATAATGAGAATGTTTATACACTTGTTATCAGATAGTATACTAATTTATTTTATTTTTTTTCAAGTAATACATACTAGGGTAAAAAGCAAAATCAAATTAAAGCTTTCAGTGAATAAAGAGCAAGAGCTCCATTCCCAAGGTTTTGCCCATGCCTCTACTTTACAGAGGCAATCAATTGCAAACTCTTAAAATTTTTTGGTTACCTCTATATATCAAAATATGATTTAATATCTCTTTATATATCAACTTTAAACATCATCCATGAACTTCCTGTTATGAAAAGAGAATTTTAACACATTTACATCCTCTACTTCTTCTGACATATCCCAGTTGAAGTCCTAAGTCACCTTAGTGACTTCAAAAATCTACTTGAATCTACATTTCTTATTCCACCAAATGCAGTTTATCTTTCTTTCTTATCTGTTTTTCTCCAATAATCACATATGTTTTGCTATCTAAAGCCATAACTAAAGACACTAAGGCAGTTTACTACCCTAACCACCGTGCTTAAATTTGTATAAAGCTTGTGTCCTTTCTACTGATATATAATTGGAGAGTCCTTAGCTGTGAAATGTCATGGGCATCTGTTTTTACTTCCAAGCCTAGCATTTTAGAGGCTACTGAATAATGTAGATCCTATTTAGTGGTGCCACCTTCTCTGGGGTAGGTCTAGCATTTTGATGTGCCATATGTGATGCTGCTGGAAATTTCTGAGCTTTTCTATTGTACCATCAGCATGTCTGTTATTTGCCTTTGGCCAGATTCCTGGAATCTGCCAGCATTTGCTTCAGTCTGGTCTGGTTAGTCTCTCTAGGTCTGCCACAGTGGTCATTTTGGGCTTCTCACCACTATTCATTACAGTATCCACTGTTGCATGAATCTGTGTAATCTCCTGTAATGACTGTCTTGTCATATAGAGCACATCTTCTAGTTCCCTCCAAAGAAAGGGTACAGGAGAGGGGCATAATTATGTCCTTTAAGTTCATAAACTTTCATTGGATCCCATACTTGAATATAACATTTGATGAGCACAGGAATCTAAGTTGAATTACTTTTTATATTATTTTTATTTATTTTTTATCTTTTATTTTTTATATAAATTTATTTTAATTGGAGGTTAATTACTTGACAAAATTGTATTGGTTTTGCCACCATCAATACAACAAGAATCCACCACAGGTATACACGTGTTCCCTCAGAACCTTGAAGGGATGAATGTCTTTGTCTGCTATCATCTAGTATTTCTTGAGAGAAGTCTGATAAGACTTGATGCCTTTCTTTTGTGATGTTAACCGCTTTTCAGTCTTCTCATTTTTTTTTCCTACTGATGGAAATTTCACCACAAGTTTTGATGTGGGTCTTTCTTTAATTTGGTGGATATTCAATCGGCCCTGTTAATCTGGAGACTTAAACCTGAGCAAGGAAAATATACGTAAGAGTGTGTGTGTATATATATATATATATATATATATGTGTGTGTGTGTGTGTGTGTGTGTGTGTGTGTGTGTGTGTATATACATAATAGTTAAAAATGGACATGGAACAATGAACTGGTTCTAAACTGGGAAAGGAGTACATCAAGGTTGTATATTGTCACTCTGCTTATTCAATTTATACGTGAAATGCCAGACCAGATAAAGCACAAGATTCAAGCAAGATTGAAGGCAATCAAGATTGTTAGGAGAAATATCTATAATCTCAGATATGCAGATGATACTACCCTTATGGAAGAAAGCAAAGAGGAACTAAAGAGTCTCCTGATGAAAGTGAAAGATGAGAGAGAAAAAGCTGGTTTAAAATTCAACATTCAAAAACTAAGACCATTGCATCCGATCCCATCACTTCATGGTAAATAGATCGGAAACAGTGAAAACAGTGACCAAGTTTATTTTCTTGGGCTCCAAAATCACTGCAGATGGTGACTGCAGTCATGAAAAGAAAAGACGCTTGCTCCTTGGAAGCATAGCTATGACTAACCTAGACAGAATATTAAAAAGCAGAGACATTACTTTGCTGACAAAGGCCCATATGTCAAAGCTATGGTTTTTTCCAGTATTCATGTATGGGTTGGAGAGTTGGACCATAAAGAATGCTGAGCACTCAAGAATTGATGCTTTTGACTGTGGTGTTGGAGAAGACTCTTGAGAGTCCTTTCAACAGCAAGGAGATCAAATCATCCTAAAGGAAATCAACCCTGAATATTCATTGGAAGAATTGATGCTGAAGCTTAAGCACCAATACTTTGGTCACTTCATGTGAAGAGCGGACTCATTGGAAAGGACTCTGTTGCTGGGAAACATTGAAGTCAGGAGGAGAAGGGGACAACAGAGGATGAGATGGTTGCATGGAATCACTGACTCAATGGACAGGAGTTTGCGCAAGATCCAGGAGATATTTAATGGCAGTGAAATCTGGCATGCTGCAGTCCATGGGCTTGCAAAGAGCTGGACACAACTGAGAGACTGAAGAAGAACAACAATAATGCGCATTTGTATTGTTTAAATTCCTTTACTATATATATATATATATATATATATATATATATATATATATATATTTTAGGCCGCACCTCATGGCATGCAGAATCTTATTTCCTCAACCAGGGATCAAGCCCATGCCCCCTGCATTGGGACCATCTAGTCTTAATCACTGGACTGTCAGTTAAGTCTACTATTATTTCAATATGGTCAATCAACAATCTTCTTCTAGTAGTCTACAGTGTTTCTTATAGTCCCACCATTTCCATTGAAAGCTGATTATCTACACAATATCCTATATCTGACATGAATCAGGCTTCTGATGAAATAGGTGTACATTTCATATAACTGAATTGTTTTCTTTAACATAGTTTATGATACTTTTTTCAAAGACAGAAACATTACTTTTCCAACAAAGGTCTGTCTAGTCAATGCTATGGTTTTTCCAGTGGTCATGTATGGATGTGAAAGTTGGACTATGAAGAAGGCTGAGCACTGAAGAATTGATGCTTTTGAACTGTGGTGTTGGATAAGACTTTTCAGAGTCCCTTGGACTGCAAGGAGATCCAACCAGTCCATTCTAAAGGAGATCAGTCCTGAGTGTTCTTTGGAAGGACTGGTGCTAAAGCTGAAACTCCAGTACTTTGGCCACCACGTGCAAAGAGTTGATTCATTGGAGAGACTCTGATGCTGGGAGGGATTGGGGCAGGAGGAGAAGGGGATGACAGAGGATGAGATGGCTGGATGGCATCACCGACTTGATGGACATGAATTGGGGTGAACTTGCGGAGTTGGTGATGGACAGAGAGGCCTGGCATGCTGCAATTCATGGGGTCACAAAGAGTCAGACACGACTGAGTGACTGAACTGAACTCATAAGTGACTTAAGTATTCTTTTAAATAATACATGTTTATTTATATTAGATTATCTTTAACATGAAAGGAGCATTATACCTCTTAAATATTATGAAACCAATTACAGTCTTCTCATTCTAGGGTTACACAGAAATTAACAGTGGTTAAAAAAGGAAAACTTGATAAAAAGAAAAAAAAACACACCTTGTCCATCTTCCCCTCCTCAGAAATGCAATTTGCTTTTCTCCTTGTGTAGCACATCTCTGAGCTATATTTTAGATCATGGGGTTTTATGTTGCAACAAAATACTCCCTAACATCTTTAAAGTGTTAGAGAGAAACATCAACCACACCAATTATAAAAGAAAACCAGATCAGCATTTACATCTATCTAGCAAAACAGTCAAAGAAGAAACATAATGAGAATTTGTCTAGTAGCATAATTTTTCTTCTAATGTTGGGGAATATCATTACCCTAGTTACTAATGTTAAGAACTTTGAGGTTGTTCTATAACCCTTTAAATGATTTCCCGTTAATTTGGAACCAATTCTGCCTCTAAAACCCAATCATACGTTCTCTTCTCACATTCTCATGGTAATATTTATATTCAGCCGTCATCATTTCTGTGGTAACTTGACAGTCACTCCCTAGCCCAGTTGCTACCAGTGGTTTTGCAATAGGGCCTGCTTGCCCACTCCACACTTATATTAAAGACTGAGGTTCATTGAGCAAACACTTATGATATACTTATTCTGTCCAAGATCTTGAAATGACTGTTAGTAAATCAAATACAAGGTACACCTTTGTTTAGAGCAGGGATTTAGTCCCAGAAAGAGGGTAACTTACTATTATTGTAAACCCTATGATGCTATCTATATGCTGAGGATGCAAGTTAAATAAAATAGCCAAAGTTTTAGACTTGATGCATCATGAACTCACAGTGTAAAGGAGAAGACAAACAGGGAAAAGACTACTACAATAGAAGGCAAGGACTATGAAGATAAAGTAAATAAAGGATGTACTCAAAAGGTTACAAGAAAGGAGACTGCCTAGAGCAATAAGGAGATGGAGGAAGGTTTCTTTAGTGACATAGTTGAGCTGAGACTAAAAGATAAGGAAGAGTTTGTCAACTGAAGAGAGAGGAAAATGAGCATTCAAGGAAGAGGGGATTCCATGTACAAAGGCCTTGAGTGGGGAGAGAGGACGGAGTCTTTTAGAACTAGAAAAATGTCAGCATGGCTTATGAGAAGATATGAAAGGGGTAGTGGAATAAGATGAGACTAGAGACTCTAGCTTAGCTATTAAAATATAGAGGATGAACTGGACAAGGAGTCAGAGTGGACTCAGGAAGATGAGACATGAGCTTGTTGCTATGGTCAAGACAGAAGATGAAAGGACAATAACACTAGAGTCTGAGACAAGTAACAAAACCCACAAAATAGTAAATAGTATCGAGGGGAAGTAATGGAGAAATTTTGTGATCCAGTGAACATGGAGATGCCAGGTGTTCTTCCAGAATGCTAGATCTATGATGGCATGACTAACTGTGATTCTTCCAAATAGTGGACTGAAGTTTCTGAAATAATCTATGCCCTGGTCAGGATTTATTTAGAGAATTATTTTGCATGTAAAAACCACTGATGGCTTTTGCTCAGAAAAAAGAAAGCAGAAACTGAAAAATAGAATTTGCATTACTTGAATGTAGAGGATTTATCTAAATGATAATCATATGCTGACAGTGCCTAGCACAGCACATAAAATATGCTTAAGCATGCTTTTGGAACCAAGTTAAGCGTAATAACCTGGAGAAATACTGAAATGGTGTCATAAGGAATCTTACTCCATTTATGTTGTTTGCCCCACCTCCTGCCTTTCTTTCTGTTACATGTCTGGGCCAGCTGATGGAGACAGAGAGAGCACACTGGTTCCCTCCTCGCCACAGAGTTAGTCAAGGTCTCCTGCTCCCACTTTTCCTAAAGCCACTCAAGCCATTCTGAGACCTGCTTAGTGCTTGCCTTGCTCTCTTCAGTACCTTGTGAGCAATAACTGTCTTCACAAGTTTGTAGTGGCTGTGTCACATCAGTAGTCTTGACAGCCAAACGGATTTTTGATGGGGGTCTGTCTGGAGTCCACAGATCAGACTAACAGCTTGGAACTTGGAGAGAGTTAGTGTTTATCCAATATTTCATAATCTCCACTACAATTTCCAGGCTCTTTGCATTTGGTTGGGAGCCACAGAAATAATTTTGGCCTAATGGACTCTGAGTAGAAGTAAATGTGTCATTTCCAGGCTGAGGAATTTAAAAATCAGACTTCTATTCCCATGTAAATGCAACCTTAGAGGCCACACTGGGTGGTGATGAAGGAGGGTGCTGAAACCTGAAAAGGTTGTAATGTGAGCAAGAAATGAACTACTGTGTTAAATCACTGCAGTTTACTTGTTTCTGTAGCAAAGATTATAGTAACCTAATTAATGCTTATTGAGTGGACCAGTTCAGCAGTGTACAGATTTATAGTCCACTTCTATAAATTAATGTTCAAAATATTTCACTGAAAACCAGTTATCATAAAACGTGGACACAGCTGTATGATATAATTATTTTTTTAATGGTATTCACTTAAAAAGGGAAAGAATGATATATGTGATAATCAGGTAAATATATCTCCTCAAATTAACTTTTCACTAATTTTCTTTTGAGATAGTGACATTTGAAATTGTCAAATAAAAATAACAAATAAAAATATCTATCTATTATACTTCATTATCAATCTAAATTCAATAATTGTGTTTTCCTACATGGTACATTTTGTACTTGGAGTACAAAATGAAGGAGGGCAAAGGCTGACAGAACAGAGTTTTGCCAAGAGAACACACTGATCATAGCCAACATCCTTTCCCAATGACACAAGGGATGACCCTACACATGGACATCAATAGATGGTCAAAACTGAAATCAGACTGATTATATTCATTGTAGCCCAAGATGGAGAAGCTATATAGTCAGCAAACCTAGAGTGGACTGTGGCTCAGATCATGAACTACTTATTGCAAAATTCAGACTTAAATTGAAGTACAGAAAACCACTAGGGCATTCAGGTATGATCTAAATCAAAAACTTAATGATTATACAATGGAGGTGACAAATTCAAGGAATTAGATGTGATAGACAGAGTGCCTGAAGAACTATGGATGGCGTTTCATAACAATGCACAGGAGGTGGTGACCAAAACCATCCCATAGGAAAACAAATGCAAGAAGGCAAAATGGTTGTCTGAGGAGGCTTTACAAATATCTGAGAAAAGAAGGAAAGAGAAGGCAAGGAAGAAAGAGAAAGATAGACCCAATTGAATTCAGAGATTCAGAGAATAGCAAGGAGATATAACAAAGCCTTCTTAAGTGAACAACACAAAGAAATAGAGGAAAATAATAAAATGGGAAAGACTAGAGATTTCTTCAAGAAAATTGGAGACACCAAGGGAACATTTCATGAAAGGATGGGCTCAATAAAGGACAGAAACGGCAGGGATCTAAGAAAAGCAGAAGAGATTAACAAGAGGTAGGAAGAATACACAGAAGAACTATACAAAAAAGGTCTTAATGACCTGTATAACCACAATGGTGTGATCACTCGCCTATAGTCAGACATCCTGGAATGTGAAGTCAAGTGGGCCTTAGGAAGCATCACTACAAACAAAGCTACTGGATGTGATGGAATTTCAGTTGAGCTATTTCAAATCTTAAAAGATGATGCTGTTAAAGTGCTACAGTCAATATGTCAGCAAATTTGGAAATCTCAGCAGTGGCCACAGGACTGGAAACGTCAGTTTTCATTCCAATCCCAAAGAACAATGCCAGAGAATCTTCAAACTGCCATACAATTGTGCTCATTTCACATGCTAACAAGATTATACTAAAAATCCTTCAAGCTAGGCTTATGCAGTACATGCACCTAGAACATCCAGTTGTGCAACTTGGATTTAGAAAAGGCAGAGGAACCAAAGATCAAATTACCAACAACCATTGGATCATAGAAAAAGCAAGGGAATTCCAGAAAAAAAAATCTGCTTTATTAACTAGTCTAGACTAAGCCTTTGACTGTGTGGATCAAAATAAGCTGCGGAAAATTCTTAAAGAAATGGGAATACCAGACCACCTTACTTGTCTCCTGAGAAACTTATATGCAGGACAAGAAGCAATAGTTAGAACCAGACATGAGACAATGGACTGATTCAAAATTGTGAAAGGAGTATGGCAAGGCTTTATATTGTCACCCTGCTTATTTAACTTCCATGCAGAGTATATCGTGTGAAATGCCTGCTGGATGAAGCACAAGCTGGAATCAAGATTACCAGGAGAAATATCAATAACCTCAGATATGCAGATGATATCATTCTAATGGCAGAAAGTGAAGAAGAACTAAAAACATCTTGCCAAGGGTAAAAGAGGAGAGCTGTTTTAAAACTCAACTTTCTGAAAACGAAGATCATGGCATCCAGATCCATCACTTCATGGCAAATAGAAAGAGAAAACATGGAGATAGTGACAGATTTTCTTTCTTGGGCTCCAAAATCACTGCAGATGGTGACTGCAACCATGAAATTAAAAGATGCTTGCTCCTTGGAAGGAAAGCTATGACTAACCTAGATAGCATATTAAAAAGCAGACATCACTTTGCTGACAATGCCCCTATAGTCAAAGCTATACTTTTTCCAGTAGTCATGTACAGATATGAGAGTTGGACCATAAAGATGTCTGAGCACTAAAGAACTGATGCTTTCAAATTGTGGTGCTGGAGAAGCCTCTTGACAGTCCCTTGGAATGCAGGGAAATTTTCAAAGCAGTCAATCCTAAAGGAAATCAATTCTGAATATTGATTGAAAGACTGATGCTGAAGCTGAAGCTCCAATACTTTGGCCACCTGATACAAAGAGCCAATTCATTGGAAAAGACTCTGATGCTGGGAAAGACTGACGGCAGGAGGAGAAGGGAAAGACAGGATGAGATGATTGGGTGGCACCTGACCCAGTGGATATGAGTTTGAGCAAACTCCAGGAGATAGTGAAGGACAGGGAAGACTGGTGTGCTACAGTCCATGGGATCGCACAGAGTCAGACACAACTTAGGGACTGAACAACAGCAAAACATGATTCTATTAAGCAGTAGGATATTTACTTATGGGCTTCCCTGGTGGCTTAGTCGATAAAGAATCCACCTGCAATGCAAGAGACCTGGGTTTGATCCCTGATTTGGGAAGATTCCCTGGAGGAGGGCATGGCAACCCATTTCAGTATTCTTGCCTGGAGAATCCCCATGAACAGAAGAGCCTGGAAGGCTACATTCCATGGGATTGCAAAGAGTCATGCACAACTGAGCGACTAAGCATACATATTTACATATACTCAAATCATATGCCCTTAAAATGTTAGACATAACTTTGAAATTACTGTATAGTGATTTACATGTAATGTTTCAGTCTGAGTTTAATCTTAAATTTAAGGGGAAAATGATTTTGAGAGAAGAGTAAATAAAACCAAACACCTCTTACAATGTAATTAAATCTATTATTTGTAGTATTCTATCACAGTTTATGTTTCAACAATCATTTTTCATATTTACTTTGATGGTAAGAAATCTACCTGCAATGCAAGAGACCCAGGTTCAATCCCTGAGGCGGGAAGTTCCCCTGGAGAAGGGAATGGCAACCCACTTTAATATTCTTGCCTGAAGAATTTCATGGACAGAGGAGCCTAGCCAGTTACATTCCATGGAGTAACAAAGAATTAGACACAACTGAAGCAACTAAAACACAACACAGACACATCCAACACTGTACAATTCAAATTTTCTTTGCTTACAGAGATATTTTTTTTTTTAAACTTCAAGCTTACAATCTTAACCAATGATGTTAAAATATTTTGTTGATATGTTTGACTCAAACACATTGATATGCATCCTCTTCCCCAGGACACAGGGTATTGATCAAGCGAGAAATAATTACAATAGAGTATATGCCTAATTATTCTAATACTATTTCAACTCAGTACCTGAATTAAGGAAGTAATTATGCCTTTAGACACATATCACAAAACAATTTTTAAATAACTGTTTTACTCTGGGTTGTCTATTTTGGTGTAACATAGATTTTGTTATTTATTTATTAGCTTAGCAAATGTATCTGTATGATATCTAGCAGTTCTCTATTTCTTCACCAAGAATGAATGTATCCACCCATGACTTCCATCTTTACATGTCATTACTATCTTTTTAGCTCTTTGAGTCCCTGTTGCCTCCTCTCTTAACCTTGTCTGATAGTATTTTAAAATTATTGTCTATCTTAACTTGTATTCTTATCATTCTGTTTTCATCTTTGTCATAACATTTTTCTGTTTCTGTTTCACTTAATCATTTTTTTCTGTTTTTTCTTTCCAAAATACTCACTGATAACTAGCACAAATCACCATCTGCTTTTGTCTAGGCAGCACACTTTCATTTCTCTTATAAAAATTTTCCATCGTGGCTCTGTGTTCATTTCTTAGTCCCGCTCATATTCAGTGAGCATTCTGAGCTCCTTCCACAAGGCACAGAGGTAAAATTAAATTTCCTTATCATAACCCTGTGCTTGGGGCAAATTAATTTTATTTACGTGGTACTGAGATATGTAACTATGATTTCCTAGATGTGTAATACACATAGGCATCTTTACTTCAGTGTCTCTCAGACTAGGTCATAATTTCTAGCTATTATGTTCAGAAGTTATCCGTGTAGAAAAAACTATCAATTTTCTCAGTTTTCCATAAGCAACCCATTTCCTGTGTATCTCTAGACTCATTTTCTACACTTTCTCTGACACATATTATAGTTCACCAGATCACTAATGGCATTTCACACCTCTGTGCTTTCATACATGTTGTCCCCACTGTCTAGCATTCCGTTCTATGGCTTTCCACCTGAAAATATCCATCATTTACAATTCAAGTATCACCTCCTCTGGAAAGCGTTCCCCGTTGTTTGCTAAATCTGGTCGGGATGTCCTTCTCTTCACCCCCAATGCATCCTGCATCCTTCCTCACATTACTTATCACATGGTGTTATCTTTTTCTTATTTGTCTTCCCCACTAGGATTATAGTCTTTCAGGGTAGGTACTGAGCCTTTTATCATTACATATAGAAGCTAATCTAGTATATTATTCATACTCATATATACTCATATTCAAATAGTACTCATATATACTCATACTCATACTCAAACAGTAAAAAAAAAAAAAAAAAGAATGACTGATTTCAGACTGCCTATGGTCTTACCTGGTGGCTCAGTGGTAAAGAATCCACCTGCAATGCAGGAGGCCAGGGTCCAATTCCTGGGGGAAGATTCCTTTGAAAAGGAAACAGCAACCCACTCCAGTACTCTTGCCTAGAGATCCCTTGGACAGAAGAGACTGACCATTTACAGTCCATGGGATCACAAAGATTCAGACACAAACGACCAACTAACACTTTCACTTTCATTCTTTACTTACTTTGAAAACAGAGTAACATGTCATTCTAGGGTAAAAAATAACAGCATATGTGTTCATTTTTTAAATTAAAATGAATTAAATCATATTTACTTTTTTGTTGTGCAAAAATCACATTTTATAAATCTCTCTTAACAATTTATGTGTCCATTACCATATTGTTAACTGAATACACACTATTGTTTAAAAAATCTCGAATGTTTTCATTTCTCATGACTGAAACTCTACACCCATTGAATAGCAACTCTCCATTTCCCCTCCTCTCCTTGCCTTTGCCAACCACTATCCTTTCTGTATTTATTAGCTTTATCACTTTAGATACCTGATATAAGTGGAATCATACATAAATCTCCCTTTTGTGACTGATTTATTTTACTTAGCATAATACTCAGAAGTAGAATATCTGGGTTTGCATTAGTATGCTATATTGTCAAAATTAATGAACCAGTATTGATACATTATCATTAATGTAAGTTCATACTTCACTCACATTTCCTCAGTTTTCCCTAGTGTCCCTTTTCTGCTCTAGAATCCCATCAGCATTCCATGTTGAATTTACTAATCATGCCTTCTTAGGCTTCTTGTGTTTGTGACAGTTTCTTGGACCTTTCTTGTTTTAGATAACCTTAATAGTTTTGAGGAGCACTAGTTAAGTATTAATACTTTGTAAAATGTCCTTCAGTTGGTATTTTTCTGATATTTTCCTCAAAAATAAACTGAGGTGGTACGTTCTGGGGAGTTTGACCACAGAGGTAAAGTGCCATTCTCATCACATCATATCATGGGCACATACTAGCAACATGACTAAATGTTGATATTGACATTGATCACCTGGCTGATGTAGTGTTTGTATGTTTTCTCCACTGTAAAATTACTCCTTTCTTTCCCTCCCTTTATATGCTGTAATCTTCAGAAGAAAGTCACAACTCACATTTAAAGAATATGGAGTTATGGCCAAATTCTTACAGGTGGATTAGATAATTCTTACAGATGGATTACATAAATTATTTGGAACTATTCTGCATGAAATATTTGTCTTTTCTCTGCCAAATTTATTTATTCAATCATTTATTTATGTAAACATAGACTGATGAGTATTTATTTTATACTTTCGGGTATAATTCAGCACTAATTTATTAATTTTTGAAACTGTTCCAGCTTTAGCCATTTCAGTTGCCTCCTGTGTCTCTGACATACCTCCATCATTCATTGTGCTTATTTTTTTTTATTAGCACGTTCTTTACTTTTGCCTCTATAAGATATCCCAAGTTCATCTTGTATATTATCTGTACCAGTTCAAGATCTAGTTAATGGATATGTTCATTGCTACCAAGTGTTTCAAGGGCCTTTAGCTGACAAAACAAGAATGCTTAACTGTATATAATAACCCGTGTGTGTGTGTGTGTGTGTGTGTGTGTGTGTGTGTGTGTGTGTGTATCTCAGTTCAGTTCAGTTTCTGTCATGTCCGACTCTTTGTGACCTCATGGACTGCAGCATGCCAGGCCTCCTTGTCCATCACCAACTTCCAGCATTTACTCAAATTCATGATGACTGAGTCGGTGATGCCATCCAACCATCTCATCCTCTGTCACCCCTTCTCCTCCCACCTTCAATCTTTCACACACACACACACATTGCACATTGCTGTGTAAACATGTGCATATACATTAAGCTAAGCATAGTTCATACTCGTATCTCCAACCATAATCTTTATTACATGGATCATCCCAGCTTTCTTCCCTTGCTGCTGCTACTGCTGCTGCTGCTGCTGCTGCTAAGTCGCTTCAGTCGTGTCTGACTCTGTGCGACCGCATAGACAGCAGCCCACTAGGCTCCTCTGTCCCTGGGATTCTCCAGGCAAGAACACTGGAGTGGGTGGCCATTTCCTTCTCCTTCTTCCCTTACTTACTGGTAACTTACTGCTCCCAGGTTGTGCTAGTGGCAAAGAACCTGCTTGCCAATGCAGGAAACATAAGAGATGCAGGTTCGATCCCTGGGTCAGGAAGATCCCCTAGAGGATCCCCAAGTCTTCTTGCCTGGAGAATCCCATGGACAAAGGAGCCTGGTGGGCTACAGTTCATAGGGTTGGAAAGAGTTGGACATGACTGAAGCAACTTAGCAAGCACGCACACAAGTTACTGCTCCAACACTGAGAAATTCACCATCAACCATCCATTTACTTAATTGTTGAGTTGAAATATACATGTAAGGTGGTTTCAGAATCACTACATGCATCGGAATGGGAACCAATTTTATCAAATGCAGTGCTCTTCTTATGTACAGTTCCTTTTGCCTCTAGTCTTAACTAATCCACTCATTTCCAAAGAAGCTTAGCTTATTCTTCTAGTCATCCTCCTTCAGTTGCTTCATATATCCATAATACATTAGATTTTTTTGTCACATTATATATTTCACTTTGGGATTCTTCAACCTCCCAAATGACTTTCAAAATTTATATACATTAATGTTATCTTTTAAGCCTGTAAAGTTCTGTAAGATTTGACAAATTGTTTATGCTGTGTCTTTACTATTACAATAGCCCACACAGTAGTACACTATCAGTGGGAGTTCATCCTTGTTTAAAGAAAAATGAACAATTCTGGAGAGTGATACCAATAAAGAGGGAGGGGCTTTTGCATTTAGGGGGTCAGGATATATGTGGGAAATTCCTGTGCATTCCTCTGAATTTTGTTATAAGCTTAATTTTAAAACTGCTCTTACAAATGTTTTTGAAAGATGAAAATAGATAAAGACACCAACCACATATAGCTTCACTGGGGAATTCTACCAAATATCTAATGAAGAAATAATGCCAATTAAAAAAAAGAAAAAATTGCCTGAAAGTATAAGAGGAGGAATTGCTCTCCAGCATGTCCCAGCATGTTCCTTGAGGTTGACATTAACCAGTAACCAAAACCAGAAAATATATATATACTAAAAAAACAAAACAAAACAAAACAAAAAACTACAGACAAATATTTAGGAATATAGACAGAAAAATATTTGACAAAGCTTTAGCAAATAGAATCCACCAATATATAAACAGGATAATATATCATGAATAGGTAAGATTTATTTCAGGATTATAGTGTTTGCTTAATATTTGAAAATCAATTTTATGTAAATCATCATATTTACAGACTAAATAAGAAAAAGTCAAATGATTATATTAAAAGATTTATAAAAACATATGAAAAATTAAACATACATTTTTAGAACAAACTCTAAGCAAATTTGGAGGAAATTGTTACGAACTTTGTCAACCAGATAAGCAGTATCTGAAAAATCTACATATTTGTGTGTATGCTGTCATGTCCAACTCTTTGCCATCCTATGGACTGCAGCCTGCTAGACTTCTCTATCCATGGGATTTCCCAGGCAAGAATAATGAAGTAGGTTGCCATTCGCAAATCCAGGTGATATTCCCAATTGGCAGGTGGGTTCTTTACCATCTGAGCCACAAGGAGAGCAAAATAACTACTTGTAGCTGTCTTTTTTTTTTGTATATTATTAACTTATTTTTTCAATCTAAAATATTTATATATTTATAAAAAAATTATATCACTTTTGATATGTTCAGAGTTGTTCCAGATCTGTTCATACTTCAAATATCTGTCTTGATAAAATTATATATTCTTTCATATCACACAATTATTTTGCATGAGGTGCTAAAGACACTCAACTTTTAAATAAAAAGGAATGGGTTAGACTTTTCTATTAAAGGTATAAGTAGCAATCAGCCCATAAAAGACACAATCAATAACTAGAAGATACAATTAATCTTAAAATATATTTTAAAAAACACAATTATTTTAAATGAAGTTTTAAACAATTAATGACTACCCTCTGTTTCTTTATAACATGAATGCATTTACAAGCATGCATACCCTTTGAATGCTTTATAACATTTTCTTGATTTAATTTTTTGTTTATTTTACATATTTATTTATTATTATTCTTTTTACTTTACAATATTGTATTGGTTTTGCCATACATCAACATGAATCCATCACAGGTATACACGTGTTCCCCATCCTGAAACCCCCTCCCTCCTCCCTCCTCGTACAATCACTCTGGGAAGTCTCAGTGCACCAGCCCCAAGCATACAGTATCATGCATTGAACCTGGGCTGGAGATTCGTTTCATATATGATATTATACATACCGTGAAAGTGCTGCACTCAATATGCCAGCAAATTTGGAAAACTCAGCAGTGGCCACAGGACTGGAAAAGGTCAGTTTTCATTCCATTTCCAAAGAAAGGCAATGCCAAAGAATACTCAAACTATAGCATAATTGCACTCATCTCACATACTAGTAAAGTAATGCTCAAAATACTCCAAGCCAGGGTTCAGCAATACATGAAACGTGAACTCTCTGATGTTCAAGCTGGTTTTAGAAAAGGCAGAGGAACCAGAGATTAAATTGCCAACATCCGCTGGTTCATGGAAAATGTAAGAGAGTTCTAGAAAATACCTATTTCTGCTTTATTGACTATGCCAAAGCCTTTGTGTGAATCACAATAAACTGTGGAAAATTCTGAAAGAGATGGGAGTACCAGACAACCTAACCTGCCTCTTGAGAAATCTGTATGCAGGTCAGGAAGCAACAGTTAGAACTGGACATGTAACAACAGACTGGTTCCAAATAGGAAAAGGAGTACGTCAAGGCTGTATATTGTCACCCTGCTTATTTAACTTATATGCAGAGTACATCATGAGACACGCTGGACTGGAAGAAACACAAGCTGGAATCAAGATTGCCAGGAGAAATATAAATCACCTCAGATGTGCAGATAACACCACCCTTATGGCAGAAAGTGAAGAGGAACTGAAAAGCCTCTTGATGAAAGTGAAAAAGGAAAGCGAAAAAGTTGGCTTAAATCTCAACATTCAGAAAACGAAGATCATGGCAACCGGTCCCATCACTTCATGGGAAATAGATGGGGAAACAGTGGAAACAGGGTCAGACTTTATTTTTTTGTGCTCCAAAATCACTGCAGATGGTGACTGCAGCCATGAAATTAAAAGATGCTTACTCCTTGGAAGAAAAGTTATGACTAACCTAAATAGTATATTCAAAAGCAGAGACATTACTTTACCCACTAAGGTCCATCTAGTCAAGACTATAGTTTTTCCAGTGGTCATGTGTGGATGTGAGAGTTGGACTGTGAAGAACGCTGAGTACTGAAGAATTGATGCTTTTGAACTGTGGTGTTGGAGAAGACTCTTGAGTGTTCCTTGGGCTGCAAGGAGATCCAACCAGTCCATTCTGAAGGAGATCAGCCCTGGAATTTCTTTGGAAGGAATGATGCTGAAGCTGAAACTACAGTACTTTGGACACCTCATGCAAAGAGTTGACTCACTGGAAAAGTCTCTGATTCTGGGAAGGATTGGAGAAGGAGGAGAAGGGGATGACAAAGGATGAGATGGCTGGATGGCATCACAGACTCGATGAAAATAAGTCTGAGTGAACTCCGGGAGATGGTGATGGACACCGCGGCCTGGCGCGGCCTGGCGTGCTGTGATTCATTGGGTCGCAAAGAGTCGGACCCAACTGAGCAACTGAACTGAACTAAACTGATAATGAGTGATGTTGAGCATCTTTTCATGTGTTTGTTAGTCATATGTATATCTTCTTTGGATAAATGTCTATTTAGTTCATTGGCCCATTTTTTCATTGGGTCGTTTATGTTTCTGGAATTGAGCTGCAGGTGTTGCTTGTATATTTTTGATTTTAGATGTATGCCAGTTGCTTCATTTGATATTATTTTCTTCCATTCTGAAGGCTGTCTTTTCACCTTGTTTATAGTTTCCTTTGTTGTGCAGAAGCTTTTAATTTTAATTAGGTCCTATTTGTTTATTTTTGCTTTTATTTCCAATATTCTGGGAGGTAGGCCATAGAGGATCCTGCTGTGATGTATGTATGACAGTGTTTTGCCTATGTTCTTCTCTAGGATTTTTATAGTTTCTGGTCTTACTTTTAGATCTTTAATCCATTTTGAGTTTATTTTTGTGTACGGTGTTAGAAAGTGTTCTAGTTTCTTTCTTTTACAAGTGGTTGACCAGTTTTCCTAGCACCACTTGTTAAAGAGATTGTCTTTAATCCATTGTATATTCTTGCCTCCTTTGTCAAAGATAAAGTCTCCCTATGTGTGTGGATTTATCTCTGGGCTTTCTATTTTTGTCCATTGATTTATATTTCTGACTTTGTGCCAGTACCATACTATCCTGATGACTGTGAGTTTGTAGTGGAATCTGAAGTCAGGCAGGTTGATTCCTCCAGTTCCTTCATTCTCAAGATTGCTTTGGCTATTCGAGATTTTTTGTATTTCCATAAAAATTGTGAAATTATTTTTTCTAGTCCTGTGAAAAATATCATTGATAGCTTGATAAGGATTGCATTGAATCTATAAATTGCTTTGGGTAGTATACTCATTTTCACTATTTTAATTCTTCTGATCCATGAACATGGTATATTTCTCCATCTTAGTGTCCTCTTTGAATTCTTTCATCAGTGTTTTATAGTTTTCTACATATAGGTCTTTAGTTTCTTTAGGTAGATATATTCCTAAGTATTTTATTCTTTTTCTTGCAATGGTAAATGGAATTGTTTCCTTAATTTCTCTTTCTCTTTTCTCATTATTAGTGTATAGGAATGAAAGGGATTTCTGCGTATTGATTTTATATCCTGCAACTTTACTATATTCATTGATTAGTTCTAGCAATTTTCTGGTGGAGTCTTTAGTGTTTTCTATGTAGAGGATCATGTTATCTGCAAACAGTGAGAGTTTTACATCTTCTTTTCTGATTTGGATTCCTTTTATTTCTTTTTCTGCTGTGATGGCTGTGGCCAAAACTTCGAAAACTATGTTGAATTGTAGTGGTGAAAGTGGGTACCCTTGTCTTGTTCCTGACTTTAGGGGAAATACTTTCAATTTTTCACCGTTGATGATAATGCTTGCTGTGGGTTTGTCATATATAGCTTTTATCATGTTGAGGTATGTTCCTTCTATTTCTGCTTTCTGTTTTTTTTTTTTTAATCATAAATGTATTTTGAATTTGGTCAAAGGCCTTCTCTGCATCTATTGAGATAATCATATGGCTTTTATTTTTCAATTTGTTAATGTGGTGAATTACATTGTTTAATTTGTGGATATTGAAGAATCCTTGCATCCCTGGGATAAAGCCCATTTGGTAATGATCTATGATATTTTTAATGTCTTGTTGAATTTTGATAGCTACAATTTGTTAAGGATTTTTGCATCTGTGTTCATCAGAGATATTGCCCTGTAGTTTTCTTTTTTGTGGCACCTTTGTCAGGTTTTGGTATTAGGGTGATGGTGGCCTCATAGCATGGGTTCAGAAGTTTACTTTCCCCTGCAATTTTCTGGAAGTGTTTGAGTAGAACAGGTTTTAGCTCTTCTCTAAATTTTTGTTAGAATTCAGCTGTGAAGCCATCTGGACCTGGTCTCTTGTTTGCTGGAAGATTTCTGATTACAGTTTCAATTTCTGTGCTTGTGATGGGTCTGTTAAGATTTTCTATTTCTTCCTGATTCAGTTTTGGGAAGTTGTACTTTTCTAAGAGTTTGTCCATTTCTTCCACGTTGTCCATTTTATTGGCATATAATTAGTAATAGTAGTCTCTTATGATCCTTTGTATTTCTGTTGTGTGTTGTGATCTCTCCATTTTCATTTCTAATTTTGTTGATTTGATTTTTCTCCCTTTTTGTCTTGATGAGTCTGGCTAATGGTTTGTCAATTTTATTTCTCCTTTCAAAGAATCAGCTTTTATCTTTGCTGATTTTTGCTATGGTCTCCTTTGTTTATTTTGTATTTATTTCTGCCCTAATTTTTAAGATTTCTTTCCTTCTACTAACGCTGGCATTCTCCATTTCTTCCTTTTCTAATTGCTTTAGGTGTAAAATTAGGTTATTTATTGGACTTTTTTCTTGTTTCTTAAGGTATGCCTGTATTGCTATGAACTTTCCCCTTAGCACTGCTTTTACAGTGTCCCACAGGTTTTGGCTTGTTGTGTTTTCATTTTCATTCGTTTCTATGCATGTTTTGATTCTTTTTGATTTCTTCTGTGATTTGTTGGTTATTCAGCACCATGTTGTTCAGCCTCCATATGTTGGAATTTTTAATAGTTTTTCTCCTGTAACTGAGATCTAATCTTACTGCATTATGATCAGAAAAGATACTTGGAATGATTTCAATTATTATTTTTTTTAATTCACCAAGGCTGGATTTATGGCCCAGGATGTTATCTATCCTGTAGAAGGTTCTGTGTGCACTTGAGAAAAAGGTGAAATTCATTGTTTTGGGATGAAATACCCTATAGATATCAATTAGGTCTAACTGGTCTATTGTATCATTTAAAGTTTGTATTTCTTTGTTAATTTTCTGTTTAGTTGATCTATCCATAGATGTGAGCAGGGTATTAAGTCTCCAACTATTATTGTGTTAGGAGAAAGTAATGGCAACCCACTCCATTACTCTTGCCTGGAAAACCCCATGGACGGGGGAACCTGGGTGGCTGCAGTCCATGTGGTCGCACAGAGTCAGACACGACTGAAGTGACTTAGCATTATTGTGTTATTGTTAATTTTTCCTTTCATACTTGTTAACCTTTGTCTTACATATTCCAGTGGTCCTATGTTGGGTGCATATATATTTATAATTGTTATATCTTCTTCTTGGATTGATCCTTTGATCATTATGTAGTGGCTTTCTTTGTTTCTTTTCACAGCGTATGTTTTAAAATCTATTTTATCTGATATGAGTATTGCTACTCCTGCTTTCTTTTTGGTCTCTATTTGCATGGAATATCTTTTTCCAGCCCTTCACTGTCAGTTTGTATGTGTCCCTTGTTTTGAGGTGGGTCTCTTGTAGACATGTAGTTTTCTTGTTAAAAGGCCGTAGACTGTTTGACATTCTTCTCTTTAATAGATAGGGTCTATGTCCCTCCCCTTAAATCTAGGCAGGCTGGTGACTGCTTCAACAGGGAGTAGAACAGAAAGGATGCTGTGTGATGTCCAACATAAAGTCATAAGAACCTGAAGCTTCCACCCTTTC
The DNA here is from genome assembly GCA_917880005.1 of Nanger dama. NCBI lineage: Eukaryota > Metazoa > Chordata > Mammalia > Artiodactyla > Bovidae > Nanger > Nanger dama. The sequence goes on from CAKJTW010000060.1 coordinate 8,774,723, forward strand.
TGTTGGTTTACTTGAACTTGAACCCTGAGCTTTCATGTTAGAATTTGACTACCCTGAGGCCATCACGCTGTGAAGACATATAAGACACATGGAGAAGCTACATATGTGTTTAATTGATAAACTCCAGCTGATATCTCAGTCAATAACAAATATCAAGCTATCAGCCATATGAGAGCCACTTTGTACATCCAATCTAACATGGCTTTGATAAAACTAAAGTCCCAGATAACACATGATAGCAACCACATAAGAGACATCATGAGGCATGTGGAATGCCTGGCCAAACCCAGTCTAAATTCTTGACTCAGAGAATTCTTGAACATAGTAAAATGGTTGTTTCATGCCACTAAGATGTGAATAGTTTATTTCTCAGCAACAATAACTGCATTGGTACCTCTAAAAATTGTGAAAAAATGAAATATTTTACATATAAAAATAAATAAATAAATATTGTGAACAAGTAAGGTATTCTTTAATATCTAATGCATGTATTGTTAATTATAGGTCACATATCAGTTGGTCATGATCTATTTCGTGCACACTGATATTATCTTCCCAGTTGTACTGTCAACTGCTAGCACCAGGGTCTAAGTCTTATAATGCATTTTCATTACCTGCAGCCATTAAGACAGAATGGGGAACAGAATCAATAAAACCTTTTGGAAAGACTGTTGTCTTTCATGTAATATCGAAAGAGTTCACTGAAACTTGTTTGATATATTTCCAAAGTATCTATTGAAGTTAAAATAATTCCACTATCCAAATTCTGTTCACAGTACTCATATACCATTCTCTATTTGTTGTTAAGACTGATTCAATTATTCTACTTACTAACTCTTACTCTAATTGAAAAAAAAAAAAAAGTTTAACCAGATGGCCTATCTCAATCACTTGTCTTTTTAAAGGGAAAGTTACATGTCAGCACATAAACTATCTGAGAAGCTAATTCCTTTTGCAATTCTTCTCTTTAAGTATTCTAATTAAGTTTCTAAATTAGTGCAATATAAAATAATCAATGAAAGCCAAAAAAAGTCATTAAGATTTTTAAATCCTCTTAACATTTTTATTCTTAAACTTTTCACCTCTATGGACTCTCACTTTTTACTCTGCATTTTCCTCTATCCTCTCCTTGGGAGTTTAAAGTCCTACAGCCATTTACTCAACTTTTATTTGTGCATAAGCCATATAAAAAACCTGAAAATAAATGAAAACCACTGCAAAATACCAAGTTGGAGGAAATCGTGAATTCCATTGGATACTCATAATTGCTCGTCCTTTTTCTGATTTCATGTTGACTTTGTGTTACATTCCCCACAGTCATTGCTCCAAACCTCTCCTGTTACCTGCCAGACCACTAACAGGAGCTGACATCACTGCTTACTTTATTTAGATGGAAGCTATTCAGAGTAAGGTCCTTCAGCTTCTCACTTACATTCACAACTGGCCTATAGGTTCACTCATCTTTATTATTATTTTTTATTATTATCTTGAAGCATGAGCAATTCCTCTACTATTCAAAGCAAGTTTTTCTATCTGATCATGGAATCTCTTCATTCCTGCCTCTTCTAGAAACTTATGCTATCAGTTATCCTTTTTCTGGCATTTTTAAAGTCTCTGGCTGCTTTTCCATGAAACAGAAGTGTGGAAAACATCCATCAGAAAATAATAGATGTATGCCTATAGTTTTAAGCCAATCTGCCCTATCCAGGACCTGGGAGTAACAAGTGATAGTAGAGGAAGAGCCAAACACTTCTAAAGTAATAGTGAGGACAATGCCATAATTTTCATACACTCTATCTCTGCCTGGCTTTTAGCATCTACATCCTTATCTTCCATTTTATGTCCTTTGTGTGCCGTGTGGACCACAATGATTTTTGTCTCCTCTCTGTCTTTAAGAAACCTCTCTGGTTGTGGAGTAAAGTGAATTCTCTTGCACTTTTGGTGGAAATGTAAATTAACAGAGCCATTATGGAGAACAGTATGGAGATTCCTTAAAAACTAGGAATAAAACTACCATATGATTCAACAATTCCACTACTGGGCATATACCTTGAGAAAACCATAAATTAAAAAGATACATGTACCCCAATGTTCATAGCAGTACTATTTACAATAACTATGACATGGAAGCAACCTAGATGTCTATTTATACAATGGAATATTCAGTTCAGTTCAGTCACTCAGTCATGTCTCTTTGTGACCCCATGAGCCACAGCAGGCCAGGCTTCCCTGTCCATCACCAACTCCCGGAGTCCAACCAAACCCATGTCCATTGTGTCGGTGATGCCAACCAACCATCTCATCCTCTGCTGTCCCCTTCTCCTCCTGCTCTCAATCCTTGCCGGCATCAGGGTCTTTTCAAATGAGTCAGCTCTTTGCACCAGGTCACCAAGTATTTGAGTTTCAGCTTCAGCATCAGTCCTTCCAATCAACAGCCAGGACTGATCTCCTTTAGGATGGACTGGTTGGATCTCCTTGCAGTCCAAGGGACTCTCAAGAGTCTTCTCCAACACCGCAGTTCAAAAGCATCAATTCTTTTGGCATTCAGCTTCCTTTATAGTCTGACTACATCCATAATTGACCACTGGGAAAACCATAGCTTTGAATAAATGGACCTTTGTTGACAAAGTAATGTCTCTGCTTTTTAATATGCTGTCTAGGTTGGTCATAACTTTCCTTCCAAGTAGTAAGCATCTTTTAGTTTACTCAGCTATAAAAAGAATGAATTTGAGTCAGTTCTAGTGAGGTAGATGAACCTAGAACCTGTTATACAGAGGGAAGTAAGTCAGAAAGAGAAACACAAGTATTGCATATTAACACTATATAAGATTTAGAAAAATGGTATTGATGAATCTATTTTCAGGGAAAAAATGGAGAATCAGACATAGAGGACAGACTTGTGGACACAGTGGATAAGGGAGTGAGTGGGACAAGTGGACAAAGTAGAATAGGTATATATACACTACCATGTGTGAAACAGATAGCTGGTGAGAAGGTGCTGCTTAACACAGGAAGCCTAGACTGGTGCTCTGTGATGACCTAGAGGGGGGATGGGAGATGGGAGGGAAACTCAAGTTGGAGGGGATATGTGAATAATTGTGGCTAATTGGCATTGTTTTATGGCAGAAGCCAACACAACATTGTAATGCAATCTTCCTCCAATTAAAAATAAATTTTAAAAGTAAAAAAGATAAGAAACTCCCCTGACTTTTTCACTCTTTCTGCACTAAGATTCTGCAAAGCAACTCAGGTATCAGTTTATTTGGCAGCCTTCCTTTTGGAGAAACTGTTCTCACACAAAGCTGATAAAAGGGCATTTCTAGTCACCTGGCCTGAGAGAGAAAGGGCTCCTGGAGTCTGGTGTGCAGTGTTCTGACATATGTTATATTGCTAGCATTCCTAGCTAATATTTATTGAACACTTGCAGCTAAGAATGATTCTAGGGCCATTATAGGTATTATCTCATTTACATTCACAACAATTCTTTAAGGTAGAATTATTATTGTCACAGTTTTATGTAGGAGGAAACTGAGTCCCAGAATTATTACAGTCCTTGCTCAAGGTCTTGCACAGCTGGTTAATGAGAGAGAAGGAAGTCTAAACATCCATTCTTTTCCAGAAAATATCCTATTCAAGCGAACTTTTATAATGAGATTGTAGACAGTTTAAAGAAAAGCTCTTAACTGCTTCAGTCATTGTTTAATATCATTCTTCCCAAACGGTAAAATACCTTTTGGGAGCCTCATGTTGAAAGAAGAGAATGACTAACAATCAAGTCAAAATCTAACTGGCTTGCCTCTTCTACTGACTGAATTTCATAATCAGTAATCTCAAGTGGTGCCAACGTATCTAAACATACCAACCACAAACAAAGTCACAGGCACCAGGATATTAACTATGTGGTATAAGAATTTTAAGTGTCAGTAAAAATGATTTGAGGACAATCACTAAATTTTAAACTTGACAAACTTTATCCATACATTAGATTCATTTAAATGGCTATACAAATAACTGACTTTTTCTCAAAATCTTTTTTAATTTAGCGTGCAAATTACTCCCTGATAAAATTGAACATATCATTACTGACTGAGAGAGCACGTCTGCAAAGGCAGTCTGGTGAGTAGCTAAAAGAATGAGCCCAAGAGACTACAGAAATATTTCCTCTATTGTATTAGGTTCATCAATGATAATTCATAGTCAAAAGAAGACTCATTTAGTATTTGCCCCAAAAAAGATGAGTTAAGAATTTTCACACTTAGTCATATCCATTCTTTATATTCATATGACACTTCACATTGTGTAAAGCATTTTTCTTTCCATTATTACAACTGAGACTGTTAATGCCACAGGGTAGACAAAATTTCCAGGGAATTCTGTTTCTGCTTTAAAAATGCATTTCTTCTGCTGCCTTGGCTTTCAGGAAGCCTAGAGATAAACTGAATAATCAAGTGTAAAAATAAGTGCAATTGTGTATCCTTTACTTTAATATAATTCCAACCTTTCTTTCTCTGCTTAAAAATTTGATTTTTTAGTTGCTTTAAATATTTGATTATAAGTTTCCACAAGTTCTTTAGAAAGTATGTGTGGTGTAAATTTCAAACAAATAAAAATTAATAAATTCTCTTCCTAGCAAAATGATAGGTCTGAGAACTAATCACAAAGGCCACAAAGCCCAATCTAATCCCTAACTGCATTCATCAAAAGAGCTCTGCTATCTCATACTATTGTATAAAAAAGCCCAGAGCAACACGATATGATGAATAAAACCGATGTGCACTGAAGTCTTTTGTTTGCTTGTTTGTTTGTTTTTTTTTTTGCACTGAAGTCTTAAGAGAAATTCGTATTTCACATTTGTTCTCCCATGAGCATGTAAGTATAAAGAGATCCCTATTATTTGGTTAAATGGGTGCAGAATGTTTAATTTTCAGATGACTATTTAAATTTTAAAATTTTGCCAATTAATAGACCTTTACAAGAAAGGTGGAACATATTGTTATAATATCTTTTACTTAAAAAAAAAACAACAACTCTATTTTCTGCTCATAGCTTTACTTACTTCTCTATTGGGCTATTTCTAGGATTTTATTTTTCTTATTCATTTTTGAAGAGATATATATATATATATATATATATAAATATATATATATGTATGTATGTAATGGATCATTTTATCTTTCCCTTGTGGGGAAAAATATGCTTCACAGTCTATCAGAAACCTGAAGAAAATAAGTTAAAGAAACATTCCACCTGACAGTAGAGTATTTAGAGCACAGGAAAGAGCAAGTGACTAGACAACAAGGAAAGCAGTATAATTAAATTAATATAGAAGAAGTATGGTGAGACATGAGGTCAGTCAGGTAAAGTCTGTGGTAAGATCATGTAAGGCCAAGTACGACCTTATAAGTTGCTTGGATTTTACTCAGAGTAAGATTGGGGACCATTGGAAGATCGTGAGGGACATGATCTGACTGGTGTTTTAAAATAACTTCTGATTTAGGGATGAAGCATAAACTTGCAGGAGGTGGACAGAGCAAGGGCAGAATAAGGTGGAGTTGTTAGGAAGAAAGATAATGTTTTTGTGGGCAGAGTTTTCCTAGTGAGCCTCTGTCAGCTTCTGGATATATTTTGAAGATAAACTAAGCATGGTTTGCTGACAGATTACATATGAAATATGCTAGAAAAACAAACAAACAAACAAAAAAACAAGTTATGCTTGTGGGGGACCACTTGGACACCCAGGGTTAATATGAAGATTATTTTAACTCCAGATATTTGTAATTCAATAGATACAGAAAGAAGACTTTTCAGATTTTATCTGAAACTTTCTAGAGATTATCTGACTAAAGGCAGAAACTTCTGGGAGTGAGACTGCATCCCTTTTTGGAGTAGCATAATTCACTAAAGAAAGAATTAAATAATATAAATCTTTCTTTTAGAGTAACTTTTTCTTACAGGAAAAACAGAGAAGACAACATGTCCCTGTATAAACAAATATTATTGCAAACTATCTTATCCCACTTTTTCCTTGAAAAGCCCATTTGTTTTTCCTTAAGAAGTCATTTGATCTTTCCATAGAAGCCTTTTCTCCCTTGCTGGGGTTCAGCCCTGGTGGATCCAGGGAATTCAAGGTGGGGGCAGCATTGGTGAGGAAAGACATTTATTTATTTATATAAGATTAGACTAGGAAGAAATAGTGTAGTAGGAAAATTTAAGTGGAGAAAAGAGGCTGATTAACTTGGTTTATATGGAAAAACCAATAAAGTTCCGGACAAGGAACTTGGACCATCTATGTTGGGCCACAGGCACTCGCTTGAATATCTGGGGGTGTCACGCCTTGGGCTCACTCTTGTGTGGGTCTCAGAAGCCCAGGCAAGTAAGTAGACTCGGTGAGCCTTCACGTTCCAAAGGATCAGCCTGAAAAAGAGAGGGAGGGAGCAGGAGAAAGAATTGACACAGGGGAGGCCAGGCTTGTGCAAAAACCCCTCCAACTTTATTGTTCAAAAGGTCTTTATATACCCTAAATTTTACATAATGCAAGATACAGAGTCACGCAGGGGCAGCAGTCCTGATCCTTTCTGTATATCTTTTTGTATACCAAAGGTCTCAGTTGATTTACATTAACTTCTGGCCAAGAGGCTTGCTAAAACTTTTGGCTCTCTTTCTTAATGAATGTTAATTTCATTTCCCCTGAAGTGTTTTTCTTTAATCTGCATCTCCTTAAAGCACTAAAGTTACATCTCTATACAACAAAGGTGCAGTGGGTTATAACAAAGAAGGTACTTAACTCAAAGATCTAAAGTTGCTACTTATTTTTTCTATATACCAACTATATCAACAAATAAAAGATATGAAAATTTGGCAGCAAGTATTGGTTCAACAATTGAAATCTTTAATCAGTCTATTCTAATGATTTTGACTCCTTGGAAGCCCCTACATTCCTAGGATGTTTTAAGCTTCCTGTGCCTCCTGCAGTCAGGAGGCCTCAAACAATCACATGTGCAACTGTAAGAGTCCTGCAGTCAGGCTAGAAAGCCATCATAGGGGTTTTTGGATTGAAACACTCGTATTATGCCCAGGAGATTTATTATCTAAAAGCTCTAAATTATTTTTTTTCCAGAAAAAGGTGGTGGGGGACAGCCCCCTGTTAATGACAGAAGAGTAGGTGGAAAGCATAACACAGTAAAGCAGGCAGACTCTGGTCTTGGGGGGTGGATGCTCAGGAAATTCCAAGGGGAACCCCTGAAGCCTGATCACGTCCTTGCGTTTTGTCAGGCTTCCTTCTGCACGACCTTGTCACGGGTGGGATTCCTCATGCTGGCCCCTGGCATCTCCCCCTTTTTTATTTTATTTTTAAAACAACCAGGTAGTTCAGTTGTAAGGATCTGAATGTTCTGCTGAAGAATCCTAACAATACAAGAAAGAATGACTATGAGGAGCAAGATTTAGAGCAAACTACTCTGGGATTTCTTTGGAAGGAATGATGCTAAAGCTGAAACTTCAGTACTTTGGCCACCTCATGCAAAGAGTTGACTCATTGGAAAATACTCTAATGCTGGGAGAGATTTGGGGCAGGAGGAGAAGGCGACGACTGAGGATGAGATGGCTAGATGGCATCACGGACTCGATGGACATGAGTCTGAGTGAACTCCGAGAGATGGTGATGAACAGGGAGGCCTGGTGTGCTGCGATTCATGGGGTCGCAAAGAGTCGGACACGACTGAGCGACTGAACTGAACTAAACTGAAAAATAGTTGACAGAGTTGTTTTTCCAGAAATGAAGTTAGAGAAGGTGTCAAAAAAAGTCATTGGCTACTCCTGTGGTGATAAAATCTAATTGGTAGTGTTCCAAGTTCTGAATCTGATTATACAGTTTCCCTAAGTCTAAACTAATATCTGAGCTGTTCCAAACACCTAAAACTTGATTTTTCTACATATTGGGCATTTACACTTGTTGAGTCAATGATTGCTGCCATAGTAACAATAACAATAACAGTAACAGTTGTTGTAACACAGCAAGACCATAATTATCATACCAATAAGTTGTTACAGTTACGGGAATCATAGGGTGGATATTTTAAAACCCCAAAGAGCAAACATTATATTGAGGAGTGAAACAAGATGAAAGCATACATTGTTCACAAGACACTACATTAGGTACATTTGTATATTAAGTTTTTCCAGAATCATTGGTGAAAAGAAAAATATAAGGAGAGGATAAACAAGCCAGAATAGAGTAAATAGAGTCATTTTCTGTTTGGAGTTTGTGCTGCAGCAGCTGTCAGTCCCACCGGGATCTTGGTGTTTATCTTGTCTCTCCTGCTGGACGGAGCAGCGGCCCTCGCCCCGCCCTCTGCTGAACTGGCATTGGCCCTAGCGGCGGCCAAGTGACACAAAAATTTGAGCAAATAGTATACAGTTCCCATATATCTCCTTTCCCCATCAAGCCTCTATCCCATAGTTTTGTAGATGGATGCTGGCACTGTTACCAGCTGCGAGTGATGCACACTGTGTCTCATCAGTCAGTCAGGCTGGCCCCATCCACGGCTCTCAGCACGGGGCTATTTCTCATGGTAGCAGTGGTGGTGGCTGCGGCAGCAGCAGAGGTGTTCCCTTTTTTCTTTCTTTTTTTTTTTATATTTTTTCTGTGAACCAGGTGCCTGGGGGACTGTGACATGACGAATCAGACTGTCTGGGATCCAAATTGAAGAATCTGCATCCGGTGGAAAAAATACAAGCACTTCCTCGACCCACAGTTAATGGGTCGGGACCTTTTGTTGTCTGGAGGAGGTCTTTTCACTTTATCAATGGCTTTACATTTTACTGTTCTAGACGAATCAGCATTTACCTTATTACGAAGAGAACATGTTGTAAAATCTGATGGGGAAAAACTATACTTAAATTCTCCTTTCTTAATTTTTGAATTAACAAAGCATGTGAGGGTAAATGATGCAAGATCTGACCACAATAATTTCCTATAGCAATCTGCCAATCATCATCAAACATTTGAAAAGCATCAAGTGGTTTCCTGTTATATGGAATTATAATTTTTGATGGCTCTTTACTAAACAATTTAATAAATCAATATACTTGAATTAATCTTTAAAATTAACATATCAATTAATATGTATATTGCAGTAATACAACATGCACACAGCTAATACCAACAAACACAAACCGATGCACTGCAATAATACATGTCTCACACACACAATACAATTACACAGTATATATAACATATGTTATCACAGCATGCCAATCTATACCAATTAATATTAGCCACATACATATTATATTACTGCAATATACATATAATTATACACTATATATTATGCATATATAGTATACATATTAATTCATATACAAATTAATTAAGTATAGATCTATAAATAGAATTAGGTATACCCCCCCTTTTTTTTTGCACTGTGTGATTTCATCAGTTTCTGCACATCAGTGCTTTACCAACACTACAATCATAAAGAACACAATTCCAAGTACTGTACTTTTTAGTTTGGGAGATCACAATCTACAAACTCTTTTACTTATATTAGACAAGATTAACCCATTCAACTTACTGCAGGTTTTAAATGCACATAAAATAGAGAAATTGATGCAATTAAAAAAATCTTTAGGATCTTATTTTTTTAATTCTTAGATTGTAATTTTTCTTCAGACTTAATTACCAGTCCCCATGATCACCAATGGAGTAGGCAATGACACCCCCACTCTGGTACTCTTGCCTGGAGAATCCATGGATAGAGGAGCCTGGAGGGCTGCAGTCCATGGGGTCACTGAGGGTCGGACGTGACTCAGCAACTTCCCTTTCACTTTTCACTTTCATGCATTGGAGAAGGAAATGGCAACCCACTCCAATGTTCTTGCCTGGAGAATCCCAGGGACAGGGGAGCCTGGTGGGCTGCCATCTATGGGGTCACACAGAGTCGGACACAACTGAAGTGACTTAGCAGCAGTAGCAGCATGATCACCAATGGTTATGGCTCAATTTACACCCATTTATCAACCTTTCATATCCTTAAAGATAACATAAATGAAAATTACAATTTCTTATCAAAAAGGATTAGAGTTTTCCGAATTTTAAATATTTGCTCTCCCTCCTCCCCTCACCTTAAGACTAAAAATAAACTAAAAATAACCACATTTCACCTGTATATACTGTATATAATTGTATTTAGCCTCCACCACCATCTTCTTTGATTCCAAGTTGCTATACCTGGGAGCACTGCTAAGGACCCCATTAGCCCTTGGAGCCACTGTAGACTCTCCACTGTTCTCACCAAGGATCACAACTCGTTGATGTAAGATCTTGAGTGCCTGAGCCAATAAGACACCACACCTCCCTGGGTCCAGCGCCTCCTCATATCATGGCATGTGGCACACCACACCACTAGACTTGAATCACAGCAGGCTCCAGCATACACCAACTTGCAAGAGAAGTTCTTTCCTCACCAAAGTCAGTCCCTTAAGTCTGGAAGAGGTGACTCGTTCTTCAAACGTGCAGACACCTACACAAGGCTATAGGGATCATGAGCAATCTGGGAAACATGACACCACCAAAGGAATACAATAAACGTTCAGTAAACAGTCTCCTTCCAGGGTGGCACTAGTCATAAAGAACCGGCCTGCCAATGCAAGAGACATAAGAGACATGGGTTCAATTCCTGGATTGGGAATATCCCCTGGAGAAGAAAATGGCAACCCACCCAGTATTCTTACTTGCAGAATCTCGTGGAAAGAAGAGCCTGGCGGAATAAAGTCTATGGGGTCTCAAAGAATCAGACACAACTGAGCAACTAACTCTTTCACTTTCATATATATGTATAAAATTATGTTATACATTTTACACTTGTACAATGTTATACTTCAGATTTCAATAAAGCTGGAAAAAGAACCACTGAGTCTAATACACTGTAGACTCCTCAGTCTCAGGAATCTTAAATGTAATTTTTCTACATAAACTCTTAAGAGCAATTTCTCAAAGTCAGTTGAACAACAGTTAGTTAGTTACTATTTTACAACATAGGAAAACTGTATCAATCCTTGCAAAGTTAGAAGAAATAATGAGCTATCAAAAGTAAATTATTCCCTTGTATTTAATAGAACTCAACAAATAATTAAAACCATTACAATATAACAGGATTGTAAAAAATGTCTTTAATGCCATTAAACAGATTAAAATTGTGTTTCTTTGTGAGAGGTAGAAATAAAGGATATGGTAAAGTGAATTACCTTAAGAGTAGGAAATCAATTTAGAAGCCTCAAATAGAACAATGTTCTTTTGGATAACTTTTTCATCCAGACAAAAGCATATTTAATACTGAACAAAGCACTGAAAATAATCAACAGTGATAAACCAGGGTATATGGTCATCCCAATGTTGTTCAGTTTATTAGAAATATTAAACTATAAGTTTTGTTATTGCAAAAAAGGAAATTCTAGTAGAAAAGTCAACTGAATTATTAGAAATTAGTGCTTAGAATTCAAGAGAGAGAGAGAGAGAGAGAGAGAGAGAGAGAGAGGAATCAGACTGGACATATAAATTTAGGAGGAATTTATATGGTGTAGAAAAATTGAGACCTCAACTATAGGCTTGAGGAAATCAAAGAAGCAAGGGTAAATGGAGAAGGAAGGGGTAATTGTGTCAAATGCTGATTATGGGTCAAATAAAGTAAAAGCTGAGAATGCACCATTTAATCTGGCAATTTTCTGCCCTCTAGTGATCTTGATAAACAGTGAATGGAGTGATGATAACTCTCCAATGCAGTGATGGAAACACTCCAGTGCAGTGATGCTAACAAATGATGGAGTAGAATAAGTTCAAGGAAGAATGGCAGGAGTAGAAGTGGAGAAGAAATGTTGACAACTCTTTCAGGGAGTTTTTCTTAAAGGAGAGAAAAAAATGAAGCAGTAGTGTAAGTGGGATGTGGTAGGTATATGAGGGAAACAATTCTGATTCTTTAAATTTTCTCAGTGATCAGCTTTCTCAGTGAAAAAGGCAGCAAGGACTTTAAACAGGAGTGAGAATGAGGAAGAGGAACTTGGGACTTGAACAAGAGTGAGAGTGTTTATGGACTAAGAAAATTAGAGCATGATTGTAACACATATTCAACATAATTTTGGTGGTCATGTTTTTAAAGTGAACAACAACATAGTGGTGTGCTTTCCCTGGGCCATATTCAGCTTAGGAAAAAGAGTCATACGATTATTAATTTCATTTGAAGAAAAAAAATTTTATGGTGCAACACAGGAGGTTAAGACTCCTATATATACATATTTTTCTTCTTAAAGTATTGTCTAGTATTCCTAAGTGTTTAATTGTTTTAGAATTCTTCTGTTTGAAATGTTTTTTCTCTGTTTAACTTCAATTGCAAGTTCATATTTAAGAATGAGGCAATAGATATGTAATTGTTAAGCTACTTAGGAACGCTGTATTGGGTGGGACTTCACTATAGCCAATCTTTCTTTAGAGTTGAGTAGAGTCAGGAGCAACCATTATGCCAGAATGGGTGGTATCTCATTCTAGAGCAGATGTTCTTAATCCTGACTACACATTAGAATCATTTGGGCACCTATTAAAAACTGTCAGTGAACATTTTTTCTCCTAGATATTCTGATTCAAACACTTTCATACAATAATGCATATTAGAATGTATAATTAGAGGTCTATCTGCAAATACTTAAAACATTAATAGCAAACATTTCAACACCCTTCATGCTTCAATATTTTAGACTTGGGATGTTGTGTTATACTGCATTCAAGAGATGCAGATATTTTGCCCATACCATTCCATGGAAATTACTTGTTCTGAGCTTTCAGGAAAAAATATTCAAAATTTACAAAGAAAAAATATAATTACATCGACTTTTAATGCAATTATATCGGTTTTTAATACAATGATAGAACATTCCCTACTGCGCCTATTGAAAGTCATTAACTCTTAGGAAATGTACTTTTTGTTTTTCATTATTTATTTATTTTAATTTTACTTTACAATACTGTATTGGTTTGCCATACATTGACATGAATCCACCATAGGTGTACATGAGTTCCCAATCCTGAACCCTCCCTCCCACTTCTCTCACCATATCATCTCTCTGGGTCATCCCAGTGCATCAGCCCCAAGCATCCTGTATCCTGTATCGAACCTAAACTGGCGATTCGTTTCTTACATGATATCATACATCTTTCAATGCCATTCTCACAAATCATCCCACCCTCTCCCTCTCCCACATAGTCCAAAAGTCTGTTCTATACATCTGTGTCTCTTTTGCTGTCTTCCATAGAGGGTTGTCATTACCATCTTTCTAAATTCAATATATATGTGTTAGTATACTATATTGGTGTTCTTTCTGGCTTATTTCACTCTGTATAATCGGCTCCAGTTTTATCAACCTCATTAGAATGGATTCAAATGTATTCTTTTTAATGGCTGAGTAATACTCCATTGTGCATATGTACCACTGCTTTCTTCTCCATTCGTCTGCTGATGGGCATCTAGGTTGCTTCCATGTCCTGGCTATTATAAACAGTGCTGTGATGAACATTGAGGTACAGGTATCCCTTTCAGTTATGGTTTCCTCACTGTGTATGCCCAGCAGTGAAGGTTTGCTGGGTCATAAGGAAGTGCAATTTCCAGTTTTTTAAGGAACCTCCACACTGTTCTCCATAGTGGCTGTACTAGTTTGAATTACCACCAACAGTGTAAGAGGGTTCCATTTTCTCCACACCCTCTCCAGCATTTATTGCTTGTAGACTTTTGGATCACAGCCATTCTGAATGGTGCAAAATGGTATCTCGTTGTGATCTTGATTTGCATTTCTCTGATAATGCGTAATGTTGAGCATCTTTTCATGTGTTTGTTAGCCATCTGTATGTCTTCTTTGGAGAAATGCCTATTTAGTTCTTTGGTCCATTTTTTTGATTGGGTCATTTATATTTCTGGAATTGAGCTGCATACATTGTGTGTATAATTTTGAGATTAGTTGTTTGTCAGTTGCTTCATTTGTCACTATTTTCTCCCATTCCAAAGGCTGTCTTTTCACCTTGCTTATAGTTTGCTTTGTTGTGCAGAAGCTTTTAATTTTAATTAGATTCCATTTGTTTATTTTTGCTTTTATTTCCAGTGTTCTGGGAGGTGGATCATAGAGTACCGTGCTGTGATTTATGTTGGAGAGTGTTTTGCCTATCTTCTCCTCTAGGAGTTTTATAGTTTCTAGACTTACTTTTAGATCTTTAATCCATTTTGAGTTTATTTTTGTGTGTGGTGTTAGAAAGTGTTCTAGTTTCATTCTTTTAATAGTGGTTGACCAGTTTTGCCAGCAGCACTTGTTAAAGAGATTCTTTCCTCCATTGTATATTCTTGCCTCCTTTGTTGAATATAAGGTGTCCATAGGTATGTGGATTTATCTCTGGGCTTTCTATTTTGTTCCATTGATCTATATTTCTGTCTTTGTGCCAGTACCATACTGTCTTGATGACTGTGGCTTTGTAGTAGAGCCTGAAGTCAGGCAGGTTGATTGCTCGAGTCTTCTTTCTCAAGATTGTTTGGGCTATTTGAGGTTTTTGTATTTCCATACAAATTGTGAAATTATTTGTTCTAGCTCTATGAAAAATAACCACTGGTAGCTTGATAGGGATTGCTTTGAATCTGTAGATTGCTTTGGGTAGTATACTAATTTTCACTATATTGATTCTTCTGATCCTTGAACATGGTATATTTCTCCATCTATTAGTGTCCTCTTTGATTTCTTTCACCAGTGTTTTATAGTTTTCTATATATAGATCTTTAGTTTGTTTAGGTAGATTTATTCCTAAGTATTTTATTATTTTCACTGCAGTGGTGAATGGAATTGTTTCCTCAATTTCTCTTTCTACTTTCTCATTATTAGTGTATAAGAATGCAAGCAATTTCTGTGTGTTGATTTTATATCCTGCAACTTTACTATATTCACTGATTAGTTCTAGTAATTTTCTGGTGGAGTCTTTAGGCTTTTCTATGTAGAGGGTCATGACATCTGCAAAGAGTGAGAGTTTCACTTCTTCTTTTCCAATTTGGATTCCTTTTATTTCTTTTTCTGCTCTGATTGCTGGCCAAAACTTCCAGAACTATGTTGAATAGTAGCGGTGAAACTGGGCACCCTTGTCTTGTTCCTGACATTAGGGAAAATGCCTTCAATTTTTCTCCATTGTGGATAATGTTTGCTGTGGGTTTGTCATATATAGTTTTTATTATATTTAGATATGTTCCTTCATTTCTGGTTTCTGGAGAGTTTTTATCATAAATGGATGTTGAATTTTGTCAAAGGCTTTCTCTGCATCTATTGAGATAATCATATGGCTTTTATTTTTCAGTTTGTTAATGTGGTGAATTACATTGACTGATTTGTGGATATTGAGGAATCCTTGCATCCCTGGGATAAAGCCCACTTGGTCATGGTGTTTGATCTTTTTAATGTGTTGTTGGATTCTGTTTGCTAGAATTTTGTTAAAGATTTTTGCATCTATATTCATCAGTGATATTGGCCTGCAATTTTCCTTTTTGTGACATCTTTGTCAGGTTTTGGTATTAGGGTGATGGTGGCCTCGTATAATGAGTTTGGAAGTTTACATTCCTCTGCAATTTTTTCTGGAAGAGTTTGAGTAGGATAGGTGTTAGTTCATCTCTAAATTTTGGTAGAATTCAGCTGTGAAGCCATCTGGACCTGGGCTTTTGTTTGCTGGAAGATTTCTGATTACAGTTTCAATTTCCGTGCTTGTGATGGGTCTGATAAGATTTTCTATTTCTTCTTGATTCTATTTTGGGAATTTGTACTTTTCTAAGAATTTGTCCATTTCTTCCAAGTTGTCCATTTTATTGGCATATAATTGCTGATAGTAGTCTCTTATGATCCTTTGTATTTCTGTGTTATCTGTTGTGATCTCTCCATTTTCATTTCTAATTTTATTGATTTGATTTTTCTCCCTTTGCTTCTTGATGAGCCTGGCTAATAGTTTGTCAATTTTATTTATCTTTTCCAAGAACCAGCTTTTGGCTTTGTTGATTTTTGCTATGGTCTCTTGTTTCTTTTGCATTTATTTCTGCCTTAATTTTTAAGATTTATTTCCTTCTACTAACTCTGGGGTTCTCCATTTCTTCCTTTTCTAGTTGCTTTAGGTGTAGAGTTAGGTTATTTATTTGACTTTTTTTTTGTTTCTTGAGGTATGCCTATATTGCTATGAAATTTTCCCTTAGCACTGCTTTTATAGTGTCCCACAGGTTTTGGGTTGTTGTGTTTTCAGTTTCATTTGTTTCTATGCATATTTGATTTTTTTTAAATTTCTTCTGTGATTTGTTGGTTATTCAGTAGAATGTTGTTCAGCCTCCATATGTTGGAAATTTTAATAGTTTTTCTCCTGTGATTGAGATCTAATCTTACTGCATTATGATCAGAAAAGATTCTTGGAATGATTTCAATTTTTTGGAATTTACTAAGGCTAGATTTGTGGCCCAGGATTTGATCTATCCTGGAGAAGGCTCTGTGAGCACTTGAGAAAAAGGTGAAATTCATTGTTTTGTAATGAAATGTCCTATAGATATCTATTAGATCTAACTAGTTTGTTGTATCATTTAAAGTTTGTATTTCTTTGTTAATTTTCTGTTTAGTTGATCTGTCCATAGGTGTGAGCAGGGTATTAAAGTCTCCCACTATTATTGTTTTATTGTTAATTTCCTCTTTCATACTTGTTAGCATTTGTCTTACATATTGCAGTGCTCCTATGTTGGCTGCATATACATTTATGATTGTTATATCTTCTTCTTGGATTTATCCTTTGATCATTATGTAGTGGCCTTGTCTCTTTTCACAGCCTTTGTTTTAAAGTCTATTGTATCTGATATGAGTATTGCTACTCCTGCTTTCTTTTGGTCTCTATTTGCATGGAATATCTTCTTCCAGCCCTTCACTTTCAGTCTGTATGTGTCCCTTGTTTTGCAGTGAGTCTCTTGTAGACAACATATATAGGGGGGTCTTGTTTTTGTATCCATTCAGCCAGTCTTTGTCTTTTCATTGGGGCATTCAACCCATTATGTTTAAGGTAATTATTGATAAGTATGATCCCATTGCCGATTACTTTATTGTTTGGGGTTCAGATTTATACACCCTTTTTGTGTTTCCTGTCTAGAGAATATCCTTTAGCATTTGTTGAAGAGATGGTTTGGTGGTGCTGAATTCTCTCAGCTTTTGCTTCTCTGTAAAGCTTTTGATTTCTCCTTCATATTTGAATGAGATCCTTGCTAGGTACACGGTAATCTGGGCTGTAGGTTATTTTCTTTCATCACTTTAAGTATGTCTTGCCATTCCCTCCGGCCTGAAGAGTTTCTATTGAAAAAATCAGCTGTTATCCTGATGGGAATCTCCTTGTGTGTTATTTGTTGTTTTTCCCTTGCTGCTTTTAATATTTGTTCTTTGTGTTTGATCTTTGTTAATTTGATTAATATGTGTCTTGGGGTGTTTCACCTTGGATTTATCCTGTTTGGATCCCTCTGGGTTTCTTGGACTTGTGTGATTATTTCCTTCCCCATTTTAGGGAAGTTTTCAACTATTATCTCCTCAAGTATTTTCTCATGGTCTTTCTTTTTGTCTTCTTCTTCTGGGACTCCTATAATTCGAATGTTGTAGCATTTCATACTGTCCTGGAGATCTCTGAGATTGTGCTCATTTCTTTTAATTTGTTTTTCTTTTTTTCCTCTCTGATTCATTAATTTCTATGATTCTATCTTCTATTTCACTAATCCTATCTTCTGTCTCCTTTATTCTACTATTTGTTGCCTCCAGAATGTTTCTGATCTCATTTATTCATTATATATTGAAACTTTTTTTTTAATTTCTTCTAGGTCCTTGTTAAACCTTTCTTGCATCTTCCCAATATTTGTCTCCAAGCTATTTATCTGTGATTCCATTTTGATTTCAAGATTTTGGATCATTTTCACTATCGATATTCAGAATTATTTACCAGGTAGATTCCCTATCTCTTCCTTTTTGGTTTGGTTTGGTGGGCATTTCTCCTGTTCCTTTACGTGCTGGTTATTCCTCTGTCTCTTCATCTTGGTTATATTCCTGCATTTGGGGTAGCCTTTCTGTATTCTGGCATTTGTGGAGTTTTTTTTTTTAATTATTATGGAGTTTCCTCACTTTGTCTGGGTTTGTATCAGTGACTATTCAAGGTTGTTTGAATAGGGAGGCTTTTGTTGGAGTTCTGGTGGGTGGAGCTGGATTTCTTCTCTCTCGAGTGCAATGAAATGACCAGTAATGAGTTTTGAGATGTCAATTCTTTTGGAATAACTTGAGCTGCCTTTATATTGAAGCTCAGGGGTGTGTTCCTGTGTTGCTGGAGAATTTGCATGATATGACTTCCTCTGGAACTTGTTGGCCTTTGGGTGGTGCTTGGTTTCAGTGTAGGTATGGAGGCATTTGATGAGCTCCTATCAATTAATGTTCCCTGGATTCAGGAGTTCTTTGATGTTCTCAGGATTTGGACGTAAGCCTCTTGTTACTGGGTTTTAGTTTTATTTTTACAGTCGCCTCAAGGCTTCTCCATCTATGCAGCACTGATGATAAAACATCTAGGTTAAAGATGAAAAGTTTCTCCACATTGAAGGACACCCAGAGAGGTTCACAGAGTTACACAGAGAAGAGAAGAGAGAGAGGGGAGTTGGAGGTGGCTGGAATGAGATAAGGTGGGATCAAAAGAGGAGAGAGCAAGCTAGCCAGTAATCACTTTCTTATGTACGCTCCACAGTCTGGACCGCTCAGAGATGTTAATGGAGTTATACATAGAAGAGCAGAGGAAGGAAGGAGACAGAGGTGGCCAGGAGGATAAAAGAGGGAAATGAAAAGGAGAGAGACAGATCCAGCCAGTAATCATTTCCCTAAATGTTCTCAACTGTCTGTAACACACAGAGCTTCACAAAGTTGGGTAGAGAAGAGAAGTTGGAGGGGAGGAGACAGAGGCAACCTGGTGGAGAAAAAGGAGAGTCCAAAGGAGGAGAGAATGGTCAAGCCAGTAATTTTGCTCTCAGGTAAAAATGGGTACTGAAGAATGGGTTTTTAAAGGTACAAAATTGATAACAAATACCAAAAAGAAAAGATTAAAAATCTAGAGAAAAGGTTGGATTTTCAAAATACAATATTAAAGAAAAGAAGAAGGAAAAAGCCACAAGCATTATTAAGCATCTCTACTGTGTTCCAGACAGTAGAGAACATTTAGGAAATGATTACTGGCTGGATCTGTCTCTCTCCTTTTCATTTCCCTCTTTTATCCTCCTGGCCACCTCTGTCTCCTTCCTTCCTCTCCTCTTCTATGTATAACTCCATTAACATCTCTGAGTTGTCCAGACTGTGGAGCGTACATAAGATGAAAAGTGGTGCAGACTTGGTTGGGTCTGTATTTTGTGCCCTTCCCAGGTCCGAGTAGCTCAGGTGTTTGGCAAGTGCAGTCGCTGCAACTTATCACATTTCCCGTCCCTACTGCTCAGTTTTCTGGGAGTACAACTGGCAGTCCTTCTCCGGCGGATGGTGACTGCCCAGAACCCCAAGAATTCTTAGTTAGCAAAGAAGCTTGCTTGCAGTTTGGTAGTTAATGTCTTCCTGGGGCTGCAATTGCCCCCTTCCAGCCCTTCCAGCTCTGGCTGCCTGTCACTACAGGGGGATGGTCTGCAGTGGGCTAATTCTGTTCCATTCTTTGTTCTGTGTGCAGGCCTGGCAGTGTCTTATGTTAGAGCTTTTCATGTGGTAGCTATCCCGTAGTCTGGTTTGCTAGCCCAAGTTAGTTCGGTCTGGTTATGCTTGGAGAATTCCTGTCTGATTCTTTGAAAGCACTGAAGCCCGCGCCTCCCTGCCCAGCCCCCGCTTGCTAATGGCAGATACAGGCATCTGTGCTGCTTCTCCACTGGGGAGTTACCGTTGGGCTCTTAATCTGTTGGTTTTAATTATTTATTTATTTTTCCTCCTTGTTATGTTACCCTCTGTGCTTCCAGGCTCACCACAGACTCAACCGCAAGAGTGTTTCCTGGTGTATGGAAACTTCTCTCTTTTAAGACTCCTTTCCTGGGATGGAGCTCCCTCCTACCTCTTTTGTCTCTTTTTTGTCTTTTATATTTTTTTCCTACCTGTTTTTGAAGACAATTATATGCTTTTCTGGATGCCTGATGTCCTCTCTCAGCATTCGGAAGTTATTTTGTGGAATTTACTCCACGCTGAAATGTTCTTTTGATGAATTTGTAAGGAAGAAAATGCTCTCCCCATCCTATTCCTCTGCCATCTTAGGACCGTCCCTAGTAAAATCAGGAAATGTACTTTTATATGATCATCAGAGCCCAGATGTTTTATAGTACCTTAAACTGTAGAACACAGAAAGAGTTGAATTTTTTTTTTCTTTCTGATGAAGAACTTAATGCCAAAGATTATGATTTTGTTTCCTGATAGAATAGTAACCAGCTTTGTATCTAATCCAGCAAAAGTATCTCAATATTTCTGTCCCCAGTAATTCCAAGTTTCTCAAATCCTTTTGGAGCTAGCTCAGTTATTCCTCTGGTTACTTCAATAATGAATTGAATAAAATTTCGACACATGCTCACATATATTTGTATGAGAATTATGCTTTTAACAGCCGACTTATATACTTTCACAGTTCAAGATAGTTCCACATGGATGTGATCATAGCCTGAGGAAATGCTGGAGCAGAGAGCAAACTTCAATCAATAAAGGTTGCAACAGGAGAAACTTTAGGATTCTATAAGCCTTCCTGACCACCCTCTTCCAGAGCTAACAAGGCCAACTAGTGAGTTTGAGCTGAGAATAGACAAATTGGGCTGCTTTTTAGATCCCACACTCTGTTCGTATCTTAATATTTTAGAAATTGGACTCTGCTTTCCACATGCATTTGTACGCTATTACCATCTGTCAGTTAGAAACTGATGGGACCTGGAGATTGTCTTCCCAGAAGTCTGAAAGACCTGTTTTATTTATTTTTTTGCTTTCCATGCTTTTTTAAAAAAATTAATTAACTTATTTTAATTGGATGATAATTACTTTTCAATATTGTGGAGGCATTTGCCATACATCAACATGAATCAGCCACAGGTGTACTTATGTCCCCCATTCTGAAACCACTCTCACCTCCCTCCCCACCCCATCCCTCTAGGTTGTCCCAGAGCACTGGCTTTGGGTTCTCTGTGTCATGCATCAAAATTTTCACTGGTCATCTGTTTTACATATGGTAATATACGTGTTTCAATGCTATTCTCTCAAATCATCCCACCCTTGCATCCTCCCACATAGTCCAAAAGTCTGTTATTTACGTCTCTGTCTCTTTTGCTGCCTTGCTTATAGGATTATTGTTAGCACCTTTCTAATGTCCATATATATGCATTAATTGAAAGACCTGTTTTATATACCAGACGTGATCTACAGATTGAGTCTGGAAGGCCTCTGCCTTTCAGTTTAAAGACTTTTGTGTGGTGTCCCAGTGTGGTGTGATACCAGCTGTTTGTATCTGAAAGCCCATGAATGTCATAAAGTGAAGTGAACTGGTGGATTTGCATACATCTGCAAGTGTTTCTTTTGTTTAAGAAATGTAGGTTAGTGGCTACAAAATCCCAGCATAAATGGAAAAGAAATTAGTGTCAACCAGTTCTCTTATGTCTGAAGAATAGTGAAAACCTCTATTTTTAAAATGGATTAGAATGAGCAATTATTCAGTCTCTGAGGGTTCTATTTACTTGTAAAGGTTTTTGTCTTTTTTTTTTTTCTTTTTGGTCTCATTTTGCCCGAAGACATTTATTATATGTAAAAATTTATACCGGTATTTATTTTAGATTTGTGTGTGTTCATGACTCAAAAATTGAGCAGTTCTAACTCCTCCTCACAGAGCGGAAGTAACTGACCATTTCCAATGATCTAGTTGTGTTTGTCACTCTATGTATCTATGAATGGTTTCTTGGGGGCCACTCTTAGAGATTAATTGAGCATGTAAGTCTGTCATCTGTCTGTAATATTGGGATATAGAACTCAAAATACAGATTTATGAGCAAATAGAAAAATACAAATTGATATCAAGGTAACAATGTGTCATAAAATTGTACTAATGAAAATTGCTGTGAATTATTTTTAATATTTTGCAAGTAATACAGAATTATATCTGTATTTAAGTTCACATAATATTCCTAATCAAGGTGAATCCTTGGACATATCACATTGCTCTGAAAATTTTGGTTTATGAACATTGTATTCTCTATGATTTTATCACACTGTGGAAGATAATATAAGCTGTGCTATCTTCAGTCCCTCAAAAGCAAATTCTGAAACAATATGCTTTCAAGAAGTTAATTGGAAGTTGATCTCAGGGAGCACTGTGTAAGAGTGCAGAACTGGGAGTTAATCTTATTGATCCACTGAGAACTAAGGAAACTGGAGCATTTGCTTTTAGATCAGTTCAGTGGTTCAGTCGTGTCTGACTCTTTGCAACCCCATGGACTGCAGTACACCAGGCTTCCCTGTCCATCACCAACTGCTGGAGCTTGCTCACACTCATGTCTATCAGGTCAGTGATGCAATCCAACCATCTTGTTCTCTGTCGTCCCCTTCTCTTCCTGCTTTCGATCTTTCCCAGCAAACTGGAGAAAACTGGAGAATTTAGTTTACCAGCTCCTTTCATTCGTTAGGTGTGTTCTGAAAGATTCACTCTCCAAAATATCTAGCTAACCTCAGAGACAGACCCAGGATGCTCTAGGGTTACAAAATGCCTTCAAGGAGAGAGATAAAAAAACCTACCTGCATGTACAAGAACTCCTTGTAGTGGACTCCGGGATAGGTCAAAGTCATATGGGAGGAAAAACAAGAACATCTACTTAAAACTAATAGCTTTCTATGACTTGGCTTTATCTTTTTCATGGAAAGCACAGTTATTCTGAACTTTCTAAATATAAACATAAATATTTATACACTGCTTTTCTATGACAAATAAGTGAACAGTGTTTACACAACATATCACATTCTAATTCTTATCTTTATTAAATTAATTGTTATTGGACTATAGTTTCTTTACACCATTGTGTCAGTTTCAAAAGTACAGCAAAGTGAATCAATTGTATGTATACATACACACCTTCCCCCCCCTTTTTTTTTTAATTTTCATCCCACTTTGGTCACCACAGAACATCAAGTAGAGTTTCCTGAGTTACACAGTACATTCTCATTAGTTATATATTTTATACATACTAATGTGTATATGTCAATCCCTAATTCATTTCATTTCTCCTACTGTCTTTGATAACCATACATTTGTTCTATACATCTGTGTCTCTATTTCTGCTTTCAGCTAAATCTTTCTAAATCAATAATTAATTTTTATGGAGCTAAGACAATTTCTATTTTCACTGTTGATGTGAATTTTTAAATGTCATTTCAGAAATATTTTCAATAATAATAACATTTGTGTTGTTCTATAGTGTCAACTTAAATATAATTTTCAAGTTCATCAAATGACTTTAAA
Source organism: Nanger dama (assembly GCA_917880005.1). Lineage (NCBI taxonomy): Eukaryota > Metazoa > Chordata > Mammalia > Artiodactyla > Bovidae > Nanger > Nanger dama. Next base: position 8,798,268 of record CAKJTW010000060.1, read on the forward strand.
CCTAAAACTATCATTATATTTACTTAGTTAATAAGAAATTTTTAGTTACCTGGAAACATTTAAAAACATTAAAATTCATAGAGATACAGAAAGCAAAGGTCATCAAGTAAAATTTTACTATTACAGTTCAGTTCAGTCACTCAGACATGTCCGACTCTTCGTGACCCCAATAATCGCAGGACGACAGGCCTACCTGTCCATCACCAACTCCCGGAGTTCACTCAGACTCATGTCCATCGAGTCAGTGATGCCATGCAGCTATATCATCCTCTGTCGTCCCCTTCTCCACCTGCCCTCAATCTCTCCCAGCATCAGAGTCTTTTCCAATGAGTCAACTGTTTGTATGAGGTGGCCAAAGTACTGGAGTTTCAGCTTTAGCATCATTCCTTCCAAAGAAATCCCAGGGTTGATCTCCTTCAGAATGGACTAGTTGGATTTCTTTGCAGTCCAAGGGATTCTCAAGAGTCTTCTCCAACACCACAGTTCAAAAGCATCAATTCTTCAGCGTTCAGCCTTCTTCACAAGTCCAACTCTCATATTCATATATCACCCACAGGAAAAACCATAGCCTTGACTAGAAGGACCTTAGTCGGCAAAGTAATGTCTCTGCTTTTGAATATACTATCTAGGCTGGTCATAACTTTTCTTCCAAGGAGTAAGCGTCTTCTGATTTCATGGCTGCAGTCACCAAGTGCAGTGTACTGTTTGCCCATCTATTTCCCGTGAAGTGATGGGACCAGATGCCTTGATCTTCGTTTTCTGAATGCTGAGGTTTAGGCCAACTTTTTCACTCTCTTCTTTCACTTTCATCAAGAGGCTTTTCAGTTCCTCTTCACTTCCTGCCATAACGGTGGTGTCATTTGCATATCTGAGGTTATTGATATTTCTCCCAGAAATCTTGATTCCAGCTTGTGTTTCTTCCAGTCCAGCATTTCTCATGATGTACTCTGCATATAAGTTAAGTAAGCCGGATGGCAAAATACAGCCTTGACATACTCCTTTTCCTATTTGGAGCCAGTCTGTTGTTCCATGTCCAGTTCTAACTGCTGCTTCCTGACCTGCATACAGATTTCTCAAGAGACAGGTCAGGTGGTCTGGTATTCCCATCTCTTTCAGAATTTTCCACAGTTTATTGTGATCCACACAGTCAAAGGCTTTGGCATAGTCAATGAAGCAGAAATATATGTTTTTCTGGAACTCTCTTGCTTTTTCCATGACCCAGCAGATGTTGGCAATTTGATCTCTGGTTCCTCTGCCTTTTCTAAAACCATCTTGAACATCAGGAAGTTCATGGTTCACGTATTGCTGAAGCCTGGCTTGGAGAATTTTGAGCATTACTTTATAGCATGTGAGATGAGTGCAATTATGCGGTAGTTTGAACATTCTTTGGAATTGCCTTTCTTTGGAATTGGAATGAAAACTGATCTTTTCCAGTCCCGTGGCTACTGCTGAGTTTTCCAAATTTGCTGGCATATTGAGTGCAGCACTTTCACAACATCATCTTTCAGGATTTGAAACAACTCCACTGGAATTCCATCACCTCCACCTGCTTTGTTCATAGTGATGCTTTCCAAGGCCCACTTGACTTCACATTCCAGGATGCCGGGCTCTAGAGTAGTGATCACAACATCATGATTATCTGGGTTGTGAAGATCTTTTTGTACAGTTCTTCTGTATATTCTTGCCACCTCTTCTAAATATCTTCTGCTTCTGTTAGGTCCAGACCATTTCTGTCCTTTATAGAGCCCATCTTTGCGTGAAATGTTCCCTTGATATCTCTAATTTTCTTGAAGAGATCTCTAGTCTTTCCCATTATGATCTTTTCCTCTATTTCTTTGCATTGATCACTGAAGAAAGCTTTCTTATCTCTTCTTGCTATTCTTTGGAACTCTGCATTCAGATGCTTATATCTTTCCTTTACTTCTTTGCTTTTCACCGCTCTTATTTTCACAGCTATTTGTAAATCTTCCCCAGGCAGCCATTTTGCCTTTTTACATTTCTTTTCCACGGTGATGGTCTTGATCCCTGTCTCCTCTACGTCACGAACCTCATTCCGTAGTTCATCAAGCACTCTATCAGATCTAGGCCCTTAAGTCTATTTCTCACTTCCACTGTATAATCATAAGGGATTTGATTTAGGTCATACGTCAATGGTCTAGCAGTTTTCCCTACTTTTTTCAATTAGAGTCTGAATTTTGTAATAAGGAGTTCATGATCTGAGCCACAGTCAGCTCCTGGTCTTGTTTTTGTTGACCATATAGAGCTTCTCCATCTTTGGCTGCAAATAATATAATCAATCTGATTTCAGTGTTGACCATCTGGTGATGTCCTTGTGTAGAGTCTTCTCTTGTGTTGTTGGAAGAAGGTGTTTGCTCTGACCAGTGTATTTTCTTGGCAAAACTCTATTAATATTTGCTTTGCTTCATTCCATATTCCAAGGCCGAATTTGCCTGTTACTCCAGGTGTTTCCTGAAGTCCTACTTTTGCATTCCAGTCCCGTATAATGAAAAGGACATCTTTTTTGGGTGTTAGTTCTAAAAGGTCTTGCAGGTCTTCATAAAACCAGCTTGTACCTCTGCAAATTCTCAGTTCTAGTACTGTTGAAATCTAGCTTGAAGGATTTTGAGCATTACCTTACTAGCACAAAAATTGAGTGCAATTGTGTGATAGTTTGAACATTCTTTGGTCTTGTCTTTCTTTATGATTGAAATGAAAAGTGATCTTTACCACTCCTGTGGCCACTGCTGATTATTCCAAGTTTACTGGCATAGTCATTGCAGCACTTTAACAGCATCATCTTTTAGGATTTGAAATAGCTCAGCTGGAATTCCATCACCTCCGCTAGCTTTGTTAATAGTAATGCCTCGTAAGTTCCAAATGACTTCACACTCCGGGATGTCTCGCTCTAGGTGAGTGATCACACCATCATGGTTGTCTGGGTTAGTAAGTCCTTTTTGTATAATTCTGTGTATTCTTACTACCTCTTTTTATCTCTTCTGCTTCTGTTAAATCCTTGCCATTTCTGTTCTTTATTGTGCACATCTTTGCCTAAAATGTTCCCACAGTATCACTATTTTTTTTTTTTAATGAGATCTCTATTCTATCCCAGTCTTTTGTTTTCTTGTTTCTTTGTGTTGTTCACTCAAGAAAGCTTTCATATCTCTGGTATTCTCTGGAATTCAGTTGGGTATACCTTTCCCTTTTTCCTTTGCCTTTCATTTCTCTTCTTTTCTATGCTATTTTAAGGCCTCCTCACACAACATTTGAGCCTTCTTGCATTTCTTTTTTCTTTAGGAAGGTTTCAGTCACTGCCTGCTGTACAATGTTATGAGCCCCTGTCCATAACTTTTAAGGCACTTTATAAGATCTAATCTCTTGAGTCTATTTGTCACCTACATAGTATAATCATAAAGGATTTGATTTATGTCATACTTGAATGGGCTGGTGGTTTTCCCTGCTTTCTTCAATTTACGTCTGAGTTTTGCAATAAGAACTTCATGATCTAGCCACAGTCAGTTCGAGGTCTTGATTTTTATGACTGTATAGAGCTTCTCCATCTTTGGCTACAAAGAATATAATCAATCTGATTTCGGTATTGACCATCTGTTGATGTCCATGTGTAGAATCATCTCTTTTGTGGTTGGAAGAGGGTGTTTGCTATGTATTACCAGTGTATTATCTTGGCAAAACTCTGCTAGCATTTGCCATTCTTCATTTTGTACTCCAAGGCCGAAGTTGCCTGTTACTCCAGATATCTCTTGATTTCCTACGTTTGCATTCCAATCCCCTATGATGAAAAGGGTATCATGTGTGTGTGTGTGTGTGTGTGTGTGTGTGTGTGTGTGTGCGTGTGTGTTAGTTCTAGAAGGTCATGTAAGTCTTCACAGATTTGTTAATCTTCACCATCAGTGATTGGGACATAGAGTTAGATTACTGTGATATTGAATGGTTTGCCTTGGAAACTTACAGAGATCATTCTGTCGTTTCTGAAACTGCACCTAAGTACTGCATATTAGACTCTTTTGTTGATTATGAGGTCTACTCCATTTCTTCTAAGGGATTCTTGCCCATCGTAGTAGATATAATGGTCTTCTGAATTAAATTTGACCATTCCCATTCATTCTTGCTCACTGATTCCTGAAGTGTTAATGTTCATTGTTGCCATTTCCTGCTTGACTATGCCCAATTTACCTTGATTCATAGACCTAACATTCCAAGTTCCTATGCACTATTGTTCTTTACAACATCAGACGTTACTTTCACTACCAGGCACATCCAAAACTGAGTGTCGTTTCTGCTTTGGCCCATTGTCTTCATTCTTTCTGGAACTATTTCTCTGTTCCTCAGTAGGTGGACACCTAGCCACTTGGTGGGCTCGTCTTTCCATGTCATCTTTTTGCCTTTTCATGCTGTTCATGGGGTTCTTGAGGCAAGACTATTGTAGTGTTTTGCCATTCCCTTCTCCAGTGGACCACATTCTGTCAGAATGCTCCACTAATACACAAACCACATTTTTTCAGAACCCTCAACCATGACCCAGATCACAATTTGTCAGAACTCTCCATGACCCATCCATCTTAGGTGGTCCTGCATGACTCTTAATTTCATTAAGTTACACAAGATCTGATCCATGAGATCATTTTGGTTAGCTTTCTGTGATTGTGGCTTTCATTCTGGAGGCTATGAGATTATAGTAAGTCAGTAAAAGAAGGCAGAAGGTGATAGAACTAGGACCAATGTGATAGCACACAGGTGTTCAATGGAAAGATGATCCAAATAGTATATGCCTATTGAGAGAGTCAATTCCTAGGCAGGTTGATAAGAAGTCCGGGGTCCCCAAGGAGAGAGGGGTCTGGAGTTCTCAAGGAGGAGGAAAGGACACACTTTTGTCTACATTCCTTAGTCTTAGTCAATTACACAACTCAGTTTAAACTCTGTACTAGGGATTATACAACAACAGTCTATCCTGCTTGAGGACATTTTCTCCTTCCTGAAAACCTCCTGACTAATCCTGATATCTTAGAATGTATATTATGGGAGTGGGTCTGGTATGATCTTTTTATTGTTAAATTCTAATCTTGTTATCCTAAAATGTAAATTGTGGGAGTGGGTCTGGTAAAATTTTCACAAACTTGAGACATTCTTTTGATTCAATGCAAAAACTAATTAAAAGTTATGTAACTCCATTTCTCACACTAGCAAGGGGGTACTCTTTCTGCCCCCTTCTGATGTCTATGTCAGAAGCTTTCTGTGTCCCTTTTATACTTTAATAAAACTATTACACAAAACTCTGAGTGATCAAGCCTCATCTCTGGCCCCAGATTGAATTCTACTCCTCCAGAGGCCAAAAATCCTGGCATCTTTCGTGATTCATCAGCATTTCACTATGCTATTCTCTCCTGGAGATGGAGTTTATTCCCCAATCCTTATTGAATGTGGGCTGGATTCAGTGATGATCTTCCAAAGGACAGAGTACAAAAAGGGAAAATGGTAACGTTACAATGGAGAAACCTAGCAAAGATTACTGTCTTACTCAGTTTGGGTTGCTATAACAAGAACCATAGAAAGAGAGTTGAGTTACAAATGACAGAAATCTATTTCTCACAGTTCTGGAGGTTAGGAATCCAAGAATAAAGTGCAAACATGGTTGGGTCCTGGTGAGAGCCCTCTTCTGTGTTTCAACATATGAATTTTGTGGAGGGACAAACCTTCAGTCCATTGCAACTATCTTGAGCAAGTGATCAAGGATAACACCACCAGTGATGAGTCATGTTGATACCATGTGCCCCCTGATATGATATGATGGAAAGGGGATTTTAATTTTGTGGTATTCCTCTGAAACCACTAACTCCTGTCTAATAATAAGAAAATGATTAGACAAATTCCAACAGAAGGATGTTCTAAAAATACTTGACCAGCCTTTTTTAAAAACTTTAAATATCAAGGAAAATAAGGAAATACTGAGAAACTATCACAGCCAAGAGCAGCCTAAGGACATATGATGACTAAAAAAATATGCTATCCTTGATTGAATCCTGGAACAGAAAGATAGAAAAAGGACATTAGTGGACAAATTGGTGAAATACAGATGACATCTGGAAGTTTAGTTAGTAATAATGTTGGTTTCTTAGTTTTTACAAATACACATGAAGGGTGGATGGTATAAGGAAATTGTACTGATTTTTGTATTATTTTCTGTAAATTTAAAATTATTCCAAAATAAAGACTTTATTTTTCAAAATAATGCAAAAAACTATCTTTGCATCTTTGTCATCATTATAAAAACAAATTATAAGGAACTTTTTAATATAAAAGAGGAGGGGTGAGAAAAGGATTAAGAGTAATAAATGGCAGGTCATAGGCTTTGGAGCATGTTTGCTGGGACTGCTATTACAGAATACCACAGACTGTGGAGCTGAAACTACAGAAAGTTATTTTTCATAGTTCTGGAAACTAGAAGTCCTGGTCAAGGTGTTAGCAAGCCTGGTTTATTTTTAGGCCTCTGTCCTTGGTGTGTTGATGGCCATCTTCTATGTGAGTCCTTGCATGGTCTTCCCTATATGTGTCTGTGTTCTAATCTCTTCTTATTATAAAGACACAAGTCATGTTGGAGTACGGCCCAGTTTGTGAACTCATTTTATCTTAACTAACTTTAGAGGCCCTATCTCCAAATACATTCACATTTTGAAGTATCTAGTGGTTAGGGTATCAACATAGGAATTTGCAGGGGAAGGGGACACAACTCAGCTCATAACATAGTGTAACAGACATGAGTTAAATCCCCTCATATTAATATAAAAACACACACACAACATTTATTGGCACAAATTAATTTGTATATATTTGTGAATTTTCGTGGTAGTGGTGGTTATAAATATTTTCTTGGAAAACTCTGAGGTTGTGCAGTTTCTTATTAGTCTGACAAAGGGAGAGCAGTAATAGTTCAGATGGAATTTCATACCAATCCAGAAGCACATGACATCAATGTCAGCAATTAGTTGATTTGAGAGGAATAAGAAAGGTAATTTTTCTTGCATACTTAAATGTTTGGACTGAGGTTTACATTTGCTATATCAGTTTATGTCAGAATTGAAGAGAACTCTTCCTTGAAAGGCCCAACAGCTAATCTATAGGCACAGTATACAACAAATCATACAGACTATTCCCTATTATGTAAAAACTGAGCTTATAGTGGGTCAGTATGTGCAGTGAAAGAAATGGCAGTACCGACATGGCTGGTGACTCTGCTGTCTTCTCGGAGGCATTCACAATTAGAGGATTTATGTTGAATACTGTCTGGATTCTCAGGGCTCTGGCACAAGAGGAAGACAAGATAAGATCCATATAGTCTATTCAGTGCTAAGACAAAAAAAAAAAGTTAGTAAAATAAGGCAGCAAATCTATAAAATAATGTTTAAATAAATTACAGAAAAATGATTAAAATGCCAGGATGAATTTTCCTTTTTACCTCTCTTACAAAGTAATTGAAAAGCAAAATAAACACGAGCAAGATTACCTACAGCTCTCTTCTAGGTACCCAGAAAAGGGAAGGGCTTCACCAAAGGCTGCCAGCCTTTCCCCCATCCTTGAATAAAGTGCATCACTGCCATCAAATCAACACCAGCTGCAAATAGATCCATATGTTATCTATTATTTCTCTCTTGCCCTCTTTATTTTATTTTTTTAGTAGAGAAAACAATGTCTGTGCCAAGCGGACAGTTGTGATAATAGTCTAGGCCCCTGTATTGGTCAGGGCTTGCCACAGGAACAGAACCACTGGGAGTGAAGTGGAAGTTGCTCAGTTGCGTCTGACTTTTTGTGACCCCATGAACTATATACAGTACATGGAATTCTCCAGGCCAGAATACTGGAGTGGATAGCCTTTCTCTTCTCCAGGGGATCTTCCCTAGGAGATACATCTATATATCTAATGTGTATGTGTGTGTGCATGCGTATTCACATCTGACTCTTTGCTACCCCATGGACTGTAGCCTGCCAGGTTCCTTGGTCCATGGTGTTTCTGAAACAAGAATACTGGAGCGGGTTGTCATTTCCTACTACAGGGAATCTTCCCCACCCAAGGATCGAACCCACATCTCCTGTGTCTCCTGCACTGGCAGGTGGATTCTTTACCTCTGAACCACAAGGGAAGGCCATTAGATGATGATAGAAATATAGTGTTGTTGGATGATAGTGGAACTAACATGACTGCAATTCTTATCACTAACTTTGAAGCATATCTTTTCCTCATAATTCTCTATGTGATTTATAATTTATTGGCATATCAAATAGTTTTGCAGAGAAATTAGAGCTACCTCTTCTGAGAAATTATTACTTATAGTAACTATTCCCTCATCTAACTCTTACAACCACCATATGCAGTAGGTACTATCACAATATTCAAGTAACAGATGAAAAACTGAAATGTCCTGAGCTTCCAGAGGATTTAAGGGACTTCCCCCTTTTCACACAGATGGGAAGTAGAAGAGACTGTGACTTTCACCCAGCAGTCTGGCTCCAAAGCTTCTGCTTATAGTACTCAAGCTGCCTCCTTTTCCCAGGGGCATCATCTCTCTCACTGGGACCTTTTATTAAACTTCTTGCAAACCATGCAATAAAGGTGTTGCACATATTGATAAATAGAATAAAGATAAATTCATGTATTAAGATTTTACTTATTAATTTTAAGCAGTAAATAATGGAGGCTTTAGATTTACATAAAGTAATACACACAGGAAACTAAAATCTAGAGTGGGAAGATCATTACTCAAGGTCACATAAGGTGTTAGTGGCAAAGGAGTAGAGTCTAGGCTGCTCTTTCCACAGCTACTTGAGAAGACACAGAATTTGTTCTTAAACTCTCAAACATCATGAAGTGCACTACCTTTAGGATAAGTCAGGATATGGCTGCTTAATCATCCCTTTCATGACACAATATTTTGATATCAAGACTCAATCCTTGTCTAAAAACAAAATGCATGCTTCTAAGTAGCATCAAGCCCAGAAACAAACAAGCAAGCAAAAATGTTAATTCACAAAAGTCAAACATCTGTTTGTATTTGGCTATCTACCAGCAAGTGAACATTCATTTACTTCAGATAAGCTTGTGTATTTTTCTTGAAAATGGTAAACCTTTGGAAAATGTGAACATTTGTTCCTTTCATTATTGTGGTGAAAACAAAGGTTTGGAGGGGACGTAAGGGAAATGCAAACATTTCTGCAAACATCTCCCACAGGCCAGCTGGTAGAGTTACTGGCTAAAAGAACAGGAGGAGCTAAGTAAATTTGGATTTTTTTTTTTTTGCTTTAATAAAAAGTTTTTATTTTCAGTAAATTATTTTCAACAAGTGTACCTTTTATTTTAAAGTGATGTGTGTGTGTGTGTTTCTAGGAATATGCTTATAATAGAAATTTGCCTAATCAAACATTTGTGAGAACTGTCACCTATCATCATCACTCTAGCTGTGACATTGCTAATGAGGTCAACTATTCCTTATTATTTATCTAATGTAATCATATCAGTTTGAATAGTTAATGTGGCCTGATGCTTATCTCAATGTAAACCCACCTCCCCTTGCTGGTTCATATAATATACCGGCTTCAAGCTACTGAATGTACAAGAGAGGGTGTCTTATGTACTATTCTGGAGAGTTATAAACAAAGCAAGCAAAGATTTTCAATTAAGAGACCTCGATGATCTCTCTGTCTGAAATACAAAGAATTTTAGGTCATTTAGTTTTCTTCCTGTTAACTATACATAACAAGATGTGCATGGCACAATGTGAAATGAGAGTCTGGTGCTTTACTTTTGGAAATAGTCTTAGATTGGCAAAGAGAATATATAAGAATTTAAAATGCTTTATTTTCTTTATCTTTAAAATGTTGTAAAATGCTTCATTTTCTGCAAATTGCACTCTGACTCACAAATTCAGGTGTTAGGTGTCTTCCAAATTACAATAAAATGATTTTATTGTTTGATAACTTATGATAGCATAAAATTCTCAATGAAATGGCTGAAAGGGGAGCACTATCTGTCTGGTATAGAGCAGTTTTTCATAAATTAAATTTTCTATTGAATTGGTCACATGTAGCAGCTCTGAACTGCAACAACCTGAACACAAGCATGGAAACCAAATTGTGCCTTAGAATACAAGACTGCTATCATTTTAAAAGATAAATTTCAAAATAGATCTTTCTAATTTTGACTTACTACCGCATCTGTGGATGCATGCTACCATGTCATGTTCTAAGACTACTATTTCACAACACTCAATAAGAATAAATGTACATAGGGACCTGATAAAATCAAATATGTCTTTCCTTCTCTTTCTTCTCACTATTCTCTGTCATTAGAATCAAATTTTACTCCAATATGCTTCAAAATAACATGTTATTTTCATTTCACTCACAAATATTCCCATTCAGATCCATGGGAAAATGAACATATAAAGCAGAGATGTACAATGGTTTAGATAATAATTTCAAATTACTCCAACTTTATAACAAATAGTTTCATTATACTTAATTAGAACTTAAAATTCAAAAATATTTTATTATAGATAATTTAAAAAAAGAGTAGAAATTTCCAAACAGCCTAATAGATTAAAATTATTTTATACAGCATCAGAGATTTTTTTATTATCATCCTTACTGTGATTCTATGAAATATAATCTTAGACCACATTTCATGACAAAACACAAGAAAATTATAAATAACTATAAACATTTATATATACACTCACGCAAATCAATATATGCATACTCCCTTACACAGAAAGCAGAAGGCTATTGGCAGAAAAATATTATAGGTTTTGCCATTTACTAGATATATTATCTCAAAAGAATTTACCATTCTGAGTATAATTTTCTGCTCTGTAAGATACTGAGGAAAATGGTTTTCATGGTGTTGTTAAGATACTCAAAGAAAATAATGTGACTGTTCATTGAATAAACTATGAAGTGCCATGCACGTGTAAGATTTTTTTTCTTTTCTATTCCAAAAGTCTGTATATAGAGCCAAGTCAAAAATATTTCTAGAATGAATCTATACATTCATAGGACATACTTTTACTCTCTATATAACTCTGAAGGAATTGTGCATGTCACGTTGTGGACTCCTAATTCTAGTGTGGCTAATAACTTTTACATACTGTGTAACAGATGTGAGTTAAAAGAGTCACAGCCCTGGAAATCCAGTTGAGAATAAGAGAAAGAAAAAAAAAAAACTATTATACATTTTTAGAAATAAAAAGTAGGTATAATTACAGAGTTAGAGATTTAAGAAAGTAAAATTTAGTTCATACCTCTATGCTAATACATTTAAAAATTCCAATCAAATGGACAATTTTCTAAGAAAATAAGTGACTAGTTAAAAAGACCTAGAAAATTCAAGTAAACTAATAATCATGAAGTAAATCAGAAAATAAATATTAAAACATATTTTATTTTTTCTTGGTTCCTTTCTATCTTTCACAACTCACACTCACTCAGTAAGGAAATCCTATCATTTCTACCTTCAAAGGATATCCAGTTTATGACCAGTACTTTCAACCTTCACCTCTGCCACCCAGATCTAAGCCATTATCTTCTCTAGTCTGGTCTTCTACATAACAGCCTCCTTATTGTTCTTTCTGCTGCACTCCTTCTTTCCTTTAATCTACTCTCAACACAGCAGCCAGAGAGATTGTTTCAAAATAAATGTCAGTCAAAGTGGACTAACAAGAGCCAGATTGATCCTCTTATTTTAAGCAATAGGAAAAGATAAAAAATAAATGAAACAAAGATTTTCAGGCACTGGACAACAGACAGTCAAGAATGTGATACCTGACAGGAGGACAACAATGTAACACTATTATTTCACTAATTTATTTCCTAGGCCACATCTCCAGGAGTGGACCCCAAACAGGGGTCTTGCTGATCTAAGAAGATATAAATTAAGAACCTGGGAAGACCAATGGGGTGACAATTTTGGGGACATATCACTGGAGAATAGGGAACTGCATAAAGAGAATGAAAGGATTCTGGAGATAGTCCAGGAAGAACATTTATGTCTTGGCTGAGTATTGATCTATGCACTGTCGTTGTTTAGTTGCTAAGTTGTGTCCGACTCTTTGCAAACCCATGGACTGTAGGTTACCAGGCTCCTCTGTCCATGGGATTTCCCAGGCAAAAAATACTGAAGTTGTTTGCCATTTCCTTCTCCGGAGGATCTTCCCGACCACAGATTGAACCCGTGTCTACTGCATTGTAGACAGATTCTTTATCATCTGAGTCACCAGGTAAGTTGGATGTACACATACATGAGAGAAAATTACCTGAGGTCTTGGACAGAACAAGCAAAGAGGAGTAAAGAGACCAGTTACTAAAGTTCACATGCAATGAAGAATATTTCATCCTTCCACAAATCAGAAAAGAAAAACTTAATAATATATGGGTCATAAGGTTGAATTCTCAGAATGGCATCACCTTAATAGTGAAGCTAGATTAGCTCTAGATTAAAAGTTGCTATGAATCACACCAAACAAAGTTGAAAGCAAGTCTTGAAACAATCTGATTCTAAGTAACTCAACTGTAATCCAAAATAAACTCAACACAATTTAAAACTTAAAACAAATGAGTATTTAAGCAGATAAAATTCCCCAAGCATTCAGGTGTGTTTATGTGTTAGTCACTCAATTGTATCTGACTCTTTGTGACCCCATGGACTGCAGCCTGCCATGCTCCTCTGTCCATGGAATTTTCCAGGTAAGAACACTGGAGTGGGTTGCCATTTCCTTCTCCAGGGGAACTTCCTGACCCAGGGATCATACTTGGCCTCCTGCACTCCAGGCAGATTCTTTACTGTCTGAGCCACAAAGGAAATATAAATTAATAGAAAAACAAATTCAAAATTCAGAAATAATACAACTAGCTGAGAGATATGTCAAAATAATATGTGCGTGCCTGTGTGTGTGTATGTATGTGTGTATATATATATATGCATACATGCTTCATATATTCAAGTGGGTAGAAAGAAACAGGAGCATGATGAAGGGAGATAACCGTCACATGAAACTTGTAGAGATGAAAATATCTGAAAAGAATAATACACTGAATGTAATTATTAGAAAGTTAGACTGTGTAGAAGAAAATAACAGTGGGTTTGAAGATATAGCAATAGTCTTGCTATGCTAAATTTGGATAAATTTGAAATTGAGGCACATAAAGAATTTATCCAAATTAAGGCACATAAGGAAAAAAAAAAAAAAGAATGAAAGACAAATATGCCCAGAGCATCAGTGAACTGTCAGACAAGTTGAAATAATGGCTGGATATTTTCTGAATTTGAAAAAAAAACAAACCAAAAACTATGAACTCATAGATCTAAGAAATATAACAAATGCCAATGAAAATAAAGACGCCACACTACTGATTAAATTTCAATAATCAAATTACTGAAAAACAGTGAAAAAGAGAAAAGTTTAAAACAGCCAGAGCTAAATGACTCATCATATACAGAGGAACACTGATAAAAATGACAATAAACTTCCCATCAAAATTATGAAGAAGACAGGAGCAAGTAGAGCAACATCTTAAAACTAATGAAAGAAAAAAAAATCTATCAACCTAGAATTCCTTAACAATAAAATATTTCAAAATGAAGGAAAATAAAGACATTTTCTGTGTCTTAATTTTTCTAGCATCTTATTTTGAGCAATAGAATTCAATGCTATCATGTTTGTATTACATGAAATGTTAAAGGACGTGCTTCAGTCTAAAGGAAAATGATAGACAAAAATTTTTGTCTACAAAAATGAATATTTCTAAAAATACTAAATATGGGTTAAATATAAAATAACTTTTTTCATTTTTACAAAGTCCTGCAAAAATGACAAAAAATGAAAATATACTATTTTCAGGTCTTTTCACAATATTGAAGTTATATACTTAAAGGTAGACAGTAGTACATTTAAAATGCTATGTTGTATCTTAAAATGAACCAAAATATGGATTTAAAAAAATAAAAAAGCAGAGAGGAGGAGCTAAAAGCTCAACAGTGGAGAGAAAATGAGATCATAAAAATCTGTCCAAGGAAAGCACAGAAAGCGGAAAATGAAATAAAGAATCTGGTAGCTCAAATGGTAAAGCATCTGTCTACAATGCAGGGGACCCAGGTTCAATCCCTGGGTTGGGAAGATCCCCTGGAGAAGGAAATGGCAATCCACTCCAGTACTATTGCCTGGAAAACCCCATGGACAGAGAAGCCTGGTAGGCTACAGTACATGGGGTCACAAAGAGTTGGACATGACTGAGTGACTTACCTCACTCACTCACTCAGTACAAAGAGAAACTATACAACAGCATAGTTGGCTGAAACCAAGCCTTTCAATAACTACACTAAATTTAAATGATGTGAACACTACAAGTAAAAGTCATTTTGTTATATTATGTAATAAAATAAAACACAAATACATGCTACAGGCCTATCTTGTTTTATACTGTGCCATGTTACTGAGTAATGTCAGATTCTGAGAAGAACAATATTACATAGGAACTTGGAATGTTAGGTCCATGAACCAAGGTAAATTAGACAGAATCAAGCAGGAGATGGTAACATCTTAAGAATCAATGAACTAATATGGATGGGAATGGGCAAATTTAATTCAGATGACCATTATATCTACTACTATGGGTAATAATCCTTTAGAAGAAATGGAGTAGGCCTCATAATAAGAAAAAAAAAAAAGAAAAAAGAGTCCAGAATGCAGTACTTGGGTGCAATCTCAAAAACAAAAGAAAGACTTGTCTCTGTTCGTTTCCAAGGCAAACCATTCAATATCATAGTAATCCAAGTATATGCCCCAACCACTGATGCCAAAAAGCTGAAGTTTAACAGTTCTGCGAAGACTTACACAACCTTCAAGAACTAACATGAAAAAAAAAAAAAAGAAAGAAAGATATCATTTTCATCATAGGAGACTGGAATGCAAAAGTAGGAAGTGAAGAGATACCTGGAAAAACAGGCAAGTTTGGCCTTGGAGTGCAAAATGAATCAGGGTAAAGGCTAACAGAGTTTTGCCAAGAGAACACACTCTAACATGGACATCACCAGATGGCCAATATTGAAATCAGATTGATTACATTCTTTGTAGTCAAAGACGGAGAAGTTCTATACAGTCAACAAAATCAAGACCTGGAGCTGACTGTGGCTCAGATCATGAAATCCCAATTGCAAAATTCAGACATAAATTTAAGAAAGTAGGGGAAACCAGTAAAACATTCAGGTATGGCCTAAATCCAATCCCTTATGATTATAAAGTAGAGGTGATGAACAGATTCAAGGGATTAGATCTGACAGAGTGCCTGAAGAACTATGGATGAAGGTTCATCACATTGTACTGGAAATGGTGACCAAAACCATCACAAAGAAAAATAAATGCAGAAAGGAAGGGTGATTGTCTGAGGAGGCCTTACAAATAGCTGAGAAAAAAGAGAAGTGAAAGGCAAAGAAGAAAGGGAAAGATATATTCAGCTAAATGCAGAGTTCCAGAGAATACCAAGGAGAGATAATAAAGCCTCCTTAAAAGTACAATGCAAATAAATAGAGGAAAACAATAGAATGGGAAAAACTAGAGATCTCTTCAAGAAAATTAGAGATACCAAGTTTCATGCAAAGATAGGCACAATAAAGAACAGAAAGGGCAAGGACATAACAGAAGCAGAAGAGATTAAGAAGAGGTGGCAAGAATACACAGAAGAACTATACAAAAATGTCTTAATGACCCAGATAACCATTATGGTGTGGTTAACCTGTTACTCACCTAGAGCTAGACATCCTAGATTGTGAAGCCAACTGGGCCTTAGGAAGAATCACTACGAAAAATGCTAGTGGAAGTGATTGAATTCCAACTGAGTTATTTTGAATCCTAAAAGATGATGCTTTTAGTGCTGCACTCAATATGCCACCAAATTTGGAAATCCAGTGGTGGCCACAGGGCTGGAAAAGGTCAGTTTTAATTCCAATCCCAAACAAAGGCAATGTCAAGGAATGTTCAAACTACCACACAATTGCACTCATTTCACATGCTAGCCAAGTAATGTTCAAAATTCTCCAAGCTAGGCTTCCACAGTACATAATCTGAGTACTTCCAGATGTTCAAGCTGGGTTTATAAAAGGCAGAGGGATCAGACATTGTATGGCCAACATTCTTTCAATCATAGAAAAAGCAAGGGAATTCCATAAAAATATCTACTTTTGCTTCATTGACTATGCTGGTGCACGAGGATGATCCATAGAGATGATATGGGGTGGGAGGTGGGAGGAGGATTCAGGATTGGGAGCTCGTATACACCCGTGGCAGATTCATGTCAATGTATGGCGAAACTAATGTGGTATTGTAAAGTAAAATAAAGTAAAAATAAAATTAAAAACAAACAACCAAACAAAAAAGAAAGTGAAAGAAAGAAAAAAAAAAAAAAAAAAGCCTTTAACTAACTAAAGCCTGTGGATCACAATGAACTGTGGAAAATTCTTAAAGAGATGGGAATACCAGACACCTCACCTGCCTCTTGAGAAATCTGCATGCAGGCCAAGAAGCAACAGTTAGAACTGGACATGGAACAATGAACTGGTTCAAAATTGGGAAGTGAGAACATCAAGGCTGTATATTTTCACTTCACTTATTTAACTTCTATGCAGAGTATATCGTGTGAGATGCTGAGCTGGATGAACCATGAACTGGAATCATGGTTGTGAGGAGAAATATCAGCAATCTCAGATAATGCAGATACCACTCTAATGACAGAAAGGAAAGAGAAACTAAAGAGCCTCGTGAGGAAGGTGAAAGATGAGAGTGAAAAACCTGGCTTAAAACTCAACATTCAAAAACTAATATCATGGCATCCAGTCCCATCAGTTTATGCTAAATAGATGGGGAAAAAAATATTTTCTTGGGCTCCATAATCACGGAGGATGGTGACTACAGCCCTGAAATTAAAAGATGCTTGTTCCTTGGGTGAAAAGCTATGAGATACCTAGACAGCACATGAAAAAGAAGAGACATCATTTTGCTGAGAAAGGTCTAAATAGTCAAAGCTGTGATTTTTCCAGTAGTCATGTAGAAATGTGAGAGTTAGACCATAAAGAAGGTTGAGTGCCGAAGAATTGATGCTTTTGAACGACTTCTGAGGGTCCCTTGGAAAGCAAGGAGTTCAAACCAGTCAATACTAAAGGAAATCAACCCTGAATATTCATTGGAAGGACTGACACTGAGACTGAAGTTCCAGTACTTTGGCTACCTGATGTGAAGGGCCAACTCATTGGAAAAGACCCTGATCCTGGGAAAACTGATGGTAGGAGGAGAAGGAGGTGACAGAATGAGATGGTTGGATAGCATTACCAACTCAGTGGACATGAGCTTGAGCAAACTCTTGGAGATGACAAAGGATAGGGAAGCCTGGCATGCTGCAGTCCATGGGATCACAAAGAGACACGACATTGAGATTGAACATCAACAACTTTAATATGTTAATATATATACTGCATTTTTATAAACTGAAGTTTTCTGGTGATCCTGCATCAGGAAATTCTATTGGCACCATTTTTCTAACAGCTTTTGATCACTTTTTTCTCCAGGCCACATTTTGGTATATCACAATATTTCCAACTTTTTCATTATTATCATATTTCCTTTGGTCATCTGTGATCAGTGATGTTGGATGTTACCATTGGAGAAAGATTCTGACTCATTGAGAGATTGGATGATGGTTAGCATTTCTAGCCATAAGACCTGGGTTCAGTCCCCGGATTGGGAAGATCTCCTGAAAAGGGAAATGGCAATCCACTCCAGTACTATTGTCTAGAAAACCCCATGGACAGAGGAACCTGGTAGGCTACAGGCCATGGGGTCGCAAAGAGTCGGACACGACTGAGCAACTTAACTCACTCTAACTCATACTGTTTTTTAAAACACAATGCTATTGCACATTTAATAGACTACAGTATAGTGTAAACATAATTTTATATGCACCAGAAAAAAATCACGTGACTTGCTTTACTGCAATATTTGCTTTATTGTGATGACCTGGAACCAAACTGCAGTGTCTCTGGTTTATGCCTACACACACAAGAATCCACTTTAAATATAAAGACATATAGAATAAAAATCAAAGGATAGAGAAAATATATACCATACAAATACAAATCAAAATAAAGGTGCAGAGGTTATATTAATATCAGAGAAAACAGAAACTGGAACAATAAATATTACCATAAGTAAGGGAAGTCATTGCACACTGATAACAAGGTCAACGCATGAAGAGGTGAAAAGATAAATGCACAAGTACACTAAGATTGGTGGCAATTAAAACACTCCATTCTAAATATAACTTATAGAACAAGTAAAGAATTCCTACATGGTAGACTAAGAACCTCCACAATCTGTTCTTCTATAAAAGCAATGAAAATACTGGAAAAACTGTCAAAATCAATGTTTTCTAAACTCTGGAAATTAATAAAAGGTTTTCAATAATCTGAGGGTTTATATAAGAATAACTGCTGACTTATGGTAAAAAATGGTAAGGTTTGTAGCACTTTAACTTGATCTCCTCCAATCCCCTTCTCCAGAGCTCTGCTGTCGGTATGCAAACTGGCTGCCTATAAATCATGGTTGCTCTGAAAATTTGCAGTCTTGCAGCCACTGGAGGGTTCAGACTGGATTTGGAGTTCCATAAAAGACCCAGCCTCCCAGCACTGTGAGCACTCTCAGCACCTGGGCTATCTCACAGCTCCTGGCAAAGTACCATTCACAAGGCAATGTTACCTTTCCTGACTTGCCATCTTCTAGTTTCCTAAAAGGTACAGGGAGATCTGCCCTATCTCCTGCCTTTGCCTCTTCTTTGCTCTCTGACCTCAGTACTGCTACCCTACCTTTTCCTTACTTACATAAAAGTATGTCCTATGAACATATAGATTCATTCTAGGAATATTTTTGACTTGGCTCTGTATCCAGACTTTTGGAATAGAAAAGAAGAAAAACAAAAATCTTACACACGCATGGCACTTCATAATTTATACAATGAACAGTCACATTATTTTCTTTGAGCATCTTAACACCATGGAAACCATTTTCTTCACTATTTTACAGAGTAGAAACTTATACTCAGAATGGTAAATTCCTTTGAGATAATATATCTAGTAAATGGCAAAACCTATATTTTTCTGCCAATAGCCTTCTGCTTTCTGTGTAAGGGAGTATGTATATGCTGATTTGTGTGAGTGTATATATAGATGTTTATAGTTATTTATAATTTTCTTGTGTTTTGCCATTAAAATATGGACTGGGCTTATATTTCATAGAATCATAGTAAGGATGATAATTTTAAAAAAAGACATTGGTCTTCCTACCTTCTCTAGAACAATTCCAGCATGTTCCCCCTCAGACTGTTAGCATTTCCTGTTTCCTCTAGCCAGAAAATTCTTCCTCCAAATACCTCATCTCTTTCCAGGTCTTTGTTTAACCTTCTGCATATCAGAGGAACTTTCCTTAACCATCCTATGACACTAGTTCATAATACTGTATTGTATACGTGAAATTTGCTAAGTAGATATTAAGGATTTCCCTGAACAAAAACATTGTGGGAATCCTCTCACGATGCAAATGTACATCAAAACGTCACACTGTACATTTTAAATATATTACAATTTTATTTGTTAATTATACCTAAAGTTGGAAAAATTTAAAAAAATAAATCACAACCTTTCTTCTACCTTGTTATTCACTATGCCCCTTTCCCATTTCTTTCTTTATTTTTTTAATAACACATTGCCATTTGACGTACCATTTAGTTTACTTATTTAGTTGATTATCTGTGTCTCCCCATTAGAATGAGCTCCCTGTATTACGACTTTTGTCTTATTTCTATGTGCCCCACCCACAGCACTCAGAACAGTAGATGGCACATTTCTTGTTCTTGTTTAGTCACTTCAGCCATAAGTCTTTGCAATTCCAAGGAAAGGAAGTAATTTTTCTCTTTGTGTGCTTAATTGCTTAGTCATGTCTGAATCTTTCCAACCCCATGGACTATAGCCTACCAGGCTCCTCTGTCCATGGGATTTCCCAGGCAAGAATACTGGGGGTGAGTTTCCATGACCTCCTCCAAGGGATCTTCTGGACCCTGAGAAGGAACTCACTTCTCTTATGTCTTCTGCATTGGCAGACAGGTTCTTTACCACTAGTGCTCCTTGGGACGCCTTCACATTTAAATATAAAATATAACATGCCAAAAATCTAAACTAACACAAATGATTTTGACAATTTCACCAAGTGCCATAATTGCCAAATTCAACTGCCAATATAAGTACTTTTGATAGAGTTGATCACTTTTTTGTTAAAATATTTTCTTCATTGGTGTCTACAATATTAAATCCATTGATTTATTCCTATTTCAATGCCACTCGCTTGTCTTATATATATTTTTTAATTTCTTCTGATTTCTTTTAGATCTCTAAATATTCGGTGTTCCAAGGGTCATCCCAGAACATCTTTTCATCTCTATTTATTCCCCCTCTCTAGGTGAAGTCACCAAATCCTATGACTTTATATCTCATCCTTCCACTTATGATTCTCAATTTTTTTTATTTCCAGCTAGTAACAATCCACTTAAATCTGCATTTCTGTATCTATCTAGTTAACATTTTCATTTGATTGTCTAATAAAAACATAAACTTAACATATCCAAAATTAAAATTCAGGACTTTTCTCACTCAAGCCTGCTCCTTTTCCAATAACAACTCCATTTAACCTGTTATTCTGGCCTCAAACCTAGAATTGATCCTTGACTTCTTTTTCACTTATACTCCATGCTCTGTCATCAAATTCTGTCAACTCTGCCTTCAAAAGCTGTCCAGAGACAGTTCATCAACCTGCTTTCAATTCATCACCCTGCTTTCAATTCACCCTCCCTTCACCTTTGGACTATACAGCAACCAACTGATCCCTCCCTTTATGTATATGTGTGTGTGTGTGTATATATATATATATATATATATATATATATATATATATATATCAGATTATGTTCTATGCCCACAATACAAAGTCTTTAAAATGGCAGACAGGTTACTACATATTCTGGTACCAAGAATATTCCAGACTTCCTTCATCTCTTATTAATAAGTTACTTTATGTGTTCCACTTTCTGTGCTTTTACTTATTGTGCTCCAAATACATTTGACATTTTTATCCTTCTTTAAATGTAACAAGTTGATCTCTACTTTTTGCATTTGCACATTCTCTGCCTCGAGTGCCCTTCATTCAGATATCCACATGACTTTCTCTTTTTATTTAGATATCTATTTTGATGCCACCTTCTCAGACAGGCCTTCCATGACTACTATGTCTAATCTATCACCCCATCACCCTACTTTCTATTCTTTTACTGGCACTAGTCTATTTATCTCTTAGAAGCTATCTAGTATTTGTAAAGATATGCACAAACTATTTATTGTTTGTATTCATCGCTAGAGCTTAAGTTCCATAAGTGGAGGTGACTTGTCTATTTTGTTCAATTTTCTATCTCCAAGACCTAGAAATGTTCTTGGCACATAAATATTTGATGGATGATTGAATGAATGAGTAAATATATACAAAAGGAAAGATGTATAACTGTATTTCTCTCTGGTAGATGAAAACATAGTAGGTCATTTTGTTGCTTCCTTTTGTTTATATGCATCTTTGCTTTTTAGTTAATGAGAACTAATTGATTTTGCAATAAGATAAATGTAATTAAAATTATTTCCATTAAAACCTGCAAACTTTATACTCCCAAGTGGATAAAGCAGTTGAATCCAAAAGGCAGTGTATTGGAAACCCATTTATAAATCACGTTTCTGTACTTCTGAAACTGTCACCTCAATAAAACAGAGGTATGCTAATTGACCAACTAAGACAATGAGTAGAAAAATGAATAATGGTAACTCTAAATTGTCTAAGTATAATGCCGATGTCAACAATAACTAAAGTGGAATGGAGGCATAACTGTTTGAGCCTGCATAACTGTCAATTTATTATGAAAAATATTTTGTGATATAAAGAATTCTTTAGCAAGTTTACTAAAAATATTTAATATTATATTGTATCATGGAGTTTGGAGAAAATGATAGGAATACAGTCTAAAAAGTGAATGTTTATTTTGTTTTCAACTGTTGTATTATTCTTCCCTTTGTCATTTAAAAGATCTTCAAGTGTTTGCTCCATGATAAGATCATGAGTCATGCTTTTTCAGTCCATTATGTTT
This sequence comes from Nanger dama, assembly GCA_917880005.1. NCBI lineage: Eukaryota > Metazoa > Chordata > Mammalia > Artiodactyla > Bovidae > Nanger > Nanger dama. The sequence continues at coordinate 8,820,543 of CAKJTW010000060.1, forward strand.
CAATTATTATTATGATTATTATTATCATTCACTATTCATAGTACAATATATTCTGTTGGGTTCTGGTTAGGAAAGCAGAATGAATATGAAACTGTCTAGGCTGTACAAATAGTCACACAATTGTAAAGGAAGCAGCAACATACACAATTAAGCATCAAATAAGACCAACAATTATACCAGTTTTTATCAGAGGGACAAGGACTATTCTCTGGGAGGACAAGGATTATTCTCTAAGAGGACAAGGGGAAAGATATATTTCAGCTTGGTAGTTGGGGAGGGTGTCTTGAAACACTCAGAAGAAAAATGTTTTAATTAATAAAAGGGTAGAACTGGCAAAGGATGTTCAGAATGGGCTCCTGCAAGCTGTTATGAGCCATCTCCAGTATGCTCCTGCATTCAGGTCAAATTGTATGATGAGAAGTCATTGAAATATTTTGAATCAGAGAATGGTATAATCAGATTTATACTTTGAGATGATGATTGACAGTAGGTGTTTTCAAGATCTGGAAAAAGAAAATCTAGACTGGGAACACATACAAAGTTAAGAGGCTATTTTAAAGTATAGTTGAAAGACAATGAAGGCCTGATACAAAGTAGACATAAGGAAAAAACGTGCATGCCAGAAAATGTAAATGACTGCATTGATAGTGAGGATGATGAGGACAGAGGAATTAAAAATAATTCTCAGGTTTCTAGGATAGGTGCCTGAATGAATGGCACTGTTGTGAGCCATTATAAGGAACAGAGGGAGATAACTGTTGCTTGTGTTTTACTTGCTGTGCTTAGTCGTTCCGTCTTGTCCAACTCTTCACGACCCCATGAACTGAAGCCCACCAGGCTCCTCTGTCCATAAGGTTTCTCCAGGCTTCCTTCAGGGGATCTTCCCAAGCCAAGGATCAAACCCGGATTTTCTAGCATTGCAGGTGGATTATTTACAGTCTGAGCCACCAGGGAAGCCCAAGAATACTGGAGTGGTTAGCCTATCCCTTCTCAAGGGCATCTTCCTGACCCAGGAATCAAAATTGGGATCTCCTATACTGCAGGCGGAATCTTTACCAGCTGAGCTACCAGGGCTTAGGGAGGGTTAAAGTGGGGGTAGGGAAGAAAAGATAATTTTCATACTCTGAATGTAGAACCTATTAAATACCATTAAAATATCTCTAAGTTCACATTTAAATCATCTAGATTATGAGCCTTGTGCAAAATGTTATTAATCACCATATTTGATAACTATATAATATTCAGTATAGATATACTATAATTTGCTTACCCATTTTCCTATTGTTAGACAACTTGAATAGATACATTTTTTTTCCTATTGATTTACAGCACTTTTTTTTCTTTTTACTGTCTCAGGATTGATTTTAATTATTTATATTTTTAATTTTTTTATTTTTACTTTATTTTACTTTACAAAACTGTATTGGTTTTGCCATACATTGACATTAATCCACCATGGGTGTACATGAGTTTCCAATCTTGAACTCCCTCCCACCTCCCTCCCCATATCATCTCTCTGGATCATCCCAGTGCACCAACCCCAAGCATCCTGTATCCTGTATTGAATATAGACTGGTGATTCATTTCTTACCTGATAGTATACATGTTTCAATGCCACTCTCCCACATCATCCTATAGTCTCCCTCTCCCTCAGAGTCCAAAAGTCCGTTCTATACATCTCTGTCTCTTTTGCTGTCTCACATACAGGGTTATCATTACCATCTTTCTAAATTAAATATATATGTGTTAGTATACTGTATCGATGTTTTTCTTTCTGGCTACTTCACTCTGTATAATCGTCACCAGTTTTATCCATCTCATTAGAACTGATTCTAATGTATTCTTTTAATGGCTGAGTAATATTCCATTGTGTATACGTACCACTGCTTTCTTATCCATTCATCTACTGATGGACATTTAGGTTGTTTCCATGTCCTGGCTATTATAAACAGTGCTGCAATGAACATTGGGGTACACGTGTCTCTTTCACTTTTGGTGACCTCAGTGTGTATGCCCAGCAGTGGTATTGCTGGGTCATAAGGCAGTTCTATTTGCAATTGTTTAAGGAATCTCCACACTGTTCTCCATAGTGGCTGTACTATTCCCACCAACAGTGTAAGAGGGATCCCTTTTCTCCACATCCTCTCCAGCATTTATTGCTTGTAGACTTTTGGATCCCAGCCATTCTGACTGGTGTGAAATGGCACCTCATTATGGTCTTGATATACATTTCTCTGATAATGAGTGATGTTGAGCATCTTTTCATGTATTTATTAACCATCTGTATGTCTTCTTTGGAGAAATGTCTATTTAGTTCTTTGGCCCATTTTTTTGATTGGGTCATTTATTTTTCTAGAATTGAGCTCCAGGCATTGTTTATATATTTCTGAGATTAGTTGTTTGTCTGTTGCTTCATTTACTATTATTTTCTAACATTCAGAAGGCTGTCTTTTCACCTTGCTTATAGTTTCCTTTGTTGTGCAGAGGCTTTTAATTTTAATTAGATTCCATTTGTTTATTTTTGCTTTTATTTCTAGTATTCTGGGAGGTGGATCATAGAGGATCCTGCTGTGCTTTATGTCGGGTAGTGTTTTGCCTATGTTCTCCTCTAGGAGTTATACAGTTTCTCATCTTACATTTAGATTTTTAATCCATTTTGAGTTTATTTTCCTGTGTGGTATTAGAAAGTGAACAAAATTTATGCTTTTACAAGTGGTTGACCAGTTTTCCCAGCACCACCTGTAAAAGAGACTGTCTTTACTCCAGTGTATATTCTTGCCTCCTTTGTCAAAGATAAGGTGTTCATAGGTGTGTGGATTTATCCCTGTGTGTGGATTTATTTCTATTTTATTCCACTGATATATATTTCTGTCTTTGTGCCAGTACCATTCTTTCTTGATGACTGTGGCTTTGTAGTAGAGCCTGAAGTCAGGCAAGTTTATTCCTCCAGTTTCATTCTTCCTTCTCAAGATTGCTTTGGCTATTCGAGGTTTTTAATATTTCCATACAAATCTTGAAATTATTTGTTCTAGTTCTGTGAAAAATACTGCTAGTAGCTTGATAGGGATTGCATTGAATCTGTAGATGCTTTGAGAGGTAAACTCATTTTCACTATATTGATTCTTCTGATCCATGAACATGGTATATTTCTCCATCTATTAGTGTCCTCTTTGATTTTTTCATCAATGTTTTACAGTTTTCTAACCAGGGAAGCCCATATATAGATCTTAATTTCTTCAGGTAGATATATTTCTAAGTATTTTATTATTTTTGTTGCAGTGGTAAATGGAATTGTTTATTTAATTTCTCTTTCTACTTTCCCATTATTAGTGTATAGGAATGCAAGGGATTTCTTGTGTTGATTTTATATCCTGCAATTTTACTATATTCATTGCCATTTCCTTCTCCAGGGGAATTTCCCAACCCAGGGATCAAACCCAGGTCTCCCACATTCTTTAACCTCTGAGCCACCAGGGAAGCCCATATTCATTGATTAGCTCTAGTAATTTTCTGGTGGAGTCTTTAGAGTTTTCTATGTAGAGGATCATGTCATCTGCCAACAGTGAGAGTTTTACTACTTCTTTCCCAATTTGGATTCCTTTTATTTCTTTTTCTGCTCCGATTGCTTGTGGCCAACACTTCCAGAACTATGTTGATTAGTAGCGGTGAGAGTGGGCACCCTTGTCTTGTTCCTGACTTCAGGGGAAATGGTTTCAATTTTTCACCATTGAGGATAACGTTTGCTGTGGGTTTGTCACATATATCTTTTATTATGTTGAGGTATGTTCCTTGTATTCCTGCTTTCTGGAGAGTTTTTTTAATCATAAATGGATGTTGAATTTTGACAAAGGCCTTATCTGCATCTATTGAGATAATCATATGATTTTTATTTTTCAATGTGTTAATGTGGTGAATTACATTGATTGATTTGTGAATATTGAAGAATCCTTGCATCCCTGGGATAAAGCCCACTTGGTCATGATCTATGATCTTTTTAATGTGTTATTGGATTCTGATTGCTAGAATTTTGTTGAGGATTTTTGCATCTATATTCATCAGTGATATTGGCCTGTAGTTTTCTTTTTGTGGCATCTTTGTCAGGTTTGGTATTAGGGTGATGTTGGCCTCATAGAATGAGTTTGGAAGTTTACCTTCTTCTGCAATTTTCTGGAAGAGTTTGAGTAGGATAGGTATTAGCTCCTCTCGAAAATTTTGGTAGAATTCAGCTGTGAAGCCGTCTGGACCTGGGCTTTTGTTTGCTGGAAGATTTCTGATTACAGTTTCAATTTCCATGCTTGTGATGGGTCTGCTAAGATTTTCTATTCCTTCCTGGTTCAGTTTTGGGAAGTTGTACTTTTCTAAGAATTTGTCCATTTCTTCCAAGTTGTCCATTTTATTGGCATATGAATGCTGATAGTAGTCTCTTATGATCCTTCATATTTCTGTGTTGTCTGTCGTGATCTCTCCATTTTCATTTCTAATTTTATTGATTTGATGTTTCTCTTTGTTTCTTGATGAGTCTAACTAATGGTTTGTCAATTTTATTTATCCTTTCAAAGAACCAGCTTTTGGCTTTGTTGATTTTTGCTATGATCTCTTTTGTTTCTTTTGCATTTATTTCTGCCCTAATTTTTAATATTTATTTCCTTCTACTAACTCTGGGGTTCTCCATTTCTTCCTTTTCTAGTTGCTTTAAGTGTAGAGTTAGGTTATTTATTTGACTTTTTTCTTGTTTCTTGAGGTATACCTGAATTGCTATGAACTTTCCTCTTAGCACTGCTTTTACAGCCCCATAGGTTTTGGGTTTTTGTGTTTTCATTTTCATTTGTTTCTATGTGTATTTTGATTTCTTTTTTGATTTCTTCTGTGATTTGTTTGTTATTCAGAAGCGTGTTGTTCATCCTCCAATGTTGGAATTTTTAATAGTTTTTTCTCCTGTAATTGACATCTAATCTTAATGCATTATCATCAGAAAAGATGCTTGGAATTATTTTGATTTTTTTTAATTTATCAAGGTTAGATTTATGACCCAGGATGTGATCTATCCTGTAAAAGGTTCTGTGAGCACTTGAGAAAAAGTTGAAATTAACTGTTTTGTGATGAAATGTCCTATAGATATCAATTAGGTCTCACTGGTCTATTGTATCATTTAAAGTTTGCATTTCTTTTGTTAATTTACTGTTTAGTTGATTTGTCCATTGATATGAGTGGGGTATTACAGTTTCCCACTATTATTGTGTTTTTGTTAATTTCTTCTTTCATACTTGTTAGCATTTGTCTTACATATTGTGGTGCTCCTACGTTGGGTGCATACATATTTATAATTGTTATATCTTCTTCTTGGATTTATCCTTTGATCATTATGTAGTGGCCTTCTTTGTCTCTTTTCACAGCCTTTGTTTTAAAGTCTATTGTATCTGATATGAGTATTGCTACTCCTGCTTTCTTTTGGTCTCTATTTGCAAGGAATATCTTTTTCCAGCCCTTCACTTTCAGTGTGTATGTGTGCCTTGTTTTGAGGTGGGTCTCTTGTAAGCAGCATACATAGCGGTTTTGTTGTTATATCCATTCAACCAGTCTTTGCCTTTTGGTTGGGGCATTCAAAGCATTTACGTTTAAGGTAATTATTGATAAGTATGATCCCATTGACATTTACTTTATTTTTTTGGGTTCAGGTTTATACACCCTTTTTGAGTTTTCTGTCTAGAGAATATCCTTTAGCATTTGTTGGAGAGCTGGTTTGGTGGTGCTGAATTCTCTCAGCTTTTGCTTGTCTGTAAAGCTTTTGATTTCTCCTTCATATTTGAATGAGATCCTTGCTGGGTACAGTAATCTGGGCTGTAGGTTATTTTCTTTCATCACTTTAAGTATGTCTTGCCATTCCCTCCTGGCCTGAAGAGTTTGTATTGAAAGATCAGCTGTTATCCTTATGGGAATCCCCTTGTGTGTGTGTGTGTGTGTGTGTGTGCGCGTGCGTGTGTGTGTGTGTGTGTATTTCCCTTGCTGCTTTTAATATTTGTTCTTTGTGTTTGGTCTTTGTTAGCTTGATTAACATCTGTCTTGGGGTGTTTCATCTTGGCTTTATCCTGTTTGGCACTATTTGGTTTTCTTGAACTTGGGTGATTATTTCCTTCCCATTTTAGGAAAGTTTTCAACTATTATCTCCTCAAGTGTTTTCTCATGGTCTTTCTTTTTGTCTTCTTCTTCTGGGACTCCTATAATTCGAATGTTGGAGCATTTCATATTGTCCTGGAGGTCTCTGAGGTTGTCCTCATTTCTTTCAATTCGTTTTTCTTTTCTCCTCTCTGATTCATTTATTTCTACCATTCTATATTCTAATTCTATCTTCTGCCTCCGTTATTCTACTATTTGTCACCTTCAGAGTGTTTCTGATCTCAATTATTGCATTATTCATTATCTATTGACTCTTTTTTATTTCTTCTAGGTCATTGTTAAACCTTTCTTGCATCTTCTCTATCCTTGTCTCCAGGCTATTTATCTGTGATTCCATTTTGATTTCAAGATTTTTGAAGATTTTCACTATCAATATTTGGAATTCGTTTTCAGGTCGATTCCCTTTCTCTGCTTCTTTGGTTTGGTTTGCTGGGCATTTCTCCTGTTCCTTTACCTGCTGGATATTCCTCTGTCTCTTCATCTTGGTTATATTGCTGCGTTTGGGGTGGCCTTTCTATATTCTGGAATTTGTGGAGTTCTCTTTATTATGGCATTTCCTCACTGTGGGTGGGGTTGTATCAGTGGGTTTTCAAGGTTTCTTGTTTAGGGAGGTTTGTGTTGCAGTTCTGGTGGGTGGAGTTGGATTTCTTCTCTCTGGAGTGCAATGAAGTGACCATTAATGGGCTATGAGATGTCAATGGTTTTGGAGTAACTTTGAGCTGCCTCTATATTGAAGCTCAGGGCTGTGTTCCTGTGTTGCTGGAGAATTTGCATGGTATGTCTTGCTCTGGATCTTGTTGGCCCTTCAGTGGTGCTTGGTTTCAGTGTAGGTATGGAGGCATTTGATGAGCTCCTATTGATTAATGTTCCCTGGATTCAGGAGTTTTCTGATGTTCTCAGGATTTGGGCTTAAGCCTCTTGCTTCTGGGTTTCAGTTTTATTTTTACAGTTTCCTCAAGACTTCTCCATATATACAGCACTGATGATAAAACATCTAGGTTAAAGACGAAAAGTTTCTCCACATTGAGAGACACCCAGAGAGGTTCACAGAGTTACATGGGGAAGAGAAGAGGGAAGGGGTAGTTAGAGGTGACTAGAATGAGATAAGGTGGGATCAAAAGAGGAGAGAGCAAGCTAGCCAGTAATCACTTCCCTATGTGCACTCCACAGTCTGGACTGCTCAGAGATTTTCACGGAGTTATACCGGGAAGAGGAGAGGGAGGAAGTAGACAGAGGTGGCCAGAAGGACAAAGGAGGGAAATGAAAAGGAGAGAGACAGATCCAGTCAGTAACCAGCTCCTTAAGTGTTCTCCACCATCTGGAAAACACAGAGCTTCACAGAGTTGGGTAAGAAGAGAAGTGGGAGGGGAAGAGACAGAGGCCACCTGGTGGAAAAAAAGGAAAGTTCAAAGGAGGAGAGAGTGGTCAAGCCAGTAATTTCGCTCTCAGGTAAAATTGGGTACTGAAGATTGGGGTTTTTAAATGTACAAACTTGACAACAAATACCAAAAAGCAAAGATTAAAAATCTAGAGTAGAGGTTGGATTTTCAAAAATATAATATTAAAGAAAAGAAGAAGAAGAAGAAGAAGAAGAAAAAAATAAAAACAGAGCCATAAGAGTTATTAGAAAACAACAACAACCACCACAAAAAGACTATATATGGCATTTGCTTTTAAAATAGGGTCTTTTTGAAAAGTAATAGTTGGTTATAAAAATTAAAATTAAAGGAGAAATAGAGGATTCAAAATTTTTAAAGTTTTTAAAAAGAAGAAGAAAAAGAAAAGAAGAAAAAAACAATCACACAAAAACATTAACAAAAAAAATGAAAAGGAATGATCTTAAAAATAATAAGGATATATCTGGCCCCTTTCTCTGGTGTTGTGGGCAGTGTGAGGTCACTTCCAAGGCAGTTTCCTCTGTTTAACTTCTTCTGTTTGCTGGTCTCTTCAGTGTCTGATTTCTGCCCTGAAACATGGGGGGGTGGTGGTGGTGGACACTTTTATTTTTAAGGCTCACTTGTTCAGTCATGCTGTGGGGAGGGAGGGATGCTGCAAACAAATAACACTGGCTTGTGCTCGCAATGTCTCAGCCCTGCTGGGCCTGCCCCTGCTCACAGCATACACCACTCAGGCTCTACGTTGCTCTGCCGGGAACAATCTGAGGCCAGTCCTAGTCTGCGTGCACCTCCCCAGTCTAAGCCACTCAGGCTCAATGCTCAGGTAGTCCTCAGAAGTGCAGATTTGGTTGGGCCCCCTAGGTCTGAGTAGCTCAGGTGTTTGGTGAGTATGGTTGCTGTGACATATCGCCTTTCTCATCTCTGTTGCTCAGTTTTCTGGGTGTACCACTGGCGTCCCTTCTCAGGCTGATGATGACTGTCTGGAACCCCCAGAAATCTTAGTTAGCAAAGAAGACTGCTTGCATTTTGGTAGATAATGTCTCTCTTGGGCTGTGATTGTCCCCTTCCAGCCCTTATGGCTCTGGCTGCCTGTCACCGGAGGGGGATGATCTGCAGCCGGCTATTTCTGTTCCATTCTTTTTTTTTTTTTTTTTTTTTTTTAATACTTTAGTCTACATTACAATACTGTATTTGTTTTGCCATACATTGACATGAATCAGCCACAGGTGTACACGATCTCCCAATGACAAAGCCCCCTCTCACCTCCTACCCCATATCATCTCCCTGGATCATCCCGTGCACCAGCCTCAAGCATCCTGTATCCTGTATTGAACATAGACTGGCGCTTCGTTTCTTACATGATAGTATACTTGTTTCAGTGCCATTCTCCAAAATCATCCCACCATCTCCATCTCCCTCAGAGTCCAAAAGTCTGTTCTATACCTCTGTGTCTCTTTTGTTGTCTCACATAGAGGGTCACCATTACTATCTTTCTAAATTCCATATATATGTGTCAGTATACTGTATTGGTATTTTTCTTTCTGGCTTACTTCACTCTGTATAATCGGCTCCAGTTTCATCCATCTCATTAGAACTGAGTCAAATTTATTCTTTTTAAGGGCTGAGTAATACTCCATTGTGTACATGTACCACAGCTTTCTTATCCATTCATCTGCTGATGGAAATCTAGGTTGCTTCCATGACCTGGCTATTATAAACAGTGCTGCAATGAACATTGGGGTACATGTGTCTCTTTCAATTCTAGTTTCCTCGGTGTGTATGCTGAGCAGGGGGATTGCTGGGTCATAAGGCAGTTCTATTTGCAATTTTTAAGGAATCTCCACACTGTTTTCCATAGTGGCTGTATGAGTTTGCATTCCCACCAGCAGTGTAAGAGGGTTCCCTTTTCTCCACATCCTCTCCAGCATTTATTCCTTGTAGACTTTTGGATCCCAGCCATTCTGACTGGTGTGAAATGGTACCTCATTGTGGTCTTGATTTGCATTTCTCTGATAATGAGTGATGTTGAGCATCTTTTCATGTGTTTGTTAGCCATCCGTATGTCTTCTTTGGAGAAATGCCTATTTAGTTCTTTGGCCCATTTTTTGATTGGGTCGTTTATTTTTCTGGAGTTGAGCTGCATAAGTTGCTTATATATCTTTGAGATTAGTTGCTTGTCAGTTGTTTCATTTGCTATTGTTTTCTCCCATTCAGAAGGCTGTCTTTTCACCTTGCTTATAGTTTCCTTTGTTGTGCAGAAGCTTTTAATCTTGATTAGATCCCATTTGTTTATTTTTGCTTTTATTTCCATTATACTGGGAGGTGGATCATAGAGGATCCTGCTGTGATTTATGTCGGAGAGTGTTTTGCCTGTTTTCCACTAGGAGTTTTATAGTTTCTGGTCTTACATTTAGATCTTTAATCCATTTTGAGTTTATCGTTGTGTATGGTGTTTAGAAAGAGGTCTAGTTTCATTCTTTTACAAGTGGTTGACCAGTTTTCCCAGCACCACCTGTAAAAGAGACTGTCTTTACTCCATTGTATATTCTTGCCTCCTTTGTCAAATATAAGGTGTCCATAGGTGTGTGGATTTATCACAGGGCTTTCTATTTTGTTCCACTGATCTATATTTCTGTCTTTGTGCCAGTACCATACTGTCTTAATGACTGTGGCTTTGTAGTAGAGCCTGAAGTCAGGCAAGTTGATTCCTCCAGTTCCATTCTTCTTTCTCAAGATTGCTTTGGCTATTCGAGGTTTTTTATATTTCCATACAAATCTTGAAATTATTTGTTCTAGTTCTGTGAAAAATATTGCTGGTAGCTTGATAGGGATTGCATTGAATCTGTAGATTGCTTTGAGTAGTATACTCATTTTCACTATATTGACTCTTCTGACCCATTAGCATGGTATATTTCTCCATCTATTTGTTTCCTCTTTGATTTCTTTCATCAGTGTTTTATAGTTTTCGATATATAGGTCTTTAGTTTCTTTAGGTAGGTATATTCCTAAGTATTTTATTATTTTCGTTGCCATAGTGAATGGAATTGTCCCTTAACTTCTTTTTCTACTTTCTCATTATTAGTGTATAGGAATGCAAAGGATTTCTGAATGTTGATTTTATATCCTGCAACTTTACTATATTCATTGATTAGCTCTAGTAGTTTTCTGGTCGAGTCTTCAGGATTTTCTATGTAGAGGATCATGTCGTCCGCAAACAGTGAGAGTTTTACTTCTTCTTTTCCAATTTGGATTCCTTTTATTTCTTTTTCTGCTCTGATTGCTGTGGCCAAAACTTCCAGAACTATATTGAATAGTAGTGGTGAAAGTGGACACCCTTGTCTTGTCCCTGACTTTAGGGGAAAAGCTTTCAATTTTTCACCATTGAGGATAATGTTAGCTGTGGGTTTGTCATATATAGGTTTTATTATGTTGAGGAACGTTCCTTCTATTCCTGCTTTCTTGAGATTTTTTTTTTTTTTATCATAAATGGATGTTGAATTTTGTCAAAGGCTTTTTCTGTATCTATTGAGATAATCATATGATTTTTATTTTTCAATTTGTTAATTGGTGAATTACATTGATTGACTTGTGGATATTGAAGAATCCTTGCATCCCTGGGATAAAGCCCACTTGGTCATGGTGTATGATCTTTTTAATGTGTTGTTGGATTCTGATTGCTAGGATTTTGTTAAGGATTTTTGCATGTATGTTCATCAGTGATATTGGCCTGTAGTTTTCTCTTTTTTGTGGTGTCTTTGTCAGGTTTTGGTATTAGGGTGATGGTGGCCTCATAGAATGAGTTTGGAAGTTTACCTTCCTCTGCAATTTTCTGGAATAGTTTCAGTAAGATAGGTATTAGCTCTTCTCAAAATTTTTGGTAGAATTCAGCTGTGAAGCCGTCTGAACCTGGGCTTTTGTTTGCTAGAAGATTTGTGATTACAGTTTCTGTGCTTGTGATGGGTCTGTTAAGATTTTCTATTTTTCCTGGTTCAGTTTTGGAAAGTTGTACTTTTCTAAGAATGTCCATTTCTTCCAAGTTTTCCATTATATTGGCATATAATTGCTGATAGTAGTCTCTTATGATTCTTTGTATTTCTGTGTTGTCTGTTGTGATCTCTCCATTTTCAATTCTAATTTTGTTGATTTGTTTTTCTCTCTTTGTTTCTTGATGAGTCTGGCTAATGGTTTGTCAATTTTATTTATTCTTTCAAAGAACCAGCCTTTGGCTTTGTTGATTTTTGCTATCGTCTCTTTTGTTTCTTTTGCATTTATTTCTGCCCTAATTTTTATGATTTCTTTCCTTCTACTAACTCTGGTGTTCTCTATTTCTTCGCTTTCTAGTTGCTTTAGGTGTAGAGTTAGGTTATTTTTTTGACTTTTTTTCTTGTTGCTTGAGGTATGCCTGTATTGCTATAAACTTTCCTCTTAGCACTGCTTTTATAGTGTCCCACAGGTTCTGTGTAGTTGTGTTTTCATTTTCATTCATTTTGATGCATATTTTGATTTCTTTTTTGATTTCTTCTGTGATTTGTTGATTATTCAGTAGGGTGTTGTTCAGCCTCCAAATGTTGGAATTTTTAATAGTTTTTCTCCTGTAATTGAGATCTAACCTTAGTGCATTATGGTCAGAGAAGATGCTTGGAATAATTTCAATTTTTTTGAATTTATCAAGTTAGATTTATGACCCAGGATGTGATCTATCCTGGAAAAGGTTCCATGTGCACTTGAGAAAAGGGTGAAATTCATTGTTTTGGGGGTGAAATGTCCTATAGATATCAATTAGGTCTAACTGGTCTATTGTATCATTTAAAGTTTGCGTTTCTTTGTTAATTTTCTGTTTAGCTGATCTGTCCATAGGTGTGAGTGGGGTATTAAAGTCTCCCACTATTATTGTGCTATTGTTAATTTCCCCTTTCATGCTTGTTAGCATTTGTCTTATATATTGCGGTGCTCCTATGTTGGGTGCATATATATTTATAATTGTTATATCTTCTTCTTGGATTGATCCTTTAATCATTATGTAGTGGCCTTCTTTGTCCCTTTTCACAGCCTTTGTTTTAAAGTCTATTTTATCTGATATGAGTATTGCTACTCCTGCTTTCTTTTGGTCTCTATTTGCAAGGAATATCTTTTTCCAGCCCTTCACTTTCAGTCTGTATGTGTCCGTTGTTTTGAGGTGGGTGTCTTGTAAGCAGCATATATAGGAATCTTATTTTTGTATCCATTCAGCCAGTCTTTGCCTTTTGGTTGGGGCATTCAACCCATTTACATTTAAGGTAATTATTGATAAGTATGCTCCTCTTGCCATTTACTTTATTATTTTGGGTTCAGGTTTATACGCCCTTTTTGTGTTTCCTGTCTAAAATCTATCCTTTAGTATTTGTTGGAGAGCTGGTTTGGTGGTGCTGAATTCTCTCAGCTTTTGCTTGTCTGTAAAGCTTTTGATTTCTCCTTCATATTTGAATGAGATCCTTGCTGGGTACAGTAGTCTTGGCTGAAGACTGTTATCTTTCATCACTTTAAGTATGTCTTGCCATTCCCTCCTGGCCTGAAGAGTTTCTATTGAAAGATCTGCAGTTATTCTTATGGGGATCCCCTTGTGTGTTATTTGTTGTTTTTCCCTTGCTGCTTTTAATATTTGTTCTTTGTGTTTGGTCTTTGTTAGCTTGATTAAAATATGTCTTGGGGTGTTTCGCCTTGCGTTTATCCTGTTTGGCACTCTCTGGGTTTCTTGGACTTGGGTGATTATTTCCTTCCCCATTTTAGGGAAGTTTTCAACTATTATCTCCTCAAGTATTTTCTCATGGTCTTTCTTTTTGTCTTCTTCTTCTGGGTCTCCTGTAATTCAAATGTTGGAGCGTTTCATATTGTCTCGGAGGTCTCTGAGGTTGTCCTCATTTCTTTTAATTCGTCTTTCTTTTTCCCTTGCTGATTCATTTATTTCTACCATTCTATCTTCTATTTCACTAATCCTATCTTCTGCCTCCGATATTCTACTATTTGTTGCCTCCAGAGTGTTTCTGATCTCATTTACTGCATTATTCATTAAATATTGACTTTTAAAATTTCTTCTAGGTCCTATTAAACCTTTCTTGCATCTTCTCAATCCGTGACCCCAGGCTATTTATCTGTGTTTCCATTTTGATTTCAAGATTTTGGATCATTTTCACTATCAGTATTCAGCATTGTTTCTCAGGTAGATTCCCTATCTCTTCTTCTTGTGTTTGGTTTGGTGAGTATGTCTCCTGTTCCTTTACCTGCTGGGTATTCCTCTGTCTCTTCATCTTGGTTATATTGCTGTGTTTGGGGTGGCCTTTCTATATTCTGGGAATTTGTGGAATTCTCTTTATTATTGAGCTTCCTCTCTGTGTGGGGGTTATATCAGTGGCTTGTCAAAGTTTCTTGATTAGGGAGGCTTGTGTTGGAGTTCTGGTGTGTGGAGCTGGATTTCCTCTCTCTGGCGTGCTATGAAGTGTCTAGTAATGGGTTATGAGATGTCAATGGTTTCGGAGTATTTTGAACTGCCTGTATATTGAAGCTCAGGGGCTTGTTCTTGTGTTTCTGGAGAATTTGCGTGGTATGTCTTGCTCTGGAACTTGTTGGCCCTTGGATGGTGCTCAGTTTCAGTAAGGCGTTTGATGAGCTCCTATTGGATATTGTTCCCTGTATTCAGGAATTCTCTGATTATCTCAGGATTTGGATTTAAGCTTCCTGATTCTGGTTTTCAGATTCATTTTTACAATAGCATCATGATTTCTCCATCTATACAGCACTAATGTTAAAACATCTAGGTTAATGATGATAGGTTTCTCCACCTTGAGGGTCGCCCCTAGAGGATTGCTGAGTTACTTGGAGGAGAGAAGAGGGAGGGGGTAGTTAGAGGTGAGTGGTATGGGATGAGGTGGAATCAAAAGCAAGCTAGCCCGTAACCACCTTCTTGTGTGCGCTCCAAAGTCTGGACCTCTCAGAGGTGGTCACCGAGTTATACATGGAAGAAGAGAGGGAGGAAGTAGATAGAGGTGGCCAGGAAGATAAAAGAGGGAGATGCAAAGGAAGGATACAGATCCGGCCAGTGACCAGTTCGTTGAGAGTTCTCCACCTTCAGGAACACACAGAGATTCATAGAGTTGGGTAGAGAAGCGGGGGGAGGAGACAGAAGCCACCTGGTGGAGAAATGAGAGATTCCAAAGGGGGGAGAGTGGTCAAGCCAGTAATCTCACACTCATGTAAAATTGGGTACTGAAGATTAGGTTTTTAAAAGTACAAAATTGGCAATAAATACCAAAATGCTGAGATTAAAAATCTGGAGTAGAGGTTGGATTTTCAAAGATAAAATATTAAAGTAAAGAAGGAGAAGGAGAAAAATAAAAAAACAAATAGAAAAAAAAATAAAATAAAAGACTCCAGAATTGTTAAAAGACAACAGTTTCCTCCATCAAAAGGACTATATATGGCATTTGCTTTAAAAATAGGTGTTTTTTTGAAAAGTAATATTAGGTTATAAAAATAATAAATTGAAATATAGAGGATTTAAAAATTTAGCAAGTTTAGAAAAAAAGACAAAAAGAAAAGAAGAAAAAATTTTTTTCAAAAAAATTTAAAAGAAAAAAATTCTTTAAAAAAAAAAAAGATCATGCTTCCACATCAACCCCCCTCCCAAAGGGGAAAAAAAAATTGATCATAAAAGTAGTAATGGTATGTCTGGCGCTTTCTCTGTCATTGTGGACTGTGTGGGGACGCTATCAAGGCAGTTCTCTCTGACTTCCTCTGTTTGCTGGTCTCTTCCGTGTCTGATTTCTGTCTTGACTCAGGGATGGGGTGATGGACTCTGCACTGGGTTTGCCCCTCCTCGTGGCACACACCGCTCAGGCTGTTTGTTGCTTCCTGGGATAACCGTCTGGAGCTTGCCCATGGCTTCATGCACCTCCCCGGTCCGAGCTGCCCAGGTTTGGCATTCAGGAAGCCCTCCGAGGCTCGGATTTGGTTGAGCCTGGGCTTTGTTCCCTTCCTAGGTCCCAGTAGCTAGGGAGTTTGGCTCACCCAATTGCTGCGGCTTCTCGCCTTTCTGGGTTGCTCAATTTTCTGGGAGTACATCGGGGGCTCTTTCTCCAGCAGATGATGACTGTTCAGAGCCCCCAGAAGTCTTAATTAGCAAAGAAACCCGCTTGCAATTTGGTAGGTAACGTCTCTCTTGAGCTGTGATTGCCCCCTTCCAGCACTTAAGGCTCTGGATGCCTGTTGCCGGAGGGGGATGGTCTGCAGCCAGCCATTTCCGATTCATCCTTTGTTCTGTGCATGGGCCTGTCAGTGTCTTATGTTTGAGTGTTTCGCGTGTTAGCTATCCCACAATCTGGTTTGCTAGACCAATATAGTTTGTTCTAGCCATGCGTGGACCCGATTCTGGCCCCATTATGACCCGATTCTTGAGAAAAGCCCTGCAGCCTACGTCTCCCATGGCCCAATTCTTAGGAAGCGCTGTCGCTGGCACCTTGCGCTCCTCCCTGCCCAACCCCAACTGCTACTGTCGGAAGCAGGCTTTTGTGCTGCTTATCCGCTGGGGGTTTTACTGTTGAATTCGTAATCTGTTGGTTTTAATTATTTATTTATTCTTCCTTCCTGTTATGTTGCCTTCCGCGCTTCCAGGGCTCGCCCCAGACACGGCTGTGAGAATGTTTCCCGATCTTAGGAAACCTCTCTTTTAAGAGTCTCTTCCCGGGACGGGATTCCCTTCCCAGGATGGGGCTCCCTCCCTACCTCCTTTGTCTCTATTTTCGTCCTTCATATTTATTCCTATCTGGTTTTGAAGCCAATGATCTGCTTTGCTGGATGCCTGATGTCCTCTGCCAGCAATCAGAAGCTGCCTTGTTGAATTTACTCAGTGTTGAAATGTTCTTTTGATGAAATAGTGAGGGAGAAAGTGTTCTCCCCATCCTATTCCTCTGCCATCTTTTTCCTCCTCTCTGTTCCATTCTTTGTTCTGTGCGTGGTCCTGGAGTTGTCTTATGTTCGAGCTTTTCACGTGGTAGCTATCCCACAATCTGGTTTGCTAGCCCAAGTTAGTTCGCTCTGGTTACACGTGGGGCATTCTGACCTGAATCTTTAAAAGCACTGCAACCCGTGCCTCCCATGCCTCCCTGCCCAGCCCCCACTTGCTAGTGGCAGATGCAGGTGTCTGCACTGCTTCTCCGCTGGGGGAGCTACTGTTGGGCTCATAATCTTTTTTTTTTTAATGATTTATTTATTTTTCCTTCCTGCTACGTTGCCCTCTGTGCTTCCAAGGCTCACCACAGACTTGGCAGTGAGAGTGTTTCCTGGTGTTTGGAAACCTCTCTTTTAAGAGTCTCTTCCCGGACAGGACTTCTTTCTGGGGACGGAGCTCCCTCCCTACCTCTTTTGTCTTTTTTTCATCTTTTATATTTTTTCCTACCTGTTTTTGAAGACAAAGATCTGCTTTTCTGGATGCCTGATGTCCTCTGCCAGCATTCAGAAACTGTTTTGTGGAATTTACTCAGCGTTGAAATGTTCTTTGGATGAATTTGTGAGGGAGAAAGTGGTCTTCCCATCCTATTCCTCCGCCATCTTAGGACCACCTCTTACAGCATTTCTTTTTGCTTGTTTTTTGATTATTTACTTTGATTACATTTCTATTAATATAATTACTGGGTCAAAGCGTATTCATATTCTATTATTTAATTAATATCATTAACTTACTTTCCCAAAGAGTTACATTAATTTATACTACCACCACCACTAAAACTATACTAGCTTCACTGAATCTTTCTTTTTTCCAGTTTTATTACATATGATTGGCATACAACATTACATAAGTTTAAGAAGTACAATGAGCTTCCCTGGTGGCTCAGTCCATAAAGAACCTGCCTGTAATGCAGGAGATCTGCATTCGATCCCTAGGTCAGGAATATCCCCTACAGAAGAGCAAGGCAATCCACTCCAGTAATGTTGCCTGAGAATTTCATGGCAGAGGAGCCTGGTAGGCTATATAGTCCATAGGGTTGCAAAGAGTCAGACATGACTGACTAACACGTTAGCTTTCTTTCAAGGTGTACAATAAGACTATTTGATACATGTATATGATGCTAAACAGTTACCACAAAAGAGTTAATTAACACACCCATTACCTCACCTGCCTGTATAGCTAGGATATAGTGTGGATTCAATTCCAGACTGCCATAATAAAGTAAATATCATAAAAAGCAAGTTTCACAATTTTTTTAGTTTCTCTGTACATATAAAAGCTGTGTTTGCATTATATTATAGTCTATTTAGTGTGCGAAAGAATTATGTCTTAAAAAACACTGTACACACCCTAATGTAAAAAGTGCTAACCATCATCGGAACTTTCAATGAGTTGTAATCTTTTTTCCAATAGTAACATAAAGATCACATCACCCTAACAAATATAATAGTGAAACAATTTAAATTATTGCTAGCATTACCAAATTGTGACCATACAGACATGAAGTGAAGAAGTGCTGTTGGAAAATGATGCTGATAGACTTGATGCAGGGTTATCATAAACTCTCATTTTATTAAAAAAAAAAAAAAAAAAAAACCAAAAAAACAAGAAAACAGTTATTTGTGACATGCAATAGAGTGAAGCCAAACAAAACAAAGTCTGCCTGAAATTACCTTTTGTGTGTGTGTATTTCTGGGGTGAAAACATTTCAGGTTTAGTCTCCGCAACTTTCTAATATATCATGAAGTGAACGTGAAAGTATTAGTCACTCAGTTGTGTCAGATTCTTTGTGACTCCATGGAATGTAGCCCACGAAGCTCCTCTGCCCATGTTATTCTCCAGGCAAGAATATTGGAGTAGGTCGCCATTCCATTTTCCAGGGATCTTCCCCACCAAGGGATCAAACCCAGGTCTCCTGCATTACAGGCATATTCTTTACCAGTTGAGCCACAACTAGAGCCCTTCTAATATTAATATTAACTGTATTGACCATGCTGTATATTAGATCTCTAGAACACATTCATCTTATAACAGGAAGTTTGCACCCTTTGACCAACAGCTCCCCATTTCCCCAATCCCCAGTCCCAGGCAACTACCACTCTCCTCTGTGTTTCTATGAGCTCAGCTTTTTAGACTGATTTCGTATATAAGTGAGATCATACAATATTTATCTTTCTCCATTTGATTTATTTCACTTCACATAATATGCTGAACGTCCACCCATGTTGTCAAATGACAGGATTTCAAAAATCTTTTTCTATTGCCTTTCTGGTCTCTATTTCATTTATTTCTGCTCTGATCTTTGCTGTTTCCTTTCTTATGCTAACTCTGTGCTTAGTCTGTTCTTGTTTGTAAAAAGAAGAAAAAGTTCCTTGAGGTATAAAGTTAGGCTGTTTATTTGAGTTTCTTCTTTTTCTTAATGCAGATGTTTATTGCCATAAACTTCCTACTTAGTATTATTTTTTCAGCATGTTGATATATTTTCATTTTCATTTGCTTTAAGATTTTTCATATTTCTCTTTTGATCTTTTCTTTGATCCACTGGATATTCAGGAGTGTGCTGTTTAATATTCATATATTTGTGAATTTTCCAGTTTTCCTCCTACTATTGATTCTTATTTCATATCATGTTTGAACAAGACACTTGGTATGGTTTCAACTTTCTAAATTTCCTACAACTTATTTTGTGTTGTGACAGATGATTTATCCTGAAGAATGTTCCATCTGTCCTTGAGTACAGGATATATGTTCTGCTGATCTTATATGGAATTTTCTGTACATGTCTGTTAGTCCCATTTGGACTAGAGTTTGGCTGAAGTTTGATATTCCTTATTGATTTTTGTCTGGAAGATCTGTCCACTGTAGAAGGTAGTTATTGAAGTATCCTATTATTACTGTATTGTTTATATGTCTCCCTTCATATCTGTTAGTATTTGCTTAATATATTTAGGTGCTCTGAGGTTATGTGCATATTACTCATAATTTTTATATCCTTTTGATGAATTGACACTTACATCATATAATGGCCTTCTTAGTCCCTTGTTACAGCTTTTGAGTTAGTTTATTTTGTCTGACATAAATATGGCTGGGGGCTTCCCTGGTGGCTTATATGGTAAAGAATCAGCCTGCAACTCAGTAGACCTGGGTTTGACCCCTGCTCTCTTATGGCTTCCATTGGCATGTAATATCTTTTACATTCCTTCATTTTGAACCTATGTCTGGGCTTAAAGCTTAAGTGACTTTCTTGTAGGCAGCATGTAGCTGAGTCTTGTTGTTTTTTATTATTTGTTTGTTTGTTTTCCTCTACCCAGACACTATGACCTTTGATTGGAGAATTTAATACATTTACATTTAAAGTAATTATTGATAGGTAAGGACTTACTAATGCCAACTTATTGTTTTCTGGCTGTTTTGTATTTATCTTTTGCCCCTTCTTTTTCTCTTGCTATCTTCCTCCTTTTACTCCCACCTTTTTATTTTGTTATGTCACAATTATACCTCTTTATATTGTATATTTTCAATTAATTATTGTAACTATAGTTACTTATAATGCTTTGCCCATTAACCTTTATACTAGTGTTAAGTGGTTAACATACCACCATCACCATATTACAGTATTAGAGTATTATGAATTTGACTACATACTTACCAGTGCAGTATGCTGTATATTTTAATATGCCTCATGTTAATAATTATCATCCTTTCATTTCAGCTTGCACAATTCTTTTCAGCATTTCTTGTAAGGCAGGTCTAGAAGTGAGGAACTCCATCAGTTTCTGTTTTATTTGGGAAAGTCTTTATCTCAACTTCATTTCTAAAGGACAATTTTTCTGGGTAAGGTACTTTTGGTTAGCAGTTTTTCTTTTAGCACTTTGAATATATCATCCCACTCTCCTGTCCTGTATATTTCTGTTGAGACATCTGCTGAAGTCTTGTGGGGATTCTTGGTTTCACTTCTTGCCATCACTGAGTAAAGATCAATTTTTAAACATTTTACTAAGCTAGTAGATATAAAATAATACTTTATTTAAAATGTGCCTTTATTTGTCAACAAAGTAGAATATTAGCATGTTGATTCTAAACGGTATACTTATGTGTTTCCAGTTTTTATTTCATGAGTTTTCAAATTTTATGCTTTCACTCACATTTAAGCTATCACTCACCATTACAAACTCATTGTCAAATATGTTTTCTTTGTAATAACACTATCTTAAAGTATCCTTTCCATATATTTATTTATTTTCAGTTTCCACTTCTATAATGTAACCTTCCATGTAAGCAGGAACCTTGTCTTTTGTGGTCTTTTCCTGCCATTGTATTCCCAGTGCTGGTAACATAGTAAGCACTTGATAACACTTGAAGCCATTCATCAATGGTCTAAGTTAGGCATTTCAGGGCTCAATTTCATCAGCTGTTTCTTGTGAAGCTCCACTGTGGCTTAAAATAGTTAATGTGCTTTCTTAAAAACCTCATTATTCTCAGTAAGTCTTTTAGACACTAAAAAATGAAATCAGTGTGTCCAAATTTTGTTCAATCTTGTTTCTTTTATTCTTAATGAATCTATACTGATGTTGTCTGGAAAAATGTAGGTTGCAAGGACAGGAATGTGACTTTTCTAATTAATTTCTATGTCCTCTTACCAAATACCTCGGGCAATACCACAGACAGACTGGAGAGTCAAAATTTATTAACTTATAACAACAGTTTTGATGATCTGGTTCTTAAAAAGAAAGAATGTCATTCTAGAAAGCTCTATAGATGTCTATTTTAATATAAATAAAACATTGTGATAGTATACATTTACAGAATTAATGGTAATTTCAGCTTCACAAATTTATTAGCATACATTAAAAAAAAACAGAAAATGTATTTCTGCACAAATACATTGTCCTGAAATGCACAAATCACAAACAGAAATAAACATTACAAATGTATCACATGGACTTCCCTGGAGTTCCAGTGGTTAAGAAACCACCTGCCAATGCAGGAGACATAGGTTCAATCCTTGGTCCAAGAACCTCCTACATGCTATGGGGCAACTAAGCTCACATGCTGCAAATACTGAAGCCAACACAATGAGAAGTGCAAGAACCGAAACTAGAGAGTAACCTTCCTTGCCACAACTAGAGAAAGCCCAGGTGTAGCAACAAAGAACCAGCACAACCAAAAATAAATTTTAAAAACAAATAAGTGAATATTTTAAAAAATGGGAGTAAGGGGAATGGGTCCAAAGGAGAAATTATAGGATTTTGGCTTACATGAAATGGTAGATACTTAGAAGCAAAAACATTTGATTGATTTGTACCAAGTTGATGAAAATTTATCATATTGATTATTTATGGTTACTTTTGTTGATTATATTTTAATGATCTGATTATGTGTCTTCCCCAGTAGCTTGTGAATATTTTAAGAAGTCTATTCATCTCCATGCCAATTCTTGAATAGTATCTTGAATATAACAACACAGAGTCTCCACTCAGTGTAGCTTTGATCAATGAATAGATTAACTAATTCAGGAAAATATTCAGATGAAGGGAATAAATTTTAATAAGTGTGCCAAGCCATTATGTTTTTTTCTCATTGAGGATAACCTTTGAATCTCAAAAGCAAAAATTAAAATTAACAGAAAAAAGGAGAGAATTACTTCATTGAATCAACATATACTGAACTGTGCTAAGTGATTTAGGAAATACTAAAAAGTACTTTTGCCAACTCATACAAAGAGTTGACTCACTGGAAAAGACTCTGATGCTGGGAGGGATTGGGAACAGGAGGAGAAGGGGACGACAGAAGATGAGATGGCTGGATGGCATCACTGACTCGATGGGCATGAGTCTGAGTGAACTTTGGGATTTAGTGATGGACAGGGAGGCCTGGCATGCTGCGATTCATGGATTCTCAAAGAGTCGGACACGACTATGCAACTGAACTGAACTGAACTGAATTGAAAAAAGAAAACATACTCCTTAGCAGCATGAAAAATGTAACCATACTAGAATATTCTGTTATAATGTGTGAAATATTCTATTTTAATTCAAATACTTTGGTCAAGTAATTTCTTTATATCTGTAGATTTCTTTTTCAAATGATTTGCAAAGTGTACAAACTTTTAAATGAATGGCAAATACATTTCTGTACTTCTATGTTTTTGTTTTTGTTTTTGTTTTTGTTTTTGTTTTTTTACTAAATGTTCAGTGGCTAGAGTCCATTTCAGTGACTATATTTACCATTTGACATAAAATTTGTTACCTTTTAAAATAAATGCACATGGTGTTAAAGTATACCTTGTGTTAATCATACTTTCTCTCTGTACTTTTGTGACTCATAACATATTTTTGGAGTTAAAGTATTCTTGGAATAATATAATGGTACATTTTCTCCCATTTAGTACTTTTTTTGTCTAATTTATTTCTCAATTTTAGCTGACATTAAAAAGAACATTTTAAAATTTAACAAACATGACATTTTTCCAAAAGAAATAAAAGCCTGAATGATTCAAGCATGCTTCACAGTTTCTTTTCACCATGTACAACAAAGATAGCTAGTGTCAACTCTGGTTTCTAAACAATAATGACCTAAAAAAATCAGCCTCTAAGTTTGAATACTCTTACTTCCAAAATGTGAGCACACTTTGTGATATACTGTGAGAATGTTCAGGTGGAAGATATGTTATCATGACCACTAAACTAAAATTTTAAACAGTGAGAGCTGATGCAATTCATTTTATCAAAAATATTTGTAAAGTTATCAAAAATTTGTCTATAGGATGAGATTGAGAGAAATGAATGATACCCTTGAAATTCTCCAGAATAAGAGTGTCAACTAAATGGCTTACAGGAGTGGGAGATACATAAAAGTTGGATGTTGCTTCGTGAGGAGTTATGTTTTAGTCACTAAGTCATGTCTGACTCTTTGTGACCCCACCAGACTCCTCTGTCCATGGGATTTCCAGGAAAAAATAGTAACGTGAGTTGCCATTTCTTTCTCCAGGGGATCTTACCAGCCCAGGGATCAAACCCACATTCCTGCATTGCAGGCAGATTCTATACTACTAAGGCATGTCGGAAACCCTTGGTAAAATTAGAAAGAGTATTTAATATTCCCTTTATGGTGCTTAGTTGAGTGAATCTCATGAGACCAGATTTATTTAATGGCTCTTTGTTAGACAGGTTTTTAAGCAGAATGGAAATCTCTGGCATGGGAGAGGGGAAATATATCACTTCAGTTAGTAGAAAGAGAATGTGTTAGATCCGTGAAATCAGAAATATGTACAGGTAAGATACTGGAGAACAGCGATAGGAAAAGGAAATGGAGGTAACAGTATTTGAACTCTTACAACCATAAGAGTAAGGTGAGTCAAGAACACCGTTGAGTTTCATTGAATTAAACAGAAATTATATTAATAACTCAGTTGCCCTAGTTATTTCCTACTCCCTTTATAATATAATGAAAACCAAGTTTTTAAAATGAAGCAAATAGTAATCAGAAAACAGGCCAGTAATCAGTAAAATATGATCCAGTCAATTCCAGCCTCAGGGAACAGCTAGGAAGGAATTTTGTAGGGGTCTTGTTCTATAGATAAAATATAAGATTATATAGAGACGGATTTAAATTGTACGTAAAAATAATCTGCATACAAGAGGTTATTTTAGATACCACACTGTTGTACCACTCAATTGATTTTATCTTAGTCAGTGCCAATAAACTAATATTTCATGAGTCCATGTCATTATACCCCTGCCACTCTTAGCCATTGCTCCTTAGGAGGAAACCCTAGCACTCATAGAAGGTACAGCTCCTTGCCTTTATGTGGTGGCTTCTGTAAAGCAGTTTTGATTGCTAGCAATTGTGGTGGCTTGCTTTTTGATTGGTCTCCATGGTGTTTGATGCTACAAAAGAGGATTAATTCTATATTAGGGTCTAGGATGGAGAGATTAAGAGTCAAAATGTTTAAAAATTATTTGTGTCAAAGATTTCAATATGTGTTGGGGCAATTTTAGCTACAGAGATTGACAGTATTGCTTATGGTATTCTCTTCACAATTATTTATGTTTTTCAAATATATACATCTCAGAACAGCTCAGTTAAGAAAGGCTTTTCTAAGAGATAATTATTATTATTGTTATTATTATTTTGCAGTTTTATAGCAGCACTGACAGGCACAAGAAGAAGTTTAGTCACAAGGTCAAGAAACAAATCAGAGATCAGCAAGGGTCCTGGGTAGCATCAAGTCTTGTCAGGGTAACTAATTTGCTTATAAATCAATGATTTTGTACTGGAAAAGACTCAGCAATATTTGCTTAAGCAAACATTTTTAAATTATCTTTTTCTTAGACAATGTAGTAACATGGATGTTTTTGTTTGTAACACTCTACCAGCAACTTTTAACCTCTGAGCTATTTAAAAGCCAGTCATGCATCATTTTCACAGAAAAGTTGTTTGGGCATTTTTGTGTAGGTGGCAATAGGCTAGTTGGCTATTTGGGAATTTAACATGTGCCACACACTCAAATATTGGCAAATAATAATTTCTAGAGCTATTTAGAATAATTATCCAGTATATGCATTGCTAAGTGCAAGTATATTCTTCTCTGAAGAAAGCATGTTAACATTAGCTCATTAAGCTCTATCCCCTTTTCATCATAGGGGACTGGAATGATAAAGTAGGAAGTCAAGAAACACCTGGAGTAACAGGCAAATGTGGCCTTGGAATACGGAATGAAGCAGAGCAAAGACTAATAGAGTTTTGCCAAGAAAATGCACTGGTCATAGCATACACCCACTTCCAACAAAACAAGAGAAGACTCTACACATGGACATCACCAGATGGTCAACACCAAAATCATATTGATTATGTTCTATGCAGCCAAAGACGGAGAAGCTCTATTCAGTCAACAAAAAACAAGACCAGGAGCTGACTATGGCTCATATCATGAACTCCTTATTACTAAATTCAGATTAAATTGAAGAAAGCAGGAAAACCGCTAGACCATTCAGGTTTTACCTAAATCAAATCCTTTATGATTATATAGTGGAAGTGAGAAATAGATTTAAGGGCCTAGATCTGATAGATGGAGAGCCTGATGAACTATGGAATGAGGTTCGTGACATTGTACAGGAGACAGGGATCAAGACCATCCTCATGGGAAAGAAATGCAAACAAGCAAAATGGCTGACTGTGGAGGCCTTACAAATAGGTGTGAAAAGAAGAGAGATGAAAAGCAAAGAAGAAAAGGAAAGATATAAGCATCAGAATGCAGAGTTCCAAAGAGTAGCAAGAAGAGATAAGAAAGCCTTCAGCAATCAATGCAAAGAAATAGAGGAAAAGAATAGAATGGGAAAAACTAGAGATCACTTCAAGAAAATTAGAGATACCAAGGGAATATTTCATGCAAAGATGGGCTAGATAATGGACAGAAATGGTCTGGACCTAACAGAAGCAGAAGATATTAAGAAGAGGTGGCAAGAATACACAGAAGAACTGTACAAAAAGATCTTCATGACCCAGAGAATCATGATCACTAATCTAGAGCCATACATCTTGGAATCTGAAGTCAAGTGGGCCTTAGAAAGCATCACTATGAACAAAACTAGGGAGGTGATGGAATTCCAGTTGAGCTGGTTCAAATCCTGAAAGATGATGATGTGAAAGTGCTGCACTCAATATGCTAGCAAATTTGGAAAACTCAGCAATGGCCACAGGACTAGAAAAGATCAGTTTTCATTCCAATCCCAAAGAAAGGCAATGCCAAAGAATGCTCAAACTACTGCACAAGTGCACTCATCTCACATGCTAGTAAAGCAATGCTCAAAATTCTCCAAGCCAGGCTTCAGCAATACGTGAACCGTGAACTCCCTGATGGTCAAGCTGGTTTTAGAAAAGGCAGAGGAACCAGAGATCAAATTGCCAACATCTGTGGATCATGGAAAAAGCAAGAGAGTTTCAGAAAAACATCTATTTATGCTTTATTGACTATGCCAAAGCCTTTGACTATGTGGATCACAATAAACTGTGGAAAATTCTGAAAGAGATGGGAATACCAGACCACCTAACCTGCCTCTTGAGAAATATGCATGCAGGTCAGGAAGCAACAGTTAGAACTGGACCTGGAACAAAAGACTGGTTCCAAATAGGAAAAGGAGTACGTCAAGGCTGTGTATTGTCACCATGCTTATTTAACTTATATGTAGAGTACATCATGAGAAATGCTGGACTGGAAGAAACACAAGCTGGAATCCAGATTTCCGGGAGAAATATCAATAACCTCAGATATGCAGATGACACCACCCTTATAGCAGGAAGTGAAGAGGGACTGAAAAGCCTCTTGATGAAAGTGAAAGGGGAGAGTGAACAAGTTGGCTTAAAGCTCAACATTCAGAAAACGAAGATCATGGCGTCTGGTCCCATCACTTCATGGGAAATAGATGGGGAAACAGTGGAAACAGTGTCAGACTTCATTTTTTTTTGGCTCCAAAATCACTGCAGATGGTGACTGCAGCCATGAAATTAAAAGATGCTTACTCCTTGGAAGAAAAGTTATGACCAACCTAGATAGTATATTGAAAAGCAGAGACATTACTTTGCTGACTAAGGTCCGTCTAGTCAAGGCTATGGTTTTTCCTGTGGTCATGTATGGATGTGAGAGTTGGACTGTGAAGAAGGCTGAGCACCGAAGAATTGATGCTTTAGAACTGTGGTGTTGGAGAAGACTCTTGGAGTCCCTTGGACTGCAAGGAGATCCAACCAGTCCATTCTGAAGGAGATCAACCCTGGGATTTCTTTGGAAGGAATGATGCTAAAGCTGAAACTCCTGTACTTTGGCCACCTCATGATAAGAGTTGACTCACTGGAAAAGACTCTGATGCTGGGAGGGATTGGGGACAGGAGGAGAAGGGGACGACCGAGGATGAGATGACTGGATGGCATCACAGACTCGATGGATGTCAGTCTGAGTGAACTCTGAGAGACGGAAATGAACAAGGAGGCCTAGCGTGCTTCGATTCATGGGGTCAAAAATAGTTCGACACGACTGAGTGAATGAACTGAACTGAAGCTCTATCTCAAGTCGGTCAGGCAAAGATGAATTTGAAACCAATAAGACATGACCCCTGTCCTCAGGGACTTGACAAACTAACAAGACTGACATACAAGGAAGCAAACATGTGAATTTAAGGTATTGCTGGAACATGGGGAGTTGTGGTCTTTGCCTTAGACTTTTACAGTCTGAGACTAAGCAGTCCAGGAGCTTCCACAGGGATTACTATGTCAGGGAAAAGTCAGATTGATGTGTAGTGGCTGTAAGTATCAATTTCATGTGACAATCAATGTAAATATGCTGCAGAAGAATGTATGATACATAGAAATCATGGTGTTCAGCAAATTCCTTTGATGTTCTAATATTAAAAAAAAGGAATTTGAAAGAAAATAAATATTTCCGAAGTCTTATCTAGCAGCATTATTCTAATCTATAAGATGTATAGAGTTACAAAGTAAGAATTCCTGGTAATCAGAAACATCTAAATGTTTAGGCTGCATAGTTGAGATTGGAAAAAAGTACACATAATTATTTGAAAGGGAAAAAAAAACTGTTATTTATTGCTATGGTTCTCATTTTGAAAGTTTTCATTAGAATGCAAATCCATTAACCTCTTTTATTTGGGACCCACCCAATTTTACTGATCCCCAAATAAATCTAAGTGAATGAATATAAGCAAATTTAAATTGACATCCTATCACAACCTTAAAATTCAAAATTTAAAGTCTTTTCCTACAAAACAGAATTCTTGTATTGTGATTTCAAGAATAATCACTAACAAAATCACTACACTTTCTACTAAAGGTATTAATTAATTTTTTTAAATAGTCCTGGAGATTCTCATTGAAGTTTTTCCAGGTCAGCAGTGCCAACAGCAATGAGCCACAGTGACTTTCAACTTAATATATTCCTTTGCTTAACTCCCATGATAACTTACACTTGAATAGACATGACATGGCTTTTGGCAATGTTTATATGAATATAAGAATATAAGATATTAAATAATATGTAACATTTCAAATGTCTTTTACTGAACTGTTTCCATGGGAACTGAAGCAAGATACTGAAAATTGAAACATTTTTCTTCCTTATTAGCTAGATATGATGCCTTTTTCTTAGACAGTCTATTGCACAAGAGCAAAATCACTAACTTCATTAGTTATATACTTAATAGCTTAACTGATTTTCTTAAAGGTCAAGGGAGGAAACTTAAAAAAAAGTATTTTAGGCAATTGATTTTAAACACATCACCTTTATAAAAGGCTAAATAAAGAATTATAAATTATCATCAATACAAAGTGTCTGCAGATATTTTAATTTTATTTTTAATTATTTTTATTTTTTAATATGAATTTATTTTAATTAGAGGCTAATTACTTTAAAATATTGTATTTGTTTTGCCATACATCAACAAGAATCTGCCATGGGTGTACACGTGTTTCACATCCTGAACCCCCCTTCCACTTCCCTCCCCATACCATCCCTCTGGGTTATCCCAGTGTACCAGCCACAAGCACCGTGTATCATGGATCAAACCTGGACTGGCAATTCGTTTCATATATGATATTATACATGTTTCAATGCCATTCTCCCAAATCATCCCACCCTTGCCCTCTCCCACAGAGCTCAAAAGACTTCTAAATATCTGTGTCTCTTTTGCTGTCTCACATATAGGGTTATCATTACCATGTTTGTAAATTTCATATATATGTCTTAGTATACTCTATTGGTGTTTTTGTTCTGGTTTACTTCACTCAGTATAATAGGCTCCGGTTTAATCCACCTCATTAAAACTGATTCAAGTGTATTCTTTTGAACGGCTGAGTAACTCGTCTCATATGCTAGTAAAGTAATGCTCAAAATTCTCCAAGCCAGGCTTCAGCAATACGTGAAACGTGAACTCCCTGATGTTCAAGCTGGTTTTAGAAAAGGCAGAGGAACCAGAGATCAAATTGCCAACATCCGCTGGATAATGGAAAAAGCAAGAGAATTCCAGAAAAACATCTGTTTCTGCTTTATTGACTATGCCAAAGCCTTTGACTGTGTGGATCACAATAAACTGTGGAAAATTCTGAAAGAGATGGGAATACCAGACCACCTAACCTGCCTCTTGAGAAATATGCATGCAGGTCAGGAAGCAACAGTTAGAACTGGACATGGAACGACAGACTGGTTCCAAATAGGAAAAGGAATACGTCAAGGCTGTATATTGTCACCCTGCTTATTTAATTTATATATAGAGTACATCATGAGAAACGCTGGACTGGAAGAAACACAAGCTAGAATCAAGATTCCCAGGAGAAATACCAAGAACCTCAGATATGCAGATGATGCCACCCTTATGGCAGAAAGTGAAGAGGAACTAAAAAGCCTCTTGATGAAAGTGAAAGAGGAGAGTGAAAAAGTTGTCTTACAGCTCAACATTCAGAAAATGCAGATCATAGCATCTGGCCCCATTACTTCATGGAAAATAGATGGGGAACAGTGGAAACAGTGTCAGACTTTAATTTTTTTTTTTTTTTTTGGCTCCAAAATCACTGCAGATGGTGACTGCAGCCATGAAATTAGAAGACACTTATTCGTTGGAAGAAAAGTTATGACCAACCTAGATAGTATATTCAAAAGCAGAGACATTACTTTGCTGACTAAGGTCCGTCTAGTCAAGGCTATGGCTTTTCCTGTGGTCATGTATGGATGTGAGAGTTGGACTGTGAAGAAGGCTGAGCACCGAAGAATTGATGCTTTTGAACTGTGGTGTTGGAGAAGACTCTTGGAGTCTCTTGGACTGCAAGGAGATCCAACCAGTCCATTCTGAAGGAGATCAACCCTGGGATTTCTTTGGAAGGAATGATGCTAAAGCTGAAACTCCAGTACTTTGGCCACCTCATGCAAAGAGTTGACTCATTGGAAAAGACTCTGATGCTGGGAGGGATTGGGGGCAGGAGGAGAAGGGGACGATCGAGGACGAGATGGCTGGATGGCATCACGGACTCGATGGACGTGAGTCTGAGTGAACTCCGGGAGATGGTGATGGACAGGGAGGCATGGCATGCTTCGATTCATGGGGTCACAGAGTCGGACACGACTGAGTGACTGAACTGAACTGAATACTCCATTGTGTATATGTACCACAGTATATAAGAACGGCTTTCTTATTCATTCGTCTGCTGATGGACATCTAGGTTGCTTCCGTGTCCTAGCTGTTATAAACAGTGCTGCAGTGAACATTGTGGCAGACGTGTCTCTTTCAGTTCTGGTTTCCTGGGTGTGTACACCCAGCAGCAGGATTGGTGGGTCATATGGCAGTTCTATTTCCAGTTTTTAGGGAATCTCCACAGTGTTCTCCATAGTGGCTGTACTAGTTTGCATTCCCACCAACAAGGTAAGAGGGTTCCACACCCTCTCCAGCATTTATTGCTTGTAGACGTTTGGATACCAGCCATTCTGACTGGTGTGAAATGGTACCTCATTGTGGTTTTGATTTGCATTTCTCTGATAATGAGTGATGTTGAGCATCTTTTCCTGTTTCTTAGCCATATATATGGCTTCTTTGGAGAAATGTCTGTTTAGTTCTTTGGCCCATTTTTGATTGGGTCATTTATTTTTCTGGAATTGAACTGCAAGTGTTGCTTGTATAGTTTTGAGATTAATTCTTTGTCAGTTGCTTCATTAGCTATTATTTTCTCCCATTCTGAAGGCTGTCTTTTCACCTTACTTACATTTTTCTTTGTTGTGCAGAAGCTTTTAAGTTTAATTAGGTCCCATTTGTTTATTTTTGCTTTTATTTCCAATATTCTGGGTGGTGGATCATAGAGGACTCTGCTGTGATTTATGTAGGACAGTATTTTGCCTATGTTCTCCTCTAGGAGTTTTATAGTTTCTGGTCTTACTTTTAGTCTTTTAATCCATTTTGAGTTTATTTTTGTGTATGGTGTTAGAAAGTGATCTAATCTCATTCTTTTACAAGTGGTTGACCAGTTTTCCCAGCACCATTTGTTAAAGAGATTGTCTTTCCTCCATTGTATATTCTTGCCTCCTTTGTCAAAGATAAGGTGTCCATAGGGGCATGGGTTTACCTTTGGACTTTGTATTTTGTTCCATTGGTCTATATTTCTGTCTTTGTACTATTACTGTACTGTCTTGATAACTGTGGTTTTGTAGTAGAGAGTGAAGTCAAGCAGGTTGATTCCTCCAGCTCCATTCTTTTTCTCAAGATTGCTTTGGCTAGTCAAGGTTTTTGTATTTCCGTAAAAGCTGTGAAATTATTTATTCTAGCTCTGCGAAATATACTTTTAGTAGCTTGATAAAGATTGAATTGAATCTATAGATTGCTTTGGGTAGTATACTCATTTTCACTATGTTGATTCTTCTGATCCATGAACACAGTATATTTCTCCATCTCTCAGTGGCTTTTTGATTTCTTCCACCCGTGTGTTACAGTTTTCTCTATATAGGTCTTTAGACTTTAAATAGATATATTCCTAAGTATTTTATTCTTTTAGTTCCAATGGAGAATGTAATTTTTTCCTTAATTTCTCATTCTATGTTCTCATTATTAGTGTATAGGAATGTAAGGGATTTCTATGTGTTGATTTTATGTCCTGCCACTTTACTGTATTCATTGATTAGTTCTAGCAATTTTCTGGTGGCGTCTTTAGGGTTTTCTATGTAGAGGATCATATTATCTGCAAACACTGAGAGTTTTACTTCTTCTTTTCCAGTTTGGATTCCTTTTATTTATTTTTCTGCTCTGATTGCTGTGGCCAGAACTTCCAAAACTATGTTGAGTAGTAGTGGTGAAAGTGGGCACCCTCGTCTTGTTCCTGATTTAAGGGGAAATGCTTTCAATTTTTCACCGTAGAGGATAATGTTTGCTGTGGGTCTGTCACATATACCTTTTTATTATATTGAGGTGTGTTCCTTCTATTCCTGCTTTCTGGAGAGATTTTATCATAAATGGATGTTGAATTTTGTCAAATGCTTTCTCTGCATCTATTGAGATAATCATATGGCTTTTATTTTTCAATTTGTTAATGTGGTGAATTACATTGATTGATATGCAGATATTGAAGAATCCTTGCATCACTGAGATAAAGCCCACTAGTCATGATCTATGATCTTTTTAATGTGTTGTTGAATTTTGATTGCTAGAGTTTTGTTAAGGATTTTTGCATCTATGTTCATCAGAGATATTGCCCTGTAGTTTTCTTTTTTGTGGCATCTTTGTCAGGTTTTGCTATTAGGATGATGATGACCTCATAGAATGAGTTCAGAAGTTTACTTTCCTCTGCAATTTTCTGGAAGAGTTTGAGTAGGATAGGTATTAGCTCTTCTCGAAATTCTTGGTAGAATTCAGCTGTGAAGCCATCTGGACCTGGGCTTATATTTGCTGGAAGATTTCTGATTACAGTTTCATTTTCCATGCTTGTGATGGGTCTGTTAAGATTTTCTATTTCTTCCTGGTTCAGTTTTGGGAAGTTGTACTTTTCTAAAAATTTGTCCATTTCTTCGATGTTGTCCATTTTATTGGCATATGATTGCTGATAGAAGTCTCTTATGATCCTTTGTATTTATGTGTTGTCTTTTGTGATCTCTTCATTTTCATTTCTAATTTTATTGATTTGATGTTTCTCCCTTTGTGTCTTGATACATCTGGCTAATGATTTGTCCATTTTATTTATCCTCTCAAAGTACCAGCTTTTGGCTTTGATGATTTTTGCTATGGTTTCTTTTGTTTCGATTTTTTTTTTTTTTTGCTTTTATTTCTGTCCCAATTTTTAAGATTTCTTTCCTTCTACTAACCCTGGGGTTCTTCATTTCTTTTTCTTCTAGTTGCTTTAGGTGTAGAGTTAGGTTATTTATTCGACTTTCCCCTTGTTTCTTGAGGTATGCCTGTATTGCTATGAACCTTCCCCTTAGCACTGCTTTACAGTGTCCCACAGGATTTGGGTTATTGTGTTTTCATTTTCATTGTTTCTATGTAGATTTTGATTTCTTCTGTGATTTGTTTGTTATTTAGTAGAGTGTTGTTCAGCCTCTATATGTTGGAATTTTAAATAGTTGTTCCCCTTTAATTTAGATCAAATCTTACTGCTTTGTGGTCAGAAGAGGTGTTTGGAATGATTTCAACTTTTTGAATTTACCAAGGCTAGATTTATGGCCCACGATGAGATCTATTCTGGAGAAGCTTTTGTGTGCACTTGAGAAAAAGGTAAATTCACTGTTTTGGCATGAAGTGTCCTATAGATATCAATTAGGCCTAAGTGGTTTATTGTATCATTTAAAATTTGCATTTCCTTTTAAATTATCTGTTTAGTTGATCTATTCATAGGTGTGAGTGGGGTATTAAAAGCTCCTGCTATTATTGTGCTATTGTTAATTTCCCCTTTCATACTTGTTAGCATTTGTCTTACATATTGTGGTGCTCCTATGTTGGGTGCATATATATTTGTAATTGTTATATCTTCTTCTTGGATTGATCCTTTGAATATTATGCAGTGGCCTTTTTGTCTCTTTTCACAGCCTTTGTTTTAAAGTCTATTTTATCTGATATGAGTATTGCTACTCCTGCTATCTTTTGGTCTCTATTTGCGTAGAATATCTTTTTCCAGCCCTTCACTTTCAGTCTGTATGTGTCCCTTGTTTTGAAGTGGGTCTCTTGTAGACAACATGTATAGGGGTCTTGTTTTTGTATCCATTCAGCCAGTCTTTGTCTTTTCATTGGGGCATTCAACCCATTTATGTTTAAGGTAATTATTGATAAGTATGATCCCGTTGCCGTTTACTTTATTGTTTGGGGCTTGGGTTTATACGCCCTTTTTGTGTTTCCTGTCTAGAGAATATCCTTTAGTATTTGTTGGAGAACTGGTTTGGTGGTGCTGAATTCTCTCAGCTTTTGCTTCTCTGTAAAGCTTTTGATTTCTCCTTCATATTTGAATGAGATCCTTGCTGGGTACAGTAATCTGGGCTGTAGGTTATTTTCTTTCATCACTTTAAGTATGTCTTGCCATTCCCTCCTGACATGAAGAGTTTCTATTGAAAGATCAGCTGTTATCCTTATGGGAATCCCCTTGTGTGTTATTTGTTGTTATTCCCTTGCTGCTTTTAATATTTGTTCTTTGTGTTTGATTTTGTTAATTTGGTTAATATGTGTGTTGATGTGTTTTTTCTTGAGTTTGTCGTGTTTGGGACTCTCTGGGTTTCTTGGACTTGGGTGATTATTTCCTTCCCCATTTTAGGGAAGTTTTCAACTATTATCTCCTCAAGTATTTTCTCATGGTCTTTCTTTTTGTTTCCTTCTTCTGGGACTACTGTTATTCAAATGTTGGGACATTTATCATTGTTCCAGAATTCTCTGAGATTGATCACATTTTGTTTAATTTGTTTTTCTTTTTTCCTCTCTGATTCATTTATTTCTACCATTCTATATTCTACCTCCCTAATCCTACCTTGTGCCTCTGTTATTCTATTATTTATTCCCTCTAGAGTGTTTTTGAGCTCATTTATCGCATTATTTATTATATACTGACTTTTTTTTTAATATCTTCTAAGTCCTTGTTAAACTTTTCTTGCCTTCTCAATCCTTGTCTCCAGGCTATTTATCTGTGATTCCATTTTGTTTTCAAGATTTTGAATCATTTTCACTGTCATTATTCAGAATTCTTTATCAGGTTGATTCCCTATGTCTTCCCTTTTTTTTTTTTTTTCAGTTTGGTGGGCATTTCTCCTGTTCCTTTACCTGCTGAGTATTCCTCTGTCTCTTCATCTTGTTTATATTCTTGTGTTTGGGGTGGCCTTTCTGTATTCTAGCAGTTTGTGGAGTTTTCTTTATTGTGGGTTTTCCTCACTGTGGATGAGGGTTCTATGGATGGCTTGCCAAGTTTTCCTGGTTAGGGAAGTTTATGTCTATATTCTGGTGGTTGGAACTGGATTTCTTCTCTCTGGAGTACAATGAAGTGTCCAGTAATGAGTTATGAGATGTCACTGGATTTGGATTGACTTTGGGCAGTCTGTATATTGAAGCTCAGGGCTATGTTCCTGTGTTGCTGGAGAATTTGTCTGTTATGCCTTGCTCTGGAACTTGTTGGCCCTTTGGTGGTGCTCGGTTTCAGTGTAGGTATGGGGACATTTGACGAGCTCTTTTCAATTAAAGTTCCTTGGAGTCAGGAGTTCTCTGGTGTTCTCAGGATTTGTACTTAAGCCTCCTGCTTCTGGTTTTCATTTTATTTTTACAGTAGCCTCAAGGCTTCTCCATTTATACAGCACCATTGATAAAACATCTAGGTTAAAGATGAAAGGTTTCTCCACAATGAGGGATGCACAGGGAGGTTCACAGAGCTACATGGAGAAGAGAAGAGGGAGAAGGTTGTTAGAGGTGACTGGAATGAGATGAGGTGGAATCAAAAGAGCAAGCTAGCCAGTAATCATTCCTTATGTGCACTCCACAGTCTGGACTACTCAGAGATGTTCATGGAGTTATAAAGAGAAGAGAAGAAGAAGGAAGGAGACAGAGTTGGCCAGGAGAATAAAGGGGGGAATCAAAAGGAGAGAGATCGATCCAGTCAGTAATCAGTTCCCTGTGTTCACCACCATCCAGAACACACAAAGAAATTCATAGAGTTGGGTAGAGAGGAGAAGGGGGAGGGCAGAAATAGAGGAGACCTGGTGGAGAAAAAGGAGAGTCCAAAGGAGGAGAGATCAGTCAAGCCAGTAATCTCACTTCTAAGTAAAAATAGGTACTGAAGATTGGGTTCTTAAAGGTACAAAATTGACAACAAATGCCAAAAAGCAAAGATTAAAAATCTAGAGTAGAGGTTGGATTTTCAAAAATAAATATTGAAGGGAAAAAGTCACAAAATTATTTTATATATATAAACGTTTACTTTAAAAATAAGATCTCTCTCTCTCTCTCTCCCTTTTTTGCAAAGTAATACTAGATTATAAAAATGAAAATTAAAGGAGTGATAGAGGACTTAAATTAAAAAAAACATTAAAAATATAAAAGAATGATAGTATGAATAGTAAAAATATATCTAGGATTTTCTCTGGTGGTGTTGTAGGCAGTGTGTGGTCAGTTCATTTTTAAATAGTTTCTTGATCTGGCTTGTATTTCTCAAAATCTATAGGCCCCTTTGCATGTAGTTAGTACTAACTACAGGGTTTTAATCTATTACACCTGTCACTTCCAAGGAGTTCCCTCTGTTTCAGCTTCATCTGTTTACTGGTCTATTCAGTGTCTAATTTCTGCCCTGAAAAAGGAGGTGATGATGGACACTTTCTTAGGCCCACTCATTCGGTCCTGCTGTGGGGAGGGAGGGTCGATGCAAACAAATAATACTGGACACAAAAGAAGACTCTACACATCACCAGATGGTCAACACTGAAATCAGATTGATTATATTGTTTGCAGCCAAAGATGGAGAAGCTCTATATAGTCAACAGAAACAAAACAGGAGCTGACTGTGGCTCAGATCATGAACTCCTTATTAGCAAATTCAGACTTAAATTGAAGAAAGTAGGGAAAACCACTAGACCATTCAGAAGTGAGGAATAGATTTAAGGGCCTAGATCTGATAGATAGAGTGCCTGATGAACTATGGACAGAGGTTCATGACATTGTACAGGAGACATAGATCAAGATCATCCCCATGGAAAAGAAATGCAAAAAAGCTAAATGGCTGTCTGGGGAGGCCTTACAAATATCTGTGGAAAGAAGAGAAGCAAAAAGCAAAGAAGAAAAGGAAAGATATAAGCATCTGAATGCAGAGGTCCAAGGAATAGCAAGAAGAGATAAGAAAGCCTTCTTCAGCGATCAATGCAAAGAAATAGAGGAAAAGAACAGAATGGGAAAGACTTGAGATCTCTTCAAGAAATTAGAGATACCAAGGGAACATTTCATGCAAAGATGGGCTCGATAAAGGACATAAATTGTATAGACCTAACAGAAGCAGAAGATATTAAGACAAGGTGGTAAGAATACACAGAAAAACTATACAAAAAAGAGCTTCATGACCCAGATAATCACGACGGTGTGATCACTCATCTAGAGCCAGACATCCTGGATTGTGAGGTCAAGGGGGCCTTAGAAAGCATCATTATGAGCAAAGCTAGTGAAGGTGATGGAATTCGAGTTGAGCTATTTCAAATCCTGAAAGATGATGCTGTGAAAGGGCTACACTCAATATGCCAGGAAAGTTGGAAAACTCGGCAGTGGCCACAGGACTGGAAAAGGCCAGTTTCATTCCAATCCCTAAGAATGGCAATGCCAAAAAGATTCAAACTATGCACAATTGCACCCATCTCACATAATAGTAAAGTAATGGTCAAAATTCTCCAAGCCAGGCTTCAGCAATACGTGAAACATGAACTCCCTGATGTTCAAGCTGGTTTTAGAAAAGGCAGAGGAACCAGAAATCAAATTGCCAACATCCATGGATCATGGAAAAAGCAAGACAGTTCTAGAAAAACATATATTTCTGCTTTACTGACTATGCCAAAGCCTTTGAATATGTGGATCACAATAAACTGTGGACAATTCTGAAAGAGATGGGAATACCAGACCACCTGACCTGCCTCTTGAGAAACCTGCATGCAGGTCAGGAAGCAACAGTTAGAACTGGACATGGAACAATAGACTGGTTCCAAATATGAAAAGGAGTACGTCAATGCTGTATATTGTCACCCTGCTTATTTAACTTATATGGAGAGTACATCATGAGAAATGCTGGACTGGAAGAAACACAAGCTGGAATAAAGATTGCCGGGAGAAATATCAATAACCTCAGATATGCAGATGACACCACCCTTATGGCAGAAAATGAAGAGGAACTAAAAAGCCTCTTGAAAGTTAAAGTGGAGAGTGA
Source organism: Nanger dama (assembly GCA_917880005.1). Lineage (NCBI taxonomy): Eukaryota > Metazoa > Chordata > Mammalia > Artiodactyla > Bovidae > Nanger > Nanger dama. Next base: position 8,858,988 of record CAKJTW010000060.1, read on the forward strand.
AAAAGTTGGCTTAAAGCTCAACATTCAGAAAATGAAGATCATGGCATCCGGTCCCATCACTTCATGGGAAATAGATGGGCAAACAGTGGAAACAGTGTCAGACCTTATTTTGGGGGACTCCAAAATTACTGCAGATGGTGACTGCAGCCATGAAATTAGAAGACGGTTACTCCTTGGAAGAAAAGTTATGACCAACCCAGATAGCATATTCAAAAGCAGAGACATTACTTTGCTGACTATGGTCCATCTAGTCAAGGCTATGGTTTTTCCTGTGGTCATGTATGGATGTGAGAGTTGGAATGTGAAGAAGGCTGAGCACTGAAGAATTAATACTTTTGAACTGTGGTGTTGGAGAAGACTTGAAATTCCCTTGGAGTGCAAGGAGTTCTAACCAGTCCATTCTGAAGGAGGTCAGCCCTGGGATTTCTTTGGAATGAATGATGCTAAAGCTGAAACTCCTGTACTTTGTCCACCTCATGTGAACAGTTGACGCATTGGAAACCACTCTGATGCTGAGAGGGACTGAGGGCAGGAGGAGAAGGGGATGACAGAGGATGAGATGGCTGGATGGCATCTCACTGACTCGATGGATGTGAGTGTGTGTGAACTCCAGGAGTTGGCGATGGACAAGGAGACCTGGCGTGCTCTGATTCATGGGTTCACAAAGAGTTGGACACAACTGAGTGACTGAACTGAACTGAACTGTGTTTGCAGTGTTTCGGCCACACTGGGTTTGCCCGTGCTCACGGCACGTGTGCTTTCCCTATCTACCCTGCTTAGGCTCTAGGTTTCTATGCTGGGAACTGTCTGAAGCCGGCCCTGGGTGTTATGCTCTTCCCAGGTCTAAGCCGCTCAGGTTAAGGTACTCGGGTAGTCCTCAGAGGCTCAGACTCACTTGGGCCTGCGTTTGCTGCCCTCCCAGGTCTGAACAGCTCAGGTGACCAGGTGTTTGGCAAGTGCAGTCACTGTGAGTTATCACTTCCCCTGACCCTGCTGCTTGGTTTTCTGGGTGTACAACTGGCACACCTTCTCTGGTGGATGTTGACCATCCAGAATCCCAAGAAGTCTTGGTTAGCAATGAAGCCTGCTTGCAGGTTGGTAGATGATGCCTCTCTGGGGCCGTGACTGCCCCTTTCCGGCTCTGGCTGCCCTTGCCTGCCTGTCACTGGAGTGTGGGGGATGGGCCGGTCTGCAGCTGGCTAGCTCTGATCAGTCATTTGTTCTGTGAGTGGGCCTGATGGTGTCTTAGCTTAGGGCTTTTTGTGGAGTAGCTATCCCAGAGTGTGATTTGCTACCCCAAGTTAGTTCCCTCAGATTGCCCTCGGGGCATTCAGGCCTGGTCCTTACTCTAAGCAATGCAGCCCGCACCTTCCTGCCCAGTCCTGGCTTGCTAGTGGCTGATGCAGGCATCTGTGCTTCTTCTCCACTGGGAGCCACCATTGGGCATGTAATCTGTGGGATTTAATTATTTATTTTTCCTCCCAGTTATGTTGCTCTCTGTGGTTCCAAGGCTCGCCACAGACTTGGCAGTGAGAGTGTTTCCTGGTGTTTGGAAACTTCTCTCTTTTTAAGACTCCCTTCTCAGGATGGAGCTCCATCCCTCCCTCTTTTGTCTCTCTTTTTACCTTTTATATTTTTTCCTACCTCCTTTCGAAGACAATGGGCTGCTTTTCTGGGTACCTGATGTCCTCTGCCAGCATTCAGAAGTTGTCTTGTGGAATTTACTCAGCGTTCAAATGTTCTTTTGATGAATTAGTGGGGGAGAAAGTGATCTCCCTGTCCTATTCCTCCACCATCATAGGACCGCCTCCTTAATTTTAATTATATAGATCAAGAATTAAGGAGACTCATCATAAATGAATCTATGCAATAGATTTCAGGATAATTTTGTGACTGTTTAGAGTTGCCCACAAGGAGGAATATACTATTTTAATAGATTTTTCTAATAAGATTACCTAGATGTCATTCTAATATTAGGGAACATAAAGAACTCCATCCTGTGTTGGAAGAGTTTACTGTAGTTTTTCTTTCCTTTTTTTTTTCCTTCCTATTTTACTCCCAGATAAAGTTTCTCGAAGATTCTAATATTATGCCAAGCATATTCGGTGCAGTCCAGTCGTTCAGTCGTGTCCAACTTTTTGCAACCCCATGAAATGCAACATGCCAGGCCTCCCTGTCTATCACCAACTCCCGGAGTTCACCCAGGTTCATGTCCATCGAGTTGGTGATGCCATCCAGCCAACTCATCCTCTGCAATCCCCTTTTCCTCCAGCTCCCAATCTCTCACAGCATCGGAGTCTTTTCCAATGAGTCAACTCTTTGCATGAGGTGGCTAAAGTTTCACCTTTAGCATCATTCCTTCCAAAGAACACCCAGGGCTGATCTACTTCAGAATGGACTGATTGGATCTGCTTGCAGCCCAAGGAACGCTCAAGAGTCTTTTCCAACACCACAGTTCACAAGCATCAATTCTTCAGTGCTTCGCCTTCTTCACAGTCCAACTCTCACATCCATAATTGACCACTGGAAAAAACATAGCCTTGACTAGATGGACCTTTGTTAGCAAAGTAATGTCTCCACTTTTTAATATGCTATCTAGTTTCATCATAACTTTCCTTGCAAGGAGTAAGCATCTTTTAATTTCATGGCTGCAGTCACCATCTGCTGTGATTTTGGTGCCTAAAAAATAAAGCCTGACATGGTTTCCACTGTTTCCCCATCTATTTCCTATGAAGTGATGGGACCAGATGCCATGATCTTAGTTTTCTGAATGTTGAGCTTTAAAGCCAACTTTTTCACTCTCCACTTTTACTTTCATCAAGAGGCTTTTAGTTCCTCTTCACTTTCTGCCATAAGGGTGGTGTCATCTGCATATCTGAGGTTATTGATATTTCTCCCGGAAATCTTGATTCCAGCCCAGCATTTCTCATGATGTACTCTGCATATAAGTTAAATAAGCAGGGTGACAATATACAGAGTTGACATACTCCTTTTCCTATTTGAAACCAGTCTGTTGTTTCATGTCCAGTTCTAACTGTTGCTTCCTGACCTGCATATAGGTTTCTTAAGAGGCAGGTCAAGTGTTCTGGTATTCCCATCTCTTTCAGAATTTTCAACAATTTATTGTGGTCCACACAGTCAAAAGCTTTAGCCAATAAAGCAGAAATGTTTTTCTGGAACTCTCTTGCTCTTTCAATGATCCATTGGATGTTGGCAATTTGATCTCTGGTTTATCTGCCTTTTCTAAAATGACAGAATGATCTCTGTTCGTTTCCAAGGCAAAACATTCAATATTACAGGATTCCAAGTCTATGCCCCAACCAGTAACGCTGAAGAAGGTGAAGTTGAATGGTTCTACAAAGCCTTACAAGACCTTTTAGAACTAACACCCAAAAAGAGTTCTTTTCATTTTAGAGGTCTGGAATGCAAAAATAGAAAGTAAAAACACTTGAAGTGACAGGTAAATTTGGCCTTGGAATATGGAATGAAGCAGGGAAAGGCTAATATTATTTTGCTAAGAGAATACACAGGTTATAGCAAGCACCCTCTTCCAACAACACAAGAGAAGACTCTACACATGGACATCACCAAATGGTCAACATTGAAATCAGATTGATTATATTCTTTGCAGACAAAGATGGAGAATCTCTGTATAGTCAGCAAAAACAAGACCAGGAGCTGACTGTGGCTCTGCCCATGAGCTCCTTATTGCCAAACTCAGACTTAAATTGAAGAAAGTAGGGAAAACCATTTGACCATTCAGGTATGTCCTAAATCAAATTCCTTTTGATTATACAGTGGAAGTGAAAAGTAGATTTAAGGGACTAGGTTTGATAAACAGAGTGCCTGATGAACTATGGACGGATGTTCATGACATTGTACAGGAGAAAGGTATCAGGAACATTTCCCATGGAAAAGAAATGCAAAAAAGCAAAATGGCTGTCTGTGGAGAGCTTACAAATAGCTGTGAAATGAAGAGAGGTGAAAGGCAAAGGAGAAAAGGAAAGATACAAGCATCTGAATGCTGAGTTCCAAAAAATAGCAAGAAGAGATAAGAAAGCCTTCCTCAGCGATCAATGCAAAGTAATAGAGGAAAAGAGCAGAATGGGAAAAACTAGAGATCTCTTTAAGAAAATTAGAGATACCAAGGGAACATTTCATGCAAAGATGGGCTCAATAAAGGACAAACATGGTATGGAGCTAGCAGAAGCAGATGATACTAAGAGGTGGCAAGAATACACAGAAGAACTGTACTAAAAATATCTTCACTATGAAGATAATCACGATGGTATGATCACTCACCCAGAGCCAGACATCCTGGAACATGAAGTCAAGTGAGCCTTAGAAAGCATCACTACAAACAAAGCTACTGGAGGTGATGTAATTCCAGTTGAACTATTTCAATTTCTGAAAGATGGTGCTGTTACAGTGCTGCACTTAATATGGCAGCAAATTTGGAAAACTCAGCAGTGGCCACAGGACTGGAAAAGGTCAGTTTTCATTCAAGTCCCGAAGAAAGGCAATGCCAAAGAATGCTCAAACTACCGCACAATTGCTCTCATATCACATGATAGTAAAGTAATGCTCAAAATTCTCCACACCAGGCCAAGCATATTAGAGAATTATAAAATGTCCTGCCTTCAGAGAATCTACAATCTAGCGGCAGAATCTTACAAGGTAATTCAGTGTCTGACTGAGTTGTTGTTCAGTCACTAAGTCATGTCCGTCCCTTTGTGACCCCATGGACAGTAGCACACCAAGCTTCCCCGTCCTCCACTACTTCCCAGAGATTGCTCAAACTCGTGTCCATTTAGTTGGTGATGACATCCAAACATCTCATCCTCTGTCGTCCCCTTCTCCTCCTGCCTTCAATCTTCCGCAGCATCAGGGTCTTTTCCAGTGTCAGTTCTTTGCACCAGGAAGCCAAAGTATTGGAGTTTCAGCATACTCTTGCCTTCAGTCTTTCCCCAAATCAGGTTTTTTTTTCCATTGAGTCAGCTCTTCACATCAGGTGGCCAAAGTTTTGGAGATTCAGCTTCAGCATGAGTCCTTCCAATGAATATTCGGGGTTGGTTTCTTTTAGGACTGACTGATTTGATTCCCCTTGCAGTCCAAGGAACTCTCAAGAGTCTTCTCCAGCACAACAGTTTGAAAGCATCAATTCTTCAGCACTCAGCCTTCTTTATGGTCCAACTCTCACATCTTTACATGACTACTGGAGAAATCACAGCTTTGACTATTCAGAAACAACCACTCCCAGTTAGAAAAGGGGAAACTGACGCCCCTGGGAGGATGATCTCTAAGTTATAAAGAAATGAAAATTTATGGGTTACATGATGTTTTAGGACATTTGGAGAAATTATTAATATATGTTTTACTGATACATTGGAGCATTGTGAGAAAAAAGGAGCATGAGACCCTTAAAAGTCAGTACGAGGATGGAGAACAAGAAGGAGATTAATGATTTCAGGAAAAATAAAATGTTTTAAGATAAAGTAAATGTAGTCTGTGTTACCAAGGCTATTGCCCAGAATCATACTCTTGCCCCTTCCCAAACTAATCATATCCTCTAGCTGTGTTATCATTGAAGGAACAACTGTCTAATCACAAGAAAACTGGTGCAAGCTGGTTCAGCCCCAAAAGTGGGACAAAAGTTGTCCTACAGCTCATTGCTATCTCATTATAATAATAAGCTCTCTGCCCATCCACACTGTCATAAGACAATCAGCTTCCAAACCAGATGCCAAAGGACCATACAAGGGCAGGAAAGAAGTGGCAACAGAGTCCCAAGAAGAACTGATCCTTTTCCCAGAAAGCCAATACATAATAACCTCACTAACCTTGTCTTAAAAATCTTAATTTGATTGTCTCTTGTCAAGAAGATGATTTTTGAACTAAGATCCCACTTCTGTATTCTCTGGCCATTGAATAAAGCCCCTGCTGTTTCAGCCTCAGTACTGATTTCCTTATTGGATGTGCAAATCCAAAGAGAAAAAGAACGTCCCTTAACTGAGCCAGGGGGTTTCTGTTTAGATAGGGGCTCAAGAGGAGGGCCCCAAACTGCACCAGAACCCTAATTAATTATCAATAATCAAAGTATTGTTGTTGTTTAGTCACTGAGTCATGTACAGTCCTTCTGCAACCCCATAAACTGTAGCCCACCATGCTCCTCTGTCCATGGAATTTCTCAGGCAAGAACACTGGAACAGGTTTCCACTTCCTTCTCCAGGGGATCTTCCTAACTCAGGGATCGAACCTGCGTCTCCTGCTTGGTAAATGGATTCATTTGGTAATGAATCCATTACCACTGAGTCACCAGGGAAGCCAGTTCAAACTGTGGTTCAATAATTAAATAACATTTACATCATTAGTAAAGCAAAGATTGAATACAATTGTCCTTCTGTAATTGGGGATTCCCTATCCATGACCACAAATTAAAATACTTCTTAAAAATGTCCAGTTCACTTCAGTTCAGTTGCTCAGTTGTGTGGACTCTTTGAAACCTCATAGACTGCAGCATGCCAGGCTTCCCTGTCCATCACCAACTCCCAGAGTTTACTCAACTCATGTCCATAAAGTCAGTGATGCCATCCAACCATCTCATCCTCTGTCATTCCCTTCTTCTCCCACCCTCAGGGAGAATCACCCTCAATCTTTGGAGCATCAAGGTCTTTTAAAATGAGTCAATACTTTGCATTAGGTGGCCAAAATATTGGAGTTTTAGCTTCACAATCAGTCCTTCCAATGAACACTCAGGACTGACTGATCTGCTTTAGGATGGACTGGTTGGATCTCCCTGCAATCCAAGGGACTCTCAAGAGTCTTCTCTAACATCACATTTCAAAAGCATCAATTCTTTGGCACTCAGTTTTCTGTATAGTCCAACTCTCACATCCATGCATGACTACTGGAAAAACCATAACTTTGACTATATGGACCTTTGTTGGCAAAGTAATGACTCTGCTCTTTAATATGCTGTCTAGATTGGTCATAACTTTCCTGCCAAGGAGTATGCATCTTTTAATTTCATGGCTGCCATCACCATCTGCAGTGATTTTGGAGCCCCCAAAAGATAAATAAATAAATAAATAAAATCAGGCACTGTTTCCACTGTTTCCCCGTCTATTTGCCATGAAGTAGTGGGACCAAATGACACGATCTTCGTTTTCTGAATGTAGAGCTTTAAGCCAACTTTTTCACTCTCCTCTTCTGCCGGGGTCCAGCCCTGGTGGATCCAGGGTGATTCGAAGGTGGGGACAGAGTAGGCGTCCTAGAAAAAACTTATTTAATTACAGATATATAGAGAGATTAGAAACGGATAGTGTAGTAGGAAACTTAGTGGAGAAAAAGAGGTTTACGTGGAATACTAATCACCACCTAGGCCACAGGTGTCTTTCCATTCTTCTGAAGGAGAGGAGGCACTGTGGCCTCACTGGTCTGATCTTAGAAGCCCAGGCAGAGTTAGCAGGCTTAGTGAGTACCCACATTTCAGACGGAAATTCAGCCAAAAAAACAGGGAGCAAGAAAGAAATGACACGGGGGAATCAGTCTTTCCAGAAACTGATCCCATTTCTTTATTTTTCAGGTTTGTCTTTATACTTTTTGTTATACATAGGGATGAATACAGAGTCATGCAGGGGTCAGCAGACCTGATCCTTGTCAAAATTGGGTGCTTCATATAAAATTATACAAAGGTCTTATGAGTTTTTACATCATCTTCTGACCATGAGATCTGCTGACATTTTATGGCCCTTTCTGATACCAGTCAGTTAACCAGAAAACTTATTTTTCCAGGGGTGATTTTTTTCTTAAATCAGGTGCCACCCTCCAAATAAAGTTGCATTCTTATAGGGTGAGAGTGTAGTGAGTTACAATCAAGAAAGGAATTTACTTAACCTAAGGTTTAACATGATTAATCTTAAAGGTTAATACTTATTTTTCCTATATGCTTAAAGGTTAATACTTATTTCTCCTATAGGCTAGTTACATTCATTATAAGGGCAGGGAATATGGAGATTTAGCAGCAAACATCAGCCCAACAAATGAAAATCCTTTTACCAATGTTCCCTTTACGATCTAGTTAGTCTTAAGATAGTGATAAGGTTACATTTTTGCATAGCAAGGACACAGTGATTTATAACAAAGTACAGTGGTCTATAACAAAAGAGAGAATTCATTAATTCAAAAAGTCTAGTATTGCTAACATTAAAAACTACTATATTTCCTTTTCTATATTCCAAATACATTAATTAATATATTCCCAGATACCTAAGGACATGGAGGCCTGGCGGCAATCTAATGAGAAAAGCCCTATGCTAATACTCCAGACTCTCTGTGCTGTTTATGGTTGAGAGGTTGTCACACAAGCTAGTCTGTCAGCAGAGAGGTTTGACGTGAGACACCCTTGTCACACCCAGGGCAGGGAATTAGCAGTAATTATTGGCACAACAAATGAAAAAACCCTTCACCAATATAATTCCCAACCAACCCACTATACTAATAATTTCTAACTTCCCACAATAATTTGTCTTTAGTAAGTCAAAAACATCTCATGCCTCTCATGGTTGGAGGGCTGTTGTGGCCAGAGGAACCTATACAGGCAGGCTAGATAACCTTCAGAGGAGTCCCGTAAATTGAAACACTCTAGTCACACCCAGGAATTTTTATTGCCTTGGAGCTGCACGTTTACTCCTTCTCTGAGAGAAATGGCTATCGGGAGAGCCTCCGTAAAGTACTCTGGTTTGGGGGTAGATGCTCGGGAACAGGGGTTTCCTGAGGCTTGATCATACCTTTGCACATGCCAAGCTTCTTTCCTCATGACCTTTGCCATGGGTGGAGTTCCTCACGCTGGCTCCCAGAACTCTTCCACTTTCATCAAGAGGCTCTTTAGTTCTTCTTCACTTTCTGCCATAAGGGTGGTGTCATCTGCATATCTGAGGTTATTGATATTTCTCCCGGCAATCTTGATTCCAGCTTGTGCTTCATCCAGCCCAGCGTTTCTCATGATGTACTCTGCATGTAAGTTAAATAAGCAGGGTGACAATACACAGCCTTGACACATTCCTTTTCCTGTTTGGATTCAATGTCAAAGAATGCTCAAACAACCACACAATTTCACTCATCTCACACACTATCAAAATAATGCTCAAAATTCTCCAAGCTAGGCTTCAACAGTATGTGAACTGTAAACTTCCAGATGTTCAAGCTAGTTTTAGAAAAGGCAGATGAACCAGAAATAAAATTGCCAACATTCAGTGGATCATTGAAAAAACAAAAGAGTTCCAGAAAAGCACCTACTTCTTCTTTATTGACTATACCAAAGCCTATGACTGTGAGAATCACAATAACCTGTGGAAAATTCTGAAAGAGATGGGAATACCAGACCACCTGACCTGCCTCTTGAGAAATCTGTATGCATGCCCAGTTAGAACCGGACATGAAAAACAGATTGGTTCCAAACAGGAAAAGGAGTACATCAAAAATATCCAGAAAGTTCAAAAAATATGGGAACTATATAAACATAATTTGCACTGTACTTCCAACTATTTACATAATATTTACTTTGTATTAGGTATTATAAATAACCTAGGGAGGATTTAAAGCATAAAGGAGGATGTATGTAGGCTAACCATAAACACTACACCATTTTTTACATAAAGAATTGGAGAATCAACAGATTTTGATTTCCTCAGTGGGGGTGGGAACATGGTCCTAGAATGAAATCCCACTGCAGATACCAAGGGGTAATTGTAGTGGTTTAGTGGTAAGAACAAAAAAACTCTGATATAACCACATGAGAAAATTGGCTTGGGAAAATAGAAAGGACTATAATATAAAAAGATAAATCTTTAAATATCATAATGTGTTTTTAATAGTCAGTAATGTCTGAAGCTGATGAATCAAAAAAGAACAACTTTTGTAATTATAAATATGGCAGTTAATACCAATTGAAATAGCTACAATAATTAAATTGACTGCCTCTTAAGAGCAGAAATAAGGGACAGGGAGGAATGGGACAGATGAAGACATATTATTATTATAAGCCTTTTGATTTTTATTTTTTAATTATGTGCATGAATTGATAAAATATAAATTAATTTGCACTTTAAATAACATTCATAATTTAAACAATAAAGGAATATACAAATAATGTAAAATACCCTGAATATTATGTCCACTTTCAGTTAGCCAGAATATTTTATTAAATCTATAAGTTCTACTATAATATGTGCCTCATATTATGGGTTGAGTGATCTATGGGTATTATGCTAAACACATAGTATGCTATTATCTAGTAAACTTGTATGGAACTTATTTAATAGTCTCTGTTCTGAGTGTTTTTATATATATTACATTATTTCATTTTCATAGCAACCCTCAAGGTAGGTACATATAATATAAAATTTAATTAGGTCATAAATCCATTGGGTAAGTAATATTCTCATTTTGAGGTTAGGAAACAGAGGCAGCAACAACCCAAACTATATAGCTGTTAAACCACTTAGGAATGAAACCTAAGTTTTCTTGATTACAATGTCTTTGCTGACTGCTAGATAACATGATATTTATTAAGCAACTAGCATGGATTATGTCTCAGAGGTGGTACTCAGTGAATACTGTATATGAATATTAATCTATATAAAGGATTTCAGGATATTTTAATAAAAGACTCCCCACTGTGCATAGTAAAGGGCTGAATTTCTTAAGGTGAATAAACAAAATTTAAAATTTCCACAGGGTGTCTGGTTCTTGATTTGATATAGCATTCTCACCAGAGGCTTCCTGGTGGCACTAGTGGTAAAGAACCCTCAAGAAAATGTAGGAGATATAAAAATCCAGTTTTGATCCTTTGGTTGGGAAGATACCCTGGAAGAGGGCATGACAAATCACTCCACTATTCTTGCCTGGAGAATACCCATGGACAGAAAAGCCTGGTGGGCTATAGATTATAGGGTTGCACAGAATCAGTCACAACTAAAGTGACTTAACACATGCACCCATTTTATACTTAACTGCATTTGTCACAGATACAGTTTCTACATGAAATCTATATGATCTAAACATATTTTTACTTAGTATCTCACTGTATATTCATTTAAAGAAGGAAGTAAACTTCATATATACTCATTTAGAAATTAACAGCAAAATTAATATAATATATATTATATGTAATATATGTGTATATATGTATGTATATGTATATGTATGTATGTATAATATATGTATATATGTATGTATATGTATGTATACATGTATGTATATATGTATGTGTATATATATGTATATGCATGTATGTATAATATATGTATATACATAGAGAGAGAATTTATAAAAGATTATTAAAGACAGTGATAAGCATTTGTCTCCCAGTAGGGAAGACGAATATATCAGGAAGGCAGAACAGGAGACTCACATTTTACTTTATACTTTTTTTTACTGTTTTAATTTTTATGATTGTCATGCATTACTTATATAACCGAAAAGAATTAATTAATCAAAAAACAACCTTTTATTATGTTTAATATAATTAGAACGTTTTTGTGGCTATTCTCTATAGCTTTTTCCAACTTAACAAAGCACGATGATAGGCAGCCAGAATATAATCAATATGGTACTTAAAAATATATACTTAATGAAAAAATATGCATTCTGTTTGCAAGCCATAAATAGGGAAAAAAATCAAAAGTGACTACTTTGCTCTACTCCCTTAACAACTTATTTTAAAAACAAAATGTTTCTCACTTGCCAAAATTACCCGACAATGTGGCATATTAATGACTCATGAACACCAAAGAGAGTACATAATCACTAATGTTTAATAACAACATTAAAAACCTAAATCAAAATGAAAATTATGGGAACAGTAATAACAGCGATTTGATCTTTACTTTCAGAGACTCACATGCAAAGATAAAAGCAAATTAAATATTTTTAAAACCATAGCCTGGATATGGCATAATCCCTCTTGGAGGAGGTCACCATTAACCACACCATAAAGCAACCAGAACTTACACAGGACTGGGGAAACAGACTCATAGAAGGCACAAATAGAACCGGTCATACCATACCTATGAGCTTTGCCATGTAAGGCCACCCAAGATAGACGAGGTCATGGTGGAGGGTTCTGACAAAACGTGGTCCACAGGAGAAGGAAATGGCAAACCACTTAAGTATTCTTGCCTTGAGGATCCATGAACAGCATGAAAATGCAAAAAGATAGAACAGTGAAAGATGAACTCCCCAGGTCGGTAGGTGCCCAATATGCCATGAGAGATTAGTGGAGATAAAACTCCACAAAGAATGAAGAGATGGAGTCAAAGCAAAAACAACACCAAGTTGTGGATGTGACTGGTGGTGGAAGTAAAGTCCGATGCTGTAAAGAGCAAGATTGCATGGAAACTTGGAATGTTAGGTCCACAAATGAAGGCAAATTGGAAGTGGTCAAACAGGAGATGGCAAGAGTGAACATCAAAATTTTAGGAATCAACAAACTAAAATGTGTGAATTTAACTCAGATGACCATTATATCTACTACTGTGGGCAAGAATTCCTTAGAAGAAATGGAGTAGCCATCATAGTCAACAAAAGAGTCTGAAATGCAGTACTTGGATGCAACCTCAAAATCGACAGAATGATCTCTGTTCATTTCCAAGGCAAACCATTCAATATCACAGTAATCCAAGTCTAGCTGAGAAAAGAAGAGAATTTAAAGGCAAAGGAGAAAAGGAAAGATATACTCATTTGAATGTAGAGTTCCAAATAATAGCAAGGAGAAATAAGAAAGCCTTCCTCAAGGATCAATGCAATAAAACAGAGGAAAGCAATAGAATGGGAAAGACTTGAGATCTCTTCAAGAAAATTAGAGATATCAAGGGAATATTTCATTCAATGATGGACACAATGAAGGACAGAAAGAGTATGGACCAAACAGAAGTAGCAGATATTAAGAAGAGGTGGCAAGAATACACAGAATAACTATACAAAAAATATCTTCATGACCCAGATAATCATGATGGTGTGATCACTGACCTAGAGCCTGACATCCTGGAATGTGAGGTCAAGTGGGTCTTAGAAAGCAACACTGCGAACAAAACTAGTGGAGGTGATGGAATTCCAGTTGTGCTATTTCAAATCCTAAAAGATGATGCTGTTAGTGCTGCACTCAATATGCCAGTAAATCTGGAAACCTTAGCAATGGCCAAAGGAATAGGCCAGTTTTCATTCCAATCCCAAAGAAAGGCAATGTCAAAGAATTCTAAACAAATGCACAACTTCACTCATCTCACATGCTAGCAAAGTAATGCTCAAAATTCTCCAACTTAGGCTTCAACAGTAAGTGAACTGAGAGTTTCCAGATGTTCAAGCTGGATTTAGAAAAGTCAGAGGAACCAGAGGTAAAATTGCCAACACCTGCTGGATCTTCAAAAAAAGCAAGACCATTCCAGAAAAACGTTTAGTTCTGTTTCATTGACTATGCCAAAGCATTTGATTGTGTGAATCACAGCAAACTGTGGAAAATTCTTAAACAGATGGAATACCAGACCACCTAACCTGCCTCCTGAGAAACCTGTGTGCAAGTCAAGAAGCAACAGTTATAACCAGACATGAATCAACAGACTGTTTCCAAATTGGGAAAGGAGTACAACAAGGCTGTATATTGCCATCCTGCTTATATAACTTATATGCAGAGTACATCATGTGAAATGCTGGGTTGGATTAGGCACAAGCTGGAATCAAGATTGCCAGGGGAAATATCAATAACTTCAGATACACAGATGACACTACCCTTACAGCAGAAAGCAAATAATAACTAAAGAGCCTATTGATGAAAGTGAAAGAGGAGAGTGAAAATGTTTGCTTAACACTCAACATTCCAAAAATTACGATCATGCCATCTGGTCCCATTACTTGATGGCAAACAGATGGTGAAAAAAATGGAAACAGAGACAGACTTCAATTTCTTGGGCTCCAAAATCATCAGTGACTGTCACCATGAAATTAAAGGATATTTGCCTCTTGGAAGAAAAGCTATGACAAACTTATACAACATATATAAAAAGAAATCACTTTGTTGACAAATGTTGTACAATCAAATCTATGGTTCTTCCAGTAGACATATATTATTGTGAGAGCTGTACCATAAAGAAGGCTGAGGGCTGAAGAACTGATGCTTTCAAACTGTGGTGCTGAAAAGACTTTTGAGAGTTGCAAGGAGATCAAACCAGTCACTCCTAAAGGAAATCAATCCTGAATATTCATTGGAAGAACTGATGCTGAAGCTGAAGCGTCAATACTTTGGCCACCTGATGCAAAGAGTCGACTCATTGTAAAAGATCCTACTGCCGAAAAGATTGAAGGCAACAGGAGAAAGTGTTATCAGAGGATGAGATGATTGGATAGCATCATCGACTCAATGGACATGAGTGTGAGCAAACTCCGGGAGACAGTGAAGAACAGGAAAGCCGGGCATGCTGCAGCCCATGGGATTTCAAAGAGTCAGACAAGACTGAACAACTGAAGAACAGCAATGTCCCTTCGAAATTTCCTATGTTGAAGACTTAATACCGAATACCTCAGAATGTGATTGTACTTGAAGATAGGACCTTAAACAAGGTAGTTGACTTAGATATTAGGGTGAACTCTAATCCAATTCAACTGGTGTTCTCAAAAGAAGAGGAGATATAGACACAGGGATATCGGGGTGCACACACACAGAGTAAAGACCCCTGTGAGGTCACAGTCAGAAGGTGGCCATCTGCAAGCCAAGGAAACAGGCGTCAGAGGAAATCAACCCAATGGTTCTTTTAAGTTTGGATTTATAGACTCCAGAACTGTGACAAAAAGAGTTTTCGTTGTTAAAATCACCTAGTCTGTGGTATTTTGTTATGGCAGCTCTAGAAAACTAATACATTGCCAGAACTTGGTGAGAATTAAAACCACAAAAGTGTGGGGGAACCATAAGATTGTGGCTCATACGAGTTTCTCACTGTTAGACTGATCACATATGGTCTCTAGGCATTTGTCAAAATTTCCATTTATTTTTACAGTTACAGCTGCAGAAGCTTGCTCAGGTAAGGAAACATTGGCTAAGACTCTTCAGATTCTCCTTGTCCCTCCAGATTTCAGGATGGCAGTATGCCATGAGATCTCAATGCTCCAAGAAAATTTATTGATTTTCAGTATGTTAAGCTTTTTCTTGTTCTAAGGATGTAGTGACAACTTCCCAGCTGAAATCAGAAGTTCTTATATTTCTACACAGACTCTATTTGCAAAGATTTGAAATGTAACTTTATGTGAGAAAAACTTACATTTTATATCTTAGTATGTGTTAGTCAGTTTCAATTGCTATAAAAATACCATTGACAGGGTGGTTTAAACAACAGACATTTACTTCTGACAGTTCTGAAGGCTAGAATTCCCACATGTGGGCACCAGCATGCCTGTGTCCTTGTCAGGGCCCTCTTCCTGGCTTGCAGCTCTCTACTTTCTTGCTACATTTTTATGAACAGGGGAGAGCTCTGGGGTCTTGGCCTCTTCTTGTAAGGGTAGTCACTGCACCTTGAGGGTCCCACCCTCATGACCTAAACTTAATTACCTCCCAAAGACCTCTCTGCAAATACCATTGTATTGAGGGTTATCATTTCAACATATGAATTTGAGGAGGAAACAAACACCCACTCTCTAACATACAATATTCCTCTACTATAAAGATTCAATTACTCTAAAAAATATAAATGTATAATCTATACTACTATTATTCCCTGTAAAATTCTGCCAGAAATCAACTAGTACGCTTTGGAAAAGCTTGCCATCCACTCTATGATTCATTAGTGTCTCCTTTTAACCTTACTACTCTTCTGAGATTAGGTCATGAGATACAGAACTAAATTGGGCTTCTGTATATACCCTTTCCTTTTGATTCACTTGTACTATTCAAATATCTCTCCACTAGTCAAATATCTCTCCACTAGTAATGTACAGTTGTTCAAAAGCCCCAAAAGACATAAGAGTTGACAGAATATTATTTCCTTAGGTCAGAGATGAAAAGGTTATTGAGCAAAATTCATCAAATGGACACCGATATTCTCAGTGGCCAAATACCTTTCCCATAGAAATTTGGGAAAAGCTATAATCTTACCAGTTGTAGTGACAATTTAATATTTGCACCAAATCAGTTCATAAGACTGTGAAATATTTACTAGAAGGTTGCAAAATTAATAGGTAAGGTCTTTGTTCCTTCCCTCAAAGTAGTCTTATCCATAAAAGGAAAAGGTCAAATTAATAAGACCACAAACAATTCAGGTCTTATACATATTAGATCACATAGAGACTAGACACAATCAAAGTCTCAAATTATTTTAAGTAGTTGGTGTAAAAAAATGAAATAACTACTTGTGTTCAATATCAAAACATGTTACATATGCATGGAATGTTTTAGGGAAAATGTGATATATTATGTGATGAAATTCTAAATGAGGTTGTCATAGAATAAGTAATTGGAAAATAAAATAATTTCAAACAATTTATGGGAACTAATTTGAACTTTGAAGGAGGTGTAAGTTCTGCATGGTGACCATTATACCCTTTCTTTCATGATTCAGTACTAGGATTCCACTCACTGACTGGGACTAGGAATTTTTTATATATAAACTTATTTATTTTAATTGGAGGTTAATTACTTTACAATATTGTATTGGTTTTGCCAATCCTGAACCCCCATCCCTCCTCCCTCCCTGTGCCATCCCTCTGAGTTGTCCCAGTGCACCAGCCCCAAGCATCCAGTATCATGCATTGAACCTGGACTGGTGATTTGTTTCATATATGATATTATACATGCTTCAATGTCATTCCCCTAAATTATCCCACCCTATCCCTTTCCCACAGAGTCCAAAAGACTGTTCTATACATCTGTGTCTCTTTTGCTGTCTCGCTTACAGGGTTATCATTACCATCTTTCTAAATTCCATATATATGCATTAGTATACTGTATTGGTGTTTTTTTTAATCATTACTTAAACCACATTAAGATTTCCCCAAAACTCCAGGTAAAGTTAGTTGCTTCCTCATGTTTGCATCTGTGACACTTCATATGTTCCTTCCTCTCTCTCATTGCCTAGATTTGTTTGTTTGCATGTTTTCCATAGTATATTTAGCAAGTCTGCTACAGAGATGTAGCCTTCTATGGCTGTTGTCTACTTAGTATTTTTTTTCCCTACCTTTTGACATATAAATTTTCTTTTGGAAAGTACCCCTCTATCATTTCTAGAAGTCTTAGTGGAAGGATAAATAAAAGTGGTTTGCTATCTCCTGGAAAAGGGGAGAACATGTGACTCACTGAGCTGTCATTTTGCAAGAATCTGAATATGGAGTAGTGACACAAGGGTGAAAAGCATTTGGATTTTATCTAACTGTGGTATTTTGAGGAGAGTTTTTATTAATCCCTGAAGGATAGCATATGTGGTATAATGTCATTTTTGTTAAAAAATGAACACGAATACTTAACTATCAAAAGCTGCAGTTATCTACCGAAAACTTTAGTTATCTAAATATAGGTATAAGTAAGTAGTCAGTCCTAGGAAGAGATCTGGAATATTCCAAATCAGAATGTTTTAAGGGATTATGTTTGGAGAGAATTTGGATTTGGGATAAGATAAAGGTGTATTCTCACTTATAACTCTGTATATTTCTTACATGCTTCACTTAAGGAGGTAAAAATCATGTGTTACTTTTGTAATTTGTTTATTTTCTTTAAAGAAGTTCAGTTTTAAATTACATTCCACAAAGAGACGACATCTGGATTTCTATTCTATTTATTGACAAATTTGTCAGTGTTTGGTGCTTTTGTGTAACACATACAGTCACATACAGAAGGAGAAAGACATATAGTTGAACAGCTGTTTTAATTCTCGTGAGAGACACAGAACAATAATATTAAAGTATCTAAATGTAATTTCTGTACAACCTAGGAATGAAGTGATAAATTTAGGCAATGTTAGAAAGTAAGCAGATTGGGGAGGAAATTGTACAGCATTCTGCACAAATTTTCAGTTAACTATATCTTGCTTTTTTCACTTACTATATCTCTTGGACATCTTTCAGACATCTGTCACTATAGATAGTTCTGTCTTATTTTATCTTTTCATGAGACACTGGATGTTGTAGATTGGATATACTATAATATATTTAACTATTCCTCTATCTGAGCATTTATGTTATTGTCAATATTTTTGCTGTTATAAGCAGTGTTGCAGTAGAAATTTCTTGTCCGTATATTTTTGAGCACATGAATCAGTATTTCTGAAGAAAAAAATTAGAAAAATACAAATGACATGTCAAAAGGTTTCTACATGTGACTTGTTGATACTATCAAACTGTCCTCAAAAAACAGTAGTGTCAATCTGTGTGTCCAATGACAATGTGGGAGTACTGATTTCCCTATGCTTTCCAAATATAGAATATTATTTATTTTCTTAACTTTTGGTAATCATATAATTGCTTTATTTTTTTAAGGTAAAAATTGATTAGCATTCTGTGCAAACTTTTTTTTAAGCTAAGGGATTTTCATATATTCTATAGTTGCAGTTGTCACTAATAAAAGGAAAATACAATAGGTGTAGATTTCACACGCTCTGCATTTCCCATCTACAAGCCATATTTGGATATATTCACAGGCTAAGTTCAAGGCCTAAATAAAATCTGACTTAAGAATACAGCTTTCTAAACTGAAAAGTCCAGCATGTGGTAAATAATGGGTTTGCTAGACATTATTGCATGCTGATAATATAAACTAGAATTCAGTACCAGATAGACAGTAGACTTACATCTTATGGCAAAAGTAAAGTTCTAAAGCAAGCTAATAAGGCCAAAATTACAACCATCTCTTTCCCCAGCACTGGAACAGGTCTCTGGTTTTTTTTTTTTGTTTTTTTTCTTTTGATTAAGAACCAGATGAAGGAGTTGCCATGCATTCAGAGGCAATATTATGACATGCTTATTTTTAAATCATTAAATAACACTCAGAGTGGCAAGCTGACTACACACTAGACTAGGAAATGAAAGGGTCCTAAAAACCAGTGAGTGACATAGACCATGTCATGCTGACTTCAGGAAATAAACATTTTGAAGGAGCTGGTGGGCAGATTATGTAGCTTTGTCCTCTCTTGGACTTCCCATTGAGTGCATAGAGTTCTGTGAGCCAGCAGTGCTAATAAAAGGGAAAAAATGTGGATAATTCATGACAGCATAATTTAGGAGACACTTAAAATTCACAGCAGAATGCATATTGTTTAATACATTCAGTTCAGTTCAGTTCAGTTCAGTTGCACAGTCGTGTCCTACTCTTTGAGAATCCATGAATCGCAGCATGCCAGGCCTCCCTGTTCATCACCAACTCCCGGAGTTCACTCAGACTCACGTCCATGAGTCAGTGATGCCATCCAGCCATCTCATCCTCTGCCGTCCCCTTCTCCTCCTGCCCCCAAACCCTTCCAGCATCAAAGTCTTTTCCAATGAGTCAACTTTTCACATGATGCAGCCAAAGTACTGGAGTTTCAGCTTTAGCATCATTCCTTCCAAAGAAATCCCAGGGTTGATCTCCTTCAGAATGGACTGGCTGGATCTCCTTGCAGTCCAAGGGACTCTCAAGAGTCTTCTCCAACACCACAGTTCAAAAGCATCAATTCTTTGGTACTCTGCCTTCTTCACAGTCCAACTGTCACATCCATACATGACTACCAGAAAAGCCATAGTGTTGACTAGATGGACCTTAGTCGGCAAAGTAATGTCTCTGCTTTTGAATATACTATCTAGGCTGGTCATAACTTTTCTTCCAAGGAGTAAGTGTCTTTTAATTTCATGGCTGCAATCACCACCTGCAGTGATTTTGGAGCCCCCCAAAATAAAATCTGACACTGTTTCCACTGTTTCCCCATCTGTTTCATATGAACTGATGGGACTAGATGCCATGATCTTTGTTTTCTGAATGTTGAGCTTTAAGCCAACTTTTTCACACTCCTTTTTCACTTTCATCAAGAGGCTTTTAGTTTCTCTTCAATTTCTGCCATAAGAGTGGTGTCATCTGTATATCTGAGGTTATCGATATTTCTCCCGGCAAACTTGATCCCAGCTTGTGTTTTATCTAGCTAAGCGTTTCTCATTATATACTCTGCATGTAAGTTAAATAAGCAGAGGGACAATATACAGCCTTGACGTACTCCTTCACCTGTTGTTCCATGTCCAGTTCTAACTGTTGCTTCCTGACCTGCATACAGATTTCTCAAGAGGCAGGTCAGGTGGTCTGGTACTCCCATTTCTCTCTCAGAATTTTCCACAGTTTATTGTGATCCACACTGTCAAAGGCTTTGGCATAGTCAATAAAACAGAAATAGATGATTTTCTGGAACTCTTGTTTTTTCGTGATCCAGCAGATGCTGGCAATTTGATCTCTGGTTCCTCTGCCTTTTCTAAAACCAGCTTGAACATCAGGAAGTTCACGGTTCATGTATTGCTGAAGCCTGGCTTGGAGAATTTTGAACATTACTTTACTAGCATGTGAGATGAGTGCAATTGTGCAGTAGTTTGAGCATTCTTTGTCATTGCCTCCCTTTGGGATTGGAATGAAAACTGACCTTTTCCAGTCCTGTGGCCACTACTGAGTTTTCCAAATTTGCTAGCTTGTTGAGTGCAGCACTTTCACAGCATCATCTTTCAGGATTTGAAATAGCTCACCTGGAATTCCATCACCTTCACTAGCTTTGCTCATAGTGATGCTTTATAAGGCTCACTTGACTTCACATTCCAGGATGTCTGGCTCTAGATGAGTGATCACACCACTGTGATTATCTGGGTCATGAAGATCTTTTTGTATAGTTTTTCTGTGTATTCTTGCCACCTTGTCTTAATATCTTCTGCTTCTGTTAGGTCCATACCATTTCTGTCTTTTATTGAGCTCATCTTGGCATGAAATGTTCCCTTGGTATTCCTTGAAGGGATCTCTACTCTTTCCCATTCTGTTGTTTCCCTCTATTTCTTTGCATTGATCTCCGAAGAAGGCTTTCTTATCTCTTCTTGCTATTCTTTGGAACTCTGCATTCAGATGTTTATATCTTTTCTTTTCTCTTTGCTTTTCACTTCTCTTCTTTTCACAGCTATTTGTAAGACCTCCAGAGACAGCCATTTTGCTTTTTGCATTTCTTTTCCATGGAGATGGTCTTGATCCCTGTCTCCTGTACAATGTCATGAACCTCATTCCATAGTTCTTCAGGCACTCTGTCTATCAGATCTAGGCCCTTAAATCTATTTCTCACTTCTACTGTATAATCATAAGGGATTTGATATAGGGCATAGCGGTTTTGATATAGGGTTTAGCAGTTTTCCATACTTTCTCAATTCCACTGTATAATCACAAGGGATTTGATATAGGGCATAGCGGGTTTGATATAGGGTTTAGCGTTTTTCCCTACTTTCTTCAATTTAAGTCTGAATTTGGTAACATGAGTTCATGATCTGAGCCACAGTCAGCTCCTGGTCTTGTTTTTGTTGACTGTATAGAGCTTCTCCATCTTTGGCTGCAAAGAATATAATCTATCTGAATTCATTGTTGACCATCTGGTGATGTCGCATGTAGAGTCTTCCCTTGTGTTGTTGGAAGAGGGTGTTTGCTATGACCAGTGTCTTTTCTTGGCAAAACTCTATTAGTCTTTGCCCTGCTTCATTCCGCATTTCAAGGCCAAATTTGCCTGCTACTCCAGGTGTTTCTTGACTTCTTAATTTTGCATTCCAGTCCCCTATAATGAAAAAGACATGTTTTTTGGGTGTTAATTCTAAAAGATCTTGTAATTCTTCATAGAACCGTTCAACTTCAGCTTCTTCAGCATTACTGGTTGGGGCATAGACTTAGATTACCGTGATACTGAATGATTTGCCTTGGAGACGAAGAGAGATAATTCTGTCATTTTTGAGATTGCTCCCAATTACTGCATTTTGAACTCTTTTGTTGACCATGACGGCTACTCCATTTCTTATGTGGGTTTCCTGTTTGCAGTAGTAGATATAATGGTCATCTGAGTGAAATTCACCCATTCCAGTCCATTTTAGTTTGCTGATGCCTAAAATGTTGATGTTCACTCTTGCCATCTCTTGTTTGACCACTTCCAATTTGCCTTGATTCATGGACCTGACATTCCAGGTTCCTGTGCAATATTTCTCTTTACAGCATTGGGCCTTGCTTCTATCACCAGTCACATCCACAGCTGAGTACTGTTTTTACTTTTGCTCCATCCCTTCATTATTTCTAGAGTTATTTATTCACTGATCTCCAGTAGCATATTGAGCATGTACTGACCTGCAGAGTCCTTTTTCAGTATCCTATCATTTTTCCTTGTCATACTGTTCATGGGGTTCTCAAGGCCAGAATACTGAAGTGGTTTGCCATTCCTTTCTCCAGTGGACCACATTCTGTCAGACCTCTCCACCATTACCCACCCGTCTTGGGTTGTCCTGTGGGCATGGCTTAGTTTCATTGAGTTAGACAAGGCTGTGGTCCTAGTGTGATTATATTGACTAGTTTTCTGTGAGTATGGTTTCAGTGTGTCTGCCCTCTGATCCCCTCTTGCAACACCTACCATCTTACTTGGGTTTCTCTTACCTTGGGCGTGTAGTATCTCTTCATGGCTGCTCCAGCAAAGCGCAGCAGCTGCTCCTTACCTTGGATGAGGGGTATCTCCTCATCACTGCCCTTCCTGACCTTCAACGTGGGATGGCTCCTCTAGGCCCTCCTGTGCCCATGCAGCCACCACTCCTTGGACATGGGGTTTTTCCTCCAGGCCACCGCCCCTGGCCTCGGTGCAGGGTTGCTCCTCCTGGGTGCTGCCCCTGACCTCAGATGTGGTGTGGCTCCTCTTGGCCATTCTTGCACCATTGCAGCCTGGCACTCTCGGCCTTTGCCCCTCACCTCGGATGTGGAGTAGCTTCTCTCGGCCATGCTTAGTGCACCAGTCACAGCCACCTGCACTTAATGCGCTGGTATTACTAACTTTATTATATAACATGAAATTTTAAAAATGTTCAAATTAATTTTGGAAATCGCTGATCCTTTTTTTTTCTTACATACACTGGTATATGCCTCTCAAAGGAAAAAAAAAATAGTTTAAGTAACTCAAATAGATGTAAAAGACTTTATTGAGCTGATTCACACCAGGAAGCACCTGAAAACCAGGTAAGTCACCTACTCATTGCTGCAACTGGACTGTACTTTTATAAGGTGAGGAAAAGAAAGAGATATATATCCTTGAGTTTTAGCTCACAAGTTTTCATCTCTAACTGTTGCAAGACTTATGGTTGGAGCAGTTAAAAGTTGTCCCAGTATTCATGCCTCTTGCTCAAGAATCTTTGCACAATCTCTCACTGATAACTGCCATGAACTGTTTTTTAAGAGTCCTGCATTTGCTCAATTAGTCAAGGTTAGGGGGCTGGGGAGGTAGAAAAAAAAAAGGTAAAAGGAAAAAATAAGGAAAAGTAGCCATAGATAGAGAAGCCTGATAGGCTGCAGTCCATGGGGTGGCTAAGAGTCAGGCACAACTGAGTGACTTCACTTTCATTTTTCACATTCATGCATTGGAGAAGGAAATGACAACCCACTCCAGTGTTGTTGCCTGGAGAAACCCAGGGATGGCAGAGCCTGGTGGGCTGCCCTCTATGGGATCGCACAGAATCAGACATGACTTAGCAGCAGTAGTAACGTCTAGAGACAAAAAGTTGGAGACCAATAGATGGTACCTGGTACAATACTCTATTGTACCTGGTTTAAATCTTGTTACACACCTTGGTTAATAAATTTCCAATGAATCCATGTCTCTCTTAAAATGTGCACATTTTCATGACAGTTCAGTTTTGTTTGTCCACTTATCCCAGGTGCTGAGGGTTTTTCCTTACCTTCAGCAAGGATTTCAGCTAAATGTGATGTTCATACTTCCTGATATGACTGGCCAGGAATGGCGGAAACTGAAAAAAAGGGGGAAAAAAAAAAAGAAAGGCTGCAATGATAAGGGCATATAGGTACCACATCACATGTAAAGTTAAAGAATTCAAGAAATGACATGGGGAAAAAAAAAACCCAAAACACTCAGACACCAGAGCTTTAGTACAAAAAGAAACTTGGTTATTAGGACACTTGTTGGTGGAAAAAGGAGAAATTGCAGACTGATGCAAAATCACTCAAATTCTTGCTTCAGTTCTTTAAGTTCCAGAGGACAGAAGTCAGTATTGATCCCAGAATCCAGAGGATTCTCAAGGTCGACTGGTATCAAATGATCTTAGCTGTGAGAAAGGAAAGAGGAGAAAGAAACAGGGAAAGAGGAGAGGGGTTTCCAATAAGAAATCAGGAAAAGTATTACTTAACCAGGCAAGAACACTAGAGTGGTCCCCTCCGCCAGGGGATCTTCCAAACCCAGGGAAAAACTCAGATCTCCCATACTGCAGGCAGATTCTTTACCATCTGCTCCATCAGGAAAGCCCAAAAATACTGGAGTAGGTAGGCTATCTCTTCTCCACAAGGATCGAACTAGGGTCTCTTGTATTATGGGTAAATTCTTTACCAAGCCACCAGGGAAGCCTATAAGAAAAGTATTAGCATCAGAGAAGATATTTCCTCAGGGAAATATCTGCCCTTAGAGACGCAGCACAGTAACATGGACTGAGTACTAGATTTGTGTAAGATGTTCTAAGTGTGAACTGTGGATCTGCAATATTTCCAGGCAAGAGATTATTTGTCAATAAATTATGTTACTAGCAGATAAACATTGATTTTATTCATCTTTGTATCTCCAGAATCTAACAGAACACTTAGCAAACAAGCTGTTGTTTGAATCAAAATCAGAAGTTTGAGAATTGATGAAGCATCAGAATCAATCACTTGGGGAGTTTGCTAACTACAGATGGCCAGAGTTTGTATCCAACTAGTCTGGGGAAAGAATTTGCATGTGTATCAGCTTCTCAAGGGGTGCCAAAGATAATGCTCCAGAAATCACTCTTTGGGATCCATTGAGCATTGTTTTACACCAAAGGTCCAAAAACCATAGCTAGCTGGCCAGTTCACCTTCAGCCTCAAATTATTACAGCATGATGCTTCTACATTTTAACTCCATGAAATACTTTTACAGAATAACTGAAATTATTCTTACAGTTTCTAAAATGTATGTGTGCATGTGTGCTCAATTGGTAAGTCGTGTCACACTCTCTGTAACCCCATGGACTATAGCCCAGCAGGCTCCTCTGCCCATAGAATTTTCCAGGCAAGAATACTGGAGAGGGTTGCCATTTACTTCTCCAGGGGATCTTCCCGACTCAGGGATTGAACCCACATCTCCTGTATTGGCAGGCCGGTTCTTTACCACTGTACCATAGCCTCTAAAATATATATAAGCAGCCAAATAAGAAGTATGCAGAGATATACTATTGGAAATACTGTGTGAGTTAGATGACATTGAACATAAATATCTGGTTCTTATTCTTCAGTGATAAAGTTAGTTTAAGCATTTTCTCTGTTAAGTCATTTGTTTTTGCAATCATTATACTGTTTAAAGCAGGGGTTTGTAAAACATTTTCTATAAAGGGCCATGTAGTAAATAATTTCAATTATTCTGTAAAAGCATTTCATTGAATTAAAATGTAGATTTTTTAGAATCATCATGCTGTAATAATTTGAGGAAAATAGGCATTGCATTAGTGCTTTCAGTATTTAAGCTTTTATCTTTATTTTAACTACATTTTAAAGCCATTAGTTTTTGGAATGTTCTGATAGGCCATTCAGTATTTAAGCTTTTCTCTTTATTTTAACTGCATTTTAAAGCCATTAGTTTTTGGAATGTTCTGATAGGCCATTTCCTGATGTCAGATTTCTATCTGGAACAGGTAAACTTCAAATACATTTTTAAGGCTTATGGGTGCTCCTTCCAAACTTTTTACAACTGTGCAGTTTAGCCTTCACATTGTTGGTGCTATATATTGCCATGTCACAGTAGGTCATCAAACTGGATTTCTGTTATTTTTTTTTTTTTATTTGCTTAGAACTGCATCCCAGGTCAAGAGGGGATCATAACATAACTAACCTTTTAAACCTATATGGTACATTCAAAGACTTTTGCCCATCATATACTCTTAGCTTGACTGTGGATTGACCATTTGCAGTATGAGTCATGTCACTTTCAGATAACAAGACTACCAGTTTAACCATACACACCAGAGTAGTATATTTTATCAATAAAGAAAGGAAGTAGAATGGCCTAAAGCTGGATGTCAGTGAGCAAGTGGGTGAGGAGGGAGGGAAGCTTCCTGGCATAGGGGGACAGAGCCTGAGTTGGGTAAAGAGAGAATGCATACAGGGTAGTGTAGGGGGCTCAATGTAGGGTGTCAGAGCCAAGTAAGATTAGGATGACTTTCATATGCAAAGCATCCCAGTGTGAAATATGAGGAGGGACAGGGTAGTTTCCATGCAGGGTGGGTGCACAAACAAGAGTCTGGCTTAAGGTGTTGTACCTAAATAAGTTATAAAAGTGATATTCATGCAAAAGGCTGGCTAGGCACAGGGTGTTGGAACCCAAAAGTGGCGAGGTAGACATCTAGAATAATGAGAGAATTGAGGTAGCAGAAATGGAAGATTGGTTCCATATGGAGGGGTTGACCATATAAGTAAATATATGAAAGATAATGGGACCAGAGAAGGCAGTCAAAATATGGAAAGAAAAAATCTAGAATAAACTCTGTAGTGTTGGATTGAAATTGCAGTATTAGTGTGAACCTTTGGATGTGTAAATATAGATATATAATCAATATTTACGTGTGTGTACACACCAAAAATCTTGAGATTGGCAATGCTCCAATAGCTGTTGGGACTACAGAGTGCTCATATCTTGGTTTCACATATGATCCTCTACTTAAAGGAACCAGGGATCCTTCTTGAAATGGTTTATTCTAGGTCTGGAAAAGGGAAAGTCAAGATGATCCTGGAATACAGTGCACTAGAAAGTAAGAAAATGCTCCAAAAAATAAATAAGTGGAGACATATCAAATGACTTACAAGCCAATTTGAAAAGATGTGAAACAGCAATGGAAACATGAAAGCCTTTATTTTGAGGGGCTCCAAAATCACTGCAGATTATGACTGCAGTCATGAAATGAAAAGACACTTGCTCCTTGGAAGAAAAGTTATGCTCAACCTAGAAAACATATTAAAAAGCAGAGACACTACTTTGCCAACAAAGGTCCATCTAGTCAAAGCTATGGTTTTTCCAGTAGTCATGTATAGCTGTGAGAGCTGGACCATAAATAAAACCGAGTGCCAAAGAATTGATGCTTTTGAACTGTGGTGTTGGAGAAGACTCTTGAGAGTCCCTTGGACTGCAAGGAGATCCAACCAGTCCATACTAAAGGAGGTCAGTCCTGGATGTTCATTGTAAGGATTGATATTGAAGCAAGTTGGTGATCAACAGGGAGGCCTGACATGTTGCAGTCCGTGGCGTCGCAGAATCAGACACAACTGAGAGACTGAACTGAACTGAAGCAGCTTCGACTGATCAAAGCTGGGGAAATTTGATTATTAAAATAATTATAATTCTGGATTATAACTTGAATGTAGTAAAAATCAAAAGCATGATACCTGATATAAGTAAATGAATACTTTGAAAGTTTAATGAAGAATGAGATATTTATGTAGTTTCAGTTATGGTCTGAATATTTGTGCCTGCCCCAAAGTCCATGTGTTAAAACTCTAACAGCCAATGTGATGAAATAAAGAAATGAGTGGGATGTTTGGGATGTGATTAAGTCATGAGTGCAGAGCCTTTATGAATGAAATTACTTCCCTTATAGAGGAGGCCTGAGAGCTCCTGGCCCCCTTTCAAAACCCGGGAAAGGATTCTCAGGCCACCACCATGCTGGCACCCTGCTAGCAGACTCCCAGCCTTCAGAGCTGGGAGAACTACATTTCTGTTGTTCATAAGCTATCCAGTAGGTGGTATTTTGTTAGAGAAACCTCAACTAAGACAGCTTCAAAATACCTTTCTACAAAAAACTCTTCAGTTACAAAAGAGAAAATGACATAGAGCCAAACTTAAGGGCTATTAAAGATGAGACTAGAAAAGACGGGAAATTTTGGTTGTTACTAGACAAGGTAGTGTGATTAGAGATGGATGAAACTTAAAACATTAGGAAAGATCTCAGAGAACAAATTACAGTGACTCCCATTGGGAGTCCAAATACAGGAAACTTGAGAAATGATTTAGGAAAGCATAAGATAAGGAGTCAAACAGTTGAGGATTTTGAGGGATAAACTCCATTGAAGCCAGTTAAACTGTACTAGATGACCACATACGACCTGGACAGATATAATTGCATCAATTTACTTAAAGATTAGACAGACTCAGCATAGAATGTTTTAAGTTTTGCTAAGTGGGTTTCAAAAGTGGTACCGTTACTATAAGTGGGAAAGCAGACACACTGTGTACCATTAGGAAACATGCCTGGAAATTTTATGTAATTATATCCCCATAAGAAGTTACAAAGCAACGAAACACACAAAAGAAAAATATTGTAGGATCAATACGGCTTTGGTTAAATGTCCACTGGTTGGAAAAGTTTATCTTGGGTGGTACAGAAAGTGAAATTGTTCAGTCATGTGTGACTCTTTGTGATCCCATGGACTGTACTCCACCAGGCTCCTCTGTCCATTTAAATTTTCAAGAAAGAGTACTGGAGTGGGTTGCCACTTCCTTCTCCAGTGGATCCTCCTGGCCCAGGGATCAAACCTGGGTCTCCTGCATTGCAGGCACACACTTTACCATCTGAGCCACCATGGAAGCCCCATACTTCCATGTGGTACATGGGTGGTACTGCCAACAACAATTAGCACATTTATTCAGGGCAGGAGTTTAAGCCATGAAACAGTTTCACAATCCTGTGATACTTCTGTCAGTTCAATTCATTTACTCAGTCGTGTCCAACTATTTGCAACCCCACAAACAGTAGCACATCAGGCCTTCCTGTCTATCATCAACACCTGGAGTTTACACAAACTCATGTCCATTGAGTTGGTGATGTCATCCAACCATCTCATCTTCTATTGTTCCCTTTTCCTCCCACCTTCAATCTTCCTCACCATCACCCCTTTCCAAATGAGTCAGTTCATCACATCAGGTGGCCAAAGTATTGGAGTTTCACCTTCAACATCAGTCTTTCCAATGAATATTCAGCACTGATTTTCTTCAGGATGGACTGGTTGGATCTCCTTGCAGTCCAAGAGTTCTTGCATTCTAAAGAGTCTTCACTAAACTTCAGTTCAAAACCATCAATTCTTTGGTACTTAAAGACTCTAATAAGCCCCAACTGGGCCACATATATTCATCCATGAATAAGTTATCAGAGCAGGAAATGTGATGCTCCAGTTTTCTTTGCTTACACTTACAGTAGTTACATGATTACCACTGGAATCTGCTTCACATGCAATGACAGTTCCAGAGGAGCTGGTTCCCTGAAGAAAAGTAAGAGTATGCATACTTCAAGAAGGATCATTTAGGTAATTATTCACTTCAGTTCAGTCACTCAGTCATGTCCGACTTTCTGCAACCCCATGAATTGCAGCATGCCAGGCCTCCCTGTCGATCACCAACACCTGAAGATCACTCAAACTCACGTCCATAGAGTCAGTGACGACATCCAGCCATCTCATCCTCTGTTGTCCACTTCTCCTCCTGCCCTCAATCCCTTCCAGCATCAGAGTATTTTCCAAAGAATCAACCCTTTGCATGAGGTGGCCAAAGTACTGGAGTTTCAGCTTTAGCATCATTCCTTCCAAAGAAATCTTTTGTTGTTGGAAGAGGGTGTTTGCTATGACTAATGAGTATTCTTGGAAAATTCTATTAGCCTTTGCCCTGCTTCATTCTGTATTCCAAGGCCAAATTTGCCTGTTGCTCCAGGTTTTTCTTGACTTCCTACTTCTGCATTCCAGTCCTGTTTAATGTAGAGGACATCTTTTTGGGTGTTAGTTATGAAAGGTCTTGTTCAATACAGTTCAGTCACTCAGCCGTGTCTGCCTCGTTGTGACACCATGAATTGCATCAGGCCAGCCCCTCCCTGTCCATCACCATCTCTTGGAGTTCACTCAGACTCACATCCATCGAGTCGATGATGCCATCCAGCCATCTCATCCTTGGTCATCCCCTTCTTCTCCTGCCCCAATCCCTCCCAGAATCAGAGTCTTTTCCAATGAGTCAACTCTTCGCAACAGTTGGCCAAAGTACTGGAGTTTCAGCTTTTAGCATCATTCCTTCTAAAGAAATCCGAGGGTTGATCTCTTTCAGAATGGACTGGTTGGATCTCCTTGCAGTCCAAGGGACTCTCAAGAGTCTTCTACAAAACTACAGTTCAACAGCATCAATTCTTCAGTGCTCAGCCTTCTTCACAGTCCAACAATCACATCCAATCCATACATGACCACAGGAAAAACCATAGCCTTGACTAGATGGACCTTAGTCGGCAAGTAATGTCTCTGCTTTTGAATATGCTATCTAGGTTGCTCATATCTTTTCTCCGAAGGATTAAGCGTCTTCTAATTTCATGGCTGCAGTCACCATCTGCGGTGATTTTGGAGCCGGAAATAATAAAGTCTGACACTGTTTCCACTGTTTTCCCATCTATTTCACATGAAGTGATGGGACTGGATGCCATGATCTTCGTTTTCTGAATGTTGAGCTTTAAGCCAACTTTTTCACTTTCATTAAGAGGCTTTTTAGATCCTCTTCACTTTCTGCCATGAGGGTGATATCATTTGCATATCTGAGGTTATTGATATTTCTCCTGGCAGTCTTGATTCCAGCTTGTGCTTCTTCCAGCCCAGCGTTTCTCATGATGTACTCTGCATATAAGTTAAATAAGCAGGGTAACAATATGCAGCCTTGATGTACTCCTTTTCCTATTTGGAACCAGTCTGTTGGTCCATGTCCAGTTCTAACTGTTGCTTCCTGACCTGCATACAGATTTCTCAAGAGGCAGGTCAGGTGGTCTGGTATTCCCATCTCTTTCAGAATTTTCCACAGTTTATTGTGATCCACACAGTCAAAGGCTTTGGCATAGTCAATAAAGCAGAAATAGATGTTTTCTTCTGGAGCTCTGTTGCATTTTCCATGATCCAGAGGATGTTGGCAATTTGATTTCAGATTCCTCTGCCTTTTTAAAAATCAGCTTGAGCATCAGGGAGTTCACGGTTCATGTACTGCTGAAGCCTGGCTTGGATAATTTTGAGCATTACTTTACTACCATGTGAGATGAGTGCAGTTGTGCGGTAGTTGGAACATTCTTTGACTTTGCCTTTCTTTGGAATTGGAAAGAAAACTGACCTTTTCCAGTCCTGTGGCCACTGCTGAGTTTTCCAAGTTTGCTGGCATATTGAGTTCAGCACTTTCACAGCATCATCTCTCAGGATTTGAAATAGTTCAACTGCAATTCCATCACCTCCACTAGCTTTGTTCATAGTGATGCTTTCTAAGGCCCACTTGACTTCACATTCCAAGGTTTCTGGCTCTAGATTAGTGATCACATCATCATGATTATCTGGGTCATGAAGATCTTTTTGTAAAGGTCTTCCGTGTATTCTTGCCACCTCTTCTTAATATCTTCTGCTTCTGTTAGGTCTATACAATTTATGTCCTTTATCGAGCCCATCTTTGCATGAAATGGTCCCTTGGTATCTCTAATTTTCTTGAAGAGATCTCTAGTCTTTCCCATTCTTTGTTTTCCTCTATTTCTTTGCATTGATCGCTGAAGAAGGCTTTCTTATCTCTTCTTGCTATTCTTTGGAACTCTGCATTCAGATGCTTATATCTTTCCTTTTCTCCTTTGCTTTTCACCTCTCGTCTTTTTACAGCTATTTGTAAGGCCTCCCCAGACAGCCATTTTGCTTTTTCCCATTTCTTTTCCTTGGGGATGGTCTTGATCCCTGTCTCCTGTACAATGTCATGAACCTCTGTACATAGTTCATCAACCACTCTATCTATGAGATCTAGGCCCTTAAATCAATTTCTCGCTTCCACTGTATAATCATAAGGAATTTGATTTAGGTCATACCTGAATGGTCTAGCGGTTTTCTCTACTTTCTTCAATTTAAATCTGAATTTGGTAATAAGGAGTTCATGATCTGAGTCACAGTCAACTCCTGGTCTTGTTTTTGTTGACAGTATAGAGCTTCTCCATCTTTGGCTCCATATAATATTATCAATCTGATTTTGGTGTTGACCATCTGGTGATTTCCATGTGTAGATTCTTCTCGTGTGTTGTTGGAAGAGGGTGTTTGCTATGACCAGTGTATTTTCTTGGCAAAGTTCTTGTAGGTATTTATAGAACCATTCAACTTCAGCTTCTTCAGCTTTACTGGTAGGGGCATAGACTTAGATTACTGTTTTATTTGGGTAATGAAAACAACAAATAGAGTTTAACAGACATGATACAATCTCTGACAAAATTTCTATCAAGGTCAAGGAGATCAAACTAGCCAATCCTAATGAAAATAAACTCTGAATCTTCACTGGAAGTACCTGTGCTGAGGCTAAAGCTCCGATTCTTTGGCTACTTGATGCAAAGAGCTGATGCACTGGAAAAGACCCTGATCCTGGGAAGGACTAAGGACAAGAGGAGAAGGGGATTATAGAGGATGAGATGGTGACATCACCAACTCAGTGGACATGAGTTTGAGCAAACTCTAGGAGATAGTGAAAGACTGGGAAGCCTGACATGCTGCAGTCCATGGGGTCACAGAAATCTGGACACAACTTGATGACTGAAGAACAACAGTAGCAAGCCAAAATGTGATGCACATCACAGGCTATACTGCAATATGCTAAGAGATTACAAAGACACAAATCTTACCTTCTCTTATAGCCAAGTAGAATCAACCTGTCCTCAATCTGTTCTTGAGGACATACTGTCTTCAAGATAACCAAAAATAGTCTTCAAGAAAGAGGACATAACAGCACACTTTATCACATACAGTTAACCCTGAATCCATGAAACTAGGGGGCAATCTGTGATTGGTAATTGGCCTTATTCAAAGAAAAGACAAACTTCCTATGTCTTTATAAGTGATAGCTTTGCAATGTGGAGCAAGGCATGAAGTAAAGTTAGGCTACAGAAATCTGGAGACAGGGATGCTATTTTCCTTGATACTTATATTTATCTTCTAAAAGATGATTCTCAGATCCTTGAGGAAAAAGGTGGGAAAGCTGGCAAAGTTTATTTTTGCTTTTTTTTAAAGTTCAAAAATATTTACATATTTTTTCAAACAAACAGAGAAATAATTTACAATTGCAAGTTATCTAAAATAAATGCTCTAAAGAAAGGGAAGAGGTACTCTCTTCCCCTGTTCTTGACAAAAAGAATTAACCCATATTTCCTAGGGAAGAAAATACACTCAGAGGTGCTATTTCAAAGATAATTATTTTCCTAATTTTGTTCATCAAAAATCTAAATCCATTGGAGGGACACTTATTAAACAGAGAGGAGAGAAAGCTTAGATTTGGGGAAAGGATTGAGGAGTTACATAAAGATGTAGGAAGAGAGAGAAATATTCCTCATAACTTTGGACTGGGAGATAGAGAGCAAGGAAAAGTAAAGAATTATACTCTGATCCCTTAAATTTCCCTAGGGAGTCTGGAAGCCCTCAGAGAGTAATGGATACCCAAGTGGGATGCCTCCATGACGATGACGGTGGACTAATGATAAAGATATAAGATTTCAGGACTTCTGAACTTTCCTGATTTGTCTGGGCCTTAAGAATGACAGAAATAGGTTTCCCTTCTGGGTGGCAAGATGGAAGCTCTAAATTAAACTAAAGAATATGGTGTATTTTCTACAACTGAGCTTTTGTACTGAAATTTAAACCTGGCCCATGGGGATAACCTCTTCTTGAATTTCAAAGAATATATACCCATTTTCATCACAGCCTGCCACACTAGAGCTCATCAAATTGAGGAAGATTCATTCAAGACCAAGGCTGTGATTTTGACGAGCTGGCATACAGGGATGAACTGGCTTCTCAGAGTCACCACTACTCAGAGTCACCACATGTAGATGTGATAGAGGGCTGTGACAGTGTGAAGTTCAACAGAGCACTGCAGAAGTAAGTTGGCAAGATGATGTTTAGAAGGGATCCTCAGGAGAACAAAAGGATGAATACATTGATATGGGATATTTCTTTTGAGATTGACTTTCCTGTGATTCTCAAGAGAATATGTAGAAAGGCAGAGGTTATGAATTTCTGTCTAATGCCCTATATTATAATTTTTCTAAACCAGGAACAAAATAAGGAACCCTTTCCTGAAAAGGAGTAGCATATACCAGTAGATGTTGGAAAGTCCTAGGGTATAAAAGATCTCTAAATGTCCCTTGCCTGGAAATGCTGCTCAAGACATATATTATCATATTTGGACAAAACATTTTGCCTGCTATGTGAGTAAAACCTACCCAAATTTGGGAAGGCTTGCAACAATGTAAATTTTATTCAGGGAGATAAGACTTTTGGATCTTGCTCAAAAGATTCTATAGCAACAGTAGGCATCTAAGGCCAAGAAACTGCAGAACCCCAACAAATGCCTAAAGGTACTTGGACTCTCAAAGCGTACAAGTGACTTTGGCTGAATCTTTAAGAGCTTTAGAAGAGGCTTTCCTTCTTGCTGAAAACCAGAGTGCATACTAGATAAGCCTCTTAAATACACATCAGAGAGCTGGAGAAAAAGTTTTCTGCATTAACCCAGATGCTAGGGATTCTCTAACAGAGGGGACTGTCCCAGGAAATTTAGACTCGGAAACCATTTAACCCGGATTTTGGCAGGAGAAGTCCTGACAGCCACTTGGCCAGCTTTTTAGGAGCCAGTTGGTAGCTTGCTTATGCACTCTCTCTAAGCACAAGTTGCCAGGCAAAAAGGAACTTGATTTCTCACTAGGTGGACACAACTTTGATTCTACTGTTGTCAGGGGGAAGTTTTTCCCTTACCCTTCCTGGTTTTTCTGACTGATTCAAAAACTAAATTGACATGAAACATATTAACAGGCAAATATCAAAGTTTAATAACATGTACACATAGGGGAGACACAGACAAACTCAGCAACTTGCCAAAGCATCTGAAAACATTGTTTTAATACCACCTTTGGGTAATGAAAAAAGAGGACATTGGGGACAGAGGTTTGGGATTTCAAAGGTGAGAAAAGCAATTGGCATGGAATTCAAAAAGCAAATGTTTAGGAAATAAATATTTATTGGGCCACTCAGAAACAACAAGACAATGAGTGCACTTTGATCTCTAGGTCCCATTGCCCCCACCACATCCAGCCCATATTCTTTGCAGATATCTTTGGTGATAGCTCTATTTGGGGAACAATCTCTCTATCTAAATTTTTTAAGGTGCTTAGGGAAAAGGTCAATATTTCTTCCTGAGTCTTTTGGGCCTTGATTATCTTCAACTTGAAGTAATCTTCATGCCAAAGAGACATTTTGTGATGGCAGTTTTTGTACTCTTACACCATCAAGCTGGAATCAAGATTGCCAGGAAGAATACCAATAATGTTAGATATGCAGATGACACCACCCTTATGGCAGAAAGTGAAGAGAAACTGAAGACCCTCTTGATGAAGGTGAAGAGGAGAGTGAAATAGCTGGCTAAAACTCAGCATTCAAAAACTAAGATCATGATATCTGGTCCCATCACTTCATGGAAAATACATGAGGAAACGGTGAGAGACTTTATTCTTTTTATTTTCCAATATCACTGAAGATGGTGTCTGCAGACATGAAATTAAATGATGCTTACCCCTGGGAAGAAAAACTAATGACAAAACTAAAAAGTGTATTAAAAAACAGAGACATTATTTTTCCAACAAAAGTCTGTATAATCAAAGTTATTGCTTTTCCAATAGTCATGTGTGGATGTGAGAGTTGGACCATAAAGAAAGCTCAGTGACAAATAATTGATGCTTTTGAGCTGTGGTATTGGAAAAAAACTCTTGAGAGTCTTGTGGACAGCAAGGAGATCAAACCAGTAAATTCTAAAGGAAATCAGTCATGAATATTAACTGGAATGACTGATGCTGAAGCTCCAGTACTTTGGCCACCTGATGTGAAAAGCTGGCTCATTAGAAAAGACCCTGATGTTGGAAAGATTTAGGGCAGGAAGAGAAGGGGATGACAAGAGGATGAGATGGGTGGATGTCATCACTGACTCAATGGACATGAGTTTGAGCAATCTCTGGTAGATAGTGAAGAACAGGGAAGCTTCCTGTGCTGCGGCTCACAGGGTTGCAAAGAGTCGGACAAGGTTGCAAAGAGTCGGACACGATTGAGCAACTGAACAAAACAACAACACCATCAAGATGATAACTTACCAGCATACAATCAGTGATTAATAGCACTGCTGGTCCATTAATGGTTTAGAAAAATGATAACACCCTTCTTTTTCCTTGCTTGTAGAGAGTCTCTGATATTCCATTGTAGATTATGCTGATTAAGAGAACTCACAGGTAGTGACACAGAAATAAGGCTTTCTGAAGAATTTCAGTTTATCTGGGAAGGACATACTAGTTCTTCTAGTTCTTCAAGCTATACATTGGTATAGTTTCAACCAGCTCCTATATCTTCCCCTGGGAGAAAAAAGCATGAACAATGGATATTAGGTGAGTAGATAGGTGACCGATTCATTAGTCAGCTATCCTCCTTATCTATACCTTAAAGTTAGACATACACAAAGAAAAACAGAGAAGGTCAATAAATACAAAGATCAGTTCTCTGAAAAGACTAATAAAATTTAAAAACCTAACAAAAATAGATCCAGAAGAATAAAGAATCAAAGAGTACAAAAATAGAAAATTACATCATTATACACAGAAATTTTTGTTGATGTAATAAATTAGTCTAATAGTCGCTATTCTGTTTTACTCAATCTGTTTTTCTTCTCTGATGACTTTTCAGATTAATCTTTGTCATTTATGTTTTTAAATTTTCCAACGTGTCTATAAGTGTGCTCGAGGTTCTGGGAACAAAATGTTGGACCGTGATTGTTTTCAGTTCAAAATATTCTGCAAGCCAAAGAGACATTTTATGGTAGCAAATCTTGGTCCCCTACAATATAATAGAAAATAAATAACCCAATGTTATAATAGTTTACAGTGCACTTTACTTGGAGTAAAACAAAAACATGCAAGAAATACCTTTAAAGAGAAAGATATATTACATTTTCAAAGAACATAAAAGTCCTAAACAAATGGAGAATAAACCATATTTATGAATGGAAAGCTCAATATAATAAAATGAAAATTTTCACACAAATTAATCTGTGAATTTAATGCCCTTTTAATCAAATTCTTATAAGGAAACTTTTTGTACCTGATAGCTAGATTGTAAAATTCATAATGAGGAATAAATATCCAAGGAACCTTAAAATAATCCTGGCTTAAAAAATAACAGGAAAAATATTTGTTTTTCCATACATCAAGATTTAGGACAAAGCTATCTTAGTAGTATTGATGATCATGATCTTAGTAGCATAGATAACTTAGCAAAATATCTGTATATATTAATATATGATGTGGTTGACCTTACAACTCAGTGAGGAAATTTGCTTGCCTTGTATTGAAAATAAAAGATCCATATTTTATCATACCCCAAATTAGCTAAAGGTACTTAACTATGTATTGCAAATGGTTAAAATAAACATTATAACTCTAGTAAGAAAATTTAAATAATATCTTTGTGAACTTGTGGTAGGAAAGACTGTCTTAAATGTGGTGCAAAAATTAAGAAAAAGATTGATGGGGACTTCCATGGTGGTCCAGTGGTTAAGACTCCACACTTTCACTTCAGAGGGCCCAAATTTGATTCTTGGTTGGGGAATTAAGATTCTATAAACCAATACAATATTGTAAAGTAATTAACCTCCAATTAAAATAAATACATTTACATTAAAAAAAAAAAAAAGATTCCACAAGCCATATCCCACAAGCCAGGCATCAGAGCAAAACAAAACAAAACAAAACAAAACAAACTAGCACTCCTCCTCTGTGCTTGGAAGGAGGTTTCCTTGCCCAACAGAGGAAATAGAAAAGATTGATGGAATTGGTTGTGTCAAAACTTTAAACTTCTGTATATATATATATATATATATATATATATAAACAGCATAGAGTTAAAAGATAAAACTTGAAGAAATGCATGGGGTCGCAAAGAGTCAGACACAACTGAGCGACTGAACTCTACTGAACTGAAGACTTGAAGAAGCTATTTGTGACATGCATTTAAAATAGCACTTTGCATCCGGAATATAAAAAAAAATCAAATTCATGAGATACAGTAGAAAATGGTCATCTTGCAGAAGAGGGAATTGGACTGTTCAAGAATAAACAAAAGAGATATATAACTTCAACTCAACCTTTCTTCAGTCTGAAGAAAAGCAAAACAAAGCAATCATCTAAGATAAAAAAAAATAGGCTTCAGAAATGTTTGTAAAAGGTGTGTAGAAATGTAAAGAAGGGTGAATTGACAATAGCTGGCCAATGCCAAAATCTACATTTTAAATAGAGGCAGATACTGTCATATGAATAAATTTAAGTGCTAGATAGATTTAACAAATTCCTGTGAGTTATTGTCTCAGGTTAGAAAAAAGATAAACTGTACTGTGATGAAATACAAAAAGGAGGTCAGCTCTATCTATAACATTTTTATTTTATTAAAAATAAAATCTGAATCAAATGTTAACATATATTAATTCCTGGTGGTAAGTATATGAGTGTTGATTTAACATCTATTTTTTTTTTCAGTTTTCTGTCTATTTAAACTTCTTCCTACATGCACACAACTGTGATTCAAATGGAACTAACTGGATTTATTGAGCAGAGTAGAGAATAACATAGGATTTAGATTGGAAAACTCATTTTAGGTTGAGCTGAGGTAGACAGCAATAAAGGAAGCAGGAATTCTGGGTAGATAGAAAGAGAGATTCAGACAGATGCACACTCACATACAAGCACATACACAAATAGAGTGTCAGTCAGCTGGGGTGGAAGGTGGAAAGGTGACTAAGAGGAGAGGATTTAAAAGAACCTTGGATGTTAATAAGATTCATGAAGAACTCAAGAACAACAAAATGATAATGTTGAATGATAGCAAAGATCCTGAAGCCACAGATGAATCTGTTTTTAATCTAATAGGCCAATGAGGGTAAACCAGCTTTTCTGCAGTGGTAGGTGACAAAAGCCACCTCTTAGGAAAAATCACTCAGATGAGAGTTATAAGCTGGTATGACCAGGTAAGCCCGCTCCTACTTGCCTCAGAAACAAAAGCGGAACACCATAAAAGCTTTCATTTCTGAATTCCTTCATCTTCTTGATGCCCTATACAAAAAGATCTAAGACAAACCCTTCTACTTCTTTTCCTCCACCTTTATATAGAAGGAATCACATAGTTTATCAGTTTGGAGATAGTTTTCACAGACACTACTCACTGTACGAGATAGTTCATCTATAGGGTGGCACTTTCAATAAGGGCACATTTGTGTGTAAGAAATATTATGTAGAATAATTTTGCTATGAGCTGGGATGAGTTCATTGCCATTGTCTGAGAGAAAGAAATTTCCCTCTACCCTTTTAGGTTCTTCTAACTAGTCTAATAATTAAATTGATGTATGACAGATTAACAGGAGAAAAATCACACAAAAAATAAATAATATGTATACCTGGAAGAGACTCAAGAGAACTGACTAACTTGACAAAATGGCTGAAATCCTCATATTAAACATCATTTTTAGGTAAAAATAAAAGTGGTAGTGATTTGGGACTTCCTGAAGTGGGGGAAGGCAATTCACAAGGAGATGGAAAAGCAAATACTTAGTAAATAAAAGTTTACTGGGCCAGATAGAGACAATGGGACCCAGAGAGGAATTTTATCAAGCAGACTTGGCTAGGTCCATCCCTGTCTACACACATAGTTCATACTACAGTCATATTCGTGATAGTAGTTTTCTTCCTGGAACAAGTCTTCCATCCATATTCTTTAGGCAGTTAGCGGGGAGGTCAAAGATTCTTTCTCAGTCCTTTGGGCTTTGATTGTTCCAGCTTGAAACAACCTACATAGCAAACAGACAATTTGAAGTGGCAGAATTCCCTCTCCTGCACTGCCTATCCAATCTTTTCTGCAAAAAGAAATAAGAGAAGCAAAAGATTCTGTATCCTGGGCCCAGGCAAATACCACATCATTTTTACAGAATACTTTAAAGGATTCTGATTGCTATTTTTCTAATAAAGTTAAAAAGAAAAGCAATAAATAAATGACTGTTTAAAATGTATAAATCAAAGGGATCAATATTCTATATAGTATTATTTTTATTGCTACCCTCTGGGTACTTGAAAAATAATCAAAGATTAATTAAAGAATAATCTATAGTTTCATGCAGGAGAGAAAACATATATATATTTTTTTAACCTGAAATTTCAAACAGCTAACAGAGGTTTTCAAGAAAGCACTGAATTAGGACATAGGGCATTTGGGACATGGATCCAGCTTCAGTAAGATTTACTGCTGGCTCTAAATGGGGAAATGTCATTCCTGCTCCATTATAAACTTTCCAATACCATTTGAAAACCATTTTACAGTTCATGATCTTGATAAAGTTTATACATTAAAAGAAAAGAATTGAACAGAGGGAATACTAAGTGTGGTAAGAGGAAAAAGTCCTTGAGGTTCACTGCAAGTTGTAGGTACTTGTGATCACTTGAAAAGGACTCAAGCATCTCAACAACAATATTTATAGTTATATTAAGTTTATACATATTTCTGTATAAAATATACTCTGGTACATGCCCATTCAATGCATTTCAGAATATAATGTAATTGTACAGAAAAACAAAACTAGTGGAGGTGATGGAATTCTAGCAGAGCTATTTCAAATTCTAAAAGATAATGCTGTGAAAGTGCTGCACTCAATATGCCAGCAAATTTGGAAAACTCAGCAGTGGCCACAGGACTGAAAAGGTCAGTTTTCATTCCAATCCCTGAGAAAGGCAATGTCATAGAATGCTCAAACTACTGCACAATTGCACTCATCTCACACACTAGTAAAGTAATGCTCAGAAATCTCCAAGCCAGGCTTCAGCAATAGCTGAACCGTGAACTTCCAGATGTTCAAGCTGGATTTAGAAAAGGCAGAGGAACCACAGATCAAATTGCCAACATCCGCTGGATCATCAAAAAAGCAAGAGAGTTAAAAAAAAAATCTCCTTCTGCTTTATTGACTATGCCAAAGCTTTTGACTGTGTGGATCACAATAAACTGTGGAAATTTCTTTTTTTTTCCTTTCTTTTTTTATATAAATTTATTTATTTTAATTGGAGGTTAATTACAATATTGTATTGATTTTGCCATACATAAAGAGATTGGAACACAAGACCACCTGACCTGCCTCTTGAGAAATCTGTATGCAGGTCAGGAAGCAACAGTTAGAACTGAACATGGAACAACAGACTGGTTCCAAATAGGAAAAGGAGTATATCAAGGCTGTATTTTGTCACCCTGCTTATTTAACTTATATGCAGAGTACATCATGATAAATGCTAGGCTGGGTAAAGCACAAGCTGGAATCAAGATTCCTGGAAGAAATATCAATAACCTCAGACATGCAGATGACACCACCCTTATGGCAGAAAGTGAAGAAGAACTAAAGAGCCTCTTGATGAAAGTGAAAGAGGAGAGTGAAAATGTTGGCTTAACATTCAGAAAACTAAGGTCATGGCATCTGGTGACATCACTTCATGGCAAATTGATGGAGAAACAGTGGAAACAGTGGCTGACTTTATTTTATTTTATTTGATTTTGATTTCCAAAATCACTATAGATTGTGACTGCAGCAATGAAATTAGAAGACCCTTACTCCTTGGAAAGAAAATTATGACTGACCTAGACAGCATATTAAAAAGCAGAGACATTATAGGTTAAATAGAATGATAATGACAGGAAATGATAAAAATTTCCTTGCACAAATAGGAGACTGAGGAAAAGTACTTCATTTCTTCCTCATAAAAGATTTCTCACTAAAGGTGCATGTCAAGATGAGTTAATCAAATACCATCCATTGAGATGTTGGAAAACAATAATAGAAATTCTATTTTTTTATTTTTGATCTTACCACATTTAATTTCTATGTTTCATTTGTTTTATAACTCAATATAGCGATATATATGTATAATGTATATATAAATAAATAGATAAACAATGCAACAATACCATTTCATGTTGTGGAGGAAGAAAAGTAACATATCTTCTATCCTTCTATGTTCTTGGCTGAGACTCCAGTATAATAAACAGAGTAATAGAAAAGCAAACAATTTTACAACAGGTATCCTTCTTGTACACATGGGAGAAGCCCAGGGAAACTGAGTAGCCCCCTCAAATAGGCCAAGTCACCATTTTAAATACCATCTTCAGCTAAAGACAAAGGAAGAAATAGAGGGGACAGGGATCCAGTTATGCGAGGTTCATCAGAAAGCACAGTGAATAACAGTAGAGCTGTTGTTCAGATTTAGGTCGCTGCCTTCTCCATGGAAAGAGTTTTAGAGATCTTGTCATCCTCCTCTTCCTGGGACAGAGATGGAAACGCCCTTACAAATGGAAATTTCCCTTATAAATGTAAACGTTTCTTCAGTTCAGTCACTCAGGTATGTCCTACTCTTTGCGACCCCATGGACTGCAGCATGCCAGACCTCTGTCCATCACCAACTCCCAGAGTTTACCCAGTCTCATGTTCATTAAGTTGGTGATGCCATCCAACCATCTCATCCTCTGTCATACCATTCTGCTCCTGCTCTCAATTTTTCCCAGCATCAGGGTCTTTTCAAATGAGTCAGCTCTTCGCATCAGGTGGACAAAGTATTGGAGTTTCAGTTTCAATATCAGTCCTTCCAAAGAACATCCAGGACTGATCTCCTTTGGAATGGATTAGCTGAATCTCCTTGCAGTCCAAGGGACTCTCAAGCTTCTTCTCCAACAACACAGTTCAAAAGCATCAGTTCTTCGGTGCTTAGCTTTCTTTATAGTCAAACTC
This sequence comes from Nanger dama, assembly GCA_917880005.1. Taxonomy (NCBI): domain Eukaryota; kingdom Metazoa; phylum Chordata; class Mammalia; order Artiodactyla; family Bovidae; genus Nanger; species Nanger dama. The sequence goes on from CAKJTW010000060.1 coordinate 8,902,106, forward strand.
TCACATTCATACATGACTACTGGAAAACCATAGCTTTGACTAGATGGACTTTCGTTGGCAAAGTAATGTCTCTGCTTTTTAATATGCTGTCTAGGTTGGTCATAATTTTCTTTCCAAGGAGTAAGGGTCTTTTAATTTCATTGCTGCAGTCACAATCTATAGTGATTTTGGAAATCAAAATATAAATAAATAAATAAATAAGTCAGCCACTGTTTCCACTGTTTCCCCATCAATTTGCCATGAAGTGATGTCACCAGATGCCATGACCTTAGTTTTCTGAATGTTAAGCCAACATTTTCACTCTCCTCTTTAACTTTCATCAAGAGGCTCTTTAGTTCTTCTTCACTTTCTGCCATAAGGGTGGTGTCATCTGCATGTCTGAGGTTATTGATATTTCTTCCAGGAATCTTGATTCCAGCTTGTGCTTTACCCAGCCTAGCATTTATCATGATGTACTCTGCATATAAGTTAAATAAGCAGGGTGACAAAATACAGCCTTGATATACTCCTTTTCCTATTTGGAACCAGTCTGTTGTTCCATGTTCAGTTCTAACTGTTGCTTCCTGACCTGCATACAGATTTCTCAAGAGGCAGGTCAGGTTGTCTTGTGTTCCAATCTCTTTATGTATGGCAAAATCAATACAATATTGTAATGTCATTAACCTCCAATTAAAATAAATAATTTTATGTTTAAAAAAGAAAGGAAAAAGAAATTTCCACAGTTTATTGTGATCCACACAATCAAAAACTTTGGCATAGTCAATAATACAGAAGGATTTTTTTTTTTAACTCTCTTGCTTTTTTGATGATCCAGCGGATGTTGGCAATTTGATCTGTGGTTCCTCTGCCTTTTCTAAATCCAGCTTGAACATCTGGAAGTTCACGGTTCAGCTATTGCTGAAGCCTGGCTTGGAGATTTCTGAGCATTACTTTACTAGTGTGTGAGATGAGTGCAATTTTTGTGCAGTAGTTTGAGCATTCTATGGCATTGCCTTTCTCAGAGATTGGAATGAAAACTGACCTTTTCCAGTCCTGTGGCCACTGCTGAGTTTTCCAAATTTGCTGGCATATTGAGTGCAGCACTTTCACAGCGTTATCTTTTAGAATTTGAAATAGCTCTGCTAGAATTCCATCACCCCCACTAGTTTTGTTCATAGTGATGCTTCCTAATGCCCACTTGATTTCACATTCCAGGATTTCTGGCTCTAGATGATTGATCCTACCATCTTATTATCTGGGTCACAAAGACCTTTTTTGAACAGTTCTTCTATGTATTCTTGCCACCTTTTCTTAATATCTTCTGCTTCTGTTAGGTCCATAACATTTCTGTCCTTTATTGAGCCCATCTTTGCATGAAATGATCCCTTGGTATCTCTGATTTTCTTGAAGAGATCTCTAGTCTTTCTCATTCTATTATTTCCCTCTATTTCTTTGCAAGGAATTTTAAAATCTTCACCATACTCTAACAATGTATAAAAAGTATTATATGCCATGACTAGTGAGATTTATCCCAGGTATGCAAGTCTGGTTCAACTTTCCAAAATCAATTAATGTAATCTGTCACATAACAGTTTAAATAAGAAAAGTCATATGATCATATCAATAAACACATCCAAAGCATTAAAAAAACCCAACACCCATTTTGAATAAAATTCTCAAGAAACTAAAAGGAGATATTCCCCAACTTCATAAAGAGCACCTACAAAAAGCCTACAGGTAACATCGCACTTAATGGTAAGCACCTAGATGCTTTCCCCTTAGACTGGGAACAAGGTGAACATGTCCTCTCTCAATACTACTATTCAACACTGTCCTGAAAGTCTTAACTAATGCAACGATAAATAGACTGGGAAGGAAAAAATAAACTTTGTTCACAGATTACATGATTGGCTCTATAAAAAAATTCCCTGATTCAAAATTAACAACAACAAAAATCTCCTGGGATCATAAAGTGTTACAGCAACATTACAGGATTCAAGGTTAATTTATGTACTATGCCATTTTATATTAAGACATTGAGAATCCTTTTTTTTTTTTTTTTTCCTATCTGCCGAGAGCCCTAGAACCAAACTCCTGCAGATACCAAGGGGCAAGTGTATAAAAATCAAATGCTTTCTATACAGCAGTAATGAACAATTGAAATTTGAAAACATCATATTTAAATTAGCATAAAAAGATGAATTGATATTTGATAAAGAAGCAAAGTCAATTCAGCTCCACTTTTTCCCAAGAGAGGCTCTTTTGAACTAATGGTAGAACAACTGGAAACCCAAAGGGGAAAAAAAAGTGAGTCTACATACACATCTTATACCTCCTTATACCTTTTACAAGAATTAACACAAAATGTATCATAGGCTTACATTTAAAACACAATACTATAAAATTTCTAGGAGACAATGTAGGATAAAATCCAGATGAACTTATATTTGGTACTGAATTTTCACATCCATAAAAGAAAAATCTAACAAGTTGAACTTCATTAAAACTAACATTTTCTGCTCTGGGAAAGACACTGTCAATAGAATGAGAAGGAAATCCAAAGACTGGGACAAAAAATTTTCAAAACACAAAGGTAATAAAAATTGCATGCAGAGTATTTAATGAACTCTTAAAACTCACCAATAAGGAAAAAAAATAAAATAAAATGTGGGCAAAAGATTGAACACACTTCAACAAAGAGACATATCTGAACACACATCAACAAAGAGACATGTAGATGACAAGTCATGTGGAAATACTCAACACCATATGTTTTTGTAAGTAAAAACAATGAGATACTACTACCTACCTACCACTACCGATTACCTATTCAGTTCACTTCAGTCAATCACTCATGTCCGCCTCTTTGCGACCCCATGAATCGCAGCAGACCAGCCGTCTCTGTCCCTCACCATCTCTCGGAGTTCACACAGACTCACGTCCATCGAGTCCATGATGTCATCTAGCCATCTCATCCTCGGTCATCCTCTTCTCCTCCTGCCCCCAATCCCTCCCAGCATCAGAGTCTTCTCCAATGAGTCAACTCTTCACATGAGGTGGCCAAAGTACTGGAGTTTCAGCTTTAGCATCATTCCTTCCAAAGGAATCCCAGGGTTGCTCTCTTTCAGAATGGACTGGTTGGATCTCCTTGCAGTCCAAGGGACGCTCAAGAGTTTTCTCCAACACCACAGTTCAAAAGCATCAATTCTTCTGTGCTCAGTCTTCTTCACAGTCCAACTCTCACATCCATACATGACCACAGGAAAAACCATAGCCTTGACTAGACGGACCTTAGTCAGCAAAGTAATGTCTCTGCTTTTGAATATACTATCTAGGTTGATCATAAATTTTCTTCCAAGGAGTAAGCGTCTTTTAATTTCATGGCTGCAGTCACCATCTGCAGTGATTTTGGAGCCCCCCAAAATAAAGTTTGACACTGTTTCCAATGTTTCCCCATCTATTTCTCCTGAAGTGATGGGACTCCATGCCATGATCTTTATTTTCTGAATGTTGAGCTTTAAACCAACTTTTTCTGTCCATGAAGTGATGGGACCAGAGTCCATGATCTTCATTTTCTGAATGTTGAGCTTTAAGCCAACTTTTTCACTCTCCTCTTTCACTTTCATCAAGAGGCCCTTTAGCTCCTCTTCACTTTCAGCCATAAGGGTGGTGTCATCTGCATGTCTGAGGTTATTGATATTTCTCCGGGCAATCTTGATTCTAGCTTGTGCTTCTTCCAGCCCAGCGTTTCTCATGATGTACTCTGCATATAAGTTAAATAAGCAAGGTGACAATATACAGCCTTGACGTACTTCTTTTCCTATTTGGACCCAGTCTGTTGGTCCATGTCCAGTTCTAACTGTTGCTTCCTGACCTGCGTATAGATTTCTCAAGAGACAAGTTAGGTGGTCTGGTATTCCCGTCTCTTTCAGAATTTTCCACAGTTTATTATGGTCCACACAGTCAAAGGCTTTGGCATAGTCAATAAAGCAGAAATAGATGTTTTTCTGGAACTCTCTTGCTTTTTCCATGATCCAGCAGATGTTGGCAATTTGATTTCTGGTTCCTCTGCCTTTTAAAAACACTCTTGAACGTCAGGGAGTTCACGGTTCATGTACTACTAAAGCCTGGCTTGGAGAATTTTGAGCATTATTTTCCTAGCATGTGAGATGAGTGCAGTTGTGCGGTAGTTTGGGCATTCTTTGGCATTGCCTTTCTTTGGAATTGGAATTAAAACTGACATTTTCCAGTCCTGTGGCCATTGCTGAGTTTTCCAGATTTGCTGGCATATTGAGTGGAGCACTTTCACAGCATCATTTTTCAGGATTTGAAATAGCTCAACTGCAATTCCATCACCTCCACTAGCTTTGTTCGTAGTGATGCTTTCTAAGGCCCAGTTGACTTCACATTCCAAGGTTTCTGGCTCTAGATTAGTGATCACATCATCATGATTATCTGGGTCGTGAAGATCCTTTTTGTACAGTTCTTCTGTGTATTCTTGCCACCTTTTCTTAATATCTTCTGCTTCTGTTAGGTCCAGATGATTTCTGTCCTTTATCGAGCCCATCTTTGCATGAAATATTCCCATGGTATCTCTAATTTTCTTGAAGAGATTTCTAGTCTTTTCCATTCTGTTGTTTTCCTCTATTTCTTTGCATTGATTGCCTAAGAAGGCTTTCTTATCTCTTCTTGCTATTCTTTGGATCTCTGCATTCAGGTCCTTATATCTTTCCTTTTCTCTTTGCTTTTCACTTCTCTTCTTTTTCTTTTCTTTTTATTATTATTAAATTTATTTATTTTTTAAATTACAATACTGTATTTGTTTTGCCATACATTGACACGAATCAGCCATAGGTGAACACACACTTCTCTTCTTTTACAGCTATTTCTAAGGCCTCCCCAGACAGCCATTTTGCTTTTTTTCATTTTTTTTTTCCCCATGGGGATGGTCTTGATCCCTGTTTCCTGTACAATGTCATGAACCTTATTCCATAGTTCATCAGGCACTCTATCTATCAGATCTAGGCCCTTAAATCAATTTCTCACTTGCACTGTATAGTCATAAGGGATTTGATTTAGGCATACCTGAATGGTCTAGTAGTTTTCCCTACTTTCTTCAGTTTATGTCTGTATTTGGCAATAAGGAGTTCATGATCTGAGCCACAGTCAGCTCCTGTTCTTGTTTTTGTTGACAGCAAAGAGCTTCTCCATCTTTGGCTGCATAGAATGTAATCAATCTGATTTCGGTGTTGACCATCTGGTGATTTCCATGTGTAGAGTCTTCTCTTGTGTTGTTGGAAGAGGGTGTTCGCTATAACCAATACATATTCTTGGCAAAACTCTATTAGTCTTTGCCCTGCTTCATTCCACATTCCAAGGCCAAATTTGCCTGTTACTCCAGTTGTTTCTTGACTTCCTACTTTAGCATTCCCTGGAGCAGCCATGAAGTGATACCCCACACCCAAGGTAAGAGAAACCAGGTAAGATGGTAGGTGTTGCAAGAGGGAATCAGAGGGCAGACACACTGAAACCATACTCACAGAAAACTAGTCAATATAATCACACTTGGACCACAACCTTGTCTAACTCAGTGAAACCAAGCCATGCTTGTGGAGCAAACCCAAGATGAGTGGGCCATTGTGGAGAGGGGTGACAGAACGTGGTCCACTGGAGAAGGGAATGGCAAGCCACTTCAGTATTCTTGCCTTGAGAACCCCATGAACAGTATGAAAAGGCAAAATGATAGGATACCAAAAGAGAAACTCCCCAGGTCATTAGGTGCCCAATATGCTACTGGAGATCAGTGGAGAAATAACTCCAAAATGAATGAAGGGATAGAACCAAAGCAAAAACAATACTCAGTTGTACATGTAACTGGTGATAGAAGTAAGATCTGATGCTGTAAAGAGCAATATTGCATAGGAACCTGGAATATCAAGTCCATGAATGAAGGCAAATTGAAGTGGTCAAACTAGAGATGGCAAGGGTGAACATTGACATTCTAGGAATCAACGAACTAAAATGGACTGGAATGGGTGAATTTAACTCAGATGAACATTATATCTACTGCTGTGGGCAGGAATCCCTCAGAAGAAATGGAGTAGCCATCATGGTCAACAAAGAGTCTGAAATGCAGTACTTGGATGCAATCTCAAAAATGACAGAATGATCTCTGTTCATTTCCAAGGCACATCATTCAATATCACAGTTATCCAACTCTATGCCCCAACCAGTAATGGTGAAGAAGCTGAAGTTGAATGGTTTTATGAAGACCTACAAGACCTTTTAGAACTAACACCAATTACCTATTAGAATGACTAAAATTTAAAACACTGACAAGATGAATGCTAGTGGGTATATAAAGCAAGAGGAATTTCATTCTTTGCTAGTAGGAATGCAAATGGTACAGTCACTTTGGAAGACAGTTTGGCAGTTTCTTTCAAAACTAAACATATACTTATCATACACTATAATATTTTTATTCATATGTATTTACTGTAATTTATTTGAAAACTTATGGACACACAAAAACCTGCACACAAATATTTACAGCAGCCTTATTCATAATTGCCAACAGTTGACAATAACTAAAGGTATTCTCTAGGTTTCCCTGGTGGCTCAGAGGTAAAGCATCTGCCTGAAATATGGGAGACCTGAGTTTGATCCCTGGGTCAGTAAGATGCCCTGACGAAGGAAATGGCAACCCACTCCAATACTCTTGCCTGGAAAATTCCATGGGCTACAATACATTGGGTCGCAAAGAGTCAGACATGGCTAAGTGACTTCACTTTCACTTTCAGTAGGTGAATGGCTAAACAAACTGTGGTACATTGATACAAAGGAATTTTATTCAGCCATAAAATGCAGTGAGCTATTAAGCCACACACACACACACACACACACACACACACACACACACAACAGAGGAATATTTAGCATATTGTAAGTGAAAAAAAAATTTTTAATGTACTATATTATTCTCACTATATAAGCATTCTGCAATGGCAAAACTACATAGACAGTAGAGATCAGTGGTTGTCAGTGGTTAAGAGATGAGAGAGGAAGGGATAAATAGGTAAAACACACAGGATATTTACAATAGTGAAATTATTTTGTATGGTATTATAATACATTATAAATTTGCCAAAATTCATAGAACTATTCAACACTAAGTGTACACCCTAATGTAAATTTTTAATTTTAGTTAATATATCAATATTGATTAATTGATTATAACTAATATGTTATAGAGGAGAGTGAAAAAAGTTGGCTTAAAGCTCAACATTCAGAAAATGAAGATCATGGACTCTGGTCCCATCACTTCATGGGAAATAGATGAGGAAACAGTGGAAACAGTGTCAGACTTTATTTTTTGGGGCTCCAAAATCACTGCAGATGGTGACTGCAGCCATGAAATTAAAAGATGCTTACTCCTTCGAAGAAAAGTTATGACCAACCTAGATAGCATATTCTGGAGAAGGAAATGGCAACCCACTCCAGTGTTCTTGCTTGGAGAATCCCAGGGACAGCAGAGCCTGGTGGGCTGCCGTCTATGGGGTTGCACAGAGTCGGACACGACTGAAGCAACTTAGCAGCAGCAGCAGCAGATAGCATATTCAAAAGCAGAGACATTACTTTGCCAACAAAGGTCTGTCTAGTCAAGGCTATGATTTTTTTCAGTGATCGTGTATGGATATGAGAGTTGGACTGTAAAAAAGCTGAGCACCAAAGAATTGATGCTTTTGAACTGTGGTATTGGAGAAGACTCTTGAGAGTCCCTTGGACTGCAAGGAGATCCAACCAGTACATTCTAAAGGAGATCAGCCCTGGGTGTTCTTTGGAAGTAATGATGTTAAAGCTAAAACTCCAGTACTTTGGCCACCTCATGTGAAGAGTTGACTTATTGGAAAATACTCTGATGCTGGGAGGTATTGGGCCAAGAAGAAAAGGGGACAACAGAGGATGGGGTGGCTGGATGTTATCACTTACTCAGTGGACGTGAGTCTGAGTGAACTCCGGGAGTTGGTGATGGACAGGGAGGCAGGGAGGCCTGGCGTACTGTGGTTCATGGGGTCACAAAGAGTTGGACACGACTGAGAGACTGAACTGAACTGAACTGAATATGTTAATATACCACCTCCACCTTGGAAGCAAGATGTTAATAATAGAGGAAACTGGGGGAGTAGAGCCAGTATATGGAAATTCTGTGCATTTTTGCTAATTTTTTTCTGTAAATCTATCATAAGTCTAATAAATAACTTCTATTATTTAGAATGGGTTTCCCTGGTTGCTAAGCGGTAAAGAACCCACCTGAGATGCAGGAAATGGAGTTTCAGTCCCTGTGTCAGGAAGATACTCTGGAGAAGGAAGTGTCCACCCACTCCAGTATTCTTGCCTGGAAATCCCATGGACAGACGAGCCTGGAAAGGTACATACAGCCCACAGGGTTGCAAAAGTTGGACACAACTTAGCCTAAGCCACTACCACCATCCATTATTTAGAATAAAATAGATAAAAATGTACTGAACATCACCATGTGATAATCTTGGATTGCATTTTTATTTTCATAGGATAGAGTTCTATAAGTAATCTCAGCTAATATGTATGGCTATATTTAAGATGCTTGTTATAGATAAACTGATTTCCCGAAGTGTTTTACCTATTCCCATGCCAGTGACCACTGCTACATCTCAGAGTCTTATAAGGAATTTTTCATCTGTCAAGCTTGCCCCTACCTAATCCTGGTAAGTCAATTTATAAAAGAGGAGATATTGGCAATGAGAAAGAGAAGTCAGGAGGATATAAATAGATTAGCAAAAGGCAATGCTCTTACAGGAAACAATAGTAGGTATTTGTCACTTCTTCATTGCTCAAAATTCAAGGCCATTTTTAAACACTTAGCTGTATCCAGACACTGAATAACTGTCTTCTCTGATTTGGAAAATTAATCAGTATAAAAGTCTATAGCTTATAAACATAAACTAGCAGACCCCTTTTATGTTTATTTACTGTTTGTCCACTTAACTGCTGAATAGTATTCCACTGTATGAGTGTATCAGTTCCTTTATCCTTTCACCAGTTGATGGGCAATTGGGTTGTTTCCAGTTCAGGGGATATTTTGAATAAATCTACTCTAAATATTTGCATGCAAGTCTTTGTTGGTAAAAGTCAAAAGGATTATACTTAGTGAAAAAAATTCAGATGCAAAAGACTAAATACTGCATAGTTTTATTTATATGACATTATAAAAGAGGCAAAATCACAGTGACAAAAATTTGATCAATAGGGAGGAGATGACAGACTTCAAAGGAGCACAAGGAAATTTTAGGGGTGATGAAAATGTTCTATAACTTGATTTGGGTGGTGGCTACATGATTATATTAATTTGTCATACTCATCAAATTGTACACTTAAAATAGGTAAAAATTTGTTGTATACAAACTATGCCTTAATAAAACCAACTAAAAAAGGAAAAAGACAGTCACTAATTCTCAAGGATTTTAATAGTACAGGCTCAACTGATTAGCTGGCTCATGGTTTGTAATCTTTCACACTGATGTTAGTTCATTATATTATACAGAGAAGTGTTAGTTCTTTCTCTTCATTGCCTTAATACCTTCTTCCTTTTCGAATTTTTTTTTAAGCTGATTCAGAATTCAAAATAACATGATTGCTGAGCTACATACTTTTATGGCCTTTCTTGCAACAACAGAAAGATGCAGCTAAAGCTTTTAAAATAATGTTTATAATGACTAAATTCTAACTCAAGGATGATTTTAATTTGCACTCTCCATCTGGCAGGACTTAAGGGGATGATTTTATTCTTTCAACTGTGTAGGGCTGGTTGTTGTGTCAACAGTGTCTACCATAGTGCCTGGCATAGTAAACATTCCATAAATATTTATTTACTGAAAAAGTATAGTTAAATGGTTCATTTTGTTTTAGAGTTTTCTCCTGAAAAATATTTAAGCCTGAAGAGCAAAACCTTAACTAGAATACAGTCTATAACCACAGACTACTAGCCTCTTTTAAAATTGTAGTACACAGTGCCATCTCCAGCCAGATATCCCCATCAGGACCACCATTCTCCAAAAACCTTTTACATGCAACTTTTGTTTTCTTGGGAAACATGACCCAAGGCAACTCATATTGGTAACAATCCTAAGAAAAGTGAAGTTGCTCAGTTGTGTCTGACTTTTGCAATCCCGTGGACTGTAGCCTGCCAGGGTCCTCCATACATGGAATTTTCAGGCAAGAATACTGGAATGGGCTTGCCATTTTCTTCTCGAGGGGATCTTTCTGACCCAGGGATTGAACCCAGGTATCCTGCATTGCAGGCAGATGCTTTAATGTCTGAGCCACCAGGGTGAGTAGTAATTATAAGGAATACAGAACTCAATAACTTATGGGTATTATTGATATACTGGAGAAAATCGATGAAAATTTGAGGGTGATAAATTACCAATTTAAGACAAAACATGAAAATCAAAGGGCTTTCTTGGCAGCACATAAAGAAATTCATCTTTTTCAGTTGGAAGGCAGAAAAGACTGAGGATCAGTTTTAATACTTTATAAGGGTAGAGGACATTGGGAAGCTTGAATCTCAACCCTATGTCAAAAGACAGGGCAATCATAAGAAGTGAAGGGGGCTTTGAATCTTGAGATGAGGGCATTTTGTCAATACACTTGAAATTCTTCAATCCAAAGATTCCCCTGAAACCCTTAGAACTGTAAGGTGGTCCACTGATCTTTGTTAAAGTAGCTTTCACCCATTGCTCAAAGAGAAAGCAAAGGTTTCTGCCTTGCAAGTCAATTCAGGATACTCTTGCAATCAATCCCCACCTTTGTTTTTGACCAACAAAAAATAACTAAGGTGAAGTCACAATGTAGACTAGTTGGAGAAACTACTGGGCTGGAAAAGGGAGGGAAAGGTGCTGATTATACAAGAAATTAGCTAGAGAACCTAGTAGGAAGACACTGAAGATACTGAATCAAGAGAAGCAAAAACTATTAGTGATGATGAATATTGAAGAAAGTGAAAATGAAAGCCACTCAGTTGTGCCTGACTCTTTGCTACCCCATAGACTTTACAGTCCATGGAATTTTCCAGGCCAGAATACGAGAGTGGGTAGCCTTTCCCTTCTCCAGGGGATCTTCCCAACCCAGGGATTGAACCAACGTCTCCCACATTGCAGGCTGACTCTTTACCAACTGAGCCACAAGGGAAGCCCGATATTGGAGATATCCATCATTATTAAGGATTGGATATGCAGAGTATATCATGAGAAACACTGGACTGGAAGAAACACAAGCTGGAATCAAGATTGCCAAGAGAAATATCAATAACCTCAGATATGCAAATGATATCACCCTCATGGCAGAAAGTGAAGAGGAACTAAAAACCCTCTTGATGAAAGTGAAAGAGGAGAGTGAAAAGGTTGGCTTGAAAACGAAGATCATGGCATCTGGTCCCATCACTTCATGGGAAATAGATGGGGAAACAGTGGAAACAGAGTCACACTTTATTTTAGGTGACTCGAAAATCACTGCAGATGGTGACTGCAGCCATGAAATTAGAAGACACTTATTCCTTGAAAGAAAAGTTGTGACCAACCTAGATAGCATATTCAAAAGCAGAGACATTACTTTGCCAATAAAGGTCCGTCTAGTCAAGGCTATGGTTTTTCCAGTGGTCATGTATGGATGTGAGAGTTGGACTGTGAAGAAAGCTGAGTGCCAAAGAATTGATGCTTTTGAATTGTGGTGTTGGAGAAGACTCTTGAGAGTCCCTGGGACTGCAAGGGGATCCAACCAGTACATTCTGAAGGAGATCAGCCCAGGGATTTCTTTGGAAGGAATGATGCTAAAGTGAAACTCCAGTACTTTGGCCACATCATGCGAAAAGTTGACTCATTGGAAACGACTCTGATGCTGGGAGGGATTGGGAGCAAGAGGAGAAGGGGAAAACAGAGGATGAGATGGCTGGATGGCATCACTGACTCAATGGACGTGAGTCTGAGTGAACTCTGGGTGTTGATGATGGACAGGGAGGCCTGGCGTGCTGTGATTCATGGGGTCGCAAAGAGTTGGACACAACTTAGCGACTGAACTGAACTGAATCTAGCAAGGATAGATTATCCCTGGGCTTTCTTGGTGACTGCCTGTAATGCAGGAAACCCAGGTTCAATCCATCAGTTGGGGAGATCTTCTGGAGAAGGAAATCTCAACCTGCCTGGGAAATCTCACGGATAGAGGAAATTCGTGGGCTACAGTCCATGGGAAGACAAGAGATGAACATGACTTAGCAACTAAACTACTACTAATCTAACAAGGACAGGAGAAAGTGATGACATGCTACTAAAATGGCTCTGGGAATCTTGGAAAAAGTACCCATTCTAAGTAAAAAAACGATGGGCTAGGACTACAATGGTGAGAAGGAATCAAAAAGCTCAGAGAAGCAGGCATTATTTATTATATAAGGCCAGAAAATTCAACAGTTCATTATATTCTGCAGAAAGTCCCAGAGGATAATCTATTCATCAAAACAATATGGAATTTACTGGTGAAAAAAACAGAATTAGGAATTTTGAAAAACTCTGTGAATGTCTATATAAAAATATCATAAATTTAATGCTTAAAACAACACACATTTATTCTGTAACAGTTTCCATTGGTCTGGAATCCAGGCATGGTTTAACTGTGTTCTCTGCTTCAGAGTCTCAAAGTGCCAGCCAGGCAGCATTCCTTCCTGGGGCTCTGGATTCCCTTCTAAGCTTGCATAAATGTTGACAGAATTCATTTCTTTGCAGAACTCAGATCTCCAGCTTCTTACTAGCGACCATTCTGAGGTAGTAATGGAGGCTGCCTCTCCACATAAAGTTTAGAATCAGTTTGCTGATATCCGTAAAATAGCTTACTGGGATTTCGCATGGTATTGCTTTGAATTTACAGATCAAATTGGAAAGAATTGACATCTTGACAATACTCAGTCTCCCTATCCATGAATATGGAATATCTACTTATTTAGTTCTTTGATTTTGCTCATCAGAGTTTTTTATTTTTCCTCATTTAGATCTTGAATATATTTGGTTAAATTTATATCTAAGTATTTCATTTATTTTGGATACTAATGTAAATGATATCAAGTTTTTAATTTCAAATTCCATTTGTACATTGTTGGCATATAGGAAAGCAATTCACTTTTGCATATTAACTTTGTATCCTGCAACCTTGCTTATTAATTTTAGAAGTTATTGATTCTTTCTGATTTTCTACATAGACAATCATATAATCTGCAAAGACAATTTTATGTGTGTAAATTATGCACATTACAGATCTTCATATTTTAACCTGTTTTTTAAAGGTTGTATTGACCTAGTTTTGAGGATTTGGCTAGAGCTTTCTTTCTTCCTTTGTTTCTTTTGGGCTGTGCTGGGTCCTGATTGCTTTGTGCATGCTTTCTCTAGTGGCAAGCAAAGGCTACTTACTCTTCATTATGGTACACAGTCTTCCCATTGTGTTGGCTTCTCTTGTTGCAGAGCACAGGCTGTAGGTGCAGAGTCTTCAATAGTTGAGGTGTGTAGACTAGGGCATGAAGGCTTCAGTAGTTGTGGCACAAAGCCTCAGTAGTTGTGGCTCACAGGCCCTACAGCATGCAGACTTCAGTAGTTGTGGCATATGGGCTCAATAGTTGTGACTCACAGACTCTAGAGTGTGGGCTTAATTGTGGTGCATGGACTTAGTTTCTCTTCAGCATATGGAATTTTCTCAGACCACAGATCAAACCTGTGCCCCTGCACTTGCTGGCATGTTCTTATCCACTGTACCACGAGAGAAGTCCCAGTTCTCCTTCTTCAGTAACTAATTAAGTCCACATGCAAACCACTTTCTGAAATGTGCTCTCACGCTCTGGGCCACTATGAACATGCTCTTATCACCTCTGGGCTCAGGTACTAGACAGCAAGGTACAAGACTAGATAGCTCTGATACCTGAGAGTATGGGAAGTTATTCAAATCAGCCAATCTACAGGAAGCCCACAAAACGTAGCTAACCCTACTCTACTTGCCATACATAAGCTTACCTCTAGAGCTCCAGCTTGCTCTTATTTTTCCTCAGATACAACCAACCTGCTGTATGTCTCTGTCTGGTGGCCTTCTCTCCTTCAGAGCTGTAAGTAATGAAGAGTTCAGCCTTTCATCTATCTTCGTGTCAGTGTGCTGTGTTCCACGATCAAAAGAATTTTTAAATCTTATAACAGACTATTCCAGCTTTACATAGGAAAGATAAAACTAAATCATCCTTTGATTTTTTTTTTCTTTTTAATCACCCATAATTTGCATAGACCATTAAAAGTTTCTTTAAAATCTCACAGCTCTTATTTTATTTTGATCCCTCTCTTCATACTAACCCACTGAGAAAGGCAGGGTAAGAACTATTGTTTCTACTTTATAGCTAAGGAAAATGAAACTTCAAGAATTGAAGTGACTTGCCTAAAACAGAACAGTCAATAATGGACAGAGCTGGGAATTACAAGATATTGTGTTTCTAAGTACTGTTCCCTCATGTTATTTCCAATTGTCATCTACTAATCCATCCATCCACCCATCCATATATCCATCCAAAATTATGGAACATATATTATAAACCAGGTAAACAGTAGGCTCTGAAGCATATGGAGATGAATCTGGCACAATCTGTGTACTTAAAAGATCACAAGAAATAGATATGTAAAAGAAAATTGTAATATAATACATTGTCATTGTTGCTGTTGTTTAGTTGCAAGTCATGTCTGACTCTTTACAACACCATGGACTGTATAGCCCATCAGGCTCCTCTACCCTTGGGATTTCCCAAGAAAGAATACTGGAGTGGATTGCTATTTTTTTTTCTCTAGGGGACCATCCTCCCCTGAGGATCAAACCCACATCTCCTGCTTGACAGGTAGATTATTTACCACTGATCCATCTGGGAAGCACAAAACAGTGCATTAGGTTCTATTAGAAAGTACTTGGTGCTCTATAGCGTTGTAAGTGGGATATTTACCCCAAGCCAATGGAATGTTTTGCATTACCACTGAAGACTGAATCATGTGACTGTCATGTATTAATAGAAGCCAATTACATGATGAGAGAGAGCAACATTCAATTTATTTCCCCAAACACTTAACAGAAAACATGCTGAGCATTCAATTTCAAAGATTAACACCAGGGATCCTTCCTTCAAGGAGTGTATTTGTTACTAGGGGAGACATGTATGTAAAAGAACATATTAACAATTAAGTGTTCTCTAATCTTGCCAGGTAAAAAACTGCCTGTAGGTTTTCCTTTTCATCACTTTAAATATTTTGCACCACTCTCTTCTGACTTGTAGTTTCTGCTGAAAAGTCAGCTGATAGCATTACATGTGTGTGTGTGTAAAATTATCTTTATATATATATATATATATATATATATATATATGAACTATGAAAACAACCCCTAATTAATTAAATGGCAACACACACTTATCTATCAATAGTTACTTTAAATGTAAATTTAATAAATGCTCCAATCAAAAGACAGATAGTGGCTGAATGGCTACAAAATCAAGGCCCATATGTGTGCTGCCTATAGGAGAAACTTCAGATCTAAAGACACAAACAGATCAAAAGTGAGGGGATGATAAAAGTTATTCTATGAAAATGGAAATGAAAAAAAAAGTCAGAGTATTAATACTTATATCATACAAAATACACTTTAAAACGAAGACTGTAACAAGAAACTTCCCTGGCGGCTCAGCAGTAAAGAATCCCCCTGCAGTGCAGTAGGTGCTGCAGATGTGGGATTGATTCCTGGGTAGAGAAGATCCCCTGGAGGAGGAATTGGCAACCCACTCCAATATTCTTGCCTGGAGAATCCCATGGACAGAGGAGCCTAGCAGGCTACAGACCATATGGTCACAATGACTCAGACATGACTGAAGCAACTAAGCATTGCATATGCATAACAAGAGACAAGAAGGATATTACACTAGGATCAAGGGATCAATCCAAAAGGGGATACAACAGTTATAAATATATATATATATGCACCCATCCTAAATATATACAGCAAATAGTAACAGACATAAAGAGAAACAATGACAATAACACAAAAATATCAGGGTAAGACTTTAACACTCCTTTAACAATTTTGATAATTTAACATTTAATGTTAATGGACAGATCACCCAGACCAAAAAAATCAGTGAGGAAACACTGGCTTTAAATGACACATTGGACCAGACAGACTTAATAGATAAAGATAATACTCTACCCAAAAGGAGAATACACATTCTATTCAACTGCACATGGAATATTTTCCAGGATATATAGTATACTAGGCCATAAAACAAATATCAGTAAATTTAAGAAAACAAATCATATCAAGCATTTTTTTCTGACCACAGCAGTTTGATACTAGAAAGAAAAAGAAAAATAACTACAAAAATGCAAAAAAAAAAAAAAATGAAGGCAAAACAATATACTGGACTTACCTTGTCTGTCAGCTGGTAAAGAATCCTGACCTAAAGGCCATCCTGGCCTATGGAGCAAACCCACATCACCTGCTTGGCAGGCAGATTCTTTACCACTGATCCAATTGGGAAGCACAAAACAATGCGTTAAGTTCTATTGGAAAGTACTTGGTGCTCTATAGGGCTGGAGGTGGGGTATTTACCCTAAGCCAAAAAAATGTTTTCCATTACGACTGAAGATTGAACAGTGTGACAATCACGTATTAATAGAAACACAAAGGAGAAAAGGAAAGATATACCCATTTGAACGCAGAGTTCCAAAGAATAAAAAGGAGAGAAGAAAGCCTTTCTGAGCAATCAGTGCAAAGAAATAGAAGAAAACAATAGAATGGAGAAGACTAGAGATTTCTTCAAAAAAATTAGAGATACCAAGGGAACACTTCATGCAAAGGTGGCTCAATAAAGGACAGAAATGGTATGGACCTAACAGAAGCAGAAGATATTAAGAATAGGTGGCAGGAATACACAGAAGAACTGCACAAAAAGATCTTCATGACCCAGTTAATCACGATGGTGTGATCACTCACCTAGAGCCAGACATCCTGGAATGTGATGTCAAGTGGGCCTTACGAAGCATCACTACGACAAAACTAGTGGAGGTGATGGAATTCCAGGTGAGCTATTTCAAATCCTAAAAGGTGATGCTGTGCACATGCTGCACTCAGTATGTCAGCAAATTTGGAAAACTGAGCAGTGGCCACAGGACTGGAAAAGGTCAGCTTTCATTCCAATCCCAAAGAAAGGTAATGCCAAAGTATGCCCAAACTACCACAGAATTGCACTCATCTCACACACTAGTAAAGTAATGATTAAAATTCTCCAAGCCAGGCTTCAACAATACATGAACAGTGTACGTGCAAATGTTTATGCTGGTTTTAGAAAAGGCAGAGGAAGCAGAGATCAAATTGCCAACATCCATTGGATTATAAAAACCAACAAAAAACAAGAAAAGCATCTATTTCTGCTTTATTGACTATGCCAAAGCCTTTGACTGTGTGGATCACAACAAACTATGGAAAAATATGACAGATGGGAATACCAGACCACCTGATCTGCCTCCTGAGAAATCTGTATGCAGATCAAGGAGCAACAGTTAGAACTGAACATGGAACAACAGACTGGTTCCAAATAGGGAAAGGAGCACCCTTTGTCACCCTGCTTATTTAACTTGTATGCAGAGTACATCATGAGAAACGCTGGACTGGATGAAGCACAAGCAGAGTAGGAATCAAGATTCCTAGGAGATATATCAATATCCTCAGATATGCAGATGACACCTTCCTTATGGCAGAAAGCTAAGAAGTACTAACAGCCTCTTGATGAAAGTGAAAGAGAACAGTGAAAAAGTTGTCTTAAAACTCAACATTTAGAAAACTAAGATAATGGAATCTGGTCCCATCACTTCATGGAAAATAGATGGAATCAATAGAAACAATGACAGACATCTTTTGGGGCTACAAAATCTCTGCAGCTGGTGACTGCAGCCACGAAATTACAAGATGCTTTCTCTTTGGAAGAAAAGTTAAGACCAACCTAGACAGCATATTAAAGCGCAGAGACATTACTTTGCCAACAAAGGTACATGTAGTCAAAGCTATAGTTTTTCCAGTAGTCATGTATGGATATGAGAATTGGACTATATAGAGAGCCCCTTGGACAACAAGGATATGCAACCAGTCCATCCTAAAGGAAATCAGTCCTAAATGTTCATTAGAAGGACTAATGTTGAAGCTGAAACTCCAATACTTTGGTTACCTGATGTGAACAACTGACTCATTTGAGAAGACTCTGATGCTGTGAAGGATTGAAAGTGGGAGAAGTGGATGACAGAGGATGAGGTGGTTGGATGGCATCACCAACTCAAAGGACATGAGTTTAAGTAAATTCCAGTAAATGGATAGGGAAGCCTGGCGTCCTACAGTTCATAGGGTTGCAAAGAGTCAGACAAGACTGAGTGACTGAACTGAACTGAAACACTATATAGCTAAATAACTAATAGGCAACTAAAGAAACATACAGTACTGTTTGCTATATATGAAAATTGTTTAGAGTAAAACCTGAGTTTTCATCACAAGGATTTTTTTAAAATTTATTTAATCTTCTATCTATATGAGATGATGGATGCAGATGTGCATTAAACTTACTGTGGTAGTGATTTCATGATGTATGTAAGTCAAATCAACACACTGTACACCTTAAACTTATACAATGCTGTATGTCAACTATATCTCAAGAAAACTGGAATAAAAAAAATTAAATATGCTTGTGTAACTGAAGTAACTGTTAGCCAATGAGAGTACTACCTCATCTCACACTGGCTAAGCACATAAAGGTCTTACTCTTAAAATAGTCAATTAGTACACCAAGTGATTTTAACTTTTGGCATAGGTCTTTGAAAACTTCTGTGCTTTGCATCAGAGATTCTTCTACTAAAAGATTATTTGATTAGCTCCGTTGTTTCTGCCCTACCTCTTTAAAGTCACCTGGGATTTTCTGTCAAGACTGGTACACTTGCCTCTTAGCAATATATAATACCACTTAGCAGTTCTGTTTAGAGATATGAATATAAGGAAAGAACTGAACATGTCACGTTAAAATTTTGGAAACAACAGTACCAAAAATTGAATTGAAAAGCAATGCACACATATCCATATCACAACACAGGTAATTCTAATTTCTAGTGAGGTAAAAAGAAGACAGAATCTCAGCTCAGATTAATTTTACACCATTATAACTTCAACCTTTTCCTCTTCAGTGGCCCTGACTGACCTTGACTGACTCTCCCAGTGGTGCACTGCCTGGTAGGACTATGAATCATGCCAGAAATCAGATATATCCAAAGGCAGACCTGCCATTCCTCATAAAAGTAATTTGGGAAGCGTATGTACAATGACATTAACACTAATGCTAAGGGGAGTGGAATATTTCTTTCACATTAAGAGCAAGTTTCTTGAGGCACCAGAAAAATCCCTCTGGTTATGTAAATGAAAATAGGACTTAAAAAGACAGTCATAAAGCAAAAAGGGGAGTCGGGAAGAGTATAATACATGTACACATATAATGAATACATATGATTGAAAGTGAAATTTGATGTTGTTTCCCTCTAACTACTTCTGCATTCTGATTTTCATATAGCACACACATTTCCTGTCATTCATTCTCGAGATTTTAAAAGCATTCCATTTTGTAATTTCCAATATAAAAAAATCAATTTTTGAGTTTTTATTTTAGATCTTTATGTCTGCAGCTCTACCCACCAGAAATTACCTCCACACTCACACATCTGCCTAAACTGTAACCTATCCCCAACCTCTTGCCATACTCAGCTGTCTTTTCATTGAATTTCTAGCAGAGTTAGAAGCAATTCCAATTAGTCATACCTTAGATGTTTTGCTTCAAATCCTTCAAGACTCAACTCAAACTTCTGTAAGTTTTTCCTGACCCCAGAGTTATTATTTAGTTGCCCTTCTTATATTTACATAGTACCCAATTTATGTTGTTATGCTAACGCTTATAATATTGTAATTGAAAATTTGCAAATCTGTATCCAGAAACTGCTTCAGAAATTTATTGTGGCAGTAAACTTGTTTTATCCATATGGTAGATTACCTAGTACTTGGAAAAAAATCAGGAAATGACTTCATAATTGTTTAAAAAATAGCAATGATATAGACAAACCATTGGGAAATGTAGTGAAAACAAAAGATATACCCATTTGAATGCAGAGTTCCAAAGAAGAGCAAGGAGAGATAAGAAAGCCTTCTTCAATGATCAATGCAAAGAAAAACACCAATACAGTATACTGACACATATATATGGAATTTAGAACACAGTAATGATGACCCTATATGTGAGACAACAAAGAGACACAGAGGTATAGAGTGAACCTTTGGACTCCGAGGGAGAGGGAAAGGGTGGGATGGTTTGGGAGAATGGCAATGAAACATGTATATTTTCTTGTAAGAAACGAAGCGCCAATCTATGTTCAATGTAGGATGCAGGATGCATGGGGCTGATGCACAGGATGATTCAAGTAGAGGATGTGGGGTGGGAGATGGGAGAGGGCTTCGGCATTGGGAGATTGTGTTCACCTATGGCTGATTCGTGTCAATGTATGGCAAAACAAATACAGTATTGTAATTTAAAAAAATAAATTTAATAATTAAAAAAAGAAATAGAGGAAAACAATAGAATGGGGAAGACTAGAGATTTCTTCAAGAAAATTCGAGATACCAAGGGAACATTTCATGCAAAGATGGGCTCGATAACGGGCAGAAATGGTATGGACCTAACAGAAGCAGAAGATATTAAGAAGAGGTGGCAAGAGTACTTAGAATATCTGCACAAAAAAGATCTTCATGACCCAGATAATCATGATGGTGTGATCACTCACCTAGAGCCAGACATCCTGGAATGTGAAGTCAAGTGGACCTTACAAAGCATCACTATGAACAAAACTAGTGGAGATGATGGAATTGCAGTTGAACTATTACAAATCCTGAAAGATGACGCTGTGCACATGCTGCACTCAATATGCCAGCAAATTTGGAAAACTCAGCAGTGGCCATAGGGCTGGCAAAGGTCAATTTTCTTTCCAATCCCAAAGAAAGGCAATGCCAAAGAATGCTCAAACTACTGCACAATTACATTCATCTCACATGCTAGTGAAGTAATGTTCAAAATTCTCCAAGCCAGGCTTCAGCAATATGTAAACCATGAACATCCTGATGTTCAGTCTGGTTTTAGAAAAGGCAATGGAACCAGAAATCAAATTACCAACCATCTGCTGGATCATCAAAAAGTGAGAGAGTTCCATAAAAAATATCTATTTCTGCTTTATTGACTATGACTAAACCTTTGACTGTGTATCACAAAAAATGTGGAAAATTCTGAAAGAGATGGGAATACCAGACCACCTGACCTCCCTCTTGAGAAACCTATATGCAGGTCAGGAAGCAACAGTTAGAACTGGACATGGAACAACAAACTGGTTCCAAATAGGAAAGGAGTACATCAAGGCTGTATATTGTCACTTTTCTTATTTAACTTCTATGCAGAGTACATCATGAGAAATGCTCAGCTTGAAGAATCACAAGAAGGAATCAAGATTTCTGGGAGAAATATAAATAACCTCAGATAGGCAGATGACACCACCTTTATGGCAAAAAGTGAAGAAGAAGAAGAGCCTCTTGATGAAAGTGAAAGAGGAGACTGAAAATGTTTGCTTAAAAATAACATTCAGAAAACTAAATCTTGGCATCTGGTTCCATCACTTCATGGCGAATAGATGGGGAAAAAAGTGGATACAGTGCCAGTCTTTAATTTTGGGCTCCAAAACCACTGCAGATGGTGATTTCATCTATGAAATTGAAAGATGCTTACTCCTTGGACGGAATGTTATGCCCAACCTAGACAGCATATTAAAAAGCAGAGACATTATTTTGCCAACAAAGGTCCATCTACTCAAGGCTGTGATTTTCCCAGAGTCATGTATGGATGTGATATTTGGACTATAAAGAAAGTTGAATGGCAAAGAATTAATGGTTTTGAACTGTGGTGTTGGAAAAGACTCTTGAGAGTCCCTTGGTCTGCAAGGAGATCCAGCTAGTCCATCCTAAAAGAGATCAGTCTTGGATGATCATTGGAAGGACTGATGTTGAAGCTGAAACTCCAATACTTTGGCCACTTGATGGGAAAACCTGACTCATTTGAAAAGACCTTGATGCTGGGAAAAATTGAGGGCAGGAGGAAAAATGGACGACAGAGGATGAGACACCTGGATGGCATCACTGACTCATTGGATATGAGTTTGGATAAATTCCGGGAGTTGGCGATGAACCGGGAGGCCTGGTGTGCTTTGGTTCATGGGGTCGCAAAGAGTCGGACATGACTCAGTGACTGAACTGAACTGAATGAAAACAAAAGAGTAAATTTAAATAGAAAAATATAGAAATGGATAGATTATTTTTCCAGGCAAGAATGCTAGAATTGATTGCCACTTCCTTCTTCAGGGGATCTTCCCTACACAGGAATTGAACCCAGGGACTGAATTCTCAGATCCTGCCATGTCTTCTGCATTGCAAATGCAGTTTCTCTACCACTGAGCCACCTGGGAAGCCCATAGATATAGAGGAGATTTCATTAATAATGAAGACATTCTTTAGAAAATAAATTATTTGTGAGAATATAAAAACTATCAAAATTGGCATAAGAAGAAAACTTAGAAAGACTAACAATCATGAAAAGAATAGGAAATACTATTAAATCTGCTTTAAAAGTCATCAGGCCTAGACAGTTGGTGGTAGAGTTCTTTACACCAATGGCTCCCAATTGGCAAGTGTGTGTTTGGGGATTTGACCCTAGGGGGTAATTTGGAAATGTCTGGAGACGTTTGGGCTTGTCACAATGTGGGGGTTGAGGGAGTGCTACTGACATTTCATGGGTAGAGACCAGTGATGATGCTAAACATCATATACTGCACAGGACAGATCCCACAACAAAGATTTGTCCTTCTCAAAATGTCAATAGTGGCAAAGCTGAGAAACCCTGCTGTACACTTCTAAAGAAAAAAGCAATTTCTATGCTATATGCAACAGGTGAACATATAAGAAAAGGAGGAGAGCTCCTCAAAGCAGCTTCTAATGCAAATATTACTGATACTCAAATATGAGAAAGATAATACCAAAAACATATAGGCCCCTGTAGATTGATTTTTTACATATATACACAGACACACACACACATATGTATGTATCAACAACAAAAAAAAAAGTAAAGGATCAAATCTAGAAGTATATATAAAACATATGTAATAATGGGTTCTATTATTGCTAAGAATGCATGATATGAGACCTACCCTCTTAAATTCTTGAGTACACAATACAGTATTAACTATAGATAGTGTTATACATCAGATCTCCGGAAGTTATTCATTTTGCATAAGTGAGACTTTTTACCTGTTAAACAGTAACTCCCGATTTCCATTCCCTTGGCAACCACCATTCTACTCTCTGTAAGTTTGACTAGCTTCCTCATATAAGTTGAATCATGTAGTACTTTTCCTTCTGCCTCTAGCTTACTTCTCTTAACGTAACGTTTTCCAGGTTCACCCATGTTGTCACAAATGATAGGATTTCCTCTTCTAAGTCTTAGTAATATTACATTACATTTTCTCTATCCACTCATCTGTCAGTGGACATTTAGGTCATTTCCAAAACTTGCCTATTGTGAATTATGCTGCAGTAAATGGGAATGCAGGTATATACTTGAGATTCTGATTTTAATTCTTTTGGATAAATACCAGAAGTAGGACTGGTGGTTAATATGAGAATTCTAACTTTAATTTCTATGTTTTATATGCTTAAATATATTCATATATATATTTAGTTTTTATACTCTTGTCTGTAATGGCTGCACCATTTTAAATTTCTACCACAATATAAAGTGGTTCTAATTTCTTCTCACCAACAACACTTCTTATCCTTTGGGTTTTTTTGATAATAACTAAACTAACAGGTGTGAGGTGATAGATCACTGGATTTTATTTGTATATCAATTATTTTATACATTATTGAGATAGTTATTATATAATGTTTGAAAATTTGCTAGTAAAATTAATTATTGATAGATCACTGCTGCTGCTGCTGCTAAGTTACTTCAGTCGTGTCTGACTCTGTGTGACCCCATAGATGTCAGCCGAGGAAACTTTATTTTTTTTTCAGTTAATTTTATTGTGGTTAAAAATATAACATCAAGTTTACTATATTAACCATTCTTAAATGCAGAGTTCAGTAGTATTAATTATAGTCATATTGTTGTACAACAGATTTCTACAACTATTCATCTTACAAAACTGAAACTCTACTCATTAAACACTAATTTTCCCTCCTTCCTACCCACAGCTTTTGGCAACCATCTTTCTACTTTTTGTTTTTATTATTTGACAAGTTAAGATATTGTACATGAATAGAAGTATCTAAAGGACAATATCTGTCCTTTCATTTAGTTTTGTTTTGGTTACACCATCCAGCGTGTGGGATCATAGTTCCCCTACCAGGTACTGAACCTGGGCCCCCGACAGAGAAAGCACTGACTGGAACACCAGGAAATTTTGAGTATCTGTCCTTTTGTAATTGGCTTATTTTACTTAGCATAATATCCTCAAGATGAATCAAAATTAAGCATGTGACAGGATTTCCTTCTTTTCTGAGGTTGTATTATATTCGATTGTGTATACATATATACCACATTTCCTCTTTTTTTTTTCCAAATTTACTGAAACATATCTGACATTTAACATTGTGTAAAATTAACATGCATGTGATGACATATTTGAATACTGTGAAATGGTTACTATAGTAGGTTTAGTTAATACCTTCATCATATCAGATAATTATCACTTCTTTTGTGTGGTAAGAACATTTAAAATCTACTTTCTTAACAACTTTCAAGTATATAATACAGTATTGTGGCACAGTGGTAAAGAATATATCTGAGAATGCAGAAGACACAGGTTCAGTCCCTGGGTCAAGAAGATCCCCTGAAGTAGGAAATGAAAACCCACTCCAGTATTCCTGCCTGGAGAATCCCATGGACAGAGGATCCTGGTGTGCTATATTCCGTGGGGTTGCAAAGAGTTGTATACGACTGAGGGACTGAGCACATAACTATAATCACCAGCCTGGAACTTTGTACCCTATCTCAAAATCTTCCCATTTTCCCTATCCCCAGTTCCTGGAAACCATCATTCTATATTCTTGATAGAACTTAATGATGGAGCCTGAGAAACAATTAGCAGTATCCATGTCCCTCTACTGCCCTTTGAGAGTGCTATCTGCTGCTATCCCAGCCTCTTTCCACCCCCTAACCCCCAGTTATGCAGCTCATGACTTAGTATTCTGGATACCAGGATATGATAAAAATAGGCCTCTTTGGCATTGTCGCATATATCTAGGGGAAAGCTCAGTTATGTTCTCACTTTCCCGAGCAGGAGAAATCACGGGCTGAGAAAGTGTTGCTTGGCACTGAGCTGTGTCACCTTTGGGAAGGGGTGATATGGATAAAGTCAAACTGGTGTCCTTGCTCTCCTCCAATGGGTCCAAAGTCATCTGGGTGTGTTTATTTGGTTGTTTTTTTGGGGGGAGTTTTGGCTCCAACTGTGTTGGAATTTCTCTGATGGAAACCAGAACTCCCACAAAGCTCTCACCTGTATGTTATTGTCTAAGACAGTGTTCTCCAGGGGTTCCTATATGGTGATTGAGATTCAGTTGGTTCCTGAATCACTGCAGTGTCCACAGCCAGGGCTGAGGTTAATGCACAATTATTCAATGCATAGGTGAGTGAGATTCTTTACAGTTCCTTTGTTGTATGGTGCTGGATCCCAAAGTTCCCACAAAGACTTCTGTTTGTCCCTGGATAGATACAGAATTGTTGATGTTGGAGAGGGGGATACACTGCAGGATGTCTTCTTCAGCCATGTTGCTGACATCACCCCCATATAAAATTTTAAAAGATGAGAAACACTTCTTAATAAATAGAGAAAATATTTTGGGTAATTAAAAAAATATTCCTGACAAACTTTTAGCAAATGAAAAATAAACAGGCACTAACATGATAAACCGCAGACAACATCACAGTTCTTTGTGGAACATCATCATATAGACAGACCCATTAGACTAAACAGTATTTGAGCAGAAACCTGGATGAAAGGATAGAAGAAGCTATCAGAAAATTTTGTAGAAGAGTATTCCAAAAAGAAAGAGAATAGCCAATGGAACAGCCTTAAGTGTGGCTAGAACAGTTAAGAAAAAGCCAAAAGATCAGTGTGGCAGAGTGTAGTGACCAAGAGGGTTAGATTTCATTCTGAGTACAATGGGCACCCAGGGAGGGTTTGAGCAGAGAGTAATATATGATCTACATTCAATGTATTCTGGTTTTCTTCTTTAATTAACAACACTACCAATTAACCAGAAAGGAAAAATCGAAGGCATCTTTAGCAACCCCATATATATTACATCGTGTCAGCAAGGTTTGCTGATTCTGCTCCTCCAGTAACTCTTCCAAGTGGCCCTTTCTTTGCAGTCTATTGCTACTACCTATGTTCATGCCCCATAATCTCTCATCTGGACCACTGCAATTACCTTCTTAATGGGCCTTATGCCACCAATCCAGACATCATGCTGATGAGCATTATTTTCTTGAAATACAAAAAAGATACCTTATTTCAAAAACTTCAATAACTAATACTTCACAAGAAAATCTAAGCTCTTTGGATTTCCCTGGTGGCATAGTGGTTAGGACCCTGTGCTCCCAATGTAGAGGGTATGGGTTCAATCCCTTGTCAAGGAACTAAGATCCTACATGCTGCATCACTTGGTCAAAAAAAAAAAAAAAAAAAAAGAAAGAAATCCAAGTTTTTTTAACTTAACATTCTAGGTCCTTCTTAACCCTTGCTTGATTACCTATACAGCTCCATTTCCCCCGTCATACCAAGGAAGTGAATCTCTTCTCTGGACTAATTGTTAATTTTTCAAACACTTTCCACTGTTTCCTCCCTCTGGTCCTTTGCTTGCTTTGTTAACTTAGTCTCTCTAAGACTGACTTTTGGACTGACAATTTCTGAAAGTGTCTTACCATTTTTCTAATTATCAAGGAGCATACTATCTTTCAAATGATCTCCAAAGGAAATTTGTTTCACAGTATATTAAAAAAAAATTCTGTTCTTAAATATGTTTAGAAAACACTGGGGTAAAGAGGTTGGCAGCTTTCTCTGCTGTAAAAATTTTAACAGATTCTAACATGTATTGACACATCAAGATGGGTATTGAACAGATGATTTTCTATTTAAACCATGAAACTGTTAAAATCATGAAACAATTTTTTAAATGAAATATTATGTGCAACTACTGCTCTATTGGATGTATTTGGTAAAATAGAGAAAAGGTGATTTATTCTTCTCCTAAGTGATTCTCTTATTCTCTTTGATTCTTTTCAAATGAATTGAAGTTTCCATGGATTTAAACCTACTCAATGAAATGATAAGCCTCAACAAAGCTACAACCATCTCTAATATTTTTAAGTCACCAAAATTCATTCACATTTAATTTAAGAGAATTCCATTTTACAGCTCTCAGCAAGTTCAGTTCAGAACAAAAGCAATCTCAGACAGTAATCATCTCTCAGCTTAGTCCAGTTGCTCAGTCTTGTCCAATTCTTTGTGACCCCATGAATCGAAGCATGCCAGGCCTCCCTGTCCATCACCAACTCCTGGAGTTCACTCAAATTCATGTCCACTGAGTTGGTGATGTCATCCAGTCATCCCACCCTCTGTCACCCCCCTTTTTCTCCTGCCTCCAATCCCTCCCAGAATCCGAGTCTTTTCCAATGAGTCAACTCTTCGCATGAAGTGGCCAAAGTACTGGAGTTTCAGCTTTATCATCAGTCCTTCCAAAGTATATCCAAGACTGATATCGTTTAGAATGGACTGGTTGGATTTCCTGACAGCCCAAGGGCTTCTCAAGAGTCTTCTCCAACACCACAGTTCAAAAGTATCAATTATTTGGTGCTCAGCTTTCTTCACAGTCCAACTCTCACATCCATACATGACTAGTGGAAACCATAGCCTTGACTAGATGGACCTTTGTTGGCAAAGTAATGTCTCTGCTTTTGAATATACTATCTAGGTTGGCCATAACTTTTCTTCCAAAGAGTAAATGTCTTTTAATTTAATGGCTGCAGTCACCATCTGCAGTGATTTTGGAGCCCAGAAAAATAAAGTCTGACACTTTTTCCCCATCTATTTGCCATGAAGTGATGGGACCTGATGCCATGATCTTAGTTTTCTGAATGTTGAGCTTTAAGCCAAAGTTTTCACTCTCATCATCTCTCAGATTAATCCAAAAACTTACTAGAAGATACTTATAATGATATATACAATGTGTTAATGTCGCTACTGGGAGTAAGCTCAGAAATATAAAAACACAGTGCGTGATTTATATCACTTATTTCATCAAATATATGCAACGGCCCACTTCTGTTGAGTTTACTCACTCAGATGAGAATCTTAAAGCCATGTAAATTCATGCAGAGAGGAACAGAAGGATAAAAATAGATTAAATGAGGGATTGCTTGAACCCCAACATATCCCTACATGTGATGATAAGCATCTCCAAACAAGAACAGGAACAAATTCCCTCCTAAGCTCTGTGTGCTTCTGAGTGTGTGTGTGTGTGTGTGTGTGTGTGTGTGTGTGTGTGCGTGCGCACGCATGTGTATGAAAATACATCTTGGTAGCTTTGAACCCAACTTTTAATGGCAGCCATTAAAATAAACTTTCTGGCTGGCTGAACCATTTCTTGTAAAGTCTCTTTGTATATGAGGGCATGTCTTTCATCACTCTTTGTTTATAATAGACATGTACTCTGAACTCTGGTTAGCAATTTTGCTAATTGATACAACACTCAGTACTTAATACTGTAATAACTTGTTTGGCTCCTTACCAATGTCACCTCAGTCATCATTTTTGGGCAAAGTAATCCAGATCCTGAGACCAAGCACTTTTCAGACAGGGAAAATTTAAAGAGGGTTACATCCTGATCTTTTAAATACAACTTAAAATTAGCCATGTTGTACAAAGCCTTCTGATATTCATTCCCCCTTTCCTTGGTAAAGCTATGTGATGGCAATATAGGGGTCCCAGGCAATGAAACATGATCTAAGACAATAAGTTAGCTCCATACCTCTTTGACGGGGTTTCCCAGGTGGCACTAGTGGTAAAGAACCCACTTGACAATGCAGGAGACATAAAAGACTCGGGTTCGATACCTGGGTCATGAAGATACCCTGGAGAAGGGCATGGCAACCCACTCCAATATTCTTGTCTGGAGAATCCCATGGACAGAGGAGCCTGGTAGGCTACAGTCCATAGGGTCTCAGAAAGTTGGACACGACTGAAGCTACTTAGCATGCACACATGCATACCTCTTTGATAGTGATAGACGGGGAAACAGTGGAAACAGTGTCAGACTTTGTTTTTTTGGGCTTCAAAATCACTGCAGATTGTGATTGTAGCCATGAAACTAAAAACACTTACTCCTTGGAAGGAAAGTTATGACCAACCTAGATAGCACATTCAAAAGCAGAGACATTACTTTGCCAACAAAGGTTCGTCTAGCCAAGGCTGTGGTTTTTCCAGTGGTCATGTATGGATGTGAGAGTTGGACTGTGAAGAAAGCTGAGTGCTGAGGAATTGATGCTTTTGAACTGTGATGTTGGAGAAGACTCTTGAGAGTCCCTTGGATGGCAAGGAGATCCAACCAATCCATTCTGAAGGAGATCAGTCTTCAGTGTTCCTTGGAAGGAATGATACTAAAGCTGAAACTCCAGTACTTTGGCCACCTCATGAGAAGAGTTGACTCACTGGAAAAGATTCTGATGCTGGGAGGGATTGGGGGCAGAAGGAGAAGTGGGAGGCAGGAGGAGAAGTGTATGACAGAGGATGAGATGGCTGGATGGCATCACTGACTCGGTGGACGTGAGTCTGAGTGAACTCCAGGAGTTGGTGATGCACAGGGAGGCTTGGTGTGTTTCAATTCATGGGGTCGCAAAGAGTCCGACACGACTGAGCGACTGAACTGAACTGAACTAAACTTAATGTTGAGGTTGACATGTTTTGGCCAGTGAAATATAAGAAAAGTCTGCAGAGGCTGAAGGGTTAGAGGTTTACAGAAAAAAAAAATCTTCATGAGGATAGAGTAGTTCAGATTTAACTTCTTCTTGCTTGTGTATGTAACTACAAAGACAGGATGCTTAGAGCTGTGGCAGGCATCTGTTGTGCATGAAGAGAAAGGAAAGATATTCATACAATAAAAGAGCCGGTCAACAGCCCTGAAATCATTTAGCTAGATTAACCTGAAATTGCCTATCCCTCAATTCCAGATATGAGATTAACAAACACATTGTGTAAGCTACTTTTAGTTGGGTATTCAATCACTTGCTGAACTAATAAAACTAGATTTCACAAATGGGGCTTCCACCTTGTTTTCATGCCGAGTCTTCATCTCATACCTAATTTGAAAACCAGGATGCAATATTATTTTTATGTCAGACTACCCTCTTCTGTTCACTATCAAGTATTTCAGTCCCTCCAGGTATGAGATTACCTTATTGTCTTCTTTATGCCAATATTTTTTCAATATTTTTTCAAGTCCTTTAAGCATTTTCAGATCTGGGAATACTGATCCGATATCTGTATGCAAATGTGTATCACCATAACTTGTGCTAATCTACCCTGGTTTCAAGTGAAATCTTGATTATACTTCCTACTGCTACACGCTATCATGCTTGTCTATAGGATAGATTCCAATCACTGTCTTGCCAGGTGGAAGTCATGGATCACTGGTTTTCAATCTAGGGAGTAGGTTTAAATATTGGGTGAATATTATAATCACCTTGGGAGCTTAAAAATTATCTAGTATCTGGGCCACACCCAAGAAAAATTAAATGAGACCCTCCAGGGCTGGGGCCCAGACATCATTCTTTAAAAAAAAAAAAAAAACACACACACCTATCCTAATGATTCCATGTGCAGGCAGCATTGAAATGCATGGATTTAGGAGGTGTGGAATGCATGTTAAATGCAACTGGTAAATTTATTTAAACTATCGTGCCTCCCTCCCCAGTTACGTTGAAAACACTACCTTATAGGTCTTTGTCCTCCAACCTATCCCCACAAACAACTTGAGAAAATTTGTTCTGTTACTTAACTACACCACACCTATCAAATGAGCCAGAGCAGTGGTTGAAGAATTATGGGACTGTCTTTGGCAAGAAGCTGTCAGAAATGAACAGCTAAAACTTATCCTCTCAAGATTCAGGGAAACTCAAACTTTAAGGAGTCAAACTGAGGTCTGTTTGACTGTGGAGAGGGTACTCATGACTACCACAGTGTTCTCCAAAATTGCTTGAAGATAAAAATGACCTATTGTACTTGTTGTAGACTCCTAGGCCCCAATCCAGAACCTACAGAAGTAGAATTTCCTGGGGGAAAGGTCTGGTAACTTATGTAAGTTAACAAATTGTCCCAGGTGATTCTTAGCAAACACATTTTGAAATACTATATTAGTGCATATTTTGCCAATTATATCTGTTACAGATAACAGGACTCAACTTATCAGGGGTATAGTCAAACCCTAGAAGGTAGCACTGAATCCTGAGACGATGCTGCTGCTACTGCTGCTGCTAAGTTGCTTCAGTCATGTGCGACTCTTTGTGACCCCACAGACGGCAGTCCATTGGGCTCCACCATCCCTGGGATTCTCCAGGCAAGAACACTGGAGTGGGTTGCCATTTCCTTCTCCAGTGCATGAAAGTGAAAAGTGAAAGTGAAGTCCCTCAGTTGTGTCTGACTCAGCGACCCCATGGACTGCAACCTACCAGACTCCTCCATCCATGGGAGTTTCCAGGCAAGAGTACTGGAGTGGGATGCCATTGCCTTCTCCGTGAGACTTGATAGATGCCCTGAAAGCAATCAGAAAATTAAGTCCCCTTATTTAGAAAAATGTGTCCATTAAAGTGTCTGTATCTTGCTTCATGATCTCTGCCAGACCTAACAGAGTCTGATTCACTGCTCCCTGAGCTGTTTCTGAGTCTACACATACCCACTGCTGCCCTTGTACACAGCTTGCCTGGAAATATCCTGCTCAAACTGCATCACAGAGCTGGCGGGCCTTCCTGAAGCACTGAAAATCACGATGCCACTCTTTCCAGATCCCGTGCAATTGAAGAGGGCCAAGTGACTAGTTCCCTCATAGCTCAGTTGGTAAATCATCTGCCTGCAATGCAGGAAACCCAGGTTCGACTCCTGGGTTGAGAAGATGCTCTGAAGAAGGACATGGCAACCCGCTCAAGTATTCAGTCCCATAGACTGTAGCCTGCCATGCTCCTCTGTCCACGTGATCGCAAGAGTCAGACACGACTTGGCGACTAAGTCAACCACCATCAACTGACTTGTTCTGCTAAACTGACTGTGGGCTAGTCATGTCTGACTCTTTGTGACCTCATGGGCTGTAGCCTACCAGGCTCCTCTGTCCACGGATTTTCCAGGCAAGAATACTGAAGTGGGTTGCCATTTCCTTCTCCAGGAGATCTTCCTGACCCAGGGATCCAACCTGGGTCTCCCACATTGTAGGCAGATGCCTTACCGTCTGAGCCACCAGGAAATCCCTTTCACTTTCATAGTGGTGAAAACAGTCACATAGCACACATTGCTTAAAAACAACCTATACCTCATTTCAGCAATTCTAAAATACAGTCAGTAATGTATCATTCCTCCTTGAGAAAATTGGCGACCCTAAAGTTGGAAATGTTTGCTGTTGTTTGTTGTTGTTGTTGTTTAGTCTCTAAGTCGTGTCTGACTCTTTTGCATCTCCATGGACTGTAGACTGCCAGAGACCTCTGTCCATGGGATTTCCCAGGCAAGAGTATTGGAGTAAGATTGAACTGAAGTAAGACTTTTTCACCTTCAAAAAAAAAAAAAAAGAGTACAGGAGTGGATTGTCATTTCCTTCTTTGGGAGCTCTTCCCAACCCAGGGATCAAATCCATGTTTCCTGCTTGGCAGGTAGATTCCTTACCACTGAGCCACCTGGGAAGCCCACTTGCTATGGTTACTGTTGTCTTTTAATAGTATATATCTTAGTCTCAAGTCAGCACTTAGTTATTACTTATCCTTTAAGAAAAATTATATTCTACATGGAAGTTATTTTGGAGAGTTATCTGGTATAACAGTCGGCTCTGACCCACAGACTCAGCTACACAAATTCCTTTCAAGGAATTTGTCAGAGTTTGGAATCATCTGAGATTCTCAGAGCACAGTTCTTGTCTCTTTTGGTATTATTCAACACATATCCCTGTTTTTAAGCAGTGGATACCAAATAAACCATTATAGCACAGTGATTGTGAAGACAGACTTAGAACCTGAGTTATCCCAAATCTCTCATTCTGTGTGACCATGGACATTTTAATTTTTGTTTAAAACTTTTTGACTGCGTAAATACTGAAAGTCTCATGGAATCAATCCTAAAGGAACAAAGACATAGATAGTACTATAATCTCCACAATTTACTGTGAAACTAGATTTTTAAAATCTATACCAAACTTATCCTTATGTTTAAGATGTTTCCTGACTATATGTAAAGTTTCCATTTATTATTTAAGTTTTAAAATTCAAGCTTACAAATATTATTCTTAAATCAACTATGAGTAAGGATAAATATGAGAAAATTGGTTTTGATAAATCATTGGCAAATTTGCAAAAATCAAAGTGACAAACTATAACACTATTATTGGTTGTTATATATTATGGGATCATACCACTATGTAGCTGTAATTTCTCCCTCTTTTCAAAAGTTATGCTTGTATAAAAATAAAGTATTAATCCATGAATTTACAATAAAATATTTTACTTTTTATTGATTTTGACTTGATATGAAAAACACACACACACCAAAAAAAAAAAAAAAAAAACAAGTTCACTGGATTGCTTTATTTTCTGGCCATTTTTCTTATTGATTTTATGCAATAATTACTACTTAAAATAATTTCAAAATTATCCAATTCAGGTATCAAAAACACTATGTAAACCACTGTTGTGAGCAGGAGTAAAATGCATTGTTCCTTTAGAGCTGGGAAATGAAAAGCCTTTGCTTGGTTTTAACCCTCAGTGTGATCA
Source organism: Nanger dama (assembly GCA_917880005.1). Classification (NCBI taxonomy): domain Eukaryota; kingdom Metazoa; phylum Chordata; class Mammalia; order Artiodactyla; family Bovidae; genus Nanger; species Nanger dama. The sequence goes on from CAKJTW010000060.1 coordinate 8,936,364, forward strand.
CAGAGGCTTCTTGTTGAGAAGGCAGAGCCACAGGATGGAAACCAACTGGCTTCTTGAAGTACTTCTGGAATGGAACTGTTCTGCAGAGTAGATGGAGCATATATAAATGATATGAACATATGTAAATAAGAGTACATGTATGTGCTAAGCCACTGAAATTTCAGGATTTGTTTGTTATTAGAGCAAACCCCGGACAATCCTGGTAGATAGCTGAAGGATATTCCTTCCTCAAGTAGGAAGATATCTGCAGGTTTAGTGTGCCAAAGCAAGGAAAGCAACCCAATTTTTCATTTTCTTTGAGCAAGTCTGGAAGAGAAAATACTATGCAAAGAACATATTTGCATTACGTAGATATGTTTTAAGCATAAGAATGACAAAGTTCTTGCTTATTATTAACCCTCAGTTTTGTGTTGGCCTGAGAAAATGATATCTCACCCATCCAGAATCATTCAGAATCATTCATTTAGAATGATTCTAAAAAGAGGATTTCCACACTGGGGGAGAAGATATGCATCTAGCTATAGAGACCAGGTTGGTGATCAACAAACTGTCATCCTCCCAAGTTTTTAACCACTCATTGTGTGACTTTGACCAAATCACATTCATGCCCTGAGGCTTTAAGGAGTTTTGCTGCAATTCATTTAAGCAGCTTTCCTGCAAAAGAAACAAAATAGACTAACTTAAACATGATTAAGCATCTGAGGTCAGGGGCAGTGGCCGAGAATGCCAGGCTGCAAAGGCACAGGAACAGCCGAGAGGAGCTACCAAAGTCTAAGGTCAGGGGTTGTGGCTGGGAGGATCTTCCCAGCTTCCAAGGTCAGTGGCGGCCTGGGGGAGAGACACCCTGCACCCGAGGCCAGGGGTGGCAGCCAGGAGGAGCCACCCAACTCTGGAGGCCAGGGGTGGTGGCCAGGAGAAGCAACCCAAGTAGCGGTGGCTGCACGGGCATAGAAGGGCCTAGAGGAGCTATCCCAGGATGAAGGTCAGGAAGGGCGGTGGTAAGGAGATACCCCTCATCCAAGGTAAGGAGCAGCAGCTATGCTTTGCTGGAGCAGCCGTAAAGAGATACCGCACGCCCAAGGTAAGAGAAACACAAGTAAGATGGTAGTTGTTGCAAGAGGGCACCAGAGGGCAGACACACTGAAACCATACTCACAGAAAACTAGTCAATCTAATCACACTAGGACCACAGCCTTGTCTAACTCAGTGAACCAAGCCATGCCCACGGGGCAAACCAAGATGGGCAGGTCATGGTGGAGAGGTCTGACAGAATGTGTCCCACTGGAGAAGGGAATGGCAAACCACTTCAGTATTCTGGCCTTGAGAACTCCATGAACAGTATGAAAAGGCAAAATGATAGGATACTGAAAAAGGAAATCCACAGGTCAGTAGGTGCCCAATATGCTACTGGAGATCAGTGAAGAAATAACTCCAGAAAGAATGAAGGGATGAAACCAAAGCAAAAAAAAAAAAAAAAAACAAAAAACAAACAAACAAAAAAAAACCCAGTTGTGGGTGTTACTGATGACAGAAGCAAGGTTTGATGCTATAAAGAGCAATATTGCACAGGAACCTGAAATGTCAGATCCATGAATCAAGGCAAATTTGAAGCAGTCAAACAAGAGATGGCAAGAGTAAACATCAATATTCTAGAAATCAGTGAACTAAAGTGGACTGGAATGGGTGAATTTCACTCAGATGGCCATTATATCTACTACTGCAGGCAGGAATCCCTCAGAAGAAGTGGAGTAGCTATCATGGTCAAAAAGAGTCTGAAATGCAGTACTTGGATGCAATCTCATAAACAACAGAATGAACTCTGTTGGTCTCCAAGGCAAACCATTCAATATCACAGTTATCCAAGTCTATGCCCCAACCAGTAACACTGAAGAAGCTGAAGTTGAACGGTTCTATGAAGATCTACAAGACCTTTTAAAACTAACACCCAAAAAGATGTCATTTTCATTATAGGGGACTGGAATGCAAAAATAGGAAGTCAAGAAACACCTGGAGTAACAGGCAAATTTGGCCTCGGAATGTGAAATGAAGAAGGGCAAAGACTAATAGAGTTTTGCCAAGAAAATGCACTGGACATAGCAAACACCCTCTTCCAACAACACAAAAGAAGACTCTACACATGGACATCACCAGATGGTCAGTACTGAAATCAGATTGATTATATATTTTTTAAAATTTTATTTTACTTTAATTTACTTTCAGTTCAGTTCAGTTCACTTCAGTCGCTCAGTCATGTCTGACACTTTGCGACCCCATGAATCGCAGCACGCCAGGCCTCCCTGTCCATCACCATCTCCTGGAGTTCACTCAGACTCACGTCCATTGAGTCCATGATGCCATCCAGCCATCTCATCCTCGGTCGTCCTCTTCTCCTCCTGACTCCAAACCCTCTCAGCATCAGAGTCTTTTCCAATGAGTCAACTCTTCCCATGATGTGGCCAAAGTACTGGAGTTTCAGCTTTAGCATCGTTCTTCAAAAGAACACCCAGGGCTGATCCCCTTTAGAATGGACTGGTTGGATTTCCTTGCAGTCCAAGGGACTCTCAAGAGTCTGCTCCAACATCACAGTTCAAAAGCATCAATTCTTCCGTGTTCAGTCTTCTTCACAGTCCAACTCTCACATCCATATATGACCACAGGAAAAACCATAGCCTCGACTAGACGGATCTTAGTCGGCAAGTAATGTCTCTGCTTTTGAATATACTATCTAGGTTTGTCATAACTTTTCTTCCAAGGAGTAAGCGTCTTTTAATTTTATGGCTGCAATCACCATCTTCAGTAATTTTGGAGCCCAGAAAAATAAAGTCTGTCACTGTTTCCACTGTTTCCCCATCTATTTCCCATGAAGTGATGGGACCGGATGCCATGATCTTCATTTTCTGAATATTGAGCTTTAAACTAACTTTTTCACTTTCCTCTTTGACTTTCATCAAGAGAATTTTTAGCTCCTCTTCACTTTCTGCCTAAGGGTGGTATCATCTGCATATCTGAGATTATTGATATTTCTCGCAGCAATCTTGATTCCAGCTTGTGCTTCTTCCAGTCCAGCGTTTCTCATGATGTACTCTGCATAGAAGTTAAATAAGCAGGGTGACAATATACAGCCTTGACGTACTCCTTTTCCTATTTGGAACCAGTCTGTTGTTCCATGTCCAGTTAAGTACTGCTTCCTGACCTGCATACAGATTTCTCAAGAGGCAGGAGAAGTGGTCTGGTATTCCCATCTCTCTCAGAATTTTCCACAGTTTATTGTGATCCACAAAGTCAAAGGCTTTGGCATACTTAATAAAGCAGAAATAGATGTTTTTCTGGAGCTTTCTTGCTTTTTCCATGATCAAGCAGGTATTGGAAATTTGATTTCTGGTTCTTCTGCCTTTTCTAAAACCAGCTTGAACATCAGAGAGTTCACGGTTCATGTATTGCTCATGCCTGGCTTGGAGAATTTTGAGAACTACTTTAATAGCATGTGAAATGGGTGCAATTGCGTGGTAGTTTGAGCATTCTTTGGCAGTGCCTTTCTTTGGATTTGGAATGAAAACTGATCTTTTCCAGTCGTGTGGCCACTGCTGAGTTTTCCAAATTTGGTGGCATATTGAGTGCATCACTTTCACAGCATCCTCTTTCAGGATTTGAAACAGCTCAACTGGAATTCCATCACCTCGACTAGCTTTGTTCGCAGTAATGCTATGCTTTACAATACTGTATTTGTATTGCCATATTCTTTGCGGCCAAAGATGGAGAAGCTCTATACAATCATCAAAAAAAAAAGACTGGGAGCTGACTGAGGCTCAGATCATGAACTCCTTATTACCAAATTCAGACTTAATTTGAAGAAAGTGGGGAAAACCGCTAGATTATTCAGGTATGACCTAAACCAAATCCCTTTTGATTATACAGTGGAAGTGAGAAATAGATTTAAGGGACTAGATCTGATAGACAGAGTGCCTGATGAGGTATGGATGGAGGTTCATGACATTGTAGAGAAGACAGGGATCAAGATTATCCCCATGGAAAAGACATGCAAAAAGCAAAATGGCTGTTTGGGGGAGGGCTTACAAATAGCTGTGAAAAGAAGAGAGGTGAAAAGCAAAGTAGAAAAGGAAAGTTAGAAGCATCTGAATGCAGAGTTCCAAAGAATAGCAAGAAGAGATAAGAAAGCCTTTTCAGTAACCAATGCAAAAAAATAGAGTTAAAAAAAAAAAAAAAAAAAACACCAGAGTGAGAAAGACTAGAGATCTCTTCAAGAAAATCAGAGATACCAAGGGAACATGTCATGCAAAAATGGGTTCAATAAATGAGAGAAATCATCTGGACCTAACAGAAGCAGAAGATATTAAGAAGAGGTGGCAAGAGTACACAGAAGAACTTTACAAAAAGATCTTCGTGACCCAGATAATCATGATGATGTGATCACTAACCTAGAGCCAGACATCCTAGAAAGGGAAGTCATGTGGGCCTTGGAAATCATGACTGTGAACAAAGCTCGTTGAGGTGATGGAATTCCAGTTGAGCTGTTTCAAATCTTGAAAGATGATGCTGTGAAAGTGCTGCACTCAATATGCCAGCAAATTGGAAAACTCAGCAGTGGCCACAGGACTGAAATAGGTCAGTTTTCATTTCAATTCCAAAGAAAAGCAATGCAAAATAATGCTCACACTACCTCACAATGGCACTCATCTCACATGATAGTAAAGTAATGCTCAAAATTCTCCAAGCCAGGCTTCAGCAATAAATGAGCCATGAACTCCCTGATGTTCAAGCTAGTTTTAGAAAAGGCAGAGGAACCAGAGATCAAATTGCCAACATCCGCTGGATCATGGAAAAAGCAAGAAAGCTCCAGAAAAACATCTATTTTTTGCTTTATTGACTATGCCAAAGCCTTTGACTGTGTGGATCACAATAAACTGTGGAAAATTCTGAGAGAGATGGGAATATCAGACCACCTGACCTGCCTCCTGAGGAAATCTGTATGCAGGTCAGTAAGCAACAGTTAGAACTGGACATGGAACAACAGACTGGTTCCAAATAGGAAAAGGAGTACATCAAGGCTGTATATTGTCACCCTGCTTGTTTAACTTATATGCAGAAAACATCATGAGAAATACTGGGCTAGTGGAAGCACAAGGTGGAATCAATATTGCTAGCAGTAATATCAATAACTTCAGATATGCAGATGATACCACTCTTATGGTAGAAAGTGAAGAAGAGCTAAAGTGCCTCTTGATGAAAGTGAAAGAGGAGAGTGAAAAAGTTGGCTTAAAGCTCAACAATCAGAAAACGAAGATCATAGCATCCATTCCCATCAGTTCAATTCATTTCAGTTCAGTCACTCAGTTGTGTCTGACTCTTTGTGACCCCGTGAATCTCAGCACACCAGGCCTTCCTGTCCATCACCAACTCCCAGAGTTCATTCAGGCTCACATCTGTCGAGTCAGTGATGACATCCAGCCATCTCATCCTCTATTGTTCCCTTCTTCTCCTTCCCCCAATCCCTTTCAGCATCAGAGTCTTTTCCAATGAGTCAACTCTTCACATGAGGTGGCCAAATTAAAGGAGTTCAGCTTCAGCATCATTCCTTCTAAAGAAATCCCAGGGCTGATCTCGCTCAGAATGCACTGGTTGTATCTCCTTTCAGTCAAGGGACTCTCAAGAGTCTTCTCCAACAGCACAGTTCAAAAGCATCAAGTCTTCGGCGCTCAGCATTCTTCACAGTCCAACTCTCACATCCATACATGACCACAGGAAAAACCACAGCCTTTACTAGATGAACCTTTGTTGGCAAAGTAATGTTTCTGCTTTTCAACATGCTATCTAGGTTGGTCATAACTTTTCGTCCAAGAAGTAAGCGTCTTTTAATTTCATGGCTGCAGTAACCATCTGCAGTGATTTTGGAGACCGAAAAGATAAATTCTGACACTGTTTCCACTCTTCCCCATCTATTTGCCATGAAGTGATGGGACCAGATATCATGATCTTCGTTTTCTGAATGTTGAGCTTTAAGCCAACTTTTTCACTGTCCTCTTTCACTTTCATCAAGAGGCTTTTTAGTTCCTGCTTACTTTCTGCCATAAGGGGAGGTGTTATTTGCATATCTGAGGTTATTGATATTTCTCCTGTCACTTCACGCCAAATAGATGAGGAAACAGTGAAAACAGTGGCTGACTTTATTTTGGGGGCTCCAAAATCACTGCAGATGAAGACTGCAGCCATTAAATTAAAAGACACTACTCCTTGGAAGGAAAGTTATGACCAACCTAGAAAGCATATTAAAAAACAGAGACATTACTTTGCCAACAAAGGTTCATCTAGTGAAGTCTATGGTTTTTCAGTAGTCAGTATGGATGTGAGAGCTGGACTATAAAGAAAGCTGAGCACCAAAGCACTGATGCTTTTGAACTGTAGTGTTGGAGAAAACTCTTGAGAGTCCCTTGAATTGCAAGGAGATCCAACCAGTCCATCTATAGGACATCAGCCCTGGGATTTCTTTGGAAAGGCTGATGTTGAAGCTGAAACTCCAGTACTTTGGCCACCTGATGCGAAGTACTGACACATTTGAAAAGACCCTGATGTTGGGAAAGATTGAGGGCAGGCAAAGAAGGGTATGACGGGATGAGATGGCTGGATGGCATCACCGACTAAATGGACATGAATTTGAGCAGACTCGGGAGTGCTGAATGCTGCGGTTCATGGGATCGTATAGTTAGACATGACTGAGTGACTGAACTGAACTGAAAGGGCTTCCCCAGTAGCTCAGTGCTAACGAATGTGCTTGCAGTGCAGGAAACCAGAGTTCGATCCCTGAGTCGGGAAGGTCCCTTGAAGGAGGGCAAAGTGGCCCACTCTGTGTTCTTGCTTGGAGAACCCATGGACAGAAGTGCCTGTTGGGCTAGAGTCCACAGAGTTGCAAATAATCAGAGATGACTGAAACGACTTCACATGCATGCACACATGCAGAATAGCTCAACAGGAACTCATGAAGTTCCTCTCCAGGGTACTGCTATCTGATGACTTACTTCTAGCCACTTTCTGTCTCTGTATACCTCTATGCACAATATAAATTCCTGAGACAGAGAATCTCCTTGGCCCATCAAGTCATGTGCTCAGCCTAGAGATCCTAGAAACTAGTCTAGTATCACAGCCTAGTTGTCAAAGGGACATAGGGAGCAGGGGAGGTTTGCAGGGAAACAGAGAAAGTAATAGAACTGCATCAGTGCTTAGATAGATAGATAAACAGCACATATGACATATGGCATATGACACATATATGTGTATGTATATATACACTGTGTATGTGTGTGCGTGTAAGTATTTGGAACTATTTCATCAAATGAAAACTTATATGGAAGTTTTCCCACTGACCTGGGAGGTCAGGGGCCTCCCACTCACTTAAAAAAAAAAAAAAAAAAGCAATTGAAAACTTTTTGTCTGGATTTGTCCAATATCCTTTCAAGTGTCACGTTACTTTAACCATTTTAATGAAAATCTTTCTGACTTAGAGTTTTCTGTTTCTTAATATGTCCAGCTTTATTTTTAGAAGACCCAGGGTCATGCTTATGAGCATAAGAGACTGTCACAGACTATAAGAATGCAATGTTTTTGTTTCCTTCTTTGAGCCCTGGATGCCAACTGTCTCTACTGCTGTCAGTATGTCTGGCTCATGTACTGTTCAACTTACTTTCAATGTGCTGTTTCTGTGGATTCATGGCCTAAATAACAAACTCTTAAGAGTTTAGGGAGCAAAAGATTGAAGTAATGTCATAAAAACTGCCTGAACTTATATGAACATATATTAGCCTTTGTCCTGCTTCATTCCATATCCCAAGGCCAAATTTGCCTGTTACTCCAGGTGATTCTTGACTTGCTACTTTTGCATTCCAGTCCCCTATAATGAAAAAGACATCTTTTTTGGGTGTTAGTTTTAAAAGGTCTTGTAGGTCTTCATAGAACCGTTCAACTTCAGCTTCTTCAGTGTTACTGGTTGGGGCATAGACTTGGATAACTGTGATATTGAATGGTTTGCCTTGGAAATGAACAGAGATCATTCTGTCATTTTGAGATTGCATCAAGTACTGCATTTCAGACTCTTTTGTTGACCATGATGGCTACTCCATTTCTTATGAGGGATCCTGCTCACAGTAGTAGGTATAATGGTCATCTGAGTGAAATTCACCCATTCTAGTCCACTTTAGTTCACTGATTCCTAGAATATTGACATTCACTCTTGCTATTTCCTGTTTGACCACTTCAAATTTGCCTTGATTCATGGACCTGACATTCCAGGTTCCTATGCAATATTGCTCTTTACAGCATTGGACTTTGCTTCTATCACCAGTCATATCCATAGCTGGGTATTGTTTTGCTTTGGCTTCATCCCTTCATTCTTTCTGGAGTTATTTCTCCACTGATCTCCAGAAGCATATTGGGCACCTATTTTGGGGGCTCCAAAATCACTGTAGGTGGTGATTGCAGCCATGAAATTAAAAGACGCTTACTCCTTGGAAGAAAAGTTATGACTAACCTAGATAGCATGTTGAAAAGCAGAGACATTACTTTGCCAACAAAGGTCCATCTAGTCAAGGCTATGGTTTTTCCTGTGGTCATGTATGGATGTGAGAGTTGGACTGTGAAGAAGGCTGATCACCGAAGAATTTTTGCTTTTGAACTGTGGTGTTGAAGAAGACTCTTGAGAGTCCCTTGGACCGCAGGGAGATCCAATCAGTCCATTCTAAAGGAGATCAGCCCTGGGATTTCTTTGGAAGGAATGATGCTGAAGCTGAAATTCCGGTACTTTAGCCACCTCATGCGAAGAGTTGACTCACTGGAGAAGACTCTGATGCTGGGAGCGACTGGGGGCAGGAGGAAAAAGGGGCAACAGAGGATGAGATGGCTGGAATGCATCACCTACTCGATGGACGTGAGTTTGTGTGAACTCCAGGAGATGATGATGGACAGGTAGGCCTGGCATGCTGAGATTCATGGGGTTGCAAAGAGTCAGGCACGACTGAGCGACTGAACTGTACTGATAAGAACATCTATATATATCTTTGTGCCACTGTCATTATATATTAACCATGTAACTGGGAGCACACAGCTTTCCCTCCTCGGCCTCTGTCTTTTGCAGTACAGATTATATTAACTGTACATGGCACAGTATCTGGCATATGGTAGCTCCTCAAAACATGTAACTGAGTAGAATCTCAGATCATGCTAGTTCTATGAGTCTAGGATTTTATATTCCAAAATGTTCACCTTAGCTATTATGATTGCAATATGTCTAAAAATGACCATAAAATTTGCTAAATTCTTACTCTAAATTTCCATTTAGGTGGGCAACTAACATCTAATGATCACACACAACATGTAATGCATTTTGTATATAAGATAGTAAATGCACTGTCTTATTTAAATCTAAGACTATGTGAAAAAGGTGGTATTATTAACATTACAAGATAAGAAGAGTGAGGTTCAGGGACCTGAACAGATTTTCTCTACATCCAATGTCTTAGGAAATATGGACAGACATCATTCTTTAACTTGAAGGAAGTCTGAAGAAACAAAATTAATAATATATGTGAAGGGGATTTCAAAAGTAAAAATGAAATAAAAGCAGAGGGTAACATCATCATAATTACTCTTATTATATGTGAGATTGTAAATTAAGACAGAAAACTTTCTTGAGTAATGGCCTGATGGGCTCTACTATAAAATAAGGGCATAGGACTATTAGAGAACTCTCTGACGACTAAGTTTTCTTAGACTCTCATTTAGTTTTGTGTCTAAGGAAGCTGAAAGACCCCAGAGAGCCACCTCTGAGTTTACAAAAGACCACATACAAATATGAAAGTCCTGCCCGCAACCTACTTATTTCCATCATGCACACTACATCTAGGGGACACCCTAGCATTAAGAAGAAAATAACAAATCATCCTCCATCCTCTGCCTCCTGACAGATACGGTAACACTGTGCTCAAATAATCAACTAATCAAATTCACTGAAACTAAGTTAATTTGAAGTTTGCAACAAAATCACCTCTAGCAAAAATTAATTTTGCAAAACTACTCCACATTGAAATTATTTGCAAGTAAGCCCTAACTTTGCCATTTTTTTTTCTACTCTGAGAGTTCTCCCTAACATTTAAATCTTGGAGAGCAGAAGATGTACTAAAAATCTTTCCTTCAACAGCTGGCTTGGGCTCTTTATACAAATGAGTGCATGTCTGTAACAGGAGGGAAAAGGGAAGAGTACAGCTTCTGAAAGAGTGACACAGCCCACGGACACAACATAAACAGATTAGAATCAAATGCATCCAAAATGGCAAGCAAGTTCTTGATTCTCAATCAGCAAGCTAAATGACACTCCCAGAGGCACCATGACAGTTACAGGCACTATCAAAAAACCAAGAAGCTGGTTGTAGTCCAATTCCTGGAAATCTCCACCTCTTCCCAAAAATAGTTGGAATAAACCTCCCACTCATTAGCATATGAAATTATTCAGCTTATAAAACTAACCACACCACATTTCACAGCCACACTCATCCTCTGTGATAGACCACATTCTGTGTGTGGAGTGTGCTTCTCTCCAAATCTGAATAAATCCACTTCTTACCTATCAATTTGTCTCTCACTGATTCTTTCTGTGATGAGATATCAAGAACCTGAGCTTCATTAGGTTCTGAAATTAGGTATCTTGAGTTTTGGCTGGGTTCAAGTCCCAGCCATGTGGGTTCAAATTCCAATCTGAGATAAAGAGTTTCACTGCCCCCACTAATGACCTGATGGCATGCAAAGGCTGGAGGTACCGTTTGCTATGTTATTTTTAAAACCATGCTGCAACCTTTTTCTAGACCTGTACTGTCCAATACGGTAACCCCAAGCTCTCCAAATGTGGCTAATTCAAAGCAAAATGTGCTCTAATTATAAAATGCACATCAGATTTAAAGACTAAGTAAAAAAAAAAGAATGCAAGATATCTCACTGATACATTTTTTGGTTATACTGATTACATATTGTAATGGTAATACTTTACAGATATTGCATAAAATAAACTCTGTGTGTGTGTGTGTGTGTGTGTGTGTGTGTGTGTGTGTGTGTGTGTGTCGTGTCTGACTCTTTGCGAACCCATGGACTATAGCCTGCCAGGTTCCTCTGTCCATAGAATTCTCCAGGCAAGAATATGGGAGTGGATTTCCATGTCTACATCATTAAAAATTTCATTTATTTTATTTTATTAATTTCACTTCTTTTTAATTTTTAATGTAGATATCAGAAAATTTAAAATTGCATACATGATTCACATTATTATTCTATTGGACAGGGATGCTATAGAATAATGTATACTTGCTTGCCTTATTTCAACTTATTACTTCTGTAGGACAAGCACAGCCATCTAAGAACAAAATCCAAAGTCAAACAAAACAAAATATATTCCTAATTTTTTTCTGGTATACATAAAGGGAGATTTGCAATGGAAAAAACAAGCAAATAGGCTGGTGTATGAAAACCAAAACCTGCCACATAACATAATATTTGTATAATAAAGAGCATTTACTTATCATGAGCCTGCCATTAGTTTGGACTTCCTCTTAATTGTGTCCATCCTGCTATTCAAATGTGTCCAGAAGAAAATTTTTAAAAAAGTATTATTTGACCTAACTAGTATTGCCCATATAAAATTCCTCTTTTAAATTGACTTTTACTTAAAATTCTGGAATCGTTTATAAAATAAGAGACAGGCTAATGTCAACCCATTCCTTTTTATATGATGAGATGAAGAACTAGACAAAGCAAGCAAATGACTGACTCAATATCACCCTAGTTAAAAAGTGATAGAAACACAACCTCAATTCAGTTCTGTAGCCAATCTAAATTTTTATTATCAACATGACACACTTAAAAACTATTTCTCAGTTATTATTTTTATTACTATAGAAACATAAGCTTAGTTGTTTCAAGAACATCAAACAGTTGAAAACGAACAACTAGCTAATTCTCTCATTAAAATTCATGTCAAAAAGTCCTCTTCATTGTACAATATATGGATAGGACATGAAATACAAAGAATTTTCACACAATTAGACATAGACTTGGAAGTAGCCTGGACAGCATTCTTTCCTGCTGATTCATAGCCTGCAATTCTAATAGGAACAGTGCAAATGTATGTCTGTTTTGCTTGCCTTTTAAAATTTAAATACATCTTTCTCATCAAAATGCTGAGATTGTCAAGGGGTTTGACCCTTTTCTACTTGACAGTCAAATTAATTTAAAACTTCTGCACACATAAAGCATGCATTTCTTGTTTCCAAATTACTTGAGTGGATCTAGGTTGCATTAATTCATTAATTTTAATATGGTAGCTCTACTGGTAAAGAACCCACTTGCCAATGCAGGAGACATAAAAAGAAGCAATTCAATCCCTGGGCTGAGAAGATCCTCTGGAGGAGGAAATGGCAACCCACTCCAGTATTCTTGCCAGGAGAAGCCCATGGACAGAGGAGCCTGGCTGGCTACAGTCCATAGGGTCGCAAAAGAGTCAGACACAACTGAAGCAACTTAGCATGCACAATTGTGATATCATTGGTCAGGAATTAATGAAGTCCCTATGCCCAGAAATCTTAAACTTTCCATAACTGTGTGTTTTTCCTTTCCAATAGTGTATTTCTTTTATTATTCTAAATAAATCTGTCATTGACATCTATAATTTTGAAACATTTCAATACAGAAAATACAAATAATATAGAACCCAAGTTATCTTTATTGTTATTCAGCTACTAGGTCGTGTCCAACTCTGCAATACCATGGACTGCAGCACACCAGGCTCCTCTGTCTTCCACTGTCTCTTGGAGTTTGGTCAAATTCATGTCCATTGAGTTGGTGATGCTATCTAACCATCTCATCCTCTGCCACCCCTCCACCTTTTGCCTTCAGTCTTTCCCAGTATCAGGGTCTTTACCAAGGAATCAGTTCTTCACATCCGATGGCCAAAGTATTGTAGTTTCAGCTTCAGCATCAGTTCTACCATTGAACACCCAGGACTGATCTCCTTTAGGCTGGACTTGTTTGATCTCCTTGAGTGACTGAACTGAACTGAACTGAACTGATGACTATGAGTGCTACTGCATTGCTTTAATTTGCTTAGCATCTCTTCATCAGTCAGTCAGTCAGTTCAGTAGATCAGTCGTGTCTGTCTCTTTGCAACACCATGAATCACAGCACGCCATGCCTCCCTGTCCATCACCAACTCCTGGAGTTCACTCAAACTCATGTCCATCGAGTCTGTGATGCCATCCAGCCATCTCATCCTCTATCGTCCCCCTTCTCCTCCTGCCCCCAATCCCTCCAAGCATCAGAGTCTTTTCCAATGAGTCAACTCTTCGCATGAAGTGGCCAAAGTACTGGAGTTTCAGCTTTATCATCAGTCCTTCCAAAGAACACCCAAGACTGATCTCCATTAAGATGGACTGGTTGAAACTCCTTGCACTCCAAGGGATTCTCAAGAGTCTTCTCCAACACCACAGTTCAAAAGTATCAATTCTTTGGCATTGAGTTTCTTCACAGTCCATAAATACCAACAAATACAGACCCATCACTGTTCTTTTATGTAAAGTCTAATTATGTATTTTCCCCTGTTTTCTTTCAGGTTGTCTAGTATTTTCTTAATTTTTGTAGGAGCTTTTTATATATTGGTGTTACTAATATTTATCCAAAATATGTTTTACACAGTTCTTTTCCAAGTTTGTGGTTTAATTTTCTGAAAATTTTTTTAAAAATTGTACAATGCTTTCAAATTCTCATGTAGTCAAATTACAAACCTTTTCCTTGGCAGTTTGTTCTTATTCTACGTAAGAAATCCTTTCAGATGTGGAGATCATGGAGGTATTCTCTTATATTTTCATCTAAAGACTTTAAAGTTTACTTCTTTTTTAAACATTTCTCTTTTAATACATATAAAATTTATCTTTGAGTATGCTGTGATTTATTTTTGAGAATGCTATAGGTACCATATGATTTTGTCCATATGGGAAGCAAATGCCCTAGCAGCATTTGCTGACAATCTTGTTTATTGTCCACTGAATTTTACTGCCACCTCTGCTATATACCAAGTTTCCTGGTGTTCAGTTCTGTTCCATCTGTTGCTGGGCTCTCTAACTGTACTACATTGTCCTATCTGTCCCTGCATTGATAATACATTGTATTAATTATTACAATTTATTATAATTTGTGTTAAGTAATAGGATTAAAAAAGAGATATTCACGACCAAGTTAATCACATAGTGTGATCACTCACCTAAAGCCAGACATCCTGAAATGTGAAGTCAAGTGGGCCTTAGAAAGCACCACTATGAACAAAGCTAGTGGAGGTGATGGAATTCAAGTTGAGCTATTTCAAATCATGAAAGAAGATGCTGTGAAAGTGCTGCACTCAATATGCCAGCAAATTTGAAAAACTCAGCAGTGGCCAGAAGACACAAAAAGGTCAGTTTTCATTCCAATCCCAAAGAAGGGCAATGCCAAAGAATGTTCAAACTACCACACAATTGCACTCATCTCACATGCTAGTAAAGTAATGCTCAAAATTCTCCAAGCCAGGCTTCAGCAATGCATGTACCATGAAATTCCAGATGTTCAAGTTGGATTTTAAAAAGGCAGAGGAACCAGAGATCAAATTGTCAACATCCGTTGCATCATCAAAAAAGCAAGAAAGTTCCAGAAAAACATCTATTTCTGCTTTATTGACTATGCCAAAGCCTTTGATTGTGGGGATCACAATAAACTGTGGCAATTTCTGAAAGAGATGGGAATATCAGACCACCTAACCTGCCTCTTGAGAAATCTGTATGCAGATCAGGAAGCAACAGTTAGAACTGGACAAGGAACAACAGACTGGTTCCAAACAGGAAAAGGAGTACGTCAAGGCTGTATATTGTCACCCTGCTTATTTAACTTATATGCAGAGTACATTATGAAAAACTCTGGGCTGGAAGAATCACAGACTGGAATCAAGATTGCCGGGAGAAATGTCGATAACCTCAGACAGGCAGATGACACCACCCTTATGGCAGAAAGTGAAGAGGAACTAAAAGCCTCTTATGAAAGTGAAAGTGGAGACTGAAAAAGTTGGCTTAAAGCTTAAGATCATGACACCCAGTCCCATCACTTCATGGGAAGATGGTGAAACAGTGGAAACAGTGTCAGACTTCATTTTTTGGCTACAAAATCACTGAAGATAGTGATTGCAGCCATGAAATTGAAAGACACTCCTTAGAAGGAAAGTTATGACCAATCTAGATAGCATATTCAAAAGCAGAGACATTACTTTGTCAACAAAGATCCGTCTAGTCAAGGCTATGGTTTTCCAGTGGTTATGTATGAATGTGGGAGTTGGACTATGAAGAAAAATTGATGTTATTGAACTGTGGTGTTGGAGAAGACTCTTGAGAATCCCTTGGACTGCAAGGAAATCCAACCAGTCCATTCTGAAGGAGATCAGTCCTGGGTATTCTTTGGAAAGACTTATGCTAAAGCTAAACCTCCAGTACTTTGGCCACCTCATGGGAAGAGCTGATGCATTGGAAAAGACTCTGATGCTGAGAGGGATTGGGAGCAGGAGGAGATGGGAATGACAGATGATGAGATGGCTGGATGGTATCACCGACTCTATGGACATGAGTTTGAGTGAACTCTGGGAGCTGGTGACGGAAAGGGAGGCCTATGGTGCTCTGATTCATGGCATCGCAAAGAGTCAGACACGAATGAGTGACTGAACTGAACTGAACTGAATAAGATTCAGTCATCTTCAAAATTATCTTGGATTTCATTGGTTATTTTTATTTCCTGGCCATTTCTGTTTTATTTTGGCTGGGACATGTGGGATCTTAAAACCCTGATCAGGAATCAAACTTGTAATCCTGCAGTGAATGCTTGGAGTCTTAATCACTGGATCTCCAGGGAAGTCCCCACTGGCTCTTTTTAATTTCAAGTGTTAATATATATTTAACAAATACAATGTACTTACTATGTGACAAGTTCTCTTCAATGTGCTTTAAAAACAGTAACTAATTTGTTCTTGCCAACAAGCAACACTTATGGTACTATTATTATCATCTGCATTTTATGGATAAAGAGACTGAAAGCACAGAGATGTTAATGAATTGCCCAAAGTCACCCAGCTTTTAAGTGAGAGGCTGAATTTGAAGCCAGTCAGTCTGGCTCCAGAGTATGTGGTCTTAATCATATGTAGTGTTCTCTCTCATGTGAATTTTTCAATATCCATGAAATGAATCCAATTATAAATTTAATTAAAATTGCACTGAATTCATAAATTAATTAAGCCAGAATTAATATCATTTGATAGTGAGTCTTTACATGTAGAAACTAGGAATAATTTTTCTGTTATTAACCATGGTATGTGCCACTGGTTCCTGTACAATATCCATACTGCTTTCTTCCTAAGCAAAAAAATTCCAATTTTGTTCAGGATACCAATACCCTTAGGGGAAAAAAAAATTACATTTCACAGCCTCCTTGCAGGTAAGGAGAGCCATGTAACATAGCTCTGGCCAATAAAATATAAGTGCAAGTTGCTGGGCAAAACTTCCAGGAAAGCTCTTTGAAAAAAATCAGACTCTACTGGCATCGACTCTACGGACATGAGTTTGAGTAAGCTCTGGAAGTTGGTGATGGACAGGAAGCCTGGCATGCTACAGTTCATGGGGTCACAAAGAGTCAGACACGACTGAGCAACTGAACTGAACTGGCACCAACTATTGTTCTGCTTCATTCTTCCCTTTCTTCAAGTTGATGCTATGCTGGATATTGAGCAGCCGTCCTTTGAATATGAGGATGATAAAAGTCATGTGATGGTAGAATGGAAAGTTTAAGGTAGTGTAGGTCCCAGAAAGCATTATGGAGTCAATGTACCAGCCCTAATCAACCTCCTCCAGAGTTCATTTTATAGGAGAGGAGCAAAGATTTGCCTTCTTCTTCTTCTTCTTTTTTTTTTTTAATTAGTTCACTCAATGTGTCCTGTCATTGATCACCTGAACACAATCCCTAATACAAAAAACTTTTCTTTTTTTTTTATGGCCTGTGAGGATTAATTTCATGCATTAATTTGATTGGGCTAAGGCATGCCCAGAGATCTGGTAAAAATGTTATTTCTCAGTGTGTCTGTAAGAGAGTTTTCCAAAGAGATTAGCATTTGAAACAGTAGTCTGAGTAAAGAAGAATGTCCTCAAACAAATGTGATTATCTTCATCCAATACCTTGAAAGCCTGAAGAGAACAAAAAATGAAGCAGACTTGAATTTGCTCTCTGCTTGAGCTGGAACATATATCTTCTCTTGTCCTCAGACATTCATACTTAGTTCTCAAACTTCGGGACTTGCACTGGGCTTAACACTGTAAGGGTCTCAGGACCTTAGACCTGGGCTGTAACTATACTATCAGCTCCTCTGAGCCTCCAGCTTACATGCCACAGATAGTGGGGCTTAGCTTCCATGATCATGTGAGCCAATCCCTCCAATCCTGGAGAAAGAAATGGTAATCCACTCCAGTATTCTTGCCTGGAGAATCCAATGGACAGAGGAGCCTGGCCGGCTACAGTATATGAGGTCACAAAGAGTCAAACATAACTGAGTGACTAACACAACAACAATCTCTCAAAATAAATCTCTTTCTATATGTATTCCATTATTTCTATTTCTCTGGAGAATCCTAATACATTGCCTTCAATCATGTTTGTAATTTTCTCCATAAAATATTTCAAATTTTTGTTACATTTATTACTAGGTGCTTATAATGTTTTGTTGTTACAAATAGGACTTTTTTATTATGAGACTTTCAAATTGACTGATGTTAATTCAGTATACAGCAAAGTTATAAATTATTTCAAATATTATATCCCCAAACATTGCTACTTTCTATTTACTTCTAATAATTGGTAGAGGTCACCAAAATTTCTGTATACATAATTTTAACCTGTATGAATAAAGTCGGTTTTATTTCTTCCTTTTTATTTTTTCTCCTCTCTTACATTTTAAAATCTTCTCCTTTCGCTTATTGGGAAAATTAGGCCTTCTATTACAATGTTGAATAACATTTATTTTTAGTAGATTTCCTTTACTAGGTTAAGGCAATCTATTTGTAGTATATTAAGATTTTTTTTTCTTAATCATGAATGGGCATTATGTTTGATCAGATGGTTTCCTGTATGTACTATTGTTTTTATCTCTTAATCTTTTAATCTGTTAGCATGGCGACTTAAAATGACATTTTAGAGACTGAAACATACCAAAGGCTTTGGACAGATGGCAAGCTTCCTCCTGCTTTCACAATATCCTCAGCGCACTAGTGAAAGGTATTGTAGTCTATTTTATCACATGAGAAAGTACTTAAAGGCATTTTGCTTCATGGAAGAGTTAAAGTTTCTCTTCCTCCTGTAGATTCTGGGTCACATGTCTTGCTCCCATTTGAGTTAGAAACCTATCTTCCTACTAAAGCATATATGGAGCATTGAGAACTTTATAGGCCACTGCAGTATCAGCTCATATTTAATTTAATGCCAAACTTTAGAAGTATCTCTAAATTTCTAGTACTTGGAGTGTTTTTAACTTACCAAAAAGAAAATTTTCTTGGGATATATTAATTTTATATTCCTATGTGTTTGCCTCAGGGCAAACTAAGCTCATGCACTACAACAACTGAGCCCACATGCTGCACTTCTGAAGTTGGTGTGCCTAGAGCCTGTGCTCCACAAAAGAAACCACCATAATGAGAAGCCTGCACACCACAACTAGAGAGTAGCCCTTGCTCATTGCAATTAGAGTGAGCCCTCACACAGCAATGGAGACCCAGTGCAGCTAAAAATAAAATAATTAAATTGAAAAAAATGTGTATGTCAAATCTTTTAAAAGCATTACCTCTTCTTATTCTAATCAAAATTCAGTAAGATAGATATTGCCATCCTATGTGATATAAAAAGAAGATGAGTTTCAAAAATATTGAACCACTTGTTCTCTAAAACCAGATCTGTGTGTCTCCATAACTGTATTCTTTTAATAAATATATCTTGCAACATGAACATTTTATTTTATTTTCTGCTTAAAGTGCCCAAGTGTTGTTATCAGTAACTCACTTTAAGTGGAGTTGGGAGTCATTATTCCTGAGTTATATCTTTTGCTAAATTTCATCAATTATTTTCATGATTAAAATTAATTAAATTCAGAAGCTATATTCCTGGTGGTCTTTGATAACTAGAATTTCATCTACCTTTCCATGAAGTAAAGGAATGAATGGTATATAGATCATATTCCTGGATGTTCCTGAGTCAGGGTCTTACAGGAGGGTTTGTAGTTTAATTAATGGCCCAGTTCTCCCATATCACTATCAGGTAAATTTTGGTTTAAGGTCTGCCAGAATGAGTCTCTGGTACTAAAGCTGAAAACAGTGGGGAGTGGTCTTCAGAGGGAGCTTTGATCAGAGCTAGATTCTTTCTGCACAAACAAAAAGGCTGGAGGTAAAGAACAGAGAGCAGCAAGATGGATGAAAAGTCCATCTTTTCAGAAACTTCAAACAAAATCACTTTTCATGATTTTTTAGAAAGACATGACACTTAAGATGTATTTTTAATCACAGAACAGAACTATATAAAGCAAAAAATAACAAAATTAATTTAAGCTTTAGAGAGAGAAGAGAAGGAAAACTTTTAATCAGAAAAACAATAAAAAATGAAAAATTCCAATTTTAAAAATAAACATTAAGGGAAATAAAATAAATTCAATCAAGAATATGGCACAATGGTCAGATTAATATTATAGCCATCCTAGTAGATATGAGGATGCTCAGATGATGGTAGAGTGAACTGGTACATAATGATTCAAGAATAAATCTAAATGTTGCCTCTTATATTTGTTATCTGTGACTTTTAGCTAGCTTTAGTAATCTCAGCTAAATCAATTGTTCAGTGGTTTACTAACACCAGCATAAAATCTAAAGAATTTTTGTAAGAATTAAATTGGATGATATATGCACAATGTTCTTCTTTACTCCACTGTAAGCAACTGATAAATATTTTTCTTACACCCTTTCACTCTACTTAGTGTAAACAAATACTTTTACAAATAAGAAAGCATAGTATAATTGACAGAACACGTGATTTGAATTAATAAGAACTGATAAATGACTTTTGGAAAGTCAGTTCGCCTCTTTGACCTCAGATTTGGACAATTCCATGGACTGAAGAGCTTGGTGGGCTACAGTCCATGGGGTAGCAAAGAGTCAAAAACAACCGAGTGACACATATCTTAGGGGAACTGTTGGGAATATCAGATAAAAGAAAGCATACTCTCTAAACTCTAATTATATCCCCAACTCCTTCCCACCCACCACCATAAAAAAGATGAAATATTATAGGATAGATTACAGCAGAAGCCTAGAATTGCTTTTCTAAAATCCTTGCTATTTATTACCAGTGGGTAAGGGTCATGTAGATCCATGAGTATTTTTCTATGAGCATCCATCCGTACATACATGACTTCTTTTCTCCAACAAATAGATTAAAGGTTAAAAAAAAACAAAAACAAAAACAAAAACAAAACCCTGAAGATCTACATTAACAAGATGACAAGCAAATCGTGAGTATTTGCAACCCATAAGCAAGGGCAAGTCACTTTGCCACATGGTCTCTGTCCCAGTTATCTATTGCTCCAAAATAAACCATTTCAAACTTGATGGTACAAAACAAGAATGATCATTTATTATTATTTCTCATAATGCTGGTGATTCACTGTGCTCAGCTTGATGGTCTTGCCTGGAATCTCTCAGGTAAATGCATTTAGATGAGCAGCATATGCAATTTGCCTTTAAGGCTTCTCCACTCACATGTCTAGCAGTAGTACATAAAGGTTGTTGGTCAGTACCAAAAGGGAGTCTGTTAGCTGAAACTCCTTCATGTATTTTCTCCATGTAACCTGGGCTTCCTGCCAGTATGGCAGCAGGGTTCCAAGGGTGAGCGGAGAAAGAGAAGTGACAGCGAGAGAGAAAGAGCACCAGGTGGAAGTTGTTTCATCTTTTATGACAGTTTCAGAAGTCACAGAGTATCATTTATGTCATACTTGATTAGATGCAGCAGTCACAAAAGCACACCTAGCTTCAGGAAGGGTCACAGCTTTTACCTTTTCATGGGAGAGTGGCAAGATTCTCTGAAGCTCATTGACTCTAACAGTAAATATACTTACTACCCCTCACATAATCATACATACATATACCATCATAAGAGGGTACATTTAAAAAGTATGCAATTGACACTACCTTACTTTTATTAAGAGAGTAAGCAAATATACACTGCACACCTATATACCTGGCATCTTTGCAGTGCCAACTATGTAATGGTAGATTTTAAATCCCTCATGGCATGTTAATTTAGAAGACTATGATTCATTTTCTTCACTAAAGATACAGCTTAAAAGCAGTGTTTATGCAGGCTTCTCAGACAAAACAAAAGAGAACATGCTCATTTGCAACTGTCAAATTAATTGCAAATTATTTTTCATTCAACTGAGAAAAAAAAGAATCTCCTAATGACAGCAAAAATATGCTACATTGCAAAGTCATGGAGAAAGAAAAGTAAGACTAGATAAATTGAACCAGGTGCCACATCTTGACAAATTTAGCAAGGAAATTGATAGGCTAGTTGGATTAATATTGTTTCTTTTTATATACTTAGTTGAATATTTTATTTTAAATAACATAACAACACAGAGATGTTCTCAAAATATCTGCCTAAGAACAAACATCACTGTCATTGAAAGAAAATATATAATCTACTCATTGAAAGTAACAATCATCCATAGGTGGGTATTTTATATGACTGAAAGAAATATCATTATTCATGTAATACTCTTTTTAATATGACAACTTTCAATTTATGTCTGCTACTGCAGAACCTGGAATCTTGTCCTAGAATGGAAAAGGCACTGCTGTCATGCTTTTTCCCTAAACAATTTATATACATGACCTTCACATATACACATATATATGTATACACACACATATATATATATACATATAAAATAACTGTGCATAAGATATTCTTCATCTTGACTTGAGTTCATGTATTC
Organism: Nanger dama; assembly: GCA_917880005.1. NCBI lineage: Eukaryota > Metazoa > Chordata > Mammalia > Artiodactyla > Bovidae > Nanger > Nanger dama. The sequence continues at coordinate 8,958,496 of CAKJTW010000060.1, forward strand.
AAGCTATATTATATAAGGCAATCAATGTTGATTTGATCAGGTGGCCTAAGCTTATGTTTTCAAGTTTTCAGTAAGTATAAACTCATTAGCCATATCAACTAATACTTCAGTAGAAACAGTCCTACAATCACTGATTAATTATCTTTACTAATGATTTAATTGTGGAAAATTGTATCAGTCAAGTTATTTTAGGGTACTTTTCAGCAAAATAAGGAATGCCCCAAATCTCAGTGGTTTAAGGTAAGACATACATCTAAATGACCATGACATGTCTAGTGTGAGATAGCTGGACTCTATGTATGTTTTAACTGCTCAGAGATTTAGACAAAATTTGCTGGTTGTTGTGTCATATGAAAAAAAAAAAAAAGGCAGATTTAGAGGATCTCACACTTACAAAGAAGGCTCAGACACATTGGCCAGTTCAAGTCATTCCCATCCAACCCAAAAGAAGCCAGAAAATGGCTCTGTGTACCATTCAAGAACTAGGAACATTTGGTGAAGACTGTTAATGAGTAGCATGTTAAAAACTTAAAGATTAAGATCATATAAATTAGATCAAAAGAGCCAGGGAAAGGAGAGCAGAGATGAATGACTGAAGCAGAGAATCAGAAGGAAATTTCTAGGTAAATTCATCAGGTAGAAGCCCTATACAAAGCTCTGTGCAGTATAATAAGTACGTTATGTACTCTTTATAGCATAGGTAGAGTAGATACATTTGCAGCATTGGGGATGGAACAAGATAAGTATTTAAAGGATAGCTAACCAAGTAGTATGTCACTCTTCTATAGTGCCATATGGTTCCCACATTTGTAAAACAAATACCAAAATGATTCTATAATCAAGAAAATATAAGCCATTATATTTTCATTTTGGAAATAATTTTGCAATGTTTCATATTTAACTAGTTTGCAACTTACTATTAGATACTATCTGTGTTTTGCTTTTGTTTTTGGACTTAAGTAAAAACAGTCGAGGTAGTAATCATATTAGATACAATAAGACATTCCTTCTGTTTCATTTATTTTTCTATCTTATTTGTTTTTGTTTTCCATTCCCCTCCTCCACAAGGAAACTATTCTAATTTACCTAATAGAATCCTTTTTTGTTTGCATGATTTTGCAAAACAGGCATTTTGTTCTCTGTGCATGAATTCTGGATTTATAAAAATTTTTACCATACTTTATTTTGTCTCTTTTTTCACTCAGTGCTATGTTTTCTGAACCATCCATGTATCTATCTACTTTTAGTGGAGAACTTCATACTATTGCATAGTATTACAGGCATGCCATATTTTACCTATCAACTCACCCAGCAATAAATATGGAGACTGTCCCCAATCTCCCCCACCCCCAAACATCACTGCAATGGACATCCTTGCATATATTCCCTTATGTATCTACATAAGCATTTGTTTGAATACACACACATGCAAGTGAGACTACTAGGTCAAAATGGGAATATATACTCAATTTGACCAACTGCTGATCAAACTAACTGCAGATTTTTTCATAGAATGTTTATACTTTAGTATATCTAATCTGCTCTCTTTTACCCTATTTTCTTCTCTCTCGCTCTCATAAATAAATATAAATATAAATATATATATATATATATATATATATATATATAGAGAGAGAGAGAGAGAGAGAGTGTGTGTGTGTGGGAGAGAGAGAGAGAGAGAGAGAGAGAGAGAGAGAGAGAGAGAGCACGAGCATCTGTTATTTAGGTACCTATATATATATGAAAATATCCAGTATATTGACTGTAATGTTTCAGAAGCAGTATAGCTCTGTTGTGGGGCCTGAATCATATTGCCTCCATTCAAATTTGCATTCTGTCAATTACTGCTTGTATGGTTTGGGAAGTTACTTAGTCTGTGTTTTCATTTTTCATCTGTAAAATAATAACACCCAGCAGATAAGATGATTTAGGAGGTTAAAAGAATACTTAGAAGAGCTTATGATCCATAGTAACCACTCAAAGTCGCCTATTTTATTATTATCTGTACATATTGATAAAGCTCTGATTGTGATAATGAGTATGTTATTATCTTTCTGTTTCAATTCAAGAAGTTTATGAGATATTCTTGCCCCTGCTAGCTACAAACAATTGGTTAATGCAGAGACTGCAGGCTCACCAAGTACTCTGGAGTGTTTGAGCTTGCTGGCTGAAGAAAGGACTTTACAGACGTGTCTACTTTTAAGATGGGTAAATAATATATTCTATTATAGGCCTGACTGGAAGATGTACCCCCAATCACCTAAATGTCCTATCATCTATGGACTTGCCTGAACTTTCACTACAAATATCCCAGACTGTGAAAATGCTAATAAATACCTTCTGAGGATCAAATGACATATATAATTCTGAGACTATAAAGACTGTTAAAGACATTTCACCACTAGGCTGGGGTTATACAAAGACATTTCACCACTAGGCTGGGGTTATACTTCTTACATGAATAACACATTGCGTGGAATCTTAGTTTCCATTAAGCACTGGAGGAAATGAAGATAGTCAATAAATGCCAGGCATTTGAATACTGTTGATTGAAAGATTGAGTTAAACTCTAAGAGCTACCATGTTAAAAATTGTCTGAATCACTGAGGAGAATTAAAGTTCAAGATTACATCAGGATCTTATGTCTATTCATTTATATTTAAAGAATTTACTCTGAAGACAATAGAACATTGTGACTAGGGCTCTTAATCTTGAGCAGTGATTTTTCAGTTGATGGTTTGATCACCAGGGAACATTTGGAAATGCTTGGAGATACTTTCAGTGGCCACAATTGGGAGATGCTACTGGTATATAATGGATACAGGCCAGAGAGGCTGCTCAGCATCCTACCATGTACAAACAGCATCAACAACAAAGAATTTTCTGGCCTTAAATGTCAGTAGTGCTAAAGATAAGAAACCTGGTTCTAGAGTCTGAGATGCCTGGGTTTAAAACTCAGTTCCACTATTTATGAGCTGTGTGATCTTTGATGATTACTCAACTTTCTTTGTCTATACAGTTTGGTTCATCACTGTAATGTTTTATCTGGCATACTGATGGTATTCAGTGAATGCTAGTTTCTGTTTTATTATTGTTATTAAAGTAATTAAAGCATATAAATAAGCTGTGAAGGCCATTAATTAAAAATGCACAATGAAATTCATAATATTTTAACTACTGTATGGGAATTATGAAAATTATTACTCTTTTCCTTTATTATCCTAACGTATTCAATACATCAGTGTTTCTGGTATCATGCTGTCAGTCTTCCAGAGGACTTTAGTACTCTTGCCCTGAAATAACAAACAATTCTAACATTGAACAAAAATAAGAACTGGTCATAACACAACGTAGACGCCCTGAAAAAGTTAGAAGTGAAAGGGTCAAAGTTTCCCATTGAATTTCTCTGCAAATAGGATCATATTCTTGTTTTCATATTCAACTTTTTCCATGAAAATGAACTTTGAAATATGAACCTAAAACTATGGTTTCTCTTATCTGTTTGATCAGAAATATTCGAGCATTTTTGTGGAATAATTTTTTTCAGAATCACCAATTTCATCTGCCATGTCACCTTACATTTTATCACAATAGCAAAGATCAATATGACAGAAGTAACCCACTCAAAATCGTTTACTTTAAGGAGATTCCTCAAACCACAAGATCAATCCATCTTTTTTTTTTTATTCCAATATGTGGCTCTGCTTTTATTTTTTAAGGCAGCACTCTATTTCATTTACTATAATTTACAGAGCTGCCTCAGAAGTACTGAATGACCAGCCAAGCCTTGTTCAAAGAGTGCAATTATCTTGAATTGGAAAGCAATTTTTTTCAAGGAATATGAAAGATAAGTGCTTTTCATTTGCTTATCACCCCTTTTAATTCCAGTTTAGTGAGGGCTTATTGGAGAAGGAAATGACAACCCACTCCAATGTTCTTGCCTGGAGAATCCCAAAGATGGGGTAGCCTGGTGAGCTGTGGTCTATGGGGTCACACAGAGTTGGACATGACTGAAGTGACTTAGCAGTAGCAGCATAAGGAGTTAACGATGCTGGTTTAAAAGAAACAGCCAAGCTTCAAGGCACTCATTACTAAGGGAGGGAGGAAGGTACACAATTACAATATGGTAAGTTTAATACAAACATGTCACAGTGAAAATGGTAAGAACTGGGTGCTGTGGTCGCACAGGACATCTAGATTGAACGAGTCAGGTAAAGATTCCTGGAGGATACTGGCCAATCAGCATTCACAAATGTGTAGCTTTCACTCCCCAAGTGCTTCCTAAGATGTCTCTTACCATCATCACCAGTGAACAGTATATTGCTGTATGCAATTGGCCCATCAGTAGCATTTGTCTCAGATGTCCCCTTCCTACTTCTTGAGGTACTTTCTTCACTTGCCTTTGAGAACACTAATTTGTATTTCTTTCTCTCTCTCATTTCACTTAATTGCTCCTTCTCAAGATCATTTGCAGATTTCTGTTTATTTCCTCAACCCAGAATGTAGTTGAAGTGCCTCAGAATTCAGTCCTTAGATATCTTCTCTTTCTCACTCCCTCTGTTGCCCCACTCACTGTCATGCCATTAAATATATTCTATATGCTAATGATACTCAAACTCATGTGTCTAATCTACATCTCTCCCTGATGCAACAATTACAAATTCACCATGTTCATCTAGATGTCTTATAAGCATTTTGAATTACCTATGTCCCAAACTAAACTCATAGTATCGCTGTTCCTCCTTGCCCCCTCTGCCACCTGCTCCTTTTGATGTATTATCCAGCTCAGAAAATGGCAACTTCATTCTTCAGTTGCTGAGGCCCTAAACCTTGGAGTCACCCTTGACTCTCATCTTTTCCCACAGATGATCTGTTACAAAATCCTTCCTGCTCTACCTTCAAAATAGATCACACCTCAAAATATATCCACAAATGATCACTTCTTCTTACCACCTCCATTGTATCACCTTGTCCCAGCTCCTATCAACTCTGGCCTGGATAATTGCAACAGCCCTCTGATTGGGCTCTGTTGTCATCCTTATTCCCCTACAGACCAATTTTACCACAATGTGGTAGACAGAAGTCTAAGTTGGTCCCCAAGATCCCATGCCTTATATAAACCCTTCTCCCTCTGAATATAGGAATAGTCTCTCCTTTGACTAAATAATGCTCTATAAGATTCCATTAGAGTATACTGAAGTGGAGCTTAAAAAGAGTTTCTGCTATCTTGGAAGACAGTAAATAGCCCTGGTGTGAAATGCCTGTGGAGGTGTCACTAGGTTTGATGCATGATACTGGATGTTTGGGGCTGGTGCACTGAGACAACCTGACCTAGAGGAATGGTATGGGGAGCGGGAAGGAGGGGGGATTCAGGATGGGGAACACGTGTATACCTGTGGTGGATTCATCCTGATGTATGGCAAAACCAATACAATATTGTAAAATAATTAGCCTCCAATTAAAATAAATAAATTTATATTAAAAAAATAAAAGAAACTTGAATGGTCTTTAGTTCCTGAGAGTGTTTCCTGGCTCCAACCTGTATAATTCAGAATAATCTCCCCATCTCAAAATCCTTAACTTAAGTATATCTGCAAAGTACATTTTGACATGTAGGGTAATGTATCCACAGATTGCAGGGATTCAGCTGTAAACATATATGAGGTGCTATTATCTGGGCTTCTACATCTTATTTAAACAAAAATACCACAAAGTGCTTCCCAAATACTTCCTATTATTTTATTCCTGATTGCCTACCACTATCTATTCAACTGTACTTAGCCACTCAGTCATGACTAACTCTGCCACCCCATGGACTGTAACCCACCAGACTCCTCTGTCCATGGGGATTCTTCAGGCAAGAATATTGCAGTGGGTTGCCATTTCCTTCTCCAGGGGATCTTCCCAACCCAGGGATCTAACCCACATCTCCTGCACAGAAGGCAAATTCTTTACCATGGAATTGCACAGATTACAACAGGGAAACCCATGTAGTAAACTATTTTACTAAGTTAACATCTTTCTCTGCCACTGAAATATAAACCACTAAAATGGACCAGAATGGGTGAATTTAATTCAGATGAATGTTATATCTACTACTGAGGGTAAGAATCCCTTAGAAGAAATGGAGTAGCCTTTATAGTCAACAAAAAATGTCCAAAATGCATTACTTGGGTACAATCTCATGAATGACAGTATGATCTCTGTTCATTTCCAAAGCAAACCATTCAGTATCACAGTAATCCAAGACTATACCCCAACCACTAATGCTGAAGAAGCTAAAGCTAAATGGTTCTATGATGTCCTACAAGACCTATAACACCAAAAAAAAAAAAAAAGTGTCCTTTTCATCATAGGGGATAGAATGCAAAAGTAGGAAGTTAAGGAATACCTGGAGTATTTGTTTGGCCTCAGAGTAGAAAATGAAGCAGGATAAAGGCTAACAGAGTTTTTCCAAGAGAACACACTGGTCATAGCAAACACCCTTTCTAACAACACAAGAGAAGACTCTACACATGGATATCACCAGATGGTCAAATTCAAAATCAGATTGATTTTATTCTTTGCAGCTGAAGATGGAAAAGCACTCTACAGCCAGCAAAAACAAGACTGGGGAGCCGACTGTGGCTCAGATCATCAACTCCTTATTGCAAAATTCAGACCTAAATGGAAGAAAGTAGGGGAAAAAACTACACCATTCAGGTATGACCTAAATAAAATCTCTTATGATTATACAGTGGAAGTGACACATATATTCAAAGGATTAGATCTGATAGAGTGCCTGAAGAACTATGGACAGAGGTTCATAACACTGTACAGGAGGCAGTGGTCAAAAGCATTCCCAATATCATGCATTGAACCTAGACTGGTGATTCGAATGCTTGGGGCTGGTGCACTGAGATGAGCCAGAGGGGTGGTACAAGGAGGGAGGAGTGAGAGGGGGTTCAGGATGGGGAACACATGTCTACCTGTGGTGGATTCATGTTGATGTATGGCAAAACCAATGCAATATTGTAAAGTAATTAACCTCCAATTAAAATAAATAAATTTATATTTAAAGAAAGCATCCCCAAGAAAAATAAATGCTAAAAGGCAAAATGGTTGTCTAAGAAGGCCTTATAAATAGCTGAGAAAAAAAGAGAAGCAAAAGCTAAAGAAGAAAAGGAAAAAATATATTCATCTGAATGCAGATTTCCAAAGAATAGAAAGATAAGAAAGCCTCCTTAAGTGAACAATGCAAAAAAAAAAAAAGGAGAGAGAGAGAGAGAGAGAGAGAGAAAAACAATAGAATGGGAAAGACTAGAGATCTCTTTAAGAAAATTTGAGATACCAGGGAAACGTTTCATGCAAAGATGGGCTAAAAGGACAGAAATGGTATGGACCTAACTGAAGCAGAAGATATTAAGAAGTGATGGCAAGAATACACAAAAGAACTATACAAAAAAGATCCTAATGACCCAGATAACCACAATGGTGTGATCACTCACCTAGAGCCAGACATCTTGCAGTAAAGTCAAGTGGGCCTTAGGAAGCATCACTACGAACAAAGCTAGTGGAGGTGATGGAATTCCAACTGAGCTATTTCAAGTCCTAAGAGATGATGCTGTGAACGTGCTGTACTCAATATTCAAGCAAGTTTGGAAAAGTCAGCAATGGCCACAGGACTGGAGGTCAGTTTTCATTCCATCCCAAAGAAAGGCAATGCCAAGAATATTCAAACTACCACACAATTGCATTCATCTCACACACTAGCAAAGTAATGCTCAAAATTTTCCAAGAGAATCTCCAACACTACATGAACCAAGAACTTCCAGATGTTCAAGCTGGATTTAGAAAAGGCAGAGGAATCAGAGATCAAATTGCCAACATCCGTTGGATCATAGAAAAAGGAAAAGAATCCCAGAGAAACATCTATTTATGCTTTATTGACTATGCCAAATCCTTTGACTGTGTGGATCAAAACAAACTGGAAAGTCCTTAAAGAGATGGAATACCAGAACATGTGACCTGCCTCCTGAGAAATCTGTGTGCAAATCAAGAAGCAACATTTAGAACTGGACATGGAACCACCAACTGGTTCCAAACTGGAAAGGAGCATGTCAAGGTTGTATATTGGTACCCTGCTTATTTAACTTATATGCAGAGTTCAGTTCAGTTCAGTTCAGTTCAGTCTCTCATTTGTGTCCGACTATTTGTGACTCCATGGACTGAAGCATCCCAGGCCTGCTTGTCCATCATCAATTCCCGTAGTTTACTCAAATTCATTTCCACTGAGTCGGTGATGCCATCCAACCATCTCATCCTCTATCATCCCCTTCTCCTCTTGCCCTCAATCTTTCCCATTAACAGGCTCTTTTCAAATGAGTCAGCTCTTTGCATCAGGTGGCCAAACTATTGGAGTTTCATATGTAGAGTACATCATACAAAATGTTGGGCTGGATGAAGCACAAGCTGGAATCAAGTTTCTGGGAGAAATATGAATAATATCAGTTATGCAGGTGACAACACTTTTATGGCAGAAAGTAAAGAGGTACTAAAGAGCCTTTTGATGAAAGTGAAATAAGAGGGTGAAAAAACTGGCTTGAAATTCAACATTTAAAAAACTAACATCATGGCCTCCAGTCTCATCACTTCATGGCAAATACATAGAGAAACAATGGAAACAATGGCAGATTTTATTTTCTTGGGCTCCAAAATCACTGCAGATGATGACTGAAGCCATGAAATTAAATGATGCTTGCTCCTTGGAAGAAAAGCTATGATCAACCTAGAGAGCACATTAAAAGCAGAGACCTTACTTTGCCAACAAAGGTCCATGTAGTCAAAGCTATGGTATTTCCAGTAGTCATGTATGGACGTGAAAGTTGGACCATAAAGAAAGCTGAGCACTGAAGAATTGATGCTTATGAATTGTGGTGTTGGAGACTCTTGAGAGTTCCTTGGATTGCAAGGAAACCCAACTAGTCCATCCTCAAGGAAATCAGTGCTGAACATTCCTTGGAAGGACTGACACTGAAGCTGAAATTCCAATATTTTGGCTACCTAATGTGAAGAACTGACAAAGACCCACTGGAAAAGATCCCTATGCTGGGGAAAGATTGAAGGCAGAAGGAGAAAGAGACAACAGAGGATAAGATGATTGGATAGCATCACCTACTTGATGGACATGAGTTTGAGCAAGCCTGGGAGTTGCTGATAGACATGGAGGCCTGGCATGCTGCCTTCAATAGGGCCGCAAAAAGTAGGACATGACTGAACAACTTAATTGAACGATTGTGTTGAACTGAACAGTTGAACTGATTGTGTTGCTGTCAATTTCTCCCTTTAGTTCCTATCAATATTTTTTTAATATATTTTGGTGCCCCTACATTAAGGTATATATATATATATATATATATATATATATATATATATAAATCACTGCCTCTTGAGAAACCTGTATGCAGGGCAGGAAGCAACAGTTAAAACTTTACATGAAACAACAGACTGGTTCCAAATAAGAAAAGGAATACATCAAGGCTGTATATTGTCACCCTGCTTATTTAACTTATATGCAGGGTGCATCATGAAAAACTCAGCTTGAAGAATCAAAAGGTGGAATCAAGATTGCTGGGAGAAATATTAATAACCTCAGATATGCAGATGACACCACCCCTATGGCAGAAAATGAAGAGGAACTAAAAAGCCTCTTGATGAAAGTGAAAGAGGAGAGTGGAAAAGTTGGCTTAAAGCTCAACATTCAGAAAACTAAGATCATGGCATCCAGTCCCATCACTTCATTGGAAATAGATGGGGAAACAGTGGAAACAGTGGCTGGCTTTATTTTTCTGGGCTCCAAAATCACTGCAGATGGTGATTGTAGACATGAAATTAAAAGACACATACTCCTTGGAAGGAAAGTTATTCCCAACCTAGATAGCATATTCAAAAGCAGAGACATTACTTTGCCGACTAAGATCCGTCTAGTCAAGGCTATGGTTTTTCCAGTGGTCATGTATGAATGTGGGAGTTGGACTATAAAGAAAGCTGAGCACAGAAGAATTGATGCTTTTGAACTGTGGTGTTGGAGAAGACTCTTGAGAGTCCCTTGGACTGCAAGGAGATTCAGCCAGTCCATCATAAAGGAGATCAGTCCTGGTTGTTCATCGTCAGGACTGATCTTGAAGCTGAAACTCCAATACTTTGGCCATGTGATGCGAAGAGCTGATTCATTTGAAAAGACTCTGATGGTGGGAAAGATTGAGGGCAGGAGGAGAAGGGGTCGACAGAGGATGAGATGGTTCTATGGCATCACTGACTCGATTCACATGGATTTTGGTGGACTCCCAGAGTTGGTGATGGATAGGGAGGCCTAGCTTGCTGTGATTCATGGGGTTGCAAAGAGTCGGACATGACTGAGAGACTGAACTGAACTGAACTGAGATATTCATGATGAATTGGCCAATTTATTATTATATACTGTTTACTTTTGTCTCAAGTTACCTTTTTTAGCATAAAGTCTACCGTGTAAAGTATGTCTATATCAGTTTTCTTTGGTTGCTACTTGCATGGAGTGCTTGGAGTACTTGGAGTATTATCTTACATCCCTCACTTTTAGCCTATGTTTGTCTTTAGAATCCTGATATGTCTCCTGAGGGCAGCATATAGTCTAACCTTTGTTTTAGTCCATCCAGTCACTTTTTGTCTTTTGATTGGTGAAATCAATCCATTTAAATTAAAGGTGATTATTGATAAATAAGGACTTAGTATTTCCATTTTATATTTTGCTCTCTGATTGCTCTATATCACCACTGTTTTGTTTTCCCTGTGTTTCTGTCTGCCATTTTGGTTTTATTGTTTTCTATGTTTTTCTGTTTCCTCTGTTTTATGTTTTGTGTCTCTGTTCTACATTTATATTTTATGGCTAGTTTGAGTTTTGTATAAAATGCTTCACAGATAAAAGTCCCTTTTTTTTTGCTGATACCACCTTGTCTCCATTTACCCATATGAATTTCATCCTATTCTTCCCTTTAATGTTTGGCTGTCTTAAATTATCCTTTCTTACGTTGTGAGTTTATTAACAAACTTACATAGCTTTTCCACTCTCTTTAACCTTCATACTATAATAATGTGCTTAAAAGCTATTTTGATGAAGAGTTGCAAATTCCTGATTCTCTGCATCACCTTGCTCAAAGTTTTATGTACTTTTGCTGTTTTGTTTCAGGTAGAAGAGCTCCTTTCAATACTTCCTGTAATTCAGGTCTAGTGGAGATGAACTCCTTCAGCTTTTGTCTGGGAATGCCTTTATTTCTCTATCATATATACAGGATAACTTTCCTGAAGAGAGTATTCTTGGCTGACAGCTTTATCATTCATTATTTTGAGAATGTTATTCCACTCCCTCCTATCTTTTGGGGTTTCTCTTGAGAAATCTGCCAACAGCCTAATGTGGATTCCTTTGTAGGTTACCATTCTTTTTTTCTTGGCTGTCTTTACAACTCTTTCTTTGATACTGACTTTTGAAATGTCACCATGATGTGTCTCAAATAAGGTATTTTTGCACTGAGATCGTTTAAGTTTTCGCTGTATCATGGACTTGTATATCCAGGTCCTTCCTCAAGTTTGGGAAGTTCTCAGCTTTTATTTCTTTAAATAATCTCTCTGTTCCCTTCTCCTTCTCTTTTATTTCTGGGATACCAATTATTCTAATGTTGTCCTTCTTAAAAGGTCAGATAACTCTAATAAGATTCTCTCATTTTTTAAAATACATCTTGGTCTTTTTTTTTTTTTTTTTTGTGCTTATATCATTTCCAGATTTCTGTCTTTAGGTTAACTTATTCTCTCTTCCATATGATCTGCTTTATTCCCAATGGTTTCTAGTGCAATTTTTATCTCATTTACTGAGTTCTCCAGCTTCAGACATTTTTAAATTATTATTATTATTACTTTTAGTCTCCTTGGTAAAGTAATCCTTTTGTTCATTAATTTTATCGCTGAGCTCATTGAACTAATTGCCTTTCTGGTTTTTCTTGTAACTCATTGAATTTCTTCAGGACAGCTATTTTTAATTCTCTATTGACTAGATTGTAACATTCTGTGATTTTAAGTGTGGTTTCTGGAGAGCTGTCATTTTCTTTTTGTGGTGTACTGTACTATGGATCTTCATGTTGCCTGATGAATGGGTCCTCTGTAGGCACTTCAAAGTTAAATGGCATATTAGGAATTAAGAGTCCTTTCTCCTATTTTCTGGTAGGTGGTACTATCAAAAATTTTTTTTTTCTCTCTCTCTCTTACTTGAGTTGCTTCTGATTATATTTGTGAGTTGGCACTTTCTAGCCTCTACAATGTCCATAGTGTATCTCTGTTCCTTCCTTGTTGCTTTTGTACCTTCAGAGTCATTGCTACCTTGCTTCTGCCAGTGCCCCTGTCATAACTGGGATGGTGACCTCTTCCTTTGTGTTCTGGATTCCCTGAGACCAGGGTTCCAGTGGAGGGGGAGGGGGGACAGTGGTGTGGTAGCCGGAGACACACAGACACATCTGTTACATCAAGTTTTGTAAGGTTCACAGGCTCCAACATGATGGCTTGAGGAAAGGATTCCAAGCCTCAATGAAGCTACTGCTCAGTTGCCTGTGACTGTGGGTGCTTCTGCAGTCAGGAGGGCAGAGTCATGTGTACTGGTTCTGCTGCTGTTGCTAGGTTCTCTGAAGCTGTTGACTCAGCTGCAATGGTCAGAGGCCCTCGATTGCAGGCACCAATTCTGCTGTTCCCTTAGTTCTACCTTCTCTAAGTTTCCTCAGTTTCAGTCCACTAATCTTTAGATGTACATATATGTGGAATTCTCCAGCATCCTGTTGTGCTGAGAGAAGCACCCTTGTTGAGTTGTAAATGTTTTACTGGTTGTAGACTGAAGGGAAGAGACAAAAGTAGTTTTTCACTCTGTTATGTTTCTGACATCACTTCTCTTTTAATTTTTCTTATTGTCTTTTTTTCCTTATTGTCTAATTTTTATAGTAAGCATGTATCAAGCTAAAATAGAATTAAATACACATTTTAAAACTGAACCAACTCTATGCAATTGGAAAAAGAGCAACAGATAAAACCTAGATAAGGAAAAATAAAATAGAAAGATAAAAATAGAAACTAAGGAAAATGATAAAAAGTGGTAAAGAAGATTAACAACAGATAAAAGTGGTTCCCTGAAAAAATGAATTAAATGGGTATATTTCTGGTAAGACTGGTTACAATAAAAGTGAAAAAATATAGATAAATAATGTAAAAGGAAAAGCGAATATAAGCTTTAAAAAATAATGATAAAATATTTAAGAACCTAGAATAAACATATAAATCATTGCAAAAAGTATAAAATATCAATGTACTGTAAGAAGAAAGAAAAAACTAAATAGATCATTATCCACTAAATTAATAGAAATGGTAGTCAAAGAGCTTCCTTCAAAATTAATTCCCAGGCTAAGATTAAGATAATTTTATAGGTGAATTGTATTGAAGTATAAAAGAATAGTTTATTATAATCATCTACACTTTTTTTTTTTCCACAGAGAATAGCAAGTTGACAAATTATACTGGGAATCTCTAATCTTGATTCTAAAACCAGATGATGATAGAAGTAAAACCTAAGCCTGATTAAAATAGGAATGCAAATGAAAAGATCCTAAATAAAATATGAACCAAACAAGTTTAACAGTGTAAGGTGGATGCAATACATAATGATTGACTAAGATTTTTCCCCTCAGAATAAAATGATGATTTCAACATCAAAAATAACTGCAAATAAAAGCATTAATAGACTCAATGGAAAAAAAAAATATGTTCATCCATTAGAAAAGTTCTTAGCAATGTGAGAAATCATAGAAATCTTCTAACTTGGTAAAATTTACGTAGAAAATGCCTACATCAAATATTAAATTTAATGAAAAAACATTATAAGTAACCCATTAAGATCAGAGACAAAATATATGTTCACTATCAGTATTAGTGCTTAAAATATCAATTGAAGTATTGGCCAACTTTATAAGAAAAGAAAAGAAATATAAAATATAAGAATTGAAAGGAAGAAATAAAATTGTGAAAAATTTAAATCTTAGAAAAAGAATAGAAAAAAATTACTTAGAAAAAAAAATCAACAGGTACACGATATACTACATACAAGACCACAGTTAATAATAAAATACTTAGGAATATACCTACCAAAAGAAACTAAAGACCTACATATAGAAAATTATAAAACACTGATGAAAGAAATCAAAGAGTACACTAATAGATGGAGAAAAACCATGCTCATGCATCGGAAGAATCAATATAGTGAAAATGAGTATACTACCCAAAACAATCTACAGATTCAATGCAATTCCTATGAAGCTACCAGCGGTATTTTTCACAGATCTAGAACAAATAATTTTGCAATTTGTATGGAAATACAAAAAAACCTCGAATAGCCAAAGCAATCTTGAGAAAGAAGAATGGAACTGGAGCAATCAACCTGCTTGACTTCAGTCTTTACTACAAAGCCACAGTCATCAAGACAGTATGGTACTGGCACAAAGACAGAAATATAGATCAATGGAACAAAATAGAAATAAATCCACACAAAGAGATAAATCCACACAACTATGGACACTTTATCTTTGACAAAGGGGCAAGAATATACAATGGATTAAAGACAATCTCTTTAACAAGTGGTGCTGGGAAAACTGGTCAATCACTTGTAAAAGAATGAAACAAGATCACTTTCTAACACCATACACAAAAATAAACTCAAAATGGATTAAAGATATAAACATAAGACCAGAAACTATAAAAATCCTAGAGGAGAACATAAGCAAAACACTCTTTGACATAAATCACAGCAGGATCCTCTATGATCCACCTCCAAGACTACTGGAAATAAAAGCAAAAATAAAGAAATGGGACCTAATTAAAATTAAGAGCTTCTGCACAAGAAAGGAAACTATAAGTAAGGTGAAAAGACAGCCTTCTGAATGGGAGAAAATAATAGCAAATGAAGCAACTGCAAACAACTAGTTTCAAAAATATACAAGCAACTTATGCAGCTCAATTCCAGAAAAATAAATGACCCAATTAAAAAATGGGCTAAAGAACTAAATAGATATTTCTCCAAAGAAGACATACAGATGGCTAACAAACACATGAAAAGATGCCCAACATCACTCATTATCAGAGAAATGCAAATCAAAACCACAATGAGGTACAATTTCACACCAGTCAGAATGACTGCAATCTGAAAGTCCACAAGCAATAAATGCTGGAGAGGGTGTGGAGAAAAGGGAACCCTCTCACACTGTTGGTGGGAATGCAAACTAGTACAGCCACTATGGAGAACAGTGTGGAGATTCCTTAAAAAATTACAGATAGAATCGCCTTATGACCCAGCATTCCCACTGCTGGTCATACACACTGAGGAAACCAGAAGTGAAAGAGACATGCGTACCCCAGTGTTCATTGCAGCACTGTTTATAATAGCTAGGACATGGAAACAACCTAGATGTCCATCAACAGATGAATGGATAAGAAAGCTGTGGTACATATACACAGTGGAGTATTACTCAGCCATTAAAAAGAATACATTGAAATCAATTCTAATGAGGTGGGTGAAACTGGAGCCTATTATACAGAGTGAAGTAAGCCAGAAAAAAAAAAAAAAAAACACCAATACAGTATACTAACACATATATATGGGATTTAGAAAGATGGTAATGGTAACCCTCTATGCGAGATAGCAAGAGACACAGATGTATAGAACAGACTTTTACACTCTGTGGGAGAGGGAGAGGGTGGAATGCTTTGGGAGAATGGCATTGAAACATGTAAATTATCAGGTAAGAAACGAGTTGCCAGTCTATGTTCGATAAAGGATACAGGATGTTTGGGGCTGGTTCACGGGGATGATCCAGAGAGATGATATGGTGTGGGACGTGGGAGGGAGGTTCAGGGTTGGGAACTCATGTACACCCGTGGCAGATTCATGTCAATGTATGGCAAAACTAATACAGTATTGTAAAGCAAAATAATGTAAAAATAAAAATTTAAAAAAAAGACCACAGTTAAAAAAATCCCAGAAGACAGTAATGATGACCCTGTATGTGAGACAACCAAGAGACACAGAGGTATAGAGTGGACTTTTGGACTCTGAGGGAGAGGGAAAGTGTGGGATGGTTTGGGAGAATGGCAATGAAACGTATATTTTCGTGTAAGAAACGAAGCGCCAATCTATGTTCAATGTAGGATGCAGGATGCATGGGGCTGAGGCACAGGATGATTCAAGTAGAGGATGTGGGGTGGGAGGTGGGAGGGGGCTTCGGCATTGGGAGATTGTGTTCACCTATGGCTGATTCATGTCAATGTATTTCAAAACAAATACAGTATTGTAATTTAAAATAAATAAATAAATAAATTTTTAAAAAAATCCCAGATCTCAACACTCATGGAATTTATTATAAATGAAAAAGACTGTCTAATGTCCTGTGGTGGAAAGTGACATAAAAATGTAAAGCAGAGTAAGGAGGCACAAAAAAATGAGGGGATCCTATTTACAATAGAGTGGCCAGAGAAGATGATATCTAAGAAAGACTTGAAGGCGGTATAGACTCAGGACAGGAAAGGGGTATTTCAGGCAGAGTGAACAACCAATATAAACATCCTAAGCTGGAACCTTGCCTGATGTGTTCCAGGAATAGCAAAACAGCAAGTAAGTCTGGGATAGAATAACTGAAGATTGAGTACTAGGAGTTAAAGTTAGAGATTTGGAATGTACTTTTAAACTAGAGCTTATAGATTTAATGATATATTTGATATAGAGTATAAAAAGAAGTTATCATGTATAGTTCCAAATTTTGTGGTCCTGGTAAGGATGAATGTTGTGGTTTCACTTACCAAAATTGGGAACAGTGAGGCTTAGAGGCCAAAGAATTATGCTTTAAACAAGTTAAAATTGAGACAGTTATTATAATTTTAAGAAAATAAGTCAACTAGTCAGGTACATATAGCAATCTGGAGTTGAGGGAAAAGATTGTAGAGGTTATTGGTAAAATTGATAAGAGCTGTTTTGATAAAGTGGTGCAGTCAAAAGCCTGAGAAACTGTTTTCCTGAAAGAATAATAAGAGAAGGGATCAAGAAATATTGGAAATAGTGGGAGGAGTCAAAGGAAAAATTTTGTTTAGTTCACATTCGACGAGTGTTAAAGTAGATATTGTGTTATGTGGGTATTGCCTAATAGAGGAGGGCCATTGGTGATGGCTGATAAATTAGTCACTCCTTTGCTTAATATATGACTATATTCTACACATTATGACAAAGTGTACATATATACATATACACACTTTTATACTTTTGAAGAGATGCCCCACATCCAAGGTAAAAGAGACCCAAGTAAGATGGTAAGTGTTTCCAGAGGCATCAGAAGGCAGACACACCGAAACCATATTCACAGAAAACGAGTGAATCAAATCACACTAGGACCACAGCCTTGTCTAACTCAATGAAAATAACCCATGTCCACAGGGCAACCCAAGACAGGCGGGTCATGGTGGAGAGGTCTGACAGAATGTGGTCCACTGGAGAAGGGAATGGCAAACCACTTCAGCATTCTTGCCTTGAGAACCCCATAAACAGTATGAAAAGGCTAAATGATAGGATACTGAAAGAAGAACTCCCCAGGTCTGTAGATGCCCAATATGCTACTGGAGATCAGTGGAGAAATAACTCCAGAAAGAATGAAAGATGGAGCCAAAGCAAAAACAATACCCAGTTGTGGATGTGATTGGTGATAGAAGCAAGGTCCGATGCTGTAAAGAGCAATATTGCATAGGAACCTGGAATGTTAGGTCCATGAATCAAGGCATTTTGGAAGTGGTCAAACAGGAGATGGCAAGAGTGAACGTTGATATTCTAGGAATCAGTGAACTAAAATGGACTGGAATGCATGAGTTTAACTCAGATTATATCTACTACTGTGGGCAGGAATCTTTTAGAAAAAATGGAGTAACCAAGATGGTCAGCAAAAGAGTCTGAAATGCAGTACTTGGATACAATCTCAAAAATGACAGAATAATTTTTTTTGTTTCCAAGGCAAACCATTCAATATCACAGTAATTCAAGTCCATGCCCTGACCAGTAATGCTGAAGAAGGTGAAGTTGAACGGTTCTATGAAGACCTACAAGACCTTTTAGAACTAACACCTAAAAAAATGTCCTTTATATCAAAGGGAACTGGAATGCAAAAGTAGGAAGCCAAGAAACACCAGGAGTAGCAGGCAACTTTGGCCATGGAATACAGAATGAATCAGGGCAAAGGATAATAGAACTTTGCCAAGAGAACACACTAGTCATAGCAAACACCCTCTTCCAACAATAAAAGAGAAGACTCTGTACATGGACATCACCAGATGGTCAACACTGAAATCAGATTGATTATCTTCTCTGCAGCCAAAGATGGAGAAGCTCTATACAGTCAGCAAAAACAAGACTGGGAGCTGACTGTGGCACAGATCATGAACTCCTTATTGCCAAATTCAGACTTAAATTGAAGAAAGAAGGGATAATCACTAGACAATTAAGGTATGACCTAAATCAAATTCATTATGATTATACAGTGGAAGTGAGAAATAGATTTAAGGGCCTAGATCTGATAGAGTGCCTGATGAACTATGGACGGAGATTTGTGACATTGTACAGGAGACAGGGATCAAGACCATCCCCATGGAAAAGAAATACAAAAAGCAAAATGGTTGTCTGGGAAGGCCTTATAAATACCTATGTAAAGAAGAGAAACAAAAAGCAAAGGAAAAAGGAAAGAAATAAACACCTGAATACAGAGCTCCAAAGAATAGCAAGGAGAGATAAGAAAGCCTTCCTCAGTGATTAATGCAAATAAATAGAGGGAAACAACAGAATAGGAAAGACTAGAGATCTCATCAAGAAAATTAGAGATACCAAGGGAATATTTCATGCCAATATGGGCTCGATAAAGGACAGAAATGGTATGAACCTAACAGAAGCAGAAGATATTAAAAGAGGTTGCAAGAATACACAGAAGTGCTGTACAAAAAGATCTTCATGACTCAGATAATCACGATGGTGTGATCACTCACCTAGAACCAGATATCCTGGAATGTGAAGTCAAGTGGGCTTTAGAAAGCATCACTACGAACAAAGCTAGTGGAGATGATGGAATTCCAGTTGAGTTATTTCAAATCCTGGAAAATGATGCTGTGAAAGTGCTGCATTCAGTATGTCAGCAAATTTTGAAAACTCAGCAGTAGCCACAGGACTGGGAAAGGTCAGTTTTAATTCCAATCCCAAAGAAAGGCAAGGCCAAAAAATGCTCAGACTACCGCAGAATTGCACTCGTCTCACACACTAGTAAAGTAATGCTCAAAATTCTCCATGCCAGGCTTCAGCAATACATGAACCATGAACTTCCAGATGTTCCAGCTAGCTTTAGAAAATGCAGAGGAACCAGAGATCAAATTGCCAAAATCTGCTGGATTGTGGAAAAAGGAAGAGAGTCCCAGAAAAAAAAAAAAATCTATTACTGCTTTACTGACTATGCCAAAGCCTTTGACTGTGTGGATTACAATAAATTGTGGACAATTCTGAAAGAAATGGGAATATCAGACCACGTGACCTGCCTCTTGAGAAATCTGTATGCAGGTCAGGAAGCAGCAGTTAGAACTGGACATGGACCAACAGACTGGTTCCAAATAGGAAAAGGAGTACGTCAAGGCTGTATATTGTCACCTTGCTTATTTAATGTATATGCAGTGTACATCATGAGAAACGGTGGGCTGGAAGAAGCAGAAGCTGGAATCAAGATGGCTGGGAGAAATATCAGTAACCTCAGATATGCAGATGACACCACCCTTATGGCAGAAAGTGAACAGGAGCTTAAAAGCCTCTTGATGAAAGGGAAAGAGGAGAGTGAACAAGTTGGCTTAAAGCTCAACATTCAGAAAACTAAGATCATGGCAACTGATCCCATCACTTCATGGGAAATAGATGGGCAAACAGTGGAAACAGTGTCAACTTTATATTTGGGGGTTTCAAAATCACTGTAGATAGTGATTGCAGCCATTAAATTAAAAGATGGTTACTCCTTGGAAGGAAACTTATGACTATCTTAGACAGCATAGTCAAAAGCAGAGACATTCAGTTCAGTTCAGTTCAGTCACTCAGTCGTGTCTGACTCTGCAACCCCATGAATTGCAGCATGCCAGGCCTCCTTGTCCATCACCAACTCCTGAAGTTCACTCAGACTCATGTCCATCGAGTCAGTGATGCCACCCAGCCATCTCATCCTTTATTACTTTGCCAACAAACATCCGTCTAGTCAAGGCTATGGTTTTCCAGTGGTCATGTATGGATGTGAGAATTGGACTATGAAGAAAGCTGAGCACTGAAGAATTGATGCTTTTGAACTGTGGTGTTGGAGAAGACTCTTGAGAGTTCCTTGGACTGCAAGGAGATCCAACTAGTCCATTCTGAAGGAGATTAGCCCTGGGATTTCTTTGGAAACACTGATGCTAAAGCTGAAACTCCAATACTTTGCCTTCCTCATGTGAAGAGTTGACTCACTGGAAAAGATTCTGATGCTGGGAGGGACTGGGGGCAGGAGGAAAAGGGGACAACAGAGGATGAGATGACTGGATGGCATCACCGACTCGATGGACATGAGTCTGAGTGAACTCCATGAGTTGGTGATGGACAGGAAGGCCCGGTGTGCTGCAATTCCATGGAATCACAAGGAGTCAGACACAACTGAGAGACTGAACTGAACTGATATATATATATATATATATATATATATATATATATATAATTTCAATTTGTCCACTTACCTCTCCAGCTTCCCTGTTCGATTCATTTTGATGATGTATTATTTTTCTTTGAGTATCAGCTTGCTGGATTATCATTCCTATTAAAAATTTTAATGAGAGATGCTTTTCAAGAACATTCTTATTGGGAAGTGAGTGTTTTGCATACTCAGGTGGTTTCTACTTCATGGTTTTCGAGGATATGTGTTCATCTAGTTCACATATTAGCAACTCTGTCCAGATCTTCTATTATTTTTAATACATATTCTTTACTACTCCTTCAAATATTGCATTGTACATATGTATTATCTCCCTAGCTCCTGAAGGGAAGTCGCTCAGTTGTTTCTGACTCTTTGAGACCCCATGGACTGTATCCTACCAAGCTCCTCCATCCATGGGATTTTCCAGGCAATAGTACTGGAGTGGGTTGCCATTTCCTTCTCCAGGGCATCTTCCCGACCCAGGGGTTGAACCTGGGTCTCCCACATTGTAGACAGACGCTTTACCGTCTGAGCCACTAGGGAAGTGATAGCTCCTAAAGGCATTTAAATTCGCTAATCCTGGCATAATGTACTAATTGAAATGGATAGAGCTGCTTCAAGATAATTTATTGAATAATCTATCAAATCTAGATGAAACCCTCATATACTTGGGTCTTTCTATATTTGTTAATCTTTTCAGGAGATTTCTCTGCATTTCGTAACCTAGCATCAAGCCTTCAGAATGGTTTTATGACTAAATTACTTTCAAATATCTGCTAATATGTCATCATTTATTGCTGCTCAACTTTAAGATTTTATTGATTAATTCACATGAGTATTTTTTAAGGGATTCTGATATCATTCTGTCAAATTTTAAAAATGCTGTTGGAATTTTAATTGGAATTTCCTAAAATCTGTACTTAATTTGAAGAGATCTGACACCTTATTAATTCTTACTCCTGGAGTTGTTTTGCCTTTTTTTTTTAAAGTGTACTAGAGATGTTATAGTCTGTCTTTAAAGAAAAAAACAGGTCATATATCCCTTTATCAGTCTACTGAATTTTTATATTATTGTTTTATTTGGCATTTAATATCTTTATCTAGACTTTACCAGTTTTATCTTTTTGTAACTTTTTTTAGAATTAAATGATTAACTTGTTTCCATTATTATGTTTGATATTAAACTATATAAGAATATAAGATTCCCTCTGAGTACATTTTTTTTCCAATTCATCACTATACAGGAGACCTAGCAAACTAATGTGGAGAGTAAGAGCATCTGTTTTGCTAGAAATTGTGTATTTCCAAGGAAACAGTAACATAAGTGAACTTAAAACAAGGAGCAAAGAAATCCAGGTTATGTTCAGTTTAAAATGATATCTGGCAAACAAATGAAGAGACAGTCTCCCCAAGTCATGTAGTAAAGTAACAAGAAAAAAATCTAAAAATTAATAGTCCTGAAAACAAAAACTGACTCACCATTATCAGTTTCTATAAGAAATTTCCAACTAAGTTGGAAAGAGAGGGAGTGAGGGGAAAAACCTAGCAGCCTTTCCATGTTTTACCTTGGGAACCAAGGTAGAATGTCACACCTCAAAGAAGAAAGAAAGCAATTTCACATCTTCATTATGCTATGTACTCTGTTTCTCAAACCTGAGGCTTCTGCTTTTATGAAAGACATTAAGTTTGGGAGTTTAGTTCTATAAAAACATTTGAACTTAAGAACTATTAAGAGAAGGATCCTATATTCTTGTTTAGAACAGAAATAAGGGGACAATAAGAAAAAAAACACAAATTAATTTCTTATGAGCAACATATGCTGTAAATTCAAACAATGGAATACTACAAAGTGACAGTAATAAATGAACCAGAACTACACACCTCTGTGAATACAACTCAAAGCCCTAATGTTAACTAACACAACATTATGAATCAACCATACACCAATAAAATTTTTAAGCTATAATGTGTAGCAAAAGAAGTCACAAAAAATATATATACCATATAATTACATTTATGCAATGTACAAAAACAGGCAAACTAATCTATGCTGTTAGAAGTCAGGATAGTGTGCACAAGTTACTGAAAGGGAGTAGAAGAGAGGCTCCTAGGGTACTGATCTAAAAATAATTATTTTGGTTCCTTTTATAGATTATTATCAAATTTAATCATTTCCTGAATCTTTAGGACCATGATCCTATTTTATTTCAAAATTATATGCTTTAAAACCAAGACCAACTGTTTAGTTTTCTAATAGGTATTGATCCTAGGTTTAGGAATCAGAGTACATACCATGATGAAGATGTGAAATTGCTTTCTTTCTTGAGATGTGATGTATGCCTTCATCTGGTTGCTTTTATGTAATTATGTTCCACTTGTAAAACTTATTTGGCTATATAATTGTGTACTGTATATTTTTCTGTATTTATATCATACTTTAAAGCTTAACAGCAAAATTAATGTGCATTCATTAAAACTTAGATAATTCAGAAAATACGCAAGGAGGAATTTTAATTTTAAAAAGCCGTAATCTGCCACTAAAGACAACTACTGAGATATTTTTATTCCTTCCAAGTGTCCTTTTCATGCATACATACATACATATGCTCAAATTTATGTGTGTGTGTATGTGTACTAGTCGAGCCTGACTCTTTGCGACCCCATGGACAGTAGCCTACACCAAGCTCCTCCGTCCATGTGATTTTCAACGCAAAAAGTACTGGAGTGCTTCGCCATTTCCTTTTCCAGGGAATTTTCCCAACCCAGGGATCGAAAGCAGGTCTCTCACATCGTAGACAGATGCCTTATCATCTGAGCCACCAGGGAAGTCCATATAGACATATACTATTACTATTACTAAGTCACTTCAGTCGTGTCTGACTCTGTGCGACCCCATAGACGGTAGCCCACCAGGCTCCCCCCGTCCCTGGGATTCTCCAGGCAAGAACACTAGAGTGGGTTGCCATTTCCTTCTCCAATGCATGAAAGTGAAAAGTGAAAGTGAAGTTGCTCAATCGTGTCCAAACCTCAGCGACCCCATGGACTGCAGCCTTCCAGGCTCCTCTGTCCATGGCATTTTCCAGGCAAGAGTACTGGAGTGGGGTGCCATTGCCTTCTCCAATATAGACATATAAACTAACTCAAAAACATGTTTTGAGTTTCAGGTAATGTTCTAGACCAGGGGTTGGCAAACTACAGCCCATATGTCAAATTCAACTACTTCTTACTTTGTAAATAAAGTTTTATTGAAACACAGATGTCTCAATTTCATACTCATTCACTTACATATTTTTGACTATTTTTGTGCTATAATGGATGAGTTATTAGCTGTGGCAGGGACTGTATAGCCCATGGAATATTTAATATCCTACTCTTTACAAAAAAAATATATATATGTATATATATCAACCCCTGATTTAGACTCTGAAGACCTAATTGTGAACAAAGTAAAGTCTTGGCTTCCTAGGACTTAATAGTTTGACAAGGGATACAGACATAACCAAGTAGGTTTAAAATATAATGTCTGGTTGTAATGTGTACTATGAAGAAAGACAAACAAGAGTATGGGGGCTGCTGAAGGCCACAGTTTTAGACATGATGATCAAAGGAAAAGTGGAGCAGGTCCCTAAAGAAAGTGAAAGATCAAGCCTTGCAAATATCTAGAGTAAAAATAACTGAGGCAAACAAGAAAGCACACAAATTGTCCCTAAGATCTATGTGCACCTCATGTGTTTAGGGTAGAACAAGGATGCATATGGAGCTAGAGTACAAAAAAGAAAAGAATAGCAGGGGATGAGGATAGAGAAGCAGGCAGGTGCCAGGACATGAGTTAGGGTTTCATTCCAAATATGATTTATAAGTTAATATTGTGCACTAGTATTACACAACAGTGAAAAGTATGAGGTGTTGGAGTGTAACATATCTAATTAAAATCCTGACCTTGATACTTGCTATATGAATGATCATGAACATGTTATATAAACTATTTTAGCCTTCTTTTCCTTTAAATGAATAATTCAATTAATAATATCTACCTCATACGATTGCTATAAAGTACTTATAGCCTCAATATTTGGCACAAAATAATCATTCTATAAATGGTAGCAATGGACTTATCTATATCTATGAGGTATAATGAAAACATAGGCAAACACTCTCAGCACTACAAATACATGAGGAAGTAGAGCACAGTAAAAGGGAAGACATTAGACTATTAAGAATCCAACTTTGGCCCCACCTTTCATAAGTTGTGTGAGCATTTGTAAGCTATTTAACATTTCTGAACTGCAGTTTCTTCATCTGTAACATACTGAAAATCATGGTACTTGCCTCAAAGAATATGCTCTGAAGATTACAGGAATGAGCACATGGCAAGTTCTTAGTTCATTATCTGGCAAATAGGAATTACTATGCACAGGGGAGGCACTAGCAAATAGAGTGCCTTGGTGCAAACTAGGAAAAAGTCCTCCTTCTTCAAGACACTTTTCTCCCATCTGTTAGAAAATCATTCTAATATGTTGACTTGGCTAGAATAAGACATTTTACCATTGTTGTTTTTTAAAAAAATATATTTGAAATAAAGTGTAACATGGCATTTATTTTTCATTTCTTTAACTATTCATGAAATTATTTTTCTTTATACCCTGGCTGCTTATGAATAATTTGTTGTCACATCTGCTAATTATTTTCATTATTTTTCATTATTATTTCATTATTTTTCATGTTTTTTTTTTTTTAATCCATTTTTATACTGTGGTTTCTCTTGTGTTCCCTACTAATTTGTAGTGACTCTGTTAGGGTATTAACTCTTTGTCATGTTTTTAACAAATATTTTCTCCAGATTCCTTATAAGTTTATGTGTTAATCTCTGCATAATAATTAAAGCATCAATCATTCCAAGCAGAGGTAAAAACAAATACTTTGGCCGAGCTAAAGCAAAGAGTTTTGCAAAGGGCATGGAGTTGGGGTGTGGTAGGAAAGAAGAGAGGAAATTATGAATAACATTGTAATGTGTTGAGTCTTGTATGCTTAAAGTGTTTGAATTTTATTCTACAGAGAATAAGAGACCAAGAAAAATGTTAAACTAGGAAGTGATAAGCTCAGATCAAGTTCATCTTGCCAGGTAGTGTGAAAAATGGATTTGTAGGGAGGCTAGAATATTCACAGCATAGGTAAGGCTGTCTCTCAGTGTAACATCTGTTCACAGTAGAAAAAACAACCAATAAACAACAGAGCATCCCCTAGGATGCAGCTAATGAATGGAATAGGGCCAGAGGAGAACCCTGCTTTCCATCAGACACCATATTCAGCAGCACCTGTATATTTCTAGCATCAAGTGCAGTAACATAGAAGACATCTGTACCAAGAGCAGAAACCACAGCAACAAGCAATCAGACAAATGTAACATGAGGTCCTCTGTGTACATTAGTCAGTGCTTACACAGGAAGTGCCAAAGCAAATAGCAAATTCTTGTTAGACTCTTAAAGACAGTTGCAATTTTGACATCAAATGATTTTGGTGAACTCTCCTAACACAACGTCCGATATAGCTTTGGCCTCCTAAGAATTCATCTATGTACTGATCTCAGTAGTATTATAAATGGTCTGCATTGAGTCTCATTTTTCTCATTATTGTCTCATAATTTCCTTAGAAATGCATTTAAAAGTTTTCTTAATGTTGGTGAAAAAATGTTACCTGCCATATCAGCAAAAAAGGGATACTGTAGCCGTTAAGCCATAGTCACTACCCCCACCCCAATGGTGAGCCCCAAGGGAACTCAGGAAGGAGACAAATAGGCTGAATTTTGTCTTGGCCACTGCAGCCACCCCTCAGGGAGCATACTGTGGGACTCCAGGATGGGAAAGGACAGGATACTGGCCGCAGAAATTAAGAGGCACATCCAAGGAATGACATCAATGAGTCCAAGTGCTAATTTCATTATCTTGACATGTATGGATTTCTTTAATTAACAGTTATCTTTTGTTGTACTGACTACCTGGCTTTTGTGGCAAAAACTCCTATATATACTGGCTCCTCCCTTACCTCTTTGGAACAGTCTTTCAGAGATACCTGAGAGATTGTCTTCTAGGCTTAAATCTTCAGTTTTATTCAGTGAATAAAACATAATTCTCAACTCTTAGCTTGTGCATGTTTTTTCAGTTGATATTAATAATATTCACTTTCATAGTTTATTATATTGTTGATAAAGAATGTAGTCTATACTATTTCTATTTACAAATGTTTTTCTTGTGCCTTCATAAATGATCAACTTTGTCAAGATTACATGGTTATTTGAGAACAAAGGATGTTTTCTACTTGTCAGAGTTATCTTCTGTGACTAACATCGATATAGTGAATCCAGCAATTCTTTTATTTTAAAATAGTTAAATGTTCAGTTTTTTGCTTTTAATTTTCATGAGTCACTTTGTTTGTAGTTTGCCCTTGTAGACAGTATACTGCACTTGGAATTTATATCCATTTAGTCGGATAAAGTATTATTTTAATTACTGAGTGAATCTGCTGTTAAGTTACTTCAGTCGTGTCCGACTGTGAGACCCCATGGACTGCAGCGTTCAGGCTCCTCCGTCTATGGGATTTTCCAAGCAAGAGTACTGGAGTGGGGTGCCATTGTCTTCTCCAATATATATTATAAAATGTTTCCTGTCTTTCAGAGCTTTTCTAGATCACCCTTTTGTCTTCAATCTTTTGCTTTTATGTAATGTCTTCACTTATACTCCTCTCCACTCCCAAGTTAACTTGGAAGGTAGACAGTAAACTTTTAGTTCAACTGGGTCTTATTTTAGCTTTGAAAATGCATACTTAAACCTCAATTTCTCTAATTATAAAATAATCAACCATTTCTAATGATGCAACCTAAATAAGTTGAGGAAATGAGCACATTCAATTTTCAGCCCCTCACACAGCCCAAGATCTGACACTTTCCAGTTTTCGTTACTGTGATCTGGAAAGTTTGTCACCGTTACATGTTATAATTATACTATTTTTTTCATTATCTATTTTCTAACAAGAATTATATTTGCATTATTTTGTAACCATATTTACATATTAATTTGGGTTTAAACCTATTTTTTAAATCATTTTTCACTTTGTTGGTTTATTTTTTTCAAATATTTTTCTAGGAAGCACACATCCTGACTTTCCCCATCTATAGTAAACCTGACTTTTGCTTAGCTGCTTATATGATTCTTCCTTTATCTTCTAATATGAGAATGTCCACCAAAAATATGGTAGATATTGATTGTATTTCACTAATTATACCTCATCTAAAGCGAACCCTTTTGATATCCAGATGCAGCTCTTCTGTTCAATAAAAATGTTTTCAATTATATCCTTACAACATAACTCAGATGTCCCCAAGTTTTATCTTCCTGCAGTTATGAAAGTTCACATTCAAATCCTACCACCACAAATAGGCCTATGCTTCCTCCCTCTGAATTGTGATCAGTCTGCAGGAGGTTCCCATAGCAGGGTTCTTCAGACTCAAAAGTATTAATGCTTACTAAGGCAGAGTTGCCAATGTATATAAAGCCTCATTTTTCTTTTTCACAATGATAAGCTTGATGCTAGGGACATTCGCTGGTCTCCAGTGCAAATTTGAGATCAAGTTACAGTCCTGTTTCTTAATTATGTATAAATTTAGGCACAGAATTGAGAGCTCTAAGTCTCAGTATCTTCAATTGTAAAATTGGACTAATTATGATACCATAGCCATAGGGTCATCATCTAAAGGCATAATGAGTTAATACATACATTATACCTAACACTGTGCCTGGTGAATTACAGGCAACTCATAAACATTGATTTTACTTTAAATTATTACATGGTGCTCTAACCTGAACAACTTCTTTCCTTTGTTCAGTCTTGTATAGCCAGGCCAGGCTCTGTCTTCTCTATGGTAAATTCATTCTTAGAAACCCAACTGTATTTCCCACAATGTTGCTTTTGGTCAGGGTCTGAGTACTTTATAAACGCCTGTATGTATCTAACTCATGTTGTTCATGTGTTCATTTGTGTTCAAAGACTACAAGTGTGTAACTCTAGACTGGACCTCTTTGCAGAACTCCAGATGTCAAGATCTAGCTGCATACTTGATATCTCCATTTGATATCTACAAATAGTTATCTCAGGCTTAACATGACAAACGCAAAACTATTGGTTTCCACTTACCCACAAATTTGCTCCTACCCTC
Source organism: Nanger dama (assembly GCA_917880005.1). Classification (NCBI taxonomy): domain Eukaryota; kingdom Metazoa; phylum Chordata; class Mammalia; order Artiodactyla; family Bovidae; genus Nanger; species Nanger dama. The sequence continues at coordinate 8,987,515 of CAKJTW010000060.1, forward strand.
TACTTCATCATGTTCCCCATATCAGTAAACAAGGCCAGCTAATGTTTGTTTTTTTTTCTTTAAATTTCATTTATGGTGCCACTTTTTCACATAATTTTGTAACTGTAAACTATATTTTTACTTGCTGGGTAGTTTTCCAGCTCTTTTATTTCATTAACTTTTCATCTCTATCTTATCCATTGAGGTTTCTGATTTCACTGGCAATATATTTTTCCTTTAAGATGTACAATTTGACTCTATAGTTTCTCATTCATAAGGGACTGTTTAGTCAGGCATAGTCTGCTTTCATCCTGGGATATAAATTCCTCTAAAAGTGTCTTTACACTTGATAATGTGAGATACCAGATGTCAATATTCCTAACCAATTTTGTTAATAATGTCTTAAATTGTAGAACTAACACTATAACAATAAGCTCAATTTGGTTGCCACATGTAAAGGGCACAGTTCTGAAAGGGAGCACAAAGACTGATGTACCTGGAAAGAAAAAGAGGAAGGGGATTCTTCTCAATGGCTGTGGGGAAAGATGACTTGCCACAAAGCAAGTCCATTATTTTAATCACCATGACATCTAAGAATACAAAGCTGAAAGTATACTAGAGATTAATTACTTTTATAATTACTTTTACACAAAATAACCTTCAGTTAGATGAAGAAATATTTTTCAAGTTAACATGAATGAAATTTGAAAAATATGAGAGGGATATAAAATATTCCTTAGGTTCCCAGGTCTTACTAGCCAAGATTCATGCTATTTCCATCCATAATTTTTATAGAAGAATGCTGTTCCTAAATAGGGAGTTTCTACCTCCTTTCCAAGCATTCATTTTAAAGGACGCATTTACCACTCTGCTAACCCATATTGCCTGGTATACATACACAGCGAGTTGACCTTTATGTCTATGAAAATCTTAAAGAAATAAAGTAAAAGAATAATTTTTAAAAGACATAAGAAAAAAGAGTACACATACTTTCTGTAATAGTCTAGAAAATAGTTCCCAAAGATATGGTTCCTTATGCTTGGATCTATAAATGTTATCTTACTTTTATGTGTGCATGCATGCTAAGTCACTACAGTTGTGTCTGACTCTTTGAAACCCTATGGACTGTAGCCCACCAAGCTCCTTTGTCCATGGGATTCTCCAGGCAAGAAAACTCAAGTGGATTGCCATGCCCTCCTCCAGGGGATCTTCCTGACCTGGTGATCAAACCTGCATCTCCAATGTTTCTTGCATTGGCAGGCAAATTCTTTACCACTAGCACCACCTGAGAAGACAATCTTAGTTGCAAAAGGGTCTTTGCAGATGTGTTTAATTTAAATATCTTATCCTGCTATTATCTAGGCAAATTCTAAATGCAATTACTCTGTTCTTATGAGAGAGGCAGAGAGAGATTTGTCTCAGAGAGAGGAGAAGGCAATGTGACCATAGAGGCAGAGAATGGGTCGTGATTACAAGGCAAGGATTGCTGTCAGCCACCAGAAGCTAGAAGATAAAAGAAACATTTTCCTTTGAAGCCTCTGGAGAAAACATATTCCTGCTGACATCTTAATTTCTGACCACTGAAAATGAGCTCAAATTTATGACCTCTAAAACTGTGAGAAAATACATGTATTCTTTTAAGTCACTAATTTTGTGGTAGCTTGTCAAACAGTCCTGCTGCTGCCTCTGCCGCTGCCGCTGCTGCTGCTGCTGCTGCTGCTGCTGCTGCTGCTAAGTCACGTCAATAGTGTCTGACTCTGGGCTACCCCACAGACTGTAGCCCACCAGGCTCCGCCATCCCTGGGATTCTCCAGGCAAGAACACTGGAGTGAGTTGCCATTGCCTTCTCCAATGCATGAAAGTGAAAAGTGAAAGTTAAGTCGCTCAGTGGTGTCTGACTCTTCGTGACCCCATGGACTGCAGCCTACCAGGCTCTTCTGTCCATGGGATTTTCCAGGCAAGAGTATTAGAATAGGTTGCCATTGCTTTCTCTGTCAAACAGTCCTAGGAAACTACAATACTCGCACATAACCTATTAACATAGATCAGGAAGCAATAAAACCAGTGAAAGTGTTTAGTGTTAGTCGCTCAGTCATGTCCAACCCTTTGCGACCCTATTGACTGTAGCCAGCCAGTCTCCTCTGTCGATGGCATTCTCCAGGCAAGAATACTGGAGTGGGTAGCCTTTCCCTTCTCCAGGGGATCTTCCTGCCCCAGGGATCAAGCATGCATCTCCTGTCTTTCCTGCACTGCAGGCAGATTCCTTATTGCTGGGTCACCAGGGAAGCCACTCAATGTTGTAAGGATACAATAAGAAGAGGGCCATCTGTAAAGTAAGATGTGACCCTTACCAGACATTAGATCTTCCTACACACTGATCTTGGACTTTTCAGCATCTAGAATTATGAGAAATAAATGTTTGCTGTTTAATTCACAAGTCACACAGTCTATGGTAATGTGTTATAGCAGCCTGAACTAAGACAACAACCAATGACCATATGCAAGAGTACCAGTGAAGAAACAGGCAGCAGGAAATGAGGTTGCTGAACATCAAATTTTGGAAAAAATATAGAAATAGTTCTTGGGAAATTCAGATTAATTGAATCTTCTGGTCAGAATAATTCTGCTGCAATATGTATTAGTTTACACTTTGGAAGTCAAAAACTTTTTTGAAAAGGAACCTAAAATCTAATGATAGCATGTTGGCTCCTCATAAAAGCACTATTGGAGATTATTCAGTTTACCACGCCATTTTAGAAATTGGGAAACTAAGGTACATAAGGGTAAACCAATTTGTCTAATGTAATCTAGTTAGCTAGTTTCAGATCTGAAGATAGTAATTTTAATTTCATGCTCTTTAGTTCAGTACTTTGATGACATATCAAAATGTGGAAAGATGAAGAATATGAGAAATGGTCTCAGAAATATTCTACTAGATATTATTATGGCTCTCTTGTTATGGTCATCTTAATTTGAATTCCATTTCCATATTTTGTACAGTTCTGTGGGCTGCCATCCCACATGGGGGTAGAAGGAGAAGAATAAGGGTTCAAAAGAGAGTCAGTCCTCTAATCCCTTATTCACAGTGTGCTGATTCAGCTATTTATTCAATTCAATTTTTTTCAGCTAGCTTATTTTATATATCACTGATAGTAGTATTTATTTGAGGGAAAAAAAAAAGTATTATTGAAAATACGATCTTGCTTTCCCTAGAAGATACACCAGAGGAACAATGTCCAGATTTTACAAAGTAATGCCTTAATTTTATAGCAATTAACACCACAAACAAAAGAAACAAGTAGAAATTTTGCCATGAAATGATCAGTCCTTTGGAGTACTCATGCAATAAACTGATTATATAAGCCCAATATGAAAAGTGGATGAAATGAATCTAGAAAAGGGTTGTACAACAAAAATAACAGTTTTCTCAATAATAGAAAACATTTATTTGTCAAGAAAAATGTGGCTGATTCATGTCAATGTATGGCAAAACAAATACAGTATTGTAATTAAAAATAAATAAATAAATAAAAACTATGCTGTCTCTGACTCCCAACATCTGTGTGACTAAATTCTGAATGTCATTATCTATATTAACCATCCAGGGGTGTCAGCAACCCTCAGATTAAATTTTCTATGTCTCACTACAGTGACTAATTCCTAAAGAAACCCATTGTCCTTTGTTCTCCTCTTTACCTTGCCCAGGATTATAGTAAGACATGACTGGAGGAAGGACTGATCATGAAGTAAGGAAAGTGATGACTACAGATGCCACTGTCTAGTCTAAAATCAGAAGCAGCTCCATCTGAGCCCCAACTCCTCACTACTCTCCTATCCTTCACCTCCTGACAAACAAGTACACTCAAGTACAATCATGCTGCTCATCTCAAAACCCAAATTGCTTTTCTAAAAGTGTCCCTAAATAATTAGATCCAGTTTTAGCTATAATAGTGTGTGCTCAGTCACTTCAGTCATGTCCAACTCTTTGCAGCTCCATGAACTATAGCCCACCAGGCTCCTCTGTTCATGGAATTCTCCAGGCAAGAATTCTGGAGTGGGTTGCCATTTCCTTCTCCAGAGGATCTTCCTGACCCAGGGATCGAACCTGGGTCTCCTGCATTGCAGGCAGATTCTCTACCCACTGAGCTATGAAGGAAACCAACAAAATATTGTTGATCAACTATTGTTCAATAAAAAATTATATATATATATATATATATATAAAAACTTGGTTTAATCCTTACCATGATACACTGTTAGATTTTATCATCCTTATTTGATATTATTAGGTCATGTGTTTTACTTTTTGTGTATCTTGTCACAAATTACCAAAAATGTTGTGGCTCAAAACAACATAATTTTATTTTCTTACAATTCTGGAGGCCAGAAATCTGAAATCATTTTCAGTGGTCAGAAATGAAGATGTCAGCAGGACCATGCTCTCTCCAGTAGCTCCAGAAGAAAATTTTTCTTTTCTCCTTCAGCCTCTGGTGGCTGCCAGAACTCCTTGGCTGTGGTCACATAACTCCAGTCTCTACTTCCATGGTCACCTCACCTTCTCCTCTTCTGTAATCAAATATCCCTCTGCTTCTTTATAAGAATGCATGTAGTAATATTTAGGGTCTACTTGGATAATCCAGAATAATCATTTCACCTCAAGACTTTTTACTTAATCACATCTGCAAAAGAAAGGAAAAATGTACCAAAGTTCCTGAGGTCAATAGCACACAAAAAAGACATATATATTGATGCTTGGAAGTATGAGTCAAGAAATAGAAGGTGCCATCCTTCTTAAGCCTCTTAGAATCCTTCTTATACTTGCTCCTAACCTCCACCCTGCTGCAGCCTATACCATAAGACCTGGAGACATGTCCAACTGTTTTATCTAGAGGTATACTCCCCACAATAACTGCATTGCAAGAAGATTTTACTTAGTGTTATAGGTTTGTGTTCCCCCAAATTATAAGTTGAAGTCCCTAATTTCCTAGAATCTGACATTATTTTGAAAGAGTTGAATATGTAATTAGTTAAGATGAGTAGGATAGCCCTAATCCAATAGACTGTTGTCATAAAAAGAAAGTCAGGTGAAGAGAAAGAGACAGAAACAGAGGGAAGATGATGTGAATACATACGAAGAACATCATCTGTAAGGCAATGAATGCTAAAGATTGCAAGCGAATTCCCAGAAGCTAGGAGAGAGGCATGGAACATACTTTCCTTCACAGCCCTCAGAAACACTGTGATCTCAGATTTCTAGCCCACAGAACAGTGAAACAATAAATTTTTGTTGTTTAACCCACTCAATTCATGAAACTTTGTTATGGTAGCCCTAGGAAACTAACACAGTTAGTGTAGGTTTAACTTTTGTAGAAAATAGACTCTCAGACATATAAACACAATAGAAATTTATTTCTCATTCATATGACATTCCAAGGTGAGTATTTCTGGTTTGAGTCTGTGTCTCTTCCACGTGATATTTCAAGGATCCAGAGACCTTCCATCCTTTAATTTTCTCATTATGTCTCATTATCGTCTGTATATAGCTACTCAGAAGGGAAAGAGCATGGATGGGAAAACCCATTTCTTAAAAATGTTGGCCCCAAAATGTCATACATCATTTCTGTACACATTCCAATGGTGAGAACTCAGTCACATGGTAACATTTAACTGCAAGGAAGGCTGGCAAAGCAGTTTATCTGTGTGTATAAGATGAGGAAGAGACTGATTTTTGGTGAAAAGTTAGACTCTTGCTACATGTTTCATCAGGAAATTTGGAGATTACAATTCAAAGAAGGTTCTGGAGTTGGCCTCAGAAACTCATTCACATAGTTAACTTCCCTTTTATATGACTGTTATACATAATTTGAGGAAATAAGCCTCAAAAGACCTCCCTAAAGAAAATATTCATTAAGAATTTTGGTTTACTACTTGATTCATTGTTTTAAGAATTTTTGAGCATCTACTATGGTCAGGCAATACAGAAACAGCTGAGAACAAGGTAAAGTTCTGGACTCCATAGTCTTTATTTCTAATGGCAGGAGAAATTTAATACACCAACAGATATAGAATATGTTGGGTGCAGATAAGTACTGTGTGGAAGAATTTTAAAAACAAGCTAGGGATATGGGAAATGACAGAAGTAGAATGCTGTTTTATATATGTTGGTCATAGAAGCTGTCTCTGGCAAAGTGATAGATGTCTGAACAAAAACAGAGTTAGCTATATGGATGCCTTGGAGAATATTCCAGGCTAAAAAGAAAACTATTTCCAAAACCATGATATGTGAGTGTGTTTAGGATATTTTATAGCTAAAAAGAAAAAAGGAATGGCATGAACAAGAGGAAGAGACATAAGAGGTGAGGTCAGAGAAATACATAGAGATAGACCAAGGAGGGCCATAGAGGTTATGTTAAGAGTTTTGCAAATTAGTCTATATGTGAAATGGAAACTGTTTATGAGTTTTGAGCTGAAAAGTGGCAAGCTCTGACATTTTAAAAGGATATTTCAAGGCACTGTGTGGAGAAATAATAGAGGTACTAGGATGCAAGCAGAAAAAGTTTAAAGGTTATGGCAATAATCCAGGGGAGATATGACAATGGATTAAGCCAGGATGGTAGTAGGGGACCTGTTAAAAAGTGATTGCATTTTGGTTATGTTGTCAAAAGTATAGTGTAATACATACAAAAATATTTTACCTAGATCCCTCTGCAACCCAATGCACTCATTTCCCAGCTACTGAGAATACTGATAACTGAAGGCTCATATTAGCATTACCTAGAGAATCATGAAATTGGACTTCCCAGTTGGTGCTAGTGGTCCAGAGCCCATTTGCCAATGCAGGAGACTTAAGATATGTGGGTTCAATTCCTGGGTCATAAAGATTCATTGTGGGTGGATGCATGGCAAACAACTCCATGATTGCCTAGGGAATTCCACAGACAGAGGAGCCTGATGGGCTATAGTCCATAGGGTCACAAAGAGTGGGACATGACTGAAGAAACTTAGCATGCACGCACACAGAGTCACACCCCCTCCTAGGTGCTGGTCTGCAGACAGTGCATGGGCAATGTAGGGATACAACGCCCTTGACTCCCTTTATATCTACTACATTTAACCTATTCAGTCTCCAACTGATGAATATACACATTGCTTCAAACTCTTGTCTTTTATATAAGTACTACAGTGGACTGCCTTGTATGTGCCCTTTGAAGAGCCTGTATAAAGAATATTTTGGGATTATATTCCACAGTTGAATTTCTATATTAGAATAGATTTCCTTTAGATTGTGTCAGACTTCTGCACAAAATGACTACAGTAAACTATCTGGACATCAGTAATGCCTGAAGGTTCCTGTATTTACTTATTTCCATCAATAAAAATGGCAACCCACTCCAGTATTCCTGCCTGGAAAATTCCATGGACAGAGGAGCCTGATGGACCCTAGCCCATGAAGTTGAAAAGAGCTGGACACAACTGACCAACTGAGCACAACAGAAAGTGACAGATGGTTGTCCTTTCATGTTCTTTCACTACTACAGGGTTTTGCAAGAAATTCAAAATGGATTTTAATTAGGATTGAAATTTATAGATTGAGGATTGATTAGTCAACACTGTCCCATGCCACAAAGTCTATAAAAATAGTTGAAAACTAAGACAATATCTTTGGCTTTGGTAACTATAAGATAATTATAATAAGCAATAACAATAAAATATTGACAAATCAATCCAGGTTTCAAAATTGAACGGTAAAAACTTCCCGAGGTACTAATATTTTCAAAAGTTATAGAATAAAGGTACAGAACTATCAGCTAAGTGACAAAGTCACAGAATTTGTAATGAAGAGAACTACACTGTCTAGTAAAAATAAAGGAGAGCACAAATCTTTGAAGAACCTAAATTTATTAATTGTTTGTTAATAAAAGGGGGAAATTGACACTTGACTTCATCTTATGAAAGGAAAAAAAAAAAAAAATGAGGAAGGTATCAGAAACCGGGACATGCAACTGGTTGTATCATTTTGCATTTGGATGTGTCAATTTAAGTCAAAGCCAAACAACTGAGGGCCATTTGAAATGAAAGAAAATGTGCCTTTGCTTTTTAGGATAAATAGTATGGAATTTGATCATATTTCTCGAGTCCACCCCTCCTACCAGTCTCACTGTGGTTCCATCTTTATGTCTTTAACTATATAGTATCTTTTCTGGAAGGTCTCATCCTTTTCAGTGCTGGTTGTTCTGCAGATTGTCATGAAAGGAGATGAGCTTAGGCCCCCTCTACTCTGCCATCTTGACCACTCTCCAGAACAAATACTATGAAATGGCTGCATTGCATTCATTTTCAGTATGGATTTAAGGCTATATATATATACACACACACCCCAAAATAATATTTAAATAAAACAATAGCACTATTGTGTCAAGGAGACCAAGATATTTAAATGCATCTAATATTCTTGTATCAGATTCATTACTGTGACTCTCAAATAGGTACTCTCTCCTCTTCTGATCAATATCATGTAGAAGGCAGGAAAATACGATTCAGTTTGGTTCAGTCACTCAGTCGTGTCTGACTCTTTGCTACTCCATGAATTGCAGCACGCCAGGCCTCCCTGTCCATCACCAACTCCCGGAGTTCACTCAAATTCATGTCCATTAAGTCAATGATGTCATCCAGCCATCTTATCCTCTGTCGTCCCCTTCTCCTCCTGCCCCCAATCCCTCCCAGCATCACAGTCTTTTCCAATGAGTCAACTCTTCCCATGAGGTGACCAAAGTATTGGAGTTTCAGTTTCAGCATCATTCCTTCTAATGAAGACCCAGGACTGATCTCCTTTAGAATGGACTGGTTGGACCTCCTTGCATTCCAAGTGACTCTCAAAAGTCTTCCCCAACACAGTTCAAAAGCATCAATTCCTCAGCGCTCAGTTTTCTTCACAGTCCAACTCTCACATCCATACATGACAACTGGAAAAACCATAGCCTTGACTTGATGAACCTTTGTTGACAAAGTTATGTCTCTGCTTTTGAATATGCTATCTAGGTTGGTCATAACTTTCCTTCCAAGGAGTAGGCGTCTTTTAATTTCATGGCTGCAATCACCATCTGCAGTGATTTTGGAGCCCCTCAAAATAAAGTCTGACAACCGTTTCCATTGTTTCTCCATCTATTTCCCATGAAGTGATGGGACCAGATGTCATGATCTTAGTTTTCTGAACGTTGAGCCTTAAGCCAACGTTTTCACTCTCCTCTTTCACTTTCTGTGATAAGGGTGGCACCATCTGCATATCTGAGGTTTTTGATATTTCTTCCAGCAATCTTCTTTCCAGCTTCTGCTTCTTCCAGCCCAGCGTTTGTCATGATGCAGTCTGCATAGAAGTTAAATAAGCAGGGTGACAATATACAGCCTTCACATACTCCTTTTCCTATTTGGATCCAATCTGTTGTTCAGTGTCCAGTTCTAACTGTTGTTTCCTGATCTGCATTTAGGTTTCTGAAGAGGAAAGTCACATGGTCTGGTATGCCCATCTCTTTCAGAATTGTCCACAGTTTATTGTGATCCACACAGTCAAAGGCTTTAGTACAATCAAATAAGCTCTTGCCATTTCTGTTTTATTTAGATCTTCTGTATGTAAAGCTCCTATAGACCCCTGAGAGTCATACAGAAAATTTACAGGAAAGCATATGGCACTGTCCACTGAAATAAACCTTCCCAATTTTAAGTAAACTTGAGGCTAGCTATATTTTTGTTATTTTTTTGTGATTATTTTCTAAATAGGAGAATGCTACCACTCATAATTTTTATAACTAGTAAGTCATATTCTTTGCTATTCTACACCTTTTCAGTGTAAATATCATGAGTCAAAGTGCTCATCAATGCTATTCTGGAGAAACATTGGAAACTTCATTTCATTCCTTTTCTAAAATCTACTTTTTAAACAGCTTTCATTTTTGCTAATGAAAGGAAACACTCATAGGCCAATTAAGGTTATGAAGAAGTTTATGTTCTAAGTCCAAAATACATCTTGATTAATGAAAGGTGGCCTAAAATTATTCATGAAAACATGACTATTTCAAGTAGCAGAATCAATATCTTAGGATTTTTTTATTTTTATTTATTTTTATTATTTTTATTTTTTTAAATTACAATACTGTATTTGTTTTGCCATACATTGACACGAATCAGCCATAGGTGAACACAATCTCCCAAGCCGAAGCCCCCTCCCACCTCCCACCCCCACATCCTCTACTTGAATCACCCTGTGCATCAGCCCCATGCATCCTGCATCCTACATTGAACATAGATTGGCGCTTCGTTTCTTACAGGAAAATATACATGTTTCATTGCCATTCTCCCAAACCATCCCATCCTTTCCCTCTCCCTCAGAGTCCAAAAGTCCACTCTATACCTCTGTGTCTCACATATAGGGTCATCACCACTCTATGATCCAACTCCCAGTATACTGGAAATAAAAGCAAAGATGAACAAATGGGATCTAATTAAAATTAAAAGCTTCTGCACAACAAAGGATTTTTAATTATTATCAAAACTCTGTGCTCAAGACCAAGGAGAAAAATCCAAATACACTCTCCAAACCAATCACATATGACATCCTACTTCTAATTAGCCCACTTTCAACTTCCCTGTGCCAACAGTCTCTGATCAAAATATAGGTGAAGGTTTATTTTTCTCCCACTTTGTAAAGCTTTTCACTCATGGCTACTTTTGGATCTATGTCAAATATAAGTGATGGTAGCTGATCTCCTTGCTATGGCAAACTCTGAATAAATATTCTCTGCTTATTCTCATTTGGGTGGTCTCAGTTATTTCCACAAAACAATTCATCTTGATTTGGTCCCCCATATCAAATGGACAATTTTAATTTAATGCCTTTTACCCCAAGGGAAAAGAAATTCTATACACTGCAGTCTGCTCCCAGATCCAGATGCTTGGTTTCAAATTTCACTTACATAGGGATATTTATCTTGTTTTTCAACACAGTTATATTATTCTCATTTTTCTCTTTTATCTTTTCTATCTATGTATCTGGAAAAGAGGACTCCAAAGCATGAGCATGTGATACCATCTTAACTAGAACTTCTACCCTTTACTCCAAAATTTTTGGGAAAGAGGTATATCACGGTAATGGGCAATAGGCAGAGTTCATGGCTGCCTCATTCATGAGATGACATACAGAAATAATCATATTAATGAAGGTACAAGATGCTGAATTTTTAAAATAACTATTACATTGGTGATAATGACCATGAAATAATGGCCAATAGTGTGTTCTCAATAACCACTTAAATAAGATGGAAGACGATTTCTTTTTTCTAATTAGTCAGAAAAATGATTAAGATACAGAGTTGTTAATAAATCGTTAACATGTAAAAGTCAATATAAAACCTTTATTTTGAGGGGTTCCAAAATCACTGTAGATGGTGACTGCAGCCATGAAATTGAAAGACACATACTCCTTAGAAAGAAAATTATGACCAACCTAGATAGCATATTAAAAAGCAGAGACATTACTTTGTCAACAAAGGTCCGTCTAGTCAAGGCTATGGTTTTTCCAGTAGTCATGTATGGATGTGAGAGTTGGACTGTGAAGAAAGCTGAGCACCGAAGAACTGATGCTTTTGAACTGTGGTGTTGGAGAAGACTCTTGAGAGTCCTTTGGAATGCAAGGAGATCCAACCAATCCATTCTAAAGGAGATCAGTCCTGGATTTTCATTGGAAGGAATGATGCTGAAGCTGAAACTCCAATACTTTGGTCACCTCATGGGAAGAGTTGACTCATTGGAAAAGACCCTGATTTTGGGAGAGATTGGAAGCAAGAGGAGAAGGGGATGACAGAGGATGAGATGGCTAGATGGCATCACCAACTTGATGGACATGAGTTTGGGTAAGCTCCGGGAGTTGGTGATGGACAAGGAGGCCTGGTGTGCTGCAATTCATGTGGTCACAAAGAGTCATAAACGACTGAGCCACTGAACTGAATTGAACTGAACTTAACTGAACTGAACAATCAGTTTTAACCACAAAACACAGTTGACAGTTTCAATGCAAAGAAATTCATATAAGGACCCTAAAGACCTCTTGACTATAGCAAGGAAGAAAAGAGAATACCCTGACATTACAAGATACCAAGTGGGAATGATATTAAGACTTTATGTCAATTCTTCGTAAAAATTAATGAAAAGAAAATATCTCATAACATTCCAAATAAAGCACTCTTGTAGAGCAATGTTAGCTTAACACACACACACATACACACACACACACACACACACACTCACACACACACACACTCACACACACACACACACACAGCATGTTTGTGTGTATGAGTTCCTGTGCAAGTGTGCACATAAGGTGGGTGGAATGGGAGGGGGAGAATGAACACCAAGAGACAAAACTATTAAAACAGAGATTCAGTATACGTGGATGATTTTTCTTGCAAACATCTCTGAGCCCTCCTACCACAAAAGCAATCAGTTGTTTAATGTGACAATCACTTTTCCTGCCAGTTCACCAAAGCCTGAAAGTCACAACAGAAATGAATTCCTATGTTCTAAAGGCTTTCTTCATTATTAAAATTGAAGCCCCAGGAAATCTTACCACTGTAAAGGTAATGGGAAGAATGTAGGCAAGTTACTTAACTTCTCTGAGCCTCAGTTTAGTAAAATACAAAATAGAAATTATGCTTTCTGCCTAATAAAGAAGTTGCAAAGATTTAATGAAATAATGCATGTGTATACGTGTATCTATAGACATATGTATGCTATAGACTGAATATTCGTCAGTTCAGTTCAGTTCAGTCATGTCCAACTCTTTGCGACCCCATGGACTCCAGCATGCCGGGCTTCCCTGTCCATCGCCAACTCTTAGAGCTTGTACAGATTCATGTCCATCGAGTCAGTGAATATTTGTAGCCCTCCCCCAAATTCACCTGTTGAAGCCTAAAACCCAGTGTGATAGTATTTGGAGATATATGGCAAAACCAATTAGCCTCAAATTACAGTAACTAAATTTAAATTTTAAAAAGTCAATCAGGTCATATATAAGTCATTAAGTCAGATAAGGTCCTTATAAAATAGGGCCCAGAGGGTCTTTGTGCCTTCTATCATATGAGGTCTGTTTCCAATTATGAACAAGGAAATGGGCCTTCCTCAGACACATAATTTGATGGTGCCTTGATCTCAGACTTCAGGCCTCCAGAACTATGAGAAATACTCTTGTTTATAAGCCACCCAATTGGTGGTATTGTTACAGGACCCTGAATGGATTAAGATAGTGTGGATCACTATTGGCAGACTGTATGCTCAGTAAATGATGATTTCAAATGGTGCAATTTTGCCCAACTGTTCACCCTTCTCAGGCATCTTCAGATACATAAATACTCTTGAATTTTGCATGCAACAAGCCTTTAACTTGCTCCTGCCTTCTTTCCTCTGTTATTACCCTTTATTGTGTATGAGTTCAAATCCTTTTCTAAGAAGCTATACTGATGAGGGATTAAGGCTGTGAGAATATGGAATGTCTTCAGGGCAGAAAAGCTACTAAAGGAAAGGCCAGAACATATAAAGTTTGCTATTCCACTATAAATGTGGTTAGTTAGCTTATGATATACCTTAATCAGGATTTTACACTCCAGAGGAGGTTACTTAAGCATCTCCAGAATGGATATAAATATCTATATCCTGAGGGTGTGTTAACCAACATAAGGAACATTGACAAAAATTTTTCATTGATGAAATAAATGCTGTTCAAGATATGTAAGTGGTTAGGACATTGCTCAGAGAAGGTAATGGCAACCCACTCCTGTACTCTTGCCTGGAAAATCCCATAGACAGGGAAGACTGGTAGGCTGCAGTCCATGCTCTAGGAGTCAGACGCGACTGAGCAACTTCACTTTCACTTTTCACTTTCATGCATTGGAGAAGGAAATGGCAATCCACTCCAGTGTTCTTGCCTGGAGAATCCCGGGGATGGGGGAGCCTGGTGGGCTGCCATCTATGGGGTTGCACAGAGTCTGAAACGACTGAAGAAACTTAGCAGGAGCAGCAGCAGGAGCAGCAGCAGCAGCAGCAGCAGCAACAGCAGCAGGACATTGCTTAGGTCACACTGCCCCTGCAGAAACAAGATTTAAAAATCTAACAAGCTCAACAACCTAATAGTTCTGATGCTATCCTTAAGGAGTAAAGTTCCAAACATTGGTTCTGTGTCACTTTATTGCATGTAAGACCCTTCCCTGAGCTATCTACAAAGCTGGCTGATCTAACCATCACATAATTGCCAGAAGAAGTAATAGCAGAGTGGGACTTCCCCCGAACTAAAAGAACAGGTAAAATAATTGTTTCTGCCTGCTTTTGAAGACAAGTGTATCTTTGGCAAAATTGGATCTGAGATTTGCTTTCATATCACCTGACAGAAAGATTGTGGGAAAGCAAACATATAAAGCACCAACTACTTCTAATTTCCAAAGGCTAGTGGAAAATGATAAAAAGAACCTAACAATTGCTGAATGGATAAATTAACTTAGGTCAGTTTGTAATACCTAGTGCAACCAAGTGGGTAGCTTTTGCCTGGGTATAGATCAAAAGGAGGAAACAAATTGCTTCCCAAAGGAGATAAAATCTGGAAGCTATTAAGGGCGAATGAGCTTATTGACATTTCTAAGTTTCCACATTATATAAAGGGAAAAATAAAGCATCTTGGAGGGTATTAAGTTAGTCCACAGGATTACACTGTTAAAAGCAGGAAAAAGAATGGAGACCACAAAGTCAGCCTAATATAGGGGGACAGTGATGACAATTCTGCTGAAGGTTTTGGCTTGGCATTAGGATTTTACAGTTCAGTTCAGTTCAGTTCAGTCACTCAGTCGTGTCCGACTCTTTGCGACCACATGAATCTCAGCACGCCAGGTCTCTCTGTCCATCACCAACTCTTGGAGTTCACTCAGACTCACATCCATCAAGTCCGTGATGCCATCCAGCCATCTCACCCTCTGTTGTCCCCTTTTCCTCCTGCCCCCAATCCCTCCCAGCATCAGAGTCTTTTCCAGTGAGTCAGCTCTTCACATGAGGTGGCCAAAGTACTGGAGGTTCAGTTTTAGCATCATTCCTTCCAAAGAAATCCCAGGGCTGATTTCCTTCAGAATGGACTGGTTGCATCTCCTTGCAGTCCAAGGGACTCTCAAGAGTCTTCTCCAACACAGTTCAAAAGCATCAATTCTTCGGCATTCAGCCTTCTTCACAGTCCAACTCTCACATCCATACACGACCACTGGAAAAACCATAGCCTTGACTAGATGGACCTTTGTTGGCAAAGTCATCTCTCTGCTTTTTAATATGCTGTCTAGGTAGGTCATAACTTTTCTTCCAAGGAGTAGGCGTCTTTTAATTTCGTGGCTGCAATCACCATCTGCAGTAATTTTGGAGCCCAAAAAATAAAGTCTGACACTGTTTCCACTGTTTCCCCATCTATTTCCCATGAAGTGATGGGACCAGATGGCATGATCTTAGTTTTCTGAACGTTGAGCTTTAAGCCAACTTTTTCACTCTCCACTTTCACATTCATCAAGAGGCTTTTTAGTTCCTCTTCACTTTCTGCCATAAGGGTGGTGTCATCTGCATATCTAAGGTTATTGATATTTCTCCTGGCTATCTTGATTCCAGCTTGTGTTTCTTCCAGCCCAGCATTTCTCATGATGTACTTTGCATATAAATTAAATAAGCAGAGTGATGATATACAGCCTTGACATGCTCCTTTTCCTATTTGGAACCAGTCTATTGTTCCATGTCCAGTTCTAACTGTTGCTTCCTGACCTGCATATAGGTTTCTCAAGAGCAGGTCAGGTGGTCTGGTATTCCTGTCTCTTTCAGGATTTCCCAAAGTTTATTGTTATCCACACAATCAAAGGCTTTGGAATAGTCAATAAAGCAGAAATAGATGTTTTTTCTGTAACTCTTTTGCTTTTTTGATGGTGCAGCAGATGTTGGCAATTTGATCTCTGGTTCCTCTGCCTTTTCTGAAACCAGTTTGAACATCTGGAAGTTCACGGTTCACGTACTGCTGAAGAATGGCTTGGAGAATTTTGAGCATTACTTTACTAGCATAAAGGATTTTTAAGAGGTAGGAAAATGGACTTATACCCTGCTCAAGGTAAAAATCATAGGAAATAATTTGACAAAGTGACAGAAAAAGGAACTGTGGCTCAGTTAATGGACACTAAATCGGTAGACATCATTATGTATAAAAATAAAATTTGAAATTTAGGCAGTCTCCCCAGGAATTAAGGCTTAGAACATACTTGAAGCAGCCTAGAGAACCCCTTCAAGGATGAAGAAGCCCTCTCCTGCTCTCCATGAAATATTAATAGATATGTACAATCTGTTGAAAGAGGCGGCTCACAATTAATACAATGGATTTGATGGTAAGTGAGAGAAATTATTCTTGAAGCTAAAGATGAAGCTAGCTAGCCATGACTAGATGGGTTTGTCAAGATGCATCAAACCCCACTGAAACTACAGTAGAGTCAAAATACCATAGCAAATGGAACTCATAAGCACCTGTCCCTAAAAGGACTGCTCTGGTTGACATATTAGGAAAATTAGAGGGCAGGAACAGATAGTAGATGCCCTAAACTTAGTAGATAAATGCTCATGTGAGAGTAGATTTGTGTTAGTCACTTGACTGTAGAAAATGGAGCAATACATTAGCTAGAAGAAACCAGGGATAATTTTTGAGAGGAAAAAAATAAGTCTTGAAGGATAAAACTAGCAGGCAGTCAGATGAGATAGTTAAGAAAGTACTAAGAAAACAACCTTAGATTCCAGAGGCAATACCTCACAGGGAAATCACAGAAGGCAGTGAGGCTTAGAGGTAAGGTCCCTCCAGGCCAAATAAACCAAGCTAAGCTTGTCCCTAAATATCTCATGCTGAAAGGTAGCAGACACATAAAATTACAGTATTGGCAGTCTGGGAGTGAAGTAGGTCCTGATTACTCTGTAAAATAGAAAAGGTCAGGAGAGCAAATTAGTTTACCTGTGGCTCCAAAGTGAAGACTACTCTGAAAAAGATGGAAATGTAAAATAATAATAATAATAATACAATTTTGGGTAATTAGGATGCAATGGTAATGAAAACTAAGATTAAACTGGAAACAAGTAGCCAAGCAGGGAAAATGAACTGGTAGAAGCTACAAATTTAGAATGAATAATTGGATTGGATAGATTAAAAAAATACCTTCCACCATCCTAATCTGATAAATAAGTTCAATATCTTTATGATTATGGTCAGAAGACTAAATTCAAACATTTCAAAATGCCTACTTCATAGCATATATTTAATGCAATTGCTATGGAAAGTAATATGGCAGGTCCTGGAAAAAAAAATTAAACATAGAATTACTGTATGATCTAGCAATCTCACTTCTGGGTAATTATCCAAAGAATTAAACCAGAGTCTTCAAGAGATATTTGTCCATCCATATCCATGGAAGCATTATTCATGATGGCTAAATGGTAGAAGCATTCAAGTGTCCATCAAAGGATAAATAGGTAAACAAAATGTGGTCAACCCAAACAAAGAAATAATATCCAACCTAAAAAAAGGACATTTTGATGCATGCTATAACATGTATGAACCTTGAGGGTATTCTGTTAGGTGAAAAAGCCAATCACACCTACAGATGGATAGTAAACACAAGAAGAAAATGCTCAGCATCACTTATTAGAGAACTGCAAATCAAAACTACAATGAGGTATCACCTCACACCGATCAGAATGGCCACCATCAAAAACCTACAGATAACAGTTGCTGGAGATGATGTGGAGAAGAGGGAACCCTCTTACACTATTGGTGGCAATATAAATTGATACAGGCACTATAGAGAACAGTATGGAGATTTCTTTAAAATTTAGGAATAAAACTACCATACTACTCAGCAATCCCACTACTGGGTGTATACCCTAATAAAACCACAGTTTTAAAAGACACATGTACCCTGGATGATTACTGCAGCAATATTTACAATAGCTAGGACATGAAAGCAACCTAGATGTCCATTGACAAATGAATGGATAAATAAGATGTGGTACATATGTAGCAATGGAATATTGTTGTTGTTGTTCAGTTGCCCAGTCGGATCTGACTTTTTGTCACCCCATGGACTGCAGCACGCAAGGCTTCCCTGTCCCTCACCATTTCCTGGATTTTTCCCAAATTTGTGTTTATTGCATCGGTGATGCTGTCCAGCCATCTCATCCTCTGACACCCTCTTCTCCTTCTTCCCTCAGTCTTTCCTAGCATCCATCACAGACTTTTCCAATGAGTCATCTGTTCACATCAGATGACCAAAATATTGGAGTTTCTGCTTCAGCATTAGTCCTTCCAATGAATATTTAGGGTTGATATACCTTAAGATTGACTGGTTTGATCTCCTTGCTGTGCAGGGAACTTTCAGGAGTCTTCTCCAGCACCACAGTTAGAAGACATCAATTCTTTGGCATTCTGCCTTCTTTATGGTCTAGCTCTCACAACTGTATGTGACCACTGGGACGACCATAGCCTAGACTATACAGACCTTTGTCAGCAGGGTGATGTCTCTGCTTTTCAACCTAGAAAAACCTGTCTAGGTTTGTCATTGCCTTCCTGCCAAGAAGCAATCATCTTCTGATCTCATGGTTGCAGTCACCGTCCACAGTGATCTTGGAGCCCAGGAAGAGGATATCTGTCACTACTTCCACATTTTCCCCTTTTATTTGCCATGCAGTAATGGGGCCAGATGCCATGGCCTTGTTTTGTTTTGTTTTAATATTTAATCTTAAGCCAGCTCTTTCACTCACCTCCTTCAGCCTCATCAAGTGGCTCTTCAGTTCCTCTTTGCTTTCTGCCATTAAAGTGGTATCATCCATATATCTGAGGTTGTTGATGTTTCTCCCACCTATCTTGATTGCAGCTTGTAACTCATCCATCCTGGCAATTCTCACGTTGTGCTCAGCATATAAATTAAACAAACAGGGTGACAGCAGACAGCCCTGTCATATCCCTTCTCAATCTTGAACCAATAAGTTGTTCTATACAGGGTTCTAAGTGTTGCTTCTTGACCCACATTTAGTAAGCTTCTCAGAAGACAGGTAAGCTAGTCTGGTCTTCCTATCTCTCCAAGAGCTTTCCACAGTTTGTCATGATCCACACAGTCAAAGGCTTTAGTGTAGTCAATGAAACAGAGGGAGATGTTTTTCTGGAATTCCCTAGTTTCACTATAATCCAGCAAATGTTGGCAATTTGATTTCTAGCTCCTCTTCCTTTTCTAAATCCAGCTTGGACATCTGGAAGTTCTTGGTTTGCATAATGCTGAGGCCTAGCATGCAAGATTTTAAACATGACCTTACTAGCATGGGAGATGACTGCAATTGTCTGATGGTTAGCACATTCTTTAGTACTACCCTTTTGGGGAATTGAGAGGAAGATTGATCTTTTCCAGTTCTGTGGCCACTGCTGGGTCTTCCAGATGTGACATAATGAATGCTAAGCCTTGACAGCAATCATCCTTTAGACATTTGAATAGTTCTGCTGGAATTTTGATCACATCCACTAGCTTTATTAACAGCAGTGCTTCTTAAGACCCCCTCGACTTCACACTCCAGAATGTCTGGTTCTGGGTGACTAAGCACACCATTGTGTAATCTGGTTCATTAGGATCTTCCTTTCATACAGTTCTTCTGTGTATTATTTTCATCTCTTCTTGATCTCCTCAGTGTCTACTAGGTCTCTACCATTTTTATGCTTTATTGTGCCCATCTTGGAACAGAATGCTCCCTTGATGTTTTTGATTTTCCTGAAGAGATCTCTAGTCTTTCCCTTTTTGTTGTCTTCTTCTATTATTAAACATTATTCATTGAAGCCTTTCTTGTCTCTTCTAGCTTTTTTTTTTTTTTTTAATTCTGTGCTTAACTGCTTGCCTCTCTCACTTGCTTTTCACTTCTCTTCATTCTTCCACTATTCCTAAAGCCTCTTTAGATAACCACTTTGCCTTGTTGCTACTAAGCCATAAAAAGAATGAATTTGAGTCAGTTTTAGTGAGGTGGATGAACTTAGACCTTGCTATACTGAGTGAAGTAAGTCAGAAAGAGAAAAACAAGTATCGTGTATTAATGTATGGAATCTAGAAAGATGGTACTGATGAACCTATTTGCAGGGCAGCAATGGAAATGTAGACATAGAGAACAGACTTGTGGACATGGATAGGGGGAAGGAGATGGTGGGACAGATGGAGATTGTAGCATGGAATCATATATATCACCATGTAAAATAGATAGCCAGTGGGAATTTGCTGTATGATGCAGGGAGTTCAACTCAGTGCTCTGTGACAAACTAGAGGGGTGGGATGGGGTGGGAGGCTCAAGAAGTGGACATATGTATGCCTATGGCTGATTCATGCTGATGTAAGGCAGAAATCAACACATTGTAAAGCAATTACTTTTCAATTAAAAGTATTTATTTAAAAAGAGTAAAACCCAGTCACAAAAGAATAAATAATATGATTCCATTTGTGAGCCACCTAGAGTAGTTAAATTCACAGTAACAAAATATGCAATAGTAGTTGCCAAGGGTCAGAGAGTGTAGGAAATGGAGACTTGTTTAATTTGTACAGAGTTTCATTTTGCAAGATGTAAACTTCCTGGAGGTCTGTTGCACAACAATATGAATGTACTTAACAATGCAGAATTATACACTTAAAATGGCTAAGATAGTTTTTATGTTATGTGCATTTGATCACAATTAAAACAAAACTCAAGGGGTAATTATCAAATGAACATCTGTGTATTTACCATGCAAATTAAGAAATAAAATGTTACTAGCAGAGAGAGAGAAAAAGAAAAATGTGTATATCTAATAATCAACAAAAACGAATTATATAGGAAACAACCTAAAACCTCTCAAAATATAAAATATTTTAAAGACATAGAGGTGATCTATAAAACTATATCTCCACTTAATTCTCTAGGGTATATGTTTTAAAATACTTGCATTAGTTTTTAACTGTTAAAGCAGTGGGTGTCCCGGCTACACTATCCAAATCAACAATGAATTAATTAAATCTCCTGAAAAATATTTAGCTGTAATTGACTTGCCTATATGTTTCTCAACATACCAACTGAAAAGGAAAGTGAATTAACCTGATATCATTTTTTGAAGGAATGTGATATGCTTTCGTCTTCCTCCAGTGGGTTATCAATTTTAAAAAGCAAGTATTTTAATGGAGAGAATGGATAAGGAAGGAGGCAACAACAGTCTACATCAATTTAAAATAGCTGTTGAGCACAGTATACAATTACTGACAGCCCAGTAGTCCAAGTATTTATTTTATTTTTTAATATGAATTTATTTATTTTAATTGGAGGCTAATTACTTTGCAATATTGTATTGTCTTTGCCATACATTGACATGAATATGCCATGGGTGTACATGTGGGCCCCATCTTGAACCCCCTCACACCTCCCTCCTCATCTCATCCCTCTGGGTCATCCCAGTGCACCAGCCCCAAGCACCATGTATCATGCATTGAACCTGGACTGGTGATTAGTTTCATATATGATAATATATATGTTTCAATGTCATTCTTCCAAATCATCCCACCATCACCCTCTCCCATAGAATTAAAAAAAAAAAAAAAACTGGTGTACACATCTGCGTCTCTTTTGCTGCCTCGCATACAGGGTTATCATTATCATCTTTCTAAATTCCATATATATGTGTTAATATACTGTATTGGTGTTTTTCTTTCTGGTTTACTTCACTCTGTATAATAGGCTCCACTTTCATCCACCTCATTAGAACTGATACCAATGTATTCTTTTCAATGGCTGAGTAATATTTTATTGTGTATATGTACCACAGCTTTCGTATCCATTTTTCTGGTGATGGACATCTAGGTTGCTTTCATGTCCTGGCTATTATAAACAGTGCTGCGATAAACACTGAGTGATTCTGGTTTCCTCAGTGTGTATGCCCAGCAGTGGGATTGCTGGGTCATATGGCAGTTTTCTTTCCAGGTTTTTAAGGAATCTCCACACTCTTCTCCAGAGTGGCCGTACTAGTTTGCATTCCCACCAACAGTATAAGAAGGTTCCCTTTCTCCACACCCTCTCCAGCATTTATTGCTTGTAGACTTTTGGATAGCAGCTATTCTGACTGACGTAAAATGGTACCTCATTGTGGTTTTGATTTGCATTTCTCTAATAATGAGTGATGTTCAGCATCTTCTCATGTGTTTGTTAGCCATTCATACATCTTCTTTGGAGAAATGTCTGTTTAATTCTTTGGCCCATTTTTTGATTGGGTTGTTTATTTTTCTGGAATTGAGCTGCAGGAGCTGCTTGTATATTTTTGAGATTAATTCTTTGTCAGTTGCTTCATTTGCTATTATTTTCTCCCATTCTGAAGGCTGTCTTTTCTCTCTGCTTGTGGTTTTCTTCCTTGTACAAAAGCTTTTTAATTTTAATTAGATCCCATTTGTTTATTGTTGCTTTTATTTCCATTACTCTGGAAGGTGGGTCTTAAAGGATCCTGCTGTGTTTTATGACAGAGAGTGTTTTGCCTATGTTTTCCTCTAGGAGTTTTATAGTTTCTGGTCTTATTTTGAGTTTATGTTTGTGTGTTGATTTTATATCCTACAACTTTACTATATTCATTGATTAGCTCTAGTAATTTTCTGGTGGAGTCTTTAGGGTATTCTCTGTAGAGGATCATGCCATCAGTAAACAGTGAGAGTTTCACTTCTTTTCTAATCTGGTTTCCATTTATTTCTTTTTCTGCTCTGATTGCTGTGGCCAAAAATTTCAAAACTATGTTGAATAGTAGTGGTGACAGTGGGCATCATTGTCTTGTTCCTGAGTTTAGGGGAAATGCTTTCATTTCCCCTAAAAACAAAGTCACAAAAATTATATAATTATCTATCTATCTATATGAAATTTGCTTTAAAACCAGGCCTTTTTTGGGCCAAGTAATAGTAGGTTATAAAAATGAAAATTAAAGGAGTAATAGAGGACTTAAAATTTTCTAAAAATTAAATAAAATGATAATAGGAAAAAGATATCTAGAACTTTCTCTGGTGTTGTTGTGGACAGTGTGGGTCAGTTCGTTTTCAGATAGTTCCTTGATCTGGCTTACACTTCTCAAGATCTATAGGCCCCTTCCTATGTAGTCCGTGCTAACTGCAGGGTTTTAACCTATTGCACCTGTCACTTCCAATGTGGTTCCTTCTGTTTTAGCTTCTTCTGTTTGCTGGTCTCTTCAGTGTCTAATTTCCGCTCTGACACAAGGGGGCACTGGTGGTCACTTTTTTAGGCTTATTTGTTCATTAGTGAGTTGGAGAGGGAGGGACACTGCAAACAAATACCACTGGCATCTGTGGGGAGTGTCACAGTGTCTTGGCCACACTGAGTTTGCCCCTGCTCACGGCGTATGTGCTTTCCCAGTCTACACTGCTCAGGCTCTAGGTTGCTCTGCCCAGAACTGTCTGAGGTGGGCCCTGGGTTTCATGCACTTCCCAGATCTAAGCCCCTCAGGTTCAGGTTCTCAGATACTCCACAAAAGCACAGACTTGATTGGGCCTGCATTTTGTGTCCTTCCCAGGTCTGAGCAGCTCAGGTGCTCGGTGAGCGCAGTTGACCCCAGTTGGAGCTGTGTCTTATTGCCTCCCCCATCCCAGCGGCTCGGTTTTCTGGGTATACAACAGGCGCACCTTCTAAGGCGCGCCTGTGTCTCTCCTGGGGAGCTGATCTCTGGCTGCGACCCTCCTGGCAGATGTTGACCATCCAGAATCCCAAGAAGTCTAGGTTAGCAACGAAGCCCAGTTGCAGTTTGGTAGAGGATGCCTCTCTGGGGACACGATTGCCCCCTTCCAGCTCCGGCTGCCCTCACCTGCCTGTCTCCAGCAGGGGATGGGCCGGTCTGCAGCCGGCTACCTCTGCTCAGTCCTTTGCTCTGTAACCAGGCCTGGCGGTGTCTTAGGTTAGGGCTTTTCATGGGATAGCTATCCCACAGTCTGGGTTGCTATCTCAAGTTAGTTCCCTCAGATTGCTCTCAGGGAATCCAGGCCTGGTCCTTACCCTAAGCAGTGCAGCCCACACCTCCCTGTCCAGCCTCTGCTTGCTAGTGGCAGATGTGAGTGTCTGTGCTGCTTCTCTGCTGGGAGTTGCCATTAGGCACATAATCTGTGGGTTAAAATTATTTATTTATTTTTCCTCCCAATTATGTTGCCCTCTGAGGTTCCAAGGCTCGCCACAGACTCTCCAGTGAGAGTGTTTCCTGGAGTTTAGAAACTTCTCTCTTTTTTAAGACTCCCTTCCCTGAACGGATCTCAGTCTCTCCCTCTTTTGTCTCTCATTTTATCTTTCATATTTTTCCTACCTCTTTTTGAAGACAATGGGCTGCTTTTCTGGGTGCCTGATGTCCTCTGCCAGCATTCAGAAGTTGTTTTGTGAAATTTGCTCAGTGTTCAAATGTTCTTTCGATGAATTTGTGGGGGAGAAAGTTGTCTCTCTGTCCTATTCCTCCACCATCTTAGGACCCCCCACCCCCAAGCATTTACTTTAGACATGTCAATACCAGGCATCAGGAACTCTGTATTTTAGTGTCTGGAAGGGGTCTCTGTAGAGCCAAGAAAAAAACAGCTGTATATCAGTCAGGATTTAACTATAGATTAACAGAAAATCTCAAGCTATTAAAAGCAAAAAAATGTATCTACTGCAGGAAATTAAGTGTTTACAGAGTTGTGGGAAGCCTAAAGTAACAGGGCTTAGGCTGCATCTTAGAATAATTCTCAGAACACCATCACGGAACCAACCTGTCAAGGAAACTGCTATCCTTGATCAGTTGGAAAGATGGCAAATCAAGAAGCTGATATAGGAGGCTGCTTTCTAAACTGCTGGACCTAAGGGCACACCCTCATCATCCATGAATTAGAAGTTGCTGCTGTAAACGTGGCTTTCAGTTGTGCCTTGGCTATGACTGGAGGATTATGAAGTCCATTATGAGCCATTCCACATCTGATGGATCTGTACAGCCTCTCTCCCACTTCAATCAATTCCTAATTAAGATGTAATCTGAAAAATCTAAATCTCATCCAAAACAAGGGAGTTTGGAAAGTTTATGTTTTGACTTTGTAGCTGCCATAAATAGAAAGGACATTAGGGTCAATGTGGGATGAACCTGCCTCTGGTATCCTCCAGAAACTAGCAAGACTTAAGTGCAAGAAATTCCAAAGGGTAAAGGTGACTCATACCCTCGTGCGTGCATGTGTTCATGCTCAGTCTCTCAGTCATGTCTGACTCTTTCAACCCCCTGGACAATAGCCCACCAGGTGCCCATGGCCATGGGATTTCCACCAGGGAAAACATTATACAAAATAAAGGATTAAGGTAATTTCAAATATTCCGGGGACTTGTACTAAAAACAAGAGACAAATAAAGGAAGAAATAAAATATAACTATTATTCCTAAAGAGCAGTAATTTCTTGGTATAGTGTGAATATTTACTGGATATAGACTGTGAGAACATTGAAATCTACCTAAGCCTTGTGATTACAGTGCCCTCCTCCCCAATTTACCTAAGATAAGGTCACATACATACTCTCTAAGTTCTCATTTTTTACGTAATAAGCAATCCATTGCACTGTTCTGTCCCCTCTGATCAACTGGAACAAAACTTTGGTTATCATTCTCCCATCCCTCCAGGTCCTTGAACTTTGGCCCACTCTGAGTCTGAGCCAGCATACAACCTTAACAGCCCTTCTGAGAACAGGCTGGTCTCAGTGTAAAATATTCTCTAATCTATTGTCTGATCAAGCCAGTCTCATTCATCCCACTTACATGCACCTGGTTGTTTCTAGACTTGTTTATCCCTCCCTAGAAAAGAATCTCTTCTCTGCCTGATCATTTAGACATCTGCAGATCTCATGGTTACAGCCTTCTTTTCTATTGTAATAGTCCCCTTTGCTCTCTTACAATAATACTTTCAAATAAAGTGTCTCCTTAATCTAAGTCCAGATTTTTTTTTTTTGAAAACTTACAAAATTCCCCGCCTCTGGAACAGGAGGAACTGGTATCAATTGCTCAGTTGGATTTCAGAACTTCTATGAACCAGTGAATGCTTGATATTTTCTGCTTCATATCCCATCCCCTTTTGAAAGACAGTTTTCCTATTGCAATTATCACAATCCTGTCTTGCCACTGTATGCTGGGTATGTGATGGGAATGTTACTTGTTTTCTTAGTTCACAGGTCTCTGAATTTGAGGAGTTATAACAAATCTCTTCATCTGCACCTGCACATTATTTACATAACAAGACTCCAGATTCAAATCTAAGCACAGCGCCTTGATGGGATAATATGGGGATATGAATCCCATATTATGGGGATATGAATCGCAAAGAGAAAGATGGCAATCTGATAGATGTAAGTTGGCGGCCTCCTATCAACCACACCTTTTGGTATTGATACCCTTTTCTAGCCTTTTCCTACACTGACTCTGGGCTTGATCATGAAACTTACTTTGGCTAATAGATGTACTACTTTCCTAGGACTGCTGTAACAAAGTATACAAACTGATTGGCTTAAAAAGAAATTTATTCTCTCCCAGTTCTGGACTTAAAAGTCTGAAGTTATGGTGTCAATAGGGCCATGCTCCCTTTGAAGACTTTAGGGAAGAATTATTTCCTGCCTCTTCCTAGCTCCTTGTGGCTCCCTGTAGGCCTTGAGTATGCTAAAACATACTCTGGAGAGTCTTCCAGCTCTATGATTCAATAAATGAGGGCTTGTTAAACAAACAAAATTAAATGACAATATCCTGTCAGGCTTGGATCTCTCTCGGAAATTAAATAAGACTAGTATAAGGATAGGTCATGTGTAATAGCACCAAGAGCAGAATATTTGTATGACATATTATTTCTTCCAATGGGGTAATATTTTTTCTCTTGTACTCACAGGTATATGAAAAGTTAGAAAAATTCTAAAAAACAAAAACAGTCTCCCTCTCTGTTAGTTTTCCTCTTTTCTAAAGTGACTCCAAATCAAATCCTGATATAACAAAAAGTATTATAATGTCACTCTATAGCAAAGCCTATAATGACAGCCTCGCTGATAGCTCAGTTGGTAAAGAATCCACCTGCAATGCAGGAGATCCCAGTTTGATTTCTGAGTCATGAAGATCCCCTGGAGAAGTGATAGGCTACTCACTCCAGTATTCTTGGGCTTACCTTGCGGCTCAGCAGGTAAAGAATCTGCCTGCAATGTGGGAAATCTGGATTCAGTCCTTGGGTTGGGAAGATCCCCTGGAGAAGGGAAAGACTACCCACTCCAGTATTCTGGCTTGGAGAATTCCATTGACTGTATAGTACATGGGGGTCACAGAGAGTCAGACACAACTGAGTGACTTTTACTTCACTGTAACAAAATGAATGCCAAAGTTCCCATCGACATGACACTAATATCAAACAATTTTAAGTACAAAATCCCAGGACACAACAGGAGAACAGACTATCTCTTGGAGTTATTTCCAACAAAATTTGACCAATAGATAGATATACTCCCCAGCATGCCACAAATCAAAGCAATAAAGATAATAATTAAATTTTAGTCACTACTAGGAGGACCTAAGATTAATGGTAAAAAACAAACAAACAAACAAAAAAAAAACTATTAAATCATGTAGCTATCTACCATCCAAGATTGCCTGTGAACTTCAGAGAATCATCTATAGCCAAATTGAATTATAACACCCAATTCCTATGAATATCACCTGAAAGTTTGAGAAAGAATATATTGAATTAGAATAAATTCATTCTCTTCATTAGTGTTGAGGAGTTCTGTTCTAGGCCAAAATCCTAAATCTGACCTTTCAGAACTGACAGCAGGCAATTACAAAGCTTTGCCTCACAGTTCTTATGGGGAAAAGCTGCCCTTCCTATACCAGACAAGGTGCAGTGTTTTGCAACGTTCTGTATGGAGCTTTAGTCAAGGACTCAGGCCAACCTGGTACACCAAGCTCATACACATATCTGAATCCCTCATGCAGGTATTTCCATTCAGAGGCCTCCTTTTCAGAAGCCTCAAATGAGGACTTTCTCAGGTACATCCAGTAAGCCATAGTTAATTGGGGGTGCCTTGAGTAAAGTGCTTTTTCCCACTCTGACTTAGTACTTCCGCTCCTACCCACCTCTCTCTCACTGACCCCAGCAACCTACATCCATAGAAAGGAAAGGGCAACCTACATTCACAGGAGGGGTTGTCAGCAATGGAAGGGTCACCCCTGTTTGCACTGAACATCACCTAATCCTCATACAGTGTCACTCTGGGGAAAAGTGAAACACTCCAGAGTTGGCACCTTTTAAATCCTTTCTCTCTCACCTGTTCTGTTTCAATAAATGAATAAATGCTTGACTGTTATTTTCAGTTTGACCCATTACCCTAATTGACCACTGATGTCTTCAGCACTGGGCAGGCTGACAAATTGGTGCAGTGAGAATGGTTGTCATCTGAGCACGATGCTGTTCTGAAAGAGAAAACGGCCTAAGGGTCCCACGGGATCCTTGAGGTGTGCTGGAAAATTGTTTGCAAGAGACTGAAGCACTTCACCAATGGGTCTTGAGGATAACTAGTGTATTGTTCACAGAAACTTTTTGGTTTTGAGGGTGATGCTTCTCATTGGCCCTTAATGGATAGGCTCACCCAGTGGGTGGGTGAACTTAGCAATCTAACAAAAGAGCTCTAAACAAGCTGGGGAAGCAGTTCCCCAGCCACAGCTCAAGTCCTCCAGAAATGGGACAAGACTGTCAGATGCCCTGGGAGCTGAGTTTTATGCAATAACTACTGTTAACTAGAAGGTCTCTATGGTGAATAAATGTAGCATTTTGTAAATTTAAGATATACAACATGATGATTTTTGATATGCTTATTTATTATTTAAAAATACCACAAAAGAGTTGGTAAATAGCTAACTCACCTCAAAATCATTAATTTTTTTTTTTTTTTTTTTTTGTGGTGAGAACATTAAAGATCTACTCTCTTAGTAATTTGGAAGGGTACAATTTTCTTAACTATATGGTCACTATGCTGTACATTTCTGCTCTAGAATTTATTTCTCTTAAGAATGGAAGTTTATGTCTTTTACCCACACTCCTCTATTTCCCCCAATTCCAGCTTCTGGTGACCACCAGTCTATCAATACTTCTTTTCTATGAGCTTAGCCTTTTGGGATTTCATATGTAAGTGAGATGATACAGTATTTGTCTCTCTCTGTTTGACTATTTCACTTAGCATAACACTCTCAAGATTTTCCCATGTCATAACAAATAACAGGATTTTCTTCTTTCTCATGGCTGGATAATGTTTTTATACACAAACACACACACACACACACACACACACACACACACACACGCATACTGCATTTTCTTTCTCCACTGACAGACACTTGGGTTATTTTCTTGTCTTTAAAGTTATGAATGCTGCTGCAATAAACATGGGAGTGCAGGTATTTCTTAAAGATCCCAATTCCATTTCCTTTACATATATACCCAGATTGCTGGATCATATAGTAGTCACATTTTTAATTTTTGAAGAACCTCTACATTGGCTGTACCATTAGGCTATCAAGAGGTATAAACTTTCACTTATAAGATAAATAAATCACAGGAATGTAATGTACAGTACAGGAAATATAGTCAATAATATACAATAACTTCTTATGAAGATAGATGGTTACTAGACATGGTGATCAATTGATAATGCAAAAACATATTGAATCATTGAGTTGCACACCTAAAACTAATATAACATTGCATGTCAAATATATTTCAATTAAAAAATATATTTCAATTTTAAAAAACCAGAAAGGAGAAAAAGAAAATTGACCAAAAATGCAAGAGTGCAAACAGTAAAAAGATGAATCAATTTCTAGCTACAGATACCACTTAAGAAAAAATATTCAGGTCTAATCTTAGATGGCTACTTGACATCTACTTTATTAAGCATTTTTTTTAATGGGTTAGTGTGTTCTGTGAACTGAGACTATTCGAAGACACCATCAGTTCAGTTCAGTTCAGTCTTTCAGTCGTGTCTGACTCTTTGTGACCCCATGAACTGCAGCACACCAAGCCTCCCTGTCCATCACCAACTCCCAGAGTTCACTCAGACTCACGTCCATCGAGTCAGTGATGCCATCCAGCCATTTCATCCTCTGCCGTCCCCTTCTCTTCCTGCCCCCAATTCCTCCCAGCATCAAAGTCTTTTCCAATGAGTCAGCTTTTCACATGAGCTGGCCAAAGTACTGGAGTTTCAGCTTTAGCATCATTCCTTCCAAAGAAATCCCAGGGCTGATCTCCTTCAGAATGGACTAGTTGGATCTCCTTGCAGTCCAAGGGACTCTCAAGAGTCTTCTCCAACATCACAGTTCAAAAGCATCAAATTTTCGGTGCTCAGCCTTCTTCACAGTCCAACTCTCACATCCATACGTGACTACTGGAAAAACCATAGCCTTGACTAGACAGACCTTAGTCGGCAAAGCAATGTCTCTGCTTTTGAATATGCTGTCTAGGTTGGTCATAACTTTTCTTCCAAGGAGTAAGCGTTTTTAATTTCATGGCTGCAGTCACCATCTGCAGTGATTTTGGAGCCCCCAAAATAAAGTCTAACACTGTTTCCACTGTTTCCCCATCAAAGACACCATATTAACTGGCAAAATGCTCCTCTCTCTGAGATGCATGCTTTAGCATAAAACCATGAAGATATACAGACTGATACAGCTAACTCTACATAACAAAAACTGTTAGCTTTCCACCTGAAACAGCTTGATAAAAATCATCCTAAGACCTTTGAGCTACCCTAAAGACGTACAGGAGTTTCCCTAAAAACTCCTATAGACTAGCATCCCTATAGATGTAGAGAAAAGCTACACTGAGCTAAAGTTGGTCCAAAAGAAAAATAATCCGACTAACAGAAGATCATAATGACTTCCTTCCAGGGATTTGCTCTAACCTGTTCTCAGATAACCTTAAACACACTGGGTGAAATAATATTCCTAGTCAATGGGCACCCTACCACTCTCAATACTTCACATTTTCCTGCTATAGTCCTTTAGAGTAGTCAAATAATCTTAGTAATGAAGCTAGATGATTTACCATATGTTTTCCCCCTTTTCAAACCCTTATTATTTAAGACCTATTTAAAAATAATCTACCCTCCCATTCTCCCTGTTCAGAAGCCTAAGGGGAGAGTATCAATTACTCCAAGGTCTCTAAGTCACAACTAAAATGGTTATATCTAGGTTTCTTTTGTGTACTAAGTTGCTTCAATCATGTCCAACTCTTTGTGACCCTATGGACTGTAGCCCTCCAGGCTCCTCTGTTCATGGGATTCTTTAGGCAAAAATACTGGAGTAGGTTGGGATATCCTGATCCAGGGATGGAACCCATGTTTCTTACACCTCCTGCATTGGCAGACAAGTTCCTAAAGAACCAGCGTTGGAGGTGTAAGAGATGCAGGTTCAATCCCTGGGTTGAGAAGATCCCCTGGAGGAGGAAATGGCTAACCACTCCAGTATTCTTGGAGAATCTCATGGCAGAGGACCTTTGTTGGCTATGGTCCATGGGGTTGCAAAGAGTCAGACATGAATGAAATGACATAGTGCACGCACACA
This sequence comes from Nanger dama, assembly GCA_917880005.1. Classification (NCBI taxonomy): domain Eukaryota; kingdom Metazoa; phylum Chordata; class Mammalia; order Artiodactyla; family Bovidae; genus Nanger; species Nanger dama. The sequence continues at coordinate 9,019,198 of CAKJTW010000060.1, forward strand.
CACACAAAAAAAAACAGCACATAGGATTCAACAGGGACATAAGGTTTCTAGAGACAAAATGCAACTATTTTGTCCTCAGGTTCATTATCTAAGACTTGACATCTCCCTTGCGGGGAAAAAAAAAAAAAAAACAAAACTTTATCTCCAGAGCACATCAAGACTTTCCTTAATGACCTTATACCTGAAGTGAAGAGACAATTCCAGGGATTTCTAGAATTGGTGGTTACTGCAGGATGTGAATTCCTAAATTTCTCTGCTATAACAGTACCTTTATGCAGTGTGACTAAGGAAACTGTGTCGAACCCCTAAGGACTTATCCTATTCAACAGTATCTAAATCCTTAAAATTTTCCCTTTCTTCCAGCCTATTTGGAACTCCCAAATTATCCTTGCCCTTCTTGTTATTCAAAAGTGGCTGGTTAGTGACAGGTTGAGAGATAAGAATATTCACATCAGCACTGTTCACAACAGTCAAGAATGGAAGCAGCTGAGTGTCCATTGACAGAGGAGTGGATGAAAACAATGCGGGGTGTGTCTGTGTATATATACACACACACATACATACATATATGTATGCACAGATGTTTCATAATAATGCCATTGGCAGCAGTGTGGATTGACCTAGAGATTATCACATTAAGTGAAATTAGACAAATATCATAAGATACCACCTATAGATGGGATCTGAAAATTGATACAAGTGAACTAATATACAAAACAGAAACCAACTCAGAAAATTGACCTATGGTTCCCAAAGGGGAGAAGTAGGCAGGGAAGGGATAAGTTAGGAGTTTGGGGTTAGCACACACACATTACTATATCTAAACTATATCTAAAATAGTCAACAAGGACCTATACTGTGTATCACAGGGAACTCCACTAAATACTCTGTAATAACCTATATGGGAAAAGAAACTGAAAAAGAATAAATACATATACTGAATATCACTGCTCTACACCTGAAACTGAAACAACATTGTCAATCAAATAAATTTTAATAAAAATTAACAACAACAACAACAACAACAAGAATATTGTTCTACAAAAACTTGGGGTCATGTTTTTTGTAGGTCTGGTGGTTTCCTGAGGGACTAGCTCTGAAGATTGCCTTTGTATTGACACTTGGACTGTAATGGGTCCCCATGCACATTTAGAATGTGAATGTTCTAAATGTCATTAGTGTACACTTACAATATTTAAAATTATAACTCTTACATTTATTTTACCACAAAATGACTCTTATTTTGGGTAATTTATTATAGCTATGTAATGATGTATTTATATTTTTATTCAACAAAAGCTCCCTTAATCTCCAGTACACTGCAAGTTTTTGTTTTTTCAAGAAGATATAGGAGATCCAACCAGTCCATTCTAAAGGAGATCAGTCCTGGGTCTTTGGGAGGAATGATGCTAAAGCTGAAACTCCAGTACTTTGGCCACCTCATGGGAAGAGTTGACTCATTGGAAAAGACTCTGATGCTGAGAGGGATTGGGGGCAGGAGGAGAAAGGGATGGCAGAGGGATGGCATCATCAACTCGATGGAGGTGAGTTTAAGTGAACTCTGGGAGTGGTGATGGACAGGGAGGCCTGGCGTGCTGTAGTTCTTGGGGTCGCAAAGAATTGGACACGACTGAGCAACTGAACCAAACTGAACTAATAGCAAAACAGTACAGAGAAGGCAATGGCAAGTCACTCCAGTACTCTTGCCTAGAAAATTCCATGGAAGGAGGGGCCTGGTGGGCTGCAGTCCATGGGGTCGCTACAAGTCAGACACAACTGAGAGACTTCACTTTCACTTTTCACCTTCACGCATTGGAAAAGGAAATGGCAACCCACTGTGGTGTTCTTGCCTGGAGAATCCCAGGGATGGGGAGGCCTGGTGGGCGGCCATCTTTGGGGTCTCACAAAGTCAGACACTACTGAAGTGACTTAGAAGTAGCAAAACAGTATGGGCAGGTTATACAATTTATCAGAAAATTTTGCTTTGCCTCGATTTCCCAACAGATTTAATCATAACTTTCCCTCATCTGAGCCACCCAAATTAAGCCACATTCAGTGAATAATTTCCAAATGCTCCCTAGCATATAGTTCTGATCTGTGGTACCACACAAAACAGGTAGTACACATGACACATACACATATTTTATGAGTAGTGAAACAGTGAAAAAATAACAATTACTCAGACTCTATTTGCACAAGTCTAGGTTAATCTATTTGGGAGTCCTTCAAAGAAACTAACATATGCAGACAAATTCTTAATGTTAAAACATTAAACATAACATTGAACATCATATTTATGAGAAAATTATGGCAGAACTAAGACTTTTGACAAATATATGAGAATCAGATAGCCAGGAAGCAGTCAGAATTGTTGTGACTAGAGTATATTTAAATAGCACAAAAATTCTGTTATTAAAATACAGATTAAACTTTTGCATTGGTTTCTATGGAGAAGAATGTATCAATTACTGTTCAAGGTACACTACTGGCACACAGAAATATATATTACATTAATGGTTCAGAAGAAAAGGAACTTAATTCATTTCTACTATTACAAATAAAACTTCAGATAATTCTTAAATGAAATTCAGAGTTCATGAGAATAAAAGTAGGAGAAATGTACAGAAGAAAAATTAGGGATGACAAATGAGCCAATCCCTTGGCTTTCAACCTTCAAACCACCTTTCATAATGTTTGCTTCCTCCTTGGGCTCTTTGCTAAAATTATTTTTCCTACTAAACTACATTTAGTAAGTCATAATTAATTCATGCCATCTGCATTATTTTCCAAGTTCACTGTTGATTCAGATTTTGACTAACAATCCATAATTATGAAGGTTTTATAATAATATTATAGAATAACATAAATCACTGTCATACTTGTGATATGCTATAAAGTCAAGCAAGCCTGCAGAAACTTATGTACTGCTCACTGATACCAATCATTTAAATGTGGCCATCAATCTATGCTCAAGTCCAAGATTAGTCACACACTGGGCATCTTTGAGTACTGTGCCTACTTCACAAGGTGCTCTGCTCTCCATGATTGGTGCATCAACTACATGCCCAGAAACGTCCATGATATCATCAAGAGCCAATCAGGTGTTCTTTCTCTGATGCAAATTTGATGTAAACCAGACAAAAAACAGATACCTGATGTTTTGTTGACGTGTTATGTTTTATGATGGAAACATGCACAACAATCATTAGAATTTTTAAATACTGGAAATAGCTGCTTATTCTTTTCTTTCTATATACATGTAAAAATAAGGATATTGAATAAGTAATACTTTAAATTAAAAGGAAAGCACCAGGATTATATGGCAGTACTGGCAAAGCTAGAACACAAACAAATTGTAGTAGATTTAAATTAAAGTAAAGTACATTCAAAGCAGTCACTCAGTTCACTGTGTTCTTACAGACTTAGTACTGTTATTATGAGTGCCATTATATTCCAATAATTTTCTCATCTTTGTGATCCCAATACAAACTGTAGTGCCAGGTAGGCAGTAGGTGGTTAATGCATATTTGTTGAATAGAGGTCTTTGCTTTGCCCAGCTTGAAGAGCATCAGTGTTTGTTCCAACAAACTTGACTTTGTTCCACCAAAAAAAAAAAAAAAAAGGTAGGGGGTACAAACCAAAAGTATTTGTGAAAGACATGAGAATGCGAATATCAAAGGAGCAAAAGTAAACCTCAGTTCTACATCTAAATGCTTCATCAATTACACAATAAGCTTCTTCCTTCTTCTTGAGTCTACCCCTGCCCAATAATGGCACACTATCCTGCAATTTAAGCTAGTGATTGCAAGGGAGTCTGAAATCACACAGACCTGGGTCCATAGCCTGGCAGTGCTACCTACTGTGTGTTATGGGTCAAGTTACTTACTATCACTAAACTTGATTTTTCTAATCTATGAAATGGCATAAAAATACTAACCTCAGAGGTCTTAGTGAAGGTATTCATGACTAAATAAAATATAGGATTTTTTTTTTTTTAATCCAAGAGAGGTGGATTTGTATCCTTTGACTTCTTAGTTCTTTCTTGTATCTCTCTTAAAATCACTCCCTAGCCTATAGTCATTATAATACATAGAGACCTGTGAACAAATATTTTGATTTGCTATATAGCTCATGGATACCTCTTTATTATCCCACTCATGTGTTATTTTTCCTTTCAAGAGAAGGGACTTCCAGGGAACTTCATGGCAGTCTGGTGGTTAGGACTTGCTTTCATTGCCAGGAATAGTCTCATTCCCTCATGGGGAATTAAGATCCTGAACCCATGCAGCAGAACCAAAATAAAAAGAAGAGAAGCTTCCTTCAAAAAATATAAATAGGATCTGATAGTAAAGTTGAAGCATACAATGCATCAACAGCTCTCAGTCAATAATGATGATACAAAGACACACTACAATACACACAACTTTTCCCACAATCATCACCTCATTTCATTCTCATTCTCTGTCCCTCTACCTCCATACACACACACTAAGCATTTGAGCACCATAGGCGTAACTGTTTCTGTCCTCTGGGTGACAAATGAGTACGCAAAATATTGTATTAGAGAAAAGTATAGACTGCATAGTCAGATCTGATATTAAATCTAGGCTGTTTATGACCTCAAGCTGGTTACCTAAACTGTCTGAACTTCAGTTTTCTAATATGTAAAATGGGTACTATAATTCTGCCTATCCTAAAGACCTGTTTGAGTTATAAAATGAGATGACAGAAGGCATTTAACACATGGTCACAATTATTATCATCAAATCCCAGCAAAGTAAAAGGACTTGTCTCAATTTATCTTCTTAAAAGCAAGACTTAGCCTAGAATGTAGGAGGCCTGACACCTAATGTAGTAGATCTTCTAGAAATAGCTAATACTAGGCTTTCATATTAAAAAAAAAATCTGTGTCTCTGTCTCCTATAGTAACTAAACAGCAATTGTATTTTTTTATTCATTTGTTCAAATCCTTAAAAATACATCATATTTATGCAGTACCAAACCAATCAGTATAACATTGACATATTCAGTCAATCAGTGTGTGATATTGTTCTTATGGCACCAATTTGAATTTTTTGTCATGGAGTTGCTCTCACATTTATCAAATATAATGCCAACAGAATAACACCACCCACATGAAAAATCCGCCCAAAAAGTATTTCTCTATCATTAAAAGAACTATCTTAACTCTCTCTCTCAAGCAGCACAATTTTATAAACAAAAAGCTAAATTGAGAATTTGGATATATTTATAAATGACCAAGTATATTAACTGTGCAAATATTCTTTACAAAAAGGAAATGAAACTTCAGAAAATCAAATGTCATTGCTTAGCACTATGTGAAGAGTAAATTGGTATACTTAACACTTGAAAAGACTAAGTAAGCATAGGAAGTACTATACTCAAAACAGTCTGGTTAAAAATGACAGATATTGGGAGAACAAGATGGCAGAGGAGTAGGTGGATGTGGAGTACATCTCTCTCCACAGATACATGAGGCATATACCTTCAGCAACAGAAATGCATACAGAACACCAGCTGAGAGTGGACAGGAGTAACTGATCAGTGGAAAAGAATATATAGAACCACATAAAGCTCAGTAGGATGAAGGAACAAGGGGTAAAACAGGAGTGTTAGTAGGACTGGACCTACTGGAGAACTGAAGCTGGGGTCCAATCCCCGAATCAGGGCAATTGTCTGAGTCAGAGAAGAAACGTTTAAGGTGGAGAGTGAAACAGCTGATCTGTGGCAGCCTAAACGGAATGAGAATCAGGAAGTCCTTGCTGCAGCCATACATACCCCAGACAGGGACGCAGGTCCCCTGGAAGGGGCAGTAGCTGGGAGCTGGAGTTTAGGGATTGTGGAGCAATCCCAGGGTGAGTGCCACTGTTGACTGTGGAGAGATGGATTGAGGGGATGTAAGGGAGGAGACTGTGGTGGGAAATGCCTGTGGAGGAAAGCTGGGCAGCCATGGAAGCAAGGTGATACTGCTGAATCAAGCATAGGGGGTATAACAATCGCCATAGCCTCTCCCACAACAGGGCAGCAATGGCAGCTGAACAATAGAGAAGCTGGCCTATCAAATACCTGATGCACTTAACTACAGAGTAGGGCCCCACCCAGGGTGCCCCTTTGAGTGCCTGACATGCCAATCTACAGAGTAGGGCCCCAGCTGGGGAGGGGGGAAGGGCTCTATGTGCCTGAACCAGCAGAGCTATGGAGAAAGACTGGCCAAAGAGGCCTTCTAACTGCCAGCTACAAGAGGCTCAGAAAACCAGACTCTGATAGGGCCATAACTCCTGTGGTGGAGGCAGTCCATATCCCTGCACACTCAGCACCACCAGGGTCCCTGGAAGCCAAGCAGCTGTGCCACCTTCATGTTCAACTCTCACTGGGGCAGAGCTGCCACAGGCCAAAATAAGTCTTGCGTCTACACCTGCAGGGTCGTTTTGGTCATGTCCAACTCATTGTGACCCTGTAGATTGTGGGCTTCTATGCTTCTCTGTAGGAGAGGGAGTTCTCCAGGGAGCGTATTGGCCAATACTGGTTGTCATACCCTTTTAGAACACTATATTTCCTGCTTCCCTAGCCACAAACCCCCTGAGTACCTGGTGCTTGCCAGAACCCCTGCGACCCAAGCAGCTGCACTACCTCCACACCTGGCCTTCACAGGGCAAACTCAAGCCCTCAAGGGCAGCCTCAGAAGCTATATATCTCAGTGGATGACCCACATGTAGAGGTGGAAATAAAATCGCAGTTGAAATCCAGGGGCAGTGAGGCTAAGGAAGAAGACCCAAAACCTTCCCACCAGCTTCACAAGTCGCAGATTAAATCCACACAATCAACTAAGCAGACTCTGTGTCGATGGAATATATAAAAGGACACTGAGAGCTCCCACAAAGGAAAACACACTAGCTCTGATAACTGTGGACATTGGAGGCAAGGGCATGCAGTAGTAGGGCCAGATTATAATCTGTGCTACCCTCACATCATGCCCAGAGAACAACACAGTGTTGGAGGGCATCCTAAGGTGGTAAGGTGGACTGTGACTCCCAGCGAGAGAAAGGACTCTGACAGCAGCAACTCAAGAAAGCATTTATTATTCTTATTTTTTGACTTGTTTTGTAGATTCTTTTGGATGTTTCTTTTTTTTCTTTCTTTTTTTCCCCCTCTGTTGTAGTTGTCGATTTATTGGCACTAAGAAATTCAATTAAGCTTTTGAGCTTTTTTTCTTTCCCTCAGTCAAATTTTGTATTGTTGTCATAAACCTCTGCCTTTATGTTTGGCTTTTGCAGTTCTGTGAAGTTGTCCCTTTTTTTTTTTTTTTTTTTACTCTCTCTCTTTTAAATGTTTTAAACTTTTTTCCCCTACATTTATTCCTTTGCTTTTCCTACTGTTCTTTTCCCCTTGCAGTTAATCTCTAACATATATAAATCTTTCACTACCTCTATTTACCTTTGCATATCTATTCTTTCTTTATTTGTTTCCTCTCCTTTCCTCTCATATTTCTTTGTTTTATTTTCATTGCTTCATTTCCCCCATTGGTACCATGCTTTATGTTTTTCAGTTTGTGCTTTAATTAGTTTTGTTTTGGTAGATATAGAGTTTTTGGTTTCCTTTGTTCACCAGGTCAACTAATTGTACTTTATTTTTGTTGGACTGTTCTGATTTTGAATATGGGTGCATATGTATATGTGTATATTCAGTCACAGTTTCAACTGTTGTTATAAACTTCTGCCTCTACATTGGAATTTTGCAGTTCTGTGGAGTTTTCCTTTTGTTTTCCTTTTTTTCTTTATTTTTTGAAATCTTCTTTCATAATTTTAATTTTAACTTTTTAAACCTATTACATTTTTTGTCTGCATTTAGGCCTTTGTCTACCTGTCCTACTGTTCTTTTCCCTTGCAGTTAATCTTTAACATATATAAATCTTCTTCATCTACCTCTATTTAACTTTGTATATCTGTTCTTTCTTTCTTTTCTTTCTTGCCTTTCCTCTCAACATATTTTTCAGTTATGTGCTTATTTATTTATTCTCCACTTTGCACATTGCTTTAATTTTGTTTTCCAGTTTGTGCTTAAGTTAGTTTTGTTCTTAACTGGTAAATATAACTTTTGATTTCCTTTGTTCACCAGGTACTTTATTTTTGTTGAACTGTTTTCACTTTGCTCATAGGTGTATAAGTATGTGTGTATATTCCATTATTTTAATTATTATTTTTCTGATTGTGTAACTGCCATTTGTCTGAGGTTCATCTTTGGTTTCTCATTTTTGGATGTTTGTTTTAATCTCAGTTAATGCCATAACAAAACACTTGTGGAATCTTTGTTCCTACACAGAGATCAAGCCCTGGGTCTTTGGAGAAGGAGCACTTACTCAAGACCCTAGACTACCAGAGAACTAACCCTAGGGAGTATCACATAGGGAGAACTCACACAAAAGAAACCACTTGACTACAAGACCCTGCGTCACCCAACCACCAGTAGTACCCTATGTTGGACACCTCTTCTAAACAACAAATAAAACAAAATACAAACCAAATCATCAACAGACAGGATTACCACCTCACTCGGCCTTGCCCATCAGAGGAAAAACCAACAAAAACTCAGCACAAATCTCACCCTATACAAATCTCACACAAACCACTAGACCAATCTTAGGAGGGCAGAAACCAAAAGGAAGAAAGAATTCAACCTTCTTCATGGAAAGAATTAAACTTTCCTTTAAGCCTTGGAAAGGAGACCTCAAACACAATAACTTAAAAATAATAATAATAATGAAAAGGCAGATAAATACTATGCAAATGAAAGAATAGACTAGAAACATAAAAGTCCAAATAAATGAAGAGGAAATAGGTAAACTACCTGAAAAAAATTAGAATAATGAAAGCAAAGATGATCAAAAATCTTGAAAACAAAATGGAGAAAATTAAAGAATCAATTAACAAAGACCTAGAATAATGAAAGAATAAACACACAGAGACAAACAACACAAATTACTGAAATTAAACATATTCTAGAAGGAATCATTAGCAAAACATCTGAAGCAGGAAAACGAATCAGTGATCTGGAAGATAAAATGGTGGAAATAACTTATGAAGAGCACAATAAAGTAAGAATAATAAAAAGAACTGAGGATAGTCTCAGAGACCTCTGGGACAATATCAATTGCAGCATTCGAATTATAGGGGCCCCAGAAAAGCAGAGAAAAAGAAAAGTTATGAGAAATTTTCTGAAAAGATTATAGTTGAAAATTTCCCCAACATGGAAAAGGAAATAGTCAAGTCCAAGAGGCACAAAGAGTCCCATAAAAGATAAAACCAAGGAGAAACATGCCACAACACATACTAATCAAACTAACAAAGACTAAACACAAAGAAAGAACATTAAAAGTAGCAAGGGAAAAGTAATAAGTAACATACAAGGGAAACACCATACACTTAACAGTTGATCTTTCATCAGAAACTGCAAGAATGGCAGGATATATATTTTAAAGTACTGAAAGGGAAAAATCTACAACCAAGATTACTGTACCTAGCAAGGATCTCAGTCAAAATTGATGGAGAAATGAAAAGCTTTTCAGAAGAAAATTCAGTACCACCAAACCAAATTTACAACAAATGTTAAAGGGATTTATATAGTCAAGAAATACAGGAAAAGAAAAAAAAAAATCCAAAAAATCAACCCCAAACAATTAAGAAAATGACAGTAGGAACACACACACACACACACACACACACACACACACACACGTATGATTACTTTAAATGTAAATGGATTAAGTGCTCCAACCAAAAGACACAGACTGGCCGAATGGATAGAAAAACAAGACCCATGTATATGCTGTCTACAAGAAACCCAATTCAAAACTAAAGACACATATAGACTGAAAGTGAGAGGATGGAAAAATATATTCCATGTAAATGGTAAGCAAAAGAAAGCTGGGTAGCTATCCTCATATAAGGCAAAACAGACCTTAAAATAAAGAAGGTTACAAGAGATAAGGAAGGATGCTACATAATGATCAAGGGATCAACCCAAGAGGAAGACATAACAATTGTAAATATCTATGCCCCCAACACAGAAGCACCTCAATACAGAAGTCAAACACTGACAGACTTAAAAGGAGAAACTGACAGTAACACAACAATAGTAGGAGACTTTGACACCCCACTCACACCAATGGACAAATAATCAAAACAGGAAATTAATAAGGAAATACCAGTCTTAAATGATACATTGGATGAGATGGATCTCATTGATATTTTCAGGACATTCCATCCAAATGCAGAAGAATACACCTTCTCAAGTCCACATGGAGTGTTCTCCAGGATAGACCATATCTTAGGACACAAATCAAACCTCAGCAAATTTAAGAAAATTTAAATCATATCAAGCATCTTTTCTGACCACAAAACTATGAGACTAGATATCCAAACACATGGAGATTAAACAACATAGTCAACAGATTACTGAAGAAACAAGAGGGGAAATAAAAAAATTTTCTAGAAAGAAATGATGTTGAAACCATGACAACTCAAAATCTATGGGAAGCAGCAAAAGAAGTTATAAGAGGGAATTTTATAGCAATATAATCTTCCTCAAGAAACAAGAAAAACATAAAATAGAAAACCTAAATTTACACCTAAAATAACTGGAAAGAAGAAGAAAAGAAAAACTCCAAAATTAATAGAAGGAAAGAAATCATAAAGATGTGAGCAGAAATAATTGAAAAAGAAACGAAATAAACAATAGTAGAGATTAATAAAACTAAAAGCTGGTTCTTTGAGAAGATAAACAAAATTTATAGACCTTCAGCCAGACTCATCAAGGAAATAAAAAAGAAGAATAAAACCAACAAAATTAGAAATGAAAAAGGAGAGGTTACAACAGACAATGCAGAAATACAAAGGATTATAAGAGACTATCATGAACATCTATATGGCAATCAAATAGATAACCTGGAGGAATTGGACAGGTCATTAGAAAAGTTCAATCTTCCAAGACTGAACCAGGAAGAAATAGAAATTATGAACAATCCAATTACAAACACTGAAATTGAAGCTGTGATTAAAAAAAAAAAAAATCTCCCCCAAAACAAAAACCCAGGATAAGATGGTTTCATAGGAGAATTCTATCAAACATTTAAAGAAGAGCTAATGCCTATCCTTCTAAAACTCTTACAAAAAACTGGAGAGGAAGGAACACTTTCAAAGTCATTTTTCGAGGCCACCATCACCCTGATACCAAAACCAGACAAAGACAAAGCAAAACAAGAAAACTACAGGCCAATATCACCGATAAACATAGATGAAAAATCCTCAAAAATTTTAGCAGACAGAATTCAGCAACACATCAAAAAGCTTTCACACCACAATCAAGTTGGGATTATTCCAGGGATACAAGGATTCTTCAGTATATGCAAATCAATCAGTGTGATACACCATATTAACAAACTGAAAGATAAAAACCATATGATCACCTCAGTAGATGCAGAAAAAGCCTTTGAAAAATTCAGTACCCATTTATGATTAAAACTCTTCAAAAAATAGGCATAGAAGGAACCTACCTCAACATAGTAAAGGCCATATATGATAAACCCATAGCAAACATTATTCTCAATGGTGAAAAACTGAAAGCATTCCCCTAAGATCTAGAACAAAACAAGTTTGCCCACTTTTACCACTGTTATTTAAAATAATTTTGGAATACCTATCTACAGCAACCAGAGAAGAAAAAGAAATAAAAAGAATCCAGATCAGAAAAGAAAAAGTAAAGCTCTCACCATTTGCAGATGATATGACACTGTACATAGAAAACCCTAAAAAAAAAATCAGAAAATTAATGGAGCTAATCAGTGAATTTAGCAAAGTTGCATGATACAAAATCAATACACAGAAATAACTTGCATTTCTATATAATAACAATGAAAAATCAGAAAGAGCAATTAAGGAATCAATCCCATTCATCAGTGTAACTGTGTGTGTGTATGTATATATATATATATATATATATATATATATGAATAAACCTACTTAAGAGATGGTGACTGCAGCCATGACATTAAAAGATACTTACTCCTTGGAAGAAAATTTATAACCAACCTAGATAGCGTATTCAAAAGTAGAGACATTACCTTGCTGACTAAGGTCCGTCTAGTCAAGTCTATGGTTTTTCCAGTAGTCACATATGGACGTGAGAGTTGGACTGAGAAGAAGGCTGAGCACTGAAGAGTTGATGCTTTTGAACTGTGGTGTTGAAGACTCTTGAGAGTCCCTTGGACTGCAAGGAGATCCAACCAGTCCATTTTGAAGGAGATCAGCCCTGTGATTTCTTTTGAAGGAATGATGCTAAAGCTGAAATTCCAGTACTTTGCCACCTCATGCGAAGAGTTGACTCATTGGAAAAGACTCTGATGCTGGGAGGGATTGAGGGCTGGAGGAGAAGGGGACAACAGAGGATGAGATGGCTGGATGGCATCACTGACTCAATGGACGTGAGTCTGAGTGAACTCTGGGAATTGGTGATGGACAGGGAGGCCAAGCGTGCTGCAATTCATGGAGTCGCAAAGAGTTGGACATGACTGAGTGACTGAACTGAACTGAACTGAATGAATGAAATCAAAGATGACATAAACAGATGGAGAGATATTTCATGTTCCTGGGTAGAAAGAATCAATGTTGTGAAAATGACTATAATATGAAATGCAATCTACAGATTCAATGCAATCCCTATCAAATTACCAATGGCATTTTAGAGAAAAAAAAAATAAAATAAAATAAAATAACCCACAATTCATATGGAAACACAAAATACCCCGAATAGCCAAAGCAGTCTGGAGAAACACTTCCTGACTTCATAGTATACTACAAAGCTAAAGCCATCCAGACAGTAATGTACTGGCACAAAACCAGAAGCATAAATCAATGGAACAAGATAGAAAGCACAGAAATAATCTCATGCACCTATGGGTACCTTATTTTTACAAAGGAACCAAGAATATATAATGGGCAAACGCAGCCTCTTCAATAAAGGGTGCTGTGAGAACTGCACAGCTACATGTAAAAGAATGAAATTAGAACAGGTCCTAACACCATACACAAAGATAAACTCAAAGTGTATTAAAGACCTAAATGTAAGACCAGAAACTATAAAACTCTTAGAGGAAAACATAGGCAGAACACTCAATGACATAAATCAAAGCAAGATCCCCTATGACCCACATCTGAGAGTAATGGAAATTAAAACGAAAGTAAACAAGTCAGATCTGATTAAACTTAAAAGCTTTTCTGCAGAAAAGGAAACTATAAGCAAGGTGGAAAAGGCAACCCTCAGAATGGGAGAAAATAATAGCAAATGAAACAACTGACAAAGAATTAGTTTTTAAAACATACAAGCAGCTCATACAACTCAATAACAGAAAAACAAACAATCCAATCAAAAAGTGGGGAAAAAAGGAACAAAACAGACATTTTTCAAAGGAAGACATACAGATGGCTAACAAACACATGAAAAGATTCTCAACGTTGCTCATTATTGGAGAAATGAACATCAAAATGATAGTGAGATATTGCCTCACACCGGTCAGAATGGTTCTCATTAGAAAGTCTACAAATGGTGAATGCTGGAGAGGGTGTGGGGAAGGCAGAGTGCTCTTGCATTGTTGGTGGGAATGTGAATTGATACAGCTACTATGGAAGATGGTATGGAGATTCTGTAAAGGACTATAAATGGAATCACCATATGGCCCAGCAATCCCACTCCTGGGCATATAACCTAAGGAAACCAAAATTGAAAGAGACACTTGTATCCCATTTTTCATTGCAGTGCTATTTACAATAGCTAAAACATGGAGGCAACATGGATGTCCATCAAGAGATGAATGGATAAAGAAGTTGTGGTATATATTAACAATGTAACATTACTCAGGCATAAAAAGAATACATTTGAGTCTGTTCTAATGAGGTGGATGAACATAGAACCTATTACACATAGTGAAGTGAGTCAGAAAGAGAAAGATAAATACCATATTCAGGCACAGGAGGGCTGAGAGGAGTCACTCCTCTTGGAGTTCAAGGTCAGGAGAGGTGGTGGTGAGGAGATACCTCTTGTCCAAGGTAAGGAGCAGTGGCTGTGCTTTGCTGGAGCATATGTGAAGAGATACCCCATGTCCAAGGTAAGAGAAACCCAAGTAAGACAATAAGTGTTGTGAGAGGGCATCAGAGGGCAGACATACTGAAGCCATAATCACAGAAAACTACTCAGTCTAATCACATGGACCACAGCCTGCTCTAACTCAATGAAATTAAGCCATGCCATGGGGGTCACACAAGACTGGTGGGTCATGGTGGAGATGTCTGAAAAATATGGTCCACTGGAGAAGGTAATGGCAAACCACTTCAGCATTCTTGCCTTGAGAACCCCATGAACAGTATGAAAAGGCAAAATGATAGGATACTGAAAGAGGAACTCCCCACGTCAGTAGGTGCCCAATATGCTACTGGAGATCAGTGGAGAAATAACTCCAGAAAGAATGAAGGGATGGGGCCGAAGAAAAACAATACCCAATTGTGGATGTGACTGGTGATAGAAGCAAGGTCCGTTGCTGTGAAGAGCAATATTGCATAGGAACCAGGAATGTTAGGTCCATGAATCAAGGCAAATTTGAAGTGGTCAAACAGGAGATGGCAAGAGTGAACATCAACATTCTAGGAATCAGTGAACTAAAATGAACTGGAATGGGTGAATTTAATTCAGATGATTATTATATTTGTTACTGTGGGCAGGAATCCTTTAGAAGAAATGGAGTAGCCATGAGGGTCAACAAAAGAGTCTGACGTGAAGTACTTGGATGCAATCTCAAAAATGACAGAATGATCTCTGTTCGTTTCCAAGGCAATATTACAGTAATCCAAGTCTATGCCCCAACCAGTAACACTGAAGAAGCTGAAGTTGAACAGTTCTACGAGGACCTACAAGACCTTTTAGAACTAACACCCAACAAAGATGTCCTTTCATTATAGGGGACTGGTATGCAAAAGTAGGAAGTCGAGAAACACCTGGAGTAACAGGCAAATTTGGCCTTGGAATACGGAATGAAGCAGGGCAAAGGATAATAGAGCTTTGCCAAGATAACACACTAGTCATAGCAAACACCCTCTTCCAACAACACAAGAGAAGACTCTACATATTGAGAGGTTAACAGGCAGGAAGGCCAGGGGTCTCCAAACGGAGGAAATAGCCTGCAAGTGTCAGACATTTTATTTCTCTTAAGCGGCAGGAGGAAACAAAACTAGCGATACTTTTTCCTTCTCTATACAAATTTAAAAGGAGGTTTCTCTTAAAATTCTGTGTTGCTATAATGACACCTAGTTTCACTTAAAGTTAACCATTGCTTTTTTCTTATGGAAATGTTTATCTTAAGCTATGTTAATGTGCTATGTATTTGCCCCAAGCTCTGTCTTCAAGTCAGTTCCGCCTTTTGGGCTCAGACCTACCTGATAACCCAATATGTTATACTCCTATATTGTTCCTCTAATCTATGTAAATGAAACTATTTGTATGGTGATCTGCCCTTCTTCAAGATTCAAGTTAATCATTTTATGGCCCAAGATAAACCATTTAGAGCCAAAGTTATCCCAAAATACATCTTATGGGTGAGGGGCCTGGTGCCATTCTAAGTTTTGAGACATTCCTTTCTTTCATTAACAAACTGCTGATGACTATATAACATCCAGCTAAAGACTAGTAGGGGGGTACTCTTTCTACCCCCTTCTGATGCCTATGTCAGAAGCTTTCTCTATCTCCTTTATACTTTAATAAATCTTTGTTACACAAAAGCTCTGAGCGATCCAGCCTTGTCTCTGGCCCCGGATCGAATTCTTCTCCTCCGGGGGCCAAGAATCCCGGCGTCGTGATTCAACAACAACCTTTCAATATGAACATCATCAGATGGTTAACACTGAAATCAGATTGATTATATTCTTTGCAGCCAAAGATGGAGAAACTCTATACAGTCAGCAAAAATAAGACCAGGAGCTGACTGTGGCTCAGATCATGAGCTCCTTATTGCCAAATTCAGACTCAAATTGAAGAAAGTAGGGAAAACCACTAGACCATTCAGGTATGACCTAAATCAAATCCCTTATGATTATATAGTGAAAGTGAGAAATAAATTTAAGGGTCTAGATATGATAGATAGAGTGCCTGATGAACTATGGAATGAGGTTTGTGACATTGTACAGGAGACAGAGATCAAGACCATCCCCATGGAAAAGAAATGCAAAAAGCAAAATGGCTATCTGGGGAGACCTTACAAATAGCTGTGAAAAGAAGAGAAATGAAAAGCAAAGGAGAAAAGGAAAGATATAAGCATCTGAATGCAGAGTTCCAAATAACAGCAAGAAGAGATAAGAAAGCCTTCTTCAGTGATCAATGCAAAGAAATAGAGGAAAACAAGAGAATGGGAAGGACTAGAGGTCTCTTCAAGAAAATTGAAGATACCAAGGGAATATTTCATGCAAAGATGGGCTCGATAAGGACAGAAATGGTCTGGACCTAACAGAAGAAGAAGATATTAAGAAGAGGTGGCAAGAATACACAGAAAACTGCACAAAAAAGAGCTTTACGACCCAGATAATCATGATGGTGTGATCACTCACTTAGAGCCGGACATCCTAGAATGTGAAGTCAGGTGGGTCTTAGAAAGTATCACTACGAACAAAGCCAGTGGAGATGATGGAATTCGAGTTGAGCTATTTCAAATCCTGAAAGATGATGCTGTGAAAGTGCTGCACTCAATATGCCAGCAAATTTGGAAAACTCAGCAGTAGCCACAGGACTGGAAAAGGTCAGCTTTCATTTCAATCTCAAAGAAAGGCAATGCCAAAGAATGCTCAGAGTACTGCACAATTGCACTCATCTCACATGGTAGTAAAGTAATGCTCAAAATTCTCCAAGCTAGGCCCCAGCAATACTTGAATCATGAACTTCCTGATGTTCAAGCTGGTTTTAGCAGACGCAGAAGAACCAGAGATCAAATTGTCAACATCCACTGGATCATGGAAAGAGCAAGAGAGTTCCAAAAAATCACCTATTTCTGCTTTATTGACTGTGCCAAAGCCTTTGACTGTGTGGATCACAATAAACTGTGAAAAATTCTGAAAGAGATGGGAATACCAGACCACCTGACCTCCCTCTTGAGAAACCTATATGCAGGTCAGGAAGCAGCAGTTAGAACTGGACATGGAACAATAGACTGATTCCAAATAGGGAAAGGACCACTCAAGGCTGTTTATTGTCACCCTGCTTATTTAACTTCTATGCAGAGTACATCATGAGAAACCCTGGGCTGGAAGAAACACAAGCTGGAATCAAGATAGCCGGGAAAAATATCAATCACCTCAGATGTGCAGATGACACCACCCTTATGGCAGAACGTGAAGAGGAACTAAAAAGCCTCTTGATGAAAGTGATTGAGGAGAATGAAAAATCTGGCTTTATGCTCAACATTCAGAAAACGAAGATCATGGCATCCGGTCCCATCACTTCATGGGGAATAGATGGGGAAACAGTGCAAACAGTGTCAGACTTTATTTTTTGGTCTCCACAATCACTGTAGATGGTGATTGCAGCCATGAAATTAAATGACGCTTACTCCTTGGAAGGACAGTTATGCTCAACCTAGATAGCATATTGGAAAGCAGAGACATTACTTTGCCAAGAAAGGTCCGTCTAATCAAGGCTACGTTTTTTCCAGTAGTCATGTATGTATGTGAGAGT
This sequence comes from Nanger dama, assembly GCA_917880005.1. Classification (NCBI taxonomy): domain Eukaryota; kingdom Metazoa; phylum Chordata; class Mammalia; order Artiodactyla; family Bovidae; genus Nanger; species Nanger dama. The sequence continues at coordinate 9,036,979 of CAKJTW010000060.1, forward strand.
TGGACTGTGAAGAAAGCTGAGCACCAAAGAATTGATGCTTTTGAACTGTGGTGTTGGAGAAGACTCTTGAGAGTCCCTTGGACTGCAAGGAGATCCAACCAGCCCATTATATAGGAGATCTGTCCTGGGTGTTCTTTGGAAGGAATGATGCTGAAACTCCAGTACTTTGGCCACCTCATGCAAAGAGTTGACTCATTGGAAAAGAATCTGATGCTGAGAGGGATGGGGGCAGGAGGTTAAGGGGATGACAGAGGATGAGATGGCTGGATTGCATCACTGACTAGATGGATGTGAGTTTGCGTGAACTCCGGGAGTTGGTGATGGACAGGGAGGCCTGGCATGCTGCAATTCATGTGGTTGCAAAAAGTCGGAAACAACTGAGCGACTGAACTGAACTGAATGCTTATATACAGAATCTAGAAATATGGTATTGAATAATTTATTTACATGGCAACATTGGAGAAACAGTCATAGAGAATAGACATATGGATATGGGGAGAGGGAAGGAGAGGATGAGCTATATGGAAAGAGTAACATGGAATCTTCTCTTACTATATGTTAAGTAAATAGCCAACAGGAATTTGCTATATGGCTCATGAATCTCAAACAGGGAATCTCTGTCAACCTAGATGGGTGGGATGGGGAGGGAGATGGGAAGGAGCTTCAAAGGGAGGGGATAAATCAACGTATAGTTGATTCATGTTGCATTTTGACAGAAAACAGCAAAATTCTGTAATTATCCTTCAATAAAAAATAAATTAAAAAAAAGACAGATATCTATTAGACCTAGTAAGTAATTCTTATTATCAAACATCCATCATTTAGAATAATGTTACTTATCTTTTAAAAACTCAAAGTTTTTGCCTATGATCTTAGGATTACTTCTCTTTAGACATGTACCAAGATTTAGCAAATTTTATGAAATATTAAGGCTTAAAAACATATACTTGTATTCATTAAATTACCCATGTTGGTGTCAGTCACTCAGTTGTGTCAGACTCTTTGCAACCTCATGGACCCCATCAGGTTCCTCTGTCCATGGGATTCCCCAGGCAAGAATACTGGAGTGAGTTGCTTTTCCCTTCTCTGGAGGATCTTCCTGATCAAGTGGTTGGACCCATTTCTCTTGCGTTGCAGGCAGATTCTTCACTGAGCCACCAGGGAAGTCCAAATTACTCATGTGTGAAGTGAGTGAAGTCACTCAGTCGTGTCCAACTCTTTGTGACCCTGTGGACTGTAACCTACCAGGCTCCTCCGTCCATGGGATTTTCCATGCAAGAATACTGGGTTGGGTTGCCATTTCCTTCTTCAGGGGATCTTCCCAACCCAGGGATTGAACCCGGGTCTCCCACCTTGCAAGCAAACGCTTTAACCTCTGAGCCACCAGGGAAGCCCTAAATTACTCATAAATTTTATTAAATTAATTATAAAGTTTTCTCAATATTCTTAAGTAATCAATGGTAGTAATCACTGCCCACCCCGAACTGAACCACAAAATTCTAAGATTTGTACATTTACTTGCCAAAGTAAAACTCTTTAGAAGAAAATTTAATATTTGCTGAGGTAGTACAAGAGGAATTTTAGTAAGCCCTATTTATAACTTCATGATACCTAACTCTTCTATTATACTTACACTGATCTAGAATCAGCTAGAATAATTTACCTTAAAAAGCCTTCAATTAGAGCAAATTCTAAAAATCTTACATACAAATTATCCTACCACTCATCAAAAGCCTATTAAACATCTTGTTCACTTACATGCCAATGCAACTCTATGCTGAAATTTAATATCACAGACCAAAAACATCTGGTGATATCATAAGGGCTGGTAGTTTTTTCCAGTTGATAGAACACTCTGCCAAGTGTGGATAACATACCAAAAAAAAGCAGATGTTCCCTGCTTACAAGTGGCATAGCATGTAAATGGGGAAAGACCTACATAGAATGGTGCAGAATGTTATCTACTGTGGGTTACACTGAAAGAAAAGGAGGGATGGAGGAAACTTTGACATGTGTCAGGGGGCCTGTGAACCATATGCAGATACAGAGATCAGTACCAGATACCAGAGGCAATACATTTGCTAGGAGTGCTCTCAGAAGCAACAGCTACAGGGGGTTATGAAGCAGAGTTAGGAGGAGGAAGTTGGTCTGTGATACAGGCAGGCAAAAACCTCAGCTCATCTCCCAGGGAGCACCAGGGATGGAATGGCCCTTAAGAGTTCACTGAAAGTGAGTCAGAAGTCTGGACTTATGTATCCCTGCCTCAGCCAGTAATTGGATCCAGGCTCCCTCTCCCTGCAGCCACGCAGAGAAGAAAAAACCTTAGGAAGAGTGACTCCCTTCAGGCTAGGACAACCCTGGAGGAAAAACTCAGCTAAGAGCTTCCAACCACCTATACTGTCAAGAGCTGGGATCAGAACTGTTTCCATTTTGGAAGTGTTGGGAAGAAGGGGATTTGAGTAGTATACCACATCATCCATTACCATCCACACTTTGTTCCACTACCATCTATGAGTTTTGTATAACTTTTGGAAGTAGATCCTTCAGGAATCTGATAAGCTTTTCCTGAGGGAAACATCTATGAAGAAAATTACAAGGATGAACCATGGCCCCCATGCTGAAGCTGGCTGGTCTCTGGGCCCCATCTGATATTCATCAGGTTCCTCCTACTTCTATCCATTCTAGATAAACTTTGAGATTCTTGTTGTGCTTCCTGTAGAAGCATCCCTTCTCTGGAGGAACAAGACAAATTCTGAAATTGGGTTACTGGAAGTGATGGTGAGTGAGACCACTCATTTTTGTCTCTTGTTTCCTGTACTCATGTATTCTTTATTACAGGGAACACTACACAATATGCTGACTGCTATGGTCTGAATGTCTATAATTTCCCCCCTAAATTCCTGTGCTGAAATCCTAACACCAAATATAATGGTAGTGGTAGGTGGGGCCTTAGGGAAGTACTTAAGCCATGAGGTCAAAGCCCCATAAATGGACTAGTGCTCTTGCAAAAGATATCCCGGAGAGATCCCTTGCCCTTTTTTTCCATGTGAGGACACAGTGAGAAGATGCTGGCTTCAAATCATAAAGTGGATCCTCACTAGAAGGCAACCATGATGGTGCCATTATGATGGACTTTCAGTGTCCAAAATGGGGAGAAATAAAGCTCTGCCATTTATAAGCTATCCAGTCTGTGACACTGTGTCACAGTGGCCTGAATGGACAAAGCCACTGGTGCTTAATATCAAGGGTATCCTGGGTCCTTTAGGATGATGTCCCACCCAGCAGAGTATCATGGCTAAGCTGCTACTTCAGCTGGGACTGTTTATTTCATCACTTTCAGGCTGAGAGCATCTTAGTCACGTGGTATGTGATAGGACCAGTGGCTCATATGACTGTGTATCTACTGTCTTACCTCATTTAGTGTAAACAAGTCTCTTGGTTTGATGCTGTTACCTCACAGGACAAGGCACTAATGTGAGGGTTCTGCTAATGACCAGGTGAGTCTATACCAATAACATATTCATTGGCTCAGGAAATAACCATCTAGGGTGGAAAGGAAGATATTTCACAAAGAAAAATATGTACAAATGCATGATTTCCTGAAGCACCTGTTAGGTTTAAGGTAATTATAAGCATGTCAGTAGAGCTTCAGTATAAGGGTGAAAAGGAAAACTGAAGTAAGAGGTAAGAAGGGACATGCCATATAGACCACTGAATGCCAGGTTAAAGAAGGCAGACATTTTCAACAGCAAAATATTTGGATGAAATTTATATTTTCTACAACTTTACTCTGTAAGAGTCTGGATGTTAGATTAAAAAGAGTAAGACTAGTTAGGAAGAGTTGTAAAAAGACAATATGTGCGATGTGAGAAAAAGAGAGTATGAAAAGAATCACTACAGATTTTTGGCTTGAGAAAGAAGAAAGGCAGACTAGCCATTAACTTAGATAAAACTGTAGGAGGAGCTTGACTAGGGGAGAAGATCAGCAGTTCAGTTGGACATATTACATTTCTAAGTGGAGATATCAAGGAGGCAGCTGGCTGTATTAATATGGAGTTTAAGGGAAAGCTCCAGGCTGGGGGTATAAATCTGGGAAACACCAGCAAAAAACAATTTAAAATTAAGCTACTAAGAGGGATCTCCAGTGGAAAGAGTGTAAATAACAACAAAGGTCCAAGACTGAACCTTGTACTTTCCAAAATTCAGAAGTAAGGAGGGTGAGGAGAAATCAAGAGAATGACTTTGTGGAGCTGACTTCACCTTATAATACACAATCAAGAATTTTCCAGAGGAATTACATTTCTCGAATTGGAGCTTTCCATAAGGCATGATATTTGATCGAGTTCTGTGACGTTTCTTCTACCTTGCTTTGCTAGCTTCACTGCAATATTCATGGTTTTGGCATTGGGCTCTAGGAGTCTCCAATTCTCAGGGTCCACATTAAAGAAGATCCTACACCAACTGCTTTCATCTTCAAGATAAGAGAAATAGTATCTTAAAAGCAGTGGATAAAAAAGCCTTAGAGCAGCGGTTTTCAAGCTTGGCTGATCTCTGTACTCATCTGAATCATTTTCCTAAAAATACACTCCAGGGTCTCTCTCTTAAACATGGATTAAACAAGCCCAAGTAGAGTCCAGATATGATACTAGTTAAACTCATGTAATCTTGGTGGACTCATCAGTAACGGTGGAGTTCAAACACATTTCCATTTCCAGTACAGCACCTCAAATGCTACAGAAATGCAAAGAACACTTAAAACATGCTATCTTATTACCCTTAGTATCCCTCTCCCCCAGCATGCCCACTCTTCTCCGTGACTTTTTTCTTGTGGTAAAATACACATAGCATAGAATTCACCATTTTTAAGTGTTCAGTGACATTGAGAATATTCACATGATTGTGCAACTTCTCCCTATTTTTTAAACATAAGTCTCTTATTGGAACACATTTAGATTCACAGAAAGTTGCAGAGATAATGCAGACTTTCATATACTCTATGTCCAGTTTCTCCTATTGTTAACATCTTGCAATATGATGGAACATTTGTAAAAACTATGAAACCAACATTGATTCTAGACTTCAGATTTCACCAGTTTTCTTTTCTTTCTTTCTTTCTTTTTTTTTTTTTTCATTTAAAGTTCTTTTATACTCCTGGATCAAATCCAGGATACTCTCCTTCCTATTAAAAAAAAATACATTTAAGTTTATACAAAGGGATTTCTGAGACCATGTTTCATTTTGCTATCAACAAATTGACGTTTCCTTTTTTATGTATTAAGGTAAAAACAATGCATACTTTCTAGGACCAGGAAAAAAATATTCCTCCTTGTGGACAAATAGTGTATCTTCCAGATGCCACTGCAGCTGGGCTGCCAGCTCTAGACCTCAGCTTTGGAAGCAACTTCCACACCTTGACTTCACTTTATAGACAGGGAGCCAGCAATGGTATCTATGAAGCTAAACTACATAAAATACACTAAACATCATGAGCAAGACGGTCCTACTTCTCAGCATGGAAAATCAAGCTCAGGCTCATCGAGTGATTGTGTATTCATTCAACATTCATTGTGATCTTACTGTACACTGGCATTATGGTAAGCACTTGAAATACAAAGATCAACAAGGCAAAGTCTATGCCCTAAATGTGCTCAGTTTAATAGAAGATGTAGATACATAAAAAGACATCATAATACACTGAAATAAAGGCTAGTGAAAGTACAAGTCGCTCAGTTGTGTCCAACTCTTTGCGACCCCATGGACTGTGCAGTCCATGGAATTCTTTAGGCCAGAATACTGGAATGGGTGGCCTTTCCTTTTTCCAACCCAGGAATTGAACCCAGGTCTCCCACTTTGTGGACTGATTCTTTACTGGCTGAGCCACAAGAGAAGCCCAAGAATATTGGAATGGTAGCCTATCCCTTCTCCAGAGGATCTTCCCAACCCAGGATTTGAACTGAGGTATCCTGCATTGCAGGAGAGTTCTTCACCAACTGAGCTAATTAAGGTAAATGTAGATTACAATAAGTGTGATGAGGTCATGTGAGGCTTTTCCTAGAAGACACAATGGCTAGGTTGAAAGAAGAGAAAGCTCATCAGGGATGGAAATACAGAATGTTACAAGTATAGTGAACATGAATAAGAGAAACAGACATGAGAAAATGTGACAAATCTGGTCCTTTAAGTAATTTGTTATGACTAAAGTGTTAGTGTGTATGTGTATGAGAGGAGACTGTTTCTGGTTAAAAAAGATGAGCCTGTTTATGTGGGAAAGCCTGAATGTGATATGAGATGTTCATGCATTCAGACTTAATTCTGAATGGGATGTAGATTCTTCAAAGAGGTAATCAACTCATATTTTTACTAATCTATACATGTATTAATGCAAAACCAAACCAATGCCAAGAATTGCCTACCACCATGCTTTTCATTTTGTAAGAAAAATTAATTGCTGTTTGTTTTAAGCTACTGTAAATACTTTCTACTAATAGTAGTCTTATGAATTATTTACTTATAACCCACATCTTCCACTATTGTCTTATATTCCAATCTCTCGTTGAGATTATGTCCTTATGACACCTAGGGATGCTATCCATTCCCAGAGTTATCCCAAGTAGAACCAATGCTGCCAGGTAAAGACAAAGTAGAGACAGGTGGAAAATAAATTTGAGTGATACAGAAAGCGTACAGTCACTAAAATGCTTTAAGAAAGAAGATAAGTGAAACTAAGGGGTGCATAATAATCAGATGACATGAGTCTCACAACAGCCTCGTGTGTGAGCTATGCTCAGTGACTTGCTGACAGTTCTGCCTCTGAAACAACACTAACTGGAACAGTAAGAATCAGAGGTATATACTTTTAGAATCAGAGTACCAACATCTCTGCATTGGGTAAACTGATTGCAGATAGTATCTAGCCAGTTAGTCAGGATATAACTATAGCTGACCCTCTGAGCAAGGATTTGAACAGCATGGATCTATTTTTTTCAATGGTCAATAACACAGTACAACACAGCCTGAGATTGGTTAAATTCTTGATTGGTTGAATCCTCAGATGCAGAATCACGGTTGTGAAGGAACCTCGGATATGGAGAAACCAAAGATACAGAGGGCTGACTATAAATTATACATGGATTTTTGACTGCACAGAAGGTCACTGTCCCTAACTCACAGGTTGTTCAAGTGTCAACTGTATTGACTGAGATGTGAATGTGTAAGTATATTAAGGGTATGAGCAGGAGTCTAATCTGGTGGTTAGTGTAAACACACATACTCATTCAATAATTCAGCTCTATTAACTCTATAGCATAAGAGGAAAAGGAATTAAACTGGAAAAATCAACCTCACTGTAATTAAGTTGTGTTTTCAATTATCTGAACTGCTATATTTCACCAAAGTGTTTAAAAGTGTAGTAATAAGCATGTCTTGTGTTTTTACTGTTCAACTAAAAAAAAAAAAGAAAAAGATAATCAAGGTTATATTAAATGCCACCATTCTAGAAGAAATAGTATCAACAAATTTTGAATTATTGGGTACATTTTCTTCATTCCATTAATTATACTCCTCATTGCAATCTTGGGCTATTAGAAAAGAATTATGCTTAGTAATACCAAAGAGATAAATAAAAATCTTTTGAAAGGATTATCACTATAGGTATTTAGACTGCAGAAACCAATCAGTTTTATGAATGCTTGTTCCAAATCATGGTATTATTAATCAATTATTTAAGTGTCACAAGAGTACACTTTTTAAAGATGTGTCATCTGCTTCCTTTTCATTTAACTATAAAACAACTTCTCTTGCTAACTAATAGTACTATCCCTGAGTCTTACGTTTTCTAGCTGTTAAATGGTTAGAATTCTTGCTATGTTACATGTTATGAGGGTTAATAATAAATTTATCATTAAATGGCTAGAGCTTCTGGGAACAATGATCTTATCTATTCTGTTTTCAGGTTTTCAAAGAAGAGAGATTTTTGCTTAAAAACTCTTCTTGGACAAGTCATTACATCTCTCTGACTCGCAGTTTTCTCACTTTTAAAATAGAGACAAATACTCACTGTCAGATTGGCTTTTACATTAAATAAGACTATGTTGAAATCCTTTAAATATTAGGTACCAGGTTGCAAAATAGGTGTGCACAGAATTTGCTTATTTATATTCCTATTATTTATATTAGGGCTTCCCTTGTAGCTCAGACGGTAAAGCGTCTGCCTACATTGCAGGAGACCTGAGTTCAAGCACTGGGTCAGGAAGATCTTCTGGAGAAGGAAATGGCAACCCACTCCAGTACTCTTGCCTGGAAAATCCCATGGACGGAGGAGCCTGGTAGGCTACAGTCCATGGGGTCACAAAGAGTCAGACATGACTGAGTGACTTCACTTCATTCCTATAAAAGGCAAAACCAGAAAGTACTCAAAATGAGCATGCGGAAAGCTGAGCAAGACACTCGGGAGCACACAGGACCAAGATCAGTTTAGGATTACAGCAGGCCAAGGAGTTTCAGGATATAGAGACAAAAATATCCTATTTCTTATCCCCAATCAAGAAGCAGTATGAACCTCTTATAAGCTACTACCTAGAATCAGGGGAGCTGAAACAGAAGAGGTTCACATTTAGACTTAAAAATCATACACTCCACATGTAGCATCACTGTTCTGCCTTAAGCAACTTTGGTAATTTACCCTTTCTAACAGATTTTTAGAACTTTAAAACTGGATAGAAGTGACTTTTTCCTATTAATACAATTTCCAAAACAAAATGAAAACACCATCAAGTTCTCTTTGGTTTCAAAACTGTTTCCATATTTCAGATGCAATATTGCATATTGTATATTTCTCTCTTTTTAATTGAGGTGACATTTGTTTACAATATTATATGTTTCAATTGTAGTACAACATTGTACCTCAACTTCTGTATATACTACAGTGTGCTCACAGCCAGAGTTCATACTCCACCATCACCACACAATTGACCACCTTTATCCATTACCACAACCTACAACAGCTTTCCCCTCTGGTAGTCACTACTCTGCTCTTTGTATCTATATTTTAATTTTGCTTTGATTTGTTCATTTATTTTACTTCATTATTTTTATATTCCACATACGAGTGAAATCAGACATTATTTGTCCGTCTCCATTTGACTTGTTTCGCTTAGCATAATAGCCTCAAGGACCATCCATGTTGTCACAAGTGGCAAAATTTCATCCTTTGATAGTTAAGTGGTATTTCATTATATATGTACACCTGATATATATGCTATATATCATATATTTTTTGATCCATTAATCCAATGATCACTTAAATTGTTTCTATATCTCATTTCAGTTCAGTTCACTCAGTGGTGTCTGACTCTTTGTGATCCCATGGACTGCAGCATGCAAGGCCACCTTGTTCATCACCCACTCCTGGAGCTTGCATAAACTCACATCCATTGCATTGGAGATGTCATCCAACCATCTCATCCTCTGTCATCCCCTTTTCCTTCTGCCTTCAATCTTTCCCAGCATCAGGGTCTTTTCCAATGAGTCAGTTCTTTGCATCAGATAGCCAAAGTATTGGAGTTTCAGCTTCAGCATCAGTGCTTCCAAAGAATATTCAGGACTGATTTCCTTTAGGATGGACTAGTTGGATCTCCTTGCAGTCCAAGGGGTTCTCAAGAGTCTTCTCCAACACTACAGTTCAAAAGTATCAGTTCTTTGGCTCTCAGCTTTCTTTATGGTCCAACTCTCACATCCATACACGACTAGTGGAAAAACCATAGCTTTATCTAGATGGGCCTTTGTTGGCAAAATAATGTCTCTACTTTTTAATACACAGTCTAGGTTTGCCATAGCTTTCCTTCCAATGAGCAAGCATCTTTTGTTTTTGTTTTTGTTTTTCCCCCATGTCTGGACTGTTATAAATAATGCTGTAATGAAAATAAGGATGTGTATATCTTTTTCAAATTAGTGTTTTCATATTCTTGTATAAATACCCAGAAGGGAAATTCAAGATGGATTCTGTGGTAGCTATATTTTTAACTGTCTGAGAAACCTCCATACTGTTGTTTTCCATAATAGCTGAACCAATTTACATTCCCATCAGCAGTGTACAAGTGTTTCCTTTTCTCCACATTTTCTCTAACACTTATTTCTTGCTTATTTGATAACAGCTATTCTACTGGGCTTGAAGTGATATCTCATTGTGGTTTTGATTTCCACGTTCTTAGTAATTAATGATGTCCAAAATCTTTTCATGTGCTTATTGGCCATCTGTATGTCTTCTTTGAAAAAATGTCTACTCAGCTCTTCCGCCCATTTTTTATTGCTTGTTGTTATTGAGTGCTAGCTTAGTTGGTAAAGAATCTTCCAGCAATGCAGAAGACCCCGTTTCAATTCCTGGTTTGGAAAGATTCACTAGAGAAGGGATAGGCTACCCACTTCATTATGCTTGGGCTTCCTTGTGGATCAGCCAGTAAATAATCCACCTGCAATGCAGGAGTCTTGGATTCGATCCCTGCTTTGAGAAGATCCTCTGGAGAAGGAAAAGGGACTCCAGGGTTCTGGGCTGAGAATTCTTTTGACTGTATAATCCATGGGGTTTCAAAGAGTTCTGACACAACTGAACAACTTTCATTTTCATGAGTTCTTCATATATTATGGATATTAACTCCTTATTGGAGATATGACTTTCAAATATCTTCTCTTGTTTGGCAGGTTTTCTTTTCATTTTTTGATGGTCTCCTTTGCTGTTCAAAAGACACTTTTTAGTTTGATGTAATCTCATTTGTTTATTTTTGCTTTTCCTGCCATTGCCAGAGGAGACATATCTAGAAAGACACTACTAAGACCAATGTCAAAGTGTGTACTATGTTTTCCTCTAGCCTAGTTTTATAGTTTTAGGTCTTACATTCATGTCTTTAACCCATTTTGAGTTGACTTTTGTGTATGGTGTGGTATAGTAATCTAGTTTTATTCTTTTGCAACATGGCTCTCCAGTTTTCTGAACACCATTTATTGAAGAGATTTTCCTTTATCCATTTTTGTCCTTTACCCATTATATATTTTTGCTTCTTTGCCATTAATTATTCATATATTTGTGTGTTTATTTCTGGGCTCTCAGTTATTCCATTGATTTCTGTGTCTGTTTTATTTATTTCTTTGCTTTTTCTTTGCCAGTATCATGTGGTTTTGGTTACTATACCTGTGTAGTATAATTGAGGTCAGAAAGTGTGATACTTCCAACATTGTTCTTTTTTTCTCATGATCACTTTGGCTGTTTGGATTCATTTAAAAAATATTTATTTAAATTGGATGCTATTTACTTTAAAATGTTGTAGTGGTTTTTGAATACATTAACATGAGTCAGCTATGGGTGTACATGTGTTCCTCATCCTGAAATCCCTCCCACCTGCCTCCCCATCCCATCCCTCAGAGTCATCCCAGTGCAATGGCCCTGAGCACCCTGTCTCATGCATGGAACCTGGACAAGAGATTGATTTAACATATGGTAATATGCATATTTAAATGCTATTCTCTCAAATCATCCTACCCTCACTTTCTCCCACAGAGTCCAAAAGTCTGTTCTTTACATCTGTGTCTCTTTGGCTGTTTCATATATAGGGTCATTGTTACCATTTTTCTAAATTCCATATATATGTGTTAATATACTGTATTGGTATTTTCCTTTCTGACTTATTTTACTCTGTATAATAGGCTCCAGTTTCATCCACCTCATTAGAACTAATTCAAATGCATTCTTTTTAATGGCTGAGTAATACTCCATTGTGTATATGTACCACTGCTTTCTTATTCATTCATCTGCCGATGGACATCTAAGTTGCTTCCATGTCCTAGCTATTGTAAACAGTGCTGCAATGAACATTGGGGTACATGTGTCTTTCAATTCTGGTTTCCTCGGTGTGTATGCCCAGCAGTGGGATTGCTGGGTCATAAGGCAGTTCTATTTGCAATTTTTTTTTTAAGGAATCTCCACACTGTTTTCTCTAGTGGCTGTACTAGTTTGCATTCCCACCAACAGTGTAAGATGGTTCCCTTTTCTCCACATCCTCTCCAGCATTTATTGTTTGTAGACTTTTGGATCACAGCCATTCCGACTGAGGTGAGATGGTACCTCATTGTGGTTTTGATTTGCATTTCTCTGATAGTGATGTTGAGCATCTTTTCATGTGTATGTTAGCCATCTGTACGTGTTCTTTGAAGAGATATCTGTTTAGTTCTTTGGCCGATTTTTTGATTGGGTCGTTTATTTTTTGAAATTGAGGTGCATAAGCTGCTTGTTTTTGTTTTTGTTTAGATTAATTCTTTGTCAGTTGCTTCATTTGCTATTATTTTCTCCCATTCTGAAGGCTGTCTTTTCACCTTGCTTATAGTTTTCCTTTGTTGTGCAAAACTTTTATTATTTGGTCCCATTTGCTTATTTTTGCTTTTGTTTCCGTTACTCTGGGAGGTGGGTCATAGAAGATCATGCTGTGATTTATGTCAGAGAGTGTTTTACCTGTTTTTCTCTAGGAATTTTATAGTTTCTGGTCTTACATTTAGTTCTTCAATCCATTTTGAGTTTATTTTTGTGCATCGTGTTAGAAAATGTTTTAGTTTCATTATTTTATAAGCAGTTGACCAGTTTTACCAGCACCACTTGTTAAAGAGATTGTCTTTTCTCTATTGTATATTCTTGCCTCCTTTGTCAAAGATAAGATGTCCGAGGGGTATGGATTTATCTCTGGGCTTTCTATTTTGTTCAAATGATCTATATTTCTTTCTTTGTGCCAGTACCATACTGTCTTGATGACTGTAGCTTTGTAGAACAGTCTGAAGTCAGAAAGGGTGATTCCATCAGTTCCATTCTTCTGTCTCAAGATTGCTTTGGCTATTCGAGATTGCTTGTATTTCCATACATATTGTGAAATTATTTGTTCTAGTTCTCTGAAAAATACTGTTGGTAGCTTGATAAGGGTTGCACTGAATCTATAGACTGCTTTCAGTAGTATACTCATTTTCACTATCTTGATTCTTCCAATCCATGAACATGGTATATTTGTCCATCTATTTGTGTCCTCTTTGAGTTCTTTCATCTGTGTTTTATAGTTTTCTATGTATAGGTGTTTTGTTACTTTAGGTAGATTTATTCCTAAGTATTATATTTTTTCATCGCAAGGCTTAATGAAATTTTTTTTTCCTTAAATTTTCTATTTTCTCATTATTATTGTATAGGAATGCAAAGAATTCCTGTGTGTTACTTTTATATCCTGCAACATTACTATATTCATTGATTAGCTCTAGTAATTTTCTGGTGGTATTAGGGTTTTCTATGTAGAGGATCATGTCATCTGCAAACAGTGAGAGTTTTACTTCTTTTCCAATCCGCATTCCTTTTATTTCTTATTCTTCTCTGATTGCTGTGGCCAAAACTTCCAAAACTATGTTGAATAGTAATGGTGAGAGTGGATACCATTGTCTTGTTCCTGAGTTTGGGAGAAATGCTTTTAATTTTTCTCTTTGAGGATAATGTTTGCTGTGGATTTGTCATATACAGCTTTTATTGTGTTGAGGTATGTTGCTTCTATTTCTGCTTTCTGGAGGGTTTTTGTCATAAATGGATGTTGAATTTTGTCAAAGGCTTTTTCTGGGTCTATTGAGATAATCATATGTTTTTTATCTTTCAATTTGGTAATGTGGTGTATCACATTAATTGATTTACAAATATCTAATAATCCTTGCATCCCTAGGGTAAAGCCCACTTGGTCATGAGGTATAATCTTTTTAATATGTTGTTGGATTATCTTTGCTAGATTTTTGTTGAGGATTTGTGCATCTATGTTCATCAGTGATTTTGGCCTGCAGTTTTCTTTGGGGGGGCATCTTTGTCTGGTTTTTCTAATAGGGTTATAGTGGCCTCATAGAATGAGTTTGGCAGTTAACCTTCCTCCACAATTTTCTGGAAGAGTTTGAGTAGGATAGGTGTTAGCTCCTTAGATTTTTGGTCAGAATTCAGCTGTGAAGCCATATGTTCCTGGGCTTTTGTTCTTCGGAAGATTTTTGATTACCGTTTGGATTTCCATGCTCATGATGTGTCTGTTAGAATTTTCTAAAACTTTGTCCCTTTCTTCCAAATTGTCCGTTTTATTGGCCTATAGTTGCTGATAGTAGTCTCTTATGATCCTTTGTATTTCTGTGTTGTCTATTGTTATCTCCATTTTCATTTCTAATTTTTTTGATTTGATTCTTCTTTTTTTCTGGCTAATGGTTTGTCTATTTTATTTATCTTCTCAAAGAACCAGAGACTAGTTTTGTTGATTTTTGCTATAATCTCCTTTGTTTCTTTTTCATTTATTTCTGCCTTCATTTTTTTTTATTTTTTATGATTTCTTTCCTTCTACTAACCCTGGGGTTCTTTATTTCTTCTTTTTCTGGTTACTGTAGATTTAAAGTAAGGTTACTTATTTTATTTTTCTCTTGTTTCTTGAGGTAAGCTTGTATTGCAATGAACCTTGCCCTTAGCACTGATTTTACTGAATCCCATAGGTTTTGGGTTGTTGTGTTTTCATTTACATTCATTTCTATGCATATTTTGATTTCTTCTGTGATTTGTTGGTTATCCAGAAGAGTGTTGTTCAGTCTCTTTATGTTGGGATTTTCAAAAGATTTTTCCTGTAGTTGACATTTAATCTTACTTCATTGTGATCATAAAAGATGCTTGAAATAATTTAACTATTTAAAAAATTTACCAAGGCTAGATTTATGGCACAGGATGTGATCTATGCTGGAGAAGGCTCCATGTGCACTTGAGGAAAAGGTTAAATATACTGTTTTGGGGTGAAATGTCCTATAAATTTCAATTAGGTCTAACTGGTCCATTGCATCATTTAAATTTTTTCTTTCCTTGCTAATTTTCTCTTTAGTTGATGTATCCATAGGTGTGAGTAGGATATTAAAGTATATCATTATTATTCTGTTACTGTTAATTTCCCCTTTCATACTTGTTAACATTTGTCTTAAATATAGTAATGCTCCTCTGTTGGGTTCATGTAGATTTATAATTGCTATATCTTCTTCTTGATTTGATCCCTTGATCATTATGTAATGTCCTTCTTTGTCTCTTTTCACAGCCTTTATTTCAAAATATATTTTGTGTGATATAAGTATTGCTACTCCTGCTTTCTTTTGGTCTTCATTTGCAATAAATATCTGTTTCTGCCCCTTCACATTCAGTCTGTATGTGTCCCTTGTTTTGAGGTGGGTCTCTTGTAGACAACTTATATAAGGGTCCTGTTTTTGTGTCCATTCTGCCAGTCTTTGTCTTTTGGTTGGGGCATTCAACCTATTTACATTTAAGGTAATTATTGGTAAGTATGAGCCTATTGTCATTTATATCGTTGTTTTGGCTTCAAGTTTATAAATCTTTTCTGTGTTTCCTGTCTAGTGAAGATCCTTTAGCATTTGTTGAAGAGCTGGTTTGGTGGTTCTGAATTCTCTGAGCTTTTGCTTATCTTTTGCTTGTCAAGTTTTTGACTTCTCCTTCATAGCAATCTGGGTTGTAGATTTTTCTCTTTCATCACTTTAAGTATGCCCTGCCATTCCCTTTTGGCCTCAAGAGTTTCTATTGAAAGATCAGCTGTTACTTTTATGGGAATCGCCTTCTGTGTTATTTGTTGTTTTTCCTTTGCTAGTTTTAATACTTGCTATTTGTGTTTGTTCTTGGTTGATTTGATTAATATGTTTCTTAGGTTGTTTTGCCTTGGGTTTACACTGTTTGGGGCTCTCTGGGTTTCTTGGATTGAGCGGCTATTTTCTTCTCCATTTTAGGGACATTTTCAACTATTATCTCCTCAAGTATTTTCTCCTGACCTTAAAAAAAAAAAAAACAAAACAAACAAACAAAAAAAAAAAAAACTTCTTCTGAGACTCATGATTCAAATTTTGGGGCATCTGTCATTGTCCTAGAGGTCGCTGAGTTTGTCCTCATTTCTTTTAATTCTTTTTTCCTCTCTACTTCATTTATTTCCACCATTTTATCTTCCACCTCACTTATCTTATCTTCTACCTCACTTATTCTACTGTTGGTTCCCTTAAGAGTGCCTTTAATCTCAGTTATTGCATTATTTATTATTGATTGACTCTTTATTTCTTCTAGGTCCTTGTTAAACATTTATTGCATCTTCTCAATCCTTGTCTCCATGCTATTTATCTGTAACTCCATTTTGTTTTCAAGATTTTGGTTCATCTTTACTATCATTACTCTGAATTATTTTTTTGTCAGGTAGACTCCTTATCTTCTTATCTTTTTTTTGGTTTGGTGGGCATTTGTCATGTTCTTCTACCTGCTGGATATTTCTCTGCCTTTTCATTTTGTTTATATTGCTATGTCTGGGGTGGCCTTTCTGTATGCTGGAAGTTTTTGGTTCATCTTTACTGTGGATGTTGCTCCCTGTAGGTGGAATTGGACTAGTGGGGCTTGCCAAGGTTTCCTGCTTAGGTAATTTTGTGTTGGTGTTCTGATGGGTGAAGCTGGATCCCTCGTTTCTGGGGTGCAATGAAGTGTCCAGTAGTGAGTTTTGAGGTATCCACAAGTTTGGTGTGACTTTTGGCAACCTGTATTAAATGCTTTGGGTTATGTTTCCGTGTTGCTGGAGAATTAGCATGGTATGTCTTGTTCTGGAACTTGTTGGCTCTTGGGTGGAGCTTGGTTTCAGTGTAGGTATGGAGGGTTTTGGATGATTTCTTATTGATTGATGTTCCCTGGGGTCAGGAGTTCTCTGGTGTTCTCAGGTTTTGGGCTTAAGCCTCCTGCCTCTGGTTTTCAGTCTTATTCTTACAGTAGCCTCAAGACTTCTCCATCTATACAGAACTGATGATAAAATATCTAGATTAATGGTGAAAATATTCTCCACAGTGAGGGACACCCAGAAAGGTTTACATGGAGAAGAGAAGAGGGAGAAGGGAGATAGAGATGACTAGGAAGAGAAATAGGGGAATCAAAAGGGGAGTGATTAATCTAGCCAGTAATTAACTCCCTTTTTTCTCTCCACAGTCTGGAACACTCAGAGAGGTTCACGGAGTTACATAGAGAAGAGAAGAGGGAGGAGAGTGATAGAAGTGACCAAGAAGAGAAGAGGGGTAGTCAAGAAAAGAAAGACAAATCTAGCCAATAATCAGTTCCTTAAGTGTTCTCCACAGCCCAGAACACTCAGAGAGACTCACAGAGTTAAGTAAAGAAGAGAAGGGGGGAGGGAGGAGACAGAGGTGACCTAATGGAGAAAAAGAGTGTCAAAAGGTGAGAAAGCAATCAAGTCAGTAATCTCACCCCTAAGTAAAAATGGGTCCTGAAGGTTAGATTCTTAAAGGAACAAAATTGATAAGAAATACCAAAAGCAAAGACTAAAAATCTAGAGTAGAGGTTAGACTTTCAAAAATACAATATTAAAAATATAAAACAAAATCAGTCTAAAAATTTATATATATATATATATGAAATTTACTGTAAAAATAGGGTCTTTTTTTGCAGGGTAGGTTATAAAAGTGAAAGTTAAAGGAGTAACAAAAACTTTAAAATAAAAAAATAAAAAATGGTAATAGTAAAATATATATCTAGGAATTTTTCTGGAGCTGTTGAGGGAAGTGTGTAGTCAATTCAGTTTCAGATATTTCGTTGTTCCAACTTATGCTTCTTCTCAAGGTCTATAGGTCCCTTCCAATGCTTAGTCAATGCTAAGTACAGGATTTTAATCTGTTGCACCTATCACTTCCAGAGTGGTTCCCTCTTTGTTAATTTTGGATTCCTCTGTTTGCAAGTCTCTTCAGTGTCTAATTTCAGCCCTGACATAAGGGGGCAAAGGTGGTCACTTATTTAGGCTCACTCATTTGCTTCTGCTGTGGGGAAGGAGGAACACTGCAAACAAATATCATTGGCATGTGTGGGGAATATTAGCAGTGTATGGACCATAATAGGTTTGCCCAAGCTCACGTCACATGTGCTTTCCCAGTCTACACTACTCAGGCTCCAGGTTGCTCTGCTGGGGAACTGTCTAAAGCGGGCCCTAGTTTTCATGCATTTCCCAGGCCTAAGCTGCTCAGGTTCAGGTTCTCGGCTACTCCACAAAGGCACAGACTCTGTGGGGCTTGTGTTTTGTACCCCTTCCCAGGTCCAAGAAGCTCAGGCAACCAGGTGTTTGGCGAGTGCACTGTCCCGAGGGGGGTGGGGGGTGGGCTATGAGTCTTAATCACCTCCCTGGTCCCAGCCATTGAGTTTCCTGAGTGTGCAGGTAAAGCACCATCTAAAGTGTGCTATGCGTCTCCTCTGGGGAGCTAATCTTTGGCTGCGACCCTCCTGGCAGGTGTCAACTGTCCAGGATCTCAGGAAGACTTGTTTAGCAGCTGGGAGCCTGATCACAGTTTGGAAGAGGATGCCTTCCCTGGGGCTGAGATTGCCCCTTGCCTTCTGGCTCTAGCTATTGCTTGCCTGCCTCTCTGCTTCTGGTGGGTGAAGGGGCCCGTCCACAGCTGGCTAGCTCTCCTTTGGTATTTGCTTAATCCTTTGTTTTGTGAGCAGGCCAGGCTGTGCCTTAGGTTAGAGCTTTTCATGGGGAAGGTCTCTCTTTTTCTCTCTTTTTGTTTCTCTCTCTGACTATCCCAAAGTTTGCATTGCTGTCTCATGTTAGCTCCCTCAGATTGTCCTCAGGGCATTCAGGCCTGATCCTTACCCTAAGCCTGCAACCCATGCCTCCCTATTCAGCCCCTGCTCACTCTTCTCTGCTTGGAATTGCATTTAGGTGCATGTTCTGTGGGTGATTTTTTCTTTATTTTTCTCTCAATTATGTTGCCCTCTGAGATTCCAAAACTCCCCACAGACCTGGTGATGAGAGGGTTTCCTGGTGTTTGGAAACTTCTCCTCCTTCACGACTCCCTCCCTGGGATGGGTATCCATCCCTAACTCTTTGTCTCTCTTTTTGTCCTTTATGTTTTGTCCTACCTCCTTTTGAAGAGAACAGGTTGCATTTCTGGGTGCCCCGTGTCCTCTGTCAGCATTCAGAAGCATTCAGAATTTGTTTTGTGGAAGTTACTCAGCATTCAAATGTGTTTGTTGCTGGGGTCCAGCCCCGGTGGATCTAGGGTAATTTGAAGGTGGAGGCGAAGTAGGCATCCTAGAAAAACTATCTAATTACAGATAGAGACGGACTAGGAATTTAGCAGAGAAAAAGAGGCCGAATAACTTGGTTAACACAGGGTACCAATCACCACCTACGTAGGCTGCAGGTGTCTTCCCATTCTCCCGAAGGAGAGGAGGCACTGAGGTCCCCCGGTCCGATCTTAAAAGCCCAGGCAAAATTAGTAGGCTTGGTGGGTCCTATGCACCAGATGGGAATTCAGCCAGAAAACTGGGGAGCAGAAAGGAACGACATGAGGGAATCAGTCTTTCTGGAACTGATCTGATTTCTTTATTTTTCAGGTTTGTTTATATAGCTTTTGTTACACATAGGGATGAATACAGAGTCACACGGGGGTCAGCAGACCTGACCCTTGTCACAATCAGGTGTTTCATATAAAATCATACAAATGTCTTATGAGTTTTTACATCATCTTCTGACCATGAGGTCTGGTGACATTTTATGGCCCTTTCTGATACCGGTCAGTTAACCAGAAAACTTATTTTTCCAGGAGTGATTTTTCAGGCACCACTCTCCAAATAAAGTTGCATTCCTATAGGGTGAGGGTGTAGTGAGTTACAATCAAGAAAGTAATTTACTTAACCTAAGGTTTAACATGATTAGTCTTAAAGGTTAAAACTTATTTCTCTTATATGCTTAAAGGTTAATACTTATTTCTCCTATATGCTAGTTATATTCATTATAAGGGTAGGGAATATGAAGATTTAGCAGCAAATATCAGCCCAACAAATGAAAACCCTTCACCAATGTTCCCTTTACAATCTGTTTAGTCTTAAGATAGTGATAAGGTTACATTTTTGCATAGCAAGGACACAGTGATTTATAACAAATTACAATAGTCTATAACAAAAGAGAAATTTTATTAACTCAAAAAGTCTAATACTGCTAACATCAAAAACTACTATATTTCCTTTTCTATATTCCAAATACATTGATTAATATATTCCCAGGTGCCTAAGGATATGAAGGCCTGTGGGCAATCAAATGAGAAAAGCCTTATGCTAATACTCCAAACTCTGTGCTGTTTATGGTTGAGAGGTTGTCACACAAGCTAGTCTGTCAGCAGAGAGGTTTGACCTGAGCCACCCTTGTCACACTCAGGGCAGGGAATTAGCAGTAATTGTTGGCATGACAAATGAAAAAACTCTTCACCAATATAATTCTTAATCAACCCACTAATACTATACTAATAATCTTCTAACTTCTCAAAAGAGTCTGTATTTAGAAAATTTTAAAGCATCCCGTGTCTCTCACAGTTGGGGGTGATAAACAATTACATGCAGCCGGACAACCTGATCTGAAGGCTAGAGAACCTTCAGAGTTTGTAAGTTGAAACACTCTTGTCACGCCCAGGAATTTTTATTAACTGGGGCTGCAAGTTAACTCCTTCTCCGAGAGAAATGGTTATGGGGGAGAGCTCCCCATAAAGTATTCTGGTTTGGGGGTGGAGCTCCCCATAAAGTACTCTGGTTTGGGGGTAGATGCTCGGGAACAGGGGGTTTCCTGAGGCTTGATTACGCCTTGCGTATGCCAAGCTTCTTTTTCCTCATGACCTTTGCCATGGGTAGAGTTCCTCACGCTGGCCCCCAACAGTTTGTGTTCTTTTGTTGTTGTTGTTCCATGTAAGCTTAAATATTTTTTGTTCTATTTCTGTGAAAAATGTCACTGACATTTTGATAAGGATGGCATTGAATCTATAGATTGCTTTAGGTATCATGGAAATTTCAAAATGTTAATTCTTCCAATCCATGAACACAGAATATCTTCCCATTTAATTATATCTTCTTTAATTTATTTCAAGATTATCTTATAGTTTTCAATGTACATGTCTTTCACCTCCTTTCTTAAATTTATTCCTAGCTATTTTACTCTATTTTTTGCAATTCCAAATACAATTGTTTTCTTAATTTCTATTTCTGCTAGTTCATTGTTAGGGCATAGGAATGGAATAGGTTTTTGCTTATTTTGCTTATGGAATAGGTACTTGCTTATTATTTATAATACTTGTTTAGTGGAGTCTTTAGGATTTTCTATATTTTAGATTATGTCATCCACAAATATTGACAGCTTTACTTCTTCCTTTCCAGTTTTGATGCCTTTTATCTCTTTTTCTTGCCTAACTGCTCTGCCTAACATGTTGAGTAAGAGTGGTGAGAATAGGCATCCTTGTCTTGTTCCTAATCTTAGAAGGATAACTTTCACTTTTTAAAACAGTGAAAAATGTATGTTAGTTGTGAGCCTTTATTATGTGGAGGCATGTTTATTCTACATTCATTTTATTGAGATTTTTAAATCATAAATGGGTGCTAAATTTTGTCAAATGCTTTTTCTACATCTATCAAGATGATGATATGATTTTTACCTTTGGTTTTGTTAATGACATGTATCACTTTGATTGACTTGCAGATGTTGAACCTTCCTTGCATCCCTGGAAAAAATGCTACTTGATAATGGTGTATTATTTTTTTTAATGCATTGTTATATTCAGCTTGAAAAATACTTCGTTGAAGATTTTTGCATCTATGTTCAGCAAAGATATTGGTCTGTATTTACTTTTTGTGCAGTCCTTGTTTGGTTTTGGTAACAGGGTAATGCTAGCCTCATAAAATGAGTTAGAAAGCATTCACACTTCAATTTTTTTTGAAGATTTAAGAAGTATAAACATTAAATCTTCTTTGGATGTTTTGTAAAATTCACCTGTGAAGCCATCTGGTTCTCGACTTCTATTTCTTGGGAGTTTCTCTATCACTAGTGATCAGTCTATTAAGATTTTCCATTTCTTGATGATTCAGTCTTGGAAGGTTGTGCAAACCTAAGAACTTATCTTTGTTCTAGGTTGTCCAATTTGTTGGCATAAAGCAGTTAACAATATTCTCATCATCTTTTGTATTTGTGTGGTAACAATTATAATTTATCTTTTTTTGTTGTTTCTGATTTTATTTATCTTAGCCTTTTCGCTTTCTTTGTCAGTGAATCTAGCTAAAGGTTTGTTATTTTGTTGATCTTTCAAAGAACCAACTCTTAAATTCATTGATCTTTCCTGATGTATTTTTAGCCTCTGTGCTGTGTTGTTTAGTCATGTCCAACTCTTTGAGACCCCATGGACTGCAGCCTACCAGGCTCTTCTGTCCATGGGTATTCTCTAAGCAAGAATACTGTGGTGGGCTGCCATGCCCTCTTCCAGGGGATCTTCCCAACAACCCAGGGATCGAACCCAGGTCTCCCACATTGTAGGCAGATTCTTTACCATCTAAGCCACTAGGGAAGTCCATGAATACTAGAGTGGGTAGCCTATCACTTCTCCAGGGGATATTCCCAATCCAGGAATTGAACTGGGGTCTCCTGCATTGCAGGCAGATTCTTTACCAACTGAGCTACCAGGGAAGCTCTCTTTCTGAGATACCCATTATTCTATGTTTTCTTTCCTAAAAGTAGGGTAGTTTTTTGCAAGATTTCTTCATTTTTCAAATATCTTACTACTCTTTCCTCTTCTATTTGTATTATTTCTAAATTTTTATTATTGACCTCATAATTTTCCTTCCATAAGATTGCTATTTCCAATGACTCCCAATTGTTCTTCATTTCATTCATTGAGTTCTCCAGGTTCAGAAATTTTTTTGTGACTTTTTTATAGTTTCAATCTATTTGCTACTCTTTCTACTCATCACCTTTACTGAACTGCCTTTCTAAGTTTCCTTGCAACTCACTGAGTTTCTTCATGACAGCTATGTTGGATTCTCTATCAGTTAGATCATAATATTATGTGACTCTAAGTCTGGTTCCTGGAGAATTGTAGTTTCCTTTTGTGATATCATGTTACCATGGTTCTTCATGGTGCTTAATGAGTTGTTTCTCTGCTGGCACATTTGAAGTAGCAAACCTATTTTTTCTTCAAGTATAACTACCGCCCCACCCCCACCCCCTGCCTGAATTCTAAGGAGTAAACATGCTAGTAATTAGAGACCTTTGTTTTTTTCAGTAGGTGGTGCTATAGCACAAGTATTTGGTTTCTTTTATATGAGCTGCTTTTGGTTGTATTAAAGAATTAGCACTATTCACTTTACCATCTCTGCTAGAAGTTTCACCAAGTATCTTCACTGTCATTTCTTGTGCCTCTCCGGGTTGCTGCTGCTCCTGTCACTTCTGTCACTGGTATCACTGCCTGGGACACCAGGATGACAGGCACCTCTGTCATGTTTAGAGTCACCTGGGTCATGGGCTCTGCTGCCATGAGAAGAGAGGGTTTGGGGGATGCTAAGGTCACAGTTGCCTTTGCCACATTTGGATTTGTTCAGTTTACAAGTGACTCCTCCCCTGCTGCTGGCAGGATCTGTGGAGCTGCAGGCTTAGCTACCAAGATTGGGGGGTCCAGAATCATGGGTACTGCCTTTGCTATTTCCCAAGTTCCACCCCACTCATTTAGATATACAGATGTGTGGAAGTAAGTCTCCAGAATCTTTGTGTGTTGGGCAGAGGAACCTCTGTTAAGTCATGGATGTTTTACTGGCTATACATTGAAGGGAAGAGACAAAGGGAGTACTTCATGCTACTGCAATACTGACATCAGTTTTCTTTACTGCATACTTCTTTAGAAAAAAAATATTGAGGTATAGTTTATTTACAATGCTGTATTAGTTTCAGGTGTACAGCAAAGTGGATCAGTTTTACATAGCATATATTCACTCAGTTTTAGATTGTTTTCCCACACTATAATGTATTGAGTAGAGTTCCCTGTGCTGTAAACAGGTTCTTATTAGTTATCTATGTTATATCTATTATTTTATTTATTGAGTATATGTCAATCCCAATCTCCCAATTTATTCTTCCTCCACCTTATAACCTTAGTAACCATAATTTTATTTTCTACATCTGTAACTATATTTCTGTTTTGCAGATAACTTCGTTTGTAGCCTATTTTTAAGATTCCACATAAAAGCAATACATATGGTGTTTCTCACTCTCTGTCTGACTCACTTCGCTCAGTATGACAATCTCTAGCTCCATCCATGTTGCTACAAATGGCATTATTTTGTTCTTTTTTATGGCCGACTAACACTCCATTGTATATATGTATCACATCTTCTTTATCTATTCTGCTGCTGATGGACATTTAGATTGCTTCCATGTCTTGGCTTTTGTGAATGGTGTTGGGATGAAAATTGGGGTGCATGTATCTTTTCAAATTATGATATTCTCCAGGTACATGCCCAGGAGTGGGATATCTGGTTCATATGGAAGTTCTATTTTTAGTTTTTAAGGAACATTTATACTTTTATCCATAATGACTGTACCAGGTTGCAATCCCACCAACAGTAGAGGAGAAGCTCCTTTCCTCCCCACCCTCTCTTCACACTTTTTAAAAACTAAATAAAATCAGTTTCATTTTCCAATTAAAGGCTACTGAGGAACCTGAAAGTGAGCATTTTAACTGTTCATAGTGACTTGGAAAGAAGTTGCCGATATTTTCTGAATGGGGAAAAAATTGAAAAACTGGAAATCTGATCCCTGGATCCATGTGACTTTATCTAGGCTATAAGACTATCCTAAAGGAAAAGTATTCCCTAGTGCCTCTAGTAGCAATATTTGAGATGCTCCAAATATCTATCTTGAGAAATATTGTCTTAAATTACGAAGCCTTTAAAATCTGTACACTTCACCTATTTTTAGTTTAATTTCTTCTTTTAACAACTTCAAACTAGATTATAAAAGATGTTCACTAATTTACATATGTCAGTATGGTACTATTTAAAATGTTTAACTCGACACCTAAAGCACAAGTAATAAGATCAAGAATAAACAAGTAAAACTATATGAAACTAAAAAAAAAAAATTCTACATAGCAAAAGAAACCATCAACAAAGTGAAAAGATAACCTCTTGGTTGGAAAAGAGGAATGGAAAATATTTGCTTACCATATGTCTGATAAGGGTTTAATATCCAAATATATAAAGAAATAATGCAACTCCATAACAACAACAACAAAAAAGATAATACTTTTTTTTAAATGGGCAAAGGACCTGAATAGGAAGAAAATAAATGAAAGGCCAACAGGTACATGGAAAGATGCTCAACATCATTAGTCATCAGAGAAATGCAAATTAAAACCACTCTGACATATAACCTCACACTTGTTAGAATGGCTATCATCAAAAAGGCAAGACATAAAAAGTGCTGGCCTAGATGTGGAGAGAAGGAACCCCTTCTGTGGGGTTGTAGATTTGTACAGCCACTATGGACTTTCCTGGTGGCTCTTTGGTAAAGAAATCTGCCTGCCAGTGCAGGAGACACAGGATTGATCCCTGGGTTAGGAAGATTCCCTGGAGGAGAAAATGGCAACCCACTTCATTATTATTGCCTAGAGAATCCCATGGACAGAAGAGCCTGGCAGGCTATATATAGTCCATTTGGGACACAAAGAATCAGACACAACTGAGTGACTGTAGAAAAACAACACTATGGAAAACAGTATAAAAGATTCTCAAAAGCTGGATTTAGAAAAGGAGGACGAATCAGAGATCAAATTGCCAACATCTGTTGGTTAATAAAAAAAGCAAGAGAATTCCAGAAAAAAAAAAAAATCTGCTTCATTGATTATACTAAAGTCTTTGACTGTGTGGATCACAACAAATTGTGGAAAATTCTTAAAGAGATGAGGATACCAGACCACCTTACCTGTCTCCTGAAACACCTGTATGCAGGTCAAAAGCAACAGTTAGAACCAGACATGGAACAATGCACTGGTTCCAAATTGGGAAAGGAATAGGTCATCAAGGCTGTATTTTGTCATCCTGCTTATTTAACTTATATGCAGAGTACATCATGCAAAAATATTGGGCTGGATGAAGCAAAGCTGACATTAAGACTGCTGAGATAATTATCAATAACCTCAGATATGCAGATAATACAACTTTAATGGGAGGGAAGAGAAGAGGAACTAAAGTGCCTCTTGATAAAGGTGAAAGAGTAGAGTGAAAAAGCTGGCTTAAAACTTAACATTCAAAAAACTAAGATCATGGCATCCAGTCCATCATTTCATGGAAAATAGATGGGGAAAAGTAGAAAGAGTGACACATTTTATTTTCTTGAGCTCCAAATTCACTGTGGGCAGTGACCGCAGCCATGAAATTAAAAGACACTTGCTCCTTGGAAGAAAAAACTATGACAAATGAGGAGGGAGGAGGGAGAGGGGGTTCAGGATGGGGAACACGTGCATACCTGTGGCAGATTCATGTTGATGTATGACAAAACCAATACTACATTGTAAAGTAATTAATCTCCAATTAAAATAAATAAATTTATATTAAAAAAACCCTGCTGCTGCTGATGCTAAGTCACTTCTGTCGTGTCTGACTCTGTGTGACCCCATAGACGGCAGCCCACCAGGCTCCCCTGTCCCTGGGATTCTCCAGGCAAGAACACTGGAGTGGATTGCCATTTCCTTCTCCAATGCATGAAAGTGAAAACTGAAGGTGAAGTCATTCAGTCGTGTCCGACCCTTGAAACCCCATGGACTGCAGCCTACCAGACTCCTCTGCCCATGGGATATTCTAGGCAAGAGTTATGGAGTGAGTTACCATTGTTGTACTGGAGTGAGTTGCCATTGCAGTCTCTGATGACAAACCTAGAGAGCATAATAAAAAGCAGAGACATCACTTTTCTGGTAAAGGTATGGATAGTCAAAGCTACGGCTTTCCATTAGTCATGTATAGATGTGAGATTTGGACCATAAAGAAGGCTGAGTGCTGAAGAATTGATGCTTTTGAACTGTGGTGTTGGAGAAGACTCTTGAGAGTCCCTTGGGTAGAAAGGAGATCAAACCATCAATCCTAAAAGAAATCAACCCTGAATATTGTTAGGAAAGACTGATACTGAAGATAAATCTCCAACATTTTGATGAGCTGATGTGATGAGCCAACTCATTGGTAAAGACTTTGCTGCTGGGAAAGATTGATGGTGGGGGAAGGGGATGACAGAGGATGAGATGGCTGGATGGCATCATCGACTCAATGGACATGAGTTTGAGCAAGCTCCAGGAGACAATGATGGACAAGGAAGACTGGTGTGCTGCAGTCCATAGGGTCACAAAGAGTCGGACATAACTTAGAGACTGAACAACCACAACAAATGTAAGCAAAAGCTACCTATTTCACTGTTGAGCAGAATGGAAACTTTGAGAGCTTTACACACACTTTTCCCCTTTGCCACACCATTCTACAACATTCTAGATCATGGCTGTTTCAACAGCTGGGGTTTTAGAGAGAAGACAGTGTAGGAATAGAGCCTCAAGCCAACCCATGGAGGGTTTGTAGTATGAGTGAGGCATGACATTTCTTCCTTTGAGTCACTAAGATTTGGGGGCCAAGTGATCCTGCAGCATACTCTAGCTCATCCTAACACAGTAGTTTCTTGAGATTCTATGATTATTTGGAGACTTGCATTCAGAGTCTGAAATACTATAAAAATGAAATCACTACTCACAAAAGTTGTCATTACTAGCTAGCTGGTGAAACTATGTCAGTCAATGCTTGTTTAATGAGCTATCTCTCAATCCCATCTTTCTGAGTCCATGAAAGCATGTAAGTCAGTTATCAAAATACTTGTGCACCTTTCCTAGCCTGACAGCATTCAGCAAAAGACTGAAAACACTTACAGTTCAACATTTTCTTTTTCAATTCTGTCTTTTGACTGACATGATAGAAAACATGTATTTCTTTCTTCCAACTGTCTCCAAGCTTTGAATTCAAAGGATTACAAAGTATCTGGTTTAAATTATCAGTTTGTACAAGTTCAAGTTAAGAAAAGGAAAAGTGTTCTTCAGTGTCTGAAAAAGTATAGTCCACAAAATATAGAGTCAGGGGATTGTTAAACATCGTAAGAGGGTAGTAGTGTGAAGGAAGGAGAAAAAAAAAAAAAACTTAAATATCAAAAATCTAGTAGCACCAAAAACATATGAGTACTATGGACTGAGGTATTATCAAAATGGAAATATCTATAGTATGAAAAGGAAGAGCATGAAATTTCTTTATAATAATTTCCAAACAACCTGGGGGTATTCAACAAATGTAAGCAATGTGACAAGATATCTTAGTTAGAACAAAAGAATCATCATAATATACCTACTAGAGGGAAATATCAATAGATTCACAGTAAACATGACTAAAGCATCATTTTCAAAACTATCTTACAGAACATACCCATATTTTCCATATCTTCCCTAATTACCCCCTTTAATAACTTGAGGCCTTTAGAACAATTGTATGTTCTTCACTTTTGCTAGCTATTCTCACAGGAATACCACTACCATAACCACAAAAAGATATTTATTTTGTCCTTTCCTATTCCCAGATTATGTTTTGTTAAACTAGTTTAACATTTATTCAAATTTCCCTTACATTATATCCTATTTCTAGAGTCGTTATTTTGCCCTTAAGGCACATATTCCAAACTTCCTAACTGCCTAACCTACTCCACTTGTTCCTATAAAGCCTTACTCACCATGGTGTTCTCTCTCATCTCTCCTCTCTTGAGGTGTCTTTTTCAGTTCATTTAATGTTTGGTTATTAATTTCTTTCATTCGAGTATTTTTCCCACGTGAGGTTCATGGATGATATAATCTCTAAGCTCTCACACATTTCCAAGTAGCTTTGTTTTATTATATCTTTGACATATCTTTGGTTCTTTGGTCATGGTCAGATATTCTTCTAACATTTGTGGGGATAGGAACAAAGATAAGAATAGAGGTCTACATACCATATACCTGTAAGGCTGGACCCTGGAGCCATGATGGGCCAACCCTCCCTCTCTCCCACCAGTGAGAAAGTCCCTAACGGAAGGATCCTCCCAGATCCCGGGACCAATGACAGCACACTTCACCAGCTAAAGCCTCCAGAACCCAGCCACATAAAAGGACCTATCAGCCCACACGCCACCTTGACTTAACAACCTATCCGAGCTCCCATCCACTAACCATACCTTTTTTTGGTCAATATAGCCTGACCATCCCTCACAACAAATGCATATAAACCACTCCCCAGCACAGTCTGGGAGTGGACTTCCTCGACCTGCCTGTTAAGGTCTGGTAACCCTGCCTGGGAGTATTTCACCATTAAAGCCTGTTAGACACTCTTTTGGTGTCCTGGTCATCTTTTACCTAACAAAACCCATGGTATAAACCAAGCTAATAAATTACTATGATCTATATCTTACCTTACTTAATAAGCACATCTTTTTAATAATAGTCTGTAGGAACCACTCCAAAAAATGCACAGACTCCAGTTGTGTCCCAAAAGTCGCAGCACAGCACAGGTATTTGATTAGCTGGAATCATTGAACTGTGAGGGGAGGTCACTGATGTAGGGAGGACAGAGTGTTTGTTTTAGAAACCTAGTTTTGTGGTAAAGGATCCTTTTACTTCAGCCTAAGAATGTTACTGGAGCAGCCGTGAAGAGATACCCGACGCTCAAGGTAAGAGAAACCCAAGTAAGATGGTAGGTGTTGCAAGAGGGCATCAGAGGGAAGACAAACTAAAACCATGCTCACAGAAAACTAGTCAATCTAATCACACTAGGACCACAGCCTTGTCTAACTCAATGAAACCAAGACATGCCTAAAGGGCAACCCAAGATGGGCGGGTCATGGTGGAGAGGTCTGACAGAACGTGGTCAACTGGAGAAGAGAATCAAAAGCCACTTCAGTATTCTTGCCTTGAGAACCCCATGAACAGTATGAAAAGGCAAAATGATAGGATAACAAAAGAGGAACTCTCCAGGTCATTAGGTGCCCAATATGCTACTGGAGATCAGTGGAGAAATAACTCCAGAAAGAATGAAAGGATGGAGCCAAAGCAAAAACAATACCCAATTGTGAGTGTGACTGGTGATAGAAGCAAGATCTGATGCTCGTAAGAGCAATATTGCATAGGAACCTGGAATCTCAGGTCCATGAATCAAGGCAAATTGGAAGTGGTCAAACAAGATATGGCAAGGGTGAACATCGACATTCTAGGAATCAGCAAACTAAAATGGACTGGAATGGGTGAATTTAACTCAGATGACTATTATATCTACTACTGTGGGCAGGAATCCCTCAGGAGAAAGGGAATAGTCATCATGGTCAACAAAAGAGTCCAAAATGCAGTACTTGGATGCAATCTTAAAAACGACAGAATGATCTCTGTTCGTCTCCAAGACAAACCATTCAATATCACAGTTATCCAACTCTATGCCCCAACCAGTAACGCTGAAGAAGCTGAAGTTGAACGGTTTTATGAAGACTTACAAGACCTTTTAGAACTAACACCCATAAAAGATGTCCTTTTCATTATCAGGGACTCGAATGCTAAAGTAGGAAGTCAAGAAACACCTGGAGTAACAGGCAAATTTGGCCTTGGAATGCGGAATGAAGCAGGGCAAAGACTAATAGAGTTTTGCCAAGAAAATGCACTGGTCATAGCAAACACCCTCTTCCAACAACACAAGAGAAGACTCTACACATGGAAATCACCAGATGGTCAACACTGAAATCGGATTTATTATATTCTATGCAGCCAAAGATGGAAAGCTATATACAGTCAACAAAAACAAGACCAGGAGCTGACTGTGGCTCAGATCATGAACTCCTTATTACCAAATTCAGACTTAAATTGAAGAAAGTAGGGAAAACTGCTAGACCATTCAGGTATGACCTAAATCAAATCCCTTATGATTATACAGTGGAAATTAGAAATAGTTTTAAGGGACTAGATTTGATAGAGTGCCTGATGAACTTTGGAATGAGGTTCATGACATTGTGCAGGAGACAGGGATCAAGACCATCCCCATGGAAAAGAAATGCAAAAAAGCAACATGGCTGTCTAGAGAGGTCTTACAAATAGCTGTGAAAAGAAGAGAGGTGAAAAGCAAAGGAGAAAAGGAAAGATATAAGCATCTGAATGCAGAGTTCCAAAGAATAGCAAGAAGAGATAAGAAAGCCTTCTTTAGCGATCAATGCAAATAAATAGAGGAAAAGAACAGAACGGGAAAAACTAGAGATGTTTTCAAGAAAATTAGGGATACCAAGGGAAATCCAACCAGTCCATTCTGAAGGAGATCAACCCTGGGATTTCTTTGCAAGGAATGATGCTAAAGCTGAAACTCCAGTACTTTGGCCACCTCATGAGAAGTGTTGACTCACTGGAAAAGACTCTGATGCTGGGAGGGATTGGGGGCAGGAGGAGAAGGGGACTACTGAGAATGAGATGGCTTGATGGCATCACTGACTCGATGGACGTGAGTCTGAGTGAACTCCTAGAGATGGTGATGAACAGGGAGGCCTGGCATGCTGTGATTCCTGGGGTCACAAAAATTCGGACATGACAGAGCGACTGAAATGAACTGAAGAATGTTACTCACCGTGGTACATTTTGTTCAGTAGTCTGTAAATATTTTTCAGAAGCTTTCCCATTTCAGCATTGCCAAAGAGAAATCCAATTACAATCTGATTATTTTTTCATTTCTAGGTAATTTATTCTGTCTGTATTAACGTTTATTGGAGTTTTTCTTTATTTTTGCAGAGTTGGCAAACTACAATCCTACTTTTCCACAGGCTGTTAATTTACAATATTGTATTGGTTTTGCAATACATTACATGAATCTGCCATGGGTGTACACGTGTTCCCCATCCTAAAACCCCATCCCACCTCCCTCTCCATATCATCCCTCTGGGTCATCCCAGTGCACCAGCCCAGAGCATCCTGTATCATGCATCGAACAAGGACTGGCGATTCTTTTCACATATGATAATATACATGATTCAATGCCATTCTCCCAAATCATCCCACCCTTGCCCTCTCCCACAGAGTACAGAAACCTGTTCTATGCATCTGTGTCTCTTTTACTGTCTCACATAAAGGGTTATCATTACCATCTTTCTAAATTCCATATATATGTGTTAGTGTACTGTATTGGTGTTTTTCTTTCTGGCTTACTTCACTCTGTATAATCGGCTCCAGTTTCATCCATCTCATTAGAACTGATTCAAAGATATTCTTTTTAAAGACTGAGTAATACTCCATTGTGTATATGTACCACAGCCTTTTTATCCATTCGTCTGCTAATGGACATCTAGGTTGCTTCCAGGTACTGGCTGTTATAAACAGTGAACATTGTGGTACACGTTTCTCTTTCAATTCTTGTTTCCTTGGTATGCATGTCCAACAGTAGGATTCCTGGGTCATATGGCAGTTCTATTTTCAGTATTTTAAGGAATCTCCACATTGTTTTCCACAGTGGCTGTACTAGTTTGCATTCCCACCAACAGTGTAAGAAGGTTCCCTTTTATTCACACCCTCTCCAACATTTATTGCTTGTAGAACTTTGGATAGCAGCCATTCTGACTGGTGTGAAATAGTACCTAATTGTGGTTTTGATCTGCATTTCTCTGATGAGTGATGTTGAGCATTTTTTCATGTGTTCGTTAGCCATATGTATGTCTTCTTTGGAGAAATATCTGTTTAGTTCTTTGGCCCATTTTTTGATTTGGTCGTTTATTTTTCTGGAATTGAGCTTCAGGAGTTGTTTGTATATTTTTGAGATTAGTTCTTTGTCAGTTGCTTCATTTGCTATTATTTTCTCCCATTCTGAAGGCTGTCTTTTCACCTTGGTTAAAGTTTCCTTTGTTGTGCAGAAGCTTTTAAGTTTAATTAGGTCCCATTTCTTTATTTTCTCTTTCATTTCCAATATTCTGGAAGGTGGGTCATAGAGGATCCTGCTGTGATTTATCTCGGAGACACTTTTGCCTATATTCTTTTCTAGGAGTTTTATAGTTTCTAGTCTTACATTTAGATCTTTAATCCATTATGAGTTTATTTTTGTGTATGGTATTAGAAAGTGTTCTAGTTTCATTCTTTTACAAGTGGTTGATCAGTTTTCCCAGCACCACTTGTTAAAGAGATTGCCTTTTTTCCATTGCATATTCTTGCCTCCTTTGTCAAAGATAAGGTGTCCATAGGTGCTTGGATTTATCTTTTGACTTTCAATTTTATTCCATTGATGTATATTCCTGTCTTCGTGTCAGTACCATAAAGTCTTGATGATTGTGGCTTTGTAGTAGAGCCTGAAGTGAGGCAGGTTGATTCCTCCAGTTTGATTCTTCTTTCTCAACATTGCTTTGGCTATTTGAGGTTTTTTGTATTTCCATACAAATTGTGAAATTATTTGTTCTAGCTCTGTGAAAAATACCATTGGTAGCTTGATAGGGATTGTATTGAATCTGTAGATTGTTTTGGGTGGTATACTCATTTTCACTATATTGATTCTTCTGATCCCTGAATACAGTATATTTTTCCATCTATTAGTGTCTCTTTGATTTCTTTCACCAGTGTTTTATAGTTTTCTATATATAGGTCTTTTGTTTCTTTAGGTAGATATATTCCTAAATATTTTATTCTTTTCATTGCAATGGTGAATGGAATTGTTTCCTTAATTTTTATTTCTATTTTCTCATTATCAGTGTATAGGAATACAAGGGATTTCTGTGTGTTGATTTTATATCCTCCAAATTTTCTATATTCATTGATTAGCTCTATGATTAGCTCTAGTAATTTTCTGGTGGAGTTTTTAGGGTTTTCTATGTAGAAGATCATGTCATCTGCAAACAGTGAGAGTTTTACTTCTTTTCCAACTTGGATTTTTTTTTTTTTTTTTCTTTTTCTGCTCTGATGGCTGTGGCCAAAACTTCCAAAACTTTGTTAAATAGTAGTGGAGAGAGTGGGCACCGTTGTCTTGTTTCTAACTTTAGGGAAATGCTTTCAGTTTTTCACCATTGAGGATAATGTTTGTTGTGCATTTGTCATATATAGCTTTTACTATGTTGAGGTATGTTGCTTCTATTCCTGGTTTCTGGCGGGGGGTTTATCATAAATGTATGTTGAATTTTGTCAAAGGCTTTCTCTGTGTCTATTGAGATAATAACATGGCTTCTATTTTTCAATTTGTTAATGTGGTGTACTACATTGATTGATTTGTGGATATTGAAGAATCCTTGCATTGCTGGGATAAAGCCCACTTGGTCAAGATGTATGGTGTTTTTAATGTGTTGTGGATTCTGATTGCTAGAAATTTGTTAAGGATTTTTACATCTATGTTCATCAATGATATCAGCCTGTAGTTTTCTTTTTTGTGGCATCTTTGTCAGGTTTTGGTATTAGGGTGAGGATGGCTTCATAGAATGAGTTTCAAAGTTTACCTTCCTCTGCAAATTTCTGGAAGAGTTTGAGTAGGATAGGTGTTAACTCTTCTGTAAATGTTTGGTAAAATTCAGCTGTGAAGCCATCTGGTCCTGGGCTTTTGTTTGCTGGAAGATTTCTGATTACAGTTTCAATTTCCATGCCTGTGATGGGTCTGTTTAGATTTCTATTTCTTCCTAGTCAGTTTTGCAAAGTTGTACTTTTCTAAGAAATTGTCCATTTCTTCCAAGTTGTCCATTTTATTGGTATATAATTGCTGATAGTAGTCTCTTATGATCCTTTGTATTTCTGTGTTGTCTGTTGTGATCTCTCCATTTTCATTTCTAACTTTGTTGATTTGATTATTCTCCCTTTGTTTCATGATGAGTCTGGCTAATGGTTTGCCTATTTTATTTATCTTCTGAAAGAATCAGGTTTTGACTTTGTTGATTTTTCTATGGTCTCTTTTGTTTCCTTTGCATTTATTTATGCCCTATTTTTTAAGATTTCTTTCCTTCTACTAACCCTGGAGGTCTTCATTTCTTCCTTTTCTAGTTGCTTTAGGTTAGAGTTAGGGTATTTATTGTACTTTTTCCTTGTCTCTTGAGGTATGCCTGTATTGCTATGAACCTTCCCCTTTTGGGTTGTTGTGTTTTCATTTTCATTCGTTTCTATGCATATTTTGATTTCTTTTTCTTTTATTTCTTCTATGATTTGTTGGTTATTCAGCAGTGTTTTGTTCGGCCTCCATATGTTGGGATTTTTAATAGTGTTTCTCCTGTAATTGAGACCTAATATTACTTCATTTTGGTCAGAAAAGACACTTGGAATGATTCAAAATTTTTTTTTTTTTTAATTTACCAAGGCTAGACTTATGGCCCAGGATGTGATCTATCTTGGAGAAAGTTCCATGTGCGCTTGAGAAAAAAGGTGAAATTCAGTGTTTTGGAGTGAGATGTCTTATAGATATCAATTAGGTCTAACTGGTCTAGTGTATTATTTAAAGTTTGTGTTTCCTTGTTAATTTTCTGTTTAGTTCTATGCATAGCTGTGGGTGGTGTATTAAAGACTCCTACTATTATTGTGTTATTGTTAATTTCCCCTTTCATACCTGTTAGCATTTATCTTACATATTGTGGTGCTCCTATGCTGGGTACATATATATTTATAATTGTTATATCATCTTGGATTGATTATTTGATCATTATGTAGTGTCCTTCTTGTCTCATTTCACAGCCTTTGTTTTAAAGTCTATTTTATCTGATATGAGTATTGATTTCCTGCTTTGTTTTTGGTCTCTATTTGCATGGAATAACATTTTCTAGTCCTTCACTTTCAGTCTGTATGTTCCCTTGTTTTGAGGTGAGTCTCTTGTAGACAACATATATAGGGGTCTTATTTTTGTATCCATTCAGCCAGTCTTTGACTTTTGGTTAAGACATTTAACCCATTTACATTTAAGGTAACTATTGATAAGTATGATCCCATTGCCATTTATTTATTATTTTGTGTTGCAGTTTATACACCCTTTTAGTGTTTCCTGTCTAGAGAATATCCTTTAGCATTTGTTGGAGAGCTGGTTTGGTGGTACTGAATTCTCTCAGCTTTTGCTTGTCTGTAAAGCTTTTAATTTTTCCTTCATATTTGAATGAGATTCTTGCTGGGTACAGTAATCTGGGCTGTAGGTTATTTTTGTTCATCACTTAAAATATGTCCTGCCCTTCCCTTCTGGCCTGAAGAGTTTCTATTGAAAGATCAGCTGTTATCCTTATGGGAATCCCCTTGTGTGTTATTTGTTGTTTTTTCCTCGCTGCTTTTAATATTTGTTCTTTGTGTTTGATCTTTGTTAATTTGATTAATGTGTCTTGGGGTGTATTGCCTTGGGTTTATCCTGTTTGAGACTCTCTGCAGTTTTTGGACTTGGGTGATTATTTCCTTCCCCATTTTAAGGAAGTTTTTCAACTATTATCTCCTCTAGTATTTTCTCATGGTCTTTCTTTTTGTCTTCTTCTTCTGGGACACCTATGATTCGAATGTTGGGGCGTTTAACATTGTTCCAGTGGTCTCTGAGGTTGTCCTCATTTCTTTTAATTCGTTTTTCTTTTTTTCCTGTCTGCTTCATTTATTTCTACCATTCTATCTTCTACCTCACTTATCCTGTCTCCTGCCTCTGTTATTCTACTGTTGGATCCTTCTAGAGTGTTTTTGATCTCATTTATTGCATTATTCGTTATATACTGACTCTTTTTAGTTCTTTTAAGTCCTTGTTAAACGTTTCTTGAATCTTTTTGATCCTTTTCTTTAGGCTATTTATGTGTAACTCCATTTTTTTTTCAAGATTTTGGATCATTTTCACTATCATTATTCAGAATTCTTTATCAGATAGATTCCCTATCTCTTCATTATTAGTTTGGTTCGGTGGACATTTATCCTGTTCCTTTACCTGCTGGGTATTTCTCTGATTTTCCATCTTGTTTATATTGCTGTGTTTGGGATGGCTTTTTCGTATTCTGGTAATTTGTGGAGTTCTCTTTATTGTGTTGTTTTCTTGCTGTGGGTGGGGTTGGATGGGTGGCTTGTCGAGGTTTCCTGGTTAGAGAAGCTTGTGTCAGTGTTCTGATGGGTGGAGCTGGATTTCTTCTCTCTAGAGTGCAATGAAGTGTCCAGTAATGAGTTATGAGATGTCTATGGGTTTGGAGTGACTTTTGGACAGACTGTGTATTGAGGCTCAGGGCCATGTGCCTCTGTTACTGGAGATTTTGTGTGGTATGTCTTACTCTGGAATTTGTTGGCCCTCGGGTGGTGCTTGGTTTCAGTGTAGGTATGGAGGCATTTTATGAGCTCCTATTGATTAATGTTCTCTGGAGTCAGGAGTTCTCTGGTGTGCTCAGGATTTGGACTTAAGCCTCCTGCCTCTGGTTTTCAGTATTATTCTTATAGTAGCCTCAAGACTTCTCCGTCTATACAGCACCAATGATAAAACATCTAGGTTAAAGATGAAAAGTTTCTCCACAATGAGGGACACAGAGTTATATGTAGACGAGAAGAGGAAGAAGAGGGATAGAAGTGACCAGGAGGAGAAGAGAGGGTACCAAAGGAGGATAGAGCAAGCTAGCCAGTAATCACTTCCCTATGAGCTCTCCACAGTCTGGACCCCTCACAGATGTTCACACGGGTTTACACAGAGAAGAGAAGAGTGAGGAAGGAGAGAGAGGTGGCCCAGAGGATAAAAAGGGGGAATCAAAAGGAGAGAGACAGATATAGCCAGTAATCAGTTCCCTAAGTGTTTTCCACATCCTGGAACCCACAACCCTGGAAAGAGATTCACAGAGTTGGGTAGAGAAGAGCAGGGGGAGGGAGGAGATACAGGCGATCTGGTGGAGAAAAAGAAGAGTCCAAAGGGGGAGAGATCAGTCAAGCCAATAATCTCACTTCCAAGTAAATATGGGTACTGAAGTTTGAATTCTTAAAGATACAAAATTGATAACGAATACCAAAAAGCAAAGATTAAAAATCTAGAGTGGAGATTGGATTCTCAAAAATACAATAATAAAGAAGAAAACAGTCACAATAATTATTTTATATATATATATATATATATATATATATGAAGTTTGCTTTTAAAATATAGGGTATTTTTTTGCAAAGTAATAGTAGGTTATAAAAATTAAAATTAAAGGAGTAATAGAGGACTTAAAAGTGTGTATATATTTATGTATATATATATATATATAATTTAAAGAATGATAATAATAAAAATATATCTAGGTCTTTCTCTGGTGTTTTTGTGGACAGTGTGGAGTCAGTTAATTTTCAGATAGTTCCTTGATCCGGCTTATACTTCTGAAGATCTATAGGCCACTTCCTATGTAGTCAGTACTAACTACAGGGTTTTAATCTATTGCACCTGTCACTTCCAGGGCAGTTCCTTCTGTTTTAGCTTCTTCTGTTTGCTGGTCTCTTCAGTATCTGCCCTGACAAAAGGGGGCGGTGGTGGATACCTGTTTAGGCTCACTTGTTCAGTTGTGCTGTGGGTAGGGAGGAACATCGCAAGCAAATAACACTGGTGTCTCTGGAGAGTGCTCCCAGTGTGTCGGCCACACTGAGTTTGCCCCCGCTCATGGCGTGTGTGCTTTCCGAGTCTACACTGCTTAGGCTCTAGGTTGCTCTGCTGGGAACTGTCTGAGGCAGGCCCTGGGTTGCATGCACTTCCCAGGTGTAAGCCGCTCAGGTTCAAATACTCAGGTAGTCCTCAAAAGCACAGACTCTGTAGGGCCTGCGTTTTGTGCCCTTCCCAGGTCTGAGCTGCTCAGGTGACCAGGTATTTGGGGAGCATGGTCACTGCAACTTTTCATCACCCCCATCCCTGCCACTTAGTTTTCTGTGTGTACAACTGGAACACCTTCTCAGGCGGATGTCTACCGTCCAGAATCCAAAGAAGTCTTGGTTAGCAATGAAGCCTGCTTGCAGTTTGGTAGACGATGCTTCTCTGGGGCTGTGATTGCCACCTTCTGGCTCTGGGTGCCCTCGCCTGCTTGTCTCCAGTGGGGGATGGGCCAATTTGCAGCTGGCTAGCTCTGCTCAGTCCTTTGTTCTGTGACCAGGCTTGGTGATGTCTCAGTTTAGGGTTTTCACTGAGTAGCTGTCTGGTCTGGTTTGCTATCTCAAGTTAGTTCCCTCAGATTGCCCTTGGGACATTCAGGCCTGATGTTAACTCTAAGCAATACAGCCTGTGCCTTCTTGCCCAGCCCCTGCTTCCTAGTGGCAGATGCAGGTATCTGCGCTGCTTCTCCGCTGGGAGTTACCATTGGGCATGTAATCTGTAGGTTTTAGTTATTTATTTATTTTTCCTCCTGGTTATGTTGCCCTCTGAGCTTCCAAGGCTTGCCACAGACTTGTCAGTGAGAGTTTTTCTTGGTGTTTGGAAATTTCTCTCATTTTTAAGACTCCCTTCCCAGGACGGATCTCCGTCCGCTACTTCTTTTGTTTGTTTTTTTATCTTTTATATTTTTTTCTTACCTCCTTTCAAAGACAATTATCTGCTTTTCTGGGTGCCTGATGTCCTCTGCCAGCATTCAGAAGTTGTTTTGTGGAATTTACTCAGCATTCAAATGTTTTTTTTTTTTTTTTAATTGAATTTGTGGGGGAGAAAGTGGTCTCCCCGTCCTATTCCTCCACCATCTTAGGACCGCCCCCTGGCTTTTAACTATTTTAAAGGGTTGTCAAAATTAAAGAATATGGGACTGACATCTTTTGTGAACTACAAAGCCTAAAATATTTACTCTCTGACTCTACAGAAAAATTTTGCTGACTCCTGGAGGAAAGTAAAGTAAAATTGAAAGTCACTCAGTCATGTCCGACTCTTTGTGACCCCATGGACTATATAGTCCATGGAATTCTCTAGGTTAGAATATGGGATCTTGCCAACCCAGGAATTGAACCAGAGTCTCCTGCATTGCAGGCAGATTCTTTACCAGTTGAGCTACAGGGGAGGCCCTGGAGTAAAGAAACGTTACCGAAAAATGCTAAAGTGTGTGTATTTCTCACCAATCCAACCTTAAACTCCTTGTCTGGTGAGAACCATTTTTCCTGGCTCATAGATGGCCATCATCTTATTGCTACACTCTCACATGGCAGAAGGGAAATGACTCTCTCTGTGTCTCTTTTACAAAGGCACTAATCTCATTCTTGAGGGGTCCACCTTCATGAAGAACCACTTGTTAAAGGTCCCACCTCCAAATATCACATTTGGAATTAAGTTTCAACATATGAACTTTTAAAGGACACAAGTAGTAAGTCAATAGCACATTCTATGGTCTGTGTAAAAATGCCTGTGAGGAAAAACCTGTAAAAAAGCTTTCAAAATTTATTCTGAATATAAACTTCATGTTAACTAATGTTCCTAAGTTAACACATGAACCTAGGTCTTTTGAACTCCAGAATCAAAACTTTTACCCACATACTATGTCATCTAAATAGACAGATGAATAAACAAACTAAAGATATTTCATTTGTTTTTCAGTTATACAGAACTTAATCACAATATTTTTATCATTATTCCTCCAGGTTCTAGAAACCTTAGGCCTATTGCAACTATCATACATGCTAAGCAGCTTTCCATTACTAGTCCAAATGATCTTTAAAACAGTGCTGGTTGAGTATGAACCATTTCTAAGTGACTAGCTAGCAACTGATGACAAATAACCTCACTCCTCTTCAGGTTACATAAGCAGTGTGAAGGGTAGAATCAGTAGTTTTATGAGTTGTATAGCGTTTCCATTTGGAAATCACTTCTCCCCATGGGAGAGTGACTGGTGTGCTTTCTGTCATTAACACAGAAATGAGTGAGGCCAAGGAACAGCCTCAAGAGAATCATTCAGAAAAAATTAGGGTTGCCTGCAAGAAGATGAGATATTTCTCACTTCCTGGATGAATCTGCAGTCTCATCCTGATAATGCCATGGGTCAAGAATGTTGAGAGAGTTCTTGAGCAAGCCTGATATGTTTTGAAAAGCATATAAAAACATAGAAACATATCTGTTTATGGTATAGGTATTTCTAAAGGGAGGAGCCCTGCTGCAAGTGCCTACATAAGCAAGACAAAAATAAATTTTGGCAAGGTATGCTTTCGAAGAATATGGGAGAAAGCCTCTCAGTGATGGGGGTAGAAGAACTCAGAAGAGAACTTTAGCACAAAGAACAAAATTGTAGGGCTATCTAGAGACGTGTTGAGTAAATAAGATGTCTGTCTACCTGGAGAAGCTGAAGAATGACAGAAGTGTTCCTTTCTGAGGAATCAATAATATTTAGTCATAGAAGTAGCTGGCATGAAGGTAAACAAGAAAGCTACACACTTCACATGTGCAAACATCACACAGCAGCAGAGGCACTGCACCCACCTAGCACTCGCTACTACCAAGACCAGTTTCCAAACAGCCAGGGTCATGATTCCTATCTGCACTGGAGCAGAAGATGGGAAAGGTTTTTGGATTTTGTACTGAGCTGAACAAAATTGGAATAAATGAAAATGGTCACAAATTAATGGAATCTACTACAGATGTTGAGAAGGGACAATATGAGGGACAGAAAGAGCATAGTTAAAAAGCAGTGCTTGAAAAACAAAAAGTTATTTTATACTTATATTACTTAGAATTCTCCCACCATTGGCAAAAGATGGTTACAGTTCTATCTTAAAACATTCCTTGGGGCAAATAAAACATTCAGTCTTGAATTATTATTTGAGCACTTCTCTTATCCCTTATTAATGTAAGCCCTATGCTGTCAATTCCTGTATTCTACCACATTTCTCTTTTTATTTTTAATATAATTAACAGACTTTGTGATAATAGTTGTTCTCATGTAAGGGTATGATGGAGTGCACAAAAGTTTTAGAATCAGAAAGACAGGATCAAACCCTGCGTTTGCTATTTATTAAGCATATCTAACTTATGAAATATAGTTCATATATAATATCAGACTCATATTATTGTAAGGTTTAAAATAAGATATTTTGTGTAAAGTGCTTAGCATAATGCCAGTCACATTCAGTTCAGTTCAGTCGCTCAGTCGTGTCCAACCCTTTGCGACCCCATGAATCGCATGACGC
Organism: Nanger dama; assembly: GCA_917880005.1. Classification (NCBI taxonomy): domain Eukaryota; kingdom Metazoa; phylum Chordata; class Mammalia; order Artiodactyla; family Bovidae; genus Nanger; species Nanger dama. Next base: position 9,078,949 of record CAKJTW010000060.1, read on the forward strand.
TAGGCCTCCCTGTCCATCACTATCTCCTGAAGTTCACTCAGATTCACGTTCATTGAGTCTGTGATGCCATCAAGCCATCTCATCCTTGGTCGTCCCCTTGTCCTCTTGCCCCCAATTCTTCCCAGCACCAGAGTCTCTTCCAATAAGTCAACTCTTCACATAAGGTGGCCAAAGTACTGGAGTTTCAGCTTTAGCATTATTACTTCCAAAGAAATACCAGGGCTGATCTCCTTCAGAATGGACTGGTTGGATCTCCTTGCAGTCCAACGGACTCTCAAGAGTCTTCTCCAACACCACAGTTCAAAAGCATCAATTCTTTGGCACTCAGCCTTCTTCACAGTCCAACTCTCACATCCATACATGACCACAGGTAAAACCATAGCCTCGACTAGACGGACCTTAGTCAGCAAAGTAATGTCTCTGCTTTTGAATATACTATCAAGGTTGGTCATAACTTTTCTTCCAAGAAGTAAACATCTTTTAATTTCATGGCTGCAGTCACCATCTGCAGTGATTTTGGAGCTCCCCAAAATAAAGTCTGACACTGTTTTCACTGTTTCCCCATCTATTTCCCTTGAAATGATGGGACCAGATTCCATGATCTTCATTTTCTGAATGTTGACCTTTAAGCCAACTTTTTCACTCTCCTATTTCACTCTCATCAAGAGGCTTTTTAGCTCCTCTTCACTTTCTGCCATAAGGGTGGTGTCATCTGCATATCTGAGGTGATTCATATTTCTCTCGGCAATCTTGATTCTATCTTGTGTTTCTTCCAGTCCAGCATTTCTCATGATGTACTCTGCATATAAGTTGAATAAGCAGGGTGACAATATACAGCCTCGATGCATGCCTTTTCCTATTTGGAACCAGTCTGTTATTCCATGTCCACTTCTAACTGCTGCTTCCTGACCTGCATGCAGATTTTTCAAGAGGCAGGTTAGGTGGTCTGGTATTCCCATCTCTTTCAGAATTTTCCACAGTTTATTGTGATCCACACAGTCAAAGGCTTTGGCATAGTCAATAAAGCAGAAATAGATGTTTTTCTGGAACTTTCTTGTTTTTTCCATGATCCAGCAGATGTTGGCAATTTGATCTCTGGTTCCTCTGCCTTTTCTAAAACCAGCTTGAACATCAGAGAGTTCATGGTTCACGTATTGCTGAAGCCTGGCTTGGAGAATTTTGAGCATTATTTTACTACCATGTGAGATGAGTGCAATTGTGTGGTAGTTTGAGCCTTCTTTGGCATTGCCTTTCTTTGCAATTGGAATGAAAACTGACCTTTTCCAGTCCTGTGGCCACTGCTGAGTTTTCCAAATTTGCTGGCATATTGAATGAAGCACTTTCACAGCATCATCTTTCAGGATTTGAAACAGCTCAACTGGAATTCCATCACCTCAACTAGCTTTGTTCATAGTCATGATTACCAAGGCCCACATGACTTCCCTTTCCAGGATGTCTGGCTCTAGATTAGTGATCACATCATCATGATTATCTGGGTCGTGAAGATCTTTTTGTACAGTTCTTCCATGTATTCTTGCCTCGTCTTCTTAATATCTTCTGCTTCTGTTAGGTCCAGACCATTTCTGTCCTTTATCGAGCCCATTTTTACATGAAATGTTCCCTTGGTGTCTCTAATTTTCTTGAAGAGATCGCTAGTCTTTTCCATTCTGTTCGTTTCCTCTTTTTCTTTGCATTGGTTGCCTAAGAAGGCTTTCTTATCTCTTCTTGATATTCTTTGCGACTCTGCATTCAGATGCTTATATCTTTCCTTTTCTTCTTTGCTTTTCACTTCTCTTCTTTGCATAGCTATTTGTCAGGCCTCCACAGACAGCCATTTTGCTTTTTTGCATTTCTTTTTCATGGGGATGGTCTTGATCCCTGTCTCCTGTACAATGTCACTAACCTCATTCCATAATTCATCAGGCACTCTATCAGATCTAGGCTCTTAAATCTATTTCTCACTTCCACTGTATAATCATAAGGGATTTGATTGAGGTCATACCTGAATTTTCTAGCGGTTTTCCCTACTTTCTTCAATTTGAGTCTGAATTTGGTAATAAGGTGTTCATGATCTGAGCCAGAGTCAGCTCCTGGTCTTGTTTTTGTTGACTATATAGAGCTTTTCCATCTTTGGCTACAAAGAATATAATCAATCTGACTCCAGTGTTGACCATCTGGTTATGTCCATGTGTAGAATCACATAGTAGATACTTATCCAATATTAGTTTCCTTTTGTCTACTCCCTTCCTTAGGAAGCATCACTGTGAACATAGCTAGTGGAGGTGATAGAATTCCAGCTGAGTTATTTTAAATTCTAAAAGACAATGATGTTAAAGCGTTTCACTCAATATGTAAGCAAATTTGGAAAACTTAACAGTGGTCAAAGGACTGGAAAAGTTCATTCCAATCCCAAAGAAAAATAATGTCAAAGAATGTTCAAACTACCGCACAGTTGCATTCATTTCACATTCTAGCAAGTAACGCTCAAAATTCTCCAAAAGAGGCCTCAGCAGTACCTGAACCAAGAATATACAGATATTCAAGGTGGATTTAGAAAAGACAGAGGAGCCAGAGATCAAATTGCCAGCATTCATTGGATCATAGAAAAAGCAAGAGAATTACAGAAAAACATCTAATTCTGCTTCATTGACTATTTTAAAGCCTTTGACTGTGAAGATCACAATAAAATGTGGAAAATTATTAAAGAGACAAGAATACCAGACCACTTTATCTGCCTCCTGAGAAATCTGTATGCAGGTCAAGAAGCAACAGTTAGAACCAGACAGGGAACAACACACTAGTTTCAAACTGGGAAAATAGTACATCAAAGTTATTTATTGTCACCATGCTTATTTAACTTATATGCAGAGTAAATCATGCAAAATGCCAAACTGGATGAAGCACAAGCTGGAATCAAGATTGCCAGGAGAAATATCAGTAACCTGATATGCAGATGACATCACCCTTATGGGAGAAAGCAGAGAGGAACTGAGGAACTTCTTATGAAAGTGAAAGAGAAGAGTGAGAAAGCTGGCTTAAAACTCAACTTTCAGGAAACTAAGATCATAGATGGAGAAACAATGGAAACAGTGACAGACTTTATTTTCTTGGCCTCCAAAATCTCTGCAGATGGTGAGTGAAACCACAAAATTAAAAGAAACTCACTCCTTGGAAGAAAAGCTATGCCCAACCTAGATATCATATTAAAAAGCAGAGACATTACTTTGCCAACAAAGGTCCATCTAATCAAAGCTATGGTTTTCCAGTAGTCATGTGTGGATGTGAGAGTTGGACTATAAGGAAAGCTGAGTGGCAAAGAATTGATGCTCTCAAACTGTGCTTTTGAAGATGTCTCTTGAGAGTTCCTTGGACTGCAAGGATATCCAACCAGTCCATCCTAAAGGAAATCAGCCCTGGAATATTCTTTGGAAGGATTGATGCTGAAGCTGAAACTCCAAAAATCTGACATGAAGAACTGACTCATTGGAAAAGACCCTGATGCTGGGAAAGATTGATGGTGGGAGGAGAAGGGGACGACAGAGGAAGAGATGGTTGGATGGCATCACTGACTCAATGGACATGAGTTTGAGCAAGCTCTGGGAGTTGGTGATGGACAGGGAAGCCTGGGATGCTGCAGTCCATGGGTTCTCACAGAGTCAATGTCGACTGAGTGACTGAACTGAACAGCCCTGTGCAACGGAAAATAATTATGTAGCTAATTTATCTGTTATGGATTTCAGAGGTGGGTCACAGTAAAGTTAAAGAAGCTTCTTAACCTTTAGGACTTCATATTTAAATAGGCCCTTTAGAATATTATTTTTTGCCCTTAATTTTGTATTTTGATGACCTAATTCTATGAACTTTAAGCCCACAAAATCTAGATTCCCCTCTGATAGTGTATGTGTGTGTTTGTGTGTGCACGTATGTGAGTGTGAATGCACTCAGTCGTTTCTGATTTTTCATGACCTCATGTACTGTAGCCCTCCGGCCTTTTCTGTACATGGTATTCTCCAGGCAAGAATATTGGAGTAGGTTGTCATTTCCTTCTCCAGACGATATTCCTGACCCAGGGATCAAACCTGTGTCTCCTGCATTGGCAGGCAGATTCTTTACTGCTGAGCCACCAGGGAAGCCCTGTTATTTTTCTAACAGTTTTATTAATTACAATGTTTAGTTTTCTCGTTGCTTCTAGTTTAGACTAAACATCTTCAGTTAAAGTCTAGAGCTCATTCTAACCCAGTTCCTTCAACATCCACTCTGACATATCTGTCACTGTCTGTGAGTACCAGTCTCGAAGCACAATTTTAATTATTTTTTGTTTTTTCAAATTTTAAGAGTCAAATGAACAGTGGTTTACTACATCATAAAATTATATTCTAATGCTTTGCAAGCCAAAATAGGAGCAACCTGCTTCATCCATGACTGAAACTAAAGGACTTAAGTATTCACTCGTAAATAAAAGTCTTTTTATACAACAATGTAAATCAACTATATGGCAATAAAATACATCTTAAAAAATCTTGAAAATATATCTGTTTGTAAAGAAAGATGAATATATGGATAGATATGTGACAAATAAAGTACAGTTAAATGTTAGTATTAAGTGTTAAGTGTTGAGTATATACATGTTGATTGTATAAATGTTTACAACTTTCCTTATATTTAAAATTTTTCATAATGAAATGGCAAATTAAAAAATCTTTATTAACAAGCTTAGCCATTTTTCAATAGCCTGTGTGTATGTGTGTGTGTGTGTGTAGGCATAGAGCAATCTGTGATATTCAGACAAAACATAAAGCAAGCAAACAACATAGGCAATTGCTCTATCACATTGAAATTATTTGGTTGGTGCAAAAGTAATTGCGGTTTTGCATTAACTTGGCTGTTTGCTATTGGAATTTGCTCAGTCTTGTTCGACTATTTGAGACCCCAGGCTTCTCTGTCCATGGGGATTCTCTAGGCAAGAATACTAAAGTTGGCTGCAATAATATGTGATTGTGATTTAAACATTATTTTAATGTGGATATCTCACTTTATGTTTTTGTGCTAATGACATTACTCTTTATTTTATATTTATTTAATTTTTTTTAAAAATTAAAATTTTATTTTTACTTTATTTTACTTTACAATACTCTATGGGTTTTGCCATATATTGACATGAATCCACCACAGGTGTTTATGAGCTCCCAATCTTGAATCCCTTTCTGACTTCCCACCCCATATCATCTCTCTGGATCATCCCTGTGCACCAGCCCCAAGCACCCTGTATCCTGTATCAAACATAGACTGGCATTCATTTCTTACATGACAATATACATGATTCAATGCCATTCTCCCAAATCATCCCACCCTCTCCCTCTCCCTCAGAGTCCAAAAGTCCTTTCTATACCTCTGTGTCTCTTTTGTTGTCTCACATACAGGGTCATCATTACCATCTTTCTAAATTGCGTATATATGTGTCAGTATACTGTATTTGTGTTTTTTCTTTCTGGCTTTCTTCATTCTGTATAATCGGCTCCAGTTACATACATCTCATTAGAACTGATTCAAATTTATTATTTTTAATGGCTGAGTAATACTTCATTGTGTATATGTACCACAGCTTTCTTATCCATTAATCTGCTAATGAACATCTAGGTTGTTTCCATGTCCTGCCTATTATAAACAGTGCTGCGATGAACATTGGGGTACATGTGTCTCTTTCAATTCTGGTTTCCTCGGTGTGTTTGCCCAGCAGTGAGATTGGCAGTTCTATTTGAAATTTTTAAAGGAATCTCCACACTGTTTTCCATAGTGGCTATACTAGTTTGCATTCCCAACAACAGTGTAAGAGGGTTCCCTTTTCTCCACACCCTCTCCAGCATTTATTGCTTTTAGACTTTTGGATCACAGCCATTCTAACTGGTGTGAAATGGTACCTCATTATGGTCTTGATTTGCATTTCTCTGATAATGAGTGATGTTGAGCATCTTTTCATGTGTTTGTTAGCCATCCGTATGTCTTCTTTGTAGAAATATCTATTTAGTTCCTTGGTCCATTTTTTTGATTGGGTTGTTTATTTTTCTAGAATTGAGCTGCATAAGTTGCTTGTATATTTTTGAGATTAGTTGTTTGTCAGTTGCTTCATTTGCTATTGTTTTCTCCCATTCAGAAGGCTGTCTTTTCACCTTACTTATAGTTTCCTTTGTTGTGAAGAAGCTTTTAATTTTAATTAGATCCCATTTGTTTATTTGTGCTTTTATTTCCAGTATTCTGGGAGGTGGATCATAGAGGATCCTGCTGTGATTTATGTCGGAGAGTGTTTTGCCAATGTTCTCCGCTAGGAGTTTTATAGTTAATGGTCTTACATTTAGATCTTTAATCCATTTTGAGTTTATTTTTGTGTGTGGTGTTAGAAAGTGATCTAGTTTCATTCTTTTACAGGTGGTTGACCAGTTTTCCCAGCACCACTTGTTAAAGAGATTGTCTTTACTCCATTGTATATTCTTGCCTCCTTTGTCGAAGATAAGGTGTTCATAGGTGTGTGGATTTAACTCTGGGCTTCCTATTTGTTTCATTGATCTATATTTCTGTCTTTGTGCCAGTGCCATACTGTCTTGATGACTGTGGCTTTGTAGTAGAGCCTGAAGTCAGGCAAGTTGGTTCCTCCAGTTTCATTCTTCTCTCTCAAGATTGCTTTCACTACTCGAGGTTTTTTGTATTTCCATACAAATCTTGAAATTATTAGTTCTAGTTCTGTGAAAAATATCACTGGTAGCTTGATAGGGATTGCATTGAATCTGTAGATTGCTTTGGGTAGTATACTCATTTTCACTGTATTGATTCTTCCAATCCATGAACATGGTATATTTCTCCATCTATTAGTGTCCTCTTTGATTTCTTTCATGAGTGTTATAGTTTTCAATATGTAGGTCTTTAGTTTCTTTAGGTAGTTATATTCCTAAGTATTTCATTCTTTTCATTGCAATGATGAGTGGAATTGTTTCCTTAATTTCTTTTTCTACTTTCTCATTATTAGTGTATAGGAGGAATGCAAGGGATTTCTGAGTGTTGATTTTATATCGTGCAATTTTACTATATTCATTGATTAGCTCTAGTAATTTTGTGGTGTAGTCTTTAAGATTTTCTATGTAGAGGATCATGTCATCTGCAAACAGTGAGAGTTTTACTTCTTCTTTTCCAATTTGGATTCCTTGTATTTCTTTTTCTGCTCTGGTTGCTGTGGCCAAAACTTCCAGAACTATGTTGAATAGTAGAGGTGAGAGTGTGCACCCTTGTCTTGTTCCTGACTTTAAGGGAAATGCTTTCAATTTTTCACCATTGAGGTTAATGCTTGCTGTGGGTTTGTCATATATAGCTGTTATTACGTTGAGGTATGTTCCTTCTATTCCTGCTTTCTGGAGAGTTTTTATCATAAATGGATGTTGAATTTTGTCAAAGGCCTTCTCTGCATCTATTGAGATAATCATATGGCTTTTATTTTTTTCATTTGTTAATGTGGTCAATTACATCGATTGATTTGCAGATATTGAAGAATCCTTGCATCCCTGGGATAAAGCCCCCTTGGTCATGGTGTATGATCTTTTAATGTGTTATTAGATTCTGATTGCTAGAATTTTGTGAGGATTTTTGCATCTGTTCATCAGTGATATTGGCCTGTAGTTTTCTTTTTTGTGTGTGGCATCTTTGTCAGGTTTTGGTATTAGGGTGATGGTGGCCTCATAGAATGAGTTTGGAAGTTTACCTTCCTCTGAAATTTTCTGAAAGAGTTTCAGTAAGATAGGTGTTACCTCTTCTTGAAAATTTTGGTAGAATTCAGCTGTGAATGTGTCTGGACCTGGACTTTTGTTTGCTGGAAGATTTTTGATTACAGTTTTAATTTCCGTGATTGTGATGGGTCTGTTAAGATTTTCTATTTCTTCCTGGTTCAGTTTTGGAAAGTTGTACTTTTCCAAGAATTTGTCCATTTATTCCAAGTTGTCCATTTTATTGGCATATAGCAGCTGATAGTAGTCTCTTATGATCCTTTGCATTTCTGTGTTTTCTCTTGTGATTTCTCCATTTTCATTTCTAATTTTGTTGATTTGATTTTTCTCTCTTTGTTTTTTGATGAATCTGGCTAATGGCTTGTCAATTTTATTTATCCTTTCAAAGAACCAGCTTTTTGCTTTGTTGATTTTTGCTATTGTCTCTTTTGTTTCTTTTGCATTTATTTCTGCCCTAATTTTTAAGATTTCTTTCCTTCTACTAACTTTGGGGATCTCCATTTGTTCCTTTTCTAGTTGACTTACGTGTAGAGTTAGGTTATTTATTGGACTTTTTTCTTATTTCTTGAGGTATGCCTGTATTGCTATGAACTTTCCTCTTAGCATTTCTTTTATAGTGTCCCACAGGTTTTGGGTTGTTGTGTTTTCAGTTTCATTCATTTCTATGCATATTTTGATTTCTTTTTGATTTCTCCTGTGATTTGTTGGTTATTCAGAAGTGTGTTGTTCTGCTTCCATATGTTGGAATTTTTAATAGTTTTTCTCCTGTAATTGAGATCCAATCAATGCATTATGGTCAGAAAAGATGCTTGGAATGATTTTGATTTTTTTTTGAATTTATCAAGGTTAGATTTATGGCCCAGGATGTAATCTATCCTGGAAAAGTTTCCGTGAGCACTTGAGAAAAGGTGAAATTCATTGTTTTGGGGGTGAAATGTCTTATAGATATCAATTAGTTCTAACTGGTCTATTGTATCATTTAAAGTTTACATTTCTTTATTAAGTTTCTGTTTAGATGATCTGTTCATAGGTGTGAGTGGGGTATTAAAATCTCCCACTATTATTGTGTTATTGTTAATTTCCCCTTTCATACTTGTAGCATTTGTCTTACATATTGTAGTTCTCCAGTGTTGGGTGTATATATATTTATAATTGTTATACCTTCTTCTTGGATTGATCCTTTGATCATTATGTAGTGCCCTTCTTTTTCTCTTTTCACAGCCGGTTTTAAAGTCTATTTTAGTGGATATGAGTACTGCTACTCCTGCTTTCCTTTGGTCTCTATTTGTGTGGAATATCTTTTTCCAGCCCTCACTTTCAGTCAGTATATGTCCCTTGTTTTGAGGTGGGTCTCTTGTAAGCAGCATATATAGGAATCCTGTTTTTGTATCCATTCAGCCAGTCTTTGCCTTTTGGTTGGGACATTCAACCCATTTACGTTTAAGGTAATTATTGATAAGTATGATCCCGTTGCCATTTACTTTACTGTTTTTGGTTTGGGTTTACATGCCCTTTTGTGTTTCTTGTCTAAAGAATATCCTTTAGCATTTGTTGGAGAGCTAGTTTGGTGGTAGTGAATTCTCTCAGCTTTTGCTTGTCTGTAAAGCTTTTGATGTCTCCTTCATATTTGAATGAGATCCTTGCTGGGTACAATAATCTGGGCTGTAGGGTATTTTCTTTCATCACTTTAAGTATGTCTTGTCATTCCCTCCTGGCCTGAAGAGTTTCTATTGAAAGATCAGCTGTTATTCTTAAGGGAATCCCCTTGTGTGTTATTTGTTGCTTTTCCCTTGCTGCTTTTAATATTTGTTCTTTGTGTTTGGTCTTTGTTAATTTGATTAATATATGTCTTGGGGTGTTTTGCCTTGGGTTTATCCTGTTTGGAACTCTCTGGGTTTCTTGGATTTGGGTTATTATTTCCTTCCCCATTTTAGGGAAGTTTTCAACTATTATCTTCTCAAGTATTTTCTCATGGTCTTTCTTTTTGTCTTCTTCTTCTGGGACTCCTGTAATTCAAATGTTGGTGCATTTCATATTGTCCTGGAGGTCTCTAAAATTGTCTTCATTTCTTTTAATTAATTTTTCTTTTTCCTCTCTGATTCGTTTTTTTCTACCATTTTATCTTCTATTTCACTAATCCTATCTTCTGCCTCTGTTATTCTACTATTTGTTGCCTCCAGAGTGTTTCTGATCTCATTTATTGCATTATTAATTAAATATTGACTCTGTTTAATTTCTTCTAGGTCCTTGTTAAACCTTTCTTGCATCTTCTCAATCCTTGACTCCAGGCTATTTATCTATGATTCCATTTTGATTTCAAGATTTTTGTTCATTTTCACTATCAATATTTGGAATTCTTTCTCAGGTAGATTCCTTATCTCTTCTTTTGCTTAGTTTGGTAGGCATTTCTCCTGTTCCTTTACCTGCTGGGTATTCCTCTGTGTCTTCATCTTGGTTATATTGCTGCATTTTGGGTGGTGATTCTATATTCTGGGAATTTGTGGAGTTCTCTTTATTATGGAGTTTCCTCACTGTGGGTGGGGTTGTATCAGTGGCTTGTCAAAGTTTCTTGGTTAGGGAGGCTTGTGTTGGAGTTCTGGTGAGTGGAGCTAGACTTCTTCTCTCTGAGGTGCTGTGAAGTGTCCAGTAATGGGTTATGAGACTTCAGTGGTTTTGGACTAGTTTTGAGCTGCCTGTATATTGAAGCTCAGGGGTGTGTTCCTGTGATGCTGGAGAATTTGTGTGGTATGTCTTGCTCTGGAACTTTTTGGCCCTTTGGTGGTGCTTGGTTTCAGTGTAGGTATGGAGGCTTTGATGAGCTCCTATCAAATAATGTTCCCTGGATTCAGGATTTCTCTGATGTTCTCAGGATTTGGACTTAAGCCTCCTTTTTCTGGTTTTCAGTTTTATTTTTACAATAACCTCAAGACTTCTCCCTCTATACAACACTGATGATAAAACATTTAGGTTAAAGATGAAAGGTTTCTCCACATTGAGGGTCACCCATAGAGATTCACCCAGTTACATGGAGAAGAGAAGAGGGAGTAGTTAGAGGTTACTGGAATGAGATGAGGTAGGATCAAAAGATCAGAGAGCAAGCTAGCCAGTAATCACTTCCTTATGTGTGCTCTATAGTCTAGACTGCTCAGAAGTGTTCATGGAGTTATATAGGGAAGAGGAGAGGGAGGAAGTTGAGGTGGCCAGGAGGATAAAAGAGGGAAATGAAAAGGAGAGAGACAGATGTGGCCAGTAATCAGTTCCCTGAGTGTTCTCCACCGTCTGGAACACAGAGAGATTCACAGGGTTGGGTAGAGAAAAGAAGGGGGAGGGAAGAGACAGAGGCTACCTGGTAGAGAAACACGACAGTCCAAAGGAGCAGAGAGTGGTCAAGCCAGTAATCTCACTCTCAGGTAAAACTGTGTACTGAAGATTGGCTTTTGAAATGCACAAAATTGACAACAAATACCAGAAAGCAAAGATTAAAAATCCGGAGTAGAGATTGGATTTTCAAAAATACAGTACTAAAGAAAAGAAGAAGAAGAAGAAGAAGAAGAAGAAGAAGAAGAAGAAGAAGAAGAAGAAGAAGAAGAAGAAGAAGAAGAAAGGCCACAAGAATTATTAAAAAAAAAAAACAACATCAACCACAAAAAGACTATATACAGCATTTGCTTTAAAAATAGGGTCTTTTTTTTTTCTGGAAAAGTAATAATAGGTTATAAAAATAATAATTAAAAAAAAGAGGACTCAAAAATTTAAGAAAGTTTAAAAAAGAAGAAGAAAAAGAAAAGAAGAAAAACAATCTTGCAACCACATGAACTCAAAAACAAAAAGAATGATCATAAAAGTAGTAAAGGTACATCTGGCCCTTTCTCTGGTGTTGTGGGCTGTGTGGTGTCATTTCTAAGGCGGTTCCCTCTGTTTAACTTCCTCTGTTTGCTGGTCTCTTCAGTGTCTGATTTTTGTCTTGACACAGGGAGGGCGGTGGTGGACACTTTTTTTTTTTAGGATCACTGTTCAGTCACGCTGTGGGGAGGGAGGGATGCTACAAACAAATATTACTGGTGTGTGCTTGCAGTGTCTCATCCATGCTGGGTTTGCCCCTGCTCGCGGCACACACAACTCAGGCTCTATGTTGCTCCACCGGGGAACCGTCTGAGGCTGGCCTTAGGCTTCATGTACCTTCCTGGTCTAAGCCACTCAGGCTTGGCGCTCAGGAAGCCCTCAGAGGCACAGATTCAGTTGGGCTTGCATTTTGTGCCCTTCCCAGGTCCGAGTAGCTCAGGAGTTTGGCGAGCACAATAGCTGGCCTTTCCCTGCTGCTCAGTTTTCTGAGTGTACTGCTGGCATTCCTTCTCAGGTGGATGCTGACTGTCCAGGACCTCCAGAAGTCTTAGTTAGCAAAGAAGCCTTCTTGCATTTTGGTAGGTAATGTCTCTCTTGGGCTGTGATTGCCCCCTTCCAGCCCTTAAGGCTCTGGCTGCCTGTTGCTGGAGGGGGATGTTCTGCAGCCGGCTATTTCTGTTCCATCCTTTGTTCTGTGTGTGGTCTTGGTGATGTCTTATGTTTGAGCATTTTGCATGATAGCTATCCCACAGTCTGGTTTGGTAACCCAAGTTAGTTCGCTCTGGCTATGCATGGGGCATTCTGGCCCGATTCTCAAAAAGCACTGCAGCCCGCATCTCCCACAGCCTGATTCATAAAATGCACTGCCACCTGCGCCTCCCACCCCTCCCTGCCCAGCCTCTACTCGCTAGTGGCGGATGCAGGCATCTGCGCTGTTTTCCACTGGGGAGCTACTGTTGGGCTCGTAATCAGTTGGTTTTAATTATTTATTTTTCCTTCCTGTTATGTTGCCCTCTGTGCTTCCAAGGCTCATCACAGACTTGGCTGCGAGAATGTTTCCTGGTGTTTGGAAACCTCTCTTTGTAAGAGTCTCTTCCTGGGACAGGACTCCCTTCCTGGGACAGAGCTCCCTCCCTACCTCCTTTGTCTCTTTTTCCGTCTTTTATATTTTTTCCTACCTGTTTCTGAGGCCAATGATCTGCTTTGCTGGGTGCCTGATGTCCTCTGCCAGCATTCAGAAGCAGTTTTGTGGAATTTACTCAGCGTCAAAATGTTATTTTGATGAATTTTTGAGGGAGAAAATGGTCTCCCCGTCCTATTCCTCCACCATCTTAGGACCACCCCCTATATTTATGTTAGATTAGGGAAATGATGTTAGACAAAAAGCAAATTTGAGCAGTTGTCTTATTCCAGTTCTAAACAGGTCATAAATCAGCAAAGACAATTTGCAGCATCAACAATGCATTTGGCCCAGGAACTGCTAACAAACGTACACCACAGTGGTGGTTCTGAAGATGAGGAGCACAGTGACCAGCCATCAGAAGTTGACAATGACCAACTGATAGCAATCATCAAAGCTGATCCTCTTTCAACCACATGAGAAGTAGCTGAAGAACTCAACATCAACTATTCTATAGTCGTTTGGCCTTTTAAGCAAATTGAAAAGGTGAAAAAGCTCGATAAGTGGGTGCCTCATAAGCTGACTGGAAACCAAAAAAAAATATCATTTTGAAATGTCATCTTCTCTTATTTTGTGCAACAATAACAAACCATTTCTAGATGGGATTGTGATGTGCAACAAAAAGTGGATTTTATATGACAACTGGTGACGATCAGCTCAGTGGTTGGAGAAACTCCAAAGCACTTCCCAAAGCCAAACTTTCACCAAAAAAGGTCATGGTCACTGTCTGATGTTCTACTGCCCACCTGATCCACTAGAGCTTTCTGAATCCCGGTAAAACTGTTACATCTGAGAAATGCTCTCAGTAAATTGATGAGATGCACAGAAATCTGCAACACCTACAGACGGCATTTGTCAACAGAAAGGACCTGATTCTTCTCCACAACAATGCCTAACTGCACGTTGCACAAGCAACACTTCAAATGTTGAACAAATTGGGCTATGGTTTGCCTCAACCTCCATATTCACCTGAACCCTCACCAACTGACTATGACTTCTTCAACCACCTCGACAATTTTTTGCAAGGAAAATGCTTCCACAACCAGAAGGAGGAAGAAAATGCTTTCCAAGTGTTCATCAAATCCTGAACCATGGATTTTTATGCTACAGAAATAAACATATTTCTGATTGACAAAAATATGTTGATTGTAATGGTTCCTATTTTGATTGATAAGGATGTTTTTGAGCTTAGTTATGATTTAAAACTAATGGTCCAAAACCACAATTACTTTTGCACGATTATCAGCAACATTTTAATCATCTGTAGAGCATTAAAAATCATATTACCTTTGAATAGATAAAATGAACAAATGCAGACCAAATTTGGTGAAATATTTTAACATATAGCATGAAATTTACATCAAACTGTAAGATATTGGAGTTTGGTTATATCTCTTCATAAAAAAGGAAAAACTCAAAAAGTTTGAAAATCATGCAAAATTAAAGTGAAAGTGTTTTAGTCACTCAGTCGTATCTAACTTTTTACAACCCTGTGGACTGGAGCCTGCCAGGCTCCTCTGTCCATGGAATTCTCCAGGCAAAAACACTGGAGTTAGTTACCATTTCCTTCTCCAGGGATTCTTCCCAGCTCAGGAATAAATCCTAGGTCTCCCACATTTCACACAGATTCTTCATGGTCTGAGCCAACAAGGAAGCCCATGTTTCATGCAAAATTAAATCCTATAACAAATATTGTTCACTAACTTTAACCAGATTCTGTTTTAGGTTAAGAGAAACAGTGATATCCCCTTCTCATGGAGCTTAGTGTGTTTCCATAGGGCATTTTAGAAAATATACAAATAACTAAGATAATTTCAGAGATGAGTGCTAGGAAGAATTTTTTTGAAGTAACAGCATAATATGATAAAGAGTAACAGTTAAAGGAAATGCAGCTTCAGAAAGTGCTGGGGCTAAGATGATAAGAGGGAAGATGGAAGCCTACTAAAATCTTCAGGAAAATAATTCCTAGAAAAGCATATAGGAAGTACAAAAATATGAGGTAGAATGTAGCTTAATAGGTTGGAGAAATGAAACAAAGGCCAGCATGGCAAGTATGCAATGTGCTATAGACATGGGAAACCACCAGAGAGTTTTAATCAGAAAGGTCACATTATCTGTTTTGATATTCTACCAAGATCACTTTGGCTATGAAGAGAAACAAGGCAACCAGTTAAACTCAAGATATAAATTATGGTGATTTAGAACTAGAGAGACAAACAGTACAAATGGAGAGAACGTTACATACATAGATAGATCAAGATAGATAGAGACAAAAGAGAACCTGTAGGACTTGCTATGGATTGGATACAGGGGATGAAGGAAGGAGAGTAACCAAGGATGACACCTAATATTTTGGTTTGAGCAACTGTATAGATGGCCGTGCTTATTAGTGAAATGACTAAGAATAAGACAAGAGTAGTTGTGGCGTGACAGTGAAAGGTCAAGGATCAAATCTTTATTTTGGCCATGCTAAATCTAAGAAAGCTCTCCAAGAAGAGATGACATGTAGGCAGCTTAAAACATGAGTGGAATTTGGAAAGAATTCAAGTTAAAATTATAAATTAGCAAATAACAACAATATAAATAGAATGTAGTTATAGAACTGAAGTTGGAGGAGGGCACAGCAACCCACTTCAGCATTCTTGCCTGGAGAATCCTATGGACAGAGGAGACTTGCAGGCTGCAGTCTATAGGATCACAAAGAATCGGACACAATTCAAGAGACTTAGCATGCATGCATAGAACTGAAGAGTGAGTGTAGTCGAAGTGGGGGGATACCCAAGATGAAGCCTTACACAGTCCAAACTGTGCAAATTCGAAAGAGAAAGAAGAGCACAAAGGAGACTGAGAGACAGTAGTCAGTGAGGTAAGGGTAAAAGCAGGATAGTGTGATGTCACAGAAAGCAAGAGGAGATGAGTTTTGCAGAGGGCTTGGCCAACTCTGTAGAATAACTGAATGGTGACAATTGCATTTGGCACCATGGAGGTTGTTGAGGACTTTGAGTGGAGGGAACACAAGGGTAAATGTGTGGCAGCTAAAGAGTTAATGAATATGGAGACAAATACAAACATGAAAATTTTGATATTAAGGAAAGACAAGTAAGGGATGAAACATTTAGTTTTAAAGTGGGAGATATCAGAGCATATTTGTTTGCTACTGAGAACAATCCAACAGAGAATGAGAAATTGATGATGCAGGAGAGAGAGGAATTGTTTGGGGGTCAAACTATTCTTGAACATGCAAGAAGGGATGGAATCAGGGTATAAGTGGAACAGAGGCTCTTTAATAGGAATGCTGGCATTTTTATTATACTTGGACAGAAGTTAGGGAATATGTGCATAGGGACAAGTTGCCTGGGTGATTAGGTGTTAAGAAGACAGAGGAGTTCCCTTCTGAATGATTTTATTTATTGATATTAAAAATAAACAATTGTGAATGATCAAAATCCTAACTTTATTAGCCGAGCTAGAAATGGTTACAAAACTAAATTTCAGGTCTGCTATAGCCAGAGGACATGGAATTGCATTTACATTAAGTCCTACAGTGTCTATGCCTCTTTCCACTGGAAAATACTTTGTAGATCAGATCCCACTCTAGATGTCAGGCTACTCACAGGAATCAAAGGACTATAACCATCCCATCAAATATCTCAGCAGAGAGAACTCACTAGCAGTAAAGGAAAGGTTCAGAGAGGAGAAATCTGCAGATTCACACAAATACAGAGATAAGCCATTTCCTGAGTAATGAGAAGTTATCTTGCAGATCCAATTTAGAGTAAAACAGCCTTCTTTAGAATCAATTGAAGAAGAGTTATTATTAAAATTCTGAACTTTAAATAATTCCAGATGCTAAAGAGACCAAGACTCCTCTGTAATTAGTAATTAAGATCCTACTACAAGAAAGATATCATTCCAGGATAGCCAGTGAGATTACCTGAAAGTGTGACATCCAAAAGGATGCTAAGCAGTACCTGGATAAAGAATCTGAGAAATAGTTAAGGAGCAAAGAAGGAAGCTATATCTTCCTCAGGGTTTCAGTACTTGTTGAATGGGAATTATAAACCCATATCTGAACACTGCTTCATTCTCAATAATTTTTATTAGCTTTATAAATTACAAGTTAAAGAGCCCCTTTAAATTTTCTTATTACATATATGTCTAGATGAGTAACATGTAACTGGGGCTCCCCTGCTGGTGCTAGTGGTAAAGAATCCACCTGTCAATGCAGGAGACACAGGAGACATAGGTTCAAACCCTGGCTCAGGATGATCCCCTGAAGTAGGGCCTGACAACCCACTCTAGTGTTCCTGCCTGGAAAATTCCATGGACAGAGGAGCCTGTGGGCTACAGTCTATCAGGCCCCAAAGAGTTGGACATGACTGAGTGACCGAGCACACAATATGTAACTAGTGATTCTAATTCAGTTTTGGGGGCAGGATCATCAAAGTCATGTAAGGAGTATCTCTTACGAAATGGTGCTATAATGACGTTTACTCTTGTATGCTACATATTACACACATATCAGCAATTTTAAGCTTCTTCACAGATAAATTTTCACATCTGAGAAAGGAAGGAGTTAGAGTAAGTAAACGTTATGATCTACATCAGGTCTAACAATCTATCATTCTAAGCACTGAAAAGCAATTTACACTATTTATAAACAATGGTTACCTTAAAACCCCCACAATCTTGAGGGATTTGCAACACCAGTTATTAATCTTAATTCAATCCATTCTACTAAAATTATCATTGCAGGTGATCTTTGGTAATGTAGAGGCATAAATGAAGGTGGAGCTAAATTTTTCTTTTTCTTTTTTTTTTTTTATAAGAACTTCAAATGTTTATTCTCTCAGATATCCCTAGCACTCTTCTGTGAAGTAGATAAGGCAGGATGAACTGATCATAGAAAAATGAAGGCCAAATATTAATTCCTTGGTTATTTATCCAGAAATGTTCTTTACATGTCTTTCTATATGATGATTCAACTAAGTCTAGCCTGCACAACCAGAACCCATGCTGGGGAGCCAGAACTGCTTTAGGAGTTGAGCAAGGTAGCCTATTAAAATTCATTAGTCTGCAGATGTGATTTTTTGCAAGAACAAGAAAATATTGAAGTGGTAAAATTGTTATACTCAAAGAAAAACTGAGCATTTTTAAGTTAACTGCCGTGGCACTGAAACACCCACACAGACTGGGATCATAAAATCTGTTTTCAACTGGTACTTATTACCTATCACACAAAATGTATGTCATGTATGGTATAGGCATATGAGTTGAGTTCAGTTCAGTTACTCAGTCATGTCTGACACTTTGTGACCCCATGAATCGCAGCACACCAGGCCTCCCTGTCCATCACCAACTCCTGGAGTTCACTCAGGCTCACGTTCATCAGGTCAGTGATGCCATCCAGCCATCTCATCCTCTGTGACCCCCTTCTTTTCCTGTTCCTAATCCCTCCCAGCATCAGAGTCTTTTCAAATGAATCAACTCTTCGCGTGAGGTGGCCAAAGTGTTGGAGTTTCAGTTTTAGCATCACTTCTCCAAAAAAAATTCCAGGGCTGATCTCCTTCAGAATGGACTGGTTGGATCTCCTTGCAGTCCAAGGGACTCTCAAGAGTCTTTTCCAACATCACAGTTCAAAAGATATATATGGAATTTAGAAGACAGTAATGATGACCCTATATGTGAGACAACAAGGAGACACAAAGGTATAGAGTGGACTTTTGGACTCTGAGGGAGAGGGAAAGGGTGGGATGGTTTGGGAAAATGGCAATGAAACATGTATATTTTCCTGTAAGAAACGAAGCGCCAATCTATGTTCAATGTAGGATGCAGGATGCATGAGGCTGATGCACAGGATGATTCAAGTAGAGGATGTGGGGTGGGAGGTGGGAGGGGGCTTCGGCATTGGGAGATTGTGTTCACCTATGGCTGACTCGTGTCAATGTATGGCAAAACAAATACAGTATTGTAATTAAAAAATAAATGAATTTAATTAAAAAAAAAACCTCATCATTTCTTTGGTGCTTAGCTTTCTTCACAGTCCAACTCTCACATCCATACATGACTACAGGAAAAAACATAGCCTTGACTAGATGGACATTTGTTGGCAAAATAATGTCTCTGCTTTTCAATATGCTGTCTATGTTGGTCATAACTTTCCTTCCAAGGAGGAAGCGTCTTTTAATTTCATGGCTGCAGTCACCATTGGCAGTGATTTTGGAGCCCAAAAAATAAAGTCTGACACTGTTTCCACTGTTTCCCCATCTATTTCCCATGAAGTGATGGGACTGGATGCCATGATCTTCATTTTCTGAATGTTGAGCTTTAAGCCAACGTTTTCACTCTCCACTTTCACCAAGAAGCTTTTGAGTTTCTCTTCACTTTCTGCCATAAGGGTGGTGTCATCTGCATATCTGAGGTTATTGATATTTCTCCCTGCTATCTTGATTCCAACTTGTGCTTCTTCCAGTCAAGTGTTTCTCATGATGTACTCTGCATAGAATTTAAGTAAGCAGAGTGACAATATACAGCCTTGATGTACTCCTTTTCTATTTGGAACCAGTCTGTTGTTCCATGTTCAGTTCTAACTGTTGCTTCCTGACTTGCATTCAGGTTTCTCAAGAGGCAGGTCAGGTGGTCTGGTATTCCCATCTCTTGAATAATTTTCCACAATTTATTGTGATCCACACAGTCAAAGACTTTGGCATAGTCAGTAAAGCAGAAATAGATGTTTTTCTGGAACTCTCTTGCTTTTTCCATGATCCTGCAGATGTTGGCAATTTGATCTCTGGTTCCTGTGCCTTTTCTAAAACCAGCTTGAACATCTGGAAGTTCATGGTTCACATATTGCTGAAGCCTCGCTTGGAGAATTTTGAGCATTGCTTTACTAGCGTGTGAGATGAGTGCTACCATAATAAAAGTGCATGTGCACTTGAATCCTCATTAGTCATTTGCTAGCTGGAAGTCATTGTGCAAACTACTGAGATTCAATTTCATTACCTGCAAAAATGAGATTTCATTACAAGGTTAAATGACATTTAATATACAAAGCTGTTAGTACAGTGCCTGCCATTGAGTAACAATCAATAGTTTTTGTTACCACCATTTCAGTATATCACCTGCTTAAGTAATGATATGCTAACAGCTTCTTATCTCTCAGGCTACCTTTGGTATATGTATATATGTGAGCCTGCCTGTTCATGTGTATATATATACATACATAGGAAATGTCCATTGATATACAGAGAATTTTTTAACACATCATTTGGAGGAACCACATTGTCTGAGTTAAAATAATAAAAAGACTGTAGATGAGAACACTTACACAAGAAAGGAAAGCAGTTATTAGCCTCCACATAAAGATTCAAATGGATACTCTGGCTCCTACACCTAAAGAGACCCCTCAAGAATGATATAACTTATTCAGTGAAATCTTGGTTGGCTTCATAAAATCCATCATTTCCTTCTGACTTTGATAATTACATTAAACTGCAACCAGGTAAGGCCTTATCATTTCTTATTTTACACTGCCCCCTAATGTCAAGAATTACTATAACACACACACACACACACATATATATATATGTATGTATTTATATATATATATTGCTCTGAATTATGGGGTTTATTCAAGGGTGAGAATGCAAGTTGGTAACTCTACATTTTACCCTTTGGTCAGAGAGATATATAGATCACATGCCTACTTATATGTGCTGAGTACAATAAATATAGGACAGCTGCAACTGAAATGAGCAATAAGGAAAAATTCTAAACCCAAGTATGGTGCTAATTTAACACTCTTTATCAAACAGTGTCTTAAATTTTGCACAAGCTCTTCAGTTTATGATCACATTGGTGTAAAATAATAATGCAGCCTTTAACTTATAATAACAAAGAAAGAGAAGTGGATTATCTTTAACAAAGTATGAAAGAAAATTATGATGTGAAAGCCACTTAAAAATGGGCAAGGTCCACTCATTTTATTGGCATTAAGCAAAGAAAGAATACAGATTATGAGCAATTAGACTTAAGTAGTAATTTGACAATCAACTGCATATAAGCAAGCCTTCCTTTTTTTTTTTTTGGAAGGGGTTAGAAAATAAAATTTACTATTCTACAATAAAACGTTCATCTGAAAGGTATTTCTTTGAAATAGTCCCTTTAACAGTCTCTTAATTATATCCTCATTCCTAATCATTTCATTTGAAACTCTTCTGAGACTTCTAACTTTTCACTCACTTTAGTATTTTTCCAGAGTAGAAGGGTTCTCAAGTAAATGGATTCAAATTATGTTTAGATAAAATGTGTGTACAATTATTAATTATAATCATTGCTATTATACCAAAGGATTAATCTTGTTCCTATTAACTTTTTTAAATGAGTCTGTCAGAATACTCATTAGTGTAAGAACTTATTTTAGCTCTATTCTTCTTAATCAAGTAGTAAGAAAGTAAGAACCTATAAATATCTTCTAAAGTTCTCGGCTTCACAGTTAACAATGTGTAATGTTAGAAGGTGAGATAACTTTTCAGGTCAAATATTTTGACTCAAGTTTTTTTGTTTTCTTTAAATTTACATTCCTCTAAAACTCAATGAAAAACACACCGAAAGGTTCAGCAAATATTTTTCTAGTCATTAGGCTAACAGAAATAATGCACAGACTCTGTATCCAAGAAACTAAAAACATTCTAGGAAAAAAAAAAAAAAAAAGTTTAATTTCTCGCCTGACCGCTTCCTCTGCCACAAACAAAGAGTATAATATATTCAATGGTAGAATTACGCATAACATAAGCAGTCTAGAGGAAATGGGTGTCGCCTTTGTTGTTAGAGTGAGATATCACAGAAATCACCTGACTTTGGACTGAAGTGGAGGCCTCTGTGACAGGGTTGAGATAACTGTTGGAGGGGAAAAGTTCAGTTCAGTCACTCAGTTGTGCCTGACTCTGTGACTCCATGAACCGCAGAAGGCCAGGTCTCCCTATCCATCATCAACTCCTGGAGTCCATCCAAACCCATGTCCATTGAGTCAGTGATGCCATCCAACCATTTCATCCTCTGTTGTCCTCTTCTCCTCCTGCCCTCAATCTTTCCCAGCATTAAGGTCTTTTCAAGTGAGTCAGCTCTTCGATCAGGTGGCCAAAGTATCGGAGTTTCAGCTTCAACATCAGTCCTTCCAATAAACACCTAGGACTGATCTCCTTTAGGATGGACTGGTTGGATCTCTTTGGAGTCCAAGGGACTCTCAAGAGTCTTCTCCAATACTACAGTTCAAAAGTATCAGTTCTTCTGCGCTCAGCTTTCTTTATAGCCCAACTCTCACATCCATACATGACCACTGGAAAAATCATAGTATTGACTAGATGGGCCTTTGTTGGCAAAGTAATATCTCTGCTTTTAAATATGCTAAGTTGGCCATAACTTTCCTTCCAAGGAGTAAGCATGTTTTATTTTTATGGCTGCAATCACCATCTGCAGTGATTTTGGAGCCTCCAAAACTAAAGTCAGCCACTGTTTCCCCATCTATTTGCCATGAAGTGATGGGGCTAGATGCCATTCCTCTTAAAGAGAAACCAAAGTCAAAAATACTTAAGACATATACAGATAAAACTAATCAATAACATCAACCATTTGAACATGAATTTACTCCAGATGAAATTAGCTGTAAAGTACAATCATTCTAGTGGGCCTCATGCTACATTTACATTCTTGTTGCTGTAAATACATTTTATTGGAACACAGCCATGCCCATTCATGTATATAAGATCTCTGGCTCCTCTTGAATTACTATGGCAGGGTACAGTACTTGTAACTGAGTCTGGTCCACAAATCCTACAATATTTATTGTCTGGTCTTGTACAGAAAAAGTTTGCTGATCCTTGATTTAGAGAAGGACTTTAAAGCAAGTATTTTTATGGTGATCAAAAAAACAAAGCAATTATATCCAGTTAAAAAGAAATTACTAAAAATGGGATAAGTGAAATAAGAGTAGATGGATATGAAAAAGCAAAACTTTAAAAATCTTGTAAAATAGAAAAATGGGCAAAGGACAGAAATAGAGGACACACATGTGGTGAAACTCAAATGGTCAATAAATATATGTTAAACCTCATAAGTAATAATGAAAATGTAAAGTAAAATGAGATATTGCATACCTGTCAGAACAGTAAACAAATAAAATTTGAAAGCTACTCACTGTTCTTGAGGGGGTGGAGAAACAATCAAGAAAACAGTTTATTTGCAAAGGAAACTAGCACTGTGCCTAGTAAGGTGAGAATGTACAGTCTGTAATCCAACGATTCAACTTCTATATATTCAGAGAAACCTGCTTATTATTTATAGGAGAACTGTTTTAGTAGTAAAATATTGCAAATATGCAAACGTTTATCTCAGTTAACTCTACCCATCCCCAAATTAGTGGTTTAAAATAATTGTCATTGATTCCTGCTCACATATCTGTAGATTGCCTAAGGTGGCTCTAGTGATCTAAGCTAGCCTGATCTGGTCTTGGTTTCAGGCCACAAATTTGGTTTAGATTTGCTCCATGTGCCTATCTTTGAACCAGCAGACTAGCTGGGGATATTTTTCCGATATATTGATGACAGAAGTGCAAGAGGGCAGATCCAAACATAGAAACACATTTCAAGACTACTCCTTTTCATTATAAGGGACTGGAATGCAAAAGTAGGAAGTCAAGAAACACCTGAGTAATAGGTAAATTTAGCCTTGGAATGCAGAATGAAACAGAGCAAAGACTAATAGAGTTTTGCAAATAAAATGCACTGGTCATAGCAAACACTCTCTTCCAACAACACAAGAGAAGACTCTACACATGGACATCACTAGATGGTCAATACCAAAATCAGATTGATTATATTCTTTGCAGCCAAAGATGGGGAAGATCTATACTGTCAACAAAAACAAGACGAGGAGATGACTGTGGCTCAGATCATGAACTCTTTACAGCCAAAGTCAGACGTAAACTGAAGAAAGTAGGGAAAACTGCTAGACCATTCAGGTATGACCTAAATCAAATCCCTTATGATTATACAGTGGAAGTGAGAAATAGATTTAAGGGCCTATATCTGATAGATAGAGTGCCTGATGAACTATGGAATGAGGTTCGTGACATTGTACGGCAGACAGGGATCAAGACCATCCCCATGGAAAAGAAATGCAAAAAAGCAAAATGGCTCTCTGGGGAGGCTTTACAAATAGCTGTGAAAATAAGAGAGGTGAAAAGCAAAGGAGAAAAGGAAAGATATAAGTATCTGAATGCAGAGTTCCAAACAATAGCAAGAAGAGATAAGAAAGCCTTCTTCACTGATCAATGCAAAGAAATAGAGGAAAAGAACAGAATGGAAAAGACTAGAGATCTCTTCAAGAAAATTAGAGATACCAAGGGAACATTTCATGCAAAGATGGGCTCAATAAGGACAGAAATGGTCTGGACCTAACAGAAGCAGAAAATATTAAGAAGAGGTGGCAAGAATAAACCAAAGAACTGTACAAAAAGATCTTCACGACCGAGATAATCATGAGGATGTGATCACTAATCTAGAGCCAGACATCTTGGAATGTGAAGTCAAGTGGGCCTTAGAAAGCATCACTATGAACAAAGCTAGTGGAGGTGATGGAATTCCAGTTGAGCTACTTCAAATACTGAAAGATGATGCTGTGAAAGTGCTTCATTCAATATGCCAGCAAATTTGGAAAACTCAGCAGTGGCCACAGGACTGGAAAAGGTCAGTGTTCATTCCAATTCCAAAGAAAGGCAATGCCAAAGAAGCTCAAACTATTGCACAATTGCACTCATCTCACATGGTAGTAAAGTAATGCTCAAAATTCTCCAAGCCAGGCTTCAGCAATACATGAACCATGAACTCCCTGATGTTCAAGCTGGTTTTAGAAAAGTCAGAAAAACCAGGGATCAAATTGCCAACATCTGCTGGATGATGGAAAAAACAAGACAGTTCCAGAAAAAACATCTATTTCTGCTGTATTGACTATGCCAAAGCCTTTGACTGTGTGGATCACAATAAACTGTGGAAAATTCTGAAAGAGATGAGAATACCAGACCACCTAACCTGCCTCTTGAGAAAGAAGGACAGGAAGCAACAGTTAGAACTGGACATGGAACAACAGACTGGTTCCAAATAGGAAAAGGAGTACATCAAGGCTGTATATTGTCACCCTGCTTATTTAACTTCTATGCAGAGTACATCATGAGAAATGCTGGACTGGAAGAAGCACAAGCTGGAATCAAGATAGCCAGGAGAAATATGTATCACCTCAGATATGCAGATGACCCCACCCTTATGGCAGAAAGTGAAGAGGAGCTAAAAGCCTCTTGATGAAAGTGAAAGAGGAGAGTGAAAACGTTGGCTTAAAGCTCAACATTCAGAAAACGAAGATCATGGCATCCGGTCCCATCACTTCATGGGAAATAGATGGGTAAACAGTGGAAACAGTGTCAGACTTTATTTTGGGGGCTCCAAGATCACTGTAGATGGTGACTGCGGCCATGAAATTAGAAAGTGCTTACTCCTTGGAAGGAAAGTTATGACCAACCTAGATAGTATATTCAAAAGCAGAGACATTACTTTGCCAACTAAGGTCCGTCTAGTGAAGGCTATGGTTTTTCCTCTGATCATGTATAGATGTGAGAGTTGGACTGTGAAGAAGGCTGAGTGCCGAAGAATTGATGCTTTTGAACTGTGGTGTTGGAGAAGCGTCTTGAGACTCACTTGGACTGCAAGGATTTCCTACCAGTCTATTCTGCAGATCAACCCTGGGATTTCTTTGGAAGGAATGATGCTAAAGCTGAAACTCCAGTACTTGGGCCACCTCATGCGAAGTTTTGACTCATTGGAAAAGGCTCTGATGCTGGGAGGGATTGGGGGCAGGAGGAGAAGGGGACGACCGAGGATGAGATAGCTTGATGGCATCACTGACTCGATGCACATGAGTCTGAGTGAACTCTGAGAGATGGTAATGAACAGGGGAGGCCTAGCGTGCTGCGATTCATGGGATCGCAAAGAGTCGGACATGACTGAGCGACTGAACTGAAGTGAACCGAACTTGTTTTACGCCCGCTAACATTCCTTTACTCAAACCTAACATGAACTGTGTGTCCTTTAGTCAAACCTAAAGGACACTTTGTCCATTGTCCTTTAGTCAAACCTAACACGAACTGAGTCATGGCCAAACCTAACATGAACTGAGTGTGAAAATATATTCCACCTTTAATTAACGAAATTGAAAGGTCACATTGAAAAGACTGTGGATGGAGGCAGAGATAAAGAACTTGAAGCAACAACGCAATCTACAGCAGGCTCATAAACAGAAGAATAGGTATTGTATATGTTCTCTGGAGTAATCTAAAAATTAACAACCTCCAACTCTATATATCAATAAGGCTACATCTAAAAATGTCATATTAAGAGTAAAAAACAATAAAAAGTCTGTAAAACAATTCTATGCATTCTTTGTGCATATATATATATATATATATATATATATATATATAACTTGTAGAAACATCCATAGAATTAATAAACACTGAATTCAAGATAGTGGTTACCTTTGGGCAGACAAAAAAGGAGGAAATGGGAGGAGAACTTGAGTTATATTCTGTAATTTTTTCCATAAAAATATATCTGAAGCAAATTGCAAAATATTAAAGATTTGTTAAAGATACATGAAAAGCAGTATAGTGTAACTAGTCAAGAGAGAGGCTATCTACCAGGTGTGTGATCCTGGGTAAATTATATATTGATCTCTTTTTTATCTACAAAATACGAATAGTGTTACTAGTCAAGAGAGAGGCTACCTACCAGCTGTGTGATCCTGGATAAATTACATATTTATTTACATATTGATCTCTTTTTATCTACAAAATAGTAATAATAGTAACAACCTAGCTCATAGCACTGTTTTATATATTAAATGAGTTGTTACATGCAAAGTACATAAAGCAGTGCCTAACACAAAGTCAACACAGGAATATTAACTACTAATATTCTCCTCTATACTTTTTCCATCTTTGTTGTATTTCATAATTAAAAATAAATAAAACATATTTAGAAATAGAGGAGCAAGATAGCAGAATAAGGCAAAGAGTTTACAGGTTTAGGTCATATAGCTCAAATCTGACACTGGAGGGGGATTTTTATATTCTATTTGATTCAATCCAAAGTGAGACTTCCAGGAAATAAATAAAACATATTTTAAGTGGCAATGAATTAACTTTTTTCAGAGTCTACAACTCTTCACCTAGATATGACCAATAGGAGAAAAGCCAGTGAACCAGATTGGTAGCTCTGGCATATCCACTGATGGCCAGTCACCACGCTGCAAAGTGCTGGCCTAAGTATCTCATACTAGACCACAATGCATACATCCTCAGACTTCTAATTAGACCTTAGAGCTAAAGTCAGTTAATGCCACTAGGACTCATGACTATTTATCTTTGGCCATCTCCTTACTGATCCTTATAATACTAATTTTTGTTTATCAGTTGCTATGTGCTAAGCAGTAAACATACTTTACTCACTCTTTACAATAATCCTATGAGCTGCATATATTATAACTCCGTTTTACAAACAAGGAACTCAGGTTAATAACTTGTTTACAATTACAGGGCTTTTAACTGGTGGAGCTAGGATTTAAGCCAGGCCATTGATATAACAGAGTCCATATGCATCCCTATTATTTTTCTCTCCTTCCTTAAAAAAAAAAAAAAAAAAACTTTCCACCAAGTCCTCTATGAGTTTCATTCAGCGGTACACTTCTATATCCCTTACATACTCAAGTTCTTCACTGAAGTCAACTTGGAGGACACCATTCCTTTGAAGCTTTATCAATCACAGCCAAATCATTATCCGACATTCCACATATTTTTATACTCACATTTTTAAAAGCTTTTCTTCTTCAAAACTCATGCCATTTCAATGAATCATACTTTAACCCCATTCATTACTGTCATCTATGGGCTTCCTCCTGAGGCACTCACTAATATTCACTAGTCATTTTGGAATCAGGATTACAATATGTGCTATCTAACTCATCCATCATTTTAGGGCAATTCAAGGCTTGTGTGGACTTACCATTCAGCCACTGAGCTTCTCAGTTTCTTCATCTTTTAAACTTCATTGACTTTCACTGTTATACATCCACAGCCATCTATATCTAGGACTTCACTCAGAAACACTGAAACAGACTCAACTGCTGAAAAGAATACAAAAAAAAAAAAAAATCACTAAGGCTCTTCACAGTTCTTATACATGCAACCCACTCCAGTCATCTCTTTTCTTCAGCTTCACTGAAACCATTACTGTCTCCCTTGTCACCATACTGGCCTCTCCTGTTTCGACAATATACCTGGCACCCAAGGTTTATCACCTGGATTCCACTTTCATTTTAACTCCTGTCCATTGTCATACTCTGTAACACATCTACCCTGCACTGGTGCTATATTATGCCTTAGCCATTCATGAACACAGGCAGCTGTACACAAGTGGAGATAACCAATGATACTAATTTTCAGCATTAACAAAGGCCTGCATGTGAGTACCCCTCCTTTGCAGCATTCTCTAAATTTTCACAACTCTCACATTACATACTTATTCCAAGCTGTCTAATTTTTTTCTTAGTTCATCATCAAGAAACATGAAACTATCCAACTTGTTCTCTGTTAACTTCCTGTGCACTATTCCATTACCTGGACACATCTCCAATAATCAGAAGTGAATCTGACTGTCATCATTCTTCCAGTCTCAGAGAATGCTATATCTTTGCTCTTTTCTCAGAACCAGTGCCTCCTCTCTGCTTTCAATAGCAGGCCCTTCAGCAGGACAAGGACTAGGATAAGGCAAGAGAGATGCCCAGAACACAAGACTTAAGCAGCATTCACTTTTAGATGCCAACTCTTTACTTGAATGACACCGAGAATGACTGTGTCCTTCAATGCTTTGCCCTGGACCATTCACTTGTTTCATGCCAATCCAGTCCCTGTCCACCTCCCTCCTCCAGAACCTTGATTCATCATTCATCCCACTTCTATTAACTTCAACCTCTCCCATCTACATAGTCTTTCCACTCACCCTGCAAAGTGTTCAAGTTTTGTTCTGTTTCTTAGCATGTGTTGTAAACAACTCCAAAAGCTTCTACTCCCTTGAGACCATAAGTGGTCTATAACCATTTTTAACTAGACAAGTATATATGACCAATTCTGGTATTCAATAATAGGAAGTGAATTTGACTCACACATATGCAACATTCTACAGTAACAACTTTATCATTAATAAATTAAACTTTTGAGTTATTTCTACTGTTTTTTCTCCCGAACTTACTCAAAACCTAGAAAGTGAAAAGGGCTACTATTTATTGGGTTCTTCTCAAATATTCCAATGACTACATTCCCTCTTAAATAGGCTATTTCTTCTGCCAGAAATCAGTCTATGGCCCAACCTAAACTAATGAACTCCTAGTCATCCTTTTGATATCAGTTACTTTATGAGGGAAGTATTCCCCCAACCTAACTTGAAACTAGAACAAATATGCCTATTAGGAGCTTTCCAAGTGTTAGATATCTCTCCTTTTCCATCAATTACCATGGTTGTAATTTTATATTTATTGGAGTGATTATTGGATTGTTTGACTCTTGTGATAAAATATAAGTGCTTAAAGGCTAGAACAATCCAACATTTGCTCACCATATATCTTAAGTGCTTAGAACTGTAGGGTATCGACACACATTTGCTGAATGAATGAATGATGCCATTCAGATCTTACCTTCTCCAAGAAGCTTTCCCTAACCAGCCTAGGTTGAGTGTCTTAGGCATCTGTTTTCCCACAGAGACAGTGTGACTTACTTTCATTTCCCTGAACACAATGCATTACAATTGTTTATGGGTTTATCTCTATGATTATAACCCAGCCTTTTTGAAAACAAGTATATTCACCTTTGAAATTTTAACACGTAGTACATTGTTTCCCAGGATAGGTGAGCAATAAATTTGTATGGAATGAATAAAAGTATACAGGTTTTGTTCGAAAATGAAAGAAACAATCTTTAATAGATATCAATTAAAGTTGGTGAAAACAAGTCAGTAGATCTGGTGCATAGCTGGAGAAAGTTAGCAAAGCTGGTCCTTGGAAAAGTCTTTTCCAAATTTGAAAGTTTATAATCATATATAGTAAAGAAAGTCTAAATACTATTTATCAGAGCACTGAAAATTTACAGATGTATAGTACTTTATATAACTGTTGCATTTACATCTTATCATTTACATTACAAAATGATTTAATAATCAACAAAAAAGAAAGTAAAGAATTCTGAAGTGACTTAAGATAACATTGGTTACTAAGTTTCAGATTTCAGATTCAAGATTTGTTATACTGTATCATTCAGCATCCTTCGCAGGGAGAGTAACTCAAAGCATCTTCATCTTTGTCCTAAAAGTGTAAATTCTAATAGCTAACATATCTTAATATGATGTTTCCATTAATATGATTCAATATTTTGGATAAAAATAGTTAGAAATGGCATTATATGTTTGCTGAGACTCTGGAAAAATATGTGCTTTGATTTATAGCACAGATTCTGTCAAAGGCTTTTTATGGCCAAATAATTTTCTTTCAGTCTTGGGTGTCTGTATCCATGTTGTTATTTTCAGTTGCACAAGAAAATCTACTCTGTAATAACATTTTCTCCTTTCAACTCCAAATATCAATTTTGCATATTTTTAAAACCTTAAAGTATCTGATATCTGATCCTTTTCTTTCAATGTTTCAGAAGCTGTAAACTGGGGCTTCCCTGGCAATTTAGTATTAAAGAATTTGGCTGCAATGCAGGAGACACAAGAGATGTGAGTCGAACCCTGGGTCTGGAATATCCCCTGGAGAAGGAAATGGCAATCCACGCCGGTATTCTTGCCTGGGAAATCCCATGAACATAAGAGCCTGGAGGGCTAGAGTCCATAGGGTCACAAAGAGTCTGAGCAACTGAGCACACACAAACACACCTAGCCTCTACCTGCAAATTCATTTAGATATGAAGCTCTTTTTCCCTTTTTCCTTCTATGCACAATGGTTACTCCTCTTCTGATCAGAATCCTACCCTTGTGACCTCTTCACAGAGATCTCTTTGTTCATTATTCAACCTTGTAATATCATTTGACTCTATTTTCACTGAGGTCTCCTTACCAACATTTAAACAGATTCAATTAAAAATAAATGGCATTATTTGATCCTGTGTTGCCCTATATCTACCACTCTTATTCCTCTCTTTTACAGAAAAAGTTACTATAAGAACTGTCTATATCTGCATTCTGCAATGTGAAAAGCTTTCTAGGTTCACAGAGTTAACAAGTGGCCTGGATTCCCTAGGAGAGTCCTGTTTATCCCTACTCTCCAGTATTATAATTAACAGTGTCCCCTTTGACTCTCAATAATGAAAAGGTTTTGAGAAGTCCCTGCAATCCAGTGGTAAGGACTCCATACTCTCTCTGCCAAAGGCCTGGGTTCAATTCCTGGTCAGGGAACTAAGATCCTGCAAGCTATGTGGTGCAGCTAATAATAATAATAATGAAATTATTTGTATGATAAATTTATATTGTCATCTTATACCTGCAAATACACATATACAGTGTCCAGGATTAAGTTCAGTTCAGTCGCTCAGTCGTGCCCAACTCTTTGCAACCCCATCAACTGCAGCATGCCAGGCCTCCCTGTCCATCACCAACTCCCAGAGTTCACTCAGACTCACGTCCATCGAGTCCATGATGCCATCCAGCCATCTCATCCTCTGTCGTCCCCTTCTCCTCCTGCCCCCAATCCCTCCCAGCATCAGAGTCTTTTCCAATGAGTCAACTCTTCGCATGAGGTGGCCAAAGTACTGGAGTTTCAGCTTTAGCATCATTCCTTCCAAAGAAATCCCAGGGCTGATCTCCTTCAGAATGGACTGGTTGGATCTCCTTTCAGTCCAAGAGACTCTCAAGAGTATTCTCCAACACCACTGTATTGCTATGAACCTTCCCCTTAGCACTGCTTTTACTGAGTCCCATAGGTTTTTGGTTGTTGTGTTTTCATTTTCATTCATTTCTATGCAGATTTTTCTTTTCTGATTTCTTCTGTGATTTGTTAGTTATTCAGCAGCATGTGGTTCAGCCCCCATAAATTGGACTGTTTAATAGGTTTTCTCCTATAATTGAGATCTAATCTTACTGCATTGTAGTCAGAAAAGATGCTTGGAATGATTTCAATTTTTTTTTTGAATTTACTAAGGCTAGATTTATAGCCCAAGATGTAATCTATCCTGGAGAAGGTTCCATACGCACTTGAGAAAAAGGTGAAATTCATCGTTTTGGGGTGAGATGTCCTATAAATATCAATTAGGTCTAACTGGTCTATTGTATTATTTAAAATTTGTGTTTCGTTTTTAAGTTTCTGTTTAGTTGATCTATCCATAGGTGTGAGTGGGGTATAAAAGTCTCCCGCTATTATTGTGTTATCGTTAACTTCCCTTTTCATACTTGTTAGCATTTGTCCTGAATATTGCAGTGCTTCTATGTGGGGTGCATATATATTTATAATTGTTTTATCGTCTTCTTGGATTTATCCTTTGATCAATATGTAGTGTTCTTCTTTGTCTCTTTTCACAGCCTTTATTTTAAAGTCTATTTTATCTGATATGAGTATTTCTACTCCTGCTTTCTTTTGTTCTCTATTTGGGTGGAACTTTTTCCAGCCCTTCACTTTCAGTCTTTATGTGTCCCTTGTTTTGAGGTGGGTCTCTTGTAGACATCATATATAGGGATGTTGCTTTTGTGTCCATTCAGCCAGTCTTTGTCTTTTGGTTGTGACATTCAGCCCATTTACATTTAAGGTAATTATTGATAAATATGATTCCGTTGTAATTTACTTTATTGTTTTGGGTTCATGTTTATACACCCTTTCTGTGGTTCCTGTCTAGAGAAGATCCTTTAGCATCTGTTGGAGAGCTGGTTTGGTGGTGCTGAATTCTCTCAGCTTTTGCTTGTCTGTAAAGCTTTTGATTTCTCCTTCATATGTGAATGAGATCCTTGCTGAGTACAGTAATCTGGGTTATTTTCTTTCATCACTTTAAGTATGTCTTGCCATTCCCTCTTGGCCTGAAGTGTTTCTATTGAAAGTTCAGCTGTTATCCTTAAGGGAACATCCTTGTGTGTTGTTTGTTGTTTTTCCCTTGCTGCTTTTAATATGTGTTCTTTATGTTTGATCTTTGTTAGTTTGATTAATATGTGTCTTCCTGTGTTTCTCCTTGGATATATCCTGTTTGTGTCTCTCTCGGTTTCTTGGACTTGGGTGACTATTTTCTTCCCCATTTTAGGGATGTTTTCAACTATTATCTCCTCAAGTGTTTTCTCATGTTCTTTCTTTTTGTCTTCTTCTGGGACTCCTATGATTTGAATGTTGGGGTGTTTAACATTGTCCCAGAGGTCTCTGAGGTTGTCCTCATTTCTTTTAATTATTTTGTCTGCTGTTTCATTTATTTTCACCATTCTATGTTCCACTTCACTTATCCCATCTTCTGCCTCAGTTATTCTACTGTTGGTTCCCTCCAGAATGTTTTTTTAATCTCATTTTTGCATTATTCATTATTGATTGACTTTTTTATTTCTTCTAGGTCCTTGTTAAACCTTTCTTGCATCTTCTCAATTCTTGTCTCCTGGCTATTTATCTGTAACTCCATTTTGTTTTCAAAATTTTAGATCATTTCCACTATCATTATTTTGAATTTTTGTCAGGTAGATTCCTTACCTCTTCCTCTTTTGTTTGGTTTGGTGGACATTTATCCTATTCCTTTGCCTGCTGGGTATTTCTCTGCCTTTTCATCTTGTTTATATTGCTGTGTTTGGTGTGGTCTTACGTATTCTGGCAGTTTGTGTTTTCTCTTTACTGTGGAGTTTCCTCATTGCTGTGGGTGCGGTTGAACATGTGGCTTCTCAAGGTTTTCTGGTTAGGGAAGCTTGTGTCGTGTTCTGGTGGGTGGAGCTCTATTTCTTCTCTCTAGAGTGCAATTAAGTGTCCAGTAATGAGTTTTGAGATGTCAGTGGACTTGGTGTGACTTGGGGCAGCCTGTATATTGAAGCTTAGGGCTACGTTCCTGTGTTGCTGGAGAATTTGTGTGGTATGTCTTTCTCTGGAACTTGTTGGCCATTGGATGGTGTTTGGTTTCAGTGTAGATATGGAGGCATTTGATGAGCTCCTATTGATTAATGTTCCCTGGAGTCAGGAGTTCTCTGGTGTTCTCAGGATTTGCTCTTAAGCCTACTGCCTCTGGTTTTCAGTCATATTCTTAGAGTAGCCTCAAGGCTTCTCCATCTATACTCCACTGACGATAAAACATCTAGGTTAATGATGAAAATTTTCTCCACATTGAGAGACACCCAGAGAGATACACAGAGTTACATCGAGGAGAGAAGAGGGAGGAGGGAGATATAGGTGACCAGGAGGAGAAGAGGGGGAATCAAAAGAGGAGAAAGCAAGCTAGCCAGTAATCACTTTCCTATGTGCTCTCCACAGTCTGGACCCCTCAGAGATCTTCATGGAGTTACAGAGAAGAGAAGAGGGAGGAAGGAGAGAGAGGTGGCCAGGAGGATAAAAGAGGGAATCAAAAGGAGAGAGACAGATCCAGCCAATAATCAGTTCCATAATTGTTCTCCACAGCCCGGAACACACAGAGATTCACAGAGTTGGGTAGAGAAGAGAAGAGGGAGGGAGGAGACAGAAGCAAACTGGTGGAGAAAAAGGAGAGTCCAAAGGGAGAGAGCAATCCAGGCAGTAATCTCATTTCCAAGTAAAAATGGGTACTGAAGACTGGGTTCTTAAAGGTCCAAAATTGATAACAAATACAAAAAGCAAAGATTAAAAATCTAGAATAGAAGTTAGATTCTAAAAAATCAATATTAAAGAAAAAAAAAGTCAGAAAAATTGTTAAATATATATATATATTTATATTTATATATATGAAGTTTGCTTTAAAAATAAGGTCTTTTTTTTGCAATGTGATGGTAGGTTATATAAATGAAAATTAAAGGAGTAATAGAGGACTAAATTTTAAAAACTGATAATAGTAAAAATATATTTAGGACTTTCTGTGATGTTGTTGTGGATAGTGTGGGGTCAGTTCATTTTCAGATAGTTCCTTGATCTAGCTTATACTTCTCAAGATCTATAGGCCCGTTCCTGTGTAGTTGGTGCTAACTGAAGGATTTGATCACTTGCAACTCTCACTTCCAAAGCAGTTCCCTCTGTTTATTTTAACTTCTGTTTGCTGGCCTCTTCAGTGTCTAATTTCCACCCTGACACAAGAGGGTGGTGGTGGTCACTTTTAAGCTCACTTGTTCAGTCTTGCTGTGGGGAGAGAGGAACACTGCAAACAAATATCACTGGCATCTGTAGGGAGTGTTCCTAATGTCTCAGCCACACTGGGTTTGCCCCCGCTCATGGCATGTGTGCTTTGCCAGTCCACACTGCTCAAGCTCTAGGTTGCTCTGCTGAAAACTGTCTGAGGCCGGCTATGTGTTGAGTGCACTTCCTAGGTCTATGCAGCTCATGTTCAGGTTCTTGGGTACTCCACAAAGGTACAGACTTGATTGTACCCGTGTTTTGTGCCCTTCCCCAGTCCAAGCAGCTCAGGTGAACAGGTGCTTGACAAGCTGCGACTTATCATCTTTCCCATCCCAGACACTAGGCTTTCTGAGTGTACAATGAGTGTGCCTTCTCAGGTGTGTCGTGTGTCTCCTCCGGGAAGCTGATCTCTGACTGCAACCTTCCTGGTGGATGTCGACCATCCAGAATCCCGAAGAGTCTTGGTTAGCAAGAAAGCCTGCTTGCAGTTTGGTAGATGATGCTTCTCTGGGGCTGTGATTGTCCCTTTCTGGCTCTGGCTGCCCTTGCCTGCCTGTCTCTGTTGGGGAATGGGCCGGGCTGGAGCTGGCTAGCTCTGCTCAGTCTTTCGTTCTGTGAGTGGACCTGGCAGTGTTTTAGGTTAAGGTTTTTCGCAGGATAGTTATCCCACAGTCTGGGTTGCTATTTCTAGTTAGTTCCTTCAGATTGCCCTCAGGGCATTCAGGCCCGGTCCTTACCCTAAGCAATGCAGCCTCGCCTCCTTGTCCAGTCCCTACTTGCTAGTGGTGGATGCCAAGTGTCTGCACTGCTTCTCTGCTGGGAGTTGCCTTAGGCACATAATCTGTGTGTTTTAATTATTTATTTATTTTTCCTCCTGGTTATGTTGTCCTCTGAGGTTCCAAGATTCACCACAGAATCCCTGGTGAGAGCATTTCCTAAAGCGTCTGTCTACAATGCAGGAGACCCGGGTTCAATCCCTGGGTCAGGAAGATCCGCTGGAGAAGGAAATGGCAATCCACTCCAGTACTATTGCCTGGAAAATCTAATGGACAGAGGAGTCTGGTAGGCTATAGTCCATGGGGCCGCAAAGAGTCGGACATGACTGAGAGACGTTCCTTCCTTCCTTCCTTCTGGGGATGGATCTCCATCCCTCCCTTTTTGTCTGTCTTTTTATCTTTTATATCTTATCCTATCTCCTTTCAAAGACAATGGGCTGCCTTTCTGGGTGCCTAATGTCCTCTGGCAGCATTCAGAAGTTGTTTTGTGGAATTTGCTCAGAGTTCAAATGTTCTTTTGATGAATTTGTGGGGGAGGAAGTGGTCTCCCCATCCTATTCCTCTGCCATCTTAGGACTGCCCCCAATATGATACTCTTAAAATTGATGTTTATATATTTCTGAGAAGAGGGGTTATAGATGATTTTAACTTTTTTGTGCTTTTGTATGTTTTTAAAATTATTTTACTAAAAGGACAAGATTGCTTCGAAAACAGTAAAATATTTAGCATACATGTAAAAAAAAAAGTTATTTGCCTCTTTCCTTGTTTTTACTCCCCTTATGTGTTCATTCATATCTCCCTGCCTTTGCTCTCACTATTCCCTCTTTAAAAAGTACTGTCCTCTCTTCATTTTAACTATTCACATTCCCCCTTCAATACCTTTATTGAAAACTTTCTGTCCCCTGTAGCAAATTGTATCTGCTCACTGATTTTTACCCCCAGAAATAGAGTACAGATGGCAAAGGCTTAAAACTTAAAGGTAGCATTACAGATTCTTTGCTTTGAACACTGGCTTTGGCTTTTATCAATGGCATGAACTTGCACATGTTAATTAACAATTTTAAGCATCATTCCCTCCAGTTGTTAAATGGATGATAATAGTAACTATTTCATACAGTTGCTATATGTGCTGCATGCTCACTCATGTCTTGACTCTTTGTGACCCCATGGACTGTAGCCCATCATGCTCCTCTGTCCACGGTATTCTCCAGGTAATACTACTGAAGTAGACCTCCATTGCCTCCTCCAGGGGATCTTCCTAACCCAAGGATGAAATCTGAGTCTCCTGCATTGACAGGCAGATTCTTTACCACTGAGCCACATTTGCTATAGGAGGATTAAAAGCTGAAATAAATATACCACAGAACCTGGCACATACTAAGCACTCAGTGTTACTGCATTCTGCTTGAGTAAATTTTATAATCTTCTTTTATCTCAGCTATGTCCAGCAAAATACACCTAAGGCAATTTTTCCTTTTTGATTAATTTATCTATTAGAATCCATCTTTCAGTCTAATTAAAACAAGATTCAGTGTGAAGAAATCTGTGAAATAATGGGCCTCACACCTCAACTAAAAAACCACTGAATTCCACATAAACAGGCAATCTATCATGTTTCCCTGCATTTATAGAGTTATCAAACAAGTTGGTCATTTTGAAATTTCTGAAAAACTTTCCTTTACGAGCAATATTTTATTTGCAATTCCTTATCTACGTTCTCACACACTTTAAAAGAGCTGGAGATGAAAAAATAGTCTTATACATTTTTTGAGGTTTGCTTGGTTTCTTGCTGCTGCTGCTAAGTCGCTTCACTCGTGTCCAACTCTGTGCGACCCGAGATGACAGCCCACAAGGCTCACCCGTCCCTGGGATTCTCCAGGCAAGAACACTGGAGTGGGTTGTCATTTCCTTCTCCAGTGCATAAAAGTGAAAAGTGAAATTGAAGTCGCTCAGTCGTATCCGACTCCTAGCGACCCCATGGACTGCAGCCTACCAGGCTCCTCCGTCCATGGGATTTTCCAAGCAAGAGTACTGGAGTGGGGGTGTCATTGCCTTCTCTGAAACCAAAATTGAATGGATAAAGTGTTCCAAGTTTTTTTTTATACTTTCATATTTTGTGCCAGTTTAGGAAGAGTCTAGATAATACTAGCTATGTTCAAGAAATGCTAATCTGGTTGCAAAACTTTCAAATGATTAGCCTATGCACTTTTATGTTTTCTAAGAAAAATATGCATTTTTAATAACCTGACTTTTCAAATATGCTGTGGTAATACTTAACTCTATGAAGAAAGTAGGTTTTCCCTGGAACATGTTAAATTTAAATGAATCTTTATTATATACCTAATGAATGCTTCATGTGAAGTTTCTAGTATGGCTTACATTATGTAAGAGTAGCGTTTTCTAAAAATCAAGCCATAAAAATACAAGCAATTATCAAATTTCTGATGGTGATACTTTTAAAGCTTCAAAGCAATGGAAGAAATTACAAATGAAAATATGGATGTTTGCTTATACAAAAATTAAAACTTGAGTATAATAAAAACAAAACTGAAATGTCAATCACATCATCTTTCTCACTACATATGTATTATATACACGTGTATACATGTCATATGCATCTATATGAATGTATATATGAACACATATATGGGTGACTGAATGGATACTGCCTACTTTGTACAACAATGGCAAATAATGGTAAAAATAACTTGTAGTAAAATAATTGAAAGGGTCATAGTTGTTTGTTGAAAATATTGGTGATTATTCTTTCCATCTCTCTATGTTTGATTTATTTCAGAGTAAGAACACACTTATTTTTTTCAAAAACATGATAATAAATAGTTTTGCAACTACTGATTTATAGTTATACACAGTCTAAATAAACACTGACAGGGTTGGGGACTATAAATACTTTAGATTTTATAGCAATGTTTCACACTCTCTCTCTCCAGAAAAAAAAAAGAAAAAGATAGAAATCTCTGAAGAATACTCAGCCGGAAGTTGTACAGAAGAAACATTTGCTTTAAATAGAGTAATAAAATTAAAAATTAGAAGAAAATATTCTATAATATAGAATGAGCTTTGTTCTCTTACAGAGAAAACCTTAACCTCTTCAAGGCTGAGGGTAGCTGTTTTGCAAGGGATGCGTGACATATTGATGTAGTACATGAATGTTTCCACAAGGGGGCAGAAGAACAATACAGTTCGATATGTATATTTTTAAATTCCATGCTAGAATTTTTGCTCTGCAGCTTAATTTTACCAGCTACAAAATTATTACTATCAATACTCAAGCTGTAACATCTCAATGTGTTCATTCAACTACTTCAGATTTCATTCTAAAATATCCTGTATTATTGGTAAAACTTACAAAACATGACAACAGTAGAGATATACACATACATTGTTGTTCTTCAGTCAATAAGTTGTGTCCGACTCTTTGTGACCTCATGGATTGCAGCATGCCAGGCTCGTCTGTCCTCCACTATCTCCTGAAATCTGCTCAAACTCATGTCTGTTTAGTCAGTGATGCTATCCAACCATCTCATCCCGTCTCTCCCTCTTCTCCTGCCTTCAATCTTTCCCAGCATCAGGGTCTTTTCCAGTAAGCTGGCTCTTCACATCAGGTGGCCAAAGTATTGGAGCTTCAGCTTCAGCATCAGTCCTTGCAATGAATATTCAGGACTGATTTTCTTTAGGATTAACTTGTTGGATTTCCTTGCAGTCCAGGGGACTCTCAAGCCTTTTCTACAGTGTACCACAGTTCAAAAGCATCATTTTTTTTCAGCACTCAGCCTTCTTTATGGTACTCCCACATCCATACGTGACTACTGGAAAAACCATAGCTTGACTATACACACCTTTGTTGGCAAAGTGATGTATCTGCTTTTTAACAGCTGTCTAGTTGTGTCATAGCTTTCCTTCCAAGAAGCAAGCGTCTTTTAATTTTGTGGTATCATCTGCAGTGATTTTGGAGCCCAAGAAAAAGTCTGTCACAGTTTCCATTGTTTCTCCATCTATTTGCCATGAAGTGACAGTACTGGATACCATGATCTTAGTTTTTGAAGGTCAGCTCTTCACTCTCCTCTTTCACCCTCATCAAGAGCTCGAGTTTTTTCTCACTTTCTGCCACTAGAGTGGTATCATCTTCATAGCTGAAGTTGTTGATATTTCTCACATCAAGATTGATTTCAGTTTGCAATTCATCCAGCCTGGCATTTCCCATGATGTGCTATGCACGTAAGGAGCGTTGTCATACTCCTTTCCCCATTTTGATCCAGTCAGTCGTTCCATATCCAGTTCTAACCAGCAAACACATCCATAACTGAGCGTCATTTCTGCTTTGGCTCAGCCTCTTCATTCTTTTTGGAGCTATTTCTCCACTCTTACCCAATAGCATACTGAACACCTTCTGACCTTGTGCAGGGGGAGGGTGGCCCATCTTCTGGTATCATCTAGTTTTGCCTTTTCATACCATTCATTTGGTTCTCAGGGCAAGAATACTAGAGTGGTTTGCCATCCCCTCCTCCAGTGGACCATGATTTCTTCACTATGACCCATCCATCTTGGCCCTACATGGTATGACTCATAGCTTCATTGAGTTACACAAGCACCCTCATCACAACAAGACTATGATTCATGGAGGGGACACATCTGTATATTTTCTTTTTCCTGGACTTTTGAAAGCCACAGCTTTGATATACCCATATTTTTGCTTTTGTTTTGTTTTCTTTATTCATTAAGTAGTCTTTAAGAATGGGTCCTTCACCAATATATCTCAGAAAGGTACCATCAGAGTAGAAGAAATCAGATGGAAGCAAATAATCTTAGCATGTCTGACCTCTGAGAAGGCTTTAGTCATCACTTGGTCCAAATCTCTCATGTTATCAGTGGAGAAACTGGCATCCTGAAAATAACATGCCCAAATGCACATGGTATGTTAAAGTCAGAGGCAAGACTATAAGGCATATATCCTGAAAACCATATTAGTGTAGTAACAATCAGAAAATGCTTAAGGTTTGGTGGTATGAAGATGTCATCTAGAAGGGATAATAATTATGACCTCTCTTTCTGGGCCATATCTCAAAGGCCCAACTCTGTCATTGCAGTGTCAAGTGTCATGCATAGCATGACATAGGATAAAGTTTACATCTTAACTCCCACATACATGTCTTTTTGCCATTTCAGAGCCCAGATTCTCCAGATGGCCTTAGCAAAATCAATCATGATCCTTCTTAACTTGATCTGAGAGGAGCATCTCTCCTATGTCAAGACTACGGTAAAAGTGATCATTTCCTACTAAGTGCTATTCAACAGAGAGATACAGAGGCTCAAAATGATAAAGGACCTTAGAAATATTCTAGATGGAGATTTCACTAAACCAGCCACTAAATGGTGGACAGGCTGTTACCCAGTTTCTTTTCGTTGGCTTTGAGGCAGCAAGCTTAGCATGAATGCTAGCAGCCAGTAATAATATCCATATAGTCAAAGTTATAAAAATGTGCTGAGAAAATTGGTCGTGCACATATAACATGATTTAGAGTGCTTTTTCAATCATTAAAGCATTTTTATGAAAAAGCTGTAAAAGATACTTAATATTCGACGTTTTTAAAAAGATACTTAACATTCAACTTTTGTTATCAGTTCCCAGTCCTCACCTCAATACAGCCTTTGCTAACACATAAATACACTCACTGACTTTTGCTTGAGGGACAGATTATATGCTGAAACCCAACTTATAATGAAAATACTGTTTTATTGGGTCTTTGAACTTTCTTAGCATCAGCCTGCAGAGCCCCATCCTCCCCACAATTTTCCTTCTCCCTGCCAGTCACTCGTCCATACATCCAACCTTGGATGTTCTCAGATACACAGGTCACCAATTCCTCCACTCTCTGAGGAGTACAAGAGAAAAACCATCCCATTTTGGCATCCCATAATGACGATGCCAATACTCCTCTTTGAATACTATATATTCTTTTTTTCTTTCTTATTTTTCCAAATGAAGTAGTAGATGCATTTATCAGCCCCTTACTTTTCTTTCTATAGTTTTTTTTTTTTTATGCATTTGTATCCCTAAACATTATCTTGTTTAATTTTGCAGGCTCTGTTTTCTCCATATCCTCACTCCTCAGGGTGAAACCTGCAGTTGTGATATCCCTCCCATGTATGGGTCATTGCACCAAAGGTGTTTTGGCTAGACCACATTTCTGGCCCTCCTACCTGTCTTGATGTGGCATTTTCTTTATATCCTTAGTTGTAGAAAATCTGTTTTGTGAGTGTTCATGTCATTCTTAGACATGGTTGTTCTATAC
Organism: Nanger dama; assembly: GCA_917880005.1. Taxonomy (NCBI): domain Eukaryota; kingdom Metazoa; phylum Chordata; class Mammalia; order Artiodactyla; family Bovidae; genus Nanger; species Nanger dama. The sequence continues at coordinate 9,121,223 of CAKJTW010000060.1, forward strand.
ATAGCTGTAGTTCTCATGTGTCTATGAGAGGAAGTGAGCTCAGGATCTTTCTACTCTTCTAACTTGATCTGGGCCAAACTTGAGAATTATTCTGCCTGGTTTTCTACTGGCTTGTCTGTGAATTTTTAAATATAGCCCTCATATATTGCAGACACTAATCCACTGTCAGTTGTATGTGTTGCAATTTTTCCTTCTACTTTATTCTTTGTTTTTAGTTTTACTCATGGGTCTTGAAAGAACAGTGTGCTTAACCTTAATATGCTTGATTTTAAAACATTTTCTTTGTAGTGTTTTCTTTCTATATATTAAGATAGTTTTCTGCCCCCAAAGACTTAATGTTATTACCTTTCGTCACATGAAATATAGATATATCAGGAATTGATTTGTATTTCATTTCTGGTCTCTCTTTCCTGTACTGCTTGTCTATTTCTTTGAAAACATCCCAAGTATTTTAACTGCCATAGCTTCATAAAATCTCTTGAAATCTAGTGAGGCAACATCTTCCCACATCTTGGACTATTTTGGGGGTCATGATTTTCAAAACAGCTTTTACACAATAGCTTCTCAAGTTCCCCAAAAAGGAAAGGTATGGATTTTGACTTTAATTTTATTGTCTTTATTAACCAAATTAATTAACCAAAGAATTACAAGAAGAGATAAGAAAGCCTTCTTCAGCTATCAATGCAAAGAAATAGAGGAAAAGAACAGAATGGAAAAGACTAGAGATCTCTTCAAGAAAATTAGAGACACCAAGGGAATATTTCAAGCAAAGATGGGCTCGATAAAGGACAGAAATGGTATGGACCTAACAGAAGCAGAAGATATTAAGAAGAGGTGGCAAGAGTACACAGAAGAACTGTACAAAGAAGATCTTCACGACCCAGATAATCATGATGATGTGATCACTAATCTAGAGCCAGACATCTTGGAATGTGAAATCAAGTGAGCCTTAGAAAGCATCACTATGAACAAAGCTAGTGGAGGTGATGGAATTCCAGTTAAGCTGTTTCAAATCCTGAAAGATGATGCTATGAAAGTGCAGCACTCAATATGCCAGCAAATTTGGAAAACTCAGCAGTGGCCAGAGGACTGGAAAAGGTCAGTTTTCATTCCAATTTCAAAGAAAGGCAATGCCAAAGAATGCTCAAACTACCATACAATTGCACTCATCTCACATGCTAGTAGAGCAATGCTCAAAATTCTCCAAGCCAGGCTTCAGCAATATGTGAACCGTGAACTCCCTGATGTTCAAGCTGGTTTTAGAAAAGGCAGAGGAACCAGAGATCAAATTGCCAACATCTGCTGGATAATGGAAAAAGCAAGAGAGTTCCAGAAAAACATCTATTTCTGCTTTATTAACTATGCCAAAGCCTTTGACTGTGTGGATCATAGTAAATTGTGGACAATTCTGAAAGAGGTGTGAATACTAGACCACCTGACCTGCCTCTTGAGAAACCTGAATGCAAGTCAGGAAGCAACAGTGAGAACTGGACATGGAACAACAGACTGGTTCCAAATAGGAAAAGGAGTACATCAAGGCTGTATATTGTCCCTCTGCTTATTTAACTTATATGCAGAGTACATCATGAGAAACACTGGGCTGGAAGAAACACAAGCTGGAATCAAGATAGCTGGGAGAAATATCAATAACCTAAGATATGCAGATGACACCACTCTTATGGCAGAAAGTGAAGAGGAGCTAAAAACCTCTTGATGAAAGTGAAAGAGGAGAGTGAAAACGTTGGCTTAAAGCTCAACATTCAGAAAACGAAGATCATGGCATCCGGTCCCATCACTTCATGGGAAATAGATGGAGAAACAGTGGAAACAGTGTCAGACTTTATTTTGGGGGGCTACAAAATCACTGCAGATGGTGACTGCAGCCATGAAATTAAAGACCTTTACTCCTTGGAAGAAATGTTGTGACCAACCTAGATAGCATGTTCAAAAGCAGAGACATTACTTTGCTGACTAAGGTCCTTCTAGTCAAGGCTATGGTTTTTCCTGTGGTCATGTATGGATGTGAGAGTTGGACTGTGAAGAAGGCTGAGCACCGAAGAATCAATGCTTTTGAACTGTGATGTTGTAGAAGACTCTTGAGAGTCCCTTGAACTGCAAGGAGATCCAACCAGTGCATTCTGAAGGAGATCAACCCTGGGATTACTTTGGAAGGACTGATGCTAAAGCTGAAGCTCCAGTACTTTGGCCAACTGACGCGAAGAGTTGACTCATTGGAAGAGAGTCTGATGTAGGGAGAGTTTGGGGGCAGGAGAAGAAGGGGACGACAGAGGATGAGATAGCTGGATGGCATCACAGACTCGATGGACGTGAGTCTGAGTGAACTCCGAGAGATGGTAATGAACCAGGAGGCCTGGTGTGCTGTGATTCATGGGGTGACAAAGAGTCAGACATGACTGAGTGACTGAACTGAACTGAAGTATTAATCAAATGGGAACAATTTATATCTTTACAGTACAACTTATATCTTTATAATATCTTTACAAAGTTTTAGAGCTTTCTAATCCATAAACATTGTGCTTCTCACCATTTACTTAGATTTATTTAATGCTTTTCAGTAAAGGTAATACATTCTCTTCAAAAATCTTGCATAGTTTGGGGCAAGACAGTCCTGGGTAATCTATAATTGTTGATGATTTTATAACTAGTACCATGTTTATTTTCTAACTCTGAATAGCTGAAGGGTATAAATACTTTTTACGTGTATTGACCATGCACCCCAACACTTTGAAAAATCATATTAATTCCAACAAGTTATCTTCATATATTCTGGATTTTGTATATAAATCTTCCTATTGCAATTATTTGTGATAGCATTTTTTTCTAATCCTGAATTTTTTACTGCCTTACTGTACTGACTCAGAAATTGAAGTGAAAGTGAAAGTGCTAGTCTTTGAGTCATATCTGACTGTAGCCCACCAGGCTCCTCTATCCATGGAATTCTCCAAGCAAGAATACTGGAGTGCATAGCCATTCCCTGCTCCAGGGGATCTTCCCAACCCAGGTATCTAACCCAAGTCTTCTGCCTTACAAGCAGCCACTTTACTATCTGAGCCACCAGGGAAATCATACTCAAATATTTGTTGTTGATATTCAGTCGACTAGTTGTGTCTGACTCTTTGCAACCTCATGGACTACAGGATGCCAGGCTTCCCTGTCCTTAATCATCTCCCAGAGCTTGCTCAAACTCACATCCATTGAGTTTGTGATGCCATTCAACCATCTCATCCTCTGTCATCTCTTTCTGTTCCTGTTTTCAATCTTTACCTGCAGCAGGGTCTGTTCTAATGTGGCAGCTCTTCATATCAGGTGGCCAAAGTATTGGAATTTGAGCTTCAGCATCAGTTCTTCCAATGAATATTCAGGCTTGATTTCCTTTATGATTGAATGGTTGGATCTCCTTGCAGTCCAAAGGACTCTCAAGAGTCTTCTCCAACACCACAGTTCAAAAGCATCAATTCTTTGGTGTTCAGCCTTCTTTATGGTCCAGCTATCACATCCACGCATGACTACTGGAAAAAACCATAACTTTGACTAGACAGACCTTTGCTAGCAAAGTAATGTCTCTGCTTTTAAATATTCTGGTTAAGTTGGTCACAGATTTTCTTCCAAGGAGCAAGCATCTTATGATTTCATGGTTGCAGTCACAATCTGCAATGATTTTGGAGCCCAAGAAAAGACAGTCTCTCACTGTTTCCATTGTTTCCCTATCTATTTGTCATGAAGTGATGGGACCAGATGCCATGATCTTCTTTATTTTTTTTTTAATGTTTAATTTTAAGCCAGCTTTTCAAGCTCCTCTTTCACTTTCATCAAGGGGCACTTCAGTTCTTCACCCATAAGGGTGGTGCCATCTGCTTTTCTGAGGTTATTGGTATTTCTCCCAGCAATCTTGATTATAGCTTGTGATTCCATCAGTCCAGCATTTCTGATGATGTACTCTGCATATAAGTAAATAAGCAGGATGACAATATACAGCCTTGAAGTGAAGTGAAGTTGCTCAGTCAGTCCAACTCCTTGCAACCCTGTGGACTGTAGCCTACTAGGTTTCTCTGTCCATGGGATTCTCCAGGCAAGAGTATTGGAGTGGGTTGCCATTTCTCCTTTTCCTATTTGGAACCAGTCTGTTGTTCTGTGTCTGGTTCTAACCGTTCCTTCTTGACCTGCATGCAGATTTCTCAGGAGTCAGGTCAGGTGGTCTGGTATTCCCATCTCTTTAAGAATTTTCCACAGTTTGTTGTGATCCACACAGTCTATGGGAATAATTCCCTTAGAAGAAAATGGAGTAGCCATCATGGTCAACAAAAGAGTCGGAAATGCAGTACTTAAACACAATCTCAAAAATGACAGAATGAACTCTGTTAGTTTCCAAAGCAAACTACTCAATATCACAGTTATCTAAGCCTATGCCCCGACTAGTAACACTGAAGAAGCTGAGACTGAATGGTTCTATGAAGACCTACAAGACCTGTGAGAACTAACACCTAAAAAGATGTCCTTTCATTATAGGGGACTGGAATATAAAAGTAGAAAGTCAAGAAACACCTGGAGTAACAGGCAAATTTGGCCTTGGAGTACAGAATGAAGCAGGGCAAAGGCTAACAGAGTTCTGCCAAGAGAATGCACTGGTCATAGCAAACACCGTCTTCTAACAACACAAGAGAAGACTCTACACATGGACATCACCAGATGCTCAACAACAAAATCAGATTGATTATATCCTTTGCAGCCAAAGAAGGAGAAGCTCTATATAATCCAGCAAAAACAAGACCAAGAGTGGACTGTGGCTCAGATCATTAACTCCTTATTGCCGAATTCAGACTTAAATTGAAGAAAGTGGGAAAAACCACTAGACCATTCTGATATGACCTAAATCAAATCCCTTATGATTATACAGTGGAAAAGAGAAGCAGATTTAAGGGAATAGATCTGATAGACAGAGTGCCTGATAAACTATGGACAGAGGTTCGAGACATTGTACAGGAGACAGGGAGCAAGACCATCCCTAATAAAAGGAAATGCAAAGAAGCAAAATGGCTTTCTGAGGAGGCCTTAAAAATAGCTGTGAAAAGATGAGAAGCAAAAAATAAAGGAGGAAAGAAAAGGTATACCCATTTTAAAACAGAGTTCCAAAGAATAGCGAGGAGAGATAAGAAAGCCTTCCTCAGCGATCAATGCAAAGAAATAGAGGAAAACAATGGAATGAAAAAGACTAGAGATCTCTTCAAGAAAATTAGAGATACCAAGGGAACATTTCATGCAAACATGGGATCTGAAATGGACAGAAATGGTATGGAGCTAACAGAAGCAGAATATATTAAGAAGAGGTGGCCAGAATACACAGAACTGTACAAAAAAATGTCTTCACGACCCAAATAATCATGAAGGTGTGATAATTCACACTCACCTAGAGCCAGATATCCTGGAATGTGAAGTCAGGTGGGCCTTAGGAAGCATCAGTACAAGCAAAGCCAGTGGAGATGATGGAATTCCAGTTGAGCTATTTCAAATGTTAAAAGATGATGCTATGAAAGTGTGGATCTCAATATGTCAGCAAATTTAGAAAACACAGCAGTGGGCACAGGACTGGGAAAGGTCAGTTTTCATTCCAATCCCAAAGAAAGGTAATGCCAAAGAATGCTCAAACTACCACACAATTGCACTTATCTCACACACTAGCAAAGTAATACTCAAAATTCTCAAAGCCACGCTTCAGCAATATGTGAACTGTGAACTTCCAGATGTTCAAGCTGTTGTAGAAAAGGCAGGGGAACCAGAGATAAAATTGTCAACATCTGCTGGATCATTGAAAAACAATAGAGTTCCAGAAAACAAAAACAAAAACAAAAACATCTGTTTCTGCTTTATTGACTATGCCAAAGCCTTTGACTGTGTGGATCACAATAAACTGTGGGAAATTCTGAGAGATGGGAATACCAGACCACCTGACCTGCCTCTTGAGAAACCTGTTTACAGGTCAGAAATAACAGAACTGGGCATGGAACAATAGACTGGCTCCAAATAAGAAAAGGAGTATGTCAAGGCTGTATTGTCACTCTGCTTATTTAACTTATATGCAGAGTACATCATGAGAAACACTTGGCTGGAGGAAGCACAAGCTGGAATCAAGATTGCCGGGAGAAATATCAATAACCTCAGATATGCAGATGACTCCACCCTTATGGCAGAAAGTGAAGAGGAACTAAAAAGCCTTTTGATGAAAGTGAAAGAGGAGAGTGAAAAAGTTGGCTTAAAGCTCAACATTCAGAAAACGAAGATCATGGCATCTGGTCCCATCACTTCATGGCAAGTAGATGGGGAAACAGTGGAAACAGTGGCTGACATTATTTTTCTGGGCTCCAAAATCACTGCAGCTGGTGACTGCAGCCATGAAATTAAAAGACGCTTGCTGCTTGGAAGGAAAGTTATGAACAATCTAGACAGCATATTAAAAGCAGAGATATTATTTTGCCAAAAAAGGTCCATTTAGTCAAGGCTATGGTTTTTCCAGTGGTCATGTATGGATGTTAGAGTTGGAGTATAAAGAAAGCTGAGTGCTGAAGAATTGATGCTTTTGAACTGTGGTGTTGGAGAAGACTCTTGAGAGTTCCTTGGCCTGCAAGGAGATCCAATCAGTCCATCCTAAAGGAGATTAGTCCTGGTTCATTGGAGGGACTTATGTTGATGCTGAAACTCCAGTACTTTGGCTACCTGATGTGGAGAGCTGAGTCATTTGAAAAGACCCTTATACTGGAAAACATTGATGGCAGGAGGAGAACGGGATGACAGAGGATGAGATTGTTAGATGGCATTACCGACACAATGGACATGGGTTTGGGTTGACTCCGGGGGTTGGTAATAGACAGGGAGGCCTGGTGTGCTGTGTTCAAGAGTTGGACATGACTGAGTGACTGAACTGAACTGAATACAGTCAAAATTTTGGCACAATCAATAATGCAGAATTAAATGTTTCTCTGGATCTCTCCTCCTGCTTTTATGATCCAACAGATGTTGGAAATTTGATCTCTTGTTCTTCTGTCTTTTCTAAATCCCATTCGAACATCGGAAGTTCTCAGTTCACATGCTGTTGAAGCCTAGCTTGGATAATTTTGAGCATTACTTTGCTAGCATGTGAGATCAGTGCAATTGTGTGGGAGCCTGAGCATTCTTTGGCACTGAAATGAAGACTGACCTTTTCCAGTCCTTTGGTCACTGCTGAGTTTTCCAAATTTACTTGCATATTGAGTGCAGTACTTTCATAGCATCATCATTTAGGATTTTAAATAGCTCAGCTGGAATTTCATCACCTCCTTTAGGTTTATTCATAGTGATGCTTTCTAAGGCCCACTTGACTTCGCATTCCAGGATGTCTGACTCTAGGTGAGTGACCCACACCATCGTGGTTCTCTGGGTCATTAAGATATTTTTTTATATAGTTCAGATGTTAGTTACAGTGTTAAATAGAAGCAGTAATAGTGGGGAACCTTTTGACATTCTGGATTTTAAATGGAAATTTTTATGACTTCACTCTTAAGTATGATACTTTCTGTGATTCTTTCATAGGTACCTTTTTTCAGGCTAACAAAGATCTCCTCTATTCTTACTTTGCTAAAGTTTTCTTTTTAATAATGTATCAATATTGTAGTTTATCAACCTTTTTGTCTGTAGTATGGAGATTGTCATGTTATTTTTGTCTTTAATAAGTAAACATGGTAAGTTAATTGATTTCTGAGTGTAAGATCATCCTCATGTTCCTGGGGTAAACCTAGTTTTGTCATTTAAGAAATACTGCTGGATTCATTTTGCTACCATTTTGTTAATGATCACTGCATCTATGTTCACAAGAATTTTGTCCTTTAATTTTCCTTATTACACCATCCTTGCTCACTTTTGGTCTTAAAGTTTTCTTGGTTTGATTATATGAGTTGAAAATTCTTTTTCTATAATTGAGGGGTTCATGTGAAATTGTTAATTATTCCTTGTTTCTTTCAAAGAAGTGTGGATAAAACTAACACTAGTACACACGTCAAAGAGTTTCTCTATGATATTTTCCCTAGAGGAGACATTGAGGTTTAATTGTAATGATCATAATTTTCTTTTTCTGTCTCACATATAGGGTTATCATCACCATCTTTCTAAATTCCATATATATGCGTAGTATAATGCATTGGTGTTTTTCTTTCTAGCTTACTTCACTATATGGTATTTTATTTTCTATTTTATTGTCTGAAGTTCTTAGAAATACAATCATGCTATTTCTCATGTCAGTTGACTCTCATGTTAGATTGATTCCTTGTGGTTTTGGAATTCAGAAAAAAAAAGGAAAAGCAGCCAAGAAGTAATGATACAGGTATAAAGCAGAGTCCTAGTTCCTTCTGAAGATAAAAAAAAAAAAAAATAACACTAGGACATATATCTTTGAGTTGTTCTACATACTTGACTTGCCTCTTGAGAAACCTATATGCAGGTCAGGAATCAACAGTGAGAACTGGACTTGAAACAACAGACTGGTTCCAAATAAGAAAAGGAGTACGTCAAGGCTGTTTATTGTCACCCTGCTTATTTAACTTCTATGCAGAGTACATCATGAGAAACACTGGGCTGGAAGAAGCACAAGCTGGAATCAAGATTGCTGGGAGAAATATTAATAACCTCAGATATGCAAATGACACCACCTTTATGGCAGAAAGTAAGGAGGAACTAAAAAGCCTCTAGATGAAACTGAAAGAGGAGAGTGAAAAAGTTGACTTAAAATTCAACATTCAGAAAATTAAGATCATGGCATCTGGTCCCATTATTTCATAGGAAATAGATGGGGAAACAGTGGAAACAATGTCAGACTTTATTTTTGGGGGCTCCAAAATCACTGCAGATGGTGACTGCAGCTATGAAATTAAAAGACTCTTACTCCTTGGAAGAAAAGTTATGACCAACTTAGACAGCATATTGAAAAGCAGAGACATTATTTTGCCAACAAAGGTCCATTTTGTCAAGGCTATGGTTATTCCAGTGGTCATGTATGGATGTGAGAGTTGGACTGTGAAGAAAGTTGAGCACTGAAGAATTGATTCTTTTGAACTGTGGTGTTGGAGAAGACTCTTGAGAGTCCGTTGGACTGCAAGGAGATCCAACCAGTCCATTCTGAAGGAGATCAGCCCTGGGATTTCTTTGGAAGGAATGATGCTAAAGCTGAAACTCCAGTACTTTGGCCACCTTATGTGAAGTGTTGACTCACTGGAAAAGACTCTGATGCTGGGAGGGATTGGGGGCTAGAGGAGAAGGGGACAACTGAGGATGAGATGGCTGGATGGCATCATTGACTCGATGGACATGAGTTTGAGTGAACTCCAGGAGTTGGTAATGAACAGGGAGGCCTGGCGTGCTGCAATTCATGGGGTCAAAATAGTCGGACACGACTGAGTGACTGAACTGAACCAAACAGAACCGAACAGGAACTAAGACTGCCGTCCAAGTGGAGGATGGTAACTTCAGACTGAACACAAGCACTAGACTGCACACTGCTTGGAACCATAAAGGTTGATAATTGACATTCCTGGAATACCACACTGTTAAGCCACCATCAACCAGAAGGAGGTCACACACTCTGCAGCCATCATCCCAAATTTGCTTTTCAAAACTCTTCCCTGAAAACCACTGGGTAACTTGTGTCTTTTGAACATGAGCCACCTGTACTTCCTGCTTGCCCCTTGCACTAAACCTTTTTCTGCTCCTAACTGTGATGTTTTGGTTTGTTTGGCCTCACTGTGCTTTGGTCATGTGAACTTGTGCTTGACAACAGTGTGAGATTATTAAAACCCAAGCTTCTTGTTTAAGGATATTAGCCATGATCTTTTTCCCTTTGGCCTCTAAGATATTCCCTAATTTTTCCAAGCTCAGTCATACCTTTAAAAGGATGTTTTCTTTGTTTCTGTTGACTTTTCTGATGGAGCATTATTTGGTTATACTAATAAATATCTATAGGAGACAACCAGTGAGACTTTCCTTACAGTTATTCCTCAGGAATGACAAATACATTGAGATAAATTTGTGCTACACACAGGAAAAACAAACATTAATAGGACACTCCTAACTGCATTTTATCTTATAACCGTCTTTCCCCCATGATGATAAAGAGTCTATTATCACTGCTAAGAATTCAAGAATGTGAGTCTGCACAATGTCTGAAATTTCCAAAAGTTAACCTTGACATACAGATAGAGAATCAAAAAAATCAGAGCAATTCTACCTTATTTTTAGCCTTACTGAGATAAGTTCATACCTTCCAAAAATCTTCTGTTTCAATCATGTATCTCATATATTAATATATATCAAGTGGGGAATGGCTGTGGCAAATCATAATACGAGACAGGGAAGAGGATAATCTAAGGTGGACACATTTCCAAAAGTCAGATTTAAACTTCTATAACCAACAGTACATCAAATATTTCTAAGAAATCCTCTGTGTTGCTTTTAAAAGATCTGTAGAGACTACTTACTATTGTTTTATAATGTTCCTTAATTACTTATAGTTATCTACTCAATAGAGATGCACCGTGCATTTTCTTATTCTGAAAGCAATCTGTTTTTGCCATAAGCCATACACAGTATTTTTCATATACCTAGTAAATATGTCAGGTGCTGCAAATTAATGTTATTAGAATCCATTCTGGGGAATATTTCCTAAAATATGGTGGTTGGAGGTGGGACACAATTGTATTTTATTTCTCATTGGCATATATTTGAAATGTAAAATACTGATTCATAAATGATGGCCCTTCAGATGTTTTATTGCTTTATTGCTTTTTAGCAAAATTTAGCCCCCATAATTGTCACTGACTCAATTAATACTGTATATTTTGAAAATTAGGTGTTCATTATTTCCATTGTGCAAAAGTGGGGGTGGGTAAAGGAAGACAGAAGAGGAAATGAGAGGCTTATTGAGGATAAGGGGGAAATTTACAAACTGTGAACAAGGTCAGGAATTGTGCTTTATACTTTTACATATGTTTTATTCTGATTTCCACAGCAATCTTGTGATTCAAAGGACTTTGGCCTCTGAGGGAGAGGGAGAGGGTGGGATGATTTGGGGGAATGGCATTGAAACATGTAGACTATCATGTAAGAAACGAAGTGCCAGTCTATGTTCAATACAGGATACAGGATGCTTGGGGCTAGTGCACAGGGATGATCCAGAGAGATGATAGGGGTTTGAGGTGAGAGGGGGTTTCAGGATTGGGAGCTCGTGTACACCCGTGGCTGATTCATGTCAATGTATGGCAAAACCAATACAGTATTGTAAAGTAGAATTAAGTAAAAATAAAATTTAAAAAATTTAAAAAAAAATTCTTGTTTTACAGATGATGAAAAGAAGTACAAAATAACATAAGTGACATACCTCAGTTCATATTTTTAATAGGTAGCATGTTCTCTGTCTTTGAGAATACAGTGTTTTGTTTTTTTGTTTTTGTTTTTGTTTTTATGACACCATAGCTGTACCCCATTCTACCAAACACTGGACTCAGTGCAGATTCACAGTACTTTGTACCAAGTATATACAGTTCAGCAACAAACACTATTAAGTGGGAAGGGATTGGGGATGACTGCTAATACTTACAGCACAGGCTGTACACTGGAAGCCAGAGGTGAGGCCTGGCCTTCAGATAATTCAACGAGATCCATTAAGTATCCCATGATATTCTTTAACAACTGAACAATGTATATTTGTTGAAAATAAATAATCGTATTTTACCAGTTTTCTAGGGTGGTTGCACCAAATTATCACAACTGGGTAGCTTACAACAACAAAGAAATTATTGTCTCACAAATCTGGAGGATAGAGATGTGAAATTAAGATGTAGGCAGGGCCATGTTCCCTCTGAAGGCTCTAGGGGAGAATTCTCCATCGCTTTTTTCTAGCTTTCAGTGGCATCCAGCAATCTTTGGCACTCCTTGGCTTAGTACTGTTACTCCAGCTTCTGCCTCCATTTTTATGTTTTTTTTTTTTCCCTTGTGTCTCTATGTCCAAATCTCCCTCTGTTAAAATGCCTTTAGGATTTAAGGTTATATTCTGAGGTCCTGAGCAAATATGAATTTTGAGGAGACATTATTTAACCCCTATACCAATCAACAGAAGTATTTTAATATTAACCACAAATTCAACATACTGTTCACTTCAGTTCAGTCACTCAGTCGTGTCTGACTCTTTGCGACCCCATGGACTGCAGCACACCAGGCCTCCCTGTCCATTGCCAACTCCTGAAGTTTACTCAAACTCATGTCCAATGAGTCAGTTATGCCATTCAACCATCTCATCCTCTGTTATCCCCTTCTGTTCCTGCCTTCAATATTTCTCAGCATCAGGGTCTTTTCCAGTGAGTCAGTTCTTTGCATCAGGTGGCCAAAGTATTGGAGTTTCAGCTTCAGCATCAGTCCTTTCAATTCAGTCCTTTCCATTCAGGACTGATTTCATTTAGGATGGACTGGTTGGATCTCCTTGCAGTCCAAGGGACTCTCAAGAGTCTTCTCCAATACCACAGTTCAAAAGCATCAATTCTTCAGCATTTACCTTTCTTTACAGACCAACTCTCACATCCATACATGATTACTGGAAAAACCATAGCTTTAACTAGATGGACCTTTGTTGGCAAAGTAATGTCTCTGCTAAATATTGTTACTCTCTACTATTATTACTAGCTGATTATGTTGCCTTTAATTTGTTTTACACAGAAAAGTACATGTGCACATCATTTCACCTAATTCTCATAATAACTCTATCAATAGGCAGGGTAAGTAATATTGTTACACATTGTATAGATAAAAATTCTGAAATGTGAAGTAAATAAACTTGCTAAAGATTAAATATGTGATAATTCAGGGAAAGACACTTTAATCCAAGCAGGATAGGAGAGAAGAGTAAATATGAGCAGATATGTAATGAATATGATTGAGCTGTGAGACTTCAGTGGAAATCCATGTTAAAACCACCAGCAAGGTAGGACCAGAAGTATCACACACTTCAGCTAGGCCCAGGGTGTGTATCTTTCAAGGCAGACAGCAATTTAAAGATTGTCTGGGGGCACTTTACCCTACTCTGGGCTAACTATTTGGGTAGGTGGATATCTACATAGGCACTAATAAATATGTTTATTTCTCATCCATTCTTGTGGTACTACTCATTTGACATTTAGCACACAAAGCAGGGCTTCCTTGGTGGCTCAGAGGGTAAAGAATATGCCTTCAGTGTGGAAGACACAGGTTTGATCCCTGGGTTGGGTAGATCTCCTGGAGAAGAAGTGGGCATCCCACTCTAGTATTCTTGTCTGGAGAATCCCATGGACAGAGGAGCCCGGTGGGCTATAAACCATGGGGTCACAAAGAGTCAGACATGACTGAACGACTAACACACATGCAAAGTGAAGGGGAGAGTATTACATCCCATTTCAGAATTATTTTCTCCAGATTTTTTCTGTATCTTTTCTCCTCTCTTAGGCTGTAAACTGATTGAGGGCATAGGCATAGTCTTAAAATGACATCTTCTATAATATTTAACCTACTAGTCATTTATTCATTCAGATATACATATAGTGCTTAATTATTAGTAAACAGTAACTTATTACACTTGCCTAATTCTGTAAGCATTTGTAAACCTCACTTGTGTATATTGTAGTATATAATTTGCATTATTCATTTATTAATTTATTCAATTCATTAATTTAAATTGGTGGGGAAGAATGGGATTTAATACCCTTCCCTTCTCTTTTCAAGATTTTGCCTCACTTGATGGTCATTAAAATGGTTTCCTATAGGTACTGCCTCTGAAAATAAAAAATGATCCTATAGATGATTGATGGAAGTCAGAAAGAACTAAAATGATAATATGGATATGCAAACTAAAACATCTCATAGCCTGCAGTAGATTTTGACTGCTTATTTATGAAACCCTGAAACGTGGGGTCTATAATGAAACTGCTGCTAGATCCTGAGTTGTAACATCTGTCACAGAGGGTGATGGTACGAGACTAAATGATAAATTGTTAAGGTCAAGCTACAATCAATATGCAAACATTCAATATAGAAATGTATGACTTATGCACACCAACAGCAATAGATTAAAATATTATGGATTCAATCATTTTTTCCTCCCAACGGAGGCCATCTTTAAGATAAATGGTGCAAATAACTTTATTATAAGGTCATATCTGGTTTTATTTATTTAGACTGAAAGGTAGGACAAGCAACTCACTTTTTTAAAAAGGAAAAACCTCTTGACTGTTTTTGTCTTAGTCATTATGCATACCTCAATTTAGCAACTGAGGAGAATTCTGATAACTCAGAATTATATATATTTTAATTATAAAGTATGGTTTTCATATACTGTTCGTCATGTTTCTCCTCTGAATTATTTGCCTTCCAACTGCACCCATTTAGACTGTCATCAGTTTTTTTAACAGTAACATTCTAGATTGCCTTCTCTATATTTAGTCCCTTCTGATCCATGTTGCACCCCCCACAGACATGTATTGCATGTATCTTCCCTTCAGGTCCAATGTGAGAATTGCCCAGTCTGATGGCAGAGCTTGGCTGATCTGTGTTCCCAGGTATTAGCAAGATTAGTCAGTGTTCTTCAGAGAAATCAGTACAAATGTAGATTCATTATAGAAATTGGCTCAAACAGTTATAGAGGCCAAGAATTCTCACTGTCAGCCATTTGCAAGCTGGAGAACCAGGAGGCCAGTGGTATAATTCAGTCTGAGTCCAAAGGCCTGAGAACCAAAGGAGACAATAATAAAACTCCCAGTCCAAGGCCAACAGTCTGACAATGGTGTAAGTCCCAGAGTTTGAAGATCTGAAAACCAGGAGCTCTAGGGTCTGATGGTAAAAGAAGATGGATGTTCCAGCTGAAGAAGAGAGGACAATTTCATTCTTCCTCTACCATTTTTTTTTTTCTATTCAGGCCCTTAATAGATTGAATGGTGCTGGCTCACATTGGCAAAGTAGACTTTCTTTACTCAGTCTACTTATTCAAATACTGATCTCTTCTGGAAACACTTTCATAGATGCACCCAGAAATAATGTCTTATCAGCTCTTTGGGCATAATTCAGCTCAGTCAGGTTGACAAACAAAATTAACCATCATGACATTCAAATACTTAAACTGGAGTTCTATAGACAAAGCATCCTCACTTGTCTTATAAGCAGCTAGAATTTGTGGGAATTTCAGTAAAGATAGAAGTGGTGCCCCTTGTAACCGAAACTACTGAGAGGGAATTTAGGGAAAGACTATAGGCATGTAGGTATCTAGTTTACCAAATCATTCTTTAGTCTAGAGGTATCCAACATGACCTTTAGCCTCAGATACATCTGGCTTATTTCTCAGCTTTTCCATTTAATATCTGAGTGATTAAAAATATTTCTTAATCTCTCTGAGTCTCACTTCCATTGTATATACAATGGAGCTAAAAATCCCAACATAATGGAGTTATAAAGTTTATAGCAGATCACTGGCTTACAAGCTTCTTGACCCTGGACAAGTGCCTTTTTCTCTCTGAGCATAAGTGGGCTGATATGGAAAATGCTGATAGCAATATCTTGATTAATATACTGTTATAATGATTAGGTTTATATTCTTTCTGGTGGCTTAAATATGGTTCTTATACAATTCAACAAATATTTGCTGAGCACCCCCCATGCTGCTATTACTGCTGCTAAGTCGCTTCAGTCGTGTCCAACTCTATGCAACCCCATAGACGGCAGCCCACCAGGTTCACCCTTCCCTGGCTCACCCTCCAGGCAAGAACACTGGAGTGGGTTGCCATTTCTTTCTCCAGTGCATGAAAGTGAAAAGTGAAAGTGAAGTCACTCAGTCATTTCTTACTCTTAGTGACCCCATGGTCTGCAGCCTACCAGGCTCCTCTGTCCATGGGATTTTCCAGGCAAGAGTACTAGAGTGGGGTGCGATTGCTTTCTCCAGAGCACCCTCCATAGGTTCACACAAAGCATTTAACAGGAACTGTGCCATGGTCAATGCTCAGTGAATGTTAGCTATGTGACCATGGTTATCCCTAGGACAAGCTGCAGCCTTGCTCCCTCCCACACAGGCAAGTGGTTAAAGTACCAGAGAGCCACCTTATACTAGCAGGCCTCCCTGAGCTCACCTACATTAACAACTTCCTGGAGGGATCACTGTGCTTCTGAGAAATGATTTGCAAAAGAAACGGACTTATTTTTAGAAGCATTTCCTGGTAAGGTAGCCAATACAGCATTTAGGAAATGTTACTTTCCTTTTCTTCAAACTATGATGGATTTACATAAGTTACTGAAACTCCAGAAATGTGTTGTTTGCACTAAATCGACACCAGAGGGAAAAGTTGCTATTTTCCTAGTGACTTGAATATTAATACATGACATATGTCCAGTGCCAGTATCTCTTACATTTCTAAGATTTGTTCCAATTTTTAATGAACCATAAGTTTAAAAGACATGCAATTTTTAAAATAAGTCTTCTCCATATGATTACTTGTCTTAAAGCTACAAACAAATTTAGAGAGAAAGGCAGATACAATATCCATTTCTTTTATATGTTTAAAACACTAAAACTGCACACAGGACATTGGAGCTTTTATCAAGCCCTGGCTGTCAGAATATCTATTTGTTACATGTCAGGGAAATAGTGTTTTGCTCCAGGTATGGTGTGTTGTTTTGTCTTTACTTCCATTGCAAAAAGAAAGTGTTTTAATATTTTTATTTTTAGAATTTCAGGAACACAATTCCCACTGCTATTCATTATGGTCTGTGAGTATTTACTTTCATTGAGCATCCATACTTTTCTCTTGTGCTAGATGATGCAAATAAACATAAACATGAGCTGAAGAAAACCAAAATTAGATAAAGGAAATAATTGAGCCAAAACAAATCCTTCAGTGATACATAAATAAGACATTTCTAAAAGAACTGACTTTTCGATTACGCACAGTACAAATTTGCAAGACACTCTACCTGTCTGTGTGTGGGTGTGCACATGTGTGTACGTCTATCTACCATCTACTTGTCTATTCACTTTAACTTAATGAATAAATAAAACATAAGCAGAAGAGAGGACAAGACTGCTGAACCTCAAGCAAAATTTAATTAGTAGGATGTCACTTTCCTTGGGCAACTTTAATTTTTAAATTACCTCTTTAAGGTGACCAGTAAGACTTTGTGAAGTTTACATAAGCCTCTGAGATAAGAAACAAGTTAAGTGAAACTATTTAGAAGGTAATTATTTTGGAGACAAGGATCCCCCAAGGAAATGTGATCTCTATGGATTTATAAGCCTATGTCTCCTCTCCTTTTTTCATTGCCATTATTTTTTGGATGTCAATCTTTTTGCATAAACAAATAATGAACTTTTATCCCAGACCAATTCTATGCAATAAAATATAGTAAACACCTACTATATACCAGCCATTGGTAATTTGAAAGTGAAAAAGACAGTTTCTCATTCTCATGATCTAGGTGTACAGATTACAAACACATGACATCTTTTAAGAAAAAGAGTAACATCCTTGGTGGTTCAGCACTAAAGAATCCACCTAAAAGCAGGAGATACAGGTTTTATCCCTGGATCAGGAAGATCACCTGGAGAAGGAAATGGTAACCCACTCCAGTATTCTTGCTTGGGAAATCCCATGGACAGAGGAGCCTCACTGGCTAGAGTCCATGGGGTCGCAAAGAGTTGGACACAACTTAATGACTAAACAACAACAAAAACATGGTCATAGGTTTAGAAAGATTACTAGAATGACATTATGTGCTGTGCTATGCTTAGTCACTCAATCGTGTTGGACTCTTTGTAACCCCATGGACTGTACCCTGCCAGGCTCCTCTGTCCATGGGATTCTCCACCCAAGAATACTGGAGTGGGTTGCCATGCCCTCCTCCAGGGAATCTTCCCAACCCGGGGTTTGAACCCAGGTATCACACATTGCAGGCAGGGATTCTTTATCATCTGAGCCACGAAGGAAGCCAGAATGATAATATGCAGAAGGGATCTGAAGGGAGAAAATATTGGAAGCTGGTTATCTATTATGCTTCTGTACTTGCTGTCTTAGAACAGCACTTCAGGATCTATTCTGTCCTATGATCACTTTCATAACATATAGAGACTCAGAGCAAATCATTTTGTCCATCTCCCACACATATTAAAAAACTTAAGCATTAACATAGTATCTAGCAGCCTAAGGCCACATCCCTAGCATGACACCAGCCCTCTTAACAGTGTCTACCTGATAAAAGTCAAGGCTGCCAAAAGAATGTACCATTTGTTCCAGCCAACATCTGAACATAGAGCCTCTGTCTCCCAGGCCCTGTGGGAGGAGAGAAGCCTAGTTTTAATAAGCACCACTTAGCAAAAATGACATATGTTCCCCAGGGACCAACCCTTGCTTCCACCTTTTGTAAATTCCCACTTCCTTCACTCTCCAAAAGCCCCTGCCATCCCTCTTCTCTCTTTACTTCTTCTCCCTTTAAAACACCCTGTAATATCAGCACAAATGGAAGTTGAATTCTGTTCATGTTGGACCTTCCTACTTTCAAAAGTATGTTACTGCTTAAGTATCTGTCCTTACCGCTTTCACTAGCGTCCAGCTTTGCTCTATCCTTGAAACTAATTTGAAATACATTTCCATAAAAACCATCCTTGCTGGCACTGATGTCATTCTTTTACGTTTTATCCTCTTTAGGCTACCTTTACCAACTCCCATAAATTAAAATTTAATCTACCAACAGAATAGTGGGACGGGAGCCTGTGGTGGAAGATGGCATGTAAGAGTGGGGCAACAGTATTAGTAAAGTTCATGCTTAAATGGAAATTTTTAACTTATATATTCTTTAATCTTATAACAAATGAGACAGATGACATGTAATCAAATTCCTACCTTGCCAATTCAAGTTTACATTGCTAACAGAGGCCCTCCTTATACAGAATTAATATATGTCACACAGGTAAACTATGCAGCATGTACCTACGAAAGTTAGCATGGGAATCCCAGCAATAGGAACGCAACTCCTTGTTGCTCAGTAACACTAGGGCACTGGGGTACCATGTTGTACAGTGACATCAAGCCAAACCCTTGAAGTAAGATTTCAATTCCTCACCTAAAGAAATTCATTATGTATATTTCCCCCTAATTTCTACTTTAGTTTTTGTCAACACTTTGACACGTAGTATTTTTATTATCATTCCCATTTAAGTATTTTACTATTTCTCTTGTTTATACTTATAAATTCAAATGTTACTTTTTAATATATCTTTCCAGAGAGAAGTTACCTGCCATGAGATGACTGTTACATAAATCATTAAAACAGCTTCCTTCCCTATTTCATATCACATGTTTTCCCTAAGTATGGACTTACAGAAGAGTTCAGTTTGGAATTCAAAAAGATTTGGGACCTTTAAAATGTGTGATCTCTGGCTGGTTTCTTCACCTCTCTGAACCTCAATTTCCTAATTTATGAAATGGAACCCTTAACAAAAGTTTATGATTTAATAACTGCAATAAAATGTTCAAATATTAATGATTATTTCAACATCCAACACATTGAATGTTGAATTTTTGCAGACACCATTCTTAGCATTAAACCTAGATTCATTCACTTCATTAAACATGTTCAGTCACTGTCATATCCAACTCTTTGCAGCCCCATAGACTGCTGCACACCAGGCCTCCCCATCCTTCACCATTTCCCAGAGTTTGCTCGAACTCATGTCCATTGAGTCAGTGAAGAAATAACAATAATCTCATCCTCTGTCATTCCCTTCTCCTCCTGCCCTCAATCTTTCCCAGCATCAGGGTCTCTTCCAATGAGCTGGCTCTTCACATCAGGGGGTCAAAGTATTGGAGCTTCAGCTTCAGCATCAGTTCTTCCCACGAATACTCAGGGTCGATGTCCTTTAGGATTGACTGGTTTGATCTCCTTGGCCAGAGATATTCAATTGTTAAAACATGTCAGACTGCACATTTGCTTAAAACTTTGAAATAGCTCTCTCTATTTTTTTCTGAATAAAATTTAAAACTATACTCCTAATACACGAGCTCTTCCATGATCAGCCTTCTGGCTACTTCTCTAAACTCATATTCTACCATATACTGACTATATTAGTGATGAAATAGCTCCCTGGTTGGTATCTCTAACACTAACCCAATCCTAACTGAATCCAAACATGTCATGCATGGTATTCTGGTGCACTTGGGGTTTTCTCTAACTAAAGCATTCTGTTCTGTCTCCAAATATCTGCATGGCTTATACCCTCACTTCCTTCAGGTCTTGGCTCATATATCACCATATAAGAAAAAGATCACTGCATACAAAATAGCAACCACTCTCCTCCTACTAAAGTATTTATCATATAAATTAACTCCTTTATTAATTAAGAACATTGGGAAAAAAAACTTCTAATCCATTCTGTTTAATAGGTGATCTAATAATGTAATCCCTGGCATTTTGGGTGTTTTCCAATAGCTAGGCATAATGCTAAGCACCTTATATACATATCAACCATTGTGAAAGCATATTAGATAAACAAACAGAGTCACAACTTACATATGTGCATATGTGCACCCATACTTAATTCTCTGGCCTGTGCTGATCCATTGTTCCACCTCAACCCACCTAGACACCTCTGTCTATACCAGTGCACAGGTAATATTTAATAATTGTTTCCTTTAGAAACAGAGATCATGTTATGCTTTTAAATTTTCTAATTTGTTCTCACTTAAAATATGTCACCAAAGTCCTTTCAGATCAATAGCTGTATCTTGTACTAATATTACATTTTATAATTCAACGTTCTAACCCATGTAAAATGTATTGAGTGTAAACTGGAAAGTGCTGATTTAACAGTTTACGTTTTCCACGAATATCTAATTTTTCCACAGCATTTAATTTTATACTTTTTTTCAATTGTCACTTCTTTTTATTTTATTTCTTTGGCTGTACTGGGTCTTAGTTGTGTTACACGGGATCTTTTTAGTTATGCAATGTGGGATCTACTTCCCAGACCAGGGATCAAACTTGGGCTTCCTGCATTGGGATCACGGAGTCCCAGCCACTGGACTATGAGGGAAGTCTAATTCTGTCAATTCTTGATCCCAAACCATATGCTTTTAACCTTAGGTAGCTTCAAAATTGCACTTTAGTATCTACTATGAGAAGTATCTCTCATTACACTTTAATTTCATTTTGTGAATGAATTCCCAGAAGGTAACACAGGTGACTATGTAAGTTTGAACTTAAGCTAAATATAATGTACTTCAAAGACACCTGTGGCTAATGATGGCCATCTTGGGCAGCACAGAGGTAGAACATTTCTAATACAAATTAAATAAAAATCAACATCTTAAATGCATCATCTTGTCTACAGAAATGGGGATATATGGATTGATTCAAAGCTTTGCTAAATCCCTCAGTAACACTGTATAGCTTTATTTCATAGCTTCTTAAGGTATTTTGTTGTTGATATTCATATACCAGGTGTTATCTGACTTTTAGAGGTGAGAAAATTAAAAATCTAGAGAAATTGAGGAGCTCAGTAGGAATACACAAGTGCATTCATATTTAAGTAAGTAAGTAAGTAAGTAAGTAAAGTCGCTCAGTCCTGTCTGACTCTTTGCGACCCCATGGACTGTATCCTACCAGGCTCCTCCCTCCATGAGATTCTCCAGGCAAGAGTACTGGAGTGGGTCACCATTGCCTTCTCCAGGGGATCTTCCCGACCCAGGGATTGAACCCAGGTCTCCTGCATTCCAGGCAGACGCTTTAACCTCTGAGCCACTAGGGAAGCCCTGCTGCATATTTTTCTTGATATTTTACTTACATAAGTATCACTTGCTTATTCCAAGGGGTGAGATCCTGGCAAGATGCAGGATCAGACATGTGGTGGTCTCTAAGGCCAGCCATCCCTCCCACCCAGTGTGATCTGCTGCTGTTTCAACCTGGCTTTTCCTGCTGGGCAGCTCTGTGCTCTGTGTCTGGGCTGAGCTGGGCTGGGCTGGACTGGGCTGGCTGGGATGGGCTCTCTGGCTTGAAGTGTGGATGGGCGGGTGGGCGAGTGTCTCTGCTCTAGGACTTGTTTTGATGACTGAGGAGAACCTTGTGCATGAAACTTTTACACTTTTTGTTGTAAAGTCCAATGCCTGATCCTGTGAAGAATCTTTTCAGATTTCTCAAGACACTTTCTGGCCATTTTTTGAAAATTTTGGTCAGAGGTGGGGATCAACTTGTTTCCTCCCTCCCCCCCACACACAAACACTCCATATAATTCCATATGCTCAGTGTCTCCTGAGCTCAATACTGATCCGTTGTCCATGCCAACACCCATGTCTCTGCAATACTTTCACTGTGGACAATTCACCATGGAGAGTGCCCCTCATTTCTTGGTTTTGTGGTTAGTTTTATGAATTTTCTCACTTGTGTATTGTTGAAGAGGGGTTCATGCTGTTTGGTACATAAATCATTTGGCCTGCCTGCCTCCAGAGCAGAAGTCCAGTTGAAAGCTGTAGACTCTGGGCCATCTGGACCCACACCCCGCAGGGTCAAGCGTGTTTGTTCTCTCCTTTCAAGCTCTCATGTCTGTTCACAAGGTCTTCATTCTTGTCTTGGACACATGTGACCTGGTTCCTTGGTGGGACTGTACATCCTTTCTTCTGGTCGTTAAGGGCTGCTCTCCACTCTCAGAACTGAGTCTTCTCCTGTTGGCCCCACTTGGTGGGACCATCTTTTGAGTTCTCAGGGAGCTTCACTTGATGTTCTTGAGTTCTCAGGGAGGTAATCTTATCTTTTCAATGAGAGGCATTTGGAGACCTCGACCTGGACAAGAGCCATCTCTCCACGAACACGAGGGGCTGGACACGGCCACCCAGCAAGTCAGGCAGCAGCCCTGCTAGGGGAGTTCCCAGACCCCTGCACTGCCTCCTCTCTGTGGCCCTGAGTTTGCAGTTGCTTAGCTAACCAGATAGTGATCTTCTCCCATGAGACTGGCACTGGGTGTGGAGGGAGTGGCCCCTGGTCCCCCAGGTCCTCACGGCAACTATGTGAGACTCCAATAGCTTGTGACCTGTTGGTGAAAAGAATTAAACCTGAGGGTGGAAGGGAGCCTGCCAGGGCTCCTCTCTGGTGCTCACAACCTAGCAGGCTCTCAGTGAGAAAACAGGGATGTAAAGTGATGAGTTAGACCCAGAAACAAATGTGATAATTTATATCCCTCACTTTTTTATGCCAGTTCCCAATTTATAGAACTATTTTCCCCTGTGTTGGTTCCCTTTGTCTTCACGATGAAAATCAAGCTAGGAGTAATGACGCAAGGCACGTGTCCATCACAGGATAGCTCATAGTGTGTACACGTGCACAGTGAACAGCACAGAGACCATTTTGGTCAGAGTGCTTAATGCAAAGTCAGGTACTTCAGCAAACCTGGGACAAATGCCTCAGCTTATGGTAATTTCCCAGCTTCTCCTCCAGCACCTGTCCTCCCTCCCTCCGCCTCCTCTCCTAATTCCTCCTCCTCTCTCTCTCCTTTCCTTCCATCCTCTCCTCTTTGCTCTATCCTTGTCCCCTCTCTCCCCTGCTCTCGGGTAAATATGCTTTGTGAGGACTTGGCGCCCAACCGATCAAGGAATGTTCTAGTAGCCAGATGAAACCCAATCACATTAGAAACAATCCCGTATAAAGCATTGCTCTCCAACAGAAATATGCAGAGCCACATACAGAATTTTACTTTTTGATCAGCCATATTTAAAAAGTACAAAAGGAACAGGTTGAAATAGTTTTAGTAATCTATTTTTGTTTACCTAGATACATCCAAATTATACTTTCAATGGGTAATCAATATAAAAAGCATATCAATGAAATAGTTTCCTTTCTTTTTCACACAAAATGCTTAAAATCTAGTTTGTATTTTACATTTACAGCATATCTCCACTTGGACTGGCCACAGTTTAAGTGCTGGTAGACACAGGGGCTAGTGGCTACCAACCTGGATAACATAGTGACACTACAGTGGTGATTAAGCTTAGCTAAAGGATTGGATTGTTCAGAGTGCTCATAAGCTAAGAGCAAGATGTATTAGTGCTCAAGGCTTAAGCAAATTATTATTAATATATTTATTCTGTTATATGTGTTACTGCATATTTAAATTATGTAATTACTTCCATTTCTAGGTTGAGTTCCGCTTATAGCAGTATTTACATGTGTGTTGGCTCTCATTTAATCCTCTTGACAGATCACTGAGGCAGAAGTAATAATATTATCTGTCAAGGCTTTTATTATGCAGATTAAATGAGCAGAACCTCATAAAACTCTTAGCACAATGCCTGAAATGTCACCGAGAACTTGGTAAATGTTAACAGTTGTCATTATCATAATTGTCATTATCAGTCATAAGACCAGAAATTATCCCTTTTTACAGATTGGAAAGCTTGAGACTTGAAAACTTTAATTTGTTTAATGTGAAAGTGAAAGTGAAATCGCTCAGTCGTGTCCGACCCCATGGACTGTAGCCCTCCAGGCTCCTCCGTCCATGGGATTCTCCAGGCAAGAATACTGGAGTGGGTTGCCATTTCCTTCTCCAGGGGATTTTCCTGACCCAGGGATCGAACCCAGGTCTCCCACATTGCAGGCAGACGCTTCAACCTCTGAGACATCAGGGAAGCCCCTTGTTTAATGTGGTAGGAGCTAAATTTACTTTAAAAATGCATTAAATTTTAATTATAAGACACTATTTGCTTATTCTAATATTTGAAAAAATGCACAATATTATAAATTAAAAAAAATAGTAATCAGTTCCTATACCCAGCCTCAACCATTACCAAAATCCCTATACTTACTTATTCAGTTTTCTTTGCTCACACGACCATCTACTAACTCATACATACACATGTAAAGCTTATTTTCCCACCTCATTTTTGTTTGAGCCCATTCTATAAGAACATTTTTCTGCAACTTGCTTTCCTTCCTTATGTCCTTTTCGGGATCAATGGGATTTTATGGTTCATATTTTATACTCTATCTCTTTAATTTTAAGGAATTCATTTAGGTAAATATTGTGAATGTGATTTTTTTTTTTTTTTTACTTTGTGTGTGTGTGCACACGTGTGCTACTAAGAAATAGGGCTTTGTAATATTCGAGCTTTTAATATCATTTTATTGATCCTTCAGTATTTTTGCTCAGTTTCATTGAGGTTATATCAGTAATTGACGTACAGCACTGTATAAATTTAAGGTGTATAGCATACTGATTCGGAGAAGGTAATGGCACCCCACCCCAGTACTCTTGCCTGGAAAATCCCATGGACGGAGGAGCCTGGTAGGCTGCAGTCTATGGAGTCGCTCAGAATTGGACACGACTGAGCGACTTCACTTTCACTTTTCACTTTCATGCATTGGAGAAGGAAATGACAACCCACTCTAGTGTTCTTGCCTGGAGAATCCCAGGGACGGGGAGCCTGGTGGTCTGCCCTCTATGGGGTCGCACAGAGTCAGACACGACTGAAGCGACTTAGCAGCAGCAGCAGCAGCATACTGATTTGGCTTACATATATCATGAAATGACTACTGCAACAAGTTTAATGAACACCCATCAAGTCATATACTTCCAAAATTAGAAACATAGAAAAAAAAAATTTCCTCCGTGATGAGAACTCTTAGGATTTACTCTTGGAACAACTTTTACATATAACATACAGGGTGAGTGGGTGCTAAGTCACTTCAGTCATGTCCGACTCTGTGACCCCAAGGACTATAGCCCACCAGGCTCCTCTCTCCATGGAATTCTTCAGGCAAGAACACTGGCGTGAGTTGCTTTTCCCTTCTCCAGAGGATGTTCCAGACCCAAGGACTGAACTCGCATCTCCTGCATTGCAGGCGGATTCTTTACCACTGAGCCACTAGGGGAAGCCCATAAAACTCATTGAATTACTACATAATACCAGTGAATTTTATGGTATGTAAATTATAATCTTTTTTTTTTTTTTACATGGAAAGAGGTCTCCCATGTTCAGCCACACTAGCTGCAGTGCTCTACTAAGGAAGGTGGCCATCTATCCATGACAACGTAAACTGTACCTTTCAGTGGAGAAACGCTCAAGAAAGTAACAATGTGGGGGCGGGGGGCTTGGTAACAGGGTTGGAGTAAAGCACAGAGTTGCTCTCCCACGAGTCCCAGGTGGAGAAATTAATTAATAATATAAATGAGTGAAAGAACGAATTGGAGTGAAACCTTTTTCATTTTCCTCAGACTATGCTACGGCTTCATGGAAGGCTGGCTAGCCCTGACCTTTTGACATTAATTTCCTATCTCTACATGGTTCCCTCTGAAACTGTATCAGGATTTCTCCCCAGAAACAATTTTGAACCCATAAAAAATTATACAGGAGATTGTAAATTCAACCCTTAAAATCCCTCAGTGAATGGATAATACTGCAAATTAATTCTTAGTAAAATATTAAACAACAAAGTAAAGATTAATTTACATAGATAACAAGAAGCACAAGGGAATATTCTAGAACATGAAAAACACTATACTCACTATCTAGAAAAACGTCTGTGATAAAATGGGGCAAAATTTGACTCTCAGTCATTGCGGTGGTAACAGAAAGTTTCTTCTTGCCTGTAGGTGGGACAACAAGTTGTCCTGAAGATGCCATGGCACCTCCTTGGGCCTAAGCAAACAGTTCTCGTCGCCCTCACTGTGGACTAAGTGCCCACATTGTGGTCTGACCACACCTGCATTCTCACCACACATGCGTGATGACTCATGCTTTTCCACCACTCATACGCTCCACGCAAACCAGAAACAGAACGTCCCAGCGCTCCCTGCTGACCTTGTGGCCACAGGACAGGATGCTCAAACCAAGTTGCTCTTCGGTTCTGGTGTCCCTTCTCTGTGGACCTCGTGAATCACTCAAATTCAATATTTAGATGATTCAGTGCAATAATTGGGGGAAGTTCAAGAAGGCATAAAGACCATTGTTCTGTGCCCAGATAGTAATTTACATAGATAACAAGAAGCCAAGTTCAAACTGAATAAACAAAATTCAGTTGATTTTTCTGTATACCAGTAATAAATAACCTGACTATGAAAGAAACAATGCCACTTACAATACACCAAAAAAGAAAAATAATCCTCGAGGGTAAATCCCATAAATTATTTACAAATCTCTGTGGAAAAAAATATGAAACACTTTAAAGCAATGAAAAAGTATTGAGTTATATCTCTTGTTAATGATCAAAAGATGCAGTATTTTTATTTTTATTTTTTTAATTAATTTATTTATTTATTAAATTACAATACTGTATTTGTTTTGCCATACATTGACACGAATCAGCCATAGGTGAACACAATCTCCCAATGCCAAAGCCCCCTCCCACCTCCCACCCCACATCCTCTACTTGAATCATCCTGTGCATCAGCCCCATGCATCCTGCATCCTACATTGAACATAGATTGGCGCTTCGTTTCTTACAGGAAAATATACATGTTTCATTGCCATTCTCCCAAACCATCCCATCCTTTCCCTCTCCCTCAGAGTCCAAAAGTCCACTCTATACCTCTGTGTCTCTTTGTTGTCTCACATATAGGGTCATCATGTCAATTCTTTTAAAATTGATTTAAAGATCCACTGCAATTACAGTAAAAATTTCAGCAAGCTACTTTGTAGATACTGACAAACTCATTTTAAATCTTGAGTATTTTAGACAATACTGATAAAGAACACACTTCTGAATTTTAAGATTTATTTCAAAGCTACATAAGCAAGAAAGCATGATAATTAAAACCTACAAAAAAACAGGAAAGCATGGCATTTAAAACAAAGACACATAGATAAATGAAACTAAATAAAAACCCAGAAAATAGACCTATGTGAACACAGACAACCTGACTTTGCTAAACCCAGAAAAGATAGTCTTTAATCTTTTAGTCTTTAGTCACCATCAGTAAATGTTAGTGCAGTTTTACAAATGGAATTAGAGGTATGCTGAGAGTCTCTGAATAACTACAACAAGGTTAGAAATCGGATGGTAGAGTTGGTAAAGTCTTAAAGGCAATGGATTAATAACTGGGGCAATAAAGCATGAGAGGGTAACAATAGGAGACAATGGAAAAATGATTCAAGAGATGCAGGAGTAAGGAAGAGCAAATGCTTGAGAAAGGTTTAAGAAAAGCACCATCCTCAGCAGAGAAACAGGTTTAAATTAGAATAAGAAAATAAATACCAGAGAATAGTATAAGAATGTTCACTTTGATTGTGATCCACTTTTTCTTTTAAAATTCACTGATTTTCATACATTTGTTGAATTTCTATAGTTTGGTGATATTTTAAGAAGGAATTATCATTGGTTGTTGTAGAGAAATGGATCATATGAGCCTTTGAGTTTGCTTTTGTAGCATTGTTATCTATATGCAAAAATTACTGTGCATATTTGAAACTAATAAAACTTGAAACTATAGACAAATTCATCAACATAAATTCTTTTTTACTGATAGAAGCATAATTAAATGTGAATTACCTAATATCCATAATACACTTTTAATAAAGCAGTAATCTTTATAATCACCGAGTACAGTGGAAAACTACAGAGTAGGAAAATATGATGCTACAGTATATATTTTTATTTATTTTGGTAAAAATCAAACTTTTCATGATTCTTTTGTATATGGAACAAAGCAGAATTTTTACTTTGATAATTTTGTTTCTGATGCTAACTAGCTTTAAAAAATATTCACAGATTTTAGGGGGATATAACAGATATATAATAAACTGCACATATTTTAAATGTGTACTATGATAACTTTTGTAATGCTGAAGAAACTGAAGTTGAGCAGTTTTATGAAGACCTACAAGACCTTTTAGAACTAACACCCAAAAAGATGTCCTTCTCATTATAGGCAAATGGAAGGCAAAAGGAGGAAGTCGAGAAACACTTGGAATAACAGGCAAATTTGGCATTGGAATGCAGAGTGAAACAGGGCAAAGACTAATAGAATTTTGCCAAAAAATGCACTGGTCAGAGCAAACACCCTCTTCCAACAACACAAGAGAAGACTCTACACATGGACATCACCAGATGGTCAACACTGAAATCAGATTGATTATATTCTTTGCAGCCAAAGATGGGGAAGCTCTATACAGTCAACAAAAACAAGACCAGGAGCTGACTGCGGCTCAGATCATGAACTCTTTATTACCAAATTCAGATTTAAACTGAAGAAAGTAGAGAAAACTGCTAGACCATTCAGGTATGACCTAAATCAAATCACTTATGATCATACAGTGGAAGTGAGAAATAGATTTAAGGGCCTAGGTCTGATAGACACAGTGCCTGATGAACTATGGAATGAGATTCCTAACATTGTAGAGGAGACAGGAATCAAGAACATTCCCATGTATATTTTTGAGATGAGTTGTTTGTCAGTTGCTTCAATTGCTATTGTTTTCTCCCATTCAGAAGGCTGTCATTTCACCTTACTTATAGTTTCCTTTGTTGTGCAGAAGCTTTTAATTTTAATTAGATCCCATTTGCTTATTTTTGCTTTTATTTCCAGTATACTGGGAGGTGGATCATAGAGGATCCTGCTGTGATTTATGTCGGAGAGTATTTTGCCTATGTTCCCCTCTAGGAGTTTTATAGTTTCTGGTCTTATGTTTAGATCTTTAATCCATTTTGAGTTTATTTTTGTGTGTGGTGTTAGAAAGTGATCTAGTTTCATTCTTTTACAAGTGGTTGACCAGTTTTCCCAGCACCACTTGTTAAAGAGATTGTCTTTACTCCATTGTATATTCTTGACTCCTTTGTCGAAGATAAGGTGTCCATAGGTGTGTGGATTTATCTCAGGGCTTTCTATCTTGTTCCATTGATCTATATTTCTGTCTTTGTGCCAGTACCATACTGTCTTAATGACTGTGGCTTTGTAGTAGAGCCTGAAGTCAGGCAGGTTGATTCCTCCAGTTCCATTCTTCTTTCTCAAGATTGCTTTAATTATTCGAGGTTTTTGTATTTCCATACAAATCTTGAGATTATTTGTTCTAGTTCTGTGAAAAATACTGCTGGTAGCTTGATAGGGATTGCATATGTAGCTCAACTCCAGAAAAATAAACGATCCAATAAAAAAATGGGCCAAAGAACTAAATAGACATTTCTCCAAAGAAGACATATGGATGGCTAACAAACACATGAAAAGATGCTCAACATCACTCATTATCAGAGAAATGCAAATCAAGACCACACAATGAGGTATCATTTCACACCAGTCAGAATGGCTGTGATCCAAAAGTCTACAAGCAATAAATGCTGGAGAGGATGTGGAGAAAAGGGAACCCTCTTACACTGTTGGTGGGAATGCAAACTAGTACAGCTACTATGGAAAACAGTGTGGAGATTCCTTAAAAAATTGCAAATAGAACTGCCTTATGACCCAGCAATCCCACTGCTGGGCATACACACCGAGGAAACCAGAATTGAAAGTGACACATATACCCCAATGTTCATTGCAGTATTGTTTATAACAGCCAGGACATGGAAATAACCTAGATGTCCATCAGCAGATGAATGGATAAGAAAGCAGTGGTACATATACACAATGGAGTATCACTCAGCCCTTAAAAAGAATAAATTTGACTCAGTTCTAATGAGATGGATGAAACTGGAGCCGATTATACAGAGTGAAGTAAGTCAGAAAGAAAAACACCAATACAGTGTACTGACACATATATATGGAATTTAGAAAGATAGTAATGATGACCCTGTATATGAGACAACACAAGAGACACAGAGGTACAGAACGGACTTTTGGCCTCTGAGGGAGAGAGGGGAGGGTGGGATGATTTGGGAGAATGGCATTGAAACATGTATACTATCGTATAAGAAATGAAGCGCCAGTCTATGCTCAATACAGGATACAGGATGCTTTGGGCTCGTGCACGGGATGATCCAGAGAGATGATATGGGGGTAGGAGGTGGGAGGGGCTTTGGCAATGGGAGATCATGTACACCTGTGGCTGATTCATGTCAATATATGGCAAAACCAATACAGTACTGTAACGTAGAATAAAGTATTAAAAAAAAAAAAGAATATCCCCATGAAAAGAAATGCAAAAAGCAAAATGGTTGCCTTGAGAGGCCTCACAAATAGCTGTAAAAGAAAAGAAGCAAAAAGCAAAGGAGAAAAGGAAAGATATAGGCATCTGAATGCAGAGTTCCAAAGAATAGCAAGAAGAGATAAGAAAGCCTTCTTCAGCAATCAATGCAAAGAAATAGATGAAAACAACAGAATGGGAAAGACTAGAGATCTCTTCAAGAAAATTAGAGATACCAAGGGAATATTTCATGCAAAGATGGGCTCGATAAAGGGCAGATATGGTCTGGACCTAACAGAAGCAGAAGATATTTAGAAGAGGTGGCAAGAACACATGGAAGAACTGTGCAAAAAGATCTTCATGACCCAGAAAATCACGATGGTTTGATCACTCATCTAGAGCCACATATCCTGGAATGTGAAGTCAAGTGGACCTCAAAAAGCATCACTACGAATGAAGCTAGTGGAGGTTATGGAATTCCAGTTGAGCTATTTCAAATCCTGAAAGATGATGCTGTTAAAGTGCTGCACTCAATATGCCAGCATATTTGGAAAACTCAGCAGTGGCCACAGGACTGGAAAAGGTCAGTTTTCATTTCAATCCCAAAGAAAGGCAATGCCAAAGAATGTTCAAACTACCGTACAATTGCAATCATCTCACATCCTAGCAAAGTAATGCTCAAAATTCTCCAAGCTAAGCTTCAGCAATAGGTTAACTGTGAACTTCCTGATGTTCAAGCTGATTTTAGAAAAGGTAGAGGAACCAGAGATCAAATTGCCAACATCTGCTGGATAATGGAAAAAGCAAGAGAGTTCCAGAAAAACATCTATTTCTGCTTTATTGACTATGCCAAAGCCTTTGACTGTGTGGATCACAATAAACTGTGGAAAATTCTGAGAGAGATGGGAATACCAGACCACTTGACATGCCTCTTGAGAAGCCTATATGCAGGTCAGGAAGCAACAGTGAGAACTGGACATGGAACAACAGACTGGTTCCAAATAGGAAAAGGAGTATATCAAGTTTGTATGTTGTTACCCTGCTTATTTAACTTCTATGCAGAGTACATCATGAGAAACACTGGACTGGAAGAAACGTAAGCTGGAATCAAGGTTGCCGGGAGAAATATAAATAACCTCAGGTATGCAGATGACTTCACCCTTATGGCAGAAAGTGAAGAGGAACTAAAAAGCCTCTTGATGAAAGTGAAAGAGGAGAGTGAAAAAGCTGGCTTAAAGCTCAACATTCAGAAAACGAAGATCATGGCATCTGGTCATATCACTTCATGTGAAATAGATGAGGAAACAGTGGAAACAGTGTCAGACTTTATTTTGGGGGCTACAAAATCACTGCAGATGCTGATTGCAGCCATGAAATTAAAAGACAGTTATTCCTTGGAAGAAAAGTTATGACCAACCAAGATAGCATATTCAAAAGCAGAGACATTGCTCTTCGGACGAAGATCCGTCTAATCAAGGCTATGGTTTTTCCTGTGGTCATGTATGGATGTGAGAGTTGGACTGTGAAGTAGGCTGAGCACCAAAGAATCGATGCTTTTGAACTGTGGTGTTGGAGAAGACTCTTGAGAGTCCCTTGGACTGCAAGGATATCCGACCAATCCATTCTGAAGATCAGCCCTGGGATTTCTTTGGAAGGAGTGATGCTAAAGCTGGAACTCCAGTACTTTGGCGAACTCATGCGAAGAGTTAACTCATTGGAAAAGACTCTGATGCTGGGAGGAACTGACGGCAGGAGGAGAAGGGGACGACAGAGGATGAGATGGCTGGATGGCATCATGGACTCGATGGACGTGAGTCTGAGTGAACTCTGGGAGTTGGTGATAGGGAGGCCTGGCGTGCTGCCATTCATCGGATCGCAAAGAGTAGGATACGACTGAGCAAATGAACTGAACTGAACTGATGATAATTTTTGATATTTATACACACATGATAACATATCCATCAATTCTAAAAGTCATGCAACTTTATAAACTCATCTTTCCTGTTAATACTTGCTGCTTTTCTCTAAGGCAAATACTGATATGCTTTCTGTTACAATAGATCATTTTAAATATTCTGGGAATTTATGTAGATGGAATCAAACAAAATTATTTCCTGTCTTCTTTTTTGCACTCAGTATAATTATTTTGATTAATCCATGTTACTGTGTGTGTATCTATAATTTATTCATTTCTATGATTAAATTGTATTCCATGGTGTGGACATAACAAATTTTGTTTATTCATCCCTTTGTTGGTGTATATTTCGGTTGTTTCTTTTCTTTCTTTTTTTTTCCATTATAAGTAAAGCTGTTATGAACATTTGTGTATAGTTCTTTGCATCACATATGTTTTCATGTCTCTTGAAATAATGCAAAGGTTTAAAATGGATCAATCATGTGGTAGGTAAATGTTTAGCTTTTTACCAATTCCTAAACTGTTTCTCAGATTGATTGTGCTATTTACATTCTGATTAGCAGCACTATAGCATTTCAGTGATCCATATGCTAAAGGACACAGTACCACCAGATATTTTCAGTTTTAGACCTTCTGATAAATACATAGTAGTGTCTCATTGTGGTATAGGATTTCCTTAGTGATAGATGACTAACAATTTTTGCATGTGTTTATTTGCCACACAACTTCTCTATCAGATATGTGACTGGCAAACATTTTCTCACAAGCTGTGATTTGTCTTTTCATTCTCTTTACAGTGTTTTTCAATTGTTTGGAATTTGAATGAAGTCCAATTTATCTTTTTTCCATATCAATGAAGACCATATTAATGTTTTTTTGAACCTGAAAAATGGTTTCAAAGTGACAAATAATTTCTCTTGGGTTTTCATATGGAAGCATATAGAAGCATTATTGAGGTCCATGATCCATTTTGAGTAAATGTTTACATGGTGTTATGTAGAGATAAAAAATTAATTTGTTTTGCATGTGGCTACACAATTGCTCCAGAATCAAATTTTGAAAAGGCTATTGGGAGATTGTGTTCACCTATGGCTGATTCGTGTCAATGTATGGCAAAACAAATACAGTATTGTAATTTTAAAAATAAATAAATTTAATTAGAAAAAAAAAAAAGAAAAGGCTATTATCTCTCTTTCAATCTTTCTATGAATCTCTGTTGATAATCAATTTGTCTCTATGTGCATTGTTCTCCCATTTTGTATATGGATTGTTTTTCTTTTTACTGTTAAGTTTTGAGAGTTCTTTTAATACCTAGAAATGAGTCTTCTGTCACACATGTGGTTTTTAGATATATCCTCTAAGACTGTAGCTTGTTATTTTATCCTCTTAAAAGGTTTTACAACAAAATTTTTAATTTTGACAAGTTCCAGTTTTTTTTTTTTTTTTGTTGTTGTTTTTTTTTTTTAATGGATCACGCTTTTGGTGTTACAGTTAACATTTGACCCAACTCTAGGTCTTGAAGTTTTTCTCCATCTTTTTTTTCAAGTTTTATACTTTCATATTTGCTTCCAAATTTATAATCTATTTTGAGTAATTGTTGGTGTTGTAAGGCACTTTTTATTTGAGCATAATTTTAGGTTTATGGAAGAGTTATATACACAACACAGTTTCACCCAATTTTTACAAATGTAAACATCTTACATTGTCATAGTACATATTTCAAAACTAGGAAATTAACAAAGATACATTACTATGAGCCATGCCATGTAGGGCCACCCAAGATGGACAGGTCATGGTGGAGAATTTGGACGAAATGTGGTCCACTGGAGAAGAGAATGGAAAACCACCTCACTATTGTTCCTGTGAGAACCCCATGAACAGTATGAAAAGGGAAAAAGATAGGACACAGAAAGATGAACTCCCCAGGTAGGTAGATGCCCAATATGCTACTGGAGATCAGTGGAGAAATAATTCCAGAAAGAATGAAGAGAAAGAGCCAAAGCAAAAGTAATACACAGCTGTGGATGTGACTGGTGATGGAAGTAAAATCTGATGCTGTAAAAAGCAAGATTGAATAGGAATCTGGAATGTTAGGTCCATGAGTCAAGGCAAATCAGAAGTGGTCAAACAGGAAATGGCAAGAGTGCACATCGACATTTTAGGAATACATGAACTAAAATGGACTGGAATTGGTGAATTTAACTCAGATGACAATTATATCTACTACTGTGGACCAGAATCCCTTAGAAGAAATGGAGTAGTCATCATAGTAAAAAAAAAAAAAAAAAGTGTGTGAAATGCAGTACTTGGATGTAATTTCAAAAACAACAAAATGATCTTTGTTCATTTCCAAGGCAAACTATTCAATATCACAGTAATCCAGGCCTATGCTCTAACCAATAATGCTGAAGAAGTTGAAACTGAACAGTTCTATGAAGGCCTACAAGATCTAGAACTAACATCCCAAAAGATGTCCTTTCATTATAGGGAACTGGAATGAAAAGTCACAGGCAAATTTGGCCTTGGAGTACAAAACGAAGCAGGTCAAAGGCTAACATAATTATTTTTTTTTTTTTTTTTTTTTTTTTTCCAAGATAATGCAAAGATCATAGCAAACACCTTCTTTCAACAGCACAAGAGAAGACTCTACACATGCACATCATCATATAGTCAATACCAAAATCAGATTGATTATATTTTTAGTTTAATACGGAGAAGCTCTGTACAGTCAGCAAAAACAAGACCGGGAGCTGACTACGGCTAAGATCATGAACTCCTTATTGGCAAATTCAGACTTAAATTGAAGAAAATAGGGAAAACCACTAGACCATTCAGGTATGACCTAAATCAAATCTATTATGATTATACAGTGGAAGTGATAAATAGATTTAAGAGACTAAATCTGATAGAGTGACTGAAGAACTATGGACAGAGGTTCATGACACTGCAGAGGAGGGAGTGATCAAGACCAGCCCCAAGAAAAAGAAATGCAAAAAGGCAAAAATAGTTGTCTGAGGAGGCCTTCCATATAGCTGAGAAAGGAAGAGAAGCAAAAGGTAAAGGAGAAAAGGAAAAATATACCCATTTGAATGCAGAGTTCCAAAGAATACAAGGAAAGATAAGAAAGCCTTCCTCAGTGATCAATGAAAAGAAATAGAGGAAAACAATAGAATGGGGAAGACAAGAGATCTCTTCAAGAAAACTAGAGATACCAAGGGAACATTTACTGCAAAGAGGGGCACAATAAAGGACAGAAGTGGTATGGACCTAACATAAACAGATAATATTAAGAAGATGTGGCAAGAATACACAGAAGAACCATACAAAAAAGATCTTTATGATCCAAAGAACCACAATGCTATGATCACTCACCTAGAGCCAAACATCTTGGAATTCAAAGTCAAGTGGGCCTTAGGAAGCATCATGATGAACAAAGCTAGTGGAGGTGATGGAACTCCAGATAGCTATGTAAAATCCTAAAAGATGATTGTGTGAAAGTGCTGCATTCAATATGCCAGCAAATTTTGAAAACTCAGTAGTGTTCACAGGACTGGAAAAGGTCAGTTTTCATTCTAATACCAAAGAATGTTCAAACTGCCACACAATTGCATTTATCTCACACACTAGCAAAGTAATGCTCAAAATTCTCCAAGCCAGGCTTCAACAATATGTGAACTATGAACTTCCAGATGTTCAAGCTGGATTTAGAAAAGGCAGAGAAACCAGAGATCAAATTGCCACCATCCGTTAGATCATAGAAAAAGCAAGAGAGTTCCAGAAAAACATCTACTTCTGCTTTATTGACTATGCCAATAAAGCACTATGTGTGGATAAAAACAAACTGTGGAAAGTTCTTCAAGAGATGGGAATATCAGACCACCACCTTATCTGCCCCCTGAGAAATCTGCATGCAGGTCAAGAAGCATTAGTTAGAACTGGACATGGAACAACAGACTGGTTCCAAATCAGGAAAGGAGTATGTCAAGGCTGCATATTGTCACACTGCTTATTTAATTTATATGCAGAGCACATCATGCAAAACGCTGGATTGGATGAAGCACAAGCTGGAATCAAGATTGCCAGGAGAAATATCAATAACCACAGAAAGGCTGATGAAAGAAAGCAAAGGCTTATGAAAGAAAGCAAAGAAATAAAGAGCCTCTCGATGAAAGTGAAAGAGGAGAGTGAAAAAGTTGGCTTAAAACTCAGCATTCAGAAAACTAAGATCATGGCAGCCAGTGCCATCACTTCATGGCAAATAGATGGGGAAACAATGGAAACAGTGACGGATTTTATTTTTTCTGGGCTCCAAAATCACTGCAGGTGGTGACTGCAGCCATGAAATTAAAAGACGTTTGCTCCTTGGAAGAAAAGCTATGACCAACCTAGACAGCATATTAAAAAGCAGAGACATTACTTTGTTGATAAAACTCCATCTAGTCAAAGCTATGGTTTTTCCAGTATTCATGTATGGATGTGAGAGTTGGACTATAAAGAAGGCTGAGGGCTGAAGAATGGATGCTTTTGAACTGTGGTGTTGGAAAAGACTTTTGAGAGTCCTTTGGGTTTCAAAGAGATGCAAGTAGTCCATCCTAAAGGAAATCAGTCCTGAATAGTCATTGGATGAACTGATGTTGAAGCTGAAACTCCAATACTTTGGCCATCTGATGCAAAGAACTGACTCATTGGAAAAGACCCTGATGCTGGTAAAGATTGAAGGTGGGAGGAGAAGGGGACGACAGAGAGATGGTTGTATGGCATCACCAACTCGATGTACATGAGTTTGAGTAGTCTCCAGAAGTGGGTGATGGACAGGAAAGCAGTCCATGGCATTGCAAAGAGTCGCACATGACTGAGTGACTGACTGAACTGAACTAACAAAACTCCAGTTTTATATGAATTTAAACAACTTTTCCACTAATACCTTTCCTCCCAAGATCTAATCCATCCCTCTCTTTATTTTGAATTGAACACTATTTTTTGTCTTGTTAATATAGATACACCATCTGTCTTTTGGCTGACTTGCCTAATATGTCTTTTTCATGTTTTTTTTCTTTTAACTATTATGTGTTCTTGTGTTTAAGGTATGTATTTTGTAAGCAGTGAATGTCTCAATTTAGGAATATAGTTTATTTCAACCTGTCACATTATGGCATCATTTATCCTTCTCCCCTTTCCAACTTTTCATTATGTTGATTTTTATAAATACTGATTTTAGTGTAATTATAGCTATTTTTTGGCCTCCCTGGTAGCTCAGTGGTAAAGAATTAGTCTGCCAATACAGAAGATGAGGGTTTAATTCCTGGGCTGGGAAGATCCCCTGCAGAAGGAAATAGAAATCCACTTCAGTATTCTTGCCTGGGAAATCCCATGGACAGAGGAACCTAGAGGGCTACAGTTCATGAGGTTGCAAAGAATTGGACAGTAAGTACTTAGCGAATAAACAACAGCAACAGCTATTTTTACTATTCTCTCACATTCTTACATCCATTTCACCACAACGAAATTTACCATGATAATCTATCACATTTTCTTCTATGTGTCCTTAAGCAACTACCAGAAATTTTTTTCTCTTCTTAAAAGTATTTCATCCATAGCTGTTTTGCCTTATCTCTTGTAACAAAATTTCTGGAATTTATATGCCTGGGAATGATTTCACTTTGCATATATATTCAAATGAAAATTTAAATAAATACATATGCTAAATTTTACATTCTTTTTCTTCAGTTTCTTACAACTCATGCTGCTATTTGAAAATCTAAGTCTCCATATAACTCTTGTTTGTTTTATGTAAGCTTTCAGAATTTTCTGTCTGTAAGCTTTTAAAATTTCCTTTTTGCTTGACATTTAGAAAAATTTCATTCTCATGTGACTCTCTGTATGAATGTGTTACAGTTTATTTCTCCATTTCCAGTATACTCTGAATCACTTCCATTTTGCTATTTTTATGCTTTATTAAGTCTGAGAAACTTATCTCCATTGATTTTACAAATACTTCCTTCTCTGCATTTTCATTTCTCTATTTTTTCTGAGGTTCTTATTATCCAGATAGTAACATATCAATTCAGATATTTCAATATTTTTCTTTTCCCATTTCTTTTTGTTTCTTCTTGAATATTTCCTCCACTAAAAGTTTCTCACTCTGTGGTTGCTCTAACCTTCAGAACAAGACCACACCTGCAGTCTTTGCACACTCTTCCCAGTATTGCACACAGAATCTACTGTTTTCATCTCAGCCTCCTGACTTCTCATGTAATTTTCCAGGCAAGAATATTGGAGTGGGTTGCCATTTTCTAGTCCAAGGGAGCTTCCTGACCCAGGGATCAAACCTGCATCACTGGTGTCTCCTACACTGCAGGCGAATTCTTTACCACTGTGCCACCTGGGAAGTCCCATATTCTCTACTTCAGGTGATAATACTCTCCTGTATCCACTGCAGGTGGCAGGGCAGACATCTTTTCATTATTTAAGATTTCAGCTGTTCCTAGTGTCATATAAGAGGTGTGCATCTGTTGCCTTATTCTCCTTGTGAATTCCAAGAAGAGAAGAAAAATAAGTGACTTTAAACTAATGAGCTCATACTAGAAATCCTGTATTATGGTATTTCATTTCAAGTCTCAAAAAATGAAAGCAAATTTATAATCCTCTTAACTCTGAGCAAGACACAGGGGAAAATACCAATCATCTATTTCTCCTTTAATTCCCTAAGACAAATTGTTTTTCTGCACATGAGTCCCTATGAAAAATGACTTTTTCCATGTATAATAGTCGTGGTCTTTTATTTTCTCTCTGTCTCAATGTAGTCTCTGAGACATTTGATAATTTTAAAATATTATTTCCCAGGAAACCAGACTTGATTTTGTCTGCCTCATACCACCCTCCCAAAACTTGAACTCTTTTCCCTTCTTCCTGACTAGATATTTATGTTTCTATTTTCTCTCACAATATCGGGTAATTAATGGTTCTAAATGTTAACTAATATATTCTGTGCAAAGAGACACAAGTGGGAAACAGTTTCTCCCATGTAACTAGAGGAAAGATTTTGGAGTATCATGTTCACTGTAATATTTATATAGCTGTTGACTCACAGTAGTGTGTGTTTTCCTAACTCTGCATTATTCAATGGTAGGGTTGTTATATTTAGCAAAAATAATAGAGAGTACCCAGTTACATATAAAATTTAAATATTCAAAAATAGTGTTTATTGTTTTATATATATATATATATATATATATAAATATTTTTTTTTTTCCCCCTGGTAGCTCAGACAGTAAAGCATCTGCCTGCAATGTGGGAGACCTGGGTTCTATCCCTGGGTTGGAAAGATCCCCTGGAGAAGGAAATGGCAACCCACTCCAGTACTCTTGCCTAGAAAATTCCACGGATGGAGGAGCCTGGTGGGCTACAGTCCATGAGGTCACAAAGAGTCGGACACAACTGAGTGACTTCACTATATTTTATAATACATATTGTATACTATACATTATATGAGACAATAATGTTAATAAAATACACTATTATTTATATAATATATTGCATAATATATCAGTATATCCTATGAAATATTTGACAACTTAATAATAATTTTCTTACCATTTTTCATATAAACTTTTCAAAAGTAGGCATGCTTTGCTTAAAAAATGGGTGCAATGCCTTTACTAATTCAGTGCAGGCTTTTAATCTAAACAGAAACATTAAGCATATGGAACTGAATTACAACCTTATTTATCTGATTGAAACCTTATTTGTAGTCAAAATGAATAATTTATGTAGTAACTGAAGCATTTTCATTATTATATTTTAAGATATAAAATGATGCCAATTTAAATAAACATTTATATCTATTTATAATTTTATTCTGTTTTATATTTTATTTATTTTAACCATTTATTATTTATTATTATTATTATTTAATTTACAATATTATATTGGTTTTGCCATACATCAACATGAATCTGCCACGGGTGTACACATGTTCCCCATCCCTCTGGGTCATCTCAGTGCACCAGCTCAAGCATCCTGTATCCTGCACCACTGTCCACCTTATATATACACAAGTTTGTTATTTAACAGCACATTTACCTAATTTGATGTTAGTGAAAACTGATGCTGTAAGAATTCAAGAGCATTGAATATTGCCTGATGCCACATGATTATTTCATATTGAGATATCGCCTCTTAATCACATTAATACATATGTTCTTTTCAGTAATATGAGGAAGATGTAAAAGGTCTCTAGAGAAACCTTTTAATGTTTAATTCTCCATTTACTACTACTACAATATCAATGAATAACCATCTGCAAACTCAAAAATATTTGAGATTATTACTTTCTATGAAAGCCTTTTTAAGCATATAAATGTTCTTAAAGAGCATTATAATTTCCTTTTAGAAAATAGTAATTTTGAGTTTATATGGTCCTTTAACTTTATTATTCTAATAAATTATTCCATATTATTGTGACTATAATTCTAACCCAAAAATTCTAAAATTCTTACAAAGTTCATTAATAAATTATTTCAGTTACATCATATCTTTTGTATTGACTTTGCACAATGTGTAGCATTTTGGCTGAGATTTTAATATTAAAGAGATTAGTATCTCATGGTTACTATAGGGACTGTAGAGACCAATATATGGCAGCTATTTAACTTTTAAAACTAACATGAAATTATCCAGGTAATACAGGCTTGCAAGTCTTTTTCATTAGAAAAACGTCAAAGTTTCTTAAAATCATTTGGATTAACAAAAATAACATCTACTTGGCATCGCAGGCAAACCCTGTGTATTTAAATATGTATTTTTACATAATAAACTTTGCTGTTTTTCTAATGAAAAAGACTTCCAAGCCTGTATTATCTTAATAACTTCATGTTAGTTTTAAAAGATAAATAGCTGCCCATATTGGAGATGGAAATGATGATACACTCTAGTATTCCTGCCTGGAGAATCCTATGGACAGAGGAGCCTGGTGGGTTACAGTCTATGGGGTCACAGAGAGTCAGACATGACTGAGTGACTAACACTGCACTATTATTTTGGTATATAAACAAGGTATCAAGATATAATATATTTGTAAATATTAACAGGCACATGCAACTTCCATTAGATTTTTATATTAAAATAAAAATTAAGTAATTAAATGTGTAATAGAAATCATGTTTTTCTTATTGAGTGTCAAGGATCATAATTTATGTCATAACTTAATGACCATAAATAATTTAGTTAAAACCTATATGAGATATGGATTATGATATTTGGTTGGAATAAAATAATTTTGCATAAATTTTGTATTTTAAGTCAATGTTCTTTTTCTTTATTTCTGTGGCTATCCAATTTGTCTAGCATTTGTTAAAAAGACCATTCTTTGCCCATTGAATTACTTTTTTATGTATGTCAAAAATAAGCTGTTCATACTTTTGTGTGGGCTATTTCTAGGTTCTCTATTCTGTTTCATTATCACTAATGTCTATCCCTCTGCCAGTACCACTTAGTCTTGATTAGTATAAGCATGTAATGTGTCTTGAATTTAGACAATGTATTTCCTCCTACTGTATTTTTTTCCAGAATTTTTTTTTTTTTTAGCTATTCTAGTTTCTTGGTCTTTTCAGTACAGATTTTAGAATAATCTTGTTCTTATTTATAGTCTTGTTAGAATTTTAATAGGAATTACCTAAAACCTGTATATAAAATGGATGGATGAATTAACACCTTTGTCATGATGAATCTTCCAATTCATGAATTTGTGTCTCTAGTTATTTAGATCTTTATTATTTTTTTAAATCAGCATTTTGTAAATTTTCAGCATATGAGTTCTGGACATGATGTGTTAGATTTACACCTAAGTATTTCATATTGAGTGATTATATTTCAATACTGCATTTCAATTACAGGTATTTCAAATATTGATTTCCACATGTTCATTGTTAGTATGCAAAAATACAATTGATCTTTATGTATTTATTTGTATCTTGCAGTCTAATCAAATACATTTATTAATTTCAGAATATTTGGGGAGATACTCTACATAGAAAACCATGATTTCTGCATATAAAAGCGATATGA
This sequence comes from Nanger dama, assembly GCA_917880005.1. Lineage (NCBI taxonomy): Eukaryota > Metazoa > Chordata > Mammalia > Artiodactyla > Bovidae > Nanger > Nanger dama. The sequence goes on from CAKJTW010000060.1 coordinate 9,164,333, forward strand.
CATTTGTTTCCCTTTTATCTTTTATTGTGCTAAATAGAATTTCCAGTCCTATATTGATTAACAAATAAGAAATATTCAGCTAATATTTTTAATATTAGATTTTTTTAAAGTGAAATGCAAAAAATAAGTGTAGGCTACTTGAGCCTATAGGAACCTCAGAGATAGACTGTGAACATTTGCAAGGTAATGTCCATGAAATGGGCTTCCCTGGTTCCTCAGGTGGTAAAGAATTTGCTTACAATGCAGGAGATGAGGGTTCAATCCCTGGGTCAGGAAGATCCCCTGGAGAAGGAAATGGCTATTTCCTGAAATGGATGAGAAATTCTAATCCATGAAATATTTAAGAAAGAGTGGGTTAGGGTTGAAGGAAGTGAGAAGCCATTGTTGAGAAAAAGTCATGAAGCTTTGCCCCAAATCTTCTCCTCTATGGAACAAATGCCTTATATTTTTAGGGGATGGGCAGCTAATCTTGTTTTACCCAGGGCACAGAATAAGACCCATTGAAGCTGGCTATAGAGAAAAGTAAAATAATCTCTACTCCTGCATGCTCAGTTGTTTCCAATTCTTTGTGACCCCATGGAGTGTGTCCCACTAGGCTCTTCTGCCCATGGGATTCTCCAGGCAAGAATACTGGAGTGGGTTGCATTTTCTTCTTCAGAGGATCTTCCTGACCCAGAGACTGAACCCATGTTTCCTGCATTGGCAAGTGGGTTCTTTATCACTAGTGCCACCTGAGAAGTCCTCATTACTCCTTGGAGAGAGATAAAACAATCATCATGGCTCAGATCACTAGGAGGTTCCTGACACAGGAGATGTAAGTTCCATCCCTAAGTGGGGGAAGATCCCATGGAGTAGAAAATGGCAAAACAAACCAATATTATTGCCTGGAAATTTTCATGGTCAGAGGAGCTTGGTGGGCTACATAAAATCCATGGGATTGCACAAGAGTCACTGAGTCACTGAGCATGCACATGTGCACAGTTGACAGGGACAGCATTGCTGAGAAAGGACTGGCAATGAGTACCTAGTATGTCACCTACCTAAGATTTAGATTGTACCAGGGGAACAGAGAAGATCCCTCAACATCAGGCTAGCATGCAGTAACAAGCCACAGAAGTCTACTGATAGAAAGTAGGCAATATCATGTATAGAAGGGATTAGCATTCACAAAAATACACTGCTAAAAACATGGTATAATAATGAAAAAATAAATGCCATCCACTTGAGACTGGGAACAAATGCAGAGTTTTTTTACCCTTACCACTTTAGTTTAACATTGTACCGGTGATTCTAGACAGTGCAGTTAGGTAGGGAAAAGATATTGAAAAAAAAAAATCCTATTGGAAAGAGAAAATTGAAACTTCCATATTTGCATGAAACATTATCCCATGTGTAGAAAAAGAGAATCAGTACACACACACACATACAAAACAATAAGAACTGATTAACAATCTCAGCAAGGTCTCAGCAACCAAGGTCAACTTCTGAAGTAAATAGTATGTGTAAGTGCTAGCAATTAAAGAAGTTAATAGCATGTGTAGGTGGTACCAATTAGCAATCTAAAAAGAAAAGGAAGGGAATTCACTGGTCATCAAGTGGTTAGGATGCCACACTTTCACTGCTGAGGGCCCAGGTTTGATCCCTAGTCAGAAAGCAAGGCTCAAGTCATGACCAGAAAACAAAAAGACAAGAAATTCCATTCACAATATTATCAAAGAGAATAAAATGCTGAGGAATAAGTTTAACAAAGAAGTCCTCAAGATGGTGGAGGAATAGGACTGGGAGACCACTTTCTTCCCCACAAATTCATCAAAAGAACATTTGAATGCTGAGCAAATTCCACAAAACAACTTCTGAATGCTGGCAGAGGACATCAGGCACCCAGAAAAGCAGCCCATTGTCTTTGAAAGGAGATAGGACAAAATATAAAATATAAAAGGAGAGGCAAAAGAGTTCAGGATGGAGATCTGTCCCAGGAAGGGAATTTTTAAAGAGGAGAAGTTTCCAAACACCAGGAAACCCTCTCACTAGTGGGTCTGTGGGGAGTTCTGGGATCTCAGAGGGCAACATAACCGGGAGGAAAAATAAAACCCACAGATTACGTGCTTAATGGCAACTCCCAACATAGAAGTTCCTCAGATGCTAGCATCTGCCACCAGCAAGCCGGGGCTGAACAGAAAGGAGCAGGCTGCATTGCTTAGGGTAAGGACCGTCCTTAAGACCCTGAGGACAATCTGAGGGAGCTAACATGAGATAGCAAACTAAACTGTGGAATGGCCAGAGAGAGAGAAGAGGGGGAAAATAGAGAACTATCCCATGAAAAGCCCAAACTTAAGGCACTGCCAGGCCGCTCACAGAGCAAAAGACTGAGCGAATACCAGAGGAGATCTAGGCAGCTGCAGACCAGCCCATCCCTCTTCAGAGGCAGGGGGCCAGGCAGACACCAGCCAGAGCTGTAAAGGGGCAAATTAGGCCCCAGAGACTACCAAACTGCATCCCCTACCAAACTGCGAACAGACTTCCAGTTGCTAACCAAGACTTTCTGGGATTCTTCTGAATGGTTGACATCCACCTGGAGGGTCGCAGCCAGAGATCAGCTTCCCAAAAGAGACACATGGCACACTGGAGATGGTGTACCCACTGCCACCCAGAAAACCGAATGGCTGGGACTGGGGAGGTGATAAGATGCACTCGCTGCCTGGGGAGAGTGTGCTCGCCAAGCACCTGGTCACCTGAGCTGGTGCCGGACCTGGGAAGGGCACAAAACGCAGGCCCAGGCAAGTCTGCACCTTTATGGAGTACCCAAGAATGAACTTGAGTGGGTTAGTCCTGGGAAGTGCACGCAACCAGGGCCTGCTCCCTGCAGAGCAACCTGGACCCTGAGCACTGTAGACTGGGAAAGCACACACGCCAGAAGCAGGGTCAAACCCAGTGTGGCCAAGACACTGCAAGGACTCCCCCACACGCCAGTGATATTTGTTTGCAGTGTTCCTCCCTTCCCAAAGAATGACTGAACAATTGAGCCTTGTTCAGTCAAATAGGAGACCACCTTCAAATAAGAGACTACCTTTGTCCCCTTGTATAAGGGCAGAAATTAGACACTGAAGAGACCTGTAAACAGAAGAAGGCAAGTAAACAGAGGGAACTGCTTTGGAGGTGACAGGTTCAATAGATTAAAACCCTGTGGTTAATACCAACTACATTGGAAGGGGCCAATAGAGCTTGAGAAGTATAAGCTGGAAGAAGGAACTATCAGAAACTGCACTGGGCCCACACTGCCAGCAACAGCTCCAGAGAAATTCCTAGATATATATCATGTTTTAAATTATTTTTTTTTTTTTAAAGTCCTCTGTTACTCCTTTAATTTTCATTTTATAATGTAATATTACCTTGCCAAAAAAAAAAAAAACTTTTTAAAGCAAACAACATATATTTCTTATATTTTGTGATTTTTTTTAATATTGAATTTTTGAGAGTCTAACCTCTACTCTAGATTTTTAATCTTTGTTTTTGGCATTTGTTATCAATTTCCTACTATTAAGAATCCAATCTTCAGTACCCTTTTTACTTAAGAGTGTAATTACTGGCTTGATTACTCTCTCCCCCTTTTGACTCTCCTTTTTCTCCCCCAGGTCACCTTTATCTCTTTCCTCCACCTTCTCTTCTCTACCAACTCAGTGAATCTGTGTGTGTGTGTTCTGGGGTGTGGAGAACACTTAGAGAACAGAGTACTGCCTAGACATATCTCTCTTCTTTTGATTTCCCCTTTTCACCTCCATCTCACCTCTATCTCATTCCTTCCTCTTTGCTTCTCTATGTAAATCCATGAACCTCTCTGGGGGTTCCAGACTGTGGAGAGCACATAGGGAATTTTTTACTGCCTAGATTGCTCTCTCCCTTTTTGGTTTCCACTGTTCTCTTCCTGGTCACCTGTATCTCCTTCTTCCCTCTTCTCTTTTCCATGTGAACCTCTCTGGGTGTTCCTCACTGTGGAGAATCTTTGAACCATTAATCTAGATGTTTTATCATTGGTTCTGTATAGATGGAGAAGTCTTGAGGCTACTGTAAGAATAAGACTGAAAACCAGAAGCAGGAGGCTTAAGCCCAAAACCTGAGAACACCAGAGAACTCCTGACTCCAGGGAGCATCAATCAATAAGAGATAATCCAAAAGCCTCCATACCTATACTGAAACCAAGCACCATCCAAGGGCCAACAATTTCCAGAGCAAGACATACCATGCAAATTTGCCAGCAATGCAGGAACATAGCCCTGAGCTTCAATATGCAGGCTACCCAAAGTCACACCAAAACAACAGACATTTCAAAACTCACTACTGGACACATTATTGCACTCCAGAGAGAAATTCAGCTCCACTCACCAAAACACCACACCGACAGAAGCTTCCCTAACCAGGAAACCTTGACAAGCCACTCATCGAACCCCACCCACAGGGAGGAACTACCACAATAAAAAGGAACCACAAACTCCCAGAATACAGAAAGGCCACCCCAAACACAGCATTCTAACCAGAAGAAAATGCAGAGAAATACTCAGCAGGTAAAGGAACAGGATAAATGCCCACAAAACCAAACAAAGAGGAGGAGATAGGGAGTCTACCTGAAAAATAATACAGAAAAATCATAGTAAAAATGATGAAAATCTTGAAAACAAAATGGCGTTACAGATAAATAGACTGGAGACAAAGATTGAAAAGATGCAAGAAATGTTTTACAAGGATCTAGAAGAAAAAAAAAAGAGTAAATTAATAATGGATAATGCAATGAAAGAGATAAAAAAACACTCTGGAGTGAAATGATACCTCATTGTGGTCTTGATTTGCATTTCTCTGATAATAAGTGATGTTGAGCATATTTTCATGTGTTTGTTAGCTATCCGTATGTCTTCTTTGGAGAAATGCCTATTTAGTTCTTAGGCCCATTTTTTTATTGGTTCGTTTATTTTTCTGGAGTTGAGCTGCATAAGTTGCTTGTATATCTTTGAGATTAGTTGTTTGTCAGTTGTTTCATTTGCTATTGTTTTCTCCCATTCAGAAGGCTGTCTTTTCACCTTGCTTATAGTTTCCTTTGTTGTGCAGAAGCTTTTAATTTTAATTAGATCCCATTTGTTTATTTTTGCTTTTATTTCCAGTATATTGGGGGTGGATCGTAGAGGATCCTGCTATGATTTCTGTCGAGAGTGTTTTGCCTATGTTTTCCTCTAGGAGTTTTATAGTTTCTGGTCTTATGTTTAGATCTTTAATCCATTTTGAGTTTATTTTTGTGTATGGTGTGAGAAAGAGATCTAGTTTCATTCTTTACAAGTGGTTGACCAGTTTTACCAGCACCACCTGTTAAAGAGACTGTCTTTACTCCATTGTATATTCTTGCCTCCTGTGTCGAAGATAAGGTGTCCATAGGTGTGTGGGTTTATCTCAGGGCTTTCTATTTTGTTCCATTGATCTATATTTCTGTGTTTGTGCCAGTACCATACTGTCTTAATGACTGTGGCTTTGTAGTAGAGCCTGAAGTCAGGCAAGTTGATTCCTCCAGTTCATGTGGAGAAAAGGGAACCCTCTTACACTGCTGGGGGAATGCAAACTCGTACAGTCACTATGGAAAACAGTGTGGAGATTCCTTAAAAAATTGCAAATAGAACTGCCTTATGATCCAACAATCCCACTGCTGGGCATACACACCGAGGAAACCAGAATTGAAAGAGACACATGTACCCCAATGGTCATTGCAGCACTGTTTATAATAGCCAGGACATGGAAACAACCTAGATGTCCATCAGCAGATGAATGGATAAGAAAGCTGTGGTACATATACACAATGGAGTACTACTCAGCCCTTAAAAAGAATAAATTTGACTCAGTTCTAATGAGATGGATGAAATTGGAGCCGATTATACAGAGTGAAGTAAGCCAGAAAGAAAAACACCAATACAGTATACTGACACATATATATGGAATTTAGAAGGATAGTAATGAAGACCCTCTATGTGAGACAACAAAAGAGACTCAGAGGTATAGAACGGACGTTTGGACTCTGAGGGAGAGGGAGAGGGTGGGATGATTTGGGAGAACGGCATTGAAACATGTATACTATCTTGTAAGAATGAAGCGCCAGTCTATGTTCAATACAGGATGCAGGACGCATGGGGCGGGTGCACGGGATGATTCAGGGAGAGGATGTGGGGTAGGAGGTGGGAGGGGGCTTTGACATTGGGAGATTGTGGACACCTGTGGCTGATTCATGTCAATGTATGGCAAAACAAATACAGTATTGTGGGGTGGGAGGTGGGAGGGGGCTTTGGCATTGGGAGATTGTGTTCACCTATGGGTGATTCGTGTCAATGTATGGCAAAACAAATACAGTATTGTAATTAAAAAATAAATAAATTTAATTAAAAAAAAAAAAAACACTCTGGAGGGAACCAGCAGTAGAATAACCAAGGCAGAAGATAGGATAAATGAGTTAGAAGATAAAAGGGTAGAAATAAATGAAGAAGAGAGGAAAAAGAAAAAAAAAGAGTTAAAAGAAATGAGGATCATCTCATGGACCTCTGGGACAATGTTAAATGCCCCAACATTTGAATCATAGGAGTCCCAGAAGAAGAAGACAAAAAGAAAGGTCATGAGAAAATACTCGTGTATATAGTAGTGGAAAACTTCCCAAAATGGAAGAGGAAAGAGTCACCCAAGGCCAGAAAACCAAAGAGTCCCAAACAGGATAAATACAAAGTGAAACACCCCAGTTCAGCTCAGTTCAGTTCAATCGCTCAGTAGTGTCCTACTCTTTGCAACTCCATGAGTTGCAGCACGCCAGGCCTCCCTGTTCATTACCATCTCTCAGAGTTCAGTCAGACTCACTCCATCTAGTCAATGATGCCATCCAGCAACCTCATCCTCAGTCGTTCCCTTCTCCTCCTGCCCACAAACCCTCCCAGCATCATAGTCTTTTCCAGTGAGTCAACTCTTCGCATGAGGTGGCCCAAGTACTGGAGTTTCAGCTTTAGCATCATTCCTTCCAAAGAAATCCCAGGGCTTATCTCCTGCAGAATGGACTGGTTGGATCTCCTTGCAATCCAAGGGACTCAAGAGTCTTCTCCAACACCACAGTTCAAAAGCATCAATTCTTTGGTGCTCAGCCTCCTTCACAGTCCAACTCTCACATCCATACATAACCACAGGAAAAACCATAGCCTCGACTAGACGGACCTTAGTCGGCAAAGTAATGTCTCTGCTTTTGAATATGCTATCTAGGTTGGTCATAACTTTTCTTCCAAGGAGTAAGCATCTTCTAATTTCATGGCTGCAGTCACCATCTGCAGTGATTTTGGAGCCCCCCAAAAAAGTAAAGTTCTACACTGTTTCCACTGTTTCCCCATCTATTTGCCATGAAGTGATGGGACCAGATGCCATGATCTTCGTTTTCTAAATGTTGAGATTTAAGCCAACTTTTCACTCTCCTCTTTCACTTTCATCAAGAGGCTTTTAAGCTCCTCTTCACTTTCTGCCATAAGGGTGGTGTCATCTGCATATCTTAGGTTATTGATATTTCACCCAGCAATCTTGATTCCAGCTTGTGTTTCTTCCAGTCCAGCGTTTCTCATGATGTACTCTGCATATAAGTTAAATAAGCAGGGTGACAATATACAGCCTTGATGTACTCCTTTTCCTATTTGGAACCAGTCTGTTGTTCCATGTCCAGTTCTAACTGTTGCTTCCTGACCTGCATACAGATTTCTCAAGAGGCAGATTAGGTAGTCTGGTATTCCCATCTCTTGAAGTATTTTCCACAGTTTATTGTAATCCACACAGTCAAAGGCTTTGGCATAGTCAATATGCTACTGGAGATCAGTGGAGAAATAACTCCAGAAAAATGAAGGGATGAAACCAAAGCAAAAACAATACCCAGTTGTGCATGTGACTATGGGTAGAAGCAAGATCCGATGCTGTAAAGAGCAATATTGCATAGGAATCTGGAATGTCAGGTCCATGAATCAAGGAAAATTCGAAGTGGTCAAACAGGAGGTGGCAAGGGTGAACGTCAGCATTCTAGGAATCAGCGAACTAAAATGGACTGGAATGGGTGAATTTCACTCAGATGACCATTATATCTACTGCTGTGGGCAGGAATCCCTCAGAAGAAATGGAGTAGCCATCATGGTCAACAAAAGAGTCTGAAATGCAGTACTTGGATACAATCTCAAAAACGACAGATGAACTCTGTTCGTTTCCAAGGAAAATCATTCAATATCACAGTTATCCAAGTCTATGCCCCAACCAGTAATGCTAAAGAAGCTAAAGTTGAATAGTTTTATGAAGCCCTACAAGACCTTTTAGAACTAACACCCAAAAAAGATGTCCTTTTCATTATAGGGGATTGGAATGCTAAAGTAGGAAGTCAAGAAACACCTATAGTAACAGGCAAATTTGGCCTTGGAATGCAGAATGAAGCAGGGCAAAGACTAAGAGAGTTTTGCCTAGAAAATGCACTGGTCATAGCAAACATCCTCTTCCAACAACACAAGAGAAGACTCTACACATGGACATCACCAGATGGTCAACACCGAAATCAGATTGATTATATTCTATGCAGCCAAATATGGAGAAACTCTATACAGTCAACAAAAACAAGACCAGGAGCTGACTATGGCTCAGATCATGAACTCCTTATTACCAAATTCAGACTTAAATTGAAGAAATTATGGAAAACCGCTAGAGCATTCAAGTATGAAACACCCGAAGAAACATATTAATCAAATTAATGAAGATCAAAGACAAAGAACAAATATTAAATGCAGCAAGGGAAAAACAACAAATAAAACAGAAGGGGATTCCCTTAAGGATAACAGGTGCTCTTTCAAGAGAAACTCTTCAGGCCAGATGGGAATGACAGGACATACTTAAAGTGATGAAAGGGAAAAACCTACAATGCAGATTTCTCTATCCAGCAAGGAGGTCACTCAAATATGAAGGAGAAATCAAATGCTTTAAAGACAAACAAAAGCTCAGAGAATTCCCCATCACCAAACTAGCTCTTCAACAAATGCTAAAGCATCTTCACTAGACAGGAAACACAGAAAAGGTTTATAAAATCGAATGCAAAACAACAAAGTAAATGGCAATCGGAACATACTTATCAATAATTTACTTAAATGTAAATGAGTTGAATGCCCCAAACAAAAGACAAAGACGGCTTGATGGATACAAAAACAAGACCCCTATATATGCTGTCTAGAAGAGACCCACCTCAAAACAAGAGACACATACAGACTGAAAGTAAAGGGCTGGAGAAATTTCACATAAATGGACACCAAAAAAAAAAAGCAGGAGTAGCAATACTCATATCAGATAAAATAGACGAAAATAATGGCCATGAAAAGAGATAAAGAAGGATACTACATAATGATCAAAAGATTAATCCAAGAAGAAGATATAACAATTATAAACATATATGCAGCCAACATAGGAGCACCACAATAGGTAAGGCAAATGCTAATAAATATGAAAGGGGAAATTAAAAATAGCACAATAGCAGTGGGAGACTATAATGCCCCACAACATCTATGGATAGATCAACTAAACAGAAAATGAACAAGGAAACATAAACGTTAAATGACACAATGAACCAGTTAGACCTAATTGATGTCTATAGGACATTTGACTCCAAAGCAATGAATTTCACCTTTTTCTCAAATGCACATGTAACCTTCTCCAGGACAGAGCACATTCAGAGCCACAAATGTAGCCTTGGTAAATTCAAAGAAAAAAAAAAAAAAAAAAAGAAGAAGAAGAAGAAAGAAAGAAAGAAAAAGAAAGAAATCATTCCAATCATCTTTTCTGATCACAAAGAAGTAAGATTAGATGTCAATTATAGGAAAAAAAAAACTATAAAAAATTTCAACTTATGGAGGCTAAACAACATGCTTCTGAGGAACAAACATCACAAAAGAAATCAAAATATACATAGAAATGAATAAAATTGAAAACACAACAACCAAAAACCCATGGGACACTTTAAAAGCAGTGCTAAGGGCAAGGTTCATAACCGTACATATTTACCTCAAGAAACAAGAGAAAAGTCCAATGAATAACCCAACTCTACACCTAAAGCAACTAGAAAGGAAGAAACCCAGGGTTAGAAAAAGAAAAGAAATCTTAAAACTTAGGGCAGAAATAAATGCAAAAGAAACCAAAGAGACCATAGCAAAAATCAACAAAGATAAAAGCTGGTTCTTTGAGAAGATAAATAAAATAGACAAACCATTAGCCAGACTCATCAAGAAACAAAGGGAGAAGAATCAAATCAACAAAATTAGAAATGAAAATGGAGAACTCACAACAGACAACACAGAAATGCAAAGGATTATGAGAGACTACTATCAGCAACTATATGCCAATAAAATGGACAACTTGGAATAAATGGACAAATTCTTAGAAAAGTATAAATTTCCAAAACTGAATGAAGAAGACATAGAAAATCTTAAGAGACCCATCACAAGCATGGAAATCAAAAGTGTAATCCGAAATCTTCCAGCAAACAAAATCCCAGGATGGCTTCACGGCTGAATTCTACCAAAAATTTAGAGAAGAGCTAACACCTATCCTACTGAAACTCTTCAAGAAAATTGCAGAGAAAGATAAGCTGCCAAACGCATTCTATGAGGTCACCATCACCCTCATACCAAAACCTGACAAAGACGCCACAATACAAAGAAAACCACAGGCCAATATCACTGATGAACATAGATGCAAATATCCTTAGCAAAATTCTAGCAAACAGAATCCAAAAACATATTAAAAAGATCATACATCATGACCAAGTGGTCTTTATCCCTGGAATACATGTTGTTTGTTTGTTTGTTTGTTTTTTAATATTCGCAAATCAATCATTGCAATACCCCACATTAACAAACTGACAGATAAAAACCATATGATTATCTCAACAGACGTAGAGAAAGCCTTTGAAAAAATTCAATATCCATTTATGATTAAAAAAAAAAAAAAAAAAAAAAACTTCCAGAAAGCAGGCATAGAAGGAACATACCTCAACATAATAAAAGCTATATATGACAAATCCATAGCAAACATTATCCTCAATGGTGAAAAAATGAAAGCATTTCCCTTAAACTCAAGAACAAAACAAGGGTGCCTACTCTCACCACTACTATTCAAAATAGGTTTGAAAATTTTGGCCACAGCAATCAGAGCAGAAAAAGAAATAAATAATCCAGATTTGAAAACAAGAAGTTAAACTCTCAGTATTTGCAGATAACATGATCCTCTACATAGAAAACCCTAAAGACTTTACCAGAATGTTACTAGAACTAATCAATGAATATAGTAAAGTTGCAGGTTATAAAATTAACACACAGAAATCCCTTGCATTCCTATGCACTGATAATGAGAAAACAGAAAAATCAAGGAAATAATTGAGTTCACCATTCCAATGAAAATAATGAAATACTTAGGAATATACTACCTAAAGAAACAAAAGACTTATATATAGCAAACTATAAAACACTGATGAAAGAAATCAAAGAGGACACAAATAGATGGAAAAATATACCATGTTCATGGATTGGAAGATTCGATACGTGGACTATAGCCTACCAGGCTTCTTTGTCCATGGGATTCTCTAGGCAAGAATACTGGAGTGGGTTACCATTTCCTTCTCCAGGGGATCTTCCCCACCCAGGGATCAAACCCGGGTATCCCACATCAGAGGCAGAAGCTTGAACCTCTGAGCCACCAGGGAAGCACCTAAAGAAACAAAAGATTTATATATAGAAAACTATAAAACACTGATGAAATAAATCAAAGAGGACACAAATAGATGGAAAAATATACCATGTTCATGGATTGGAAGATTTGATACAGTGAAAATGAGTTTGCTACCCAATATAATCTACAGATTCAATGCAATCCCTATCAAGCTACCAATGGTATTTTTCACAGAACTAGAATAAATACTTTCACAATCTGTATGGAAATACAAAAAATATCAAATAGCCAAAGCAATCTTGAGAAAGAAGAATGGAAATGGAGCAATCAACATCCCTCACTTCAGGCTCTACTACAAAGCCACAGTCATCAAGACAGTATGGTACTGGCACAAAGACAGAAATATAGATCAAAGGAACAAAGTAGAAAGCCCAGAGATAAATCCACGCACCTATGGACACCTTATCTTTGACAAATGAAGCAGGAATATACAATGGAGAAAAGACAATTTGTTTAACAAGTGGTGCTGGGAAAACTGGTCAACCACTTGTAAAAAAATGAAACTAGAACACTTTCTAACACCATTAAAAAAAATAAAATAGATTAAACATCTAAACCTAAGACCAGAAACTATAAAAACTCTTAGAGGGGAACATAGGCAAAACACTCTCCAACATAAATCACAGCAGGATCCTTTATGACCCTCCTCACAGAGTAATGGAAATAAAAGCAAAAATAAACAAATGGGACCTAATTATACTTAAAAGCTTTTGCACAATAAAGGAAACTTTAAGCAAGGTGAGAAGGCAGCCTTCAGTATGGGGGAAAATAATAGCAAACCGAGCAACTGACAAAGAATTAATATCAAAAATATATAAGCAGCTTCTGCAGCTCAATTCCAGAAAAATAAATGACCCAATCAAAAAAATGGGCCAAAGAACTAAACAGGCATTTCTCCAAAGAAGACATGCAGATGGCTAACAAACACATGAAAGAAGTTCAACATCACCCATTATCAGAGAAATGCAAACCAAAACCAAAATGCGGTACCATTTCACACCAGTCAGAATGGCTGCTATCCAAAAATCTAAAAACAATAAATGCTCAAGAGAGTGTGGTTAAAATGGAACTCTCTCACACTCTTGGTGGGAATGCAAACTAGTACAGCCACTGTGGAGCACAGTGTGGAGATTCCTTAAAAAGCTGGAAATAGAACTGCCATATGACCCAGCAATCCCTCTGCTGGGCATAAACACTGAAGAAATCATAATTGAAAGAGACACATGTACCCCAATATTCATTCCAACACTGTTTATAATAGCCAGGACATGGAAGCAACCTAGATGTCCATCAGCAGATGAATGGATAAGAAAGCTGTGGTACATATACACAATGGAATATTACTCAGCCATTAAAAAGAATACATTTGAATCAGTTCTAATGAGGTGGATGAAATTGGAGCCTATTATACAGAGTGAAGTAAGTCAGAAAGAAAAACAACAATATAGTATACTAACACATATATATGGAATTTAGAAAGATAGTAATGATAACCTTGTATGTGAGACACTAAAAGAGACACAGACTCTGATGCTGTGAGGGATTGGGGGCAGGAGGAGAAGGGGATGACAGAGAGATGGCTGGATGGCATCACTGACTTGATGGACGTCAGTCTGAATGAACTCCGGGAGTTGGTGATGGACAGGGAGGCCTGGCGTGCTGCGATTCATGGGGTTGGAAAGAGTCGGATACGACTGAGCCACTGAACTGAACTGAATAATAACCCTGTATGTGAGACACTAAAAGAGACATAGATGTATAGAACAGTCTTTTGGACTCTGTGGGAGAAGGCTAGTGTGGGATGATTTGAGAGAAGAGCATTGAAACGTATATATTATCATATGTGAAACAGAACACCAGTGCAGGTTCAATGCATGAGACAGTGTGCTCAGAGATGGCGCACTGGGATGATCCAGAGGGATGCAATGGGGAGGGAGGTAGGAGGGGGTACAGGATGGGGAATACATGTAAACTCATGGCTGATTCATGTTCAGTTCAGTTCAGTTCAGTTTAGTCACTCAGTCGTGTCTCACTCTTTGAGACCTCATGAATCGCAGCAGGCCAGGCCTCCCTATCCATCACCAACTCCCAGAGCTCATTCAGACTCACGTCCATAGAGTCAGTGATGCCATCCAGCCATCTCATTCTCTGTAGTCCGCTTCTCCTCCTGCCCCCAATTCCTCCCAGCATCAGAGTCTTTGCCAATGAGTCAACTCTTTGCATGAGGTGGCCAGAGTACCGGAGTTTCAGCTTTACCATCATTCCTTCCAAAGAAATCCCAAGGTTGATCTTCTTCAGAATGGACTGGTTGGATCTCCTTGCAAGACTCTTCTTGACTCTCAAGATTCTTCTCCAACACCACAATTCAAAAGCATCAATTCTTCGGTGCTCAGCCTTCTTCACAGTCCAACTCTCACATCCATATATGATCACAGGAAAAACCATAGCCTTGACTAGATGGACCTTAGTCGGGAAAGTAATGTCTCTACTTTTGAACATACTATCTAGGTTGCTCATAACTTTTCTTCCAAGGAGTAAGAGTCTTTTAATTTCATGGCTGCAGTCACCATCTGCAGTGATTTTGGAGCCCCCAAAAATAAAGTCTGACACTGATTCCACTGTTTCCCCATCTATTTCCCATGAAGTGATGGGACCGGATGCCATGATCTTCGTTTTCTGAATGTTGAGCTTTAAGCCAACTTTTTCACTCTCCTCTTTCACTTTCATCAAGAGGCTTTTTAGTTCCTCTTCACTTTCTGCCATAGGGTGGTGTTATCTGCATATCTGAGGTTATTGATATTTCTCCCTGCTATCTTGATTCCAGCTTGTGTTTCTTCAAGTCCAGCGTTTCTCATGATGTACTCTGCATAGAAGTTAAATAAGCAGGGTGACAATATACAGCCTTGATGTACTCTTTTTCCTGTTTGGAACCAGTCTGTTGTTTCATGTCCACTTCTAACTTTTGCTTCCTGACCTGCATATAGGTTTCTCAAGAGGCAAGTCAGATGGTCTGGTATTCCCATCTCTCTCAGAATTTTCCACAGTTTATTGCTATCCACACAGTCAAAGGCTTTGGCATAGTCAATAAAGCAGAAATAGATGGTTTTCTGGAACTCTCTTGCTTTTTCCATGATCCTGCAGATGTTGGCAATTTGATTTCTGGTTCCTCTGCCTTTTCTAAAACCAGCTTGAACATCAGGAAGTTCACAGTTAATGTATTGCTGAAGCCTGGCTTGGAGAATTTTGAGCACTACTTTGCTAGCATGTGAGATGAGTGCAATTGTGCTGTAGTTTGAGCACTCTTTGGCATTGCCTTTCTTTGGGATTAGAATGATTACTGATATTTTCCAGTCCTGTGGCCTACTGCTGAGTTTTCCAAATTTGTTGGCATATTGAGTGTACCAATTTCACATCATCATCTTTCAGGATTTGAAACAGCTCAACTGGAATTCCATCACCTCCACTAGCTTTGCTCATAGCGATGCTTTCCAAGGCCAACTTGACTTCACATTCCAGGATGTCTGGCTCTAGATGAGTGATCACACCATCATGATTATCTGGGTCACAAAGCTCTTTCTTGTACAGTTTTTCTGTGTATACCTGCCACCTCTTCTTAATATATCCTGCTTCTGTTAGGTCCAGACCATTTCTATCCTTTATCGATCCCATCTTTGCATGAAATGTTCCCTTGGTATCTCTAATTTTCTTGAAGACATCTCTAGTCTTTCCCATTCTGTTGTTTTCATCTATTTCTTTGCATTGATTGCTGAAGAATGCTTTCTTATCTCTCTTCTTGCTATTCTTTGGAACTGTGCATTCAGATGCTTATATATTTCCTTTTCTCCTTTGCTTTTCACCTCTCTTCTTTTCATAGCTATTTGTAAGGCCTCCCCAGACAGCCATTTTTCTTTTTTTGCATTTCTTTTCATGGTGTAGTCTTGATCCCTGTCTCCTATACAATGTCATGAACCTCATTCCATTATTCTTCAGGCACTCTATCTATCAGATCTAGACCCTTAAATCTATTTCTCACTTCCACTTTATAATCATAAGGGATTTGATTTAGGTCACACCTGAATGGTCTAGCGGTTTTCCCTACTTTCTTCAATTTGAGTTTGAATTTGGTAATAAGGAGTTCATGATCTGAGCCACAGTCAGCTCCTGGTCTTGTTTTTGTTGACTGTATAGAGCTTCTCCATCTTTGGCTGCATAGAATATAATCAATCTGATTCCGGTGTTGACCATCTGGTGATGTCCATGTGTAGAGTCTTCTCTTGTGTTTTTGGAAAAGGGTGTTTGCTATGACCAGTGCATTTTCTTGACAAAACTCTCTTAGTCTTTGCCCTGGTTCATTCTGCATTCCAAGGCCAAATTTGCCTGTTACTCCAGGTGTTTCTTGACTTCCTCCTTTTGCATTCCAGTCCTCTGTAATGAAAAGGACATCTCTTTTGGGTGTTAGTTCTAAAAGGTCTTGTAGGTCTTCATAGAACTGTTCAACTTCAGCTTCTTCAGCTTTACTGGTTGGAGCATAGACTTGGATAACTGTGATATTGCATGGTTTGCCTTGGAAATGAACAGAGATCATTCTGTCGTTTTTGGGATTGCATCCAAGTACTGTATTTTGGACTCTGTTGTTGACCATGATGGCTATTCCATTTCTTCTGAGGGATTCCTGCCCACAGCAGTAGATATAATGGTCATCTGAGTGAAATTCACCCATTCCAGTCCATTTTAGTTCGCTGATTCCTAGAATGTTGACATTCACCCTTACCATCTCTTGTTTGGCCACTTCCAATCTGCCTTGATTCATGGACCTGACATTCCAGGTTCCTATGCAATATTGCTGTTTATAGCATCAGACCTTGCTTCTATCACCAGTCACATCTACCGCTAGGTATTGTTTTTGCTTTGGCTCCATCTCTTCATTCTTTCTGGAGTTATTTCTCCACTGATTTCCAGTAGCATTTTGGGCACCTACTGACCTGGGGAGTTCCTCTTTCTGTATCCTATAATTTTGCCTTTTCATAGTGTTCATGGGGTTCTCAAGGCAAGAATACTGAAGTGGTTTGCCATTTCTTTCTCCAGTGGACCACATTCTGTCAGACCTCTCCACCATGACCTGCCCATCTTGGGTTGCCCTGTGTGCATGCCTTGGTTTCATTGAGTTAGACAAGGCTGTGGTCCTAGTGTCATTAGATTGACTACTTTTCTGTGAGTATGGTTTCAATGTGTCTGCCCTCTGATGCCCTCTTGCAACACCTACCATACAATATTGTAAAGTAATTTGCCTCCAGTTAAATAAATTAAAATAAATTGAACACACACACACAGAGCACTAATTCTCCAGTAACTTAAATGGAAATAATGATGATGAACTCTGGAAAAAAAAAAGTCCTCATTTTGTACGATGAAATCTATAAAGCTTTGTAAACTTCTAAATGAGAAAATCTTACCAATTGGAAGAATCAAAAATGTTAAGATATAAATACTCTCTAATTGATCCATAGATTCAATACCACCCTGTTAAAAGCCCAAATGTCTTTTTTTTCTCAGACACTGACAAGATCATTCTAAAATGTGTATGGCAACACAAATGATCTATAGAACCACAACAATACTTAAAAGAAAAATAACATTGGAAACTTACACTGACCAATTTTAAAAGTTGCTACAAGGCTGCAGGACTTTCCAGATGGTGCCAGTGGTGAAGAGTCTGCCTGCCAATGCAAGAGACATAGTACGATTTCTAGGTCTGGAAGATCCCCTGGAATAGGAAACTGCAACCCATTCCAGTGTTCTTACCTGGAAATCCCATGGACAGAGGAGCCTGGCAGGCTACAGTCTATGAGGTCGCAAGAAGTCAGACATGACTGAGCAACTTAACATGCAAGCACAAGGCTACAAGACCATGTTGTACTGAAAAATTGTACACATATAGATCAATGGAATAGAATTGCAAGTCCAGAAGTAAACATCTATGGTTACTTGACTTTTGACAAGGGTACCAAGACCATTCAACTAGGAAAGAATAATCTTTTTAGTAAGTTATTCTGAGATGTTTGAATATCCACATATAAGAGGATTAATATGGAGTCTTACCTAAGACAAACCCCAGAATTAATGCAAAATGGTCATTTATGTAAATTAAGTGGTTATAACTATAAAACTATTAGAAAATACTAACAGTAAATGTTAAACTTGAGTCAAAGTTTTTTAGCTATGACATTAGAAGCACGAGATTTTAAAAAAAAAATGTATATTTTGCTTCATCAAGATAAAAACACATTTGTGCTTCAAATCACTTCATTAATAAAGTGAAAACACAGTTCACATAAGGGGAGAGAGTGTTTTTAAATTATATATTCAATAAAGAACTTGTATCTGGAATACATTAGAAGATATCTATCCCATTAAAAACAATCAAAAAAATGTAAATAAAAAATTAAACAAACAGGGCATAGGAATGGCCTAAAATACTTGGTGATGCTCAAAATTATTAGTAATTCAGTTCAGTTCAGTTCAGTCACTCAGTTGTGTCTGACTGTTTGTGACCCCATGAAGCACAGCACTCCAGACCTCCCTGTTCATCACCAACTCCCGGAGTTCACTCAAATTCATGTGCATCGAGTCAGTGATGCCATCCAGTCATCTCATCCTCTGTTGCCCCATTCTTCTCCTGCCCCTAGTCCCTCCCAGCATCAGGGTCTTTTCCAATGAGTCAACTCTTCGCATGAGGAGGCCAAAGTACAGGAGTTTCAGCTTTAGCATCATTCCTTCCAAAGAAATCCCAGGGCTGATCTCCTTCAGAATGGACTGGTTGGATCTCCTTGCAGTCCAAGGGACTCAAGAGTCTTCTCCAACACCACAGTTCAAAAGCATCAATTCTTTGGTGCTCAGTTTTCCTCACAGTCGATCTCTCACATCCATGCTGCTGCTGCTGCTGCTAAGTCACTTCAGTCGTGTCCGACTCTGTGCAACCCCATAGACGGCAGCCCACCAGGCTCCTCTGTCCCTGGGATTCTCCAGGCAAGAACACTGGAATGGGTTGCCATTTCTCTCTCCAATGCAAGAAAGTGAAAATTGAAAGTGAAGGTGCTCAGTCATGTCCGACTCTTAGCAACCCCATGGACTGCAGTCTACCAGGCTCCTCTGTCCATGGGATTTTCCAGGCAAGAGTACTGGAGTGAGGTGCCATTGCCTCCTCCTTCTCACATCCATACACGACCACTAAGGAAATGCAAATCAAAACCATAATAACATATAATTTTAGAATTAGCAAAATGTGACATATACAAGTCAGATGATAACAAGTGTTGCCAAGGATGTAAATAAACTGAAATTCAAATATTGCTTGATGGAATGAAAAATGATGCAGACAATTTAGAAAATGGTATAGCAATTTCTTAATATGTTAAATGGTAATTTATCATTAAGCTGGCATATAATTTCACTCTTAGGTATTTACCTCAAAAATTGCAAACATGTCCAGGCAACATGGTGAATGAATGAAGAAAATGTGATATATCATACACTAGAATATTATTTGGTAATAAACAGGAATGAAGTATCAATATAAGCTGCCCATGTATTAAACTCAAAAGCGTAATGTCAAATGAAAGCCAGACAGAAAGAAGGCCACATGTTCTGTCATTGCATTTATATGAAATTTACAGAAATGTCAAACTTATAAAGGGAAAAAAGTAGATTAGTAGCTGCATTGGGCTGAGGATGGGAACAGAAAATCTTGGCAAACAGACATGAGGCATCTTTTGAGGATGACAGATGTTTTAAAATTAGACTGTAGTGATAGTTGCCCAGCTTTGTAAATGTATTAAGAATTTTTAAATTATACACCATTAACATGGTAAATTTTATGGTATTTAAATTATATCTTAATAAAACTGTTTATTCTCCCAAATTATCTTACCAAAAGTCATCATTCTTTGTTGCATTTTCTTGCATTTACTAAGTGCATTGCTATAATCAGCAAATTGCATGTATAATAGTACAGAGCAACTCAGACTATAATACAACTCATGCTTTAGAGACTGCATCTTCCTAAGCACTCCTTATCCCATGTTATTTAGACCTGGGATGTTCATCTCTATTCTGAAATTCTCATCTTCTCATGGTCAGTTCAGCATCACATGGCAACTAATACACAGCATTTACCTGTTCCTTGAATTGAGTTTCAAGTTTCTTGAATTTCAGTTTCATCTGAGACCTTGAGGCATAAAATGACAATTAATGGAATAGGGGTGATTAAGCATAGCTAACATGAAGGATTAGCCTGGATAATCACATCCTGATATATAGATAATTGGCTCTAAAGAGGATGTCAAGAGAACTTAATTAAATGTGTATTTTGGTTTTGAAGCACATGTGATAATTTAATAGCTTGTTTTTATCTCTTTTCAATTTCCAAGAGGAACTGAATCATCAGAATTAATAATATCTGCATCCTAGAACTTTTACAAGGTTCAAATGAGATGATCTATAAATACCCACCAAGCAGTTAGCCTATCACGTAAGTAGTTTTTACATTTTAAGAATCATCATTGCTTCTGCTACCTTTGTCCAAATTTAATATTAAATATGGTTAATATGGTAGGTTTACAGAAGAGAAAACTTATAGCTTCTAGAAGGTAAGTGACTTTTTAAATTTCCATATTAAATGATTTGCCTGAAGAATCTTTTTATCTCTTTACCTCTATTGACTGTTTTCTTTTACTATTGACTGTTTTAAACAAAATAGCTCCCATTCTCTATCTTAATTGGAACTAGCTAAAGATATGTAATGAAAATTAGCAGTTGCCTTCCCACCCACACCAACATTCTGTGCCTCACATTTTTAAAGTAAGAAATATTAACATTGTGGTATATTTCCTGATTGTTCTCTTAAAAATTATATATATATATATATATATATATATGCCTGTATATATTTAAATATACCCAGAAAAGAAAGATTTTTATTGTCTTTTTTTTTTGTAAATTCAGGATGACTATATGTTACTTTCCAAAATTGGAAGCTGATTATGTGATTAATTATAGTAAAAATTCATAAGTAAATTCTAAATATCATTTCAAAAGTCAGCAGTGAAAATGTTTTTATATTTGACTATTTTATTTTTAGAGATGGAACCTGATCATTCTAAGCTCCTTCAGTGATTATTTTTTCTCATATTTGATTTCTTTACTCACTCTGACAAGTCTGTAATGTAGAATTAACAACTATACTACATTTTTATGTGTCTGTGAAGATTAAGCAAGGTAATCCACTTAAAAGCACAAAGTGTACTGCTTGTCAGTTATAAAAGAATTAAGCTGTTCCCTTTCATTTTTAACCACTTGCATTTTCTACAATGTCTTATTTAAAGGCAGCTATTTGCTCATTTTGAAATAGTAAATAATGTAAGCCATAAAGTATAATAATCTCCTATCACATCCTATGTATTTTTTTACTGCTTTTATAAGCAATACAAATTGTTTAGTGTATATCCCCCATACTTTTCTGTATGCTTGAAAGAAATCCTTATATATATATATACACATTAAAGTATTTGATAATTTTTTAACAATAGGAAATATTTTATAAATTGATTTTTCATGTTTCATCACACTATAAAATCTAAGTATATCACAGATGTCTATCTAAGTCAGACTGCTTTATGAGTTAATATTAGAAATGTTTGAAAATTATAAAATTTAAATGTTAACCCATGTGAACTGAATTTGGGTATATGTTTTAAATGAAGGATTTATGCGTGGTTTTCTGATGGATATTGACTGTTCTGCAGCTACCTCTCAGATAAATTGCAATGACTAATGACTGAGCCAGCAGCAAATTGTCTAAATTATTATGGCTTTATAGTAGAGTAGCTATTATTCAATTTCTTTTCTTATCTGACTTATTTATTGCTTCTGTGTCATGTATTACCAATTTATTTTGGGGTTTACCATTACCTCACTTCATTAAATTTACAAAAATTAAGTTAGGCTATGTTAGGACTTTTAATTCTAAAATAACTGTCAGTTAATTCAGGAAATATTAACAATTTAACAATATTGAGCCTTTTCTTTCCATATGTGTCTATCATTTTGAAACTTCTTTTTAAAATCTTTTGGTGAAAGGAATTTTATTCATCGTGTGTCTTTGAAAATACCAGATGAGTTTATCCCTTTGAATTTTAGATTGTCTTCTATTTTGTTTTTGTTTTTCCATTACTGGTGGGTTAATTTTGTTAATTGGTAAAGCTATTAGTTATTATACAATTCCTGTCTAAGTTCTCAAAATGAATTTCTAGGTCTTCCTAAAATGAAGTGAAGTCTCTCAGTCGTGTCCAACTCTTTGCAACCCCGTGGACTGTAGCCTACCAGGCTTCTCTGTCCATGAGATTTTGCAGGCAAGAGTACTGGAGTGGGTTGCCATTTTCTTCTCCAGGGGATCTTCCCAACCCAGGGATCAAACCCAGGTCTCCCACATTGCAGGCAGATGCTTTAACCACTGAGCCACCAGGGAAGTCTAGTGAGGACAAAAGGAAATGCTAACAGTCACCAGAAGAAAAAGGCAGTAGATGCCTGTTTGTTATCACTTCCTCACCATTGCCATCAACAACCTCCACTCCCACCCACCAACAGGGCAGTGGCCCACCCACAGGGCCTTGTGGTCTGTTGGTAAGTCTTCATAAGTGAGTGATAATAGCTCTCTTCATGAATCACAATTAAACTAATCCTCCACACACATCACCCGCAAAATATGGGCCTTAGGTTAATCTCTCAAACATTTCAGGTAGTACTTATTTGGAGACTATGCCTAATATGGGCCTCTTAAACATTTTATACTATTCTGTATTTTGGGATCCAGGCTCTTACAAAACAAATTTATAGTGACTCTGATGCGAAATCAGCCAGGGTTGTTGACAGCCACCTGAAAGCCAAACAAAATTGAGATGTCAATTTAATAGTGGGACTTAATATTAGCTACTAAATAGATTCATTCAAGGTCCTTATATGTTGGTAAATTTTATTAACAATTACACAACTTTAAGTACAAAACTAAGTTTTTAGCAACAAAACTATATATTAACAAACGTTCAAATATATTGCTATTTTGTTGTTTGCTGTTAAAAATAGAGGATTAAACATGTCCTCAATTATTTTTTCTATCTTAATAACCCGTAATTACCATAATTGTTCTATTTCAATGTGCCACCTGGTGGGTCAAGAGACTAATTAACTTGGTTGCTGATAGCTTTTCTAAATAGAAAATTTTAAAGGTACCACATGTGGTATGGGTAACTAGTGTTTCGTATAACTTAAAATAAATAACTAGAATTTGGAAATGATGTATAATATGTAATTTTAGGTATGTAAAGTGCTAAAGTGTTGTAATTAACTTCTCTGTTGTTATATTATTTATTTTCACATTAAACATTTGATAAATAATCAATGGATTGAGTTGCAGTGGGGAATATATGTTGATACTTTTGCTTATTTATCCAACTTAGTGGAAGCCTAACCTTAACAATTCAGGCTTTCCAGGTGGTTCAGTGGTAAAAGAATCCTCCTATCAGTATAGGAGACATAGGAAACATGGGTTCGATCCCTGTATTGGGAAGATTTCTGGGGAAGAATGAAGCAACCCACTCGAGTATTTTTACCTGGGAAATTCTGACGGGCTAAAGCTCATGAGATTGTAAAAGAGTTGAACATAGCAACTAAACAACAACAGCAAACCTCAGCAATTACTAACAGCATGTGAGAATTTCCTGTTATCATTTTCCTCCCACATATATATACTCACCCATAATATATAAACATGAAGACATTTTTTAATAATTTTTTATTTCACAAAAAGAGAGTCATGATTATACTTGTTTATAAAGTTGCTACTTGTTTTCCTCATTAACAAATGATTAAGGATGTACTTGTTAATAGAATTTTATTTGGCTGATATTTACAAGTACAGCCTTTAAAAATGTGAGTAATGTATCCATTTAATGGTGAGAAGTGAGTTGAAAGTGTTGAATTTTCCCATATCCATTGAGTTATTGCTCCAGTTATTCTTTTAATGATTGTGGCTTTATAGTACAGTTTACTAGGTTAAATATTATTCATTGGCATTCTTCATTTGGTTTCTTATATGTATTCACATTTCCTTTTTCTTGTATATAGGCTGAAACAATACTATGTCCAATGTCTCAAAAACAAAATCACTTTCAAATTATACTTTGATTAGCTATTTTTCAATACATTTTTTTCCCATCCAGAATCTATTCCATTTGTGAACACACACACAAAAATACAGTATTTACATACAATCAAGATTTTTTTTTAATGTTTAAATTTTGTCATTGATAACTTTTCATTTTTCTTTCTGCTGTGGATAGAGTCTTTTACATATTATTTTAAAAGATTTATTGCCAATATGTAGGGAATCCACTGTATTTACTTCCTTAAATGCTTCTCTAACCAAATCATATTTCTGACAAAATTTTTTCAGTGGATTTTCTTAGTGTTTTCAGGTGATTAATAATATTCATTTGTTTGGGACATTGGGATATTAAGACCAAACTACACACTACATCATTGTAATCAGAATGTTTCATTAATAGTCCTATGAAACAAGCCAAGCAGAGCTTTGATTTTAGGGCTTATGACTAACAACCTAGTTCAACTTCACATCCCATAGAAAACAAAGTCAATTTTTAATAACAAATCAAATATGCTTTTAAAAAAATATTTTGGCTCTGTTCTGTGGCTTATAGGATGTTAGTTCCACATCTGTCATGATAGCACAGAGTCCTAACCACTGGACCACCAGGGAACTCCCTCAAATGTGATTATTAAATGTGTATTTTTAATGAAATTTAATTTTATAATAATAAAACCATTTATGTTTCTGTTATTACTTTTCAGATTCCAAAAGGTCTTTGCATATGTTACCTCACTGAATTCTCATGAAAATTCTGTGATACACAATTCACAATATTTTTATAGCATAAGATTATTGTGAGATCAAGGTTGATAATCTACATATAAGCACTAAGCTCTCTGCCAGAAATGTAAGTAAGCATCAAGTGTTAATGATTATCATTATCATTTTTCTTATTTGCAAAATCATATTGGATAACTGATCTATGGTATCATTTTTATTGTTTCCCACAATAATTTTTTTTTTTTTTTTTCCATTGTCCATCCAACTTGTATTTCCAAAATGGAGAATCAGAATCCTGATTCAGTGATGAAAATTTTCTTTGCTTAAAATCCATATTACATTTGATTTTTCAAATGTATTTTTTAATCAGGAGAAAATTGCTTTACAATGTTGTGTTGGTTTCTGCCATACAACAGTACAAATCAGCCATAATTATACATATATCACCTCCTTCTTGAGCCTCTCCATCCTCCCTCATCCCACCCCTCTAGGTCATCACAGAGTGCCAAGCTGGGATCCCTGTGTTATATAGCAACTTCTCACCAGCTGTCTGTTTTACAGATGGTAGTATATATATATGTCAATTCTACTTTCTCTTTTTTTCCTACTGTCTCCTTCACCCACTATGTTCAGAAGTCCATTCTCTATATCAGCATCTACATTTCTTCCCTGCAAGTAGGTTCATTAATACCATTTTTATAGATTCCATATACATGCATTAATGTGCTGTATTTGTTTTTCTCTTTCTGACTGACTTCATTCTATATAACAGGTACTAGGTTCATCCACCTCTCTAGAACTGACTCAAATTCAGTATTTTTATTCCATAATAATTTTCTTAATAACATTGCAAATGATTTTTCACCATTACCAGTGATACCAAGCAACAGAATATAATAATAAAAACAGAAGTAATACCTTCTCCATTACCCTTCATTTCATACTTTTAAATCAATATTTTACCTAGTTCATTTTATTCAACATTTGCCACATTTAGAAATATATATAATATTCCCAAATTACATGTATGCAGGCAAGTCGTGTACAGAATCAAATAGTGTGATGATACCAACATTTATGTTTATCTGTCTTATCAAAGCCAGTGCATAAAGTTTGGCCTTGGTAGCTTCTGAAAACACAAGATCATGTGTGTTTTTCTCACTGACGTCAACTCTTGTCCATTAGCTGGAGTAATTTTCCAAGAGAGTGTTTGACCATGGCTCCATCCTGATCCTGTGACTCGCTGGAGACCTTGAAACAAAATAGCATTTTACCAAGTAGAATTAATCTTACATAATCCATCTTTTTCATTAAATAACTCACCATGAAATTCCACTTAAGTGAAAGTAATTAACACCTTTTTAATTTCTAAATTTTTCCAACTCTGCATTTTAATGCCCACAGACTGAGTTAGTCTATGTTATAAATTGAAAATTTATCTGTGGATATCTACTTCTGTTAAATACCTATTTTATGCAACAGCAATTCAACTCTTAATTCAACTTATTGATCTTTGTCAATAATTGAGCCAATAGTGTGAGGTTTTCATTTACTGTGGTGTTACAATACCTTTGAGGATCTGGTGTTTCAAATACCTCTTTGTTTGAAGATTTCATGAAATATTCCACACGTCAACTTTAGATTCTAATATAAACATTGGCTTTCCATATTTATAAAAGTGTCACTTTGGGCTTTTGTTGAGAGTTTAGTTATTCCATGATATTACTGACTTGGCATCCATTTTGTTCAACCAAATGGCCTGAGGGGGCCTTACACAGACCCTAGTCCCTTATGCAAGTAGATGCCCTACATAGCAGCTGGTAAAGTCGTAAGTAAATATAAGTTCCTGATCCAACTTCCCTAAGAGTCCTTGTGATCAGCAGTCTCCTCTCTTATGTGCCGATTAGACAAGACACCCACAGGGCTTATCAAAACTCCACCCTTTTGACTTGAACTGATCAATCTAGCCATAACCTGGAAACTGCAAAGCATTCCACCCATGGACCCTAACAAAGGCATGTGACCCAGGTCCTGTGTCTCCCTCTGCCTTGACCTCCACATGTGACCCCTCGAGGAGTGCCAGGTAATTCATCCTGGACCTGTGAGTAAGAAACTGATCAATTTCAATATCTGTTGTGATATGACAGTTTGTACTCCACTTAACAAGTATTTAATTTGACAAATTCATGACAGCCTTTTATTCTGGGATGACTTAATGGAAATCCAAGATATTTCTGAGACACAGTTTTCTGCTTTCTAATATGAGAAATTGGACATTTTAATTTGTAAATGTGTCTATCTAAATGTGTGTGTGTTGTGTACTTTTAAAGGGGATGTGTACACAAATTTGAGGTATGCTGTGATAATATGATGGCTTATGTTTCTAAGTTGCTTTTAATCTTCCAAAAGAACTTACTCATTGACACCTCATGGCAATCCTGTGATGTAGAATTAATAATATTTTCTAAATCATAGGATTGCTGTGAGGATCATGTGAGATTATACATCAGTTAATACTAACAAAAATCATCATTATTCTAATTATTTTTATTTACTTTTATTTAACTTTATATATTGAAGTAACTTTATATTCAAAAGGGATTTTGAAAATAGTAAAAAAAAAAAAAATACTATGTGTCCTTCATTCAGGTTCCCTTTATGGTAACATCCTACATAACCATAATACATATTATCAAAATTTGGAAATTAACATTAATAGAACACTATTAATTAGATTATAGACTATATTCAGATTTCATTAGTTACTGCATGCACTCATTTCTCTCTCTCTGTGCAAGTTCTATGAAATGATGTTAGATATATGGATTGGTATAACAACCACCACGATAAAGATACTGTTCCATCACCACAAAGGAACTCTATCACACACATCACTTTATAGTCACAGACTCCTCACCCACAACCATCCCTAAATGTGTAAAATTTTGAGGTTCTATTTTTTTACCTGTGTAATAATCTTAAGCTCCATCTAACTTGTATATCAATAGTTGATTCATTTGTATTGCTGAGTAGCACTCCATCATTTATATTTGCCACTGTTTGTTTAACCATTCACTAATTGAAGGACATTTGTGTTATTTCCATTTTTTAATTATTATAAGTAGAGAAGCTATAAACATTAATGCACAACTGTTTTTGTAGACAAATTTTTATTTGTGTGGGGTCCATGGGGTCGCTAAGAGTCGGACATGACTGAGAGACTTCCCTTTCACTTTTCACTTTCATGCATTGGAGAAGGAAATGGCAACCCACTCCAGTGTTCTTGCCTGGACAATCCCAGGGATAGGGGAGCCTGGTGGGCTGCAGTCTGTGGGGTCGCACAGAGTCGGACATGACTGAAGTGACTTAGCAGCAGCAGCAGCAGCAGGGATAAATACTGAAGAGGATGATTGAAGAGTCATGTGTATATTAAGTTTTTAAATTATCTACCAAACTATTTTCCAGAGCAGGAGTACCATTTTGCATATCCCTCAGCAACATATGAGAGATCCAGTTTCTCTGCATCCTTGCCAACATTTGGTATCATCACTGTTTTTTTTTAGTTGAGCTATTCTAATAGTATGTAATATCTTATTGCAGTCTTAATTTGCATTTCCCTCCTGGCTAATGATGTTGAATATCTTTCTGTGTTTTTTATTTGGCCAGCCAAGTGGCATGCAGGATCTCAGTTCCTGGTGAGGGATACAATCCAGGCCCCCTGCAGTGGAAGCCCAGAATCTTAACCACCGGATCATGCCAGGGAATCACTAATACACAATATTTCAGTTGTTCAGGATGAATAAATTATGAAGATCTAGTGTACAGCATGGTGACTATTTAATACTATATTGTATACTTGAAATTTGCCAAGAGAGTAAATCTTAATTGTTCTCACAGAAAAAAAAAAAGGTAATTATGTGAGGCAACATATTAATTAACTTGATTATGGTAATCATTTCATAGTATATACATATAGCATCACTTTGCATACCTTAAATAAATGTAATTTTCATTTATAATTAAATCTAAATGATGCTAGAAAACAGTAATATTCCTAAGGTTTTTATCAAACATGTCTTTTTCTCTTATTTACTTACAAAATATCTAGTTATTATTGCTAGAGACACAGAAGAAATCTAGGTTCAGAGAAACTGATGTTCCTTATTACCTCTTCTGATTGCAATTTGCACCCCAGTGTTCTTGTGTTGTGGCAATCATCCTTATACTATACCAACCCACAACCTACTCAATCCTAAAAAAACCCCACTCATGTTTACTTACATATACACATTACACCAATATAAGTGTATATATATATACACATATTATATATACACATATATACATATATATATATATATATATTATATACACATATACATATTATACCAGAGAAGGCAATGGCAACCCACTAGTACTCTTGCCTGGAAAATCCCATGGACAGAGGAGCCTGGTAGGCTGCAGTCCATGAGGTCACGAAGAGTCGGACACGACTAAGCGACTTCGCTTTCACTTTTTACACGTTATACCTATGCATACAGCCAAAATAACTTTTTTATTTGTTGGTTTGTTTTACAATGAAAGCATTAAAATACTTTGTTCGTTATAAAATATTTAATGGGAAATTAGTATGTTTCTAGAGTATAGGTTTGCTGTGAAAATGAAGTGAGTGTAATCCTTCTAAAACACTGTGTATGGACTTTCTTCTGGAATAAAAACAGACTAGGAAATTTCTGCCAACCTTCTCCAATAAGTCCCACTGCTATTGCCAAACAAAATCGAGAGCGAACAAAACAAACAAAGCATTATCTAGTGAGGCAGGGAGACAGTATAGTAACAAAATCTGGAAGAAGGAAACTGATGGAGGAACTCCTGGAGAAGACCTGGGATGGACCAGGGTGATAGAGGTGTCTCTCCCTTCCCCCACCCCCCTTAGAGGGACATTCTGTCCAACGTTTCCACAGTGGGAGGTGTTCCAACAAAGCAGCCTTGAGAGAGGAAGGTGTTGCTGATATCATCTGGACAGGATATATGACTGAACCCCGTTAAGGTCTGTATATAAACTTTTTTAAGATTCAGGCAAGCAGGGACACATAGAGCGAAGACAAGCCTTGTAGGTAAGTCCCCTCACTTACTAAACTTGCCCCTGACATTCTGATCCCTGGATCAGGAAGATCCCCTGGAGGAGGGCATGGCAACCCACTCCAGTATTCTTGCCTGGAGAATCCTATGGATAGAGGAGACTGGCGGGCTACAGTCCATGAGGTCACAAAGAGTCAGGCACTACTGAAGTGACATAGCGTGGACCCACCCATCTGGAATGTCTAGCTCTTCTTTCCCTCTCTCCTTGCCTTCCCCGTGCACAGGGACCAGTTTGTGAACCAACAGAAACCCAGAGAGGTAAGCCTGGCATCTGAGGCTGAATTTTTTCCAGAAACGTGATCATTCTCTATGTCTCTGTGGTTCCCCCTCACCTTCTCAGAAAGGCATAATGGCAGCCTTTGGGGTGGATGCCACTGATTTTTCTCTGCCAGAGTTGTGAGAGAATTTGTCTTGGCTTTTTAACAGGAGAACTTGGTAGGAGATCTACAGGCAAAATTCAAAAGTGTGGAAGGCTCCCTAAGACTGCAGGCCCTAAGAGTTCCTCTCTCTCACAATAGTTTATACCACTTCCAGTAGTTTTTCAAAGTTATGATTTAAGCGTTCTTACCACTTGCTGACTCTACTGGCATTTAATTTGAGTAAACTGGTCTCAGCTGTTCTCTGTATTTACTTTTCTCTCCAGATTTTGTGATAGCAGTTTGCCTTGTAACTTTTATTCTCTAGTGGCTCCAAGGAAAGCCACTGGTTTTCAGTTTGTTCAGTTTTTTTCTTATAGGTATGGGAGTGATAGTTTCCAAGCTCTTTTCACGTTGGAGCTGAAATATGAAGTTATCTTTGTTTTTGAGTATGATATGCTTGTTTGTTTGAGGATTTTGCGTGTGTTTATTCTCTGAGCTTCTTGCATCTCTGGTTTGTTGTCATTAATGTTGGAAATTTCCTCACCAGTGCTTCTCCAGATTTTTTTTTTTTCTGTCCTTTCTGCCTTTCTTTCTAGAGTCCAATTGTACATATTTAAGATTTATTTAATATTGCATCACATCTATTGGTATATTCCAAATATCTTAGCTCCTAGATAACTAATGATTAGAACCAAATATCACTTATGGAAAAAGGAAGAATTTTGCAGAGTAATTCCACAGATTGAGGCTTTGAAAAAGAAAGATCAGAACTGGTGAAAAGTGGAGGGAGAGCATTTAACAGGGAATATCAACTTGAGCAAAGGTATCAACCTATAATTTAAGGCATTTGTAAGGATCCGCGAATAAGGCAATCTGCATATAGTATTCATTTTAGAAATGAGTAAGTTGTGTGCCTTCTTTTTAATACCTACTCAACCCTTCAGAACTTGATTTAAATATCACATCTTCCAGGAAGCATTTTCTGGACTCTCCAGAATAGTTTTAGTCCTCCTGGTTTATGTTTTCAGAACACTTTGCACCTATTTCTTTTTGCATTATCAATAGTAGTGTTGTTACTTCAGTCCTGTCCAACTCTCTGAAACCCCATAGACTATAGACTACTAGACTCCGCTGTCCGTGAGATTCTCCAGGCAAGAATACTGGAGATCCCCCTTCCTCCAGGGGGATCTTCCCAACCCAGGGATTGACCTTGAGTCTCTTATGTCTCCTGTATTGGCAGACAGATGTTTTGTTTTGTTTTACCACAAGCACCACCTGTGAAGCACCAATAGTAGTAGTAGACATTTACTGAATGAATACTATAGGCTAGGAATTGTATTAAGCACTTAAAAACAAAATCATTTAAGTATGTTTAAAATTTGTCTTTCCCCCTCCACTGTATGTAGCATAAAAGGACATGGCATTTATCATGTCTTTTTGTCCACCACTGTATTTCTAGTGCTTAATGTAGAGCTTGCCACATATTAGGTGTTTAATATATCTTCATTGACTGATTAAGTAGTTAAATATGTTATTGCTATCTTTGTTATTTATCCTTGCTATCTGCCTGCCGGTGGCTTCCCTTGTGACTGAGCTGGTAAAGAATCTGCCCACAATGTGCGAGACCTGGGTTCAATCCTTGGGTTGGGAAGACACCCTGGAGAAGGGATAGGCTACCCACTCCAATATTCTGGCCAGGAGAATTCCATGGATTTTATAGTCCATGAGGTCATCAAGAGTTGGACATGACTGAGCAACTTTCACTTTCAATATGCCTGCCAGTGCAGGAGACACAGGAGAGTTGGGTTCTATCCCAGTTTCTGGTAGATCCCCTGGAGGAGGGGCATGGCAACCCACTCCAGTATTTTTGCCTGGAGAATCCCATGGACAGAAAAGCCTGGAGGGCTACAGTCCATGGTGTTGTGAAGAGTCAGATGCGACTGAACATGCACATGCACACACTGGCTAATGAAGATAACTTTCTTTCTAGTCCACTGGATTCATATGTTGACATTGCTAATTTGACTACTTAGGTCAATACTTAAGGCTAGTAATTCTGAAAACTCCTTGAAGGGCCCTGTGATACTTTGATTGATTTTGGAGTTGTATGAGAGAGAAATAATCACTGACTATGTTCTTTGGGCCACATGTCATGTGTGGAGTAGCTGCCACTTTGAAATGATTTGAATTTTTAAGTGATTTTATTTCAGATTTTAAAGATTATTTAATCACAAGTTCCTTATTCAAAACCAATCTTAATGTGTAGTGTCATCAGAATTATATTCTTGCCTTTTGTTCATATATGTATGCAGTTCTACTTGGTTGAAATTATCTTGGTATAATAATAAAAATTTCTGAATCCATTTAATAACTATGTATAAGAAATAACTGTATTTCTCCTGTCAGCAAAATGTTAGTCTTTTTTTTTTTTTTTTCTTCCCAGTGACCTAGATACACCCAAAGCCTGTGAGAGTTACTGTGAATTTGTGAAAATCAATATCAGTTTTCCCTTGCCTATTTCTATAGGGAATTTTTTTCTCTTTGCCTTCCATCTATCCACAGTAGAAACTTTAGTCAGAGGTAAATAATATGACAAGCTTTCCAGATTCATCTCCTAGAAAAGGAAGGAATTTTTCATATTGGTTCATTAACTTGAGATATTCTATCCTGAGCAAAATCCCAAGCTAGCAGTCGGTAGCTGATGTTCAAAATATGTAAAAATAGATTTAAATCATCTAGTATGATATTTGTATAAAAGACCTTTTTCTCAGTAAGTAATCATTGAATCATAATTTGGGTTCACTAACATAACTAATGATACTTAGTTCCAAAAGATGAGCATAATAATTCCTTATATTTGTTTAGCACTTTGTAAATTCTAAAGATTTTCAAATCTGTCAGCACAACTGGTCCTCATAACCACCCTTTGGGGTACTACAGTGAGTGAACCTGACATTGTATTGGCTCATGCAATGTTCATTCCTTAACCCTTTCTTTTATATTCTTCTGCTAAAGGTTGGCAAAATGAATTCTTGGTTTTCCAGTCTTCCCTGCAACCAAGGCTGACTCTGTGGCATGTGTGTGTGTGCTTGCTCAGTTGCTAGATCATATCTGACTTTTTGTGACCCCATGGACAATAGCCCATCAGTCTCTTCAGTCCATGGGATTTCCCAGGCAAGAATACTGGAGTGGGTAGCCATCCTCTTCTCCAGGGGATCTTCCTGACCCAGGAATCCAACCTGCATCTCCTGCATTGTAGGCAGATTCTTTACCACTGAGCTACAAGGTTGGGAAGCTCTGACTTTGTGGCATAGTTCATGACAAAAAGATGAAAGAAACTAAAATATAAGTAGTATTCTGAGAAATAATTTTGATTACTAATGAAAGAAGGACAGATGTCATGGGTGTAGCCTCCTTCCTTTACCCTCCCTGCTCATATCACACACATGTGATGCCTGTGTGTACGTAGTGATAGGGAGGTGGAAATTTTCCTCTACTCTTCTGGGTTCTTCTGGCTGGTCTAAGATTAACAGGAGAAAATTAAACAAATTTTAGTAACATGTATATATAGGAGGGTGCTTCCCAGGTGGCACTAGTGGTAAAGAACCTGCCTGCCAATGCAGGAGACAGAAGAGAAGGGATTTCAATTCCTGGGTCGGGAAGATCCCCTAGAGGAGGGCATGGCAACCCACTCCAATATCCTTGCCTGGAGAATCCCATGGACAGAGGAGCCTGGTAGGCCACAGTCCATGGGGTCACAAAGAATTGGACATGACTGAAGTGACTTAGCAGGCATGAAGGTATACATGGGAGACCCAGGAACACTGAGTAACTCACCAAAATGGCTGAAAAGTGAAAGTGAAGTCACTCAGTAGTGTCTGACTCTTTGTGACCCCATGGACTGTAGCCTGCCATGTTCCTCCATCCATGGGATTTTCCATCACCTCAATACCATCTTCAGCTAAAGACTAAAGAGAATGTTGATATAGTTAGTGATTTGGCACTTCAGAGGAGAGAAAGGTAATTGGCATGGAGATGGAAAAGCAGTGTTTGATAAATAAATGTTTGCTGGGCCAGGCATGTATCCAAGAAGGGTTAAAATTGCATTTACAACCTGACCCCACCCACCTGTGAAAAACTGTGTCATTCTTGAATCCTTTGTGTGGGAAATGGCACGGTTCCTGGTGCATCTCCTCTGGTTCATTTCTTCTGCTGCTTACCTGCACAGCCCAGAAATTCACATTTCGGAGGCTGGAATCACAGAGAGAGATGACATTTTTGTTGACTTGACAGGAGATATTTCATTTCACATCACCCATGAAATGACTAAAAGGAAGTGAAAGTAACACATCCCCTTATCTGCAGTTTGTCATTCTAGGAGATGTTTGCAGGAATTAAATGGTCTTTTTCCTTTGTTTCCTCACCTCCACCCATCTCTAATATGTAAAAGAATCTGACATACAGGCCAAGACAAATTGTTAATTTGACATGCTAGCCTGCCATCTTCTCGGTCAGCTAACTCCCCAATTAAAGTCCCTTGTTTGCCTCAACACCTCATCTCTCAGGTTCATTGGCTTGTTGTGTGCCAAGCAGAGCCAGTGAAACACAAAAAGGGATTTTAACAAACGGGCATAACTAGATCTGTCCCTGTCTACACACCTAGGCAGTTAGGGGTAAGGTTCTTCTTGAGTCTTTAAGGACTTGATTGTTTTCAGCTGTAAATAAAGCACAGGCCAAGAGACATTTGAGGGATACAAGTTTTACTCCCCTACAGTAATGATAGTGAAACACAAAGAAAGAGGCTAAGTCTTTTAATTCATTTTGAGCACCTGAAACAATGCCTGCAACTGCTGATTTTTGGATTTTTCTTATTGTGAGAGAAAGGATAACTCCTATTTGAACCCTGTTATTCAAGTGTTCCATTATTTGCTAATACATTTCTAGCTAATGGACTTGACTCATCACCATTTAATAGGTGAAGACAGTAAAATTTAAATCAGTTAAATGACATGTCTATTAACATAACAAGAGCAGGGGAATGCTTCTTTAACTTTCTGTGGATTTTAATATGCCAATACACTTAAAATATTTAAAATGGAATCTTAAGCTAACAAAATGAAAAGTGTTATGCTTTTAAAAATAGAGAAAATCTGGAAAAAGATCTGTTACTTCTAGACTAGAGCACATTACCTTTCTCTGGAGCTTGCTCTGAGCACTCACATTTTCTATCCTCATTAAAAAAACCTCCCCATATTTAGAGTTCTTATTCTCATTATGAGAAGAAATACCACAGATTATCCATAACTTCATCAATAATGTACCTATGGATTGTTTCCAGTTCGGGCTATTAAGAACAGTGCTATTATGGGAATTCTTTTCAGTGCCTTCGGGTGTATGTATACATGTGCTTTTATATGGTATTTACTCAAGAATGGAATTGCTGGACTACAGGGTATATATGTTTTCAGTTTTATTAAAGGAGTCTTGTTTTTCAAAGTGCTTATGTTAATTGTGCACTTCCACCCATAGAGAATTAGAATTATATCTTTTTCACCATGGGACATTATCAGGTTGTAAAAATTTACCATGTTACAGAAGGAATGGCGCTAAAGTCCATGGGGTCACAAAGAGTCAGACATGACGGAGCAACTGAACTGTACTGAAAAATTTATCAGTCTGGAATGTGGATAATGATCTCATACTGTGGGTTTTTTTGTTGTTGTTTCTGTTTAGTTTTTATTCCATAATCATAAATTTAACATTGCAATCCAGCAAAACATGGAGGAAGATAAGGAAAATATGGAACCCAAAGAATTGCAGTGATACCACAAAGATTATAGGATATTTCAAGCAGATGGGAGTGAAGGGGGTGCTCTCCTGAGCTACAAAAGGAATGGTCTGGTGGTTAAGTAGAATGCAAGTCAAATTTATTAGATTTGTCCACAGTAAGTGGTGGTGATATTGCTGATCTTGCCATTCCTGGACCAAAGCACTCCATGGCTTCTATAATATTCATGCTGTCTTTCACCTTGCCAACAACCACATGCTTGCCATCCAACCACTCAGTCTTGGCAGTGTAGATGAAAAACTGGGAACTGTTTTGTGTTGGGACCAGCATTTGACATGGACAAGATGCCAGGACCCATATGCTTCAGGATGAAATTCTCATCATCAAATTTCTCCCCATAGATGGACTTGCCACCAGTGCCATTGTGGCATGTGAAGCCACTACCCTGGCACACAAATCCTGGAATTATTCTGTGAAAGCAGGAACCTTTATAACCATAACCTTTCTCCCCAGTGCTCAGAGTATGGAAGTTTTCTGCTATTTTTGGAACTTGGTCTGCAAACAGTTTAAAGGGGATGCAGCCTAAGGGCTCTCTGTGGATGGTGATGTCGAAAAACACAGTGGACGTGAACTAGGCTGGGCAGTGCAGGAAGCTCAGAGTGGTGGTGTCTGCAAGGCCTCTGTACTGTGGTTTTAATTTATGTTTTCCTAATTACTAATAATGTTTAGCACCATTTCAAATGATCTTTGAACTGTGGAATTCCTCTCTTTTGAGGGAATTGTTCAAATCTTTTGTTCATTTTTCTGTAATGGTCTTTGTTGTCCATCTTTTTCTGATTGATTTGTAAGATTATATAATAAATAAATAAATAAATATATATATATATATATATATATATATATATATATAATTCTAATTATCCCCAATAGTTATGTTTTATAAAGTCACCATAAACACTGAATTAGCAAATGATGAATACTATGCTCTTAGGAAAAATATAGGATTAGGTTCCTATAAGGCTCTGATGACATTTTCACCATCTGAAATGCCATTTCTGTTGTATATGATCTTTGCCAATGTCCTTTTAAAACAAACCAGTCTCATAAGCATTGTAAATCTTCTCTTTCCATTATTTTTTTCCTGTACAAGACTTAGTGGATACTTTAAAAATTCTTCCACAACCTTCTGACCTACAGACCTGCCTCATCTACAAGTTCAATGTTTTTCACACATATGGCCTTTTGAAATGTGCAAGCCAATCAGCCAGCCTTTGTCAAGAAGAGTTTAACATTTTTCTAACCCTGGGTAATGTGACTGTAAATGTTTTTGGCTTTCAGCCTCACAAGAATGCTGCCCACTATTCTTTTATTAATTTGTTATCATCTTATAAATACACAGACTTAGTCAGTTTTCCATAGCATCATCACACACTAGAGCTGTTCCTTTAGTACTTTCCTGAGCTGCCTCATGTAAAGATGGGTAAATTTCCAATTCTTTTTTCTGGATATACCAAATTACTGACTCATTAACTTTGAACCTATGAAATAAAATGGAGTTACTTATGTCAAGGGGTCTTAGAGCTAGGAGGCCATTACCAAGGTGGATTTTATACATGTCGTAACCAGGTGGAACCATGAACTTTTAAAATGGGCCAAACCACAAACCTAGGGACACCTGCGTTTTGTCACAGTGAGGAATTTTATAGCCCTCTGTGGTAAGGAACCCACCTGCAATGCAGAAGACATAAGAGACCTGGGTTTGATCCATGGGTTGGGAAGATTCCCTGGAGGAGAGCAAAACAATCCACTCCAGTATTCTTGCCTGGATATTCCCATTGACAGAGGAGCCTGGCAGTCTACAGTCCACAGAGTTTCAAAGAGTTGGACATGACTGAAGCAACTTAGCATGCATGCAATAGTCTTAGCACTTAATCATATTGAGCCAATGCTACTGTCTGCCTCTAATTCCAATTAAAATTCTTTATAATACAAACACTCTTCTTTGCCTTTAAAAGATCTTTTACTTCCAAGGAGACACTGTGTTACAACCAAAATCTGTGTGCACTTATTGCAATTCTTAGATCTCAGATAAATGCTTTCTACTTGATTACTGCCTCATAATGTAGGTTTATTTAGGTTGAGAAACTCATGGCCAGCAGCCCAAGCACTGTAATTCATGCCTGAAGAAGCTTATTAATACTTATATTTTTTCTTTAAGGCAAATCATAGCTTTCTTAGGAACTCTGGACAGTACTCCAGTGCTGTGCTTAGAAGCCATTTTAAACAGTAAAAACACCAAAAACAAGCAAAAAAGGAAATAAAAAAAGATGTGGCACTAATAGACCTTGGAAAGAACAGTTGTTTACAGTATGAGAGCTAATACAAGGCAGAGCATTGCCTTATTCAACCTCACCTGACAGTGTCTGCATTGAAAGACTCACATTCACCACTCAGTGCAGGATCACAATGACCACAAAAGACTGTGAGTAGTGATTTGGAGATTACAAGTAAATTTTAATGAGCAAAGAAATTCACAAGTACCAAATCGAATAATGAGGAGGGACTGTGTATACTGATGTATGTGTGTGTGGTGAAGTCAGGGTTAAGTTTAATTTTTAAAACTTTTTCTCTGTGTATACTTAATTGTCTCCACACCATTTAAGAAAAAAAAAAAAAAAAAAGGACTTTTCCTTACTCCTCTGCAGTGCTACTTTTGTCAAAAATCAAATATCTATTTACGCAAGGTTTTATGCATCAACTACAAATTAGCCACTTTCCATGAGCACTTGCCATCTACCTCTACAAGGATTATGTCTTTTGCCACTGCAGCTGTTGCCCTTCATTCAGGGTGGAGAGCAGAAATGAGATGAGGTCCTCTCTGCTGAGTCGGGGTGGGGAGATTTGGGGTGTGTGTGTGTGTGTGTGTGTGTGTGTGTGGACTGGCAGGACAGGTCTTCAGATAGATATTTTCAGGAGCCAATTTTATGTATGCTAAGTTGCTTCAGTCATGTCTGACTTTTTGCGACCCCGTGGACTATAGCCCTCCAGGCTCCTCTCTCCACGGGATTCTCCAGGCAAGAATATTTTCTCCAGGGGCCTTCCCAACCTGGATTTGGACCTGTGTCTCTTATGTCTCCTGTAATGGCAGGCAGATTCTTCACAATTAATACTACTTGGAAAGCCCCCAGATTTTATGAGCCCAATTCTTGTATTTCCTCATACCTAGAAAAGTACTAAAATCCTTCATAGTGATGACTGTTCCATGTGACTAGCGAAGGCCTCAAGAGACTAGTAGAAACTTCATGGAAAAACATGTGCTTGGCTGCATGTATTCCTCCTTCACTAAAAATAGCATATATACTGTCCTTCCCCCATACCTCTTCAGAGAAGATTATCAGAGCTACTTGAGGTGCTAAATCTGGGCTGCAGTCCTCATTTTGCCCCAATTAAAACATTACTTTGTCAACAAAGGTCCCTCTAGTCAAGGCTATGGTTTTTCCAGTGGTCATGTATGGATGTTAGAGTTGGACTATAAAGAAAGATGAGCACTGAAGAATTGACGCTTTTGAACTGTGTTGGAGAAACTCTTGAGAGTCCTTTGGACTGCGAGGAGATCCAACCAGTCCATCCTAAAGAAGATCAGTCCTGGGTGTTCATTGGAAGGACTGATGTTGAAGCTAAAACTCCAATACTTTGGCTACCTGAAGCGAAGAGCTGACTCATTTGAAAAGATCCTGATGCTGGGAAAGATTGACGGCAGGAGGAGAAGGGGATGACAGAGGATGAGATGGTTGGATGGCATCACCGACCCAGTGGACATGGGTTTGGGTGGACTCCGGGAGTTGATGATGAACAGGGAGGCCTGGCATGCTGCAGTTCATGGGGTCGCAAAGAGTCAGACACGACTGAGCGACTGAATTGATTGAAACTTAACTTGCAACCATCACGTTGTGCATTTTTTTAAGCTGACATATGTGACACAGTATTTATAATGAAAAATATATGTTTGGTCTTTGTTTTGTATGGCAAAACAAATACAGTATTGTAATTTAAAATAAATAAATAAATTAATTTAAAAAATAAAGCCCAAAGCAATTAAAAAAAAAAAAAACACTTGGGATTTCCTAAGTGAGAAGAGCCACAATGAGTTCTTGTTATGTTAATGAGGTGACTTTTGGAAAGCACTTAGGAATGGCTCAGCTGGTAAAGAAACCACCTGCAATGCAGGAGACCTGGGTTCAACCTGTGGGTTGGGAAGATCCCCTGGAGAAGGGAAAGGCTACCCACTCCAGTATTCTGGCCTAGAGAATTCCATGGACTGTATAGCCCATGGGGTCGCAAAGAGTTGGACACGACTGAGTGACTTTCAATTCACTACTGTGGAGAGCTTGCTAAATGTACTCAATTCCAGTCATTCATCTCTATATAATTTTGTATTTTTATGTGCAGAATTATACATGATGTGCATTAATGTGGGCCCTTGGTAGTAAAAGTGTGAAGTCCTAACCACTGGACCACCAGGGAGTTCACTTAAAGGAAGTTTACCTGTAGAAATTTAGCTGAGTATTTTTATTGTGAACATGTGATTAATTTTATGAAGTGATTTCACTCCATCTATTTTGACAATCATATGATTTTCCCCTTTTAATATGGTAATATAGTACATTAATTAAAATTTTAAAGTAAAACAGAACCAGCATTTCTGAAATAACTCCACAATCTAATGCTATATTAATCCTTTTTTCCATTGCTGGTATTTTATAAGGATTTTTGCATGCATATTTTTGAATGATATTCACAAGTAATTTTCCTTTCTTAGACAACTCTTGATAGAGTTTGTTAACAAGCTGATGTTAGACTCATGAGGTGCAAATTGTACCTTCTTATTCTATTATTGGGAATAATAGTTTGTGTAATGCTGGAATTATTGCTTTTTAAATTGTTTGGTAGAATTGCTAGTGAAGCTCTTTGCACCTGCAGCTTTCAATGTAGGAATATTTTCATTACTAATCCCTTTATCACTGTAGAACTATTCAGTTTTAAATTGCTTCTGAGTTATTTCTGGTAATTTTTTTGTAGAAATTTATACATTGTATCAAAATTTTGAGTGTATTGACATGAAGTTGTCCATGATATTCTCTTTTTAATATCTGAAAGGTCTGTGACAATCTTTTGTTGTTCATTCTTAATATGTTTTGGTAGACATTTATGAAATTTTTAGAATAAATGTTATTTTAAATTTTAATTAACTGTGTGATTTCTTTTATTAGAATTGGTTTCTGATTTGCCTTGTTCTTTAGATTTGACTGATTGAGGATATGTTTGTCTGATTCTTCATTTTCCTTGACTATGTGTTGGTCTCTATGCATTAGACATAGCAGGCACTTCTAGTTTTCATGGACTAGGCTCCCACCAATCAGTCCTGCCAGAAGCTCTACCAGAACCTCTAATAACTCTTTCCCCCTCTCAGGGGAAAATAGGACTTTGGATTTTCATGTGCTCACTCTGCGTTTAGCAGAGGAATGCATCTACTAGCCCAGTCTGTGTGGTTTCTGCCTCTCCCAGTGCTGTTAGATGGTGCAGGACCTGTTTGAACTCCAGGACTGCTGAGATCAGTTCAGTTCAGTTCAGTCACTCAGTCATGTCCGACACTTTGCGACCCCATGGACTGCAGCACACCAGGCCTTCTTGTCCATCAGGAAATCCTGGAGCTTGTTCAAACTCATGTCCATTGAGTAGGTGATGCCATCCAACCATCTCATCCTCTGTTGGCCCCTTCTCCTCCCGCCTTCAATCTTTCCCAGCATCCAGGTCTTTTCCAATAAATCACTTTTTCACTTCAGGTGGCCAAAATATTGGAGTTTCAGCTTCAGCATCAGTCCTTCCAGTGAATATTCAAGACTGATTTCCTTTAGGATGGGCTGGTTACATCTCCTTGCAGTGCAAGGGACTCTCAAGAGTCTTCTCCAACACCACAGTTCAAAAGCATCAATTCTTCGGTGTTCAGCTTTCTTTATAGTCCAACTCTAACATCCATACATGACCACTGGAAAAACCATAGCCTTGACTAGATGAACCTTTTTTAGCAAAGTAATGTCTCTGCTTTTTAATATGCTGTCTAGATTTGTCATAGTTTTTCTTCCAAGGGGCAAGAGTCTTTTAATTTCATGGCTGCGGTCACCAACTGCAGTGATTTTGAAGCCCCAAAATGTAAAGTATCTCAATGTTTCCATTGTTTCCCCATCTATTTGCCATGAAGTGATGGGACTGGATGCCATGATCTTAGTTTTCTGAATGTTGAGTTTTAAGCCAATTCACTCTCCTCTTTCAATTTCATCAAGAGACTCTTTAGTTCTTTTTCACTTTCTGCCATAAGGGTGATGTCATCTGCATATCTGAGGTTCTTGATGTTTCTCTCAGCAATCTTGATTCCAGCTTGTGCTTCATCCAGCCAGGCCTTTTGCATGATACACTCTGCATAAAAGTTAAATGGTGAAATAGAGTCTAGTTTTTGGGCCTCCTTGGAAAATTTGGGGACTGGCTATGAGGCTCTTAATAGTTTTGGTAGGGAGGCCATATGTCCCCAAGTGGCAGGAGACAATAAATTACCAGTGGCAGACTACTTTTTTTTTTTTTTTTTTCCTTTTCTCATCTAATCCTGTGTTGGCATGGTGGCATCTGGTTCCAGGGGAACTTTACCTCAAACCTTGAGCTAACCAATGCGTTTTTCTCATGGAAACCTTAAGCTATGTTAATGAACTATATATTTGCCAAAATCTGCCTTTCTCCAAGATTCATGTCAATTGTTTTATGGCTCAGGATGATTCACTTTATGCCATTGCTATCTCAAAATGCATTGTTGTGGCTGAGGGGCCTGGTGCAACTCTCTTAGCTTTGAGGGATTTCCTTTCTCTAATTCAGTTCAGTCGCTCAGTCATGTCCGACTCTTTGCAACCCCATAGACGCATTCCAGGCTTCCCTGTCCATCACCATCTCCTGGATCTTACTTAAACTCGTGTTTGTTGAGTCGGTGATGCCATCCAACTATCTTATCCTCTGTTGTTTCTTTCTTCTCCTGCATCCAATCTTTCCCAGCATCAGGGTCTTTTCCAATGAGTCAGTTCTTCGAATCAGATTGCCAGAGTACTGGAGTTTCAACTTCAGCATCAGTTCTTCCAATGAATGTTCAGAACTGATTTCCTTTAGGCTGGACTGGTTGCATCTCCTTGCAGTGCAAGGGACTCTCAAGAGCCTTCTTCAACACCACAGTTCAAAAGCATCAATTCTTTAGTGCTCAGCTTTCTTTATAGTCCAACTCTCACATCCATACATGACTACTGGAAAAACTATAGCTTTGACTAGACAGACATTTGTTG
This sequence comes from Nanger dama, assembly GCA_917880005.1. Lineage (NCBI taxonomy): Eukaryota > Metazoa > Chordata > Mammalia > Artiodactyla > Bovidae > Nanger > Nanger dama. The sequence goes on from CAKJTW010000060.1 coordinate 9,207,731, forward strand.
CCAAAGTAATGTCTCTGCGTTTGAATACTGTCTAGGTTGGTCATAACTTTTCTTCCAAGGAGCAAGCATCTTTTAATTTCATGGCTGCAGTCACCATCTGCAGTGATTTTGGAGCTCAAGAAAAGAAAGTTTCACACTGTTTCCATTATTTCCCCATCTATTTGCCATGAAATGATGGGACTGAATTCTGAACCTGGGCTGCACAGCAATGATGAGGGTTATGCACAGAGCTGTGGGGATCATCTTTTATGTTAGCAAGGCTATTATTGGCTTTATGACAATTTTGCTTGATGCTATAACTTCTTGAAATTTATCATTTATTAAGACTATGCAATTTGATAAAATTATTTGTTAAATCTCAAACTGTTTAATCTTGATATTAATAAAATCCCTTATTGGTGAATACACAGAGGTTAGAGGGACAGGACACCTCAAGGCTCACCTTGGAGACATGTGTAGACAGAAGACCTCAGCACCTCTGTCTCTGAACTGACCTTCAGGTGTTGCATTTCTGTTTCGAGTTCAGAAGACCTTGAAAGATGATGGAATCTAAAATATGAGTAAAACAGGAAAGTCTTCTCACCATGATACATTTAGGGGTAATAAAAAATGTGGCACAAATTCCAATTCTAATTATTCATAATTGTGCTATCCTAGGTTTTATCTACTTTGTCACTGAAAACATGATGAAATTAAGAGAATTGAAATATTCCCAATTTTGATAGGCAAAAACTTTCAGTGGCAGTTTTCTGTTCACCCTCAAAATACCTAAATATCTGACACTGATTTCCAGAAAAGTTCCCCCAACTAGCCTTTTGGGATTAAATGGATATTCTTTCAAGTTGTCAGGCCATGCAGTAAAGAGAAATCTCAATGCTTTTTCTCTCTTTGATATGTTCAATTGAAGGCAATTCTTATTGTAAACTAATATTACATCCATCATGTGGCATTAAAACATTTTTCACATTAGGCTTAGTGATAAACGATCACGTTCCATAGACTTAGGCATTTCAAAGGGAGGAAAAAAGACTTAAAATGTTGAACATTGTAGAAAATGTCTGAATATTCAGAATTCTGGATTTTAAGAGTTCAGGTTATGGAGCAGTCATTTTCTTCCAAAAGTGTGTGACAAGGATGACGTCTTATCTCTGTGCTTGACACAGAACATGTGCTTCTTCAAGGGTTGTTGAGTGGCTTAACAATCTTTGTTCTTGGCTTACCTGTGCTTAAAGAGGGCTACCTAGGTGGCATTTTAAAGATTAGCCCTCAAAATTCCCCTCTTAACTGGCTTGACATTTGGGGTTGTTCTGTTAATTTTATTTTGCTTGTTTTGTGCTTTTTTGTTTGTTTCTTTTGAATTTTGCATTGAAGACCATTAAATTTGATTATGTTTGCTCAGGAAAAAGACTCAGAAGTTTCCCTAATGCCTCTTGGTAATTCTTTTCTTCTGCTTTTTTCTCCAATTTCATCTTTAAACATCCACTGATCTGCTTTCAGTCACCATATAGTAGTTTTTATTTTATATAACTTTATGTAAATAGATGAAATAGTATTTGCTGTTTTTGCCTGGCTTCTTTCACTTGACATAATTATTTTGAGATTCATCCACATTGTTGTGTGTCGCAGTAGTTTACTCTTCTGTCTGCTGAGATTTCACCCTTAAGGATATATGAAGACCTGCAAATGAATATTTAGGTGGCTTTCATTTTGGGGCCTCAAAATGAAAAGATTAAAATATGAATATTTGTCTATTGCAAATAATTAATGACTTCTAATGGGCATGAGATTTTTCTTTCAGAGATGAAAATGTTTCAGAATACTGGGATGGTATCACAAACACATAAGCTTATTAAAATCCAGTGAAGTATATACATTGTAAAAGGATGAATTTCAGGGTGTATGAATTATATGTTAAAAATGCATACTCTTTGAATTAAATATTTCACTTCCAGGTGGTTTTAAAGATAACTATTTATGTGTTCAAGAATCATGTGCAGGAGTGATCACTGCAGTGTTTCTTCTGAAATATTTGAAGCAAATAATTAGGCCTGGTTAAATATAATCCTTAAAGTGTATATACAGTATGAATGTGTATAGCATTAAAAAGGGTAGATGCTAAATTTAGTTGCCATTGATTCATCAGTTGTTAAAAGGCAAGCCTATAGAAATTCATTAAAATTACCATTTTAGTGTTCTTACCAGTTTATGGTCACAATGGTTTCTGCTCTAGGTAAGCAGATATTGCTGTTAACTCTTGATTCACCTGTCTTTCTAGACTTCTGGATGACTCCCACCTCAGTTTTCTGATGGAACCAAGAAAAAGTCATTGATTTTCAGTTTGTCCAACTCATTTTCTTGTTGCAAATACAGGAATGATGGCTTCTATCTTATTCCGTTAGGGCTACTGGGACAAAAATGCCGTAGACTAAGTGGTTTCTAAACAACAGAAATTTTATTTCTTATACTTCAAGAGGCTAAAAGTATGAGACAGAGTGCCATTCTGGCCAGGTTTTACAGGAGGCCCTGTTCCAGGCTGCAGATTGCTGGCTTACTAAATCTCAGTATGGTGGACAGCAGAGAGGGAAAGCTAATTCTTGTAACTCTTTTAGAGGGCACTAACCCTATTCAGAATTTTCCAGTTTATTGTGATCCACACAGTCAAAGGCTTTGGTATAGTCAATAAAGCAGAAATAGATGTTTTTCTGGAACTCTCTTGCTTTTTCCATGATCCAGCAGATGTTAGCAATTTGATCTCTGGTTCCACTGCTTTTTCTAAAACCAACTTGAACATCTGGAAGTTCACGGTTCACATATTGCTGAAGCCTGGCTTGGAGAACTTTGAGCATTATTTTACTAGCATGTGAGATGAGTGCAATTGTGCGGTAGTTTGAGCATTCTTTGGCATTGTCTTTCTTTGGGAAAATTCTGAAAGAGATGAGAATACCAGAGCACCTGACCTGCCTCTTGAGAAAACTATATGCGGGCCAGGAAGCAACAGTTAGAACTGGACATGGAACAACAGACTGGTTCCAAATAGGAAAAGGATTATGTCAAGGCTGTATATTGTCACTCTGCTTACTTAACTTATATGCAGAGTACATCATGAGAAATGCTGAGCTGGAAGAAACACAAGCTGGAATCAAGACTGCTGGGAGAAATATTAATAACCTCAGATATGCACATGACACCACCTTTACAGCAGAAAGTGAAAAGGAACTAAAAAGTCTCTTGCTGAAAGTGAAAGAAGAGAGTGAAAAAGTTGGCTTAAAGCTCAACGCTCAGAAAATGAAGATCATGGCATCTGGTCCCATCACTTCATGGAGAATGGATGGGGAAACAGTGGAAACAGTGTCAGGCTTTATTTTTGAGGGGCTCCAAAACCGCTGCAGATCGTGACTGCAGCCATGAAATTAAAAGATGTTTACTCCTTGGAAGAAAAGTTATGACCAACCTAGATAGCATATTCAAAAGCAGAGACATTACTTTGCCAACAAAGGTCCGTCTAGTCAAGGCTATGGTTTTTTCAGTTGTCATGTATGGATGTGAGAGTTGGACTGTGAAGAAAGCTGAGCAATGAAGAATTAATGCTTTTGAACTGTGGTGTTGAAGAAGACTCTTGAGAGTCCCTTGGACTGCAAGGATATCCAACAAGTCCATTCTGAAGGAGATCAGCCCTGGGATTTCTTTGGAAGGAATGATGCTGAAGCTGAAACTCCAGTACTTTGTCCACCTCATGCAAAGAGGTGACTCATTGGAAAAGAGTCTGATGTTGGGAGAGTTTGGGGGCAGGAGAAAAAGGGGACGACAGAGGATGAGATGGCTGGATGGCATCACTGACTCGATGGATGTGAGTCTGAGTGAACTCCGGGAGTTGGTGATGGACAGGGAGGCCTGGTGTGCTGTGATTCATGGGGTCGCAAAATTCAGACATGACTGAGCAACTGAAATGAACTGAATTGAACCCTATTCATGAGTGTTCTGCCCTCATCTAATAGTAATTACATGTCAAAGGCCTCACCTCCTAATGTTATTACATTGGTGTATAGTATTTTAACATAAGAATTTGGAGGAGACACAACATTCAGTTTATAATATTCTGCCTCTGGCTTCCATAAATTCGTGTGCCAATGGCATGCAAAATATATTTATTTCCCCACTCCCAAATCCCAAAACACTTGTTACAATACCAACTCTAAAGGCTGAAGTTCAGAGTCCTATCTAAGTATTATGTAAATCAGAACTGCGTGAGATCCAAGGTAAGATTCATCCTGAGACAAAATTCCTCTCCAATTGTGAATATATAGAAACTAATAAAGTTATGTTTCCAAAATACAGTGCTGGGAATGGCAAAAGATAGTCACATTTCAAAAAGAAGAAATAGGAAAGAAGGAACAATCATGGGTCCCAAGCAAGTCCAAAGTCTAGCAAGACAAACTCCATGATATCTTAAGGCTCTAGGGTAATTCTCTTTGGCTTTGTTCTTTGCCCTTCAGGACCACTAGGGCAGTAGTCCTGCCTTCTGGACACTCTGGGACAATTGTTTTGCCTTTTTTTGTAAGCAAAGCAATTCTTCTCCCTACTTTTGAAACTGAGGAGGCAGTCCAGATGACCCTCAGGATCACTCTCTTTTTTGAATAATAATGCACATTCTCAGCCATGTGTGGTCCTATCCTGGAAAAGCTAAGAAATTCAACAGTCGTCCTTCATTCTTTCTCATATCCTTCCCTCTCAGTGCAAAAATGTCATACTTCCTCCTGCTGTAGCTGATGAAGTACACAGTTCATGCTGAAAGTAATTTCCCTATCAAGTGGTCACTTTGCCACAGTCTTAGTGTTCTCATTTTTTTTTTTTTTCAACATGAATAGTCTGCCAAGTCTAGTGATGCCAAGTGAAAGTTGCTCAGTTGTATCTGATCTTTGCATAGACTATGCAGTCATGGAATTCCTCAGGACAGAATACTGGAATGGGTAGCCTCTCCATTCCCCAGGGGATCTTCCCAACCCAGGGAACCAACCAGGGTCTCCTGTATTACAGGCAGATTCTTTACCAGCTGAGCCACAAAGGAAGCCCAACAATACTGGAGTGGGTATGAATAATCTGAGAATTTTCCAAATCTTTACATTTTGCTTCCATTATTAAAAATCAAAGCATAGTTGATTTACAATTTTGGGTTAGCTTCAGGTGTACAGCAAAATGATTCTTTTTTTTTTTCTAACTATATTCCATTATAGGTTATTACAAGATCAGTTCAGTCACTCAATTGTGTCCAACTCTTTGCAATCCCATGGACTGAAGCACGCCAGGCTTCCCTGTACATCACCAAAGCCTGGAGCCTACTGAAACTCATGTCCATTGTGTCAGTGATGTCATCCAACCATCTCATCCTCTGTTGTCCTCTTCTCCTCCTGCCTTCAATCTTTCCCAGCATCAGGGTCTTTTCCAATGAGTCAGTTCTTTGAATCAGGTGGCCAAATTATTGGAGTTTCAGCTTCAGCATCAGTCCTTCCAGCTTCAGCATCAGTCCTTCCAATGAATATTCAGGACTGATATCCTTTAGGATGGACTGGTTGCATCTCCTTGCATTGCAAGCAACTCTCAAGAGTCTTCTCCAACACTACAATTCAAAAGCATCAGTTCTTCAGTGCTCAGCTTTCTTTATAATCCAACTCTCACATCCATACATGACCACTTGAAAAACCATAGCCTTGACTAGACGGACCTTTGTTGGTAAAGTAATGTCTCTGCTTTTGAATATACTGTCTAGGTTGGTCATAACTTTTCTTCCAAGGAGCAAGCATCTTTTAATTTCATGGCTGCAGTCACCATCTGCAGTGATTTTTAAGCCCCCAAAACAAATTATCTCACTGTTTCCATTGTTCCCCCATCTATTTGCCATGAAGTGATGGGACCGGATGTCATGATCTTCGTTTTTGAATGTTGAGTTTCAAGCCAACTTTTTCACTCTCCTCTCACTTTCATCAAGAGGCTCTTTAGTTCTTCTTCACTGTCTGCCGTAAGGGAGGTGTCATCTGCATATCTAAGGATATTTATATTTCTCCCAGCAGTCTTTATTTCAGCGTGTGCTTCATCCAGTCCAGCATTTCTCATGATGTACTCTGCATAGAAGTTAAACAAGCAGGGTGACAATATACAACCTTGACATACTCCTTTTCCTATTTGAAACCAGTCTGTTGTTCCATGTTCAGTTCTAACTGTTGCTTCCTGATCTGCATATAGGTTTCCCAAGAGGCAGGTCAGGTGCTCTGGTATTCCCATCTCTTTAAGAATTTTCCACAGTTTGTTGTGATCCACACAGTCAAAGACTTTGGTAAATCTATTTTGTGTAATATTTTTTTCTTCCCACTTCCTCTCCTCTTTGGTGACCATATGTCTGTGAGTCTATTTTGTTTACCATATAGTTTCATTTGTATTATTTTTAGATTCTCTGTATGAGTGATACCATACAGTATTTGTCTTTTTCTGATTTACATCACTAAGTATAATATTCTCTAGGTCTATCCATGTTTTTGCAAATGGCAATATTTCATTTCTTTTTGCTGGGTAATATTCCATTTTGTGTGTGTGTGTGTGTGTGTGTGTGTGTGTGTATACACCACATCTTCTTAAGCCAGTTGTCTACTGATGAGCAATTGGATTGTTTACATGCCTCGGCTATTGTAAAGAGTGCTGTTGCTTTCAACATTGGGATGCATGTATCTTTTTGAATAAGATTTTCATTTTTTCCAGGTATATACCTAGAAATGGGATTGTTGAATCATATGGTAACTTGATTTTCAGTTTTTGAAAGGAATTTCCATACTATTCTCCATAGTGGCTGTATCAATTTACATTCCTACCAAGTATAGGAGGATTCATTTTTCTCTGCCTCCACTCCAATATTTATTATTTGTAGATTTTTTGATGATAGCTATTCTGACTGGTGTGAGGTGAAAGTCTTCCTCCTTTTTGCTTAACAATTTTATGTTTAAGTCATTTATTTCTTCTCAGTTTTTGCTATAATCAGTCAGGAGGAACCATAGCAAAGATTATAATAACAATCTTATATATTGTTATAATAATAATAATTATATTAAAGATTATAATAATAACAATCAATAATAATAACAATCAATAATAATAACAATCTTCCCTTGATGTTTTCAAGACAATGCTTTACAAGTTTACTCTTACTTAATTTGTTTTTATTTGGCATTTTTATGATAGTAAATGTTATATATTGTGTCTTGCAAACTCTTAAAAACCACATGAACCAATCTTGCAAACTATTACATTTGAGATAATTTGTCAAACATGTTAACTGAAGCATGCATACTTGCTAGAGGCATAATCTGTAAAAGTTTTAATTTGTATGCAATATTCAGCATAGTTTAAAGGAGAATCAACCATTTGTAGTTTCCAATGGATTAATGTCACAAATATTAATGTTTTCTCTTTTATCATTGAAATATACTCATTTGCTTTCATTAGCATGATTTCTATTTTCTCCTTCACTGACAGTTGTGCAAATTAAAACATTAATTAAAAGAGAATGTAACAGCAGTTTTGAATTTATTAGAGTTTTCAGGGCATTAGGTCTCTCCTTGTAAACAAAACATACACCTGAAATTCTAGAAAAATTTGTTCCTATTTCATGGCTGTAGTTTTAGAATTCAACACTTTTGAAAATTTGTCAATCTCCACAATATTTGGATTTGCTTTAATAATATATTTTTCATAATTTTTTATGAAAAATAGTTACATAAATGGTTACTATATGTAACCGTTAATGCACTTTCATGAAAATCTATGAGAAAGTATTGCTGGGGAGAAACATTCTTAAGAAACAGTCTATCGTTAGCTATACTTTGATCTGTGGGTGGAGGCCGTCTGGAGCAAACTGTGACTTCAGAACCAGTAGTTCAGGGTGCCAAATGCACAGGCGTCAGTGACTCCATATATGAATGGTCCCGAGTCTCAACAGCTCAGGAGGCTAGGGTCCATAATGTTATCTACCATGTGGTCCTTGTTGAGCACTGGAGAGGGTTCTCAGTGGCTGCCATGGATGCTGGGGTCCTCCACAGTGCCTCCAGGTCCCAAAGCTAGGGACCAGGGCAGGCTGTGGTAGTGGCCAGAGTGGGTGTACACTCAGTGTGAGGCATAGGCTGACCACGTGCATACATACAGCTGCGGAGGCTGGACCTGGCTGCCTGTGTGGAGCTCAGGCTCTACAGAAAGAGGAGGAGGGAAGGGAGCGGGAGGGATCCAGGCAGCTGGTGTCTGCAAATGCCAAACCTCTTGGGACCCTGAAAACCTCAGTGGTTAATCTGCAGGAGTTCTGCTGCTGCAGCTCTGCTGGCACTTGGTTTCTGCAGGGTGTTGGGGGACACTGCTGAGGAGGTCTGCAGAGTGGTCAGCTGGTGTATGTGATGAGGTTCTCAGTGATGAAGGCTGACAGGGTCTGCAGCATCCACAGGAGGCCAGGTCGTCCACAGAGCAGGCAGTGGAAACTCCCCTCCCTCTGCCTGGCTGATGCTGGCTGCACATACTCTTCTTCCCTGTTCCTAAATGTCTCAGCTTTGCTGGTCTCTGGGTGAGGGGATAATAGAGTGAGTCCTTTGACCTGTGCTATGAAAGCCTGGGGAAGTGGGCCACTCGCCTGCTGTCCTTTTCCTGGCAGGGGAACGGTTGAACCTAGGAGCTCGTTCTTGAGTCTGGGAGCTCGTTCCTGGCGCTGAGCACTGCTGACTTAGGAAATAGGAAGAGGCAGGCAAAATGAAGCTGTTCTGTTTACCCTTACTGTGCAGTTCCACTCAGGATTTTTGGTTCTGTGTTCTGGCTGAAGCTCCTGAAGTTCACTGCTGATCTCTCCCACCTGTGTTATCTTTCATGGATAGCTATCTATTAGTAATGTTGATCTTTGAGGGTGGATGGAGGCTAATGTCTCATATTCCACTATTTTGGTGACACCACTCATTGGTTCCTAGCTATCTTGATGACCTTTCTTCTCTAGACAGTATCACATTGAACCATTGCATTGATGACAATATGCTGATTGCACCTAGTGACCAAGAAATTGCAACTACACTAAACTTATTGTTAGAAAGTGAAAGTGTTAGTCACTCAGTCATATCCAATTCTTTGCAGCCCCATGGTCTGTATCCCATCAGGCATCTCTATTCATGGAATTCTCCAGACAATAATACTGGAGTGCATTGCCATTTCCTTCTCCAGGGATCCTCCCAACCCAGGGATTGAACCTGGGTCTCCTGCATTGTACACTGATTCTTTACCATCTGAGTCACCAGGGAAGCCCTAGTTGTTAAGCTCTATTGTCAAGATAGTTGCATGTCAGAGAATGGAAGACAAATCTGACTGAAATTCAGGGGTCTTCTACTTCAGTGAAATGTCTAAGGGTTTGGTGATGTAGACTGTGTGGAGAAATCCCTCTTAAGCTGAAGGATGTTATTGCGTCTGACCTTTTGGGCAGCCAAAGAGAGGCACAATGCCTCATGAGCTGGAACCCATGATCCAGAAGATGCAGTGGTGCTTGAAGTGTCAGTGCAGAGAAGGGTGCTGTTTGAAACCTTCAACAGGCCTTCATAGGTGAATCATGGGGCTGAGCTTTAGAATTGTAGAGAAAGGCCCTAGCATCATCAGGTAACTTTTTTATTTTTGAGAAACAGCTCTTAGTTTGTCATTAGGCCTAAGTTGAAACTGAATTCTTTATGATGAGACACCAATTTACCAGACAGTTAGGGCTACACATTATAAACTATGTGCTCTCAGACCCACCAAGCTGTAGATTTGAGTGGACACAGCAGTGCTCTATTATCAAATGAAAGTGGAGTTCATGTAATTGTGTTTGAGCAGGCCGTGAGGTGCAAGTAAGTGACATGAAGAAAAGTGAACTCAAAGCTCATTGTCCCTACTCTTAAGTGTACTGCCATCTCTCTTCCAGGTTTGTGCCTATGACTTCTTCAAAGAAAACTGAACAAAATCATGGATGCCAGTTCAGAGAATCAATAACTTGTATTAGAAATATGTGCTACCTCAAAGCTTCTTCTCACATCATCCTTGTATGGATGTGAGAGTTGGACTATAAAGAAAACTGAGCACTGAAGAATTGATGTTTTTGAACTGTGGTGTTGGAGAAGATTCTTGAGAGTCCTTTGAACTGCAATGAAATCCAACAAGTCCATCCCAAAGGAGATCAGTTCTGAATATTCATTGGAAGGACTGATGCTGAAGCTGAAATTCCAATTCTCTGCAACCTGATACGAAGAACTGACTCATTGGAAAAGACCCTGATGCTGGGAAAAATTGAAGGCAGGAGGAGAAGAGGATGTCAGAGGATGAGATGGTTGGATGTCATCACCGACACAATGACAATGAGTTTGAGCAAGCTCCGGGATTTGACGATGCACAGGGAAGCCTGGCATGCTGCAGTCCATGGGGTCACAAAGAATCAGACATGACTGAGCGACTGAACTGAACTGAACTTAACTGAAGCTTTTCTGAACCATCAATAGGGTCAAGTTATGTAGGGCAAGACCTGCTAATACAGTCATTAATATTGATGCCTATGTATGGAATTTAGAAATAAGATAATAATGACCCTATATCAGTTCAGTTATGAGACAGCAAAAGAGACACAGATGTAAAGAACAGTCTTTTGGACTCTGTAGGAGAAGGTGAGGGTGGGATGATTTGAGAGAATAACATTGAAACATGTTTATTATCATATGTGAAACAGATCACCAACCCAGGTTCGATGCGTGAGACAGGGTGCTCAGGGCTTGTGCACTGTGATGACCCTGAGGGATAGGATTGGGAGGGAGATGGGAGGAGGGTTCAGGATGGGGAACACATATAAACCCATGGCTGATTCATGTCAATATATGGATAAAACCACTACAATATTGTAAAGTAATTAGCTTCCAATTAAAATAACTAAATTAATTTTCTTTTAAAAAGAAAATATTGTTTTCATATTTTTGTCTTTATATCTTAAACAGTGGAACCTTGGAAATTTCCTCCAACCAGGAAGAATTATTATGCCAAAATGCGAGTGTTTACTTGGATTCTCCAGCCCTAGTTCTGAAATATTTTCAGACCCAGAGGACCTTAGACAAGAATATTTGTCAATTCATCTATGGGATGGAATATGTAGGCCTTTTCCCTGAGGGTCCTACACAGGGAATCAAGAAATAGACAAAGAAGTTGATGCCTTTGCAAAGACCACTTGCTAATATCTCAGTTCAGTTCAGTTCAGTCACTCAGTAGTGTCCAACTCTTTGTGACCCCATGAATCACAGCATGCCAGGCCTCCCTGTCCATCACCAACTCCCAGAGTTCACTCAGACTCACGTCCATTGAGTCAATGATGCCATCCAGCCATCTCATCTTCTGTCGTCCCCTTCTCCTCCTGCCCCCAATCTCTCCCAACATCAGACTCTTCCAATGAGTAACTCTTCACATGAGGTGGCCAAAGTACTGGAGTTTCCACTTCAGCATCATTCCCTCCAAAGAAATTCCAGGGCTGATCTTCAGAATGGACTGGTTGGATCTCCTTGCAGTTCAAGGGACTCTCAAGAGTCTTTTCCAACACCACAGTTCAAAAGCATCAGTTCTTTGGCACTCAACTTTCTTCACAGAAATAATATCCCATGAAGCTGCTAAAGATGCTTAAAATCAGTGCTAATGATATTTCAATTACATTTTCTTAAATATTATGATTTAATAAAATGATTTTATCTCAACCAGTTTAACACATCTGGCCACTGACACAAATAATTAGGAATTATTAATTATTCCTTAAATTGATCCAAAGTTCTGACAGAACATGGTCCACTGGAGAAGGGAATGGCAAGCCACTTCAGTATTCTTGCCTCAAGAACCCCATGAACAGTAATCTGAAAGGCAAAATGATAGGATACCAAAGAGGAAATCCCCAGGTCATTAGGGTGCCCGATATGCTACTGGAGATCAGTGGAGAAATAACTCCAGAAAGAATGAAGGGATGGAGCCAAAGCAAAAACAATACCGAGTTGTGCATGTGACTGGTGATAGAAGAAAGCTCCGATGCTGTAAACAGCAATATTGCATAGGAACCTGGACTCTCAGGTCCATGAATCAAGACATATTGGAAGTGGTCAAACAAGAGATGGCAAGGCTGAACATCGACATTCTAGGAATCAGTGAACTAAAATGGACTGGAGTTGGTGAATTTCACTCAGATGACCATTATATTTACTACTGCGGGCAGGAATCCCTCAGAAGAAATGGAGTAGCCATCATGATCAACAAAACAGTCTGAAATGCAGTACTTGGATGCAATCTCAAAAATGACAGAATGATCTCTGTTCATTTCCAAGGCAAACCATTCAATATCACAGTTATCCAAGTCTATGCCGCAACCAATAATGCTGAAGAAGCTCCAGTTGAACGGTTTTATGAAGACCTATAAGACCTTACAAAACTAACACCCAAAAGAGATGTCCTTTTCATTATATGGGACTGAAATCCAGAAGGAAGAAGTCAAGAAACACCTGGAATAACAGGAAAATTTGGCTTTGGAATGCAGAATGAAGCAGGGCAAAGACTAATAGAGTTTTGCCACGAAAATGCACTGGTCATAGCAAACACCCTTTTCCAAAAACACAAGAGAAGACTCTACACATGGACATCACCAGATGGTCAACATGACTGAGCGACTGAACTGACTGACTGCATAAATGTTGCAGATCCTGAAGCTAGCCTGACCAGGTGAAAATACCTAAGTTCTTTTATTACCAGCTGTATGGCCTTAGGCAAATGACAGTCTTTGTTTTTGTTTGAACTTTTGTAAAATAGGGTAATAGCAGTCTCCACATATAGAATGCTTTTGAGGATTCAATTCATTAATATATGTACAACAGTGGGGTTCCTGGTTTGTATTAAGCCCTAACCTCTGCTATTGTTACTATTAACAGTAACACATTGAAAAGCATATACCAAATAACAGTGTATTCCCATCAAGTAATGTAAACATTTTATCCTGGTCTTTGCTTCAGAGAATTATAAATTCCAAATACGTAAATCTTGATCTGATGGGGCTTTGTTAAAACTCGTTATTAACTACACCTTAGAAAGTCAATAGCATTTTATTCCTTCAATCAATGCATTTAAAATTTTATAAAGTCTAAAGAGTTTTAGTTTATAAAACTGTATAAAGTTTATAAAGATTGGACAGGACTGAGTGACTGAGCAACAATAACAAAGGGTTGATTAACAATGTGATAGTTTCAGGTGAACAGTGAAGACACTCTGCCATACATATGCATGTATCCATTATCCCCCAAACTCCCCTCCCATCAAGGCTGTCACATAACATTGAGCAGAGTTCCATGTGCTATACAGTAGGTCCTTGTTGGTTATCCATTTAAATATAGCAGTGTGTACGTGCCCATTCCAAAATCCCTAAATCTATTCCTTCCCCTCATCCTTTCTTCCTGACAACCATAAGTTCAGTTTTCTAATTCTGTGAGTTTCTTTCTGTTTTGTAAGTAAGCTAATTTCTATCCTTCCTTTTTAGATGGATTCCACACTCTTAACTAAAATGTCGCCTCTTGGTTTAGCTAATAGTAATGATCAAATAGCTTTTAAATGTCTCACTTCTTGTTTGTAACATTGTATGTTCAGTTCAGTTCTGTTCAGTCTCTCAATTGTGTTTGACTCTCTGCTACCCTGTGGGCTGCAGCCCTGCAGGCTTCCTTGTCCATCACCAATTCCAGGAGTTTGCTCAAACTCATGTCTATCGAGTTGGTGATACCATCCAACTATCTCATCCTCTGTTGTCCCCTTATCTCCCTGCCTTCAATCTTTCTCAGCATCAGGGTCTTTTCCAGTGAGTCAGTTATTTGCATCAAGTGGCCAAAGTATTGAAGCTTCAGCTTCAGCACCAGTCCTTCCAGTGAAAATTCAGGACTGATTTCCTTTATGATTGACTGTGTTGTAAGTATTGTGTTGATTGTATTGTATGTTCAGGTATCACCAAGTCTTCTATATAAATAACTAGGCAACTTCTCAGGGGTGTGCTTTTGGAGATTTGTTTATAGCCCTTATATGCATTCCCACATTATAATTTTAAGTTTTTGGAAATGTTCCTTGATCCTCTATGATATGGTTTTCATCACCTCATCAGCTATTGTGTGCTCAGTTGTGTCCATCTCTTTCTGGCCCCATGACTGTAGCCAACCAGGCTCCCTCTGCCCATGGAATTTTCAGCTATAACTCAACTCCATCAATTCTCTGCTGAAAAGAGAAAAAAAAAATATTATGGGAAGTGTTCCCTTTTGTGATTGGCCAGGTCGTTCTACTTAAAAATCACATAGTCCCATGATTTTTGTCTCTCTTTATCACAATGATCATTATTGTAGGGGGTCCTTTAATGCCTCACTAATCCTCTGTATTGAAAACCCACCAAGAGCACAAATTGTGTCTGTTTTGTGTGACTTTCTTCCTCTTTTTTTTTTTTTTAATATAGGATCCCCTTGACTGGCTTGATTTCACTCCTGTTTCCCTTTGTTATTAACTGATCACTCTTGATACTACTTTGTGGTCTTTTACTTCTTTTCATTCTAATGCATACTATATCAATTTCATTTGATTAAAAAAAAAAAAAAGAATAGAGCAGAAAGTTATCCTGTTTGGAAAGAGAAGAGTCAGTTATCAGGAGAAGTCATTATTTATTGTCAAATTTAATTAACCCCAAAGCTAAAACTGAAGGAGCAATTCTGGGAAATTTTGAATTGAGTTTTAAAATAGCATTTTAAAAGAAAATAGCTATTTTTAGCAGACTTCTAGTACTAGACATTTAAGTTAACTGTAATGTAACAATGTTTCTATTTTCATCTTTATTCTTGTCTTTATCTACATGTATAAGCATGTCCCCAAAAAGAATTCACTGAGTCACAAAGGAGATGCATTATAGGTTTTGAAACATATTGCCAAATTACATTTGATGAGTGTACATAAATTTTTACTCACATAATTAGGGCATAAGTATTAATATATGGTGGATCAGCAGTAAAAATTCGCCTGCAGTTCAGGAGACCCGGGTTCAATCCCTGGGTCAGGAAGATCCCCTGGAAGAAAATAGTAACCCACTCTAGTATTCTTACCTGGGAAAATCACATGGATAAAGAAACTTGGCAGGCTATAGTCTATAGAGTAGCAAGAGTCGAACACAATTTACCGACTAAATCACCATCACATATATACATATTATGAATTTTCTATAATATCCTCTGTAATACATGATAAAATAAATACATTAACATAGAAAAAAGTTTTATTTAATTCAGCAAGTACTTAGTCTATATAATGCTTGTTCTCACGAAACTTTAAGTGTTAAGGAAAAGACAGGTACAAAAATGTCAAGAGTAAGAGGTATCCTGTGATAAATGCTGAGATGTATCTTTTATCTGATTTGGAGAGTTTAGGAAATGGACTAACATTGGACCTCCACGGTTACACTGCAATGTGTTTAGTTCATCCTCCAAATGCCCTCAATAATTTTCTCTAAAAACATCAGGAGGAAGAAGAAAAAGTAGACCTTGCAGCCTATTTTAACCTATGATTGCTGTGCCTAAAATAGTTTCTAAACTAGACTCCTCCTCCCCCTAGCCCCTACTCCCCACCTCCCAACTTCAGAAAGTTGAAATGGGCACAAAGCATCTGTTTCCTTTTTAGTTTTCTTCTATTACTGAAGCGGGGGTTTCAACCTGGGGAGGATGGAGCAGGTTGTTTGTGAAAACAACAGAAGAATCAGTGCTTTCTCAAATATAACTTCAGTCTAAAAATAGATAATAGCTATTTTATTTGCCATTCACACCCACCAGCTTTTCTTCTTGTTTGTCTAGCTCCATTCTGCCGTTGTGATGCAGGAGCAAAAAAAGCCAGGTCAGTGAAGGACAAGACCTCCACGCGGTCAACCCATCTACTAGTGCAGAGCACATACAGCCTCTAACCATTCTCGAGAGGGATCAGTCTATGGATCCCCACAAGGGACAGACCATTTATCAGCAGGAGGTGGCCACAAGCCTCCCTTTGACTTTCTGTCCTCCCGGAGAAGTCCTAGGTATAGGATGCTGAAGGTGATGAAGCTGCCTCTAAATTAGTTCTCTACCTTCAGTGAATAATGAATTATCCTGTGGGGAAATTCTCTATTTCCTTTGCTGCTTCTAAAGAATAGACTGTTCATTGTCCTCCTGTGAAATACAAACTAACATGTTAAGGAGCGTGTCTTCAGGCAGTGTGCTCTTTCAGCCTCAGAAAAGGACTGAGGGAGGCCTGGCAAGGTTTTCCACTGCATGTTACACAAAAGGAAACACCTTTTCAGCCAATGAAATTCTCAGCCATGTTCAAGGGAGACTGAGTCCCACTGACATGGACTGTCAACTTCCTTCTTTCCCAACTCAAAATGTACCCAATCTTTCTTTTCTAGAGACCTCTACACTTGTGCTTGGTCTGTCTTTCTTTCTTTCTTTCTTTCTTTCTTTCTTTCTTTCTTTCTTTCTTTTTTCTTTTGGTTGTCTCACCAAAGAGATAGGGAGAAGACCTCTGACCAAGTCTACATCTTCTGTTTTGTAGACTGTACAATTCTTTTTTTTTTTTTCTCTTTTGACTTATTTCTGAAAAAAGTTATTTCTTACAAATTTCCTGCAAAGGCTCTTTTGTAGGCTACTATCAATGTCAAGTTTGGTTCAGTTCATCACACTACTGGATCCAAGTGCAGCATAAGGCTTTAGTGTGCCTTCCATAAAACTTTGCCTAGGGGATGGAGTGGGGGGGTGTCATCAAGAAAGTAACTGTCTTTAGCAGGCTCTTGATTTCAGTTGTTGGATCTCATTCCTTTTATAAGTGTGTTATAAAGAAAACTTGTGTGTCTTACCTGCTATGTTAATCAAATATTCTAGGCTTTGTGGAAGCATGTGCTTGTGCCTTGCAGGTAGACCAGAGTATGGTACTTTCTGTATGTGATTTTCTATTATATTTGCCTCAAAATCAAATAATGTCTGTAATTGTATCCCAGGAAAGAAAGAGCCTTCCCATATGCTCAGGCTATGCAGTAGTTACCAAGGAAAATGTATTATTTTTCTTTCTGCTTTCTCCTCTAACACATGTAAAAGCAGGCTCTTGGATTCAGGGTAAGGAAGTAGACCATTTTTGCTGTTTTCTGGTAGCTGGTTGAATAGCCAGAGAAAGAGCTAAGAGGATAAAATAATGAAAATAATTTCTTCTGGGTATGTGCTAAGGTTCAGGTAAACGACTACTACTTCCCCTGTCTTTAAAAATCCAATATGTCGAATAAAAAGATGGTAATTAAATATACACACTAACTTCTACTATGGCTGCTTGATTTCCTCCTGGTTCCT
The DNA here is from genome assembly GCA_917880005.1 of Nanger dama. NCBI lineage: Eukaryota > Metazoa > Chordata > Mammalia > Artiodactyla > Bovidae > Nanger > Nanger dama. The sequence continues at coordinate 9,225,148 of CAKJTW010000060.1, forward strand.
GGGTTCCTGTCCCTCATCTTCAAGGAGATGGGAGACAGACAATGAATTGAATACATGAGTGATTTAATTTAGATACTAATAAGTTCTATGGATTAAAAAAGGGGGGGAAAGAAAGGGTGTGGTAAGGATTTGCAAGTTGCAGAATTCAACAGAGTAGTAGCCAAGGCCTTACCAAGAAGGTGTTATTTGATCACAGTCATGAAAAAGATGAGGAAAATGTGCAATCTCTTGTTTATCTGTGTACCCTTGAGAAGCTTACCAATCTCGCTGAGCCTTAGTTTCCTCATTTGTGATTTGAAGATAAGAGCTACCTGGCAGAGTTATTTTAGAATTAAATGAGAGGATGTTAGTTAAGTACCTGCCACACAATAGATGATTCAGAGATGGTAGCTTTATTACAAATGAATTGCTTTCAGTGAGTCTCGTCAGATTGTGTGTTTCCTAAGATGAATTAAGGGGAGTTATTGTTTTCTTTATATTCCTTTTAATATTAGTTAAATTTTGCTAATTTTCTCTCTTGGTTTCTGAATTTGAAAGGTGCCAAGTTGTTTAGAAGCTTTGAAAATATGATTTTCAATAACCAGTTACGTTGTTTGCTGAGGTAATAGGACTTAATGAGTGAATTATAATTGTCAGCCAGCTCCCTCAAGTTCATTACTTCCAATGGAACAGTGGTGAAAGGAGCAGTTAATAGAAAGCTTCCAAAAGTTTCTATGAGATAGAAAGAGCATAAAACATGAACGTGGCTTCCAGGAGATTGAAACATGACCCAGCTATAAATATACGTTTGCAAAATCAATCTAGGGTAATAGCTCTTTGTTCTAAATGCCAGAGTTGTTTTGCACAGTTCCAGCAAGAAAAAGAAATTGAAATGTTACAAGAAACAAAATAGTCAAACATAATTATGACTGGGAAATGAATCAAATAGAAATATTTCCCAGTCTGAAAATTGATATGTTAAACAGTAATAATGCATTCCTGTCCAAGGAGACAATTCATCAAGTTAAAGAGCCAGATTTTCCTGGAAGAATTTGCAGTGATTTAAATGTAGAGTTTTTTTCCTGAAGTTTTTCAAGATTTTAACTGTTACTAAATACCTGGCATTTGTCTTAGAAACTTGACCAGAAAATATGATTTACTGTTATTCAGGAAAATCCAGGATAGGAATAAAAGGTGGAGGTGAAGGTGGGGGTAGAAAACGGAGAGGGAATGATCACAGGACAGTGAAATGTCAGGCTTCCAATCACACTGATCCCATTTTTCACTCACTCCCTTTTGGGCAAGTCATGACAATAGACTTAATGTACCACAGAAATTTCCCAGAGAATAACTTCAATGAAAGAATTCAGTTTTCCAGCAGGGCAAGTTTATGTGTTCTGGAGGAATTAACCTTTAGAACTGGTTGGCTACTTTCATGCAATTTGCCCATTCTCACTTTCTTGAAACAGGTTTAGCTTGCCTAAAACAGGTGCTCTGATATTTCCTCCACCCACAATAAGGATTCTTCCTTACCCTCATCTGTTAACTCTGTGTCCTCACCCAAATATCTTAATGATGAGGAAAAATTAAAAAAAAGTCCTTGAACCTATGTTCTCCTCTATCTGCACTTAATCTTAGGTAATTTATTCAGCCTCATGATTGAATTTACATCTATAAACTTGGTACTGCTCACTCAGTTCTCTCCTAGACCCAGGCATTCATATGCAACTGTCTGCCTCTCCGTGTATATGTCTAAATGGCATCTCAAATATAGTGTATCCAAAATTAAGCTCCCAATTCCTTCTCTAATCCTTTTCCATCTCATTAAATGACAATTCTGTGTTTCCAGGTGCATAAGGAAAAAAAAAAAAAGTGTTATTCTTGGCTTCTCTCATTCTCAGTTCAGTTCAGTCAGTCACTAGCGTCCGACTCTTTGCGACACCATGAATCACAGCACGCCAGGCCTCCCAGTCCATCACCAACTCCCAGAGTTCACTCAGACTCATGTCCATCGAGTCCGTGATGCCATGCAGCCATCTCATCCTCTGTTGTCTCCTTCTCCGCCAGCCCCCAATCCCTCCCAGCATCAGAGTCTTTTCCAATGAGTCAATTCTTTGCATGAGGTGGCCAAAGTACTCGAGTTTCAGCTTTAGCATCATTCCTTCCAAAGAAATCCCAGGGCTGATCTCCTTCAGAATGCTCGGTTGGATCTCCTTGCAGTCCAAGGGATTCTCAAGTGTTTTCTCCAACACCACAGTTCAAAAGCATCAACATTTTGGCACTCAGCCTTCTTCACAGTCCAACTCTCACATCCATACATGACTACTGGAAAAACAACAGCCTTGACTAGACGGATCTTAGTCAAAAGAGTAATGTCTCTGCTTTTGAATATGCCATCTAGGTTTGTCCTAACTTTTCTTCCAAGGAGTAAAGGTCTTTTAATTTCATGGCTGCAGTCACCATCTGCAGTGATTTTGGAGCCCAATAAAATAATTCTGACACTGTTTCCACTGTTTCCCAACCTATTTCCCATGAAGTGATGGGGCCGGATGCCATGGTCTTCTTTTTCTGAATGTTGAGCTTTAGGCCAACTTTTTCACTCTCCACTTTCACTTTCATCAAGAGGCTTTTTAGTTCCTCTTCACTTTCTGCCATAAGGGTGGTGTCATCTGCATATCTGAGGTTATTGATATTTCTCCTGACAATCTTGATTCCAGCTCGTGTTTCTTCCAGTCCAGCGTTCCTCATGATGTACTCGGCATAGAATTAAATAAGCAGGGTGACAATATACAGCCTTGACATACTCCTTTTCCTCTTTGGAACCAGTCTGTTGTTCCATGTCCAGTTCTCACTGTTGCTTCCAGATCTGCGTATAGGTTTCTCAAGAGGCAGGTCAGGTGGTCTGGTATTCCCATCTCTCTCAGAATGTTCCACAGTTTATTGTGATCCACAGAGTCAAAGGCTTTGGCATAGTCAGTAAAGCAGAAATAGATGTTTTTCTGGAACTCTCTTGCTTTTCAATGATCCAGTGGATGTTGGCAATTTGATCTCTGGTTCTTCTGCCTGTTCTAAAACCAGCTTGAACATCAGGAAGTTCACAGTTCACGTATTGCTGAAGCCTGGCTTGGAGAATTTTAGCACTGCTTTACTAGCATGTGAGATGAATGCAATTGTGCAGTAGTTTGAGCATTCTTTGGCATTGCCTTTCTTTGGGATTGGAATGAAAGCTGACTTCTTCCAGTCCTGTGGCTACTGCTGAGTTTTCCAAATTTGCTGGCATATTGAGTGCAGCACTTTCATAGCATCATCTTTCAGGATTTGAAATAGCTTCACTGGAATTCCATCACCTCCACTAGCTTTGTTCATAGTGATGCTTTCTAAGGCCCACTTGACTTCACATACTAAGAGTTCTGGCTCTAGATGAGTGATGACACCAGCGTGATTATCTGGGTCATGAAGATCTTTCTTGTACAGTTCTTCCATGTATTCTTGCCACTTCTTCTTAATATCTTCTGCTTCTGTTAGGTCCATACCATTTCTGTCCTTTTTGAGCCCATCTTTGCATGAGATCTTCCCTTGTATCTCTAATTTTCTTGAAGACATCTCTAGTCTTTCCCATTCTGTTGTTTTCCTCTATTTCTTTGCATTGATCGCTGAGGAGGCTTTCTTATCTTTTCTTGCTATTCTTTGGAACTGTGCATTCATATGCTTATATCTTTCCTTTTCTCCTTTGCTTTTCAGTTCTCTTCTTTTCACAGCTATTTGTAAGGCCTCCCCAGAGAGCCATTTTGCTTTTGCATTTCTTTTCTATGGGGATGGTCTTGATCCCTGTCTCCTGTACAGTGTCACGAACCTCATTCCATAGTTCATCAAGCACTCTATCTATCAGATCTAGGCCCTTAAATCTATTTCTCACTTCCACTGTATAATCATAAGGGGGTTTGATTTAGGTCATACCTGAATGGTCTAGCGGTTTTCCCTACTTTCTTCAATTTGAGTCTGAATTTGGTAATAAGGAGTTCATGATCTGAGCCACAGTCAGCTCCTGTTCTTGTTTTTGTTGACTGTATTGCCGGGGTCCAGCCCCAGTGGATCCAGGGTGATTTGAAGGAGAGATGGATAGGCGAGGAAAAACATTTATTTATTAATTAATATAGGATTAGATTAAGAAATAACAGTATAGTAAGAAAATTAATTGGAGAAAGGAGGCTGAATAACTTGGCTTATGGGAAAGACCAATAAAATCTCATGACAAGAGATTTGCACCATCTACATTGGGCCACTGGCGCCCACTTGAATATCGAAGGGTGCCCCACCTTAGGCTCCCTTTCGTGCAGGTCTTAGAAGTCAGGACAAGTAAGTAGACGTGGTAAGCTGCCCTGATCCAGATGGGAATTCAGCCTGAAATTAGAGTAAGGAGGAGAGGGAGGGAGAGGGAGAAAAAAAACAGAGAGAGAGACATGGGGGGAGCCAGACTCCAAAGAAACTAGGCCAAGAGATTAGTCTGAGAAACTGGTCCATCCTTTATTGTTCAGAAGGCTTTTTATACTTTTGATAATACATGGAGATCAATGGGTAACACAAAGTTATGCAGCGTTAGCAGCCCAGACGCTTATCAAAACCAGGCTTTTCTCTCTGCATACCTAGTTGTATACATAGGTCTTAGGTGATTTACATCATCTTCCAGCCAAAAGGGCCAATTAACATTTTGCACCCTTTTTTTTCTGATAAGGGTTAGTCAACCAGAAGACTTACTTGTGTTGATCTTCCCAAAGTCTGGTGCCATTCTCAGAAAAACACTCAATAAAGTTACATTCTTACATAGCAAAGATACAGCAATTTATAACAAGTAAAAAAGAGTACAGTGATTTATAACAAAAGAAAAGTAGTTAAGTAAAAAGTCTAGTGTTGCTAACATCAAAACTATTATATATCTTTTTCCATATCCCATTTACATTGATTAGCATCCTCCCAGGTGCCTAAAAGATAAAGAATATGGAGGCCTGGCAGCAATAATTGAGTCAACAGTGGAAACCCTCTACCAATATAATTTTTAACTCTTTAGAAAAGGCTCTGTATCTTAAGATGCTTTTAAACTTTGTGCTTCTTGCAGTTGTGGGGCTGTAAACAATTCACAAGCTGTAAGAGGTCCAGGGGAACCTGTTAGGCAAGCTAGAGAGCTATCAGAGGGGGTTTAACTGATACATCCCTTTCAAATGCAGAAGACTAAAGCTCTGAGTTGACTTTTCCCAGAGTGTGTCAAAAGAGTGGAAAAGCAGAGTACAAAGGCCGGCAGATTTTTGTTTTTGGGGTACATGCTCAGGAAATACCAGGGGGAACCCCTGAAGCCTAATCATGTCCTTGCATTTTGTCAGGCTTCCTTCATCATGACCTTGTTACTGGCGGGATTCTTCACGTTGGCTCCCGGCATCATAGGCTTCTCCATCTTTGGTTGCAAAGAATATAATCAATCTGATTTTGGTGTTGACCATCTGGTGATGTCCATGTGTAGAGTCTTCTCTTGTGTTGTTGGAAGAGGGTGTTTGCTATGACCAGTGCATTTTCTTGGCAAAACTCTATTAGTCGGTGCCCTGTTTCATTCTGCATTCCAAGGCCAAATTTGCCTGTTACTCTTGCATTCCAGTTCCCTATAATGAAAAGAACATGTTTTTGAGTGTTAGTTCTAAAAGGTTTTGTAGGTCTTCATAGAACTGTTTAACTTCAGCTTCTTCAGCTTTACTGGTTGGGGCATAGACTTGGGTTGCCGTGATATTGAATGGTTTGCCTTGGAAATGAACAGAGATCATTCTGTCATTTTGAGATTTCATTCAAGTACTGCATTTTGGACTCTTTTGTTGAACATGATGGCTACTCCATTTCTTCTGAGGGATTCCTGCCCACAGTAGTAGATATAATGGTCATCTGAGTGAAATTCACCCATTCCAGTCCATTTTAGCTCTCTGGTTCCTAGAATGTGGACATTCACTCTTGCCATCTCCTGTTTGACCACTTCCAATTTGCCTTGATCCATGGACCTGACATTCCAGGTTCCTATGCAGTATTGCTCTTTACAGCATCGGATCTTGCTTCTATCACCAGTCACATCCACAGCTGGGTATTACCTCATCATAAATCCAACAAATTCTACTATCTATACTTTTCAGAGGATACTTTCCTTGGAGAAAGAAATGGCAACCCACTTCACTATTCTTGCCTGGAGAATCCCATGGACAGAGGAGTTGACAGGAAACAGTCCATGGTGTTGCAAAGAGTCAGACATGACTGAGTGACTAAGTACCAGCACAAGAAAATACATCCAAATGTCTGTAATACATACAGACCACTTCTGACCAGTACATCAGTGATACCCCTGTCTAAATCACTACCTATGAAAATGTGTGGTAACCTCTTATTTGCTTTTTCCACATCTATTCTCATGCCATGAAGCAGAGAAAGATCTTTTGAAAACATGAAACATGTCACATCTTATTTCAACTCTCCAATGACTTCCCATCTCATTCAGGGAAAATCCCATGACCTTACTGTATTGTCATGGTAGCTGGCTCTCTTTTGACCTCTCTGGCCTTATCTTTTCCCACTGACCCCTTTGTTCATTTCATTTACAGCCATAATAACATCCTTCCTGCAACTCAAACATGCCTAACAACATCCTTTCTTAAAGGTTTTGAATTATATTCATTATCATCTGGAATGCTCTTCCTCCATACATTTGCAAAGATTAAATTAACAGTGTATTCATGTCTTTAACAGGGTTTATCTTATCAGAGAGACTGTATCCACTTCATGAAAAATAGTAGCCCCTGGAGACGCTCCCTATCCTTGTTATCTTGCTTTATTTTTCTTCAGGGCACTTACACCCTCTGATATATTAGAGCATGTGTTCACTTACTTTTAAATCACATACCCATCATTTAATTGTATGTATTAATGTATGAGTATACACACACAACGGAGAAGGCAACAGCATCCCACTCCAGTACTGTTGCCTGGCAAACCCCATGGATGGAGGAGCCTGGTAGGCTGCAATCCATGGGGTCGCTGAGGTCAGATGCGACGGAGCGACTTCACTTTTATTTTTCACTTTAATGCATTGGAGAAGGAAATGGCAACCGACTGCAGTGTTCTTGCCTGGAGAATCCCAGGGACAGGGGAACCTGGTGGGCTGCTGTCTATGGGGTCGCACAGAGTCGGACACAACTGAAACGAGTTAGCAGCAGCAGCAGCAGCAGCATACACACACAAACATCATTAGAAACTATGAGAGAGGCATGAAACAGATTCTTCTTCACAATACTCAGAACAAAACAACTCTGCTGATGCCTTGATCTTGGGCTTCTGATTTCTAGAACTATAAGACAGTACTTTAAAAAAAAATTTTTTTTTTTGGCTGTCCTGGGTCTTCATTGCTGCATGGGCGGGGGCAGCACTATTGCTGTGAGTCGGGGCTATGCTCTATGTGTGTGGTGCGGGCTTCTCATTGTGGTGGCTTCTCTTGTGGAGCATGGCTCTGGATGCATGGGCTTCAGTAGTTGTGATTCGTGAGCTCTAGAGCATGGGCTGAGTAGCTGTGGTGCACACGTTTAGTTAATCTGCAGCATGTGGGATCTTCCCAGATCTGGGATTGAATCTATGCCTCCTGAATTGGAAGGAGGATTCTTTACCACTGAACCACCAGGAAAGTCCAAAACAATCCTTTGTGAAGGCAGACTTAGTAAACGAATACAGTGCCTTTTGTCATGATGAGAAAGTCCCTTTCTATTCCAGTTTCCTGGTCTTCTCTTTATCATGAAAGGGTGATAAGCTTTGTCAAATGCCTTTCTACATCAAATGAGATAATTATGTACATTTTCTCCCTTTACTCTATTAATATTGTATATTACATTGATAGATGTTTCTTTTGTTGACCCATCCTTGCATCCCTGGGATCAATTCGACTTGTTCATGGTGTTGAATCCTTTTAATATGCTGATAGATTTGATTTGTTAGTATTTTATTGAGGATTTGGCATCTTTATTCCTAAGGGATATTTGGTCAGTGATTTTCTTTTCTTGTGATATCTTTATCTGCCTTTAGTATCAGAGTAATGCTGGCTTCATGGGCTTCCCAGGTGATGCTATTCGTAAAGAACCCGCCTGCCAATGCAGGAGATGTAAGAGACATGGGTTTGATCCCTGGCTTGGGAAGATCCTCTGCAGAAGGAAATGGCAACCCACTCCAGTATTCTTTCCTGGGAAATCCCACGGATAGAGGAGCCTTGTGGGCTATAATCCATGGGGGGTTACAAAGAGTTGGACAAAACTGAAATGATTTACCATGCACACGTTCAATGCTGGCCTCATAGAATGAGTCAGGAAGTATTCCCTCATCTTCTATTTCTTGCAGGCATTTGAAAAAGATTGTTGTTAATTTTACTTTGTTTGGTAGAACTCAACAGTGAAGCTATCTGTTCTTTACTTTGTTGGGAGATTTTTGATTACTGATTCAATCTCTTGTAGGTCTGTTGAGGTTTTACATATCTTCTTGAATCAGTTTAGATAATTTGTATATTTTAGGAATTTGTTTCAATCAAGTTATCTATTTTTTGATGTAAGATTATGCATAGTCTTCTCTTATAATTCTTCTTATATATATATATATATATATATATATATATATATATATGACTGGTAGTTATAGCCTGAATATATTTCTGAATTTAGTAATTTTAACCTCCTCTCTCTCTCTTTTTCTTTGTCAGCCTGATTAAACGCTGGTCAATTTTGTTGATCTTTCCAAAGATTCAACTTTTGGTTTTGTTCATTATCTCTGTTGTTTTACTATTCTCTATTTTACTTATCTCCATCCTAATGTTTCTCATTTTCTTCCTCCTGCTAACTCTGGATTTACTTTGCTCTTCTTTTTCTAATTCCTCAATATGTAAAATTAGTTTATAGATTTGCATTTACAGCTGTAAAATCCCCTTTGACCACTGCATGTGCTGCATTCCATACACTTTGGCATGTTTGATTTCATTTTCATTCATCTCTAAGTATTTCAATTTTCCCTCGTGATTTCTGTCTTGACCCACTGGTTATTTAGGAGTGTATTGTTCTTACTATCCTAACTAGACTGTAACTCTTTGTGTCTTATAACTTCTCAGTAGTCAGTACAGTTCTCAGTGCAATAAATACTCAATATTCATTTTTAAAAAAGAAGGTAGTGTTCAAATTCCACATATTGTAGATTTTCAAGGTTGTCTTCCCACCCAGTGAACTTTAGTTTCATTCCATTGAGATCAGAGAAGATACTTTGTATGATTTCAAGCTTTTAAAATGTACTGAGATTTGTTTTATGGAGTAATATATAGCCTATCCTAGAGAATATTCCACGTGCACATCCAAGGAATGCATATTCTGCTCTTAGGTAACTTTGCTTCATCTTCTAAAGATCTCTTACAGGTCTTCAAATGGTTTATTCATAAAAAGTAGCAAGTTGAAAGTTTTTGAGTGTGAATTTTTCTTTCATTTGTCTTCTCCAGTGAAGAACCATACACAGGATCTAGAATGTTTTTATCTTTAGAGTTCTTCAGGTGTTGCTCTATCATCATTTAGTTTGGGGATTTGTAGAGAATTTTGATTTAATTCATTCACCACATTTATTTTAACCACATTCATTGTAGTTTTTTTTGTTTGTTTGTTTTTGTTTTTTTAATGTATTTATATTTTTAATTACAATACTGTATTTGTTTTGCTGTTGTTTTACTGTATTCATTGCAGGTTTTAATACTTCACTTCTGATGGCCAAGAATAGAGCACCCTCAGGGATAGTAACAGTTGCTTTGTTGCTCATTTCACAGTTATATTATGTATGATCAGGAAGCATGCCATTTCCCATAGCTATGTTTTCCCCTACTTTTAAAGTAGCTTTTATTTTTTAGAAGTTTTAGTTTCACAGCAAAACTGAACAGAAGGTACAGAGATTCCGTATATACCTTCTGCCCCCTCACATGCAGAGCCTCTCCCATTATCAACATCACTCACCAGAGTGGTACTTTGTTAGTTAGTGATTTAGTTGCTCAGTCACGCCTGACTCTTTGCAACCCCATGGACTGTAGCCTGCCAGGCTCCTTTGTCCATGGGGTTCTCCAGGCAAGAATACTGGAGTGGGTTGCCATTCCCTTCTCAAGGGATTTTCCTGACCCAAGGATTGAACCCTGGTTTCCTGCATTGCAGGCAGATTCTTTACCATCTGAGCCACCAAGAAAGCTAAGTTGAACATTCTTTGATGCATCATTGTCAACTAGAGTCCATAGTTTACAGTTGGGCTCATTTGTAGTATTGTATGTTGTGTACATTTAGACAAATTTATAATGAAATGACTGACATGACATCCATCACTAGAATATCATACAGTGTAGCTTTGCTGCCCTAAGAATTCTCTGTTCTCCATCTATACATAGATTCATCCCCCACCCCCAGCAATGGGCAACCACTGATACTTTTTGATTTTACTTTTTCCAGAATGTTATATAGTAGGAATCTTCTAGTATGTAAAATTTTCATAAGGGTTTCTTTCACATAGTAATATACATTGAAGATTTCCCCCTTGTCTTTTCATAGCTTTATAGCTTATTTTCTTTTAGTGTTGAATAATATTCTATCATCTGGATGAACCACAGTTTGCTTATCCATTTACCTCCTGAGGAACATTTTGCTGTGCCAGTGACAAATAGGATTTTATATAACGAACACTTATAACTTAGACCAAGAATATAGAATAAGGATGTGTGCATGCCCAGTTGCTTCAGTCATGTCCAACTCTTTGTGACCCCATGGACTGTAGCCTGCCAAGCACCTCTGTCCATGGAATTCTCCAGGCAAGAATACTGGAGTGGGTTGACATTTCCTCCTCCAGGGAATCTTCTTAACCCAGGGATCAAATCCCAGTCTCTTGCATTGCAGGCAGATTCTTTACCACTGAGCCACTAGTCAAGCCCCGAGGGACATCTTCGTTGCTTCCAAGTGCTGATAATTATGAACAAAGCTGTTGGAAATACCTGAGTGCAGGGTGTTTTGTGAACATGTTTGCAACTCCTTTGGCTAAATACCAAGATGCGTGATTGCTGGATCATGTGTTCAGTATGTTTGGCCAAGAAATGACCAAACTGTCTTTTAAAGTAGCTGTATCATTTCCCATTCCTATCAGCCATGAAAGAGAATTCTTGTTGCACATCCTCACTAGTATTTGCCGTTATCAGTGTTCCAGATTTTAGTCATTTTAATAGGTATGTAGTGTTATCTTGGGCTTCCCCATTGGGTCAGCAGTAAAGAATCTTCCTGCCAAGACAGGAGACATGGGTTCATTTCCTGGGTTGGGAAGATCTCTGGAGGAGAACATGGCAACCCACTCCAGTGTTCTTGCCTGGAAAATCCCATAGACAGAGAAGCCTGGCGGGCTACAGCTCATGGGGTCACAAAGAGTCAGACACAACTGAGTGAATAAACAACAGCAAGTGGTATCTTATTGTTTTATTCTGAATTTCCTTGGTGATACAGGTGAAGTAGCTTTTCATGTGCTTATTTGACATCTCTGTATCTCCTTCAGTGAAGTGCCTGTCAAAGTCTTTGGATCCCTTTTAAACTGGGTTGTTGGAGGGTGGTCCTAAGATGGTGGAGGGATAGGAAGGGGAGACCACTTTCTCCCCCGCAAATTTATCAAAAGATCATTTGAACACTAAGCAAATACCACAAAACAACTTCTGAACATTGGTGGAGGACACCAGACACCCAGAAAGGCAGCCCACTGTCTTCAAAAAGAGGTAGGACAAAATATAAAAGATAAAAAGAGAGACAAAGAGTTAGGGATGGAGACCCATCCCAGAGAGGGAGTTTTAAAAGAGAAGTTTCCAAACACCAGGAAACCCTCACTGGTGGAGAGTTTTGGAATCTGAGAGGGTGACATAACCAGGTGGAAATGAATAAATAAATAAACCCACAGATTACGTGCCTAACTGCAACTCCCAGCGGAGAAGTAGCCCAGAGGCTCGTGTCCACCACCAGCAAGTGGGGGCTGAACAAGGAGGTACGGGCTGCATTGCTTAGGGTAAGGACTGGGCCTGAATGCCCTGAGGGCAATCTGGGGAGCTAACATGAGATAGCAACTCAAACTGTGGACAGCCAGAGAGGGGAAAAAAAAAAGAGGAAAGAGAGAGAACTTTCCCATGAAAAACTCTAACCTAAGGCACTGCTGGGCCTGCTCATACAACAAAGGACTGAGAAAATACTAGAGGAGAGTTAGCCAGCTGTTGACCAGCCCATCACTCTGGAAGCAGGGAGGCAGGTGGGCCACAGACAGACCCAGAGGAAAGGGGCAAACTTGGCCCCAGAGACAGCATCCCCTACCAAACTGTGAGCAGGCCTCCAGTTGCTAACCAAGTCTTCCTGGTATCCTGGACAGTTGACACCCATCGGGATGGTTGCAGCCAGAGATCAGCACCGCAGAAGAGACACACAGCATACTCCCACTGTGCATCCAGGAAACCAAGCAGCTGGGACTGGGGAGGTGATAAGATGCAGTGCCCAGCTGGGAAGAGTGTGCTCACCAAGGACCTGGTTGACTGAGCTGTTTGGACCTGAGAAGGACACAAAACGCAGGCCCAACTGAGTCTATGCCTTTGTGGAGCACCCAAGAACCTGAACCTGAGTGGCATATATCTGGGAAGTGCATGCAACCCAAGGCTCACCTTAGACAGTTTCCCGGTAGAACAGGCAGAACAACCTGGAGCCTGAGCAGTGGAGACCAGGGAAAGCACACCCACCATGAGCAGAGGCAAATGCAGCATGGCCCAGACACTGCGAGCACTCCCCATATATGCCAGTGGTATTTGTTTGCAGTGTTCCTCCCTCTATGCAGCACAACTGAACAAGTGAGCCTAAATAAATGACCACCTTCACCTCTTCAGGGAGAAAGTTATATACTGAAGAGACATGCATAAAGAGGAAGCTGAAATAAAGAAGAGGGAATGGCTTTGGAAGTGACAGGTGGAACAGATAAAAACTCTATAGTTATCACTTGCTACATTGGAAGGGACCTACAGACCTTAAGAAGAAGTATAAGGTGGAACAAGGAACTATCTGAAACTGAACTGACCACACACTGCCCTCAGCAGCTCCAGATAAATTCCTAGATATATTTTACTATTCATCATGAGAAATGCTGGACTGGAAGAAACACAAGCTAAAATCAAGATTGCCGGGAGAAATATCAATAACCTCAGATATGCAGAGGACACCACCCTTATGGAAGAAAGTGAAAAGGAGCTAAAGGGCCTCTTGATGAAGGTGAAAGAGGGGAGTGAAAAAGTTGGTTTAAAACTCAACATTCAGAAAATGAAGATCATGGCATCCAGTCCCATCATTTCATGGGAACTAGATGGGGAAACAGTGGAAACAGTGTCAGACTTTATTTTGGGGGGCTCCAAAATCACTGCAGATGGTGATTGCAGCCATGAAGTTAGAAGACGCTTAGTCCTTGGAAGAAAACTTATGACCAGCCTAGATAGTATATTCAAAAGCAGAGACATTACTGTGCCGAATAAGGTCCATCTAGTCAAGGCTATGGTTTTTCCTGTGGTCATGTATGGATGTGAGAGTTGGACTGTGAAGAAAGCTGAGTGCCAAAGAATTGATGCTTTTGAACTGTGGTGTTGGAGAAGACTCTTGAGAGTCCCTTGGACTGCAAGGAGATCCAACCAGTTCATTCTGAAGGAGATCAACCCTGGGATTTCTTTGGAAAGAATGATGCTAAAGCTGAACCTCCACTACTTTAGCCACCTCATGCGAAGAGTTGACTCATTGGAAAAGAGTCTGATTCGGAGAGTTTGGGGGCAGGAGGAGAAGGGGACGACCGACGATGAGATGGCTGGATGCCATCACGGACTCGATCGACGTGAGTCTGAGTGAACTCCGAGAGATGGTAGTGAACAGGGAGGCCTGGCGTGCTGCGATTCATAGAGTCGCAAAGAGTTGGACACGACTGAGCGAGCGAACTGAACTGAACTGATATATATATATATATATATATATATATATATATATATATAATTTTAAGTTTTTATATTGTTCTTTTTCATTGAAAAAAAAGACCCTATTTTTAAGGCAAATTTCATATTTTTACATATAACTTTTGAGTTTGTTTTTAATTTTGCATTTTGAGAGTCTAACCTCTACTCTAGATTTTGAATTTTTACTTTTCTGTATTTGTTACCAATTCTGTACCTTTCAGAATCCAATCTTCAGTACCTATTTTTATGTAGGAGTGTGATTACTGGCTTGATTGCTCTCTCCTTTTGACTCTCTTTTTTCTCCTCCAGGTCACTTCAATTTCCTCCATCCCCCTTGTCTTCTCTACTTAACCCTGTGAATCTCTTTGGGTGTTCCAGGCTGTGGAGAAAAATTAGGGAACTGATCACAGGTTAGTCTGGTCTCTCTTCTTTTGACTCCTTCTCCTCTCCTGGTTACCTCTATCTCCTCATCCCTCTTCTCTTCTCTGTGGAATTCCATGAACTTCTCTGAGCGTTCCAGACTGTGGAGAGTAAATAGAGAACTGATTACTGGCTAGACTGTTCTCTCCCCTTTTGATTACCCCTATTCTCCTCCTGGTCACTTCTATCCCCCTCCTCCCTCTTTTCTTCTTCATATAACTCTGTGAGCCTCTCTGGGTTCCCCTAACTGTGGAGAATATTTTCACCATTAACCTAGTTGTTTTTTCATTAGTGCTGTATGGATGGAGAAGTCTCGAAGCTACTATAAGAATAAGACTGAAAGCCAGTGGCAGGAGGCCTAAATCCAAAACTTGAGAACACCAGAAAACTCCTGACTCCAGGGACAATTAATCGACAAAAGCTCATCCAAAGCCTCCATATCTACACTGAAACTGAACTCCATCCAAGAGCCAACAAGTTCCTGAACAAAACATTCCAAGCTAATTCTCCATCAAAGCAGGAACATAACCCTGAGGACAAAAATACAGCTGACCAAAAGACACATCAAACCCATAGACACCTCATAACTCACTAATGGACACTTCGTTGCGCTCCAGAGAGAAGAGATCCAGCTCCACCCACAAGAACCCCGACACAAGGTTCCTTAACCAGAAAATCTTGACAAGCAACTTGTCCAACCCCACCCAGAAGGAAGAAATTCCACAATAAAGAGGAACCACAAAATCCCAGGATACAGAAAGGCCACTGAAAAAAACACAGCAACCCTAAGATGAAAAGGCACAGAAATATTCAGCAGGTAAAGCAACATGATAAAAGCTCACAAATCCAAACAAAAGAGAAGGAAATAGGGAGTCTAACTGAAAAGAATTCAGAATAACGATAGTAAAGTGATCCAAAATTTTGAAAACAAAATGGAGTTATGGATAAATAGTCTGAAGACAAGTACTGAGAGGATTCAAGAAATGTTTAACAAGAACCTAGAAGGAGAAGAAGAAGAAAAAAAGTCAGTCAGTAATGAATAATGCAATAACTGAGATAAAAAGCACTCTGGAGGGAACCAAAAGTATAATAACTGAGGCAGAAGATAGGATAAGTAAAGTGGAAGATACAATGGTAGAATTAAATGAATCAGAGAGGAAAAAGGAAAAAAAAAGAATTCTAAGAAATGAGGACAACCTCAGAGACCTCTGGGACAATATTAAACACCCCAACGTTCGAATCATAAGAGTCCCAGAAGAAGAAGACAAAAGAAAGGCCATGAGAAAATACTTGAGACAATAGTTGCCAACTTCCCTAAAATGGGGGAAAAAATAGCCACCGAAGTCCAAGTAACCCAGAGTCCCAAACAGGATAAATACAAGGTGAAACACCCCAAGACACATATTAATCAAATTAACAAAGATCTAACACAAAGAACAAATATTAAAAGCAGCAAGGAAAAACAACAAATGACACACAGGGGATTCCCATAAGGGTAACAGCTGATCTTTCAATAGAAACTCTTCAAGCCAGAAGGGAATGGCAGGACATACTTGATGAAAGAGAAAAACCTACAACCCAGATTACCGTACCCAGCAAGGATCTCATTCAAATATGAAGGAGAAATCAAAAGCTTTAGAGACAAGCAAAAGCTCAGAGAATTCAGCACCACCAAAGCAGCTCTTCAACAAATGCTGAAGGATCTTTACTAGACAAAAAACACAGAAAAAGTGTATAAACTCAAACCCCAAATAAACAAAGTAAATGGCAACAGGAACATAATTATCGATAATTACCTTAAATATAAATGAGTTGAATGCCCCAACCAAAAGACAAAGACTGGCTGAATGGATTCAAAAACAAGACTCCTATATATGCTATCTACCAGAGACCCACCTCAAACCTAGGGACACATACAGAGTGAAGTGAAGGGCTAGAAAAAATATTTCATGCAAATGGAGACCAAAAGAAAGCAGCAGTAGCAATACACATATCAGATAAAATAGACTTTGAAATAAAGACTGTGAAAAGAGACAAAAAAAGGACACTACATAATAATCAAAGGATTAATCCAAGAAGAAGATATAAAAATTATAAATATATATATGCACCCAACATAGGAGCACCACAATACGTAAGGCAAATACTAACAAGTATGAAAGGGGAAATTAACAATAACACAATAATAGTTGTAGACTTTAATACCCCACTCACACCTATGGATAGATCAATTAAACAGAAACTTAACAAGGAAACACAAACTTTAAATGATATAATGGACGAGTTAGACCTAATTGATATATATAGGACATTTAGCTACAAAACAATGAATTTCACCTTTTCCTCAAGTGCACACGGAATCTTCTCCAGGATAGATCACATCTTGGGCCATAAATCTAACCTTGGTTAAAAAAAAAAAAAAAAAAAAAAAACACTGAAATCATTGCAAGCATCTTTTCTGATCACAATGCTCTAAAATTAGATGTCAAATACAGGAAGAAAAAACTATTAAAAATGCAAACATATGGAGGCTAAACAACACACTTCTGAACAACCAACAAATCACAGAAAAAAATCAAAATAAGGAATCAAAATCAGGATAGAAACAAATGAAAATGAAAACACAACAACCCAAAACTATGGGACTCAGTAAAAGCAGTTCTAAGCCTGGAGAATCCCAGGGATAGGGGAGCCTAGTGGGCGGCCATCTATGAAGTTGTACAGAGTAAGACATGACTGAAGCAACTTAGCAGCAGCAGCAGCAGCCACAGCAAGGGAAGGTTCATAACAATACAAGCCTACTTCAAGAAACAGGAGAGAAATCAAATACATAACCTAACTCTACACTTAAGCAACTAGAAAAAGGAGAAATGAAGAACCCCAGGGTTAGGAAAAGGCAAAAAAATCACGAAAATTAGGGCAGAAATAAATGCAAAGAAACCAAAGAGACCATAGCAAAAATCAACAAAGCTATAATCTGGTTCTTTGAGAAGATAAAATAGACAAATCATTAGCCAGACTCATCAAGAAACAAAGGGAGAAGAATCAAATCAACAAAATTAGAAATGAAAATGGAGAAATCACAAGAGAAAACACAGAAATGCAAAGGATCATAAGAGACTACTATCAGCTACTATATGCCAATAAAATGGACAACTTGGAATAAATGGACAAATTCTTGGAAAAGTAAAACTTTCCAAAACTGAACCAGGAAGAAATAGAAAATCTTAACAGCCCCATCACAATCATGGAAATTGAAACTGTAATCAGAAATCTTCCAACAAACAAAAGCCTGGGTCCAGATGGCTTCACAGCTGAATTCTACCAACAATTTAGAAAAGAGTCTGGATAGGATAGCTAACACCTATCCTACTCAAACTCTTCCAAAAAATTTCAGAGGAAGATAAACTTCCAAACTCATTTTATGAGGACACCATCACTCTAATATCAAAGCCAGACAAAGATGCCACAAAAAGAAAACTACATGCCAATATCACTGATGAACATAGATGCAAAAATCCTTAACAAGTTCTAGCAAACATAATCCAACAACATATTAAAGATATCATACCTCATGACCAAGTGGGCTTTATCCCAAGGATGCAAGGTTTCTTCAATATTCATAAATCAATCAATGTGATATGCCACATTAACAAATTACAGTATAAAAACCATGTGATTATCTCAATAGATGCAGAGAAAGCCTTTGACAAAATTCAACACCCCTTTATGAATAATAATAATAAAAAACCACTTCAGAAAGCAGGCATCGAAGGACCATACCTCAACATAATAAAAGTCATGTATGATTAACTCACAGCAAACATTATCCTCAGTGGTGAAGAACTGAAAGCATTTCCCTAGAGTCAGGAACAAGACAATGATGCCCACTCACCACCACTACTATTCAACATAGTTTTGGAAGTTTTGACCACAGCAATCAGAGTAGAAAAAGAAACAAAAGGAATCCAGATTGGAAAAGAAGTAAAAATCTCAATGTTTGTAGATGACATGATCCTCTACATAGAAAACCCTAAAGACTCTTCCAGAAAATTACTAGAGCTAATCAGTGAATACAGTAAAGTTGCAGTATATAAAATTAACACAAAGAAATCCTTTGCATTCTTATACACCAACAATGAGGAAACAGAAAGAGTAATGAAGGAAACAATTCCATTCACCATTGCAATGAAAAGATAAAATACTTAGGAATAAATCTACCTAAAGAAACAAAAAAACTGTATACAGAAAACTATACAACAGTGATGAAAGAAATCAAAGAGGACACAAATAGATAGAGAAGTATATCTTGTTTATGGATTGAAAGAATCGACATTGTGAAAATGAGTATACTACCCAAAGCAATCTACAGATTCAATGCAATCCCTATCTAGCTACCAACGGTATTTTTCACAGAGCTAGAACAAAAAAATTCACAATTTGTGTAGAAATACAAAAAAACCTCAAATAGCCAAAGCAATCTTGAGAAAGAAGAATGGAACTGGAGGAATCAACCTGCCTGACTTCAGGCTCTACTACAAAGCCACAGTCATCAAGACAGTGTGGTACCGGCACAAAGACAGAAATATACTTCAATGGAACAAAATAGAAAGCCCAGAGATAAATCCACTCACCTATGGACACCTTATCTTTGACAAAGGAGGCAAGAATATACAGTGGAGAAAAGACAAGCTCTTTAACAAGTGGTATTGGGAAAACTAGTCAATCACTTGTAAAATAATGAAGCTAGAATACTTTCTAACACTATACACAAATATAAACTCAAAATGGGTTAAAGATCTAAACATAAGACCAGAAACTATAAAACTCCTTGAGGAGAACATAGGCAAAACACTCTCTGACATAAATCACAGCAGGATCCTCTATGACTTACCTCCCAGAATATTGGAAATAAAAGCACAAATAAACAAATTGGACCTAATTAAATTTAAAAGCTTTTGCACAACGAAGGAAACTATAGGCAAGGTGAAAAGACAGCCTTCAGAATGGGATAAAATAATAGGAAGTGAAGCAACTGACCAAAAATTAATGTAAAAAAATATACAAACAACTCCTGCAGCTCAATGCCAGAAAAATAAATGACCCAATCAAAAATGAGTCAAAGAACTAAACAGACATTTCTCCAAAGAAGACCTACAGATGGCTAACTGCTGGGGTCCAACCCCAGTTGATCCAGGGTAATTCAAAGCACGGATGGAGTTGGTGATTGATTTAGAGAGAGATAAGGAAAGAATGTTGTAGATAAGAAAATAGAGAAGAGAAAGAGGTCTGTTCATAGAGGCCACAGATGCCCTCCCAGTCTCCCCAGTGAGTGAAGACGCAGAACGTCTTCCCATTCAGGTCTTAGAATCCCAGGCAGATAAGTGAACACAGTGAGCCTCTATGCTCAAAGGGATCAGCCTGAAAAAAGAGTAAGTGAGAGGGAAAAAAAAAAAAAAAAAGTCTCAGGGTGACCAACCTTCTTCGGTGAGTGAGGCCCATTATTTTATTTTTAAAAGGGACTTTTATACCTTAATTTGTACAAGGTCATACAGAGTCAGTCCAAACATTCCAGCAGTTTTGCCCTTATCGAAACCAGGATTTTTTGTGTATATCTTTTCCATAAACGATGTTGTGTACATTATCTTCTGACCTTGGAGGCCTGTGGACATTTTATGACTCTCTTTTGATAAAGGCAGCTCAACTAGAAAACTTATTTTCCCTTGAAGTGTTTTTTCTTTTATTTCTAATCTACGTTAGCCTCAGAAAGTATCAAATAGAATTACATTTTCACGAAGCAAAGGTGCAGTGAGTTACAAAGAAAAGAACCAATTAGCTCAATGGTCTGATGTGGTTAGTTTCAAGGTTACATTTGTTTCTCTTACATTCCAACTATGTTAACTAATGCACTCCCAGGTGTACAGTGGATAAGGGATATGGGAACTTGGCAGCAAACATTAGCTCAACAGTGAAATCTTACACCAACACTATTCTAACAGCTTTTAACTCTTTGAGAGGCTCTATGTTTTAGGCTTCCCATGCCTCTCACAGTTGGGGGGCTATAAACAATCACATGCATAGTTGTAAAAGCCCAGGTAAACCTGTCAGGCAAGTTAGAGAGCCATCAGAGGGGTTTGAGCTGAGACACTACTTTTATATGCAGGAGACTATTAACTGGAGCTCTAAGTTAACTTTTTCCTGAGAAAGGTGGTTGGGGATAGCCCCCTGTAATGTCAGGAGAATAGATGGGAAGTATAATGCAGTAAGGCAGGCAGACTCTGGTTTGGGGGTAGATGCTCAAGAAAGTCCATGGGGACCCCTGAGGCCTGATCCCACCTTTGCGTTTTGTCAGGCCCCTTTCCTCATGACCTTTGCCATGGGTGGGATTTTCCATGTTGGCTCCCGGCAGCTAGCAAACACATGAAAAGATGCTTAACATCACTCATTATCAGAGAAATGCAAATCAAAATGCATGATACCGGATGCTTGGTGCTGGTGCACTGGGACTACCCAGAGGGATGGTACAGGGAGGGAGGAGCGAGGGGGTTTCAGGATGGGGAACATGTGTATACCTGTGGCAGATTCATGCTGATGTACGGCAAAACCAATACAATAATGTAAAGTAATTAACCTCCAATTAAAATAAATAAATTTATATTAAAAAACCACAGTGAGATACCATCTCATGCTGGTCAGAATGGCTGCTATCAAAAAGTCTACAAACAATAAATGCTGGAGAGGAACAGTGTGGAGATTCCTTAAAAAAACTCAAAATAGAACTGCCAAAAGACAAAGAAATTACACTGCTGGGCATACACACTGAGGAAACCAGAACTGAAAGAGACACGTGTACCCCAATGTTCATCACAGCACTGTTTATAATAGCCGGACATGGAAGCAACTTTGATGTCCATCGGAAGACAAATGGATAAGAAAGCTGTCATACATATGCACAATGGAGTATTACTCAGCTATTAAAAAATGCATTCGAATCAGTTCTAATGAGGTAGATGAAACTGGAGCCTATTATAGAGTGAAGTAAGTCAGAAAGAAAAACACCAATACTGTGTATTAACACATATATATGGAATTTAGAAAGATGATAATGATGACCCTATATGTGAGACAGCTAAAGAGACACAGATGTAAAAACAGATTGTTGGACTCTGTGAGAGAAGGTGAGGGTGGGATGATTTGAGCAAATAACATTGGAACATGTATATTATCATATGTGAAACAGATCGCCAGTCCAGGTTTGATGCATGAGTCAGGGTGCTCAGGGCTGGTGCACTAGGATGACCCTGAGTGATGGGATGGGGAGGGAGGTGAGAGGGAGAGTCAGGATGTGGAACACATGTACAGCCATGGCTGATTCATGTGAATGTATGGCAATAACCACCATAGGATTGTAAAGTAATTAGCTTCCAATTAAAATTTAAAAAAAATTAAAAATCAACTGGGTTGTCTGTTTTCTCATTATTGAGTTTTAAGAGTTTTGTGTGTTTTGGATAACAAGCTTTATCAAATAGATATTTCTTTTTGAAAATATTTTGTCCCAGTTTGTGTTGTATCTTTTTGTTTTGTTGACAGTGTCTTTCATGGAGCAAGACTTAAAAACTTTTAATGAAGTCTAGCTTATCAAATCTTTTTTTCATGGGTCATACCTTTGTTGTTGTATCTAAAAATCATTGCCGTATCCAACGTTATTTAGGCTTATCCTATGTCACCTAGGAGTTTTACAGTTGTGTGTTTTACATTTAAATCTTGATCCATTTTAAGTTTTGTGAAGGGAGTAAGGTCCATGTCTAGATTTATTTTTTTGCTTGAGGCTGTCTTGTTGTTCCAGCACAATTTGGTGAAAAGATAATCTTAGCTCCATCAAAGACCTTTGCTCCTTCATCAAAGATCAGTTGATTGTATTTATGTGGCTCTATTTCTGGGCTCTCTCTGGTTTGTTCCATTGACCTAGTTGTCTCTTCCTTTACTGGTACTGCACTGTCTCAATATCTACTGTGGTAGGTATATATGCCTTTTCCTGTTGCCTTTGCAATCTGATGGAATCATAAATTTTCTGGAGTTAGAACCAGGTCATGAGGCTGTTCTTCAGTCCATGGGGTGGGAGTGGGAGGCTCTGCAGTTGGCAGGCCTATTACCAGGGACCTAGGTGTTGATATTATCAGGTCTTTGGGGGGATGGGACTGCCTCTAGGACCTTATTCAGTAAGATAGCAGTGGGACAAGTGTCAACTCCAGTATTCACAGTTAGGTCCTCAGACTCTGGGCCCATTACAAATTGTTAAAGTTAGGGGTGGTCCTGCTGGGCCACTAAGTGTCTTCCTAGGCAAGCAGGACTTCTTGCAGACTGTGGCTGGGAGGGGCTTGGGGCTACTTCTAGGGACCTTTGAGGATCTTCAGGGGTGCACAGGAGTGTCTACTGCCAGGACCCTGGGCAGGCAGGACTGCTTCATTGACTGTAGCTGGGAGGGCCCAGAGCCCAGTTATAGTGCTGTTTTAATATCTCCAATCAGATCAAGTTTGGCAGACCTACCCCCAGGGACTCCCAGACTATGCATGAAGGGAGCTGGAGATGGGTCATGGGCCATTTCAGTGTCCACAGCCAGGACCAAGGTCTGTAGGGCTTTTCCCTGAAACACAAATGGACATGACTCCTCACAGGTCACTTGCTGCAGGATGCTGGTGGCAGAACCAAGGACAATGGGGCTGAGCCAGAGTTCACAGAGGCTGTAAAGCTGTTTCTGGCTCTGTAGCCAGGGTCATGGTTGGCAAGTCTGCTGCCTGGGAGTGTCTGCCTTCTAATAACCACTCTGCTTGGTTGGACCCCATGAGGGATTTGCCACTTTCTACCTGGATCCCAAAGTTCCAACAAAGTCACCTTTGTCCATGAAGGACTGTCAAGTTATTGTTGCCAAGGGAGGATATGTGTGGGACCTCATATTCCACCATCTCACTGATGTGAGATGTTTTTATTTTTATTGTTTTTATTTTATTATTTATTTATTTATTTTAAATCTTTTGGCCATTCCACAAGGCATGTGGAATCTTAGTTCCCGAAGGTATCCAACCCGTGCCCCATGCATTGGCAATGCAGAGTCTTAACCACTGGATCACCAGGGAAGCCCCGCTCTATTAAACAATAGGTTTATTTCACATGACCTAAAGCTTATGACTCAGTGTATTTAAAAATATTTTACAGGGTTATGAAGCCATTACCACAATTTAATTCCAGATTATTACTGTGTGCATGTTAAGTTGCTTCAGTCATGTCCATTACCATCCCCCAAAGAAACCCCATTCAATTCAGTTCAGTTCTGTTCAGTTGCTCAGTCATGTCCTACCCTTTGCGACCCCATGAATTGCAGCATGCCAGGCCTCCCTGTCCATCACCAACTCCCGGGGTTCACTCAGACTCACGTCCATAGAGTCCATGATGGTATCCAGCCATCTCATCCTCTGTCATCCCCTTCTCCTCCTGCCCCCAATCCCTCCTAGCAACAGAGTCTTTTCCAATGAGTCAACTCTTGACACGAGGTGGCCAAAGTACTGGAGTTTCAGCTTTAGTCTCATTCCTTCCAAAGAAATCCCAGGGCTGATCTCCTTCAAAATGGACTGGTTGGATCTCCTTGCAGTCCAAGGGACTCAAGAGTCTTCTCCAACACCACAGTTCAAAAGCATCAGTTCTTTGGTGCTCAGCCTTCTTCACAGTCCAACTCTCATCCATACATGACTACTGGAAAAACAATAGCCTTGACTAGATGGAACTTAGTCAGCAAAGTAATTTTTCTGCCTATTAGCAATTATCTCCTATTTCCCCCCTTCATCTAGTAGTCCCTTTTGACTGCCTTATTTTACTTATAAAATTTTCAAAATTGATCTATGTTGCAATACCAATCAGTACTTCACACTATTTTTTATTGTAGAATTATATTACATTGTATGGATATATGACGTTTTATTTTTCCATTCACCCATTGACGGACATTTGAGTTGTTTCCACTTTGGGCTTATTATATATAATGCTTCTATGAGTATTTGTTACATTTCTGTGTAAATATATGGTTTTGATTCTCTTGGGTATATACTTAGGAAGGGAATTGCTGAATTATACAGCAGATGTGTGTTTAATGAGTGCTAAGTTGCTTTAGTCATGTCCAGCTCTTTGTGACTCTATGGACTGTAGCCTGCCAGGCTCCGCTGTTCATGGGATTCTCCAGGAAGAATACTGGAGTGGGTTGTCTTGCCTTTCTCCAGGGGATCTTCCTGACCCAGGGGTTGAACCCGTGTCTCTTATGTTTCCTGCACTGGCAAGTGGATCATTTAAAGAAAATGACCAAGTATTTTTGGAGCCATAAATATTGGAAGCTAAATATTTTTGAAAAAAATATCGATCTTTAACTATAGAATAATATTTACTTGTAAAGTTGATACTGTATCTGGCAGGTCATTTTGTAGTGCTTGCTTTGTGTTCGCTCGCTCCTTTAAAATCGATAGTCTAGTCATTTGTAGATACTGTCTCCTCTATACTCCATTTGTGGCTCAGTCTTTTTAGTAATGGTGGGAAAATAAAAGTATTATAAAATCCCTATGACTTTTTGTTAGTGTAGTGTCCATGCTTTCTATTACTTACCTGTTGAAACAAGTTTTATTTTTAATCTATAGCATTTCAAATTTTCTATTACTCTCTAAAATTTAGATCTATCCATATCTATATGGCACAATTGCATATCGATTCACTCAAATCCTTTCAATTTATTAGAAAAGTAAAAAGTGGATTTTATTTTTGGATGGCATCTTTATACATTAAACAAAAATGATTTGGCTAGATGCTTGTCTTTAACCTCTTGTACTGGTATGTTTAAGTATATTGATACAGAATGTTAAGAATTAATTCTAGAGTAGATTTTAGAGGGTTTTTTTGGTTCTGTACATAATTTTGTAAAGTGAGAACATAATGTATGTAAATTTATGGCATTTTGATCAAGAATGAATAACAATGACATGTAGCAAGATATTCAGTATTCATAAAGATGTTAGGTATTTAAATATAATATTTTTGGATAATTATTACTAGAATCATGCATTATTTATATATAATAACAAATAGGATGGGATATACTAATTATACTTTGAAAAAGGAAAAAATCTACTTGTTATCTTGATTAATTCAATTAAAGGCTTTTTAAATTAATGTTTGTTGTTTCACACTTTGTTTCCTATTTGTCTGACCTCCTCCACTGAAAGCAATTTACATTACAGTTTCTTCTTATTAAAACTTTTCACCAAAGATAAAAGTAAGAATAGATTTAAGCAGCAGTAAGTGGGCCAATATTTGAGGAAATAGTAATGCCATTGAATCGCATGATTCATCTGATGTATACTGTAAGATATACTTTTTCTACATAGAGCTAAATATCTCTTTTAAAAAAGCCCCCTCTAAGTAATATTACTTTTTCTCAGGATTTACTCGCTTATATCTTCTTTAATATATTCTGAAACCTCATTGAAACATTGTATCTATCTCTCATGTCTTGTTTGGTTTCAATTTTACTTCTTATCCATTTTTCAATGTGTTTTTCTATTATCTAATCAATCTCAAATAAAATCTAACTGCTGATTATATCTTGGAGTACAAGCTCATCTACAAACAAACCCTTTTTATTATCATTGTTTGGGAATGTATATGTGTATTGGTATATGTAAAAGGCAACACTGAATGAAAGAGTTGAATGTCAAATTGCTGTTGCTCAGTGGCTGTGTCCGACTCTTTGCAATCTCATGGACTGCAGCACACCAGGCTCCCCTGTCCTTCATTATCTCCCAGAGTTTGCTCAAATTCATATCCATTGAATTGGTGATGCTATCTAACTATCTCATCCTCTGCTGGCCCCTTTTCCTTTTGCATTCCAATTTTTCCCAGGATTAATTTGTTTAAAAAAAATGATCAAAGCTTTTGAAAATATTATTAATAACTTCAGAAACTATATAAAGGCTAATGCAAATTATAACATTAGTTATTAGAAAAATTTATATATGAGATATTCTGAAATGTTATTTTAAATATTGATATGGTCCACATATTTGCTATTTTATGGAAACATAATCTTACCGTAGGCACAAATGAAAGAAACATTAAGTCTTATGATTCTCCATGAGTCACATATCCCAGAAAAAAAAGTGTGAACGTTATATTAATATCATATTTAGAATCACTGGGCTATTGCCTTTGATGAATTGCATTAAGTTCATTGTTACCAGGGACCTCAATCTGCTTCATCTGAATTTCAGAATTCAATTCAATTAAATTTCAGAATTTCTCCCATGTATCTATGCATCCATTCATACAGTCAAGTTCCAGGCACTACTGTAGATGCTGAGCACAAAATGAAGAGCAAGAAGATTGTGTACCCTGTATATACAAGGAGATTAAATTCTTGTGAGAGAAGGGAACAGAAAGTAGAGTAAACACTAAGTAAATGTATTGAAAATAATTTTGGATGGTAGTGAATGGCAAGAAGAAAAGAAATAAGATGTCAAAAACACATTTACTCAAGATCTTCTCAATACACATAGTAAAATAATGCCCAACAGCTGTTTTAAATTTAAATAGTTTTATGCTTTTCCCAAATTCAATAAAACTAACATTAGAGAAAATTTGTTTTCCTTTTATAAAGCTTATGCATCAACACTTATTGTACATAATCCTCATTAGAGTAGAAGAAATATGATTATAACTCTCCAGTGAACTGAATGAATTGAGCAGAATAACTCCTATGTAATCCTTAAAGTATGTAATTTAATACTGTAAGAAACATTTTTCATAGTTCACAAAAGATAAATGTAAATATAGCCTCCATCTTCACTAATTGTAAATTGTAGAGATGAGATGTAGCATGGTTTTATTGTGTATCCATTTAAATTTTTCAAAAGGTCCTTACTGCATAAAGAAAACCATCCCTATATATAATCTCTGTGAGGAAACTCTACTGGTATTTCATTGTTCTCCTCAAAATAATATCTAATAGGGATATAACAACTTCAGTGTTCAGACACTCTTCTAACTACTTTACATATATTATGTTCTATAATATTCAGAATGACATTACAAAGTAGGCCCTACTATTATCCATGTTTTAAAGGTATAAAACTGAAGCCTTGAGAGATTAAGTAACTTGCTCCAAGTCACAATTAATAAGTGTTGGACCTGGGATGCTACATCCTGCTTGGGAGATTTCCTAATTCTGTCATTCATAATTAATCTCTCTTTTTAAAATTTTTATTGCAATAGAATACTTTGCAATATTGATTAGATTATGCTGTACAATGAAGTGAATCAGTTCAATGTATACATATATCCCCTCCCTCTTGAGCTTTCCATCTCCCCATCCCATCCTTTTAGGTCACCACAGACCATCAAGCTGAGGTCCCTGTGTTATGCAACAGCTTCCCACTAGCTATCTATTTTACACCTGTGTATGTCAAACCTCTAATAAGTTATTTGCGCTTGTATCATTGTTGGGCAAGGGAGAAATATGGAGATTTTAAAAGAGGTTGAATGCAGAGTTCCAAAGAATAGCAAAAGAGATAAGAAAGCCTTCTTCAGAGATTAGTGCAAAGAAATAGAGGAAAAGAACAGAATGGGAAAGACTAGAGATCTCTTCAAGAAAATTAGAGATACCAGGGAAATATTTCATGCAAGGATGGGCTCAATAAAAGACAGAAATGATATGGACCTAACAGAAGCAGAAGATATTAAGAAGAGGTAGCAAGAATACACAGAAGAACTGTACAAAAAGATCTTCACGACCCAGATAATCATGAGGATGTGATCAGTAATCTAGAGCCAGACATCTTGAAATGTGAAGTCAAGTGGGCCTTAGAAAGCATCACTACAAACAAAGCTAGTGGAGGTGATGGAATTCCAGTTGAGCTGGTTCAAGTCCTGAAAGATGATTCTGTGAAAGTGCTGCACTCAATATGCCAGCAAATTTGGAAAACTCAGCAGTGGCCACAGGACTGGAAAAAGTCAGCTTTCATTCCAATCCCAAAGAAAGGCAATACCAAAGAATGCTCACACTACCACACAGTTGCACTCACCTCACGTGCTAGTAAAGTAATGCTCAAAATTCTCCAAGCCAGGCTTCAGCAATATGTGAACCATGAACTCCCTGATGTTCAAGCTGCTTGTAGAAAAGGCAGAGGAACCAGAGATAAAATTGCCAACATCTGCTGGATCATGGAAAAAGCAAGAGAGTTCCAGAAACACATCTGTTTCTGCTTTACTGACTATGCCAAAGCCTTTGAATGTGTGGATCATAATAAACTGTGGACAATTCTGAGAGAGATGGGAATACCAGACCACGTAACCTGCCTCTTGAGAAATCTGTATGCAGGTCAGGAAGCAGCAGTTAGAACTGGACATGGAACAACAGACTGGTTTCAAATAGGAAAAGGAGTAGGTCAAGGCTGTATATTGTCACCCTGCTTGTTCAACTTATATACAGAGTACATCATGAGAAACACTGGACTGGAAGAAACACAAGCTGGAATCAAGATTGCCAGAAGAAATATCAATAACCACAGATATGCAGATGACATCACTCTTATGGCAGAAAGTGAAGAGGAATTAAAAAGCCTCTTGATGAAAGTGAAAGAGGAAAGCAAATAAGTTGGCCTAAAGCTCAACATTCAGATAATGAAGATCATGGCACCTGGTCCCATCACTTCATAGGAAATAGATGAGGAAACAGTGGAAACAGTGTCAGACTTTATTTTGGGGGATCCAAAATCACTACAGACGGTGACTGCAGCCATGAAATTAAAAGACACTTGCTCTTTGGAAGAAAAGTTATGACCAACCTAGAAAGCATGTTCAAAAGCAGAGACATTACTTTGCCGACTAAGGTCCTTCTAGTCAAGGCTATGGTTTTTCCTGTGGTCATGTATGGATGTGAGAGTTGGACTGTGAAGAAGGCTGAGCACTGAAGAATGGATGCTTTTGAACTGTGGTGTTGGAGAAGACTCTTGAGAGTCCCTTGGACTGCAAGGAGATCCAACCAGTCCATTCTGAAGGAGATCAACCTTGGAATTGCTTTGGAAGGAATGGTGTTAAAACTGAAACTCCAGTACTTTGGCCACCTCATACGAAGAGTTGACTCATTGGAAAAGACTCTGATGCTGGGAGGGATTGGGGGCAGGAGGAGAAGGGGATGACAGAGGATGAGATGGCTGGATGACATCGTGGACTCGATGCCTTGAGTCTGAGTGAACTCCAGGAGATGGTGGTGGACAGGGAGGCTTGGCGTGCTGTGATTCATGGGGTCGCAAAGAGTCAGACACGACTGAGCAACTGAACTGAACTGAACTGAACTGATTATAGCAGTATAGACTACAGAAGAAGTTCAGGCTGGAGAAAATGGGGTATTGAACCAGGGTGATATGAGTGTGGGTCGTTATTAGAAATATTCAGATATGAATAAAAAATAGAGCCAACAAGACCTCTGTCAAGGGGGAGGCAGGTAATGAGAGAAAAAGAGGATGAAAGATTCTGTCAAAAGATTTGTCCTTGAGCGTCATATGAACAGAGTTGCCATTAATTAAGGTGAGAATGACTGTTGAAGGAGCAGGTTTCAAGGAGAAGAAAAGAAGGTCAGATTTGCATATCGGTAGACATCCACGTGGGAGTGTTGAGTAGGCTAGACAAGGCTTCAGTCGAGGGGTATATGCTCAGGATACATGGTGTTAAAGACTGTAATACTTGCTGTGATTACTAATGGAATGAGTATGACTAAAAAGTGAAAAGATCCAAGTTCTGAAGTACTCTGAAGTTGAGAGATCAGAAAGATAAGGAAAAAAGTTTTACAAATTAATGAGAAATATTTTACTGTAAACTAAAAGTTTTTTGGAAGCCTGCTAGAGAAAGCATTTCAAGGATAAGGTAATGATCAATTTGTTAAATGCTATTAATATGTAAAATAAGATAGGGTTCACTTTGGGCTTAACAATTTGGGGATCATTGCTTTACAAAAGCTGAGAAGGCAGTGGCACCCCACTCCAGTTCTCTTGCATGGAAAATCCCATGGACAGAGAAGCCTGCAGTCCATGGGGTCACTAGGAGTCAGACACGACTGAGCGACTTCATTTTCACTTTTCACTTTCATGCATTGGAGAAGGAAATGGCAACCCACTCCAGTGTTCTTGCCTGGAGAATCCAAGGGATAGGCATGCCTGGTGGACTGCTGTCTCGGGTAGCACGGAGCTGGACACAACTGAAGTGACTTAGCAGCAGCAGCAGCTTTATAAAAGTAGTTTGGTCAATGGAATGGAGATGAGAGTGGATTCAAGGAGAATGAGTCCAAAAGTCCACTCTATACCTCTGTGTCTCTTTGTTGTCTCACATATAGGGTCATCATTACTGTCTTCTAAATTCCATATATATATGTGTCAGTATACTGTATTGGTGTTTTTCTTTCTGGCTTACTTCACTCTGTATAATTGGTTCCAATTTCATCCATCTCATTAGAACTGAGTCAATTTATTCTTTTTAAGGGCTGAGTAGTATTCCATAGTGTATATGTACCACAGCTTTCTTATCCATTCATCTTCTGATGGACATCTAGGTTGCTTCCATGTCCTGGCTATTATAAACAGTGCTGCAATGAACATTGGGGTACATGTGTCTCTTTCAATTCTGGTTTCCTCGGTGTGTATGCCCAGCAGTGGGATTGCTCTGAGGGAGAGGGAAAGGGTGGGATGGTTTGGGAGAATGGCAATGAAACATGTATATTTTCCTGTAAGAAACGAAGCGCCAATCTATGTTCAATGTAGGATGCAGGATGCATGGGGCTGATGCACAGGATGATTCAAGTAGAGGATGTGGGGTGGGAGGTGGGAGGGGGCTTCGGCATTGGGAGATTGTGTTCACCTATGGCTGATTCGTGTCAATGTATGGCAAAACAAATACAGTATTGTAATTTAAAAAATAAATAAATAAATAATAAATAAATAAAATAAAAAATTAAAAAAAAAGGAGAATGAGAAGAGATGAAGACAATGACCATAGACCACAAATTTTAGGTGT
Source organism: Nanger dama (assembly GCA_917880005.1). Classification (NCBI taxonomy): domain Eukaryota; kingdom Metazoa; phylum Chordata; class Mammalia; order Artiodactyla; family Bovidae; genus Nanger; species Nanger dama. The sequence goes on from CAKJTW010000060.1 coordinate 9,256,703, forward strand.
TTACTGTAAAAAGAGACACTGAGTCAAATTTATTCTTTTTAAGTGCTGAGTAGTACTCCATTGTGTATATGTACCACAGCTTTCTTATCCATTCATCTTCTGATGGACATCTAGGTTGCTTCCATGTCCTGGCTATTATAAACAGTGCTGCAATGAACATTGAGGTACATGTGTCTCTTTCAATTCTGGTTTCCTCAGTGTGTATGCCCAGCAGTGGGATTGCTGGATCATAAGGTAGTTCTATTTGCAATTTTTTAAGGAATCTCCACACTGTTTTCCATAGTGGCTGTACTAGTTTGCATTCCCACCAGCAGTGTAATCTAATGAGATGGATGAAATTGGAGCCGATTATACAGAGTGAAGTAAGTCAGAAAGAAAAACACCAATACAGTATACTGACACATATATATGGAATTTAGAAAGATAGTAATGATGACCCTCTATGTGAGACAACAAAAGAGACACAGAGGTATAGAATGGACTTTTCGACTCTGAGGGAGAGGGAGAGGGTGGGATGATTTGGGAGAATGGCATTGAAACATGTATACTATCTTGTAAGAAACAAAGTGCCAGTCTATGTTCAATACAGGATACAGGATGCATGGGGCTGGTGCACAGGATGATTCAGGGAGACGATATGGGGTGGGAGGTGGGAGGGGTCTTCGGCATTGGGAGATCGTGGACACCTGTGGCTGATTCATGTCAATGTTTGGCAAAACAAATACAGTATTGTAATGTAGAATAAAGTATTAAAAAAAAAAGAGAGACACTGACTAACAGCTACATAAAGAACTGTGTATTAAGAGCTTTTAAGTGAATTCGGGAAAGAGATAGAAGAAAGAGGGGGAAGACGATAGAGAGGTGAGAATTGCTAAAAATAATCAAGAAGTGATATTCCAGTGCCCAGTTGTAGTTATTGGCCTTAACTAGGCACACCATTATTTCAGGTACTACTGTAACAGGAGAGACAATATATATAGGTTCTGATGTGAATAGCAAGTTGTGATGGTGGGAACTTTTGGAAATTCTCTTCTAATTTATTTACTTTCCTTAGCTAATAAGAAGTGGAGAGAAAAAAAATAAGCATTAAAAGCAGATGATGAGGATGGGGGATGGTGTTGGGGATTTTAAGAGAAAGAAGATAATGAGTGATGTTGAACATCTTTTCATGTGTTTGTTAGCCATCCGTATGTCTTCTTTGGAGAAATGCCTATTTAGTTCTTTGGCCCATTTTTTTATTGGATCATTTATTTTTCTGGAGTTGAGCTGCATAAGTTGCTTATATATCTTTGAGATTAGTTGTTTGTCAGTTGTTTCATTTGCTATTGTTTTCTCCCATTCAGAAGGCTGTCTTTTCACCTTGCTTATAGTTTCCTTTGTTGTGCAGAAGTTTTTAATTTTAATTAGCTCCCATTTGTTTATCTTTGCTTTTATTTCCAGTATACTGGGAGTTGGATCATAGAGGATCCTGCTGTGATTTATGTCAGAGAGTGTTTTGCCTATGTTCTCCTCTAGGAGTTTCATAGTTTCTGGTCTTACATTTAGATCTTTAATCCATTTTGAGTTTATTTTTGTGTATGGTGTTAGAAAGGGGTCTAGTTTCATTCTTTTACAAGTGGTTGACCAGTTTTCCCAGCACCACCTGTTAAAGAGACTGTCTTTACTCCATTGTATATTCTTGCCTCCTTTGTCGAAGATAAGGTGACCATAGGTGTGTGGGTTAACCTCAGGGCTTTCTATTTTGTTCCATTGATCTATATTTCTGTCTTTGTGCCAATACCATACTGTCTTAATGACTGTGGCTTTGTAGTAGAGCCTGAAGTCAGGCAAGTTGATTCCTCCAGTTCCATTCTTCTTTCTCAAGATTGCTTTGGCTATTCGAGGTTTTTGTATTTCCATACAAATCTTGAGATTATTTGATCTAGTTCTGTGAAAAATACTGCTGGTAGCTTGATGGGAATTGCATTGAATCTGTAGATTGCTTTGGGTAGTATACTCATTTTCACTATATTGATTCTTCCAACCCATGAGCATGGTATATTTCTCCATCTATTAGTGTCCTCTTTGATTTCTTTCATCAGTGTTTTATAGTTTTCGATATATAGGTCTTTAGTTTCTTTAGGTAGGAATATTCCTAAGTATTATGAAAAGATGTTCAACATCACTCATTATCAGAGAAATGCAAATCAAGACCACAATGAGGTACCATTTCAAACCAGTCAGAATGGCTGCGATCCAAAAGTCTACAAGCAATAAATGCTGGAGAGGATGTGGAGAAAAGGGAACCCTCTTACACTGCTGGTGGGAATGCAAACTAGTACAGCCATTATGGAAAACAGTGTGGAGATTCCTTTAAAAATTGCAAATAGAACTGCCTTATGACCCAGCACTCCCACTGCTGGGCATACACACTGAGGAAACCAGAATTGAAAGAGACACATGTACCCCAATGTTCATTGCAGCACTGTTTATAATAGCCAGGACATGGAAGCAACCTAGATGTCCATCAGAAGATGAATGGATAAGAAAGCTGTGGTACATATACACTATGGAATACTACTCAGCCCTTAAAAAGAATAAATTGACTCAGTTCTAATGAGATGGATGAAATTGGAACCAATTATACAGAGTGAAGTAAGCCAGAAAGAAAAACACCAATACAGTATACTGACACATATATATGGAATTTAGAAGACAGTAATGATGACCCTATATGTGAGACAACAAAGAGACACAAAGGTATAGAGTGGACTTTTGGACTCTGAGGGAGAGGGAAAGGGTGGGATGGTTTGGGAGAATGGCAATGAAACATGTATATTTTCCTGTAAGAAACGAAGCACCAATCTATGTTCAATGTAGGATGCAGGATGCATGGGGCTGATGCACAGGATGATTCAAGTAGAGGATGTGGGGTGGGAGGTGGGAAGGGGCTCGGCATTGGGAGATTGTGTTCACCTATGGCTGATTCGTGTCAATGTATGGCAAAACAAATACAGTATTGTAATTTAAAAAACAAACAAACAAACAAATAAATAAATAAAAAGAAAGAAGATAAAAATAATTTTCTGAACAATGATTGTGAATATGTTAATAGTATTGCTAAGTTTCATTATATGCTCACTTGAGATAGTGATTCTCACCTTAAATTGAGACCACTCACCAAAATTCTGTGTCCACCAATATAAGCTTCATGGGGAAAGGAGAGGGTAGACAGAGTTCAATTTAATCAGGATATGAGTTTTGCTCAACATGTAAGAAAAAGAAAGAAGATGAAACATGTGTAGTCTAGGAGAGTTGAGAGCATAGGTACCCAAATGATTGTATTGATGGACCATGAATTTTAAATAGATTAAGGATTAAAATGGTGACATGATGGTGATGAGGGACAGTGAAACTCTAGTAGTTTCAATGAAGTGCATGTCCTCATGGGAGTCAAAAGATTATTAGACTTTGAGTATTAATTAGATTAAGCTGCAACTATGTAGATGGTAGTTGGAGAATGAGATGCTCTAAAATGAAGTGATGGAAGGACTCCAGATGTTGTGAATTCTAAGGCCTAGGGTATTCCTAGGCCATGGAAATAGGTGTCCTCACCTATATATAAGTAGGTTTTTGTTATTTAGTTCCTTGGTAGCTCAGTCGGTAAAGAATCTGCCTGCAACACAGGAGAAAGTAAAAGTAAAAGTGAAGTCGCTCAGTCGTGTCCAACTCTTTGTGATCCCGTGGACTGTAGCCCACCAGGTTCCCCCGTCCATGAGATTCTCCAGGCAAGAATACTGGAGTGGGTTTCCATTTCCTTCTCCAGGGGAATCTTCCCGACCCAGGGATCGAACCCAGGTCTCCCACATTGCAGACAGACACTTTAACCTCTGAGCTACCAGGGAAGCCAACACAAGAGACCCTGGTTCAATTCCTGGGTCAGGAAGATCTGCTGGGGAAGAGATAGGCTGCCCACTTCAGTATTTCTGGGCTTCACTTGTGGCTCAGCTGGTTAATAATTCACCTGCAATGTGGGAAGATCTGGGTTCAATCCCTGGGTTGGGAAGATCCCCTGGAAAAGGGAAAAAATACCACTCCAGTACTCTGGCCTGGAGAATTCCATGGACTTTATAGTCCATGGGGTCACAAAGAGTCAGACATGACTGAGTATTCACTTTCTCTCACTTTCTCTAAGTCATGTCTGACTCCTTTATGACCCCACAGACTATAGCCCACCAGGCTCTATCTATAAGATTTCTCAAGCAAGAATAGTGGAGTGGGTTACCATTCCCTTCTCCAGGGGATTTTCCTGACCCAGGCATCGACTCCAGGTCTCCTGCATTGCAGGAGGTTTCTTTACCACTGTGCCACCAGGGAAGCCCTATATGGGTAGATAGGAATAAAGGGCATCCAGGAGAAATTAAACGGTTTGAAAATTTTGAAGGATCATTTGGGTAGATGATGAAATAACCACTATTCATTACAAGACTAGTGTTAGAGTATGTGTCAGTGAAATAATCATTATTCATTACAAAACTAGTGTTAGAGTATGTGTCAGTGAAATAACCACTATTCATTACAAGACTAGTGTTAGAGTATATGTCAGTGAGACTGGAGTTAAAGCCTCAAGAGATGAAGAGGAGTTCCCAGGGATATGGAGACTGTTCCTACAAGGGGGAAGAGTAGGTGGCATTGTCTAAAAATGTGTGATTCTAAACTGAGTATTTTAGGGAAGTGGGAGGAAGAATAATCTGGAATCAGTAAAGATCAAGAAGGAAACCTAACACATCTTCAGGCCTAATAGTAGTAGGGCTGTGGGAACAACATGCATAGGGTAAGTGATGTCCTAGGGAGAAACCCAAGATTCCATAAAGAAAGACTTAAAACCACTAAAGAAATTGAATCAGCAGTTAAAATCTGCTCTTAACTACTTTGCTATTCCCCTTTGCCATACAAATATATGGAAATGGCCTGGTGTCTTTATAGCAGATTTCAATTAAATAATCAATAAGTAGTTCAGTCATTTTAGTTCAGTTGTTCAGTCATGTCCAACTGTTTGTGACCCCCATGGATTGCAGCACTCCAGGCTTCCCTGTCCATCACCACCTCCCGGAGCTTGCTCAAACTCATGTCCATCGAGTTGGTGATGCCATCCAACCATCTCATCCTCCGTCGTACCCTTCTCTTCCTGCCTTCAATCTTTCCCAGCATCAGGGTCTATTCAAATGAGTCAGTTCTTCACATCAGGTGGCCAAAGTATTGGGGTTTCAGCTTCAGCATCAGTTCTTCCAATGAATATTCAGGACTGATCTCCTTTACAATGGACTAGTTGGATTTCCTTGCTCTCCAAGGGACTCTCAAGAGTCTTCTCCAACACCACAGTTCAAAAGCATTAATTCTTCAACCTTCAGCCTTCTTTATAGTCCAACTGTCACATCCATATGTGACTACTGGAAAAAACAATAGCTTTGACTAGATGGACCTTTGTTGGAAAAGTAATGTCTCTACTTTTTAACATGCTGTCTAAGTTTGTCATAGCTTTTCTTTCAAGCAGCAAGCATCTTTTAATTTAATAGTTAATATCAATCTTATATGAACTGATATGAAATTTGTACTATCTATTTTGCTTACTTTATACAAGGTGAAGATATTTCTTGGACAATAATAAACACTTAAATTAGGATAGGGCTTCCCTCATGGCTCAAATGGTAAAGAATTCTCCTGCAATGTGGGAGACCTGGGTTTGATCCCTGGATTGGGAAGATCCCTTGGAAGAGGGCATGGAAACCCACTCCAGTATTCTTGCCTGGAGATTGCCCATGGACAGAGGAGCCTGGTGGGCCACAGTTCATGGGATCACAGAGTCTGACATGACTGAACGACTAAGCACAGCACAAGTTAGGATATACAGGATGGGAGGTGGAGGGCCAGGGTATTAGGTTGGTACACACAGCATACTTTAACCATCGTGATATTTTTATCTTAGTCTAGTTGGTGAGTATATGGGTATGTTTTACTATTTTTATGCACATAATATATTTCAAGTATATATATTTCAATATATTTCATAAATTATTAAAAAAAAACCTTGTTGCTGAGGAAACTGATATGTCATTTGCAGAATATTCTTTTGAAGACCTTAACTGTGAATCAAAGACAAGAGAAGAGAGCAGTAATTTAAAGGGCTATATAGGCAAATAAGATGTACTATGTGTTATTTTTCTACAGTAGGAGGTTCTTGAACATGTTTAGTTTTTATAAAGAAAAGCTAAATAAATGGAGAATTTGAAAATACATAGGGAAAGTCTTCCAACATGCTGGATGAGATGGAACAATACTGAACAACGAGGGTTGTTTCTCAAAACAGGGGAATGGGAACCTCATACTCTGAAGTATGACGTAATTAACAGGTGGTTGGATACAAAGTTAAAGAAATGTATGTCTAATACTTTCAGATTTCTCTATGAAGTGGAAAGCATCCACGATATAACACAGTTCTTATGTGCATCCATCTGTGCATGTTCAGTCACTAAGTCATGTCTGACTCTTTGTGACCCTATGGGCTGTAACACACCAGGCTCCTTTGTCCCTGGAATTTCTCAGGCAAGAATACTGGAGTGGATCACCATTTCCTTCTCCAGGGGATCTTCCTGACCAGGGTTCAAACCTGCGTCTCTTGCTTGGCAGGTGGATTCTTTACCACTGAGCCACCTGGGAAGCTTCGTAAAAGTTGTCAACCTTTGCTCAAATCACCTGCAGTCATTAAATGATACTACTTCCTGAGTGGCCTAATCAGTCTTTAGATACTTCTGGGTCCTGAACCTGTTTGTATTTTTGCTCTAAGCTGTAGCATCTGATAGCAGTTCTATATCTGTTCTTTGGAACATCACATAAGAACAGGCCATCACTTTATGTAAACTAGTATCTTGCTTGTCACATCTTAAAATATTCACATTTTCTTTCTCCAATAACTCTTTGTAGTGAACAAAGAAAGGAACATTTCCTGTCATTAATTGTAAGCACCTTAAACTTGAAAGATTCCTTAGCCTTTTTTACATCCCTGTAAGTTATATTGAATTTTATAATTTGACATGAATTGCATATTCTAAGTATTTTATTTCAGTTGAATTTATATTAAAATTATCAATTGGTTTTGAAATTCCTTGAACTATAATGGTTAATTAAATTTGGAATGCTTTTATGGCTTTCAGTTAACAGAACTAAATTTTTGAAATTGTTGAAATAATTTTCAAGTTATTTCAAAGCTATTACATTCAATAAAAATGACTTCACATGAAAAATACATTTTTAATATATTCAAGTATCAAGTGCTAGTACGACATTATATATATATATACATACATATATATATATATATATATATATATATATCGTCACCACATTTCTGTATAGTTTTGCAGTTACTATAATGATTTAGAAACAACTGCATTTCCAGTCTGTAGTTTATATTTATTACATTACTTTCTACTTTTATGGAGTTGATATTCTGAGATCTCTAATGTTATTCTCTTTCAATATTGTTTTAATATTTTGCTTAGAAAACTAATTTAGAGTCATGAAAAACCATTTGGCTCTTATGGAATCTAAATAAAATTTATGGGAGGCAATAAAATAATAGATTAACAGAAGAAAAGTACAAGACCATTTTTGCTCAAATATCACTGTGTTTATTTGAATTTACACATTTATTTCCTTAAAATTAACCTTTAAATTTACTTCCTTCCACATCGTTATCTTGCTCTGCCTTTTATACCTCCATATCCTATTTGTTCTTTTGCTGTATGGTTGCTTACATCTATTGCCTCATTGCCATTATCACTGTCCCTGCCCTATTTCAGAATAATAGTACTTGAGATCCTACAGGATCTCTGTCTTTAATCACTCCCTCCCTCATATATATATATATATATATATATACACACACATATATATATAACAATACCATGGATGCTTTCTTTAAAAGCACGTAGATTGATAACATTCCACTGCTCTAAAACTTTCAAGAAAATGTCCTCAATCTTTCAATTAACGTTCTTTACTATTTTGCACAAGCTTGCCTTCCCAGCTTTACCATCTGTTACATTGTTCAATGCAGTATACTTTCTCTGTAACCCGGTATATTAGTTTTTCTCCCAAATCAACTGTAACACTCTGGCTTCTGTGATTTTGCTCAAGCTGTATTCCTCTTGTTTTTCACAGATTCCTGTCAAGTCAACAATCTTTTAAGGCATGACTTTGATTCTGTTTACCCTAGAAAGACCATAAAGTATAACTATGAGTGTAGCTACTAGTGTCACACTGATTGGATTTACACTGGGCTCTACATTTTCTTGGAGAAGGCAATGGCAACCCACTCTAATACTCTTGCCTGGAAAATCCCATGGACGGGGGAGCCTGGTAGGCTACAGTCCATGGAGTCGCAAAGAGTCAGACACGACTGAGTGACTTCACTTTCACTTTTCATTTTCATGCATTGGAGAAGGAAATAGCAACCCACTCCAGTGTTCTTGCTTGAAGAATCCCAGGAACAGGGGAGCCTGGTGGGCTGCCGTCTATGGGGTCACAAAGAGTTAGACATGACTGAAGCGACTTAGCAGCAGCAGCTATATTTTCTACCTGTATACTGTTAGACAAATCACTTACTTATTGCCTATGATGGTTAGTGAGACTCATTTAAATTGCTCTTGCTCAAAGACAACTTGGGAAAGAGCAAAACAATTTTTTTCTCTCTCTCTCTTTTTTTAATTGGAGGAAAATTTCTTTACAATATCATGTTGGTTTCTGCTGTACAGCAACACAAATCAGTCCTAATTATATTTCTATATCCCCATCTGGCTTTGAGCTTCCCTGGTAGCTCAGCTGGTAAAGAATCCACCTGTAATGTATGGAAACCTGGTTCAATTCCTGGGTCAGGAAGATCTGCTGGAGAAGGGATAGGTTACCCACTCCAGTATTCTTAGGCCCCTCTGGTGGCTCAGCTAGTAAAGAATCTACCTGGAATGTGGGAAATCTGGGTTTGATGCCTGGGTTGGGAAGATCCCCAGCAGAAAGGAATGGCTACCCACTCCATGGGGTCACAAAGAGTCAGACACGACTAATCAACTTTCACTTCACTTCACAGTAAAATTCATGGTAAAAACCATATCTAGTAAAAATTACAAGTCATAACAACAATAACAAACAATTAAAACCAACTCAGAAATGACAGTTTTGTTTGGAGAGGTCTGTCGTGTGTTTTTGTGGGGCCACAAATTGACACCCTTGTTCTAAAGTTCATATGGAAATTGAAAGGACCTAGAATAATCAAAACAAGTTTGCTACAGTAGAACAAAGTTGGAATACATACACCACTTGATTTCAAGATACAGAAAAATACACTGTGATAGTAGTATAGATGTGTAGACTGGTGGAACAGACTAGAAAAACCAGGAAAAAAACCTACATATATGGTTAGCTGATTTTCTACAAGTGTTCTGAGGAAATAGAAGGAATAAAATTTTTTCAGGAAATCATGTCATAATGAGTGTCTTCAGTTCAGTTCAGTCCAACTTTTGTGACCCCATGGACTGCAGCACAACAGGACTCCCTGTCCATGAGTGTCTAACCCTATGCAAAAAAATGAACCACAGCCCCATATAAGAACTGAGTCAAAATGAGTCAAGACATAAACATAGAACTTATAATTGTAAGACTTTTAGGAGAAATTTTGTGTGCCTTTCATTAAGGGAAAGATTATTTCTACACCAAAAGCATACCATAAACTCATACGAGTTATTGGGAACACATCACAAAAAGTTAACACACCTATTAACAGTTGATCTGTGGCCTTATACCCCGTGTCTGAGGCTAGGGGCAGTGGCCAAGAGGAGCTACCCCACATCCAAGGTCAGGAGCAGCCGGGAGTAGCCACCCCATGTACGAGGTCAGGGGCGGCAGCCGGGAGGAGCTGCCCCATGTCCAAGGAGCAGTGGCTGCGTGGGTGCAGGACGGCCTAGAGGAGCTATCCCATCTTGAAGTTCAGGAAGGGTAGTGGTGAGGAGATACCCTTCAGCCAAAGTAAGGAGCAGTGGCTGTGCTTTGCTTGAGCAGCCGTGAAGAGATACCTCATGCCCAAGGTAAGAGAAACCCAAGTAAGATGGTAGGTGTTGCAAGAGGGTATCAGAGGGCAGACAAACTGAAACCGTACTCACAGAAAACTAGTCAATTTAATCACACTAGGACCACAGTCTTGTCTAACTCAATGACACTACGCCATGCCCATAGGGCAACCCAAGATGAGCGGGTCATGGTAGAGAGGTCTGACAGAATGTGGTCCACTGGAGAAGGGAATGGCAAGCCACTTCAGTATTCTTGCCTTGAGAACCCCATGAACAGTATGAAAAGGCAAAATGATTGGATATTGAAAGAGTAACTGCCCAGGTCAGTAGGTGCCCAACACGCTATTGGAGATCAGTGGAGAAATAACTCCAGAAAGAATGAAGGGATGGAGCCAAAGCAAAAACAATACCCAGCGGTGTATGTGATTGGTGATAGAAGCAAGGTCTGATGCTGTAAAGAGCAATATTGCACAGGAACCTGGAATGTCAGGTCCATGGATCAAAGCAATTTGGAAGTGGTCAAACAAGAGATGGCAAGAGTGAACATCAACATTCTAAGAAGCAGCAAACTAAAATGGACTGGAATGGGTGAATTTAACTCAGATGACCATTATATCTACTACTGTGGGCAGGAATCCCTCAGAAGAAATGGAGTAGCCATCGTGGTAAAAAAAAAAAAAGATGCAGTACTTGGATGCAATCTCAAAAATGACAGAATGATCTCTGTTTGTTTCCAAGGAAATCCATTCAATAACAGAGTAATCCAAGTCTATGCCCCAACCAGTAATGCTGAAGAAGCTAAAGTTGAGCAGTTCTATGAAGACCTACAAGACCTTTTAGAACTAACACCCAAAAAACATGTCCTTTTCATTATAGGTGACTGGAAGGCAAAAGGAGGAAGTCAAGAAACACCTGGAGTAACAGGCAAATTTGGCCTTGGAATGCAGAATGAAGCAGGGCAAAGACTAATAGAGTTTTGCCAAGAAAATGCACTGGTCATGGCAAACATCCTCTTCCAATAACACAAGAGAAGACTCTACACATGGACATCACCGGATGGCCAACACAAAAATCAGATTGATTATATTCTTTGCAGCCAAATATGGAGAAGCTCTATACAACAAGACGAGGAACTGACTGTGGCTCAGATCATGAACTCCTTATTATCAAATTCAGACTGAAACTGAAGAAAGTAGGGAAAACCACTAGACCATTCAGGTATGCCCTAAATCAAATCCCTTACGATTATACACTGGAAGTAAGAAATAGATTTAAGGGCCTAGATCTGATAGATAGAGTGCCTGATCAACTATGGAATGTTTGTCAGATTGTACAGGAGACAGGAATCAAGATCATCCCCATGGAAAAGAAATGCAAAAAAGCAAAATGGCTGTCTGGGGAAGCCTTACAAATAGCTGTGAAAAGAAGAGAGGCTAAAAGCAAAGGAGAAAGGAAAGATATAAGCATCTGAATGCAGAGTTCCAAAGAATATCAAGAAGAGATAAGAAAGCCTTCTTCAGTGATCAATGTGAAGAAATAGAGGAAAAGAACAGAGTGGGAAAGACTAGAGATCTCTTCAAGAAAATCAGAGATACCAGGGAAATATTTCATGCAAAAATGGAATCTATAAAGGACAGAAATGATATGGACCTAACAGAAGCAGAAGATATTAAGAGGTGGCAAGAATACACATAAGAACTGTACAAAAAGAACTTCAAATCCCAGATAATCACGGTGGTGTGATCACTCATCTAGAGCCAAACATCCTGGAATGTGAAGTCAAGTGGGCCTTTGAAAGCATCACTACAAACAAAATGAGTGGAGGTGGTGGAATTCCAGTTGAGCTGTTTCAAATCCTGAAAGATGATGCTGTGAAAGTGCTGCACTCAGTATGCCAGCAAATTTTGGAAAACTCAGTAGTGGCCACAGGACTGGAAAAGTGAGTGTTCATTGTAATCCCAAAGAAAGGCAATGCCAAAGAATGCTCAAACAACCACACAATTGCACTCATCTCATATGCTGGTAAAGTAATGCTCAAAATTCTCCAAGCTAGGCTTCAGCAATACGTGAAACATGAATTTCCTGATGTTCAAGCTGGTTTTAGAAAAGGCAGAGGAACTAGAGATCAAATTGCCAACATCTGCTGGATCATCAAAAAAGCAAGAGAGTTCCAGAAAAACATCTATTTCTGTTTTATTGACTATGTCAAAGCCTTTGACTGTGTGGATCTGGATCACAATAAACTGTGGAAAATTCTGAAGGAGATGTGAGTGCCAGACCAACTGACCTGCCTCTTGAGAAATCTGTATGCAGGTCAGGAAGCAACAGTTAGAACTGGACATGGAACAACAAACTGGTTCCAAATAGGAAAAGGAGTAGGTCAAGGCTGTATATTGTCACCCAACTTATTTAACTGATATGCAGAGTACATCATGAGAAACGCTGGACTGGAAGAAACACAAGCTGGAATCAAGATTGCTGGGAGAAATATCAATAACCACAGATATACAGATGACACCACCCTTATGGCAGAAAATGAAGAGAAGCCTCTTGATGAAAGTGAAAGAGGAGAGTGAAAAATTTGGCTTAAAGCTCAACATTCAGATAACGATGATCATGGCATCTGGTCCCATGACTTCATGGGAAATAGATGGGTAAACAGTGGAAACAGTATCAGACTTTAATTTCTGGGTCTCCAAAATCATGGTGACTGCAGCCATGAAATTAAAAGACGCTTGATCCTTGGAAGAAAAGTTATGACCAACATAGAGAGAACATTCAAAAGCAGAGACATTACTTTGCCAACTAAGGTCCATCTAGTCAAGGCTATAGTTTTTCCTGCGGTCATGTATGGATGTGAGAGTTGGACTGTGAAGAAGGCTGAGCACCAAAGAACTGATGCTTTTGAACTGTGGTGTTGGAGAAGACTCTTGAGAGTCCCTTGAACTGCAAGGAGACCCAACCAGTCCATTCTGAAGGAGATCAGCCCTGGGATTTCTTTGGAAGGAGTGATGCTAAAACTGAAACTCTAGTACTTTGGCCACCTCATGCGAAGAGCTGACTCACTGGAGAAGACTCTGATGCTGGGAGGGATTGGGGGCAGGAAGAGAAGGGGACGACCGAGGATGAAATGGCTTGATGGCATCACTGACTCGATGGATGTGAGTCTGAGTAAACACCGGGAGTTGGTGATGGACAGGGAAGCCTGACGTGCTGTGATTCACGGGGTCATAAAGAGTTGGACACGACTGAGCGAATGAATTGAACTGAAAGACCATGTCCTTTTGGTTTTATTTGTTTTGCTTTGACTCTAGGAGCAATTGGCAGATAGTCATTTACCATTTTAACTGAATAATCTGATAGATTCAAATGCTACCCTGAGATCAGAATGTAGAGGAAATTTTTCTTATTGCTTAATAAATGTGAACATTATAAGTACATTGAGTTATTTTGTGAAAAAATACAGCTTTATTGTATCAATGGGCCCTGAGTCTAAAATAACTGATAAAATTCCCTAAGACTCCAATAGATCTCTGAGCTTTACACTAAGCCAGTTTCCACACCGTAAGTCTACTTGGGAAGAAAATGGGGCCTATTTAATATTAGCTTGTACCTGTTGGTTAATTGCAAACCAGAAGCTGTAGATGGTTGGTGAACACAGGCACTGAGCCAATCACAAGGCTCTAGTTCACTGGTGGGCTTCACAGGTGGTGCTACTGGTAAAGAAACTGCCTGCCAATGCAAGAGACACAGGTTTGATCCTTGGGTCAGAATCAATTGGTTCATCCATCTTTTTGAGTATAACATGCCAGCCACTGAGTTGAGGGTTCTTGTTGTGCATCAAGGATGAATTTAAAAGTTTCTTTCTTTTCTTTGAATTTGCAATAAAGCAGATGAGACAAATATGTAAACAACTAGCAAAAATACAAAGCAGAATCAAAGAAGACACTGAGCAATAAAAGCAATTTTCTGTGGGAATATAGAAGGAATCATTCTCATAAGATCATAGTAGTTAATGAAGCCTAAGAAAATATATTTCTCATTAAATGTGGCTATTATCTCATTTCACTAGTCATGAAACAAAGACAGCTGTCAGATGAATGAAATGGCTTTTTTTTCTTTTTTTACTTTCTCTACTATTGCCACTGGAATAATATTCATGAACTCTGTCTCTGTCTAGGTTCTTTATTTTTAGTAGGAAAAATAATTTCAATGCCTTTGAAAGAGCTTTTATGATATGAATTTTTATCACACAAATGACCACTGAATGCCAGAGCACAAAGGACAGTAGCTAGGGCAAGTTAAACATCTATAACCATGGGAAAATGACTTTCAAATGTCTTCTGTCTTCATACTTGAAATTAGTCTCAAATCACATAAGAAGCAAAGAATAGAATGATGATTTCCAGGTATTAGAAGAGAGGGTGAAATAAAGAGTTGCCAGTCAATATGTATATAATTTTATGTATGCAAGAAAAATGAATTCTAGAGATCTGATATATAATTCAATGCCTCTAGATAACAATACTGTATTTTATCCTTTAAAACCTGTTAAGAGGGTAGATTTCACATTAAATGTTTTTACCATAGTAAAAATTTAAGCAAATTCTGTAATTAGATGCATAAAAGTTAATGACTGTGATTGAATCCTGATGTGTTATACCATTTATTTTGAAAGATATAATTTCTTATCCTTTCTGTATTTTTTTAACCTTGAATCCTATTTTGTTGATGATGTATAATAGCCCTCTGCTTTGACTCTTTTAGCATTTCATTGATAAATCTTTTTCTATTCTTTAGTATTAAACTATCATTAAGCTTTAAGAGTGTTCTTTGTAAACAGCTTATGGTTGTTTTATTTTCGTATGTTTTGCTTTCTCTTCTATTTTGAAATCTCTGAATTTAATAGAGGAATTTAATGCATTCACATTCATTATGACTTCTGAAATCTTTGGTTTTAATGCCTATTTTAAAAATTTATTTATTTTTAATTGAAGCATAATTGCTTTACAATATCGTGTTGTGTTCTGCCACATATCAACATGAATCTGCCATAGGTGTACATATGTCCCCTCCCTCTTGAACCTCCCTCCCACCTCCCACTCCTTCTCACTCCTTTAGTTTGTCACAGAGCCCTGGTATGAGGTCCCTGAGTCATACATTAATGCTGCTCTTACATACTTATAATGTTCATGTTTTCACATCTTAACAAATTCTTGCTGAATTAATGAACTTTATTTTGTTTTTCTTCTAATGGTTTACAATTTATGCATCTTGCATTGTTTGATAAAGTACCAGTTAAAAATAACATACATATTTAACATACATACTTTTTGTCAGCATCTAGAATTAATTCATGTATCTTATTCCCAAAGACAAGACATCATGAAATCATTTTCCTCTGCTATATTTCCTTGGTAATAAACCCATGTATATGGACAGGTTAATTATAAAAGTGATTGTATATAAATGTTTATATCTTTAAATATCAGTGAAGGCTAAACTAAACTTTTGCAACTTTAAGTATTAACAAAGATCTGAAAAAAGCACAAGTAGCCATGTAAGGAGCAAGTTGAAAACTACCCTGAATTCACTATTTTTAATAGCTGTTATTTTGGAATTTATTTTCTCAGCAATTTCATGACTATACTATTAATTATTAATTTATATAGAAACATTATTTTATTACTGGCTTTGGAATACTACTCTCAGTGTTAAGACCGACATACTCAGAGTTATGGCATAGCTTCTTTATCCTCAGTGAGCTTCTATAAGACTATTTACTATTCATGTATACTCCAAAGACAATGGCCAGTGATTTCTGCTGCCTTCCAAATGGCTGAATTCATGCATATGTTGAATATAAATATGAGATTTGCTGCATCTCTAATCAAGAGGACCAAAAGTTCACTTTAAGACATAAATCTGATGTACCAAAATATGCTAAAAATATGTATAGCATGAAGGCTATAAATATGCATTTTCATTTTCTCATTTGTAACAATTATTGTGCTAAAGGACCAGTAAGAAATTTTAAATAGACCTAAAATAAAGTGAATGAATGGTCATAAGTATAATTTGATGGACTTATTGAAATTTATCTGAATCTGCCATTTGTAGAATGCTATAAACGGGATCAAAGTTTTCCTGTATTTTAAAGTATGCTTGCTTATAGTTTCTTTTGTTGTGAAGAAGCTTTTAATTTTAATTAGTTTCCATTTGTTTATTTTTGCTTTTATTTCCAATATTCTGGGAGGTGGGTCATAGAGGATGCTGCTGTGGTTTATGTTGGAGAGGGTTTTGCCTATGTTCTCCTCTAGGAGTTTTATAGTTTCTAGTCTTACGTTTAGATCTTTAATCCGTCTTGAGTTTATTTTTGTGTATGGTGTTAGAAAGTGTTCTAGATTTATTCTTTTACAAGTGGTTGACCAGTTTTCCCAACACTACTTGTTAAAGAGATTGTCTTTTCTCCACTGTATATTCTTGCCACCATTGTCAAAGATAAAGTGTCCATAGATGTGTAGATTTATCTCTGGGCCTACTATTTTGTTCCATTGACGTATATTTCTGTCTTTGTGCCAGTACTATACTGTCTTGATGACTGTGGCTTTGTAGTAGAGCTTGGAGTCAGGCAGGTTGATTCCTCCAATTCCGCTCTTTCTTCTCAAGATTGCTTTGGCTATTCAAGGTTTTTTGTATTTCCATATGAACTGTGAAATTATTTGTTCTAGCTCAAGATTGCTTTGGGTAGTATACTTATTTTCACTATATTGATTCTTCCAATCCATGAACAGGGTACATTTCTCCATCTATTAGTGTTCTCTTTGATTTCTTTCACCAGTTTTTTTATTTATTTATTTTATATATAGGTCTTTTGTTTCTTTAGGTGGACATATGCCTAAGTATTTTATTCTTTTTGTTACAGTGGTGAGTAGAATGGTTTCTTTACAGTCTTCAGAATGGGAGAAAACAATAGCAAATGAAGCAACTGCAGCTCAATTCCAGAAAAATAAAAGACCCAATCAAAAATGGGCCAAAGAACTAAACAGACATTTCCAAAGAAGACATACAGATGGCTAACAAACACATGAAAAGATGGTCAACATCACTCATTATCAGAGAAATGCAAATAAAAACCACAATGAGGTACCATTTCATGCCAGTCAGAATGGCTGCTATCCAAAAGTCTACAAGTAATAAATGCTAGAGAAGGTGTAAAGAAAAGGGAACTCTCTTACACTATTGGTGAGAATGCAAACTATTACAGCCACTATGGGGAACAATGTGGAGATTCCTTAAAAAATTAGAAATAGAACTGCCTTATGACCCAGCAATCCCACTGCTGGGCATACACACTGAGGAAACCAGAATTGAAAGATACACGTGTACCCCAATGTTCATCACAACACTGTTTATAATAGCCAGGACATAGAAGCAACCTAGATATTCATCAGCAGATGAATGGAAAAAAAGCTGTGGTACATATACACAATGGAGTATTACTCAGCCATTAAAATGAATATATTTGAATCAGTTCTAATGAGGTGGGTTAAATTGGAGTCTATTATACAGAGGGAAGTAAGCCAGAAAGAAAAAACACCCACACAGTATACTAACACATATATATGTAATTTAGAAAGATGATAATGATAACCCTATATGCAAGACAGCAAAAGATACACAGATATATAGAACGGTGTTTTGGACTCTGGGAGAGGGTGACAGTGGGATGGTTTGGGAGAATGGTATTGAAACATGTATATTATCATATGTGAAATGAATCGTCAGTCCAAGTTTGATGCATGATACAAGATGCTTGGGGCTTGTGCACTGGGGTGACCCAGAGGGATGGTATGGAGAGGGAGGTGGGAGGGGGTTTTAGAATGGTGAACACGTGTACACCTGTAGTGGATTCATTTTGATGTATGGCAAAACCAATACAATATTGTAAAGTAATTAACCTCCAATTAAAATAAATAAATTTATATTTAAAAACTGTAAATAAGAATTTAAAAATAAAGTATGCTTGTGATACCTATTAATTAAATGGCTAAGAAGTTTAAAACATAATTTTTTTCTTAAATCATATATCATAGATTCTTCCATACTTTTATTTTTGTGATATGCTTCATTTCCTCTTTTTCTCACTCACATAATTAGTTTATTTAAAATTTACTGAGAACTTACATATGAGTTTGGCCTGAAAGTAACAGTGAAAATTAGTTACTTCTTTTGAGGAAGCCATTCTAACAAGTTCTTCCAAGGGTATGATCTTCTTCCTCTCAAGTTTAATCCATTCCTGCATTCCTACTCTTCCAAAAGAATTAAAACTTCCAAAGTAATGAAGTTAGAAGAGGGAGATACTTTTAGTCTATGCAGATACCTTGTTTCTCTTAAAACTTCTGCCAACTAACTTTACGTTTCATAGTGGATTGCACCTAATACAATTATCACTGTTGTTCTAATGGTGAGTGCCTATACTTTGCATTCTTTCTACATTTATTAATTGGAATTGCTTTGTAAGCAAGAGTTGTCTTTTCACCGTCATCTGTTTGTAATTCAGTCATTTATATCCACATGCCTCATGAATATTAACTTTATTCTTTAGGTTTTAATCCAAAACTACCATTATTTTATTTTTCACACTGTTTCACATTTGGTCATTTGGATCTCTTCTAGATTGGCACCTTTGTCCTTTCGACATTACCCTTCATCCACTCCCCTCTCCTTTTTTGTATATCTGTACTTTCTGGTATCACAGGATGTTGTCTAGGTGTATCACCAAACCCTGGAATTAACCATCACTCAAGAAACCCTGGCTTTTTAAATTAGGGAATGACGTTTAAAGACCAAAACCTGGGAACTAGGTAAATGTGTTGCTGCTGGTGTGTCATTGATTCTAGGTCCCATAGGCAGACAGAGCTTTGAATTAAATGTTTGCAAACTGATTCAAGTGTACAAAATATATATTTATCTATGTATTTATGTAGTTATATACATACTGAAATAAACATGAGTTTCTTAATGATATTTCCAACTCTTAATCCACCACCACACAAATCATTATAGCAACTCCTTCTTTTACAATGAGAAACTTGGCTCTCATTACTTATTTTTATTTATTTATTTTTGGCCGTGCTGGATCTTTGCTGCTTCTCAGGTTTTTCTCTAGTTGAAGTGAGCAGAGGTTACTCTCTGGTTGTGGTGCCTGGGTTTCTCATTGCAGTGTCTTTTCTTGTTGCTGAGCATGGGCTCTAGGGTGCTTGGACTCAGTAGTTGTGGCACATAGGCTTAGTGGCCCTGTGGCATGTGGGATCCTCCTGGATCAGGGATAAAACCTGTGTCTCCTGCATTGGCATGCAGATTTTTTACCACTGAGCCACCAGGGAAGCCCTAATTACTTTCTAAAATCTAGTATAATGTACAGCAATTTCTGATGTGAGAGTATAAGGCTTGAGTGCAAATGTTTTCTCTTTATGATATCCAGCCAAAATATTGTTTTCCAAGTTTTCTTAAGTCAACTCCTTTCTTCCTTGCCTCCTTCAGTATGGTTAATACAGTTAGGTTTGTTTATTACAGTCTTCCTTTAATCTTTAAAAAAAATTATGTATTATTTATTTATATGGTTGCACTGGGTCTCAGTTGTGGCACACAGGATCTTCAATATTCACTGTGGCATGCAAACTCTTAGTTGTGGCATGTGGGAATTAGTTCCCCAACCAGGAATTGAATCCAGGTCCCCTGCATTGGGAGATCAGAGTCTTACCCACTGGACAACCAGAGAAGCCTTGCATTCCATCTTGAGTTCCTACGACATCTTGGCTTTGATTTTTAAAAGTTTTTCACTAAAGTTCAATTTTTGTAGTGTATGGTTCTAAGTGTTTTGACAAATGCACAGGTTTGTGTATCTGCTCTCATAGTACTATAAAGAGCAGGTCTCATGCCACAACAAAATTAGCTTGTGCTAAACTCTAGTACTTTGGCCAACTCATGCGAAGAGTTGACTCATTGGAAAAACTCTGATGCTGGGAGGGATTGGGGGCTGGAGGAAAAGAGGACGACAGAGGATGAAATGGCTGGATGGCATCACTGACTCGATGGACGTGAGTTTGAGTGAACTCCGGGAGATGGTGATGGACAGGGAGGCATACTGCGTACTGTGATTCATGGGGTCGCAAAGAGTTGGACATGACTGAGCGACTGAACTGAACCCATTATAGACTACCTCCTTTCCCCAGTCCCTGAAAGTCCCTGGTCCTGTTTTCCATCCCTACACATTTGCCTTTTTAGAATGCCATCTAAATGGAACAATACCATATGTGGCTGTTTTGTATGGCTTCTTTCGATTAGAAAAATATATTTGAAAACCATCCATGTTGTTGCATAGATCAATGGTTCCTTCCTTTTATCTCAGAATAGTTTTGTATGTTATGAATGTATTATAGTTTGGTCATACATTAACTTGTTGAGAGACATTTGGTTTGTTTTCAGACTTTGGTGATTATGAATGAAGCTGCTATAAACATTCTTGTACAGGTTTTTGTGTGAACATAAGTTGTCAATTCCTTGGGTAAATGCCTAGGAGTGGAGTGCTGGGTCGTATGGTAAGTGTTTGTTTTACTTTGTAAGAAAAAGCTAAATTTTACATTACCCACCAACTGTGTGTTAAGAATTACAGATACTCCACATCCTTAACAATATTTCTTTATTTCTTTTTTTTTGTCTTGTAATCAACGTGTGTGTGTGTGTGTGTGTGTGTGTGTGCACACGCGCGTGCGTGCTCAGTTATTAAGCTGTGTCTGACTCTTTACAATGCCATGGACTGTAGCCCACCAGGCTCAGACTCTATCCATGGATTTCCTAGGCAAGAATATTGGAGTGGGTTGCCACTTCCTTCTCCAGTAAACATGTAGTGATATCTTACTATGGTTTTAACTTTCATTTCCATAATGAATAATAATGCTGAATGACTTTTCCAATGCTCATTTTCAATCCACATATCCTCTTTGGTAAAATGCCTGTTCAGATTTTTGACCCACTTATGGATATTGTTATTTTGTTTTCTTAAGATTACTCCACCAACAAAATTTTTAAATTGAAGTATTGTTGATATACACTATTATGCTAGTTTCCAGTGTACAATATAGTGATTTTGCATTTAAATACATTATGAAATGATCACCACATGTCGTTGTTGAATTTTAACTGAACTCTCTATTACTTAGGTAATATGTAATCACATAATTAAATGCCATTTGCAAATTTTCTTCTCAATCTGCAGCTTGTCTTTGTATCCCATTATCAGGATTTTTGCAGAGCAAAAGTTTTTAATTTTCATAGAGTCCAATTTATCAATCTATTATTTGATGTTTTTGCTTTTGGTATTTTATCTAAAGGCTCTTTGGCTAACCTGAGGTCCCACCAAATTCTAGTTGCTTTTTGTGTATCTTGCACAGCATGTGGTAATGTTCATTTTTATACTTATAAATGTTCTATTGTTCCATCAGCATTGTTGAAAAGATTATCTATTGGGTTGCCTTTGCACTTTTGTTAAACATCAATTGAATGTGTGTGTCCCTTGACACTGGGATTGTCATTTGTTACTTTGATAAACGTGGGGATCCTAGTGCTAACACTATAGTGTACATTGTAGCTTTAAGTCTTGACATTGAATAGCTTTAACATTCAAGTACTGTTCTTTTCCAGAAGTGTTCTGGATATTCTAGTTCCTGTGCTATTACATATAAATTTTAGAATCAAGTTGTCAATATCTTCTGAAAGTTTGCTACAATTTTGATGGTTTAAGTTGTACCTATTTAGATCAAATCAGACAGAACTAGCATTTTAACAATATCATTTTCCAATCTATGACAATTGTATATCTCTCCATTTACTTATGCTTTCTCTAATTACATCATTCTGTGCTTTGTAGCATTCAGCAAAATTATCTGGTGTCTATTTTGTTAAAGTCATACCTAATTACTTATTTGTATCTTTGTGTTAGTGTCAGTTATATTGTATTATTCATTTCAAACTCCAGCTTTTCACTCCTATTATAAAAACATGCTTTACTTTGTATTTGACCATGTATTTTGCATAGGAAATAATGTTATCAGCTACTGGAGACAATTTGATTTTTTTTTCTCAACATGAAACAGTTTAGAATTTAAATCAGTAATAAAAGAAGACAACTTTGCTTTGTTCCCTTGAAGCTGAAGATAGCCATATGTCATCAATCCAAAGAAAACTTAGATGTAAAATGAGGCTGTGGGAGGAAATTTTGTTTCTCTAATGCAGGCACAACCTCTTTTGTTCTTTCCTCCTGTATTCTTCACCCTAGAGGAAGATATAATGCCTGGAAATACACTGGTATTCTTAAGGCTACTAGTAACTAAACTACTAAATGAAGTAGTTATGAACAGGAAGGTGTAAGAATGATTTTTGATGACCTCTTTGAGCATTTATACCAACTCCTGTTTGCCTACCTCCATACTTTTCATTGTCTGAGGGAAACAAAATGAAATGAAACTTTAGGTTTTCTTTTATTTCTTATAGCAGAGTCCAAACAAACCTCACACACAGGTGCTGTTTTCAGCTTCCTTTTACAAATGAGGACCTGATCACAAAAACTTTGCTCATGGTTACACCTTTGGCAAAACAAATACAGTATTGTAATTTAAAAAATAAATAAATTTAATTTAAAAATAAAAAAATAAAATACTACTATTTAAAAAAATAAAAAAATAGAAAAGCTCAGGTTAAAATCAAATCACTTTTCTTATATGTTGCCCATGCATATTCAGAACTCTTCCTGGGCTTGAAACTCATTTTCACTAAAGTCTCTGTTAATTCCTGTTAATTCCAAGAATGTGCCAATGCCATACTCTTGATTTAAAGTGCTTTGTATAGTATGTTTTAATTCCCTTGCTATTAAAAAAAAATTCTTCATGTTTCTCATAAATATCCTTTCATATTAGCTCTAAATTATGACACTGAACAAGTCTACATATAAATTTCACCATTTAGATGAAATAAAACAATTTTTAAGAAAACATCCAATTTTATATTTCAGTATGAAACAGATAATCTGAACAGTCCTATAACTTTTAAGGAAATTTAATTCATAATTTTATGGCTGCTTTTCTTTCAAGGAGACTAGAATGAACAAGCATAAGAAACAAAATGGCTAGCTTAAATTAGATGTACATTAATGAGGTCACAGTCTGTTGGAAAGTCATAGATTATCTGGAAATAATCAGCATAGTTTGTTGATAGACTCATGTTTGTATTTTTGAGAGACTGTGTTGGGGCATAAAGTAAGCTAAGGAAAGTTAGAAAATCCAAATATCTATTATACAAGGTTTTCCTTGATTACTAATACATTTTATATACATCATTTGATAGCTTTATATTAATAATTTCATTTGTCTCCCACAATCCAACAGTGTAATCACCATTTTTATTGTCTCTGTTTTATGCTAATGGTAGAAAAATCTTATATAGTTCTTATTATTTATCAGGTACTATTCTTAGCCTTTACATGTATGTTAATTTAATCCTGAGAGCAAGCATTCCATTCAGTTCAGTTCAGTTCAGTTTAGTTGCTCAGTCATGTCTGACTCTTTGCGACCCCATGAATTGCAGCACACCAGGCCTCCCTGTCCATTACCAACTCCCGGAGTTCACCCAAACTCATGTCCATTGAGTCGGTGATGCCATCCAGCCATCTCATCCTCTGTCATCCCCTTCTCCTTCTGCCCCCAATCCCTCCCAGCATCAGAGTCTTTTTCAGTGAGTCACCTCTTTGCATGAGGTGGCCAAAGTACTGGAGGTTCAGCTTCAGCATCAGTCCTTCCAAAGAACACCCAGGACTGATCTCCTTAGAATGGACTGGTTGGATCTCCTTGCAGTCCAAGGGACTCTCAAGAGTCTTTTCCAACACCACAGTTCAAAAGCATCAATTCTTCGGTACTCAGCTTTCTTCACAGTCCAACTTTCACATCCATACATGACCACTGGAAAAAACATAGCCTTGACTAGACGGACCTTTGTTGGCAAAGTAACGTCTCTGCTTTTGAATATGCTATCTAGGTTGGTCATAATTTTCCTTCCACGAAGTAAGCATCTTTTAATTTCATGGCTGCAGTCACCTTCTGCAGTGCATTCCATTAGGTACACCAAAAAATTCTCCTGTGTGGAAGGATAAACGAAGAGAGGCAGTGGAAGGATATGTTATTTGCTTTATAATCAGCATGAGCATGTCCACCAGGGAACCAGTTTTTACCTCCCAGGAGGATTCCAGTGTTTTCAAAATTCAGCCTAAGCAGATATTTATTCCACATTCATTTCCATGGTTTTTCCTCATATAACATTTATGAGATGCTTTCATTTTGAAACGCCTAGGTAAGCTCATTCATCTGTGGATATGTTCACTGGCTAATTTCCAAAAGACATCCCTTTAGAATCTTACTGCGAATATCTGAGTAGTTGTTTTTGTTTTTTTTTTTTTTTTTTTTTTTTTTAATAATCTTTAATGTATAGTCCCAAACAAGTAGATGATGTGCCAAGACTCTACTAACCAGCACTTTTCAAAAACACTTTGTGTGTGTGTTCAAGAGGCTAACAGCGAACTGCTAGGCATCTAAACATCAGAGTCCAAAGTGAACTTCCCTGGTGGTCCAATGATTAAATCTCTCTTCTTCCAAGGCAGTGGGTGTGGGTTCGATCCCTGGTTGGGAAACTAAGATCTCATATGCTGTGTGGCAAAATAAATAAATAAAAGATAATTTAATAACATAAAAAATTTTAAAAAGATTTAAAAAATAATAATTGTTAAAAACAAGCAAAAATGAACTTTGAAATTGAAGGAGCTGTTACTATCAGAGAGGTTCCAGGGTAAAGGATAGGACAGCAAGGGAACTTCTACAAGGAGGAAGAGTGCTTTTTATCTTTATGTCGTGGGAAGGGCAGGTGAATCTAGGCTGTTCCTTTAGAGGAAGAGAGAGTAAAGAGCTGATAAAGTCAACCAGGTGACAGAGTCTGACAGGAAGGCACACTGAGTAAGAATGGGGGAGGGTGCTGCAGATCAGAAAAGTGCTGAGGGTGGACAGAAATCCAGTCTGCTCTCAAGGAAGCCTGGAGATTGGAGAGGAAAACGCTAGGTTCATGAAGCCCACAGACAGCACCCAAATAGTGTTTGATGTGCATTGTCATTTTTCTTCTTTAGGCCTCTTTTTTGATATCTTGGTACACAGACCTTCTTTTTGAGACCTAAGAGACACAGCGGAGAACCGAGATGAGAAAGGAATTAAGAGATGGAAAGTCGACTTCAGGCTGGGAGGCTTGGGAACAACATGAGCTCAAGGTGAATTTAGACTAGAAGTCTGGTCCCAGCCCTGTCATTTACTTGCCATGTGAGCCTGGAGATATTGTCCAGTGCTGTGAGTCTTAGGTTCTTGAGCTTGCTGAGCCCTGTCTTGTAGGACTGTTGGAATGGAAAGTTTTTCAGGCTCCTGGGGTAGTCCCTGGTATATGAGGTCTTTAATGGTGAGGAGTCAGGCTTCTAGTTAAAAATCCTAATGTGTGATTTCCTAGGCCTGACCATGGACCACTGTAAAGACTTTATTTACCTGGCAGGCCTCAAGGAGAAAAGCTGTCCTCCCCACACCAGACCTGGTACACAACCCATTGAACTGAACTCTCTAAAGAGGGTTGCAGTCAAGGCTGCTGGCCCCACTGGCAAGCCATTCCTACCTCCTTTTTGCATTCTTACCTCTATGCTTTCACTCTCATGTTTTTATCTGAGGCCTTGGGAAGAGGTCTACTTTGGGGCCTCTGCTGAGGCCTTCCAATGAGGGGAGGAGGGAAAAGGTTTGAAGATATTTTTCTCACCTATTTTCCCTACTCCTCGCCTTTCCTCCTTGCCTTCCTCTCATTCTAGGATCCGTAAAACTGCCACAGCCTTTTGTCCTAGCTCCCTCAAGAGGGAGTTGACCCCCACCCACATATGTGCTGATCTATCTGACCCTTGACTGGTGTGCCGTTCACCAGAGGACAATGACACTGGAGGATTTTGGACTTTTTCTTGTTTTACAAACTTGTTTATATTAATTTCAAAGAAAGTGATCAAAGGCTTAACTCTACTGTGTTTGGCTTGTTGCTTTAAGTCAACTACTCTAACACCTTAGCTCTCACTCCAGTTCAGCCAAGCTTCTGACAAATGGCAATTGTTTCTAATTTATTATTTTGACCCTAGAACCTTCCATCCTCTCCTGTGGAAATCTGCTTTTATCCAGGACCTCTCAGTGTATACCAGGACCCAGGAGAAAAGAGAAGGTCTGTCCTCCCCACACCAGACCTGGTACACAACCCATTGAACTGAACTCTCTAAAGAGGGTTGCAGTCAAGCAGCAGTCGGAGACTGACCCCAACTTGCCTGAGACTGTCCAGGAGTCTCTGGCGGAGGTGTGGGTTGGTGGTGGTCTGCTGCAGGGTCAGGTGCTCTGAGTGCAGCAGTGCATGCAAGAGACCTCTTGAAGGAGGTCGCCATTATCTTCATTACCTCCACCATAGTTTGTCCTCAGGTAAATAACAGGGAGGGAACACAACCCCACCCATCAACAAAAAGTTGGACTAAATATTTAGGGAGCATGTCTCCGCCAATCAGAACAATACCGTTTCCCCCTCAGTCAGTCTCTCCCATCAGGAAGCTTCCATAAGTTTCTTATCCTTCTCCATCAGAGGACAGACAGACTGAAAACCACAATCACAGAAAACTAACAAGTCTGATCACACGGATGATAGCATTGTCTAACTTGATGAAACTATGAGCCATGCTGTGTAGGGCCATCCAAGATAGACAGGTCATGGTGGAGAGCTCTGATGAAACATGGTCCACTGGAGAAGGGAATGGTCAACCACTTCAGTATTCTTGCCTTGAGAAACCCATGAACAGTATGAAAAGGCAAAAGGTAGGACACTGAAAGATGAACTCCCCAGGTTAGTAGTTGTCCAATATGCTACTGGAGAGCAGTGAAGAACTAACTCCAAAAGTAAGAAGAGATGAAGCCAAAGCAGAAAAACAAAAACAAAAACAACAACAACAACAACAAAAAACAACACCTAGTTGTGGATATGACTGGTGATGGAAGTAAAGTCTGATGCTGTGAAGAGCAATATTGCATAGGAACCTAGAGTCCATGGAACCTGGTTCATGAATCAAGGCAAATTGGAAGTGGTCAAACAGGAGATGGCAAGAGTGAATACTGATAGTTTAGGAATCAGTGAACTAAAATGGACTGGAATGGGTGAATTTAACTCAGATGATCATTATATCTACTACTGTAGGCAAGAATCCCTTAGAAAAAATGGAGTAGCCATCATACTCAACAAAGAGTCTGAAATGCAGTACTTGGATGCAATCTCAAAAACAACAGAATGATCTCTGTTCATTTCCAAGGCAAATCATTCAATATCACAGTAATCCAAGTCAATGCCCTGACGAGTAATGCTGAAGAAGCTGAAGTTGAATGGTTCTATGCAGACCTAAAAGACTGTCTAGAACTAACACCCCCAAACAATCTCGTTTTCATTATAGAGGACAGGAATGCAAAAGTAGGAATTCAAGAAATACTTGGGGTAACAGGCAAATTTGGCCTTGGTGTACAGAATGAAACAGGACAAAGGCAATAGAGTTTTGCCAAGAGAATGTACTGTACTGGTCATAGCAAACACCCTCTTCCAACAACACAAGAGAAGACTCTACACATGGACATCACCAGATGGTCAATACAAAAATTAGACTGATTATAATCTTTGCAGTCAAGGATGGAGAAGCTCTATACAGTCAGCAAAAACAAGACCAGGACCTGACTGTGGCTCAGATCCTGAACTCCTTATTGCCAAATTCAGAATTAAACTGAAGAAAGTAGGGGGAAAAAAACTAGACCATTCAGGTATGACCTAAATCAAATCCTTTACAATTTTACAGTGGACTTGAGAAATAGATCCAAGGGATTAGATCTGATAGAGTGCCTGAAGAACTACGGACAAAGGTTTGTGACATTGTACAGGAGACAGGTATCAAGACAATACCCAATAAAAATAAATGCAGAAAGGCAAAATGACTGAGGAGGCCTTACAATTATCTGTGAAAAGAAAAGTGAAAGGCAAAGGGGAAAAGGAAAGATATACTTATTTGAATGCAGAGTTCCAAAGAATAGCAAGGAGAGATAAGAAAGCCTTCCTCAGCGGTAAGTGCAAAGAAATAAAGAAAGCATTAGAATGGGAAAGACTAGATATCTTTTCAGGAAAATTAGAGATACCAGTGGGGCATTTCAGGCAAAGATGGACACAATAAAGGACAGAAACGGTATGGACCTATGAGAAGCAGAAGATATTAAGAAGAGGTGCCAGGAATATGCAAAACAACTATATGAAAAAGATCCTCATGACCAAGATAATCACGATGGTATGATCACTCACCTAGAGCCAGACATTCTGGAATGCAAAGTCAAGTGGGCCTTAGGAAACATCACTATGAACAAAGCTAGTGGAGGTGATGAAATTCCAGTTGAGCGATTTCAAATCTTCAAAGATGATGCTGTGAAAGTGCTCCACTCAACATGCCAACAAGTTTGGAAAACTCAGCAGTGGCCATAGGACTGAAAAAGGGTCAGTTTTCATTCCAGTAAGAAAGACAATGCCAAAGAATGCTAAGCCAGGCTTCAACAGTACGTAAACAATGAACTTCCAGATAGTCAAGCTGGATACAAAAAGGCAGAAGAACCAGAGATGAAACTGCCAACATCTGTTAGATCATAGAAAAAGCAAGAGAGTTCCAGAAAAACATCTACTTTTACTTTATTGACTATGCCAGAGTCTTTGACTGTGTAGATCACAACAAACTGGACAATTCTTAAAGAGATGGGAGTACCAGACAACTTGACCTGCCTCTTGAGAAATCTTTATGCAGGTCAGGAAGCAACAGTTAGAAGTGGACATGGAACAATAGACTGGTTCCAAATACGGAAAGGAGTACATTAAGGCTGCATATTGTCACAATGCTTATTTAACTTATATTCAGAGTAAATCATGAGAAATGCTGGACTGGATGAAACACAAGCTGGAATCAAGATTGTCAGGAGAAATATCAATAACTTCAGATATATAGATGACACCACACTTATGGAAGAAAGTGAAGAACCAAAAATTCTCTTGATGAAAGTTAAAGAGGAGAGTGAAAAGCTGGCTTAAAACTCAACACTGACAAACTAAGGTCATGGCATCTAGCCCCATCACTTTATGGCAAATAGATGAGAAACAGTGGAAACAGTGACAGACTTTATTTTTGGGGGCTCCAAAATCACTGCAGATTGTGACTAGAGCCATGGAATTAAAAGATGCTTGCTCATTTGAAGAAAAGTTATAACCAACCTAGACAGCATATTAAAAAGCAGAGAGATTACTTTGCCAACAAATATCCGTCTAGTCAAAGCTATGGGTTTTCCAGTAGTCATGTATGGATGTGAGAGTTGGACTTTAGTGAAAGCTGAGCACTGAATAATTGATGCTTTTGAACTGTGGTGTTGGAGAAGACTCTTGAGAGTCCCTTGGACAGCAAGGAGATCCAACCAGTCCATCCAAAAGGAAATCAGTCCTGAATATTCATTGCAAGGACTGATGCTGAAGCTGAAACTCCAATACTTTGGCCACCTGATGTGAAGAACTGACTCTTTTAAAAGACCCTGATGCTGGGAAAGATTGAGGGCAGGAGGACAAGGGTATGACAGAGGATGAGATGGGTGGATGTCATCACTGATTCAATGGACATGAGTCTGAGTAAGCTCTGGGAGTTGATGATGGACATGGAGGCCTGGCATGCTGCAGTACATGCAGTACTCGCAAAGAGTCGGACACAACTGAGTGACTGAACACCTCTCAGAATATGTAGTGCTCTAAGACATCAGAGACCTAGTAAGTCAATATGCTGCTTTGTAAACAAAATTCCATAAAATTTCCTTTGGATAATATGTTTTAAATCAGCTGTGGGTTAGTCTTCCCCAGGTGAATTCCACTCAAATGTCCTAGAATTCAACTCAGTTCAATACCAGCTGTTTTCCCATCCAAAATGGTATTCTCATTCATTTCCCCTGATCGAAAATCTAGTTCTTGTTTAGATTTGGCCACAGTGCATTCAAGATAACTTAATTACAATGTCATCTCAATGTAGAAGTCTCTGGGTCTCTCAGGCCAGGGAAAAGAATGCCAGCCTAGCAACTTCTTGGCATCACTTCCAGAGAGTATTATCCTATTTTTCAGGAAATACTTGCTGATGATGTGTGTAGAATATCTAGTTCATGCATGGAGGTTTTACAAGAGTTCAGGAAACTTTCCATACTTGCTTGGGTAGGGATTGCTTTCTGATTTATCCAGGATCCAAAAGGAACTGCTAAGAACACTTCCATTCCAGACTTTCCTCTCAATTGTGCTTGTGCTTAGTCGCTCAGTCTTTGTGATCCCATGGACTGTATAGCCTGCCAGGGTCCTCTAACCATGGGGATTCTTCAGGCCAGAAAACAGGAATGGGTTGCCATACCCCCCTCCAGAGGATCTTCCTGACCCAGGGATGTAACTCAGGTCTCCCGCATTGCAGGTGGATTCTTTACCATCTGATCCACTAGGGAAACCCTCTATCAATTGTGAGACACAGCTTTTGAGAGTTAGGCCCTTGCCACCACCAAGCATAACTGAAAATGAACCCCCACAGAAGTGACTGTGGTTTCCTAAAACCTCAGGCCATCTTGGCTCAGGACATTTACACTTAACCTGCTCTCCCCTAGAACCCCACATTCTCACCTGTTCTTTTACCCTGTTGGCTCCTAGAAGATGTCTCACTGTCTTTTCATCTGTTTGCTGCTCCTAGACCCTGACGATCTCTGGGAGAGATGTGTCCTGCATAGGCTAGGATCACCATCTCTAACACAAGGCTTTCCATTAATTCATGTTTGGCAAAGAAATGAATCAGTGAGAAAGATTTAAGATTTACTTTCCTTCTCCAGAGATCTTCCTGACCCAGGGATCGAACCCACCATCTTCTGTGGTTCTGCATTGCAAGCAGATTCTTTACCACTGAGCCACTGGGGAAGTCCCTTTGTCCTTAACTTTTCTGCTGGGTTCTTTCACAATTCCAAGCAAATCCTATTCTAATGCCTTGTTTCAGATCACAAGGAAAGTTGGGGGGTGGTTTCTCAGTGTGTTTGCAAAATTGTAAAACCCTTATATGTGATAAACAGCTATAACTGTGTGATCATTGTCATTCATAAGCTTAGATTTTGGGGCTAATTAAACTTTATTAAACAATATTTGGGGGAAAAACAATTAAAAAAGTTAAATGTCCCAATCACTCATAAACAATAGAAACGTGAAAATGCTAATAGACTGTTCCACCCTAGCCCTCCATTACATGGAATACCGACTGTTGTCTTCAGATGAAGACTGAAGAAACTGCTTTGGACTTGACTCAGGGCCGAAGAGGTTGCTGGACATGACACTGGAATTTTCACTGGCCATGGTAGTAGTATCATCCCAGGGGACAGTTCTGGCCTGGGCTCTCTCATCTCTCAAAGCTTCCTCATACCAAAATAAGAAGGAAGTGGGGTCAGTCCCACTGATCTTGGCAAAAAACTCCAGGACTTTCATCTTGCTGGTTTCAGCATAGGACCTTGGACCCCAAAGGAATTCATAGCGTGGAGGATCACTGTGAGGCACCTGCCGATACTGTAGATATTGTTCCTCCACCAAATTTCTGGTGATGAGTTTCCTGGGCTCCCCATAGATAAAATCTTCTTGCCCAGCATACACCCCCATCGTATTCAATGCTTTCCAAATTTTCTCCTCAGGGGCACAGTTGCCCTCCATGAAGATCACACCCAGGATAAGTATCAGGAAGCCGGTCTTGGGCATTCCCCCATCATTACTCAGCATCCCATCGTAGGTGAGATTGAGTGTTTTGACAAGCTCATAGGAGTGTCCCATGGGGTCCACTTCTTTCACTTCAATGCCAAAGACAACCTCCATGCACTCACAGACTTTGCTGAAGATCTCAGGGAAGTTGTCCTTGCGTTCTCTGATGACACTCCTCGGCATTTCTGCTTTTGTGGTGAGTTCCTTTGTTACATATTTGATACACAGAAACTGCACCAATTCAGCCACCTTGTTGTTTAGCTCACCACTGAGCAAGGACTCGGGATCTGGTGGAGCCTGGGAGTTGCTGGGCTCCTCCTCCTCTTGGCTTCTGGAATTCTTATCAGATTGACTCAGTGGAGTCGCTGAGGTGGCAGTGGGTGAGAAGCAGGCTCCTTGAGAACTCTGGACAGCACTCAGTGCCCCAGTGGCAGGCACCTCCTCTGTGGTTCCAGGGATCAACGGGGTGAGGGAAGAGGAGATGGTGGACTTGGGGCAGGAGGTGGCCTCTTCCTTCTGAGCCATAGAGGCCTGCACACATTCTAGGCTTTGTGCCTCTTTTGGGGCCTGAG
The DNA here is from genome assembly GCA_917880005.1 of Nanger dama. NCBI lineage: Eukaryota > Metazoa > Chordata > Mammalia > Artiodactyla > Bovidae > Nanger > Nanger dama. Next base: position 9,289,335 of record CAKJTW010000060.1, read on the forward strand.
GGTCTTCCTCAAGCTTGCAGCACTCACTCTTCTGACCCAGAGACATGATGGCTGGTATTGGAGGTAGCCAGCAGGACAGTGGGACACTGGGGGAGCAAGAGAGATGGTCAGTGGCCTCAGCTGAGAAAATCCCCACACCCAGGATGGCTCTGCCAAAGGAAGCTTACAGGTCTCCTCTTTAGGGGAGCTCCTAGGTGTCATGGGCTTCTGTTCTGGTCAGCCTAAGAAAGAAAGAAGAAGTGAGATAGTTCCTCAGGGTGGAACCCAAGGATTCCAGGGCTGAGAGTAGGCCAGGTGGGGTCAGGCACTAGGGATTCTCTGTTTTGAGGTGGGCAGGACCTTGGGAAACATTCAGGGTGTGCACCTCCTACAGGCCTTCTCCCATATGCTGACCTGAGAACCCAGGCCTCAGACCATGGCCTCCTCTAAGATCTTCGAAGAGGGAAACTGAGAGAATTCCTCAGGATGCAGACTATAGACACAGTTGTGGGCCCTGCAGTGTTGACAGAAGCGGTGGGGCCAAGCTCTGTGATGTCCCTACTGTCATGGGGTGGATGGTTCCCTCAGTGCTCCTTCAGAGTCCCAGCACTTTCCCCTGCCAGCATCTAGGCCCTGTCACTCTGCTGACATCCCCCAAAGGAAGAAGAGAAGGGGCACCACATCGTACTCCACTTGCCCAAGGTCTCCCAAGGCTGCTTGCAGAGGCTGTGCAGGTTTCAGAGGCAGGGGCAGGGGGGGCACACATATCTAGGCTAGGAGGGCCCATCACGCAATTCATCTTTACACCTGACCAAGCCTGCCTCCCATCCTCCACAGCTGAGTAGACTTGGCATCGTCAGGTTGCAGCCTTGCTTCTCTGTGAGAGACCCAAACCCCATTATGAGAGCACAACCTACCACTACCAGCCGCCTCTGCCCAAGACCTCTCGGGTACCACAGCAGGGTAGAGGCCATCTGTTCTGAGGTAGGGGGTACCCTCCAAGCTGCCTTCCCATATGAGCAGATTCTCAGCCAGCCCTCACCAGACATCTCCTGGAGCCTGCCCTACCCGACACCAGAGTGCCTAGAGTCCACATAGAGTGGGTCCTACCTCAGGTCTCCTGGGCTGGAGCAAGGAGCAGGGCAGGTTTCCGTAGGCCACCCTTTCTCTGTGGTGAGGACCCCTCAGTTCTGCTCACTGTCGTCACAGCTACCCCTAACATGGTGGAATTGCGTCAGGGAGTGACCCAGGGCTGAGCACAGTCCCTCGGTTTCATAGGGCCCTGAATGTCTGCACGGAAAACCTTTATTTGCTGTACCTCAGGATTCTCACATCAAGGCAGGGCCACCCCTGGGACTCCACCCCCTGCTGGCCCCAGGCCATCCCTGAGGAAACCTCACCCCTTCAGGCTCTGAAAGCTAAAGAAGGCAACATCACATCCAAAACCCTTCCTTGGGTGGACAGTAATGACAGGGCTGGGCCCACCTTTCTGCAGTGGGCTCTCCCCTCCACCAGTCTCTTATGGGCCTTGCCTTCATGCCTGGCGAGGGGTTCTGGGCCTTCTTGGCCTGCCAACCTTATGTCCCATCAGACCGATCATCTGGCCTCTCAAGATCCCTGACCCAGAATGGGGAGAGGGGTTATCCTGCCAACACTTGTCCGGGTTGCTGTGGCTGATACCACTAGTTGGGGTGAATTTCTGTGAGGATCCCCCTCTGGCTCTAAGGTGGGGGACATCTCAGTCCTCAAGGTGTTCCTATTTACTCCTGTCAGGGCCTGGGCCCCGTTTCTTCTGCTGGTCTGAGATGTGCCCTGCAGACCAAGAGCACCATCTCTGTGAGGCCTTGACAGTGAAGTGTGGATGGGAGGGGTCATCTGTTAACCATACCTGGGGCCTCATGAGGCAGATGGAAAAGGCAGGTGTCTGCAGTTTCTTCAGGATCCTCACTCTGATAACTGGCAGAGTCTGGGCCTTGTCCCTTTGCTGACCTGAGTATAATCACTGAAGTTGAAGCCTCGTCACAGATTCCCGAGGTTGAAGTCAGCAACTACATCCAAGGACCCTGCATAGAGCCTCCAAGAGCTGAAAGTGGGCTCAGACAAAGTGGAGGCCCATTCTCTTCTGTTTGGCAGGCAATTCGGTCATCCCATGGGATAAGTTTGACTCTTGGATTGCCGGCGCCCCCTCTCCCTGAGGGCCGCCTCCCTTAATCACGGGTCACCTTGGAGTTCACAAGAGTCAGAAAAGAGGAGGGCAGTGCTGATCCCAACAAACCTACTGGGAGTCTCCCAGGATTGACATCAGGGATGGAACAGGGTACTGCAGAGCCCACACGGTTCTAGGGGGTGGAGATTGGACTCCTCAGTCCTCACTCATAAGTGTGCTTCTCTTGGCTGCTGCCTTCTTGATTAAATGCTCTCTGGTAGGTTCCTTCTTTTCTGCCAGCTGTGAGCATTTGCCCAGCTGCAAACCTTCCAGAGAAAGTTTTAAGTTCCCAGGCTAGAAGCTAGATGGGAGAGCAGCACTGCCCCATGACAGGTGGTGGATATTCAGGGAAGCAGCTTGTCTTCCTATGGGTCTCTTCACCAGCCAGACATATATTTTGGAAACATTTTGTTCTAACACTTTATATCCTACACTGAAGTGGCAGAGCAGTGTGATTTGGGGAGATCATGCTCTTTTGAAGTTCTCACACTGCATTATCCAGTATAGTGATTTCCATTTTTCTTAAGCCTCATTGATATTAAGGAATATATTTTATGAATATATTTCATTTTTATATTTTATGAAGCATCTTTTTATGAAGGATTTGTGTGTGTGTGTTTCACCCTTATAATTGCTATTCCACTTTTAGAACATTCTTTTAATCAAAAATATATTTTCACTTATGGACATGGGAAGAGGGGAGGAGAGGGTGAGATGTATGGAGAGAATAACACGGAAATTTACATTACCATTTGTAAAATAGATAGCCAATGGGAATTTGCTGTATGCCTCAGGAAACTCAAACGGCAGCTCTGTACTAACCTAGAAGGGTGGGATGGGGTGGGAGATGGGAGGGAGGTTCAAAAAGGAGGGCATATATGTATGGCTATGGCTGATTCATGTTGAGGTTTGACAGAAAACAACAAAATTCCATAAAGCAATCATTCTTTAATTACAACATAAATAAATTAAATAATATGTTTTCAAGGTCAGGCTTCACTCACTCAAGTGATTTTAGGTGGTGATTAATACAGGCTCTGGAGTCATACTGCATCAATCAACCTAATTTTTCCTGAAACTGCACTGGGCCTACTGGCCTCTGTGGGCTGAAGTGGTATATTTAAAAATATTTCTCCCACCTCCCTTCATCTGAGGTCTATTTTTGGCTATGGACCTTCACAAACTTGTCTGCCACCTCCCACCTTCTCACCAAGTACCGCTTCTTTTTTCTCCACCAAGGGTTTCTCATGCTTTTTGTTTAGACTTAGTTGTTGATATTTTTGGTAGGCTGAAAAATGGCCCTCCCAAAGATCTCCTATCCCAATCCCTAGAGCCTTCTTTGGGAAAAGGGTCTTTGCAGATGTGATTAAGAAACTTTCCATGGAGGGATTAGCCTGGATTATCCAGGTGGGTCCTAAATAGAATCACATGTTTCCTTACAAGACAGAGACAGGAGAACTGACAAGCTGAGAAGCCAGTGTGAAGAAGGAGCAAGGAACTATTTGGAGATGTTGACCTTGAAGATTTCAGTCATGTTCCCATAAGCCAAGGAATGCCAGCAGTTACAAAAAGCTAGTAAAGGTAAGGAATGGGCCTTCCCCTAGAGTAGGGGTCCTCAACCTCTGGGGTCTAATGCCTGATGATCTGAGGTAGAGCTGATATAATACTAGAAATACAGTACACAGTCAATGTCATGTGCTTGAATCATCCTGAAACCATCCCTTTCTCTATCCATGGAAAAAATTATCTTCCACACGACTGGTCCCTGGTGCCAAAAGCTTGGGGATCGCCAACCTACAGTCTCCAGACGGTGTGTGGCCTGCAGTACCATAATTTCAGCCTAATGAAACTGATTTTGGGCATCTGGCTTTCAGAACTGTAAGAGAATAAATTGCTGTTGCTTAAGACACCCAGTTCATGGTAGTTTAATACAGTAATCTTAAGAGACTAATACAACATTTTATTTTCTTTCATTTTTCCTTCTGTGGTTTTCCAGGTTTGATTTTGGGAGTGGAGGACAGCAGCCCGAACTTCATTGGAATTTTAGCAACAATATGTAAGTCACTAACTCTCTAAGTAACTCAAGGAGAATTGACGTCTTTACCATATTTTGTTTCACATCAGTGAACATGGCGTATTTCGATTTTTGGGGGACTTAAATCTTAATCAGGAAAGTTTTATGTTTGCTTTCTTAAAGATATCTTATACATTTTTGTGTGTGTGATTTGTAATTCCTCTTAGATGGATTCTGGATTTTGTTGTTGTTAACATATGCTAATTTGTGAATGGGATTTTGTCTATTATATGTGGTAATTAATTATGGCCTTTGTGTGCCAAGGCTCTTGAATTAATTGTATTGACTGACTTCCCATATATGTTCTTTCTGAAGTCTTTTATTTATTTGGATATTCTACACAGTGATTCCCTTTAATTTTCTAGGCAGATGATGATATTGTTACAAATACATCTCTTTCTGTTCAATATTTATATATCTTATTCATTTTGGTATCTGTATCTCTAGCTTTGTGTTCCAGTGCAATTTTGATCAGTAGATGTGAGAATATATGTCTTCTTCATGACTTCAATGAAAATACTTCTAACATTTCACACCTGACTATGTTTGGTGTAGAATTTAGGAAAAGCTTGTTCTAAGTTTGCTAGAAGTTTGTATCATTAACTCATGTTGAATTTCTCTCAGAGACTTTTTCTATATCCATTGGCACAATCATATTTTTTTTTCTCTTCTAATTTGTTACTGTATGGAACTATAACTGAAAATATTTTCCATTGTTAAATCATATTTTCATTTCTTGGGCACAGCCCATTTGCTCATTGAATTCACTACTTTGTTGACTATGCTATTTTATGCTATTTAATACTGTGAATGAGCTTTGCTCAAGTATACTTTTCATGGGGATGGAGGGCATGTCATCATTTGGTTTTGGAAAAAGGAGAGCTGTTTGGGGAAAATGAGTTGCATAATTTCCCCTCTCCCTTTTTGTGGGTATGCCTTAGAAAAGTTTTTCTTTCTTTCAGAAGAGCATTCTCTAGGTTGTGTGGTATACTTCCATTAGGAGGTGTATAAAGCCTGGTCTTTGTGGAGATGTCAGCAGTCCATGATTATCACGTTTATCAATCCTTTAGGAGTCACAGAATGTTCATTCTCATTCTTTCTTACTCTACTAGCTGAAATACCTCTATATGTAATAACATTTCTTTGTCCACCATGTGGTTATCCTGAGGGAACTTGTGTTCCCTTGTATTAAAATCTCTTCATCTAAATTTTGTACAAGTCTATTTCATACTTTTGTTCCTGATCTTTTTTTAGTAACCATATTTGCAAATATGATCACCTTATCTTATGTTAATTGGCTCTGCTGTTTCTATTTCATTTTTTCTGCATTTATCTTCATTACTTCCTGGTTTCTATTTCTTTAGGTTGAATATGCTATTAACTCTGTACATTCTTGAGGTATTTATCTGTTCTAAATATTTCTTATTTTCTTTTTTAATATAAATTTATTTATTTTAATTGGAGGTTAATTACTTTACAATATTGTACTGGTTTTGCGATACATCAACATGAATATGCCACAGGTGTACATGTGTTCCCCATCCTGAACTCCCCTCCCTCATCTCTCCCCGTACCATCCCTCTGGGTTGTCCCAGTGCACCAGCCCCAAGCATCCAGTATCATGCATCAAAAAACCCCACACATACACACACACACACACACACACACAATTTCTTATTTTCTAAGACATCTGTTGAAAACTATACATTTCTCACTGAGTATCACTTGAGCTGTATCATACAGATAGTATTATATAGCTTCATATGTACTGCTTAAATATTTTGCAAGTTGAATATATCATTATTACTTATGCTATTATAATCTATATATGTATGTGTATATATACACACACTAAAGTGTGTAAAAACATTTTTGAGTAAGATTTAAAGAGGACAAAAGAGAATATTAAGAGGAGGTTTCATGATCCAGGGGTGTTTGGTTTTGGGTTATTAATTATAACAAACACAAACATATTTGACTATCAGTGACTGAGTTGGGTTTATCCCATGAAGGTGAATATGTGTAATTCTAGAAAATCTGTCACTATGTTTGGTCACACAAGTTAAAGTCAGGAATTGTCCACACAGATAGAAACTACAGTAAATATATAACACAGGGAATTTAATGTAGGGGATTAGGTTCACAACAGATAGAAAAGCTGGACAAGGGAGAATTGGGGAACCCAACGATTAGCAACTTGAGGAAGTCACTCCCACCTTTAGCCTGGAGAGGAAAAGAAAGACGGTAGTATTATTGTAGTCTAATTGTTGCCTTCAATAGGATCTGGAGGCATGGTGGGCCAGTCTTAGGGGAGTTGAAGCCACGGAGAAAATGTACCCATGGAATGAGAGCCACTTGATCTAGAGGAAAAAAGGAGAAAAACTCTGTCCTTCATTCATCTGCATTGTAATCTCCTGCTGGTGCCATCAGTTGGCTGAACCAAGATGGCAACAAAATGTTAGTGAAATTAGAAATTACAGGCTGCAGGGGTCAGCCAGTACATCATAGAGAGCAGAGCAGGGTATGAGGGAGGGATAGTCAGTCAGTTCAGTAGCTCAGTTGTGTCCAACTCTGTGTGACCCCATGGACTACTGCACACCAGGCTTCCCTGTCCATCACCATCTACCATAGCTTACTCAAACTCATGTCCTTTGAGTCAGTGATGCCATCCAACCATCTTATTCTCTGTCATCTCCTTCTCTTCCTGCCTTCAATCTTTCCCAACATCAGGGTCTTTTCCAATGAGTTGGCTCTTCCAATCAGGTGGCCAAAGTACTGGAGCTTCAGCTTCAGTGTTAGCCCTTCCAATGAATATTCAGGACTGATTTCCTTTAGGATGGACTGGTTTGATCTCCATGCAGTCCAAGGGACTCTCAAGAGTATTCTTCAAAACCACAGTTCAAAAGCATGAATTCTTTGGTGTGCAGCTTTTTATATATATATATATATATATATATATATATATATATATATATATTCCTTTTTAATTGAAGGATAATTGCTTTAAAGAATTTTTTTCAAACCTCAACATGAAACAGACATAGGTATACATATATTCCCTCCCTTTTGATTCTCCCTCCCATCTCTTACCGTATCCCACCCATCTAGATTGATACAGAGCCCCTGTTTGAGTTTCCTGAGACATACAGCAAATTCCCGTTGGCTATCTATTTTACACACGGCAATGTAAGTTTCTATGTTACTCTTTCCATACATCTCACCCTCTCCTCCCCTCTCCTCATGTCCGTAAGTCTATTCTTTCTATGTCTGTTTCTCCACTGCTGCCCTGAAAATAAATTCTTCAATACTATTTTTCTAGATTCTGTATATATGCATTAGTATACAATATTTATCTTTCTATTTCTAACTTACTTCACCCTGTATAATAGGTTCTAGGTTCATCCACCTCATTAGAACTGATTCAATGTGTTCCTTTTATGGCTGAGTAATATTTCATTGTGTATATGAGTCAAAACTTCTTTATCCATTCATCTGTTGATGAACATCTCGGTTGCTTTCACATTCTAGTTATTGTAAATAGTGCTGCAATGAACAAGCACTCAGCTTTTTTTATGGTCCAACTTTCACATCTGTACATGACTGCAGTAAAAAAACATAGCCTTGACTATACAAACTTTTGTCGGCAAAGTGATATGCTGTCTAGGTTGGTCATAGCTTTACTTCCAAGATGCAAGTGTCTTTTATTTTCATGGGTACAGTCACCATTACAGTGATTTTGTAGCCCAAGAAAATAAAGCCTGTCACTGTTTCCATTGTTTACCCATCTATTTGCCATGAAGTGATGGGACCAGATGCCGTGATCTTAGTTTTCTGAATGTTGAGTTTGAAGCCAGCATTTTCACTCTCCTCTTTCACTTTCATCAGGAGGCTTTTTAGTTCCTCTTCACTTTCTGCCATGAGGGTGGTTTCATCTGCATATCTGAAGTTATTTATATTTCTCCTTGCAATCTTGATTCCAGCTTTTGCTTGATCCAACCTAGCATTTTGCATGATGTACTCAGCATATAACTTAAATAAGCAGGGTGACAATATACAGCCTTGACATACTCCTTTCCCTATTTGGAACCAGTCTATTGTTCCATGCACAGTTCTAACTGTTGCTTATTGACCCACATACATGTTTCTCAGGAGGCTAGTAAGGTGGTCTGCCATTCCCATCTCTTTATGGTTTTTCCACAGTTTGTTGTTATCCACATAGTCAAAGGCTTTGGAATAGTCAATGAGGCAGAAGTAGATGTTTTTCTGGAGTGCTCTTGATTTGTATATAATCCAACAGATGTTGGCATTTGGTCTCTGGTTCCTCTGTCTTTTCTAAATTCAACTTGAACTTCTGGAAGTTCTCGATTCACGTACAGTTGAAGTGTGGCATGGAGAGTTTGAGCATTACTTTGGTAGCTTGTGAAATTAGTGCAATTTTGCAGTAGTTTGAACATTCTTTGCATTGCCTTTTTGGGGACTGGAATGAAAGCTGACCTTTTCCAGTTCTGTGGCCACTGCTGAGTTTTCCAAATTTGCCAGCATACTGAGTGCAGCACTTTCATAGCATCATCTTTTAGGATTTGAAATAGCTCAGCTGGAATTCCATCACCTCCACTAACTTTGTTCATAGCGATGCTTCCTAAGGCCCACTTGATTTCACTAAGATGTCTGGCTCTAGGTGAGTGATCACACCATTGTGGTTATCTGGGTCACGAAGATCTTTATTTGGTATAGTTGTTTTGCATATTCTTACCACCTCTTCTTAATATCTTCTGCTACTATTAGGTCCATACCATTTCTGTCCTTTATTGTGCCCATTGTTGCATGAAGTGTTCCCTTGGTATCTCTGATTTTCTTGAAGAGATCTCTAGTCTTTCCCATTCTATTGTTTTCCTCTATTTCTTTGGATTGTTCACTGAGAAAGACTTTCTTATCTCTCCTTGCTATTATTTTTCTACTCTGCATTCAGATGGGTATATTTCCTTTACTCCATATACCATATGTTTATACTATATTGTAGTCTATGAAGTATACAGTAGCATTATGTTGAAAAAATGTACATATCTTGATTTAAATAATATGTTATTTCTAGAAAAATGCTATCATCCAATAATTCTGGATTATCAGAAACCTTCAACTTGTAAAAAAGCCCACTATATCTACAAAGCACAATAAAATGAGACACGCCTGTAACACAAAAAAGGGGAAAAGAATACTTATCCAGTGAAGATATACAAATGGCCAGTAAGTACATCAAATATGCTCAACATCACTAGTCTTTAGAGCAACACAAATCAAAACCACAGTGAGATCCTCTCACACCCACTATGTGGATGTAATTTTTAAAAACAATGTTATTTCATTCTTTTTAATGGCTGAGTAATATTCCATTGTATATATGTACCATGTCTTTTTATTCTTCTGTTAATGTACATTTAAGTTGCTTCTGTGTCTTGACTGTTGCAAACAATGTTGTAATGAACCTTACAGTGCATACATCTTTTAAAATTATCATTTCCTCTGGATATATGCCCAGAAGTGGAATTCCTAGGTCATATGATAGTTCTGTTCCTAGTTTTTAAGGACTCTCCATACTGTTCTCTATAGTGGTTGTACTGGTTTACATTCCCACCAACAGTGTAGGAGAGTTCCCTTTCTCCACACTCTCTCCAGCATTTATTGTTTGTAGATTTTTGGATGATGACCGTTCTGAATGGTGTGAGGTGATATATCATTATAGTTTTGACTTATATTTAACTGAACATCTTTTCATATGCCTCTTGGCCATCTGTATGTCTTCTTTGGAGAAATATCTATTTAGGTATTCCCATTTCTTTTTCTTTATTGGGTTGTTTGTTTTTGTGGTGTTGAGCTGTATGAGCTATTTGTAAAATTTGGAGATTAATCCTTTGTCAGTCACATCACTTGCAAATATTTTCTCCCATTCTTTGTGGTGTCTTTTCATTTTGTTTTTGGTGTCCTTTCTGTGCAAAAGCTTTTGAGTTTACTTTGGTCACATTTGTTTACTTTTGTTTTTATTACCATTACTCTTGGAGATGGATTGAAAAAGATATTGCTATGATTTATGTCAGAGAGTGTGGATGGACCTGGAAATTATCATACTAAGGGATGTAAGTCAGAGTGAGAAAGACAAATATCATATGATATTGCTTATATGTGGTATCTAAAAACTAGCAATAAAAATGAACTTATTTACAAGATAGAAACAAACTTAGAGAATGAACTTATGGTTACCAAGAAGAAAGGTTAGGGGGATAAATAGATTGGGAGTTTGGAATGACATGTATACACTACTCTACTTAAAATAGATAACTAAAAAGGACCTACTGTATATAGCATGGGGAACTCTGCTCAATACTCTTTGATAATCTAAATGGGAAAAGAATTTGAAAAGGTATAGATTCATGTATATTTATAACTGAATCACTTTGTTTTGCATCTGAAACTAACACAACATTGCTAATCAGTTATACTCCAGTATAAAACAAAAAATAAGGGAAAAAAATGAATAATGACAAGTGTTAGCATGAATGTGGAAAAACTAAAAATACCTTGCATTGCTGGTGGGGATGTAAAACGGTGTACCTAGTTTGGAAATTGATTGACTTCATTTGTTGACCTTGTATTCTGCAATCTTCTTATGCTTACTTATTAGTTCTAGGGTCCATGCACAGATTTGAATATAGATATTGGTTTTGTGGACACAGGGATATGTGTTCAAAGAGAGCACATAACATTGTGGTCCTCTGCACAGTATAAAGGTCCTCTGCATGGTAAAAAGGCAAGCGAGGAAGCTCTTCTTTAATGACACCATGAACCAATTCTATAGGCTGAAGATTGAAGAATTTCTGGAGGTTAGAGTTTTTCAAATTCCTTTACACAAGTATCACTATTCCATATTCCAGCTTCCAACTCTTTACCTTTTAGAGCTTTGACTTGGGCACAGGCCACTTTCCAGCATAAGAATCCATTCAACATTTTTTGTGAAATTGTGGTGATTGCAGCAATTAAGTCCGAAGTCTGATCTTAAGCTCTGTCAGACCTGTGGTAGCAGATGAGAGTCTCTTTGCACACTGCTAAGGAGAGGGACATGGGAGCCCACTCCAGTATTCTTGCCTGGAGAATTCCATGGACAGAACAGCCTGCTGGGCTACAGTCCATGGTGTCACAAAGAGTCAGACATGATTGAGCAACTAACAGAAAAGTAGCCATCTAACTTATATTGTGCTTTCATTTGGTGATTGATTGTACAGAACTTGATTGATTGAACAGAACGTTATTGTTTTTCTTTGCAAAGTGTCACCAGCACTGAACAATGACCACTACATTTCACAAATGTTATTATAGTTTCTCCCTTTTTTCTTTAATGTCAGAGAGACTGCATAAGTCAATACATTCCCTTTCACTTGGACCTCCTCTAAGTTCACCACAAATGAATAACTACTTCAACATTCCAGGGAATATTAATATGCAACCTACAACTAGTGATTTACCCACCATTTGGGAGTGGCCAAACTCTATATCTTCATTCTTAGAATCTGCTTCCTAAGAACATTAGTGATATCAGTTGTCTTAGCATGTGTTTCTTTCTTTTTTCTGTCTTTTTTTTTAAGCCATGTGGCTTGCAGGAGCTCATTAAGTTGGTGCAAAAATAATTGCGGTTTCGGACTGAAATTGAAATCATTATAACTGGGTTCAAACACATCTTTATGAATAAAAATAGGAACTATTGAAATCAATATATTTTTGCTAATGAGAAATAAGTTTGTTTATTCCTGAAGTGTAAAATTCCTTACTTCAGGATTTGACAAACTCTTTGAAAGCATTTTCTACCTCCTGCTGGTTGTTTGTGGAAGCACTTTCCCTGCAAGAAGTTGTCAAGATGCTTGAAAAAGTGGTAGTCCATTGGCAGGAGGTTAGGTGAATACAGAGGAAGAGGCAAAACTTTGTAGCCCAATTCATTTAACTTCTGAATCATTGGCTGTGCAATGTGTGGTCCAGCATTGTCATGGAGAAAAAGTGGGCCTTTCTGTTGACCAATGCCAGTTGCAAGCATCGAAGTTTTCAGTGCCTCTCATCAATTTGCTGATCATACTTCTCAGATGTAATGGTTTGGCAGGGATGTAGAAGGCTGTAGTGCATCAAACCAACAGCAGACCACCAAACAGTAACAATGAATTTTTTTTCATGCAAGTTTGGCTTTGAGAAATGCTTTGGAGCTACTTGGCTCGACCACTAAGCTAATCATCACCGGTTATCATATAAAGTCCACTTTTCATTGCACATCACAAACCGATCAAGAAATGGTTCATTGTTTTTGTGTAAAATAAGAGAAGATGACACTTCGAAAATAATGATTTTTTTTTTTTTAGGTTTTAGTCACCTCATGGAGCACCTACTTATTAAACTTTTTTCACCTTTCCAATTTTCATCAAATCCAAACAACTGTAGAATGGTCAATGTTGAGTTCTTTAGCAAGTTCTCATGTAGTTGTAACAGGATCAACTTTGATGATGATTCACAATTTGTTGTCAACTTCTGATAGCTGGCTACTGTGCTTCTAATCTTCAAGGCTCTTGTCTCCTTTTCAAAACTTCTTGAACCAGCAGTTCCTAGGCCAAATGCTTTGTTGATATTGTGAATTGTCTCCATTGCATTACCACCCATTTTGAACCAGAATTAGAAAATCGCTCAAATTTGCTTTTTGTTTAACATCAATTCCCTAGTCTAAAATAAATATAAAATATGTAGCAAGTATTAAATCACTAGCAAAAAATAAATAAATAAAGCAATAAATGTACCTTAAAATGATGTATAGCATAACCATATTTAAGAATGTATTCCAATATCAAATGGCAAATTTCAACAATGCAAAATCATAATTACTTTTGCACCAACTTAATAGTTCCCCAACAAGAGACTGGACCTGAGCCCTTGGTGGAATCCTAACCACTGGAGCACCAGGGAATTCCCTTGCATGCATGCGTTTCTTTTCTTAAAAAAAAAAAAAAAAATTGTCCTTCAAATAATTTTGTCTCTATATTTGTGCAGTATAATCTCTTCCTAAAATATATCCTGGTTACTAGTTGCTTAAGATCTTAGGTGTTTAGTGAATATCTTACACAGATTGGATCCCCAATGTTTATGCATATCAAGGGTGTGTGCTCAGTTGTGTCTGGCTTTTGTGACCCCTGGACTGTAGCCCATCAGGCTCCTCTGTCCATGGGATTCTCCAGGAAAGAATACTGGATGGGTTGCCATGCCTTCCTTCAGGGAATCTTCCCAGTCTAGGGATCAAACCCACATCTCCTGCATTGGCAAGCAGATTCTTTACCACTGAGCCACCTGGGAAGTCCATCCTTATCATTGTTGTTCAGTTAAGTCGTGTTCAATACTTGTGACCGCACAAACTGCAGCATGGAGCTCAATAAAAACTGTCTAACTGAATAAATGTAGAATTACTACTACTCTGACAGCTGCTGCCGCTAAATCACTTTAGTTGTTTCTGACTCTGTGCGACCCTATAGATGAAAGTCCACCAGGCTCCACTGTCCCTGGGATTCTCCAGGCAAGAACACTGGAGTGGGTTTCCATTTCCTTCTCCAGTGCATGAAAGTGAAAGTGAAGTCATTCAGTTGTGTCCGACTCTGACAGCACCATCTGGCAATACTGTTCTATATTTATCCTTGTTATGCTCATCTACCAACATTCTGGTCATTGTTCCCTCACATTTGAAGACAGGTAACTTATCCCATCTTTCTTTCTGCCTTAAGCTTTGCCATTATCCAAAGAATGCTGTGTCTACTTTAAAAGCCTCCACAACACTGTAGTTTTTACTTATTTGAACTCCTTCACGCCACTGATAATCTGTTTCTCTAAATATCATCCATCAGATTAGTACATGTTAGTACATGTTCAACAACTAATCCTTATAATCTCTCAGAACAGATTATGCTGCAATTTAAATTCTCATTCAATCCATCATGTATCATACTTGCTTAACTTTCCAGTTCTTTCATACTTTGCATTTACATATTATACAATCCATCATTTCATTGCCTGTCTTTCTAATTATTATTCTCCACTCCTTAGCCCTTTGTCCTTCTGTTTCATGAGTTCAGCATGAAAGTTTAATCTATCCAGATGCTTTCTTTCTTTCTCCACTTTGAGGTCTAAGATATTCATCCAGAATTACTACAGAAGAAATCTGCAGATGCTGAACTGCACTTCTGTCTCCTTTCTTCCTTTCCCAGACATTGCCTCTTGTTTTCCCTTAACTCTTTCCTTCTATACCCATTTGGGAGTCTTTCTAACCCAGTTTTCCACTTCTTTTTACCTATTACTCTCTCTTTACCATTATATTAAAAACCTTTAACATTCTTTTCCTAAAACCAAAAATGCTTACTTTCCCACTTACATCCTCCATGATCTTTCTTCTTGTGTAGAGGTCAGGTCTATAAAAGAGTCACCCTCATTTGTTCAATATTCATCTTTAATTCCCATGGCATTCATAGCCCACTACATTCAAGCCTATGCCTACACCATTGTACTGAATATACTTTGTGTTGAATCATACACTCCTGATTGTAATAGGCTTTCTTTAGCCAAAATTCATTTTTAAATATTACTATTATTTGAATTTTAAGTTTCTTCTCATTTTCTCCTATTAGAAGTAAACCTACAAAGAATAAAAAGCATTATTTTTGTTTGTGAAACTTTTTTGTTTGAGTACTTATATCATTTCAGGTTAGTATCACAAATTGTTTGCAAATAAAGCAATGACTGTTTTGAAAATTTGGTAAAAATCCCAAACTTCCTGTTGCTACATGAGAAATGTTACAAATCTCTGAAATTCAAAGGAAGCTTTGTCTCTGAGGCAGTTCAAGACTTTCCCACTTGTCATGTTCCAGAATATTATTGCTTTAGAAGTTGTCTTTTTTTTTCACAACAAATTTTAATTTCTGAACATTTCCTATTATGTTATATAGGTTTAGAGGTAGAGATTTTTCAAGGAAAGTCTTTTTTATTTTCTAATTAATCTTTTAATAACAAAAACCAATAAGCGGTAGAAAGTATGAGGAAAAATGCTTTAATAAGAAGTTTTGTAATATGCTAATCTTCCTTCCTGTTCCCTGGTGGCTCAGATGGTAAAGCATCTGCCTACAATGCGAGAGACCTGGGTTCAATCCCTGGGTTGGGAAAATCTCCTGGAGAAGGACATGGCAACCCACTCCAGTACTCTTGCCTAGAAAATACCATGAACAGAGGAGCCTGGTAGGCTACAGTCCATGGGGTCACAAAGAGTCAGACACGACTGAGTGACTTCACCTCACTTCACTTCACTTTCTACAATAAGATAGCTCTATTTTCTCAATCTGAGCAGGTAGTTATGTTTCAGTGTATTATGTAAATATGACGCCGGTGCTGGCTCTTCTCCATCCACATCCATCCTCTGCCTTTGTTTTCCTTGTTCTATTCCTCAGCTCTGTATCATTTCAACTCTGTAGCCACCAGTGGGTGGCACTGTTAGGAGAGATAGGAAGGCAGGAGGGAATAAAGGCCACTTCCTCCCTGCTGAGGTTCTGACAATCACTGAGTCTCTTTAAACTTCTAGCTCCAGTCAAGTGTCCATGTTCTCTGGACCTAGTTCTCACTAGACTCTACCCCCACCACTTTTTCCTCCTTTTAAATTTAGAATTAAGAACAGAAAGTTAAGAACCAGTCAATCCTAAAGGAAATCAGTCCTGAATATTAACTGGAAGGACTGTTGCTGAAGCTCCAGCATTTTGGCCACCTGATGCAAAGAACTGACTTCTTGGAAAAGACCCTGATGCTGGGAAAGATTGAAGGCAGGAGGAGAAGGGGACGACAAAGGATAAGATGGTTGGATGGCATCACCAACTTGATGGACATGAGTTTGAGCAAGATCCAGGAGTTGGTGATGGACAGGGAAGCCTGGTGTGCTGCAGTCCATGGGGCTGCAAAGAGTCAGACACAACTGAGCAACTGAACTGAGGAACAGAAAAGCTTCCAACTTTTATTTCTTGTGTGCCTTTATTGTTTGCTATTGGTGTATAACATATTACCAAAAATATATCAGATTAAAATAACATACTTAATATCTCATTTTCTGTGAGTCAGGAATCTAGTCAAAGCTTACTTGAATGCCTCTGGCTTGAGGTCTCTCATGAGGCTTCTTTCTTTTCTTTTTATTATGGGGAAAGGTGGTGTCTGTTCCCGGAAGTATTTATATTATTGTTCAGAGATCTCAGTTTCTTACTACAGGAAGTTCTTCACAGGCCTGCCTCACGATGGGGAAGCTCGATTCCTGCAAAATAAGAGATCTAACAGACTGAGAGTGGTGAAGGCTTTTTATTTTTTTTTTTTTTGAACTATTTTTCTTTCCCAGATTTATTGAAATATAATTGACATATAGTATTGAGAAAGTTTAAGGTGCACAACATGTTGATTTCATACACTAGTATATTGCACTATGATGACCACCACAGCATTATAGTTAACACTTCACACATGTCACACAATTACTATTTCTTTTTTGTGGTGAGAGCATTTAAGGTCTACACACTTAGCAACTTTCAACTATATAATACAGTACTGTTAACTGTAATTACTATCTTGTACTTCAGAGCCCCAGAATGTATTCATCTTCTAAATGGAAGCTTGTACTCCTTAGCTAGTATCTCCCCATTTTCCTCAGCTACAGGTAGCCACCATTTTACTCCCTGGTTCTACAATGTAAACTCTTTAAGACTCCACATATAAATGAGATCATACAGTATTTGTCTTCTCTGACTTACTTCACTTAGCATAATGCCTTTAAGGTCCATTTATGTTATCTCAAATGGCAGAATTTCCTCCTTTCTCATAGATAAGTGATATTCTATTGTGTAAATATGCCATATCTTTATTCATACATTTGTTGATAGACTCTTAGATTGTTTTCTTATCTTGACTGCTAGTAATGATGCTGCAACAAACATAGAAGTGCAGATATCTCTTCAAAATTCTCTTTTCATATCCTTTGGAAATATACTCAGAAATGAGACTGTTGAATCATATGGCAGGTATACTTTTACTGTGGGGGGGAAATTCCATGCTGTTTTGAATTATTGAATACAGTTTGTTAATATTTGATTGAGGATTTTTGCATCTATGTTTATCAGTGATACCAGCCTATAATATTTTTCTTGCAATGTACTGTCTGACTTTGGTATCAATGTAATGCTTGCCTTATAAAATGAGTTTGGAAGTGCTCACTACTCTTCTATTTTTAGAAAGAGCTTGAGAATTGGTATTAATTCTTCTGCAAGTGTTTGGAACAGTTCACCAGTGAAGCCTTCTGGTCCTGGACTTTCCTTGTTGGGAGATTCTTGATAAATTATTTAACTTCCTTACTAGTAATTGGTCTGTTCAAATATTCCATTTCTTCATGATTCATCCTTGGTAGGTTGTAGTTTCCAGAACCTTGTAGGATCTAAAATGTATCTTTTTGTCTGGCTTATTCAATTTGTTGCTGTATAACTATGTATAGTATTCTCAGGATCCTTTATATTTCTTTGTTATTAGGTATTGTATCTCCTGTTCTATTACTAATCTTTAGTACTTGATATTAACATTATAGAAGTGTGGAATTTCAACTTACACCAACCCAGTTAAAGGTGTGATATGTTATGTACCAGCATCATTGTAGTTTTACGTGCAACAAAGTGTTCAGTTCAGTTCAGTCACTCAGTCGTGTCCGACTTTTCGTGACCCCATGAATTGCAGGACGACAGTCCTCCTGTCCATCACCATCACCCAGAGTTCACGCAGACTCACGTTCATCGAGTCAGTGATGCCATCCATTCATCTCATCCTCTGTCGTCCCCTTCTCCTTCTGCTCCCAATCCTTCCCAGCATCAGAGTCTTGTCCAATGAGTCAACTCTTTACATGAGGTGGCCAAAGTACTGGAGTTTTAACTTTAGCATCATTCCTTCCAAAGAAATCCCAGGGCTGATCTCCTTCAGAATGGACTGATTGGATCTCCTTGCAATCCAAGGGACTCTCAAAAGTTTTCTCCGACACCACAGTTCAAAAGCATCAATTCTTCACAGTGCAACTCTCACATCCATACATGACCACAGGAAAAACAATAGCCTTGACTAGACGGACCTTTGTCGGCAAAGTAATGTCTCTGCTTTTGAATATACTATCTAGATTGGTCATAACTTTCCTCCCAAGGAGTAAGCGTCTTCTAATTGCATGGCTGCAGTCACCATCTGCAGTGATTTTGGAGCCCAAAAATAAAGTCTGACACTGTTTCCACTGTTTCCCCATCTATTTCCCATGAAGTGATGGGACCGGATGCCATGATCTTTGTTTTTTGAATGTTGAGCTTTAAACCAACTTATTCGCTTTCCTCTTTCACTTTCATCAAGAAGCTCTTTAGTTCTTCTTCACTTTCTGCCATAAGGGTGGTGTCATCTGCATATCTGAGGTTATTGATATTTCTCCCGGAAATCTTGATTCCAGTGTGTGTTTCTTCTAGTCCAGCATTTCTCATGATGTACTCTGCATATAAGTTAAATAAACAGGGTGACAGTATACAGCCTTGATGTACTCCTTTTGCTATTTGGAACCAGGTTGTTGTTCCATGTCCAGTTCTAACTGTTGCTTCCTGACCTGCATACAGATTTCTCAAGAGGCAGGTTAGGTGGTCTGGTATTCCCATCTCTTTCAGAATGTTCCACAGTATATTGTGATCCACACAGTCAAGGGCTTTGGCATAGTCAATAAAGCAGAAATAGATGTTTTTCTGGAACTCCCTTGCTTTTCCATGATCCAGTGGATGTTGGCAATTTGATCTCTGGTTTCTCTGCCTTTTCTAAAACCAGCTTGAACATCAGGGAGTTCACAGTTCACGTATTGCTGAAGCCTGGCTTGGAGAATTTTGAGCATTACTTTACTAGCATGTGAGATGAGTGCAATTGTGCAGTAGTTTGAGCATTCTTTGGCATTGCCTTTCTTTGGAACTGGAATGAAAACTGACCTTTTCCAGTCCTGTGGCTACTGCTGAGTTTTCCAATTTTGCTGGCATATTGTGTGCAGCACTTTCACAGCATCTTCTTTCAGGATTTGAAACAGCTCCACTGGAATTCCATCACCTCCACTAGCTTTGTTGTAGTGATGCTTTCTAGGGCCCACTTGACTTCACATTCCAAGATGTCTGGCTCTAGATTAGTGATCACATCGTCATGATTATCTGGGTCATGAAGATCTTTTTGTACAGTTTTTCGTGTATTCTTGCCACCTCTTCTTAATATCTTCTGCTTCTGTTAGGTCCAGACCATTTCTGTCCTTTATTGAGCCCATCTTTGCATGAAATATTCCCTTGGTATCTCTAGTTTTCTTGAAGAGATCTCTAGTCTTTCCCATTCTGTTGTTTTCGTATATTTCTTTGCATTGATTGCTGAAGAAGGCTTTCTTATCTCTTTTTGCTATTCTTGGAACTCTGGGTTCAGATGCTTCTATGTTTCCTTTTCTCCTTTGCTTTTCACCTCTCTTCTTTTCACAGCTATTTGTAAGGCCTCCCCAGAGAGCCATTTTGCTTTTTTGCATTTCTTTGTCATGGGGATGGTCTTGATCCCTGTCTCCTGTACAATGTCACGAACCTCTGTCCATAGTTTCAATGCAACAAAGTGTAGTTTATATGAAATGTATGAGCTTATTTCCTCATATACACAACAGTGGTTAATTCATCAAGGGAATTATAGTAAAGACTCAGATCCCCCTGGTCCATCATTGATTATATGCAAAGCTAGATTTCTAGCACTCTGCCTCTATTCAGGGACTTTATTACAAACCTTAATGGGGTTTTAAAGCAAACAAAGCTTTACAAACAAAGTGCCTGAAGCACTTTCCACGTCCTTGGAAAAGACCTAATCTTGGTGTCTTGGCTGAGGCACTTTTTTCCACCTTGACTCAGTACTTTTACAATTTTAGTCCTTCCCTTTTCTCCCAGGCCCTGATTCATAAAGAGGCAGGAACTCTTAGTTTGGGGCACCTCAGCAGTGAGATAATTCCGCTGTGTGTCCTTCATATCATCTACCTTCACCTGGTGCTATTCTGTGAGGGAAAATGAAAAACTAGGGAGCTGGTACCTCCATTTTACTTCTTGCTTGTACTGTCACAATAAGTGAATAGAGGTTTAATTGTTACTTTCAGTTTGGCTCATTGTTCTAATTGAATGTCCTAATTGAATGCTTTGATTTGTGGCCACTTAACAGTATTCTTTTGTGCATGTGTGTGTATAAAACCCTTGTAGTCATCATTCATGATGATGAAATATTGGACTATTCCCCTTTAAGATAAGTAATAGAACAGCTCTGTGCTATCAGCACTTCTATCAAACTAATTACTAGTGCAATTAGTAAGAAATTAAAACAAAACATAAAATGGAAGATGATATAATTGTTTATTTAGAAAATGCAAATATTCACATAGAAACAATGAGAATTAAGTTAATTTATCATGTTTTCTTGTGTATAAAGTTAATATGTGAAAGTTTGTCTTGATTCTATATACATAAAACAAATTATTTTAAAAGTTATTAAATTATTAAAATAAATTCTAAAATAAAATTATTAAAAATAAATATAATTTACAACAGCATCAAATATCAAACACCTAGAAATAACTCTAATGAAAAATGCATAAGCCTTCTAAACAGGATGGTGAGAAACATGACCGAAGTAAGTTGAAGGCCTAAATAAAGAATAATCTTTGTTCATGGTTTTAAATGCTCAATATTGTAAAGATATTTTTCCATATTGATAAGTAGAGTCAGTGCAATTCAAAGTATAATATGAACATGTTTCTTTGTGTTATTGACAGAATAACTCTAAAACATACTGGCAATGCAGAGGCTAAGAACAGGCAAGACAATCATGAAGATCAAAATTAGAGAACTCTTACTACCAGATATAAATTTATAAAGCTAAGGTAATAAATTTTTTAATTTTTGTATAAAGATATACTTAAAGACCAATGGAAAATAATGGATGGACCAAAAGAAGAACCATACACAACAACCACCTGATTAATGACAAAGGTTCCACTGTGATGAAGTGAAGGATAGATGATCTTTACAGTAAGTGGTATCAGATCAATTTAACATACATATGGAAACAATGAAGCTTGAGCTCTTCCTCATCGCATACGCAAAATCAAATCTAAATATAAAAAGTGAATTAATGATCTTTCTTTAATGAAAATATAGGAAAGCATATTTTTGACCTTTGGGTAGGCAAGGATATTCTAAAGAGGTCACAAAAATTTCTAACTATATAATAAAATTTAAATTGAACTGTGGTGAAAAAAATTGTGAATTGTTTATCAAAAGACATCAAGAGCAAGAAGCAAGTGACAGATAGATGTTTGCAGTATATATATACTTGACAAAGGCCTTGTATCCAGAATATATAAAACATCTGTGCACAGCTTTAAGAGAGATACAGCACCATGAGCAAAATACTTGAACAGGTACTTGAGTCAAAATAATATACATATGGACAATAAATACAGGAAAAAGTGTTCAAGCACATTTGTCAAAAAAGAAATGCAAATTAAGTCCTTGATATAGTACCACTTTATAGATACCAGACAGTTGAAATAAAATAACAATATGGAATACTGATAAAGATATATAGAAATAAGAAAATTCATGGTTGTATGACTATGTATCATTACAATAAATATATAAAATTATTTTGAAATGTCTATGAATGCTGAACATATGCATTCCTTATGACTCAGTAATTCCAGTGTTATGTATATATCCTAAAGGAAATGTGTACATAGGCACTTAAATACATGTTCAAGAATGTAGAAGCGTTATTTATAAAAGTCAAAAATTGGAAGCAACTCATATATATGCAATAGTGGAAAAGAATGCATAAATTATAAGATATTTATATAATGGAATATAACATAACTAAGAGAAAGGAACTAGTACACACAGCAACATGTGTATAGAATATCAAAATTGTGTAATATACCACAAATGAAGCTAGACACAAAAAGAATACAACGATAGAGAAAGGCATTGGATTTATTAAAAATGCAAACTGTGTTCAAAATGTTCAAAATACAACAGTTAAACAAACAAGAGGTACATGGAGGTACATGCAACCATAGGGATAGAAACAATTACAAACATTATATTACCTAACCCTTACAACACTCTTAAAAATTAAATGTTACCTAGTGTACAAACTACAGACAAGAAAAGTAAAACTTAAAAAGTTTAAGTTGCCTGGAGTTATAACCTGAAGCCAGATTTGAATTCTGATCTAGAGCTATGTGATTGTCAAGTTCATATTTTTTGTATTACTATACAGAACTTTCAGAATTTTCTTCATTCATGATGGAGCAAGTGAAATGATGAAATATTTTCCCTTCTTACTGGTCCTCAATTCCATTTGTCATTAAAAGGCTATTCATTTCTGAAGATCTAGCATGACTAAAATGAAAGACAGATTTCTAGTATGTGATATATAATGTAGACATCAATATTTTTTCTGCAGACTTTAGTCTATTTTTAATTATACTGATATAACTACTGATGCATGATTTAGTTTTCTATGTAGATCAATACTAAGAATGATATTGATCCACTCCATAATCTCATTCCCAAACTTTTAAACACTGCAGTTCTATATAGTATTGATGAATGTCTGCTCCAACCTGCAATTACAGCAGTATCATCAGTATATTCTATGATTTTCTGATTGAACGTTTTTCCAAAGCTCCTAATGTAGGAATTTAATATATAATAATACTTTCTTATTTATAGAAGCTCGATAACTAAACATTAATAAAAATTAGCTTTAGGTTTATACAATACTTAGATTCAACTGTACAACAATACCAGTTCTTGACAGACTTTTGGCTGACTGTCTTAGCAAGAAACCCTGTCTATTCTGTAAATCAATAGTTGACTTCCCTGCATTTCCTTTATTAAAATTATTTGTCAGAGATAAGGTCCTTCTTAAAGAGTAAAACAAGTAGAATATTTTTCATAGGTGTATCCTATATATAGGATGTAGCCTATGTATACTATTATGACTTACACAGATACTTATAAATTTATATATTGGCATATATGTGGAAAAACAAACATACACAGAAAATGTAAAGATATCATATATTTCTAGAAGAAAGCTATAAGAAAACTAATATTTCTCAAATTTAGTCCAAATTCATTGTATATGAATGCCTAAACCTAAAATAATAATAATTTCACATGTACAAAACAAATAAATATAATTGTATGGAAACTAATTAGGAAGGAAAAATACTTATGAAAAACTCTATAAAGTCATCAAGTAAAAACAGACACTCATTAGAAAATGATCAAGATAATTGAAAGACTTGAACAAAAACTTGGCCAAAGAAGTTACAGGAATTGCAAATAAGTACAGGAAAAGATGTTAAGCATATTAGCTATTATAGAAATGCAAATTAAAACCATAAGGAGTTTTAATCACTCTATATCTATCAAAGTGGATAAAAATTTTAAAAAAAGTGACCACAGAATAAGCTGGAAAGGATGCAGAGAAACTAGATCATTCATACATTTCTTGTGAGAGTATAAAATGGCACAGCTATCCTGGAAAAAGTTTGATACTTAATTATACAACATGCTATAAACATGAAAGTATAATTTGACCCAGAAGTTGTACTCTTGCATATTTATTCTAGAGAAATGAAACTTTTACATTAATTTTCATTGAAACTTTGTTTGTAATAGCTAAAAATGTAAAAAGGCTAGATGTCCTTCAATGAGTGAATGGTTAGGTTTAACCATAGTTATATAACCATAACACTATACCAGTAACACAGTTAACCATACCAGTAACACTACTCATCAATAAAATGGAAGAAAATATTAATACACATAACAACTTGGATAAATCTCAAGTGCATGCCAAAGTAAAAAAGGGCCAATCTCAAAAAGACATATACTTTATGATTCTATGTATACATTATTCTCAAAATGACAAAATTAGAGACATGGAAAAGAAATCAGTAGTCATACGGGATTATGGAAAAAGAATGCAGTTACAAGACTGTGGTATTAGGGAATTCCTTTATGGTTACAGAATAGTTCTCTATCTTGATGTAGTTATACAAATACATGTGTTATATATACATATATATATATAATATATAATAACCATAATATATAAGAACTCTCAAACTCATTAATAAGAGAACAAAGAAACCAATAAAAATGTGGAAAAATATTTGAATAGCAATTGGTTGATATGAAATATTACATAAGATATATAGATGACTCATAAACACATAAAATTAATTAAAATAATCAGTAATTAGTACTTAATGCAAATTAAGTATGCAAATCTCAGATAAAAGAAAGTAAATAACTGAGAACATAAACTACTATCAGGAAAAGAGACAAACTTAAACTCTCATAAATTGATCATAAGAATGCAAAATTATAAAGACACTTTGGTAAATGTTTTTCATTACTCATAGACATCTACACACTGTAAAGCTGTATAACTCCATTCCTAAACAATTCCCAAGTAAAACATAAATTTCTGTTCACATAAAATCCTTCATGCCAATGTTTATTATGGGTCTATTAATAATAGCCCCAAACTGGCAATAACTCAAATGTTATTCAACTGGTAATCCAATATATAAATGGTACATCCGTACAATGGAATACTATTCAACAATAAAAAGAAACATGCTACTGACGATTGTAAGAACTTGAAAGTTTTTCAAATTAACTTAAAGAACCAGATCAGAAAGACTACTTACAGTACGAGCTAATAGGAACTTGGAAAAATGCTGAACGTCACTAATAATCTGAGAAATAGAAATCAAAATTACTAGGAGATATCACATCACAGCTGTCAGAATGGCTATCGTCAAATCAAAAGTCTGAAAAAAACATATGGTGGCAAGGATGTGGAGAAAAGGAAGCCCTTGTACATAATTGGTGGGATTGTAAATTCATGCACCCACTATGGAAAACAACATGGAAGTTTCTTAAAAAATTAAAAATAGAACTACCATGTGACCCAGCTTTTCCACTCCTAGCTATGTATCAGAAAATAATAAACAATTTGAAAAGATACATGAACCCCAATGTTTATTACAGCCTTATTTACAATAGAAAAGATATGGAAGCAACCACTGAACAAGACACACATGGTTCTTGTCTTCATAGCACTTGCATGGAGTATGGGATAAGCAGGCATTTGAACACTATAGTAATCGTCAGAAATAATGGCAGTTACATGCTTGTTGAGATGGAAAAATTCTCCCAGCATATTGTAAAGTAAAGGAAGGCTATGATATAGCATATAGTTTGATTCAATTTGTATAAATTTAAAAAAATCACTGATGTATATATGCTCATCTAAATATATGTGTATTACATGTATATATTTAGCATTATATACCATATATAATATATATGGTATAAACATTTAATTAGAACAACAAAGACATAAATTAACAGTATATATTTCTATTGACACACTTACTGGTGTTCTCTAATTTTATTTTTATACGTATTTTTGCATTTGCATATTGCTCTGCCTTGAGTATATATTTACAATTAGAAAACATTAATAATCTTTTGAAGCAGAATAACCCAGACATGAAATTAACATATGCCCAGGTGTCCCTTCAAGTTCTTCTCTCTTCCTCCAAGGCCATGTTTCTTCACAATTTCCCCATCATACCTTAGATTCCAGTCATATTCAATGCATGTATAAACAGCTTTCTTGGGCCTCGGTGCCTTGGTGCCTTTGCAGGTTCCCCCTTCACTGTCCGGGAAGCACTTCACACCTTTTCACTTGGTGATCTATCTACATTAGGTGGTTCAGGCTTCATCTCAGGTGTCTTTACTTAAAAGTACCCTTCCCCCACTTCCTTGCCATCAGACTTATGACAAATGCCTCTCCTCTTTACCACCACAGCCCAGTGTGGTTTGTGTACTGTGAACCAATTCATTATATAAATGGAAAGATAAGTTTAATATTATGTTCTCCTTTTCCTGCCCTGTTCTCTCTCAACAGCACCTCATCACTTCCTATTCTCGTCCTCACTCTCCTGGTCCCACTTGCACCAGCCTCCTTGTTCTATTGAAAGGACACAAACAATACCAATAGGGGTCTTTTGCTCTGGCTATTTCCTCTCCCCAGAATTATTTCCCCAAGATAACCCAAGGTTAGCCCCTCATGTCTTTAACTAAGTCTTTGCTCAAATGTCCTGGATTAAAAAGGCCTTCCCACACTAACCTCTGGGGAGGAAAAACTCCCCTTTTCTCATAAATCATAAGGTTCTCTCTATACCGTATATTTCACTATTTAGTCATTAATGTTAACCTTCCATCTTCCCTGACTAGAATGTAAGCCCCATGAAAGCAGGATCATGGATATTGGTTACTGATGTGCACCTTGCACCCACAACAGTGCCTGAAACAGTGCAGGGGGTGAATTAATACTTGTTAATTGAGAAATAAGCTTTACACCAAAGAATTTATGTCCATTTTTACAATTAAATAAAACAAATCCAGACTAATGTAAGAAGGAACTTGATTTGAAATGACTATGGGGATAGGGTAATCTCACACACTACCTAAAAAATACTGAGAATTCTCCAAGCTAGGCTTCAACAATACATGAACCAAGAATTTCCAGATGTTCAAGCTTGACTAATAAAAGGCAGAGGAACAAGAGATAAAATTGACAGCATCCAGTGGATCATAGAAAAAGCAAGAGAATTCCAGAAAAAAAAAATTCTACTTCACTGACTACACTAAAGCATTTTACTGTGTAGATCACAATAAATTGTGGGAAATTGGGAATACCAGACCCTCTTACCTGCCTCCTGAGAAATCTGTATGCAAGGCAAGCAGTAATAGTTAGAACCGGAAATGAAACATCAGACTGATTCCAAACTGAGAAAGGAGTATGTTAAGGCTATATATTATCATCCTGCTTATTTAACTTATATGCAGAATACATCATGAGAAATGCAAGGCTGGATGATGCACAAGCTGGAAGATTGCCGGGAGAAATATCAATAACCTCAGATATGCAGATGACACCACCCTTAAGGAAGACAGCAAAGAGGAACTAAAGAGCCTCTTGATGAGGGTGAAAGAGAAGAATGGAAAAAGCTAGCTTAACTCAACATTCAAAAAACGAAGATCATGGCATCTGGTCCCATTACTTCATGGCAAAAGATTGGGAAACAGTGGAAACAGTGACAGACTTTATTTTCTTGGGCTCTGAAATCATTGCAGATGGTGACTGCAGCCATGAAATTAAAAGACACTTGCTCCTTGGAAGAAAATCTATGACCAACCTAGACAGCGTATTAAAAGGAAGAGATATTACTATACCAACAAAGGTCCATATGTCAAAGCTAAGTTTTCCCAATAGTCATGTATGGATGTGAGAGTTGGACCATAAAGAAAGCTGAGCTGTGGTGTTGGGGAAGACTCTTATGAGTCCCTTGGACTCCAAGAAAATCAAAGCAGTCAATCCTGGAGGAAATCAGTCCTGAATATTCTTTTGAAGGACTGATGCTGAAGCTCCAATACTTTGGTCATCTGAGGCAAGGAACTGACTCACGGGAAAGGACCCTGATGTGGGGAAAGATTGAAGGCCAGAAGAGAAGGGAACAGCAGAGGATGAATGGTTGGATGGCATCACCAACTTGATGGGCTTGAGTTTGAGCAAGCTCTGGGAGTTGATGATGGACAGTGAAGCCTGATGTGCTACAGTCAATGGGGCCTCAGAGAGTCAGAAATGACTGAGCCATTGAAGTGAACTGATTGCAATAGGGAAAATGTTTTGACCACAGTTCTTCACATGTCTCAAAATAGAACAGAAAAAGATGTTTCTTTAACATGGAAGGATAAGTAGGGTCAGCAGGAACCGTGTGAGTGTGTGTGTGAGTGAGTGATGGGGCAAGTGGTGAGGATGGATAAGCAGACATCATTACGGAGCAGTTTAACAGGAAATGTTTCTCTCTGTAGTGAGCTGATTCTCAGAATGAGCTGTTAAGGGAGACAGAAATATTTGCATCTTAGAGCTTGCTCAAGCTTGGGGAAAGCTGAAGTTCAGAGGAGAGAAGCTTGGCTAAAGTTTAGCTAAGCCAAGTCAGCAGTATCTTATGGA
The DNA here is from genome assembly GCA_917880005.1 of Nanger dama. Taxonomy (NCBI): domain Eukaryota; kingdom Metazoa; phylum Chordata; class Mammalia; order Artiodactyla; family Bovidae; genus Nanger; species Nanger dama. Next base: position 9,317,846 of record CAKJTW010000060.1, read on the forward strand.
TAACTGTGAGCACTTCTCCAGCCTCTGCTGTTGTTTAAGAGAGGCAAAATCGATCCTTAGACAATACTGTTGTTATTGAAACTGCAAGTCCATGTGCCTGATGCAGAATGAGGCCCATCAAAACTTAACATTAGAGTTTGGAACAGAGAAAGGTTTATTAAAGATTCATACAAGGAGATGGGTGGTTCATGCCCTAAGAACCCAACGTTACTGAAAGTTTTCAGTAAGTGCGTTTAAAAGCAAATGTTAGAGAGTCGTGGTAAGTTGCTACAGACTTCTTGGTATCATACCTTTTGTGCTTAAGGTTAGGTCATGGTCAGATAATGATGTTCCTATAAATCTCTACCAGATGAATGTTATTCTCTGTCCTGACAAGAAAGGGCAGTCTCAAGGCACAGCTTTCACCCTGCAATGTCCCAGTCCTGGTTAAGGGGAAGCAGATCTCAGTCAGTAGCTCCTTCAGTGCCAGGTTCCCACACTCTGTCCAGCTGTCATCTCTGATGGAGACAGACAACCAACACAATAGGTCCTCAGTGTCCTCAGGGCATCCAAATGGGGAGACCAGTTGTTGCAGACTGAGACTCAGGAAAAAAAAAAAAAAACACTGCTAGTATGTCACAGAGACAGGGATGGGAGAGAGGTACAGTGCTTCTCAAGGCTTCGGCTAAGGCTAGTGGAGGGCCTTAGTGAGGGCTCTGGAGTACTACAACATGTAGTCCCCAGTCTGTTCCCTGGACCCTCCAGCTCACCCACTGTCCCAAGTCTGTGTGAGCTCCAGGGCCTCCAGAGGAAGGCCTGAATCTGCCTCTTCTCTCAGTTTCCTCCTGATGATCACCACACCACCCTTGACTTAATCACTTTCCCAATGGCCCCCTCATTAACAGTAAGTAACCTGTGGACAGGGCCCACTGTGATGCTGGCCAATAGCTAAGCAGGACAACTAATGGTCACTCATTGAGTTGGCTGCATGTGAATTAGGCCCTCTGAGGCACCAAGCAATGTTTGAGCAACACCTGTTGCCTAGGGACAGGGTGGGTTGAAATGAAGCACACCAATGGCTACCTGTTAAGGGCTGTGCTTATCCTGCTCTGTTACACTGTAAATAGAATAAGAATCACTGTGAATTGAAGGTTTGTTAAAGTAGTTTTCAAAGCGGGCTGGACTTCACATTCTTGTTGGCTTTGAACTATTTATACTACATGCTGAGCATGTTGTCAAGTGGCAGCTGTTGGAGGGGCATAGAGATAAGCACTGGTGACAGGTATGCCTGGGAATATAATGAAAATAATGATATGCAAAAGTTAAATACTTATGTGAAATCAAAATCTGAGGTTGGAAAGGAGTCAGTCAAAAAGATTCCAGCACACTGGACCCAAAGTGTCCTTATATAACAGAACAGCGTGAGCACAGCCCTTTGCAGGTAGCCATTGCTTTGCCTTATTACTCCACATCCTGTTACTAGGCAACAGGAGTTTCTCAGACATTGGCCAGTGTCTCACTGGCCCCACCCACAAGCAACCAACTATCAATGAGCTACCTACAGGTACTTGTCCTTCTCAGCTGTTGTTCAGCACTGCAATGGGCCTTACCTACTGATAACTGTCAAGGAGGGATGACTGGGGAAGTGATTTAGTCAAGACTCAGTGATACAGTGGTGAACTGACTCTTGACTTTGAGCACCTTCCTTTTTTAAAAAAATAATCAGGAATATATTTCTGGTAGATGGGGCAAGTTGAGTTTCCTTGCTCAGTATGAGAGTTGAAGTGTCCCAAAAATTTTAGTGGAGGAGACATTTAAAACTGTTTTTTCTCTGATGTGTAATCTTATGGAGACTGTGTATTAAACTTGGGCAACAGACTGAGGATTCACCAAATCTTGGGGTCACTAAAGCTCATGACAGTAGATAAAACACCAAATCTGTTCTTAATTACCTTTTCCACCTTAAGTGCTTGCTCTTAAGTTCCTTAAGCCCCTCAGGAACCCCAACAGGCAGAAGGTGGTCTAGAGATGAAGTGATTAGAGTACTCTGAAAGGCTGAAGTGGGATAGAAAGCATTTGGCAGATGTTGATAGAGGGATGAAGGAGGCAGGAGTGTTGAAGTGGCACATATAAGTCAAAGATAAAGGGAAAGGAAGTTTGAATATCATGAGGAGAAACACCATGTACCTGAATCACCATTCCCCAGAATCAGACACACAGAGGTGTCAGCAGTGGAAAAGCTATATCATGGCCTCCCTCAGCATCTACTAGCCCATGTTGATGGGCACAGTGGTACATTGTGATGGCTAAGCCCCCCAAGCTACTATTGGCTGGGGTAATGCCTAACTGACCAATCAGATCGAAGGGTGTGGCTCCTCATTGTCCTGAAAGGGTATAAATAGGGAGGTCAGAGGCAGAGATTCTAGGTTAGGCCACTTCTTGGCATCATCATGACTAAGGTAACCAGGAAGCCATGGCAGTCAAGAAGAGTTGCAATGCTGTTTGCTTCAAAGGTGAATGGAAAAAAGAAGATCTTTTGTCAACGGAGGTACAGAGGCAGTGTGAAGGTAAGATGATTCCAACTAAGCTCCTCATGTTCTCCATTGACTTTGCTGCCCAAGACCTCTATACTACCCCTGCCTGGCACAAAAGTCCTCATCAGCCCAAATCCCTTTTCATGAGATCTCCCTTCCAACTCAGTTTTCATTTCTTTCCTCAAATCTAATATCCTTGTCTTGTCTTTCCAGGCACGAAATATGACCATGAGGGTCAGAAGACCTCTACAAGGAAGCTTGAGAAAGAAAATCCGATTATATGCCACTCAATCGAAGAAGGTGAAGAAAACAAGAAAACCAAACTGTTTTTTCTGTTCCTGTGCACGTAAGAAACTGAATCAAAGCCGGAAAAGGTACCAAAAGAGGAGGCAGAGTCAAAGAAGGAGGCAGAATCAAAAGAGAAGATAAGCTCAGCCGCCCCAGAATGAGAGACCCTGGAGAAGTACAACCTGGGCAGCCGGTAACTGAATAGAAAGTGTCAAACAGTTTAGAATTGTGTTTCCAGAGGTCTGCTTTCTTAGAAATGGCCAACCAAGAAAAGATTGTCACACTAACCTAGTAAACTGATGGCTGCAATTAAAATAAACATCACATGGTGAAAAGATATTTGTGTGTGTGGATTTTCTGATGGAAGGGAGGGGAAGAAGAGAAGAGGTGGGCACTGGAGATGGGAGGGATATGGGGTCCCGAGAGGTTGGGGGAACAGACCCTCAGGTCCCCAGTTAGCCAGAGAGTAGAGGTCTGGATTGAGTCAGGAATCAGAACTGAAGATGGATAACCCTGCTTAACAGTTGTTCTCAGCAGCAAGGAGTAGTGGTGTGGTGTTACTACCTTTGTTTGGGGTGTGGAATAACATTAGCGTCTAGATTGCCAGACCCGGATAGGAAGAGGTTGTCACATGGGGGTGGTGAATGTGAAACTCCCCTGAGAAAGGCAGGCAGAAATCACCTCCTGGCCACCTACCTCATAATGAGGATTGTTGCATCACTCACCTATGCTGTCTGCTAAAGGTGCTCAGAAAGCACAAAATGCTGATACATCTAAAACCCACAAATAGCACTCCCAGGGACTAAAATAATGTTTGGAGGAACAAACCAAATAATGATTAGGCCACCTTTTTGCTAAGAAAATTTTGAGAGCAATGTATTTCCAAAGGAAGGTCAGTGGTGGTGGCCCAATCTCAGTGCAAATTACAAACAGGATCATCTCCCACAGAGAACTATTTTTTTTTTTGGGGGGGTGCTGTGCAGGTTTTGGAAGTGTAGTTCCCTGAACAGGGATTGAACCTGTGCCCTTCTAGTGAAAGCACAGAGTCCTAGCCACTGGACAGTCATAGAAGTCTGTACAGAGAATTTTTACCTAAGTACTAATATAAGACTGAGTAAAAGCTGGTCTTTTAATTATCACCATATGCTAGGATTTCAAAATAACTACAGTCATAAAACATTCTTCCCCAGTAAAGTCTTTTGTTAAGCCAAATTCTACAAGTTTATCATTGTTTAAAAGAAATAGTATGAAATATTTAATTTGGTGTTAACTTTAATTTTGAAATGTTTTAGAAGGTCCAAGGAATAGTCAATCAAATATGGAGATACATAAGGCAGAGTCTCTGACCATAAGAATCCTGTGCCTTCAGAAAACTTTTTTAGAAACAACTAAAACACACAGTTTCACCATCAGCATCAAAGAGTTGAGTTCAAATTTTAACTCAGTGATATGTTATCTTTTATCTGGACTGCAGCTCCCTAATTAAATTTTTCTGGCACTCTGACTCCTGGGAGACCCCACTGATGATTCAAAGTCAGTCACTGAATTTGATTTAAAATCAATAAGAGTGAAAGACCCCCTGAGTGTGCTGTCCTTTCTCTCTCTCTCTTTTTTTTTTTCAAGTTCTATTTTCTAAATTCATTTATTTTGATTTGAGTCTAATTACTTTACAATATTGTAGTAGTTTTTGCCATACATAGACATGACTCAGCCGTGGGTGTACATGGGTTCCACTTCCTGAACCCCCTTCCCTCCTCCCTCCCCATCCCATCCCTCCGGGTCATCCCAGTACATCATCCCTGAGCACCCAGTCTCATGCATCAAACCTGGACTGGTGATCTGTTTCATATATAGTAATGTACGTGTTTCAATGCTATTCTCTCAAATCATCCTACCCTCATCTTCTCCCACAGAGTCCAAAAGACTCTTCTATACATCTGTGTCTCTTTTGCTGTCTCACATATAGGGTCATCATTACCATCTTTCTAAATTCCATATATATGTGTTAGTGTACTATATTGGTGTTTTTCTTTCTGACTTACTTCACTCTGTATAATAGGCTCCAGTTTCATCCACCTCATTGGAACTGATTCAAATGTATTCTTTTTAATGGATGAGTAATGTTCCATTGTGTATATGTACAACAGCTTTCTTACCCTTTCATCAGCTGATGGACTTCTAGGTTCTTTCATGTCCTGGCTATTATAAACAGTGCTGTGATGAACACTGGGGTACATGTGCCTCTTTCAATTCTGGTTTCCTTGGTGTGTATGCTCAGCACTGGAATTGCTGGGTTATATTTCAGTTTTATTTCCAGTTTTTTAAGGAATCTCCACACTATTCTCCATAGTGGCTGTATTAATTTGGATTTCCACCAACAGTGTAAGAGGGTTCCTTTTCCTCCACACCCTCTCCAGCATTTATTGTTTGTAGACTTTTGGATAGCAGCCATTCTGACCAGCGTGAGATGGTACCTAATTATGGTTTTGATTTGCATTTCTCTGATAATGCGTGATGTTTAGCATCTTTTCATTTGTTTCTTAGCCATCTGTATGTCTTCTTTGGAGAAATCACTGTTTAGCTTGGACCATTTTTTGAAGTGGTCATTTCTTTTTCTGGATTTGAGCTACAGGACCTGCTTGCATATATTTGAGATTATTTCTTTGTCAGCTGCTTTGTTTGCTATTATTTCCTCCTATTCTGAAGGCTGTCTTTTCACCTTGCTTATACTTACCTTTGTTGTGCAAAAGCTTTTAAATTTAATTTGGCCCTATTTATTTATTTTTGCTTTTATTTCCATTACTCTGGGAGGTGGGTCATAGAGGATCCTTCTGTGATTTATGTCGGGAGTGTTTTGCCTATGTTTTCCTCTAGGAGTTTTATAGTTTCTGGTCTTATGTTTAGATCCTTAATCCATTTTGAGTTTATTTTTGTGTGTGGTGTTAGAAAGTGTTCTAGTTTCATTCTCTTACAAGTGTTTGACCAGTTTTCCCAGCATCTCTTGTTAAAGAGATTGTCTTTAATCCATTGTATATTCTTGCCTTCTTTGTCAAAGATAAGGTGTCCATAGGTGTGTGGATTTATCTCTGGGCTTTCTATTTTGTTTCATTGATCTATATTTCTGTCTTTGTGCCTTTACTATACTGTCTTGATGACTAGCTTTGTGGTAGAGCCTGAAGTCAGGCAGGTTGATTCCTCCAGTTCCATTCTTTTTCACAAGGTTGCTTTGGCTATTCGAGGTTTTCTGTAGTTCCACACAAATTGTGAAATTATTTGTTCTAGTTCTCTGAAAAATACCAATGGTAGCTTGATAGTGTTTATATAGAATCTATAGATTGCATTGTGTCTTATACTCATTTTCAATATATTATTTCTTCCGATCCATGAACATGGTACATTTCTCCATCTATTTGTGTCATCTTTGATTTCTTTCATCAGAGTTTTATAGTTTTCTATGTATAGGTCTTTTCTTTCTTTAGGTAGATTTATGCCTAAGTACTTTATTTATTTATTTTTCATCTCAATGGTGAATGTAATTGTTTCCTTAATATATCTTTGTGTTTTCTCATTGTTAGTGTATAGGAATGCAAGGGATTTCTGTTTGTTAATTTTATATCCTGTAACTTTACTATATTCATTGACTTGCTCCAGTAGGAGAAGGTACAGTTGCCGGGAAAATCCCATGGATGGAGGAGGAGGAGCCTGGTAGGCTGTAGTCCATGGGTCACACAGAGTCAGACATGACTGAAGCAACTTAGCAGCAGCAGCAGCAGCTATAGTAATTTTCTGGTGGAGTCCTTAGGTTTTTCTATATAGAGGATCATATCATGTGCAAACAGTGAGAGTTTTACTTCTTTTCCAATCTGAATTCCATTTATTTCTTTTTCTTCTCAGATTGTTGTGGCTAAAACTTCCAAAACTGTGTTGAATAGTAGTGATGAGAGTGGGCACCCTTGTCTTGTTCCTGACTTTAGGGGAAATGCTTTCAATTTTTCACCATTGAGGTTAATGTTTGCGGTGGGCTTTAATGGCTTTTAATATGTTAAGGTATGTTACTTCTATGCCTGATTTTTCTGGAGGTTTTTTTATTATAAATAGATGCTGAATTTTCCCAAAGGCTTTCCTCTGCATCAATTGAGACAATCATATGTTTTTTTTTAATCTTTCAATTTGTTAATATGGTGTATTACATTGATTGACTTGTGGATATTAAAGAATCCTTGCATCCCTGGTATAAAGCCCACTTGGTCATGAGGTATGATCTTTTTAATGTTGTTGGATTCTGTTTTCTAGAATTTTGTTAAGGATTTTTGCATCTATGTTCATCAGTGATATTGGCCTGTAGTTTTTTTTTTTTTTGTGGCATCTTTGTCAGGTTTTGGTACTAGGGTGATGGTGGCCTCATAGAATGAGTTTGGAAATTTACCTTCCTCTGCAACTTTTTGGAAGAGTTTGAGTAGGATAGGTGTTAGGTCTTCTCTCAGTTTTCGGTAGAATTCATCTGTGAAGCTGTCTGGTGCTGGGCTTTTGTTTGCTGGAAAATTTCTGATTATAGTTTTGATTTCTGTGCTTGTGATGGGTCTGTTAAGATTTTCTATTTCTTTCTGGTTCAGTTTTGGAAAGTTATATTTTTCTAAGAATTTGTCCATTTCCTCCAAGTTATCCATTTTATTGGCATATAGTTTCTGGTAGTAGTCTCTTATGACCCTTTGTATTTCTCTATTGTATGTTGTGATGACTCCGTTTTCATTTCTAATTTTGTTGATTTGATTTTTCTCCCTTTGTTTCTTGATAAGTCTGGCTAATGGCTTGTCTATTTTATATATCTTCTCAAAGCAACAGCTTTGCCTTGTTGATTTTTGTTATGGTTTGTTTTGTTTATTTTTCATTTATTTCTGCCCCAATTTTTATGATTTCTTTCCTTCTACTAACACTGAAATTCTTCATTTCTTCCTTTCCTAGTTGCTTTAGGAGTAGAGTTAGGTAATTTATGTGACTTCTTTCTTCTTTCTTGAGGTAAGCTTGTATTGCTATGAACCTTCCCCTTAGCACTGCTTTTACAGTGACCCATAGGTTTTAGGTTGCTGTGTTATTATTTTCATTCATTTCTATGCATATTTTGATTTTTTAAATTTCTTCTGTTATTTGTTGGTTATTCAGAAGAGTGTTGTGTAGCCTCCATATGTTGAAGTTTTTAATAGGTTTTCTCCTGTAATTGACATCTAATATTACTGTATTGTGATCAGAAAAGACAATTGGAATCATTTCAATTTTTGAATTTAGCAAGGCTAGATTTATGGCTCAGGATGTGATCTATCTTGGAGAAGATTCCATGTGCACTTGAGAAAAAGGGAAATTTATTGTTTTAGATGAAATATCCTATAGATATTATGTCAAACCGGTCCACTGTATCATTTAAAGTTTGTGTTTCCTTGGTAAGTTTACATTTAGTTGATCTATCCATTGGTGTGGGGGGTATTAAAATCTCCCACTATTATTGTGTTCCTGTTAATTGCCCCTTTCATACTTGTTAGCATTTGCCTTACATATTGTGGTGCTCCTATGTTGGGTGCATATATATTTATAATTTTTATATCTTCTTCTTGGATTGACCCTATGATCATTATGTAGTGTCCTTCTTTGTCTCTTCTCACAGCCTTTATTTGAAAGTCTATTCTATCTGATATAAGTACTGCTACTGTTGCTTTTTTTTTTTTTTTTTTTGGTCTCCATTTGAGTGAAATAACTTTTTCCAGCCCTGCACTTTCAATTTGTATGTATCCCTTGTTTTGAGGTGGGTCTCTTATAGAGAGCATATATAGGGGTCTTGTTTTTTTATCCATTCGGCCAGTCTTTGTATGGTTGGGGCATTCAAACTAATTACATTTAAGGTAATTATTGATAAGTATGATTCTGTTGCCATTTGCTTTGCTGTTTTGGGTTCAAGTTTGTACACCTTTTCTGTGTTCCTGTCTAGAGAAGATACTTTAGTATTTGTTGAAAAGCTGGTTTGGTGGCGCTGAATTCTCTCAGCTCTTGCTTATCTGGAACGTTTTTATTTCTCCTTCATATTTTAATGAGATCCTTGCTGGGTACAGTGATCTGGGTTTTAGGTTTTTCTCTTTTATAATTTTAGGTATGTCTTACCATTCCCTTGTGGCCTGAAGTGTTTCTATGGAAGGTTTAGCTATTATCCTTAAGGGAATACCCTTCTGTGTTATTTGTTGTTTTTCCCTTGCTGCTTGTAATATGTGGTCTTTGTGTTTGACCTTTGTTAATTTGATTAATATGTATATTGGGGTGTTCTTCACGACCCAGATAATCATGATGATGTGATCACTAATCTAGAGCCAGACATCTTGGAATGTGAAGTCAAGTGGGCCTTAGAAAGCATCACTATGAACAAAGCTAGTGGAAGTGATGGAATTCCAGTTGAGCTATTTCAAATCCTGAAAGATGATGCTGTGAAAGTGCTCCACACAATATGCCAGCAATTTGAAAAACTCAGCAGTGGCCACAAGATTGAAAAATGTCAGTTTTCACTCCAATCCCAAAGAAAGCCAATGCCAAAGAATACGCAAACTACCGCACAGTTGCACTCATCTCACATGCTAATCAAGTAATGCTCAACATTCTCAAGGCAGGCTTCAGCAATACATGAAACATGAACTCCTGATGTTCAAGCTGGTTTTAGAAAAGGCAAAGGAACCAGAGATCAAATTGCCAATATCTGCTGGATCATGGAAAAAGCAAGAGAGTTCCAGAAAAACATCTATTTCTGCTTTATTGACTATGCCGAGGCCTTTGACTGTGTGGATCATAATAAACTGTGGAAATTCTGAAGGAGATGGGAATACCAGACCACCTAACCTGCCTCTTGAGAAATCTGTATGCAGCTCAGGAAGCAACAGTTAGAACTGGACATGGAACAACAGACTGGTTCCAAATAGGAAACGGAGTACGTCAAGGCTGTATATTGTCACCCTGCTTATTTAATTTATATGCAGAGTACATCATGAGAAATGCTAGACTGGAAGAAATACAAGCTGGAATCAAGATTGCCGGGAGAAATATCAATAAACTCAGATATGCAGATGATACCACCATGATGGCTGAAAGTGAAGAGGAACTAAAAGCCTCTTAATGAAAGTGAAAGAGAATGAAAAAGGTGGCTTAAAGCTCAACATTCAGAAAACAAAGATCATGGCATCCAGTCCCATCACTTTATAGGAAATAGATGGAGAAACAGTGGAAACAGTGTCAGACTTTATTTTATTGGGCTCCAAAATCACTGCAGATGGTGACAGCAGCCATGAAATTAGAAGACACTTACTCCTTGGAAGGAAAGTTATGACCAACTTAGATAGTATATTCAAAAGCAGAAACATTACTTTGCCGACTAAGGTCCTTCTAGTCAAGGCTATGATTTTTCCTGTGATGATGTATGGTTGTGAGAGTTGGACTGTGAAGAAGGCTGTGCACCGGAAGAATTGATGCTTTTGAACTGTGGTGTTGGAGAAGACTCTTGAGAGTCCCTTGGACTGCAAAGAGATCCAACCAGTCCATTCTGAAGGATATCAGCCCTGGGATTTCTTTGGAAGGAATGATGCCAAAGCTGAAACTCTAGTACTTTGGCTACCTCATGCAAAGAATTGAATCATTGGAATAGACTCTGATACTGGAAGGGATTGGGGGCAGGAGGAGAAGGGGACGACAGAGGATGAGATGGCTGGATGGCATCACGGACTCGATGGACGTGAGTCTGAGTGAACTCCGAGAGATGGTAATGAACAGGGAGGCCTGGCGTGCTGCCATTCATCGGGTCGCAAATAGTCGGACACGACTGAGCGACTGAACTGGAGTGTTTTGCCTTGGGTTTATCCTGTTTTGGACTCTCTGAGTTTCATAGACTTGGGTGGCTATTTCCGTCCTCATTTTAGTAAGTTTTCAACTGTTATCTCCTCAAGTGTTTTCTCATGGTCTTTCTTTTTGTCTTCTTCTTCTGTGACTCCTATGATGTGATTGTTGGGGCATTTGACATTGTTTCAGAGGTCTCTGAGGTTGTCCTTATTTCTTATAATTCTTTTTTTTTTTTTTTTCCTCTCTGCTTTATTTATTTTCACCATTCTATCTTCCACCTCACTTATCCTATCTTCTGCCTTAGTATTTCTACTGTTGGTTCCTTCCAGGTGTTTTTGATCTCATTAACTGCACTATTCATTATTGATTGATGCTTTTTATTTATTCTACATCCTTGTTAAATATTTCTTTCATCTTCTCAATTCTTGTCTCCAGACTATTAATCTGTAACTCCATTTTGTTGTCAAGATTTTGGATCATTTTTACTATCATTTTTCAGAATTCTTTTTTAAGCAGACTCCCTATCTCCTCCTCCTTTGTTTGGTTTGGTGGGCATTTGTCATGTTCCTTTACTTGATGAATATTTATCTGCCTTTTCATCTTGTTTAAATATCTGTATCTGAGGTGGCCTTCCTGTATTTTGACCGTTTGTGATTCCTCTTTATTGTGCAGGTTCGCCCTGTGGGTGAGGTTGGATGAGTGGCTTGTCAAAGTTTCCTGGTTAGGGAAGCTTGCATCAGATTTCTGGTGAGTGGAGCTGGATTTCTTCTCTCTGGAGTGCAATTAAATATCCAGGAGTGAGTTTTGTGATGTTATTGGGTTTGGTGTGGCTTTGGGCAGCCTGTATATTAAAGCTCAAGTCTATGTTCCTGTGTTGCTGGATGATTTGTGTGGTATGTCTTGCTCTGGAACTTGTTGGCTCTTGAGTGGAGCTGGGTTTCAGTGTCGTTATGGAGGCTTTTGGATGAACTCTTATTATTATATGTTTCCTGGAATGGGGAGTTCTCTGGTGTTCTCAGGTTTTGGATTTAAGCCTCCTCCCTCTGATTTTCAGTCTTATTCTTACTGTAGCCTCAAGACTTCTCCAGCCATACAGCACCAATGATAAAAACATAGAGATTAATGGAGAAGAGATTCTCCACAGTGAATGACACCCAGAAAGTTTCGCTGAGTTACATGGAGAAGAGAAGTGGAATGAGGGAGATAAAGGTGACCAGGGCGAGGAGAGCGGGGGACTCAAAATGGGAGAGAGCAATCTAGCCAGTAATCAGATCCCTATGTGCTCTCCACAGCCTGGAACACCCAGAGAGGTTCATGGAGTTACATAGAGAATAAAAGTGGGAGGAAGGAGACGGAAGTGACCAAAAGGAGAATGGGGGGGTCAAAGGAGAGAGGCAGATCTAGCCAGTAATCAGTTCCCTAAATGTTCTCCACAGCCTGGAATATCCAAAGAGATTCACAGAGTTGGGTTAGAGAAGAGAAGTGGGAGGGAGGACATAGAGGTGACCTAGGGGAAAAAAGGAGAGTCAAAGGAGAGAGGCCAATCAAGAAAGTAATCACTCTCTGAAGTAAAAATGGCTACTGAAGATTGGATTCTTAAAGGTACAAAATTGATAACATATACCAAAAAGCAAAGACTAAAAATCTAGAGTAGAGGTTAGACTCTCAAAATGCAATATTAAAAAAAAAACAAACAAATCCAAATCACAAAAATTATTAAAAATATATATATAATTTGTTTTAAAATTAGGGTCTTTTTTTTCAAAGTAATAGTAGCCTATTAAAAATGAAGGATTAAAATTAAAGGAGTAATAAATGACTTAGAAAAAAATTAAAAATTAAAGAAAGATAATATTAAAAATATATCTAGGAATTTCTCTGCATGTGTTGTAAGCAGTGTGGGGTCAGTTAAGTTTCAGATAATTCCTTGTTCCAGCTTATATTTCTCAAGACCTACAGCTCCTTCCAATGTTCAGTTCAGTTCAGTTGCTCAGAACTAGATGGACCTTAATTGGCAAAGTAAAGTCTCTGCTTTTCAATATGCTATCTAGATTGGTCATAACTTTTCTTCCAAGGAGTAAGTGTCTTCTGATTTTATGTCTGCAGTCACCATCTGCTGTTATTTTGGAGCCCCCAAAATAAAGTCTGACACTATGTCCACTGTTTCCCCATCCATTTCCCATGAAGTGAGGGGACCGGATGTCATGATCTTGTTTTCTGAATGTTGAGCTTTAAGCCAACTTTTTCACTCTCCACTTTCACTTTCATCGAGAGGCTTTTTAGTTCCTCTTCACTTTCTGCCATAGGGTGGTGTCATCTGCATATCTGAGGTTACTGATATTTCTCCCGGCTAACTACAGGGTTTTAATATGTTGCACCTGTCACTTCCAAAGCGGTTTCCTCTGTTTATTTTGGCTTCCCCTGTTTGCAAGTCTCTTCAGTGTCTGATTTCTACCCTGACACAAGGGGGTGCAGGTCATCACTTATTTAGGTTTACTTGTTCAGTCTTGCTGTAGGGAGAGAGGAACAATGCAAACAAATATCACTGGCATGTGAGGGAGTGCTCACAATGTTTCAGCAACACTGAGTTTTCCCCCACTCACAGCACGTGTGCTTTCCCAGTCTACACTGCTCTGGCTCCAGGTTGCTCTGCAGGGAAACTGTCTAAAGTGAGCCCTGGGTTGCATGCACTTCCCAGGTCTAAGTGTCTCAGGTTCAGGGTTTTGGGTACTCCACAAAGGCACAGACTTGGTTGGGCCTGCATTTTGTGTCCTTCCCAGGTCTGAGCAGCTCAGGTGACCAGGTGTTTGGCGAACACACTCTCCTCAGGTGGGGCAGGGGGTCTTATCACTTCCCCGGTCCCTGCTGCTCATTTTCCTGGGTATGCAGTGGGAGTGTCATCTCAGGTGTGCCCTGTGTTTCTTCTGGGGAGTTGATCTCTGGCTGCGACCCTTCCAGGGGATGCCAACTGTCCAGGAACCCAGGAAAACTTTGTTAGCAACTAGGAGCCTGCTCGCACTTTGATAGAGGATGCCATCTCTGGGGCCGAGATTGTCCCTTTCTGGCTCTGGCTATCGCCCACCTGCCTCTCTGCCTCTGGCAGAGGATGGGCCAGTCCACAGATGGCTAGTTCTCCTCTGGTATTCGCTCAGTCCTATGTTCTGTAAGCAGGCCTGGCAGTGCCTTAGGATAGAGCTTTTCACGGGAAAGTTCTGTCTCTCTCTCTCTCTCTTTTTTTTTCTCTCTCTAGCTATCCCACTGTTTGGGTTGCTGTCTCATGTTAGCTCCCTCAGATTGTCCTCAAGGTATTCAGGCCTGGTCCCTACCCTAAGCAATACAACCCTCACCTCCCTGTTCAGACCCCTCTTGCTGGTTGTGCATGCAAGCGTCTGGGCTACTTCTACCCTGGAAGTTGCTATTAAGCACATAATCTGTAGGTTTTAGTTAGTTATTTTTCCTCCTGGTTATGTTGCCCTCTGAGATTCCAAAACTCCCAACAGCCGGTAAGAGTGTTTCCTGGTGTTTGGAAACTTCGCCTCTTTACAACGCCCTCCTGGGACAGAAACTCTTTTGTCTCTCTTTTTATCTTTTATATTTTGTCCTACCTCCTTTTGAGGACAATGGGCTACATTTCTGGGTTCCTGGTGTCCTCTTCCAGTGTTCAGAAGTTGTTTTGTGGAATTTTCTCAGCATTCAAATGATCTTTTAATAAATTTGTGGGGGAGAAAGTGGTCTCCCCGTCCTCTTCCTCTACCATCTTTGGAACCCCCCATTGCTGTCCTTTCAAAGGAAGTGTAAGCACTATCATGCCTTGCCTGCAGAAAATTAATTATCTAAGACAGCTACCAGGATGATACAGACAGAGAGAACTTATATCTACATATAGGTCTCTGCTTTGATTCTAGTTCTGTATATATTATCACTATTTAACATTTCACACTTTAATGGCCTGCTGTAGCAGTTACTTAAATGCTTGCTGTTATTAAGGAAGGTAACACATTTCTGGGCCTCAAGGTCTAAAACTGAAAGTGAATGCCACTCAGTCATGTCCAATTCATTGCTACCCCATAGACTATACAGTCCTCGTAATTCTCCAGGCCAGAATCCTGGAGTGGGTACCCTTTCCCTTCTCCAGAGGATCTTCCCAACCCAGGGATCCTGCATTGTGGGTGGATTCTTTACCAGCTGAGCCACAGGGGAAGCCCAAGGATACTGGATTGGGTAGCCTATCCTGTCTTCAGCAGATCTTCCTGACCCAGGAATTGAACCAGGGTCTCCTGCATTGCAGGCAGATTCTTTACCAATTGAGCTTTCAGGGAAGCCCTTGTTGTTGAAACAGAGTTAAACCTGATTGTCCACAGTAGCTGGTGTGACCTTGGCATGGATTTCAAGTGTAAAGTTGGGAAATCCTTCACTATTCCTTGTTACTTTGTCACCTTGACCATTTATTTGCACAAAGAAGTAATTGTATTGAAATAAAGAAATTGTATCTAATTCTTGTCACACTCTCCTTGTGAAGACAGAATGGTTTATGAAATAATTTCTATGCAATGACTTTAGTTAAGGGCTGGAGATAGCTCATAATAATCTGAATAGCAGTGGTGCAGATTTCCTTTCCATCAGCAGGGGTTTCAAGCAAAAACCATATTTGCATTTCTCAGTAATGAAGAACACCTGGAGGAAAAATTGAAAAATGGTAATTCCCCACAAATGAAATTTAGGTGATTGCAAAGGTGTAGTACCACATGAGGAAAAGCCTAAATACAAAGGTTAGCCCCCTTTTTTTGTAAACATAAGCCATTCAATTGATTTCTCCCATTTTCATCCTACAAACATGGCATGCTATTTATGATTGTTCTGATACTGGATTTTCTTGGATAGCTTTTGGTCAATTTCAGTTTAGTCTGAAAAAAGAGAGAAGGCAGAAGCCATAAATCTGTGGGTAAAGATCCTAGAATCACAGCAGAACAGGGAATAATAACTCAAGGTATCAGTACATAGTAGGGATTTATCCTTAACAGGTATTAAGGAATATATGTTATGGTCTTAAGGGACCAAACTTAAAGCCCAATTTGTGTTATTTATCTTATAATTAACTTCAATGATATTTTAAGTCAAATGGTATTGTATATGTACAGATATACATCAAGAGGTCACTTTTCTGACCCACCAATTTATCTTCAGAGGATTCCCTTCACTCTTTTTGCTTCTCTTCATGAAGAACACACCATTTTAGAAAAACAGTCATTGTGACTTGGTTAAAAGAAATTAGAAAACGCATGCTAAGGTGAATAGAAGTCATGAACTTTATATAAAAGAATAATGCTACTTCTAACCCTTATGGATTTGAAGACTCATGGTATGTGACTGCAAACAAGTTTTTCATCACTCTGAGCCCCATTGTTTTAAAATGAGGATATTTTGAGTAACAGCACAAGAGGTTATTATAAAAAACAAATGACTCTTAAATCTTCCACTTGGATCTATTCTACTGTAACTTCTACTCTTATTCCATAGGTTATCAGTCTCCTGTCAAGCACAAAATCAGTGGGGCAGAGGAATATATTCTGAAGGGGAGGCATGACAAGGGGTAAAGGGAATCATTGTGAACAAATAGTGTCCCCCACACCACCCTTTAAGATAATCATTTGTAAAATGTTCGTGTAATTTTTCTTACACTATGAATATGTTACCTGAAGTTTGATGCACCAATACATATGAACAGTGCTATAAATGTTTTGACTTTTCATTGGTAAATATATGCAGCCATGAAATTAAAAGATGCTTGCTCCTTGGAAGAAAAGCTATGACCAACCTAGACAGCATATTAAACAGCAGAGACATTAGAGACAAAGGTCTGTCTAGTCAAAGCTATGGTTTTTCCAGTAGTCATGTATGGATGTGAGAGTTGGACCTTAAAGAAGGCTGAGCCACCAAAGAATTGATGCTTTTGAACTGTGATTTTGGAGAAGACTCTTGAGAGCCCCATGGGCTGCAAAGATATCAAACCAGTAAATCCATTCAGAAGCTGTTGTGAGGATAACAATAAATGAGACAGTGTATGTGAAAGCACTTTGTAAACCATCCCCAGGTGTCTCAGTGGTAAATAATCTGCCTCCCAATCCAGCAGATAGGAGACATGGGTTCGGTCCCTGTGTCTGAAAGATCACCTGGAGAAGGGCATGGCAAGCCAATCCAGTATTCTTGCCTGGAAAATCCCATGGACAGAGGAGTCTGGCGGGCTACAGTCCATGAGGTCACAAAGAATCAGACACAACTGTGTGACTAAGCACAAATGTACAATAAATGCTCAGAGGAACATCTAGCTAGCTTACCTTTAAGGGTTGTGAGAAAAGCATGGTTAATTTATATGAATGAATGAGTGGGTTATAATAAAGATAACCCTTCCTACCCCCTCTCATTCCTATTTGTGACTGGTTTATGGCATTGGCTATCATCTGCCTCATGAAACAGGTACTATCTGTCTCACCTACTAGATTCTGGATTCTTAAAGGGCTTAATCCATGTTTTAGCTTATGTTTCTGTTTCCTATAATACCTACTGTTCTTTGAACTTTTAGATATTCATTCATTTAATCTTCAAATAACCAAGTAAGAATAATTGAAACTTAGATGAATTTGGTGACAGTGAATATAGAGTATAACAGTGAATGTTAGACAGTGAGTGAACATATCTCTTCAACAGTTTTTAAAAATCTGCTATTAATTTCAAGGCAATAGTTTTAGGTAGTACTTTATCTAGGAGATCTTTGAGAGTTCATCTTTGAGAATTTTACCTCTGTCCTCTGTGATATGCTTCTAGCTTATCAAAATTCACTGGGATACAGGTTCCCAAAAATTAATTAATTAATTTAGCTATTATGGGGCTTAATTGTGGCACATAAGATCTTTGAACTTTTTGCAGAATGCAGACTCAGTTGAGGCATGTTGGATATTCCCTGACCAAGGATTAAACCCGGTTTCCCTATATTGGGAGCCTGGAATCTTAGTCATTGGTCCACCAGGTAAGTCCCAGTCCTTTGTAATTCAGTTCTTCTCAGTCTTCAGAGAAATTCTGTGTCAGGACAAAATATATTCCAGTTTCAGTTCCATGCGTTTGTTAGTGAACTTTGGACAGGTCACTGTCTCATGGTTTTCTATTTATTCTAAATTGTAGGAAATTATAATGCCTATTGCCTTCTCAGGATAAACATGAATTATTCACAGGCATATTATCAACCTCCTCGGAGCAAAGCTACTACATAAATTGTGACTATTTTATGGTGCATCTGTCCTCAAGAATTCTGATTTCAATATGACTCTAGCATAAAGAAATGCATTTTTCTGATTGCAAGTACAAATCTGAATATTAAAGGATGTTTGAGTGGGTGTTAATTGCTCAGTCATGACCAACTCTGTGCGACCACATGGACTATAGCGGACCAGGATCCTCTGCCTGTGGAATTCTCCAGGTAAAATACTGGAGTGGGTAGCAGTTCCCTTCTCCAGGGGATCTTCCCAACTCAGGAATCAAATCTGGGTTTCCTGCATTGCAGGCAGAGTCTGTACAGTCTGAGCCACTAGTGAAGCCCATATTAAAGGATAATCAGATAGAAAGAAATTAAAAAAAAAAAAACAATGCACCATTAATTAGCTAGTTAAAATCTATTTTCAAAATTACCTGTAGGACCACAGACTCCATGGGCTTCCCTTGTGGCTCAGCTGGTAAAGAATCCGCCTGTAATGCAGGAGACCTATCTTGGATAACTGGGTTGGGAAGACCACCTCGAGAAGGGAAAGGCTACCCACTCCAGGATTCTCGCCTGGAGAATTCCAAGGACTGTATAGTCCATGGGGTCGTAAAGAGGCAAGAGTCAGACTCAACTCACCAACTTTAACTTTCCCTTCCAACAGACCCCATGTATTCTATGAAGAAAACGTGCCCTTTCTATCCCACAGCTTTAAGATCAGGGGCAAGCTTTCACTGTAAACACAAAGCAGAAGTTGCTTATACTGTAATCCTCGAATTGGCAGCAAGAAAAAGGATGAGTCTGTTTACCTCACTTACTCTCCCCATCAGATTCCTGGGTACTTTGGAAAAGGAACCATGGCAACAATAACTGACTAAGAAATAAAATTTAGCCTCAGGATGTCCTAGTAGTTGAAACTCATAGAACAATAATCTTTTCACTATACTATGCTCCTGAAACTGGCAGAATTCCACGGCTCCATTCTGTTTGTTCTCTTTTGTTTTGCTCTGACTGCATGTGTATTGCACCCAAATAATTGGTTGAAAATTGGAAAAATTCAAAGTCTCTATCTTACATTAGAGAGACCACTAAAAGTTCCTGGCCATTTTACAAAAGTCAGTCCACTAGTTTGTGAATTTTGCTATTTTTTCATTAGTTATCTACATAGAAAAATCTGCTTGTAGACCTCATGGTATTACTGTGACAATCGTAGCTTGCTAATGAGGTAACTATCACAAAGAGAAGGCAAAGAATATAAAGACTTGCTCATGTTTTTCCAGATGAACTGGAACAGAAGTGGTGTTAAATATTTCTTCACTGATAGACTGGCTTCACGTTATTAAATCTATTCCTGTTTCTTATGCATTATTTATAGAGCAGTGGATAGCATCTGATTTGCCTTATGGAATATAAAATACATTTGAATGAATGAAAGTTGTGAAATATCTTGGAATAAAAGTTAAGCTCTGTATATATAAAGTTTGACTTAAAAATAAGGTGATTGATTTATAATGTGAATATTTAAATTCGTTCATCCAAATTAGTGTCATCCCTTTCTAAGGAGTCCACATGGCAGAACATAACCTTATTTCAGTGATGAAGCTACTGCTGAAGTAATTCATAAAGCTGCATTCTTGGGGATATTATGGAGCCTCTGTATCACTTATTCATTTGTTCATGAAATATTAATTTACCATCTTCCACATACAAGTCACTATTTTTGTATTACTCTCATCATTGGCAGATGGATAAGATTTTTTAAAACTAAAGAGAAATGTAAAATTAATAAGTGTAAATTGACAAATATTTTAGTCTAAAACAGGTATAATAACTATTTAGATACATTTCTCTAGAGGCTTTCTGCTGACTTCTAAGAAAATTCATAATGATGATTTTCAAACCTGTTCTGATCACTTATTGGAGTAAGTGTTATTTTGCACAGCACGTTCATAGGATGTATAAGGCTTTATGTTCTATTAAAATCAATATCTTAATTGATAAAGAATGTGTATATTCTTATATGTATACATATAAGGACTGAATTATTTTATATTTTGTGCTAAAATTTTAAATGTGCTTTTGTCATAAAATTACATCAATATCTACCATATTTGTCATCTATTCCTATTTATGGTATTAATGTAAACCAATTCTAGGGATTTTTTTTTTTTTATCACAGTCATAGTACACAGTACAATCATTTGTTGAAGACTCTTAGCCTATAAAATCCTCGCCAGGGGTCTCCCATCAAACTAAACTATAACCTTGGCAAACCAAACTAATGTGATAAGTAAAGCTTCAGAATTATGCCTTTAACTTCACAAATTTAGGATTGATGCTTTTTTCTTCAATGGTATAATCTTCTTAACTGGAGCATCTTGTGTTTTTGTAAGTATCGTCTGCTAACTTATGACTGGATTGTTTTTGTTGGATACATTTTCATCAGCATAGTTGTTAATCCTCTGAAACTTTAACTTATGTTAACATTATTTTCTCCTATGAGCCTCTGAATGATGTAATTTGGTTGTCTTTGATTATATATATTTTTTTTCTTTTTCACATATCAAATCATTTGTCAATATGTCAGCACTAAAACAATTAAAGCTGTTTGTTGAAACATCAGGAGTATTAACAGTCCTATTAAAATGAGGGTGGTTGTAAAATTCTCAGAGCCAATCAATGCAACATATCATTATGGAAAGAAATCCAGCTAACTGAAGAAATGATGCATATTCTTTTCACACATTGAGTATAGCAGAATGACTGAGGTTGCTTTCACTAGCAGCCAAAGCTGTGCATTTCCAATAGTAAGAATAAATCAGTCCAGTTCAGTCACTCAGTTCTCTCTGACTGTTTGCAACTCTATGAATTGCAGCATGCCAGGCCTCCCTGTCCATCACCAACTCCTGGAGTTCACTCAGATTCACATCCATCGAGTCAATGATGCCATCCAGCCATCTCATCCTCTGTCATCCTCTTGGGCAACCCCAATCCCTCCCAGCATCAGTCTTTTCCAATGAGTCAACTCTTCACATGAGGTGGTCAAGGTACTGGAGTTTCAGCTTTAGCATCATTCCTTCTAAAGAAATCCCAAGGTTGATCTCCTTCAGAATGGACTAGTTGGATCTCCTTAGCAGTCCAAGGGACTCTCAAGAGTCTTCTCCAACACCACATTTCAAAAGTATCAATTCTTCGGTGCTCAGCCTTCTTCACAGTCCAACATTCACATCCATACATGACTACTGGAAAAACCATAGTCTTGACTAGATGGACTTTATTCGACAAAGTAATGTCTCTTCTTTTGAATATGCCATCTAGGTTGGTCATAATTTTCTTACAAAGAGTAAGTGTCTTTTAATTTCATGGCTGCAGTCACCATCTGCCGTGATTTTGGAGCCCCCCAAATTAAAGTCCGACACTGTTTCCACTGTTTCCCCATGTATTTCCAGTGAAGTGATGGGACCGGATGCCATGATCTTCGTTTTCTGATTGTTGAGCTTTAAGCCAACTTTTTC
This sequence comes from Nanger dama, assembly GCA_917880005.1. NCBI lineage: Eukaryota > Metazoa > Chordata > Mammalia > Artiodactyla > Bovidae > Nanger > Nanger dama. Next base: position 9,339,271 of record CAKJTW010000060.1, read on the forward strand.
ACTCTCCTCTTTCACTTTCATCAAGAGGCTTTTTAGTTCCTCTTCACTTTCTGCCATAAGGGTGGTGTCATCTGCATATCTGAGGTTGTTGATATTTCCCCTGGCAATCTTGATTCCAGGTTGTGTTTCTTCCAGTCCAGTGTTTCTCATGATGTACTCTGCATATAAGTTAAATAAGCAGGGTGACCATATACAGCCTTGACGTACTCCTTTTCCTATTTGGAACCCGTCTGTTGTTTCATGTCCAGTTCTAACTGTTGCTTCCTGGCCTGCATACAGATTTCTCAAGAGGCAGGTCAGGTGGTCTGGTATTCCCATCTCTCTCAGAATTTTCCACAGTTGATTTTGATCCACACAGTCAAAGGCTTTGGCATAGTCAATAAAGCAGAAATAGATACTTTTCTGGAACTCTCTTGCTTTTTCCATGATTCAGTGGAGGTTGACAATTTGATCTCTGTTTCCTTTGCCTTTTCTAAAACCAGTTTGAACATCAGGAATTTCACAGTTCACGTATTGCTGAAGCCTGGCTTGGGAAAACAAAAGTTCCAACACAGTATAGAATGCAAATACTGGGTTTTATTTTTCTTGCCAATTAGAATAATGTTGAATGAAAGCTCTGTGGACTTCATAGTATAATGCACAAGTCCATCAAATCTAGAGAAAGGATGGAAATTGAAACAGAAGGGCCAAACTCCATCCCTGAACAAACCTTCTGATTCTGATGATTTTCAGATTAAAGAGGAAAGGAGGCATAGCCCTTGAATTCGTGAGCTGTAGAGCCAGTCTGCCTGAATCTGAAACTTAGCTCTGCCATTAACTAGCTGTGTGACCTTGAGCAGATTTACTTCACCCCTCTGCACCTCAGTTACATCATCCATAAAATGGAAATAATAACAATATCTACATCTTAAATTACATGAGTTCATACATGTAACCATTTAGAACAATGTTTGCTATATAGAGAGTTCTCTTATTACTAAGCATCACTGAGATGGTTGTTTGGTTTTTAGCTAAACTTTAAAAAATGATAATTTTTTCCTACTATGGCTAGTATTGGTAAATGTCCTTCATTTTATGTTTTGCTAGTGGTGGGCTGGATCATATATGTTTTGAATAGGGATTATTTTTTTTTAATTAATGTTTAAGTTTGGTTAGTTGACCTGTAAGATTTCTTCAGACTCTGAGATGCAATACTTTTTTGAAATGTGTGTATATCAAAACATCATGTGTGCCCCAGGACTAATTAACCTGTTATTGAAAATAATAACAATAATCAATAAAAATGCCAACTCTGAAAATAGGTCACATAAACTACCTAGAATTATCAGATAATTTAGCAATTATGTTAAGACAGAGCTTGTTTTATTATAATGCAAATCAACATGAAGTTTAAAAAGGATAGATATATTTCATTATGTACAAAAAGCTAATTGTTGAATTACAACTGTAAACTTGTAAATATTTTGGTCCTTTGAAGAAGGACCATAATTAAAGGAAATAGATAACAATAAAAAAGTTAAATAAAAAATTAAAATGCATTAATTTTGGCATAAAATTATAAAAGTATTTCATTCCATAGAACATTTAATTAAGAAAATATTTATTATAAATATACTGCGTTCAAATTACTCAGAATAAGACACAGTTTCCCCACAGTTAGTCACTCCCATCAGGAGGCTTCCATAAGCCTCTTACCCTTATTCATCAGAGGGCAGACAGAATGAAAACCATAACCAGAAAACTAACCAAACTGATCATATGGACCACAGCCTTGTCTAACTCAATGAAACTATGAACCATACCATGTAGGACCACCCAAGATGGATGGATCATGGTGGAGAGTTTTGACAAAATGTGTTCCATTGGAGAATGGAATGGCCACCACTTCAGTACCCTTGTCTTGAGAACCCATGAACAGTTTGAAAAGGAAAAATTATATGATACTGAAAGACTAACTCCCCAGGTCAGTAGGTGCCCAACATGCTACTGGAGAAGAGTGGAGAAATAAATCCAGAAAGAATGAAGACATGGAGCCAAAGTGAAAACAACACCTAGTTGTGGATGGACTTATGATGTAAGTAAAGTCTGATGCTGTAAATAACAATATCGCATAGGAACCTGGACTGTTAGGTCCATGAATCAAGGCACATTGGAAGGAGTCAAACAGGAGATTGCAAAAGTGAACATCAACATTCTAGGAATCAACTAACTAAAATGGACTGGAATGGGTGAATTTAACTCAGATAACCATTATATCTACTACTGTGGGCAAGAATCCCTTAGAAGAAATGGAGTAACCCTCATAGTCAAGAAAACAGTCTGAAATGCAGTACTTGGGTGCAGTCTCAAAAACGACAGAATGATCTCTGTTTGTTTCCAAGGTGAACCATTCAATATCACAGTAATCCAAGTCTATGCCACACCACTATTGCTGAAGAAGCTGAAGTTGAACCATTCTATGATGACCTATAAGACCTAGAATTAACACCAAAAAAAAAAGATGTATTTTTCATCATAGGGACTGGAATGCAAAAGTAGGAAGTCAAGAGATACCTGGAGTAACAGACAAGTTTGACTTTGCAGCACAAAATGAAGCAGGGCAAAGGCTAACAGAGTATTGCCAAGAGAACGCACTGGTCATAGCAAACACCCTCTTCCAACAACACAAGAGAAGACTCTACACATGCACATCACCAGATGGTCAATAGTAGAATCAGACTGATTATTCTTTGCAACCAAAGATGGAGAAGTTCTATGCAGTCAGCAAAAACAAGACCAGGAGCTGACTGTGGCTCGGATCATGAACTCCTTATTGCAAATTTCAGACCTAAATTGAAGAAAGTAGGAAAACCATTAGACCTTTCAGATATGACCTAAATTTAATCACTTACAATTATACAGTGGAAGTGACAAATATATTCTAGGGATTATATCTTTTAGACAGAGTGCCTGAAGAACTATGGACAGAGGTTCATGACACTGTATAGGAGGCAGTGATCAAGAGCATCCCCAAGAAATAGAAATGTGAAAAGGCAATATAGTTGTCTGAGGAGGCCTCACAATAGTTGAGAAAAGAAGAGAAATAAAAGTTAAAGGAAAAAAAGGAAAGATTTACCCATCTGAATACAGAGTTTGAAAGAATAGCAAGGAGAGATAAGAAAGCCTTCCTCAGTGATCAGTCCAAAGAAATAGAGGAAAACAATAGAATGGGAAAGACTAGAGATCTCTTCAAGAAAATTAGGGATAGAAAGGGAAATTTTCATGCAAAGATGGGCACAATAAAGGACAGAAATTGTATGGGCCTAATGGAAACAGAAGATATTAAGAGTTGGTAAGGAGACACAGAAGGACTATACAAAAAGATCTTCAGAGGCGGTCCTAAGATGGCAGAGGAATAGGAGGGGGAGACCATTTTCTCCCTCACAAACTCATCAAAGGAACATTTGAACACTGAGTAAATGCCACAAAACAACTTCTGAATGCTGGCAGAGGACATCAGGCACCCAGAAAAGCAGCCCATTGTCTTCGAAAGGTGGTAGGAAAAAATATAAAAGAAAAAAAGAGAGAAAGAAAAAAAAAAGAGGTAGGGATGGAGCTCCATTCTGGGAAGGGAATCTTTAAAAAGAGAGAAGTTCCAAGTAGTTAGCCTCCAATTAAACTAAATAAATTTATATTAAAATAATAAAATAAAAGGGAAAAAAAGGAGAGAAGTTTGGAGTCTTTAGGGTTTTCTATGTAGAGGATCATGTCATCTGCAAACACTGAGAGTTTTACTTCTTTTTCCCAGTCTGGATTCCTTTTATTTCTTTTCTGCTCTGATTGCTGTGGTCAAAACTTCCAAAACTATGTTGAATAGTAGTGATGAAAGTAGGCACCGTTGTCTTGTTCCTGACTTTAGGAGAAATGCTTTCCATTTTTCACCACTGAGGATAATGTTTGCTGTGGGTTTGTCATATATAGCTTTTATTATGTTGGGTATGTTCCTTCTATTCCTGCTTTCTGGAGAGTTTTTATCATAAATGGATGCTGAATTTGGTCAGAGGCTTTCTCTGAATCTATTGAGATAATCATATGGCTTTTATTTTTCAATTTGTTAATGTGGTATATTACATTCTTTGATTTACAGATATTGATGAATCCTTGCATCCATGGGATAAATCCCACTTGGTCATGAGGTATGATCTTTTTAATGTGTTGTTGGATTCTGATTGCTAGAATTTTGTTAAAGATTTTTGCATCTATGTTCATCAGTGATATTGGCCTGTCGTTTTCTTTTCTTGTGGCATCTTTGTCAGGTTTTGGTATTAGGGTGATGATGGCCTCATAGAATGAGTTTGGAAGTTTACCTTCCTCTTCAATTTTCTGGAAGAGTTTGAGTAGGATAAGTGTCAGCTCTTCTCGAAATTTTTGGTAGAATTCAGCTGTGAAGCCATCTCATCCTGGGCTTTTGTTTGCTGTAAGATTTCTCTTTTTTGTTTTGTTTTGTTTTTTGTTTTTATTTTATTTTATTTTATTTATTTTTTTTAATTACAATACTGTATTTGTTTTGCCATACATTGACACGAATCAGCCATAGGTGAACACAATCTCCCAATGCCGAAGCCCCCTCCCACCTCTGATTACAGTTTCTATTTCCGTGCTTGTGATGAGTCTGTTAAGATTTTATATTTCTTCCTGGTTCAGTTTTCAGAAGTTGTACTTTTCTAAGAACTTGTCCATTTTTTCCAAGTTGTCCATTTTATTGACATACAATTGCTGTGTTGTCTGTTGTGATATCTCCATTTTCAGTTTTAATTTTATTGATTTGATTCCCCCCTTTGTTTCTTGATGAGTCTGGCTTATTGTTTGTTAATTTTATTTACTCTTTCAAAGAATCATCTTTTGGCTTGTTGATTTTTGCTATGGTCTTTTTTGTTTCTTTTGTATTTATTTCTGCCTTAATTTTTAAGTTTATTTCCTCTACTAACCCTGGGGTTCTTCATTTCTTCCTTTTGTAGTTGTTTTAGGGGTACAGTTAGGTTATTTATTTTATTTTTTCCAGAAAATTATTAGAACTAATCAATGAATATAGTAAAGTTGCAGGATATAAAGTCAACACACAGAAATCCCTTGCATTTGTATACAGTAATAATGAGAAAATAGAAAAATTAAGGAAACAATTCCGTTCACCATTTCAATGAAAATAGTAAAATACTTAGGAATATACCTAACTAAAGAAACTAAAGACCTATATATAGAAAACTATAAAACACTGGTGAAAGAAATCGAAGAGGACACTAATAGATGGAGAAATATACTGTGATCATGGATTAGAAGAATCAATATAGTGAAAATGAGTATACTACTCAAAGCAATCTATAGATTCAATGCAATCCCTAAAAGTTACCAATGGTATTTTTCACAGAGCTAGAAAAACTAATATCACAATTTGTATGAAAATACAAAAAGAAAAAAAAAAAAAAACTCTGACAACCAAAGCAAACTTGAGAAAGAAGAATGGAACTGGAGGAATCAATCTGCCTGACTTCAGGCTCTACTACAAAGCACCAGTCATCAAAATAGTATGGTACTGGCAAAAAGATAGAAATATAGATCAATAGAACAAAATAGAAAGCCCAGAGATAAATCCACACACCTATGGACACCTTATCTTCAACAAAGGAGGCAAGAATATACAATGGATTAAAGACAATCTCTTTAACCAGTGGTGCTGGGAAAACTGGTCAACCACCTGTAAAAGAATGAAACTAGAACACTTTCTAACACCACACACAAAAATAAACTCAAAATGGATTAAGGATCTAAACGTAATACCAGAAACTATAAAAGTTGTAGCAGAGAACGTAGGCAAAAAATTCTCCAACACAAATCACAGAAGGATCCTCTATGACCCACCTCCCAGAATACTGGAAATAAAAGCAAAAATAAACAAATGATATCTAATTAAAACTAAAAGCTTCTGCACAACAAGGGAAAGTACAAGCAAGGTGAAAAGACAGCCTTCAGAATGGGAGAAAATAATAGCAAATGAAGTAACTGACAAAGAATTAATCTCAAAAATATACAAGCAACTTCTGCAGCTCAATTCCAGAAACATAAATGACCCAATCAAAAAATGGGCCAAAGAACTAAACAGACATTTTTCCAAAGACATGCAGATGGCTAAAAAACACATGAAAATATGCTCAACATAACTCAATATCAGAGAAATGCAAATCAAAACTACAATGAGGTATCATTTCACGGCAGTCAGAATGGCTGCGATCCAAAAGTCGACAAGCTATAAATGCTGGAGAGGGTGCAGAGAAAAGGGAACCCTCTTACACTGTTGATGAGAATGCAAACTAGTACAGCCACTATGGAGAATAGTGTGGAGATTCCTTAAAAAACTGGAAATATAACTGTCTTATGACCTAGCAATCCCACTGCTGAGCACACACACTGAGGAAACTAGAATTAAAAGAGAAACGTGTACCCCAGTGTTCATCGCAACACTGTTTATAATTGCCAGGACATGCAAGCAACCTAGATGTCCATCAGCAGATGAATTGGATAAGAAAGCAGTGGTACATATACATAATGGAGTATTAATCAGCCATTAAAAAGAAAACATCAGAATCAATTTTAATGAGGTGGGTGAAACTGGAGCCTATTATACAGAGTGAAGTAAGCCAGAAAGAAAAACACCAACACAGTATACTAATGCATATATATGGAATTTAGAAAGATGGTAACGATAACCCTGTATGCGAGACAGCAAAAGGGGCACAGATATATAGAACAGTTTTTTGGACTCTGTGGGAGAAGGTGAGGGTGGGATGATTTGGGAGAATGGCATTGAAACATATATAATATCATATAAGAAACGAATCGCCAGTCCAGGATCGATGCAGGATACAGGATACTTGGGGCTGGTGCCCTGGGATGACCCAGAGGGATGGTACAGGGAGGAAGGTGGGAGGGGCTTAAGGATGGGGAACACATGTACACCCGTGGTGGATTCATGTTGGTGTATGGCAAAACCAATACAATATTTTAAAATAATTAGCCTCCAATTAAAAAGTAAATTTAATTTAAAAAAGTTTCCAAACACCATGAAACACTCTTACTGCTGAATCTGTGGCAAGTGTTGGAACCACAAAAGGCAACATAACTTGGAGGAAATATAAATAAATAATTAAAACCCACAGATTACGTGTCCAACGGTAACTCTCCCAGTGGAGAAGCAGCACAGGTGTGTGCATCCACCAATAGCAAGCTGGGGCTGGGCATGGAGGTGCAGGTTGAATTGCTTAGACTAAGGACCGGGCCTGAATGCCCCAAGGACAATCTGAGGGAACAAACTTGGGCTAGCAAACTAGACTGTGAGATAGCTACCATACAAAAAGCTGTAACCAAAGACACCACCAGGCCCACTCACAGAACAAAGGACTGAGCAGAGCCAGACAGCTGCAGACCATCCCCCTCTGGTGACAGACAGTCAAAGCTGGAAGGGGGCAACTGAGACCCTAGAGATGCATTATCTGCCAAACTGCAAGCAGGCTTCATTTCTAACTAAGATTTCTTGGGATTCTGGACAGTGAACATCTGCCTGAGAAGGTGTGCTGGTTGTACACCCAGAAAACCGAGCAGCAGGGACAGGGGAGGTAATAAGTCACAGCAACCATGCTCGCCAAACACCTGATCACCTGAGCTGCTCAGACCTGGGAAGGGCACAAATCACAGGCCCCATCAAGTCTGTGCCTCTGAGGACTACCTGAGTACCTGAACCTGAGTGGCTTAGACCTGGGAAGTGCATGCAACCCAGGGCCAGCCTCAGACAGTTCCCAGCAGAGCAACCTAGAGCCTAAGCAGTATAGACAGGGAAAGCACACACGCCATGAATGAGGGCAAATCCAGTGTTGCCGAGACACTGTGAGTACACGCCAGTGCTATTTGTTTGCAGCATCCCTCTCTCCCCACAGCACGTCTGAACAAGTGAGCCTAAAAGTGTCCACCACTGCCCCCTTGTGTCAGGGCGGAAATTAGAAACTGAAAAGACCAGCAAACAGAAGAAGCTAAAACAGAGGAAAACTCCTTGGAAGTGACTGGTGCAATAGATTAAAATCCTGTAGTTAGTACTGACTGCATAGGAAGGGGCCTATAGATCATGAGAAATATAAGCAGGACCAAGGAACTATCCGAAAATGAACCAATCCCACACTGCCCACAACAATGCCAGAGAAAGTCCTAGATATATTTTTGCTATTTATACTATCATTCTTTAAAAAACAATTTTTTTTAATTTTAAGTCCTCTATTATTCTTTTAATTTTCATTTTAATAACCTACTATTACTTCGCCAAAAAGAAAAAAAGAGAGACCCTATTTTTAAAGCAACTTCATATATATATATATATATATATATATATATATAATAATTTTGTGACCTTTTTTCTTCTTTTCTTTAATATTGTATTTTTGAAAATCCAACCTCTACTCTAGATTTTTAATCTTTGCTTTTTGTTATTTGTTATCAATTTTGTACCTTTAAGAACCCAATCTTCAGTACCCATTTTTACTTGGGAGCAAAATTACTGGCTTGACTGCTTGCTCTCTCTTTGGACTCTCCTTTTTCTCCACCAGATCGCCTCTATCTCTTCCCTCCCCCTTCTCTTCTCTACCCAAATCTGTGAATCTCTTTGTGTGTTCTGGACGGTGGAGAACACTTGAGTGAAGTCGCTCAGTCGTGTCCAACTCTTTGCAACCCCATGGACTGTAACTTATCAGGCTCATCCATCCATGGGATTTTCTAGGCAATAGAACTGGAGTGGATTGCCATTTCCTTCTCCAGCGGATCTTCCCAACCCAGGGATGAAACCCAGGTCTCCCACATTGCAGACAGACGCTTTATTGATTACTGGCTGGATCTGTCTCTCTCCTTTTGATTCCACCCTTTATCCTCCTGGCCACCTCTGTGTCCTTCCTCCCTCTTCTCTTCTCTGTATAACTCTGTGAACATTTCTGAGTGGCCCAGACTGTGGAGCACACATAAGGAAATGATTACTGGGTAGCTTGCACTCTCTTCTTTTGATTCCACCTCATTTGAGTCACCTCTATCTCCTTCAACCCTCTTCTCTTCTCCATGTAACTCTGTGAACCTCTCTGGGTACCCCTTACTGTGGAGAATCTTTTCATCTTTAACCTAGATGTTTTATCAGCGGTGCTGTATAAATGGAGAATTCTTGAGGCTACTGTAAAAATAAGACTGAAAACCAGAAGCAGGAGGCTTGAGTCCAAATCCTGAGAACACCAGAGAACTCCTGACTCCAGGGAACATTAATTGACAGGAGCTCATCAAATGCCTCCATACCTGCACTGAAACCAAGTACCACCCAAGGGCCAACAAGTTCCAGAACAAGACACACAATGAAAATTCTTCAGCAACATAGGAACACAGCCCTGAGATTCCCTATACAGGCTGCCCAAAGTCACTCCAAACCCACTGACATCTCATAACTCAATACTGGACACCTCATTGCACACCAGAGAGAAGAAATCCAGCTCCCCCACCAGAACACTGACATAAGCTTCCCTAACCAGGAAACCTCGACAAGCCACCCATACAAACTGACCTACAGAGAGGAAACTCCACAATAAAGAGAATCCTAGAATCTGCTAAAATAAAGAAAGGCCACCCCAAACACAGCAATATAAACAAGATGAAGTGACAGAGGAATACCCAGCAGGTAAAGGAACAGGAGAAATGCCCATCAAACTGAACAAAAGAGGAAGAGATAGGGAATCTACCTGATAAAGAATTCCAAATAAGGATAGTAAAAAGGATCAAAAATCTTGAAAACAAAATGGAATCACAGATAAATAGCCTAGAGACAAGGATTGAAAAGATGCAAGAAAGGTTTAACAAGGACCTAGGAGAATTAAAAATGAGTCAATATATAATGAATAATGCAATAAATGAGATCCAAAACACTCTGGAGGGAACAAATAGTAGAATAACGGAGGCAGAAGATAGGATTAGTGAGGTAGAAATAAATAAATCAGAGAGGAAAAAGAAAAATGAATTAAAAGAAATGAGGACAATCTCAGAGACCTCTGGGGCAATGTGAAATGCCCAAACATTCGAATCATAAGAGTTCCAGAAGAAGAAGACAAAAAGAAAGACCATGAGAAAATACTTGAGGAGACAATAATTGAAAACTTATCTAAAATGGGGAAGGAAATAATCACCCAAGTCAAAGAAACCCAGAGAGTCCTAAACAGGAAAAACCAAGGTGAAACACCCCAAGACACATATTAATCAAATTAACAAAGATCAAACACAAAGAAAAAATATTAAAAGCAGCAAGGGAAAAACAACAAATAGCACAAAGGGGATTCCCAAAAGGATAGCAGCTGATCTTTCAATAGAAACTTTCAGGCCAGGAAGGAATGCCAGAACATACTTAAAGTGATGAGAGAAAATAACCTACTGCCCAGATTACTGTATCCAGCAAAGATCTCATTCAAATATGAAGGAGAAATCAAAAGCTTTACAGACAAGCAAAAGCTGAGAGAATTCAGCACCACCAAACCAGCTCTCCAACAAATGCTAGAAGATATTCTCTAGACAAGAAACACGAAAAGGGTGTATAAACTCAAATCCAAAACAATGAAGTAAATGGCAATGGGATCATACATATCAATAATTACCTTAAACGTAAATGGGTTGAATGCCCCAACCAAAAGACAAAGACTGGATGAATGGATACAAAAAAAAAAAAAAAAAGACCCCTATATATCCTGTATACAAGAGAGCCACCTCAAAACAAGGAACATATACAGACTGAAAGTGAAGGGCTGGAAAAAGATATTCATTCAAATAGAGACAAAAAGAAACAGGAGTAGCAATAGTCATATCAGATAAAATAGACTTTAAAACAAAGGCTGTGAAAAGAGACAAAGAAGGCAACTACATAATGATCAAAGGACCAATCCAGGAAGATATAACAATTATAAATATATATGCACCCAATATAAGAGCACTGCAATATGTAAGACAAATGCTAAAAAGTGTGAAAGGGGAAATTAACAATAACACAATAATAGTGGGAGACTTTAATACCCCACTCACACCTATGGATAGATCAACTAAACAGAAAATTAACAAGGAAACACAAACTTTAAATGATACAATAGACCAGTTAGACCTAATTGATATCTATAGAACATTTCACCCCAAAACAATGAATTTCACCTTTTTTTCAAGTGCACACAGAACCTTCTCCAGGATAGATCACATCTATAAATCTAGCCTTGGTAAATTCAAAAAATTGAAATCATTCCAAGCATCTTTTCTGACCACAATGCAGTAAGATTAGATCTCAATTACAGGAGGAAATCTATTAAAAATTCCAACATATGGAGGCTGAACAACATGCTGCTGAATAACCAACAAATCACAGAAGAAATTTAAAAAAAAAGAAATAAAAATATGCATAGAAATGAATGAAAAGGAAAACACAACAACCCAAAACCTGTGGGCCACTGTAAAAGCAGTGCTAAGGGGAAGGTTCATAGCAATATGGGCATACTCAAGAAATAAGGAAAAAAAAAAAAAAACAAAAAAACCAAAAACTAACTCTACACTTAAAGCAACTAGAAAAGGAAGAAATGGAGAACCCCAGGATTAGTAGAAGGAAAAGAATCTTAAAAATTAGAGCAGAAATAAATGCAAAAGAAACAAAAAGAGACCATAGCAAAAAATCAACAAAGCCAAAAGCTGGATCTTTGAGAGGAGAAATATAATTGACAAACTATTCAGCACCGCTGAACAAATAGTTCAGTTCAGTCACTCAGTCATGTCTGATTCTTTGTGATCCCATGAACCACAGCATGCCAGACCTCCCTGTCCATCAACAACTACCAGAGTTCACTCAAACTCACGTCCATCAAGTCAGTGATGCCATCCAGCCATTTTATCCTCTGTCATCCCTTTTTCCTCCTGCCCCCAATCCCTCCCAGCATCAGAGTCTTTTTCAGTGAGTCACCTCTTTGCATGAGGTGGCCAAAGTACTGGAGTTTCAGCCTCAGCATCAATCCTTCCAAAGAACACCCAGGACTGATCTCCTTTAGAATGGACTGGTTGGATCTCCTTGCAGTCCAAGGAACTCTCAAGAGTCTTCTCCAACACCACAGTTCAAAAGCACGAATTCTTCAGCGCTCAGCTGTCTTCACAGTCCAGCTCTCACATCCATACATGACTATTGGAACAACCATAGTCTTGACTAGACGGAGCTTTGTTGTCAAAGTAATGTCTCTGATTTTGAATATGCTGTCTAGGTTGGTCATAACTTTCCTTCCAAGGAATGTCTTTTAATTTCATGACTGCAGTCACCATCTGTAGTGATTTTGGAACCCATAAAAATAAAGTCTGACACTGTTTCAACTGTTTGCCCATCTGATTCCCATGAAGTGATGGGACCAAATGCCATGATCTTCATTTTCTGAATATTGAGCTTTAAGCCAACTTTTTCACTCTCCTCTTTCACTTTCATCAAGAGGCTTTTTAGATCCTCTTCACTTTCTGCCATAAGGGTGGAGTCATCTGCAAATCTGAGGTTATAGATATTTATCCCAGCAATCTTGATTCCAGCTTGTGCTTTTTCCAGCCCAGCATTTCTCCTGAAGTACTCTGGATAGAAATTAAATAAGAAGGGTGACAATATACAGCCTTGACATACTCCTTTTCCTATTTGGAACCAGTCTGTTGTTCCATGTCCAGTTCTAACTGTTGCTTCCTGACCTGCATATAGGTTTTTCAAGAGGCAGGTCGGGTGGTCTGATATCCCCATCTCTTTCAGAATTTTCCGCAGTTTATTGTGCTCCACACAATTAAAGTCTTTGGCATAGTCAATAAGGCAGAAATATATGTTTTTCTGCACCTCTCTTGCTTTTTTGATGATCCAGCAGATGCTGGCAGTTAGATCTCTGGTTCCTCTGCCTTTTCTAAAACCAGCTTGAACATCTTGGATTTCATGGATCACATATTGCTGAAGCCTGGCTTGGAGAATTTTGAGCATTACCTAACTAGCCAAACTCATTAAGAAACAAAGGGAGAAATATCAAATCAATAAAATCAGAAATGAAAATGGAGAGATCACAACAGACAACACAGAAATACAAAGGATCATAAGAGGCTACTATCAGCAATTGCATGCCAATAAAATGGACAACTTGGAAGAAATGGACAAATTCTTAGTAAAGTACAACTTTATAAAAATGAACTAGGAAGAGATAGAAAATCTTAACAGACCCATTATAAGCATGGAAATTGACACTGTAATCAGAAATCTTTCAGCAAACAAAAGCCCAAGTATAGATGGCTTTACAGTTGAATTCTACCAAAAATTTAGAGAAGAGCTAACACCTATCCTACTCAAACTCTTCCAGAAAATTGCAGAAGAATGTTAACTTCGAAACTCATTCTATGAGGACAGCATCGCCCTAATACCAAAACCGGAAAATGTTGCCACAAAAAGAGAAAACTACAGGCCAATATCACTGATGAACATAGATGCAAAAATCCTTTACAAAAGTCTAGCAAACAGAATCCAGCAACACATTAAAAAGATCATACAACATGACCCATTGGGTTTTATGCCAGGAATGGAAGGATTCTTCAATATCCACAAATCAATCAATGTAATACACCACATTAACAAACTGAAAAATAAGAGCCATATGATTATCTCAATAGATGCAGAGGAAGCCTTTGACCAAACTCAACATCCATTTATGATAAAAACTCTCCAAAAAGCAGGAATAGAAGGAACATACCTCAACATGCTGTGCTGCTGCTAAGTCGCTCCAGTTGTGTCTGACTCTATGTGACCCCATAGATGGCAGCCCACCAGGCTCCGCTGTCCCTGAGATTCTCCAGGCAAAAATACCGGAGTGGTTGCCATTTCCTTCTCCAATGCACGAAGGAGAAAAGTGAAAGGAAAATCGCTCAGTCGTGTCCGACTCTTAGTGACCCCATGGACTACAGCCTACCAGGCTCCTCCGTCCATGGGCTTTCCAGACAAGAGTACTGGAGTGGGGTGCCATTGTCTTCTCTGATACCTCAACATAAGAAAAGCTATATATGAAAAACCAACAGCAAACATTATCCTTAATGATGAAAAATTGAAAGCATTTCCCCTAAAGTCATAAACAGGACAAGGGTGCCCACTTTCACCACTATTATTCAACATAGTTTTGGAAGTTTTAGCCACAGCAATCAGAGCAGAAAATAAATAAATAAATAAATGAATGAATGAAATCCAGATTGGAAAAAAAAAAAAGTAAAACTCTCAGTGTTTGCAGATGACATGATCCTCTACATAGAACACACTAAAGACTCCACCAGAAAAATACTAGAGTTAATCAATGAATATAGTGAAATGGTAGGATATAAAATAAACACACAGAAATCCTTTGCATTCCTATACACTAATAATGAGAAAATAGAGAAATTAAAACAAAAAATTACATTCAGCATTGCAACAAAAAGAACAAAATACTTAGAAATATACCTACTGAAAGAAACTAAAGACCTATATATATGTAAAACTATAAACAGTCAGAGAACACTAACAGATGCAAAAATATACTGTGTCCATGGATCAGAAGAATCAATATAGTGAAAATGAGTATACAACCCAAAGCAATATATAGATTCAATACAATCCCTATCAAGCTACCAGTGGTGTTTTTCACAGAGCTAGAACAAATAATTTCACAATTTGTATGGAAACTCAAAAAAACTTGAATAGCCAAAGCAATCTTGAGAAAGAAGAATGGAACTGGAGGAATCAACCTGCCTGACTTTAGGCTCTACTACAAAGCCACAGTCATCAAGACAGTATGGTACAGGCTCAAAGACAGAAATATAGATCAATGGAACAAAATGGGAAGCTCAGAGATAAACCACACACCTATGGACACCTTATCTTCGACAAAGGGAAGCACGAATATACAATGAGAGAAGACAATCTCTTTAACAAGTGGTGCTGGAAAACTGGTCAACCACTTGTAAAGGAATGAAACTAGAACACTTTCTAACATCATACACAAAAATAAACTCAAAATGGATTAAAGATCTAAACGTAAGACCAAAAGCTATAAAAATCCTAGAGGAGAATATAGGCAAAACAGTCTCTGACATATATCACAGCAGGATTCTCTATGACTCACCTCCCAGAATACTGGAAATAAAAGCAAAGTAAACAAATGGGACCTAATTAAAATTAAAAGCTTCTGGACAACAAAGGAAAGTGTAAGCAAGGTGAAAAGACAGCCTTCAGAGGAAGAAAATACTAGCAAATGAAATAACTGACAAATAATTAATCTAAAAATATACAAGCAACTCCTGAAGCTCAATTCCAGAAAAATAAATGACCCAATCAAAAAACGGGCCAAGGAACTAAACAGACATTTCTCCAAAGATGATATATAGATGGCTACAAACACATGAAAAGATGCTCAACATCACGCATTATCAGAGAAATGCAAATCAAAACCACCATGAGGTACCATTTAATGCCAGTCAGAATGGCTGTGATACAAAAATATACAAACAATAAATTCTGGAGAGGGTGTGGAGAAAAGGGAATCCTCTTACACTGTTGGCGAGAATGCAAACTAGTAGAGTCACTGTGGAGAACAGTGTGGAGATTCCTTAAATAACTGGAAATAGAACTGCATATGACCCAGCAATCCCACTGCTGGGCATACATACCAAGAAAACCAGAATTGAAAGAGACACGTGTACCCCAATATTCATCGCAGGACTCTTGATAATAACCAGGACATAGAATCAATCTAGATGTCCATCAGCAGACAAATGGATAAGAATATTGTAGTACATATACGCAATGGAGTATTACTCTGCCATTAAAAAGAATACATTTGAATCAGTTCTAATGAGGTGGATGAAACTGGGGCCTATTGTATAGAGTGAAGTAAGCCAGAAAGAAAACACACACACACACACACACACCAATATAGTATACTAATGCATATGTATGGAATTTAGAAAGATAGTAATGATGACTCTGTATGTGAGACAGCAAAAGAGACACAGATGTATAGAACAGTCTTTTGGACTCTGTGAGAGAGGGCGAGGGTGGGATGATTTGGGAGAATGGCATTGAAACATGTGTAATATCATATGTGAAACGAATCACCAGTCCAGGTTTGATGCATGATACAGGATGCTTGGGGCTGGTGCATTCAGATGACCCAGATAGATGGTATCGAGAAGGAGGTGGGAGGGGTGTTCAGGATGGGGAACATGTGTACACCAGTGGTGGATTCATGTTGATGTATGGCAAAGCCAATACAGTATTGTAATTAGCCTCCAATTAAAATAAATACATTTATTAAAATATATATATATAAGCTGTCTAGACACACTCTTAGCAAAATTATGCAATTTTTTAAAATTAAAACACTGTTGAAAGATATAACTGTCTACCTAATATATATATATATATATATATATATATATATATATATATTCCTTGCTCTTGTAAAGAAAAAAAAGTTCTTCATGACCCAGATAACCACCACGGGTATGATCACCTACCTAGAGCCAAACATGCTGGAATGCTAAGTCAAGTGGGCCTTAGGAAGCATAACTACGAACAAAGCTAGTGGAGGTGATGGAATTCCAGTTGAGCTATTTAAAATCCTAAAAGTTGATGCTGTGAAAGTGCTGCACTCTATATGTCGGCATATTTGAAAATTCAGCAGTGGCAATTAGTATTTATAATAGCAATTTTGAATAAAAAAGAAAAATAACAAATATTTTATAAATTCATGATATTAAATTTTTATCTCAAATAAATTACTGTACCCATTAATTAAAGTATTGGCAAAAGAAATGTTGTGTTTGAACCTTGAGTACTGAAAATATTCTATGCTTCTGAACAAATTATGCCAAAGTGGACAAGATAAATATATTTCAAATTATTGTGCATATTTCAGAAACAAGCCATTTTTTCTCTTATTCATACACTTGTAATTTCTCTAATCATGTTGTTTATGTTTAGAAATATAAGTGAATAGTATGAACAGTGATAAATGAGAAATTCCTTCTTTGCAAACCATGAAATAACAATAGATAATTTTATTAAAAGTGAATCTTACATACTTGAATTTTTCTTTTTCTCCAGATAAAGAGTTAGAGAGAAGCCAGGAATGCCTGTTTTGTACATGCTTTCTGTCAAATTATTTGGGTAGAAACATTTTGCCTACTTAAAAATTTATCTGTAAGAAGGTATCTGTTTCAAAGTCTTTTGTACTTCAGTGCTAAGAATGATGACAGGCAAAACATACATAACTTATATACTATTCAGAAAGAATTATTTGGGGAAAATATTTTAGGTTTAATTAACTAAAACACAAATCTCTAAGAGATTATATTCATAGCATATAAATTAGACAATCAAAGCATTATGCAGTTTCAGCTAGATTATAGAGCTAAACTGTAACCTACATTTAGCAACTATATAGCTATAAGAATAATATTTTAGATGAACATCTAATATCATGGGTAAAGAGTAGTGGTATACTGTTACTTGAAAAAGTCCTCTGAAGGAGAGGCCAATAAAGTAGGGTACCAATTTATGACTAAAATGTACATATGTAATACATTGAAATAGAGTAAACTGTGCAGAATCTTGCAGTCATGTCAGTTTTCATCTTTGCGTCATTACACTACAGATATTTTCTTATTACTTTTTTTCAGTATTGCTTTTTGTAGCCAGAGGTAAAAGTTGTATTTTTAAAGTATCTTAAAAATAGAAATTATATCCAGAAAAAAACTAATATCTGTTATAAGGGTATGCTGATCCTGTCCATCAGCCTTCAATGCTAGCTTTGTAATGGGCTTCATGTGAGTAGAACTACTTTAATGCTACAGTAATAGAAGTTGCTTTCCTCAGGATTTTTAGTAATTCAATAATGTCTTGGAGGAAACTTGGCAAGGTCTTAAGATATAGTTACAGATTTAGAATTATTTTTTTCATTTTCATTCTCTACAGTATGAAAATAATGAGTTGCTTACAGGCCTTAAAGGCATTCATGAATGTTTCAAGTCATTTCTCAAGTAGAATTGTAACACAGACTACAATAGAAACAATTTGGATATACAGACGATAATGATATCCTTCCCTTTTCCACATTTTAATTCAACTAGGGCTTGACTGAGAGATGCTATGCCAGTTTGACAACCAATTATGGATTACTTGTGTGCAGAGTTTTCTTGATAAAACCTATCGGAGTTTCATGAGTCAATAAGTCCC
This sequence comes from Nanger dama, assembly GCA_917880005.1. Lineage (NCBI taxonomy): Eukaryota > Metazoa > Chordata > Mammalia > Artiodactyla > Bovidae > Nanger > Nanger dama. The sequence goes on from CAKJTW010000060.1 coordinate 9,357,599, forward strand.
TAATTGATCTTGAATTTTTAATGTAACTTGTTAAGTTCATGCTGATCAGTATTATGCTATCCAGAGAAAAGGAACAGTAAAAAGTTTGTTATAGCTAACAAATCCCTTCAACCTTGCTGTTGACAGTTCTCATTTGTGGTATAATTTTAATACTGTGAGTTTCCCTGCTTTGTTATTAATATTGAAATCATGCAAATTCTTATCATTAAAAACTGGAAATTTGATTTGGCCTCAATCTTTGGAATGGATAAACACATTATTATGGAAAGGCACTGTTGATCAATATTGACAGCCACCTTCTGGTCCATCAGTGAACAAAGGAGATGAGTTTTTCTGCCACTTTTCTTTTTTACACATTAGTGTTCACTAGTGCTCCTACAACTACTTCCAAATGTCCTCAAGACATCTCTTTAACATTCAAATAAAATGTGTCCAGGGTTATTGTCAACTATTGATACATTGGAATATATTCTGAGTGATATGCTTTCATCTAAACTTTTTGAAATGACTTGATTTGCCTATTATCATTTTCCCATCATTTCCTCATTCCTTATGATTCTTTAATAATTATTGAGAGTGGCTTGGAATCGTCATCTCCAAGTTCTTTCAACAACCTCACTTCAGTCACTCAGTAATGTTCGACTCTATGACACCATGTATTGCAGCACACCAAGCCTCCTTGTCCATCACCAACTCCAGGAGTTCACTCAGACTCGTGTTCATCGAGTCAGTGATGCCATCCAGCCATCTCATCCTCAGTCGTCCCCTTCTTCTCCAGCCCTCAATCCCTCCCAGCATCAAAGTCTTTTCCCATGAGTCAACTCGTCACATGAGGTGGCCAAAGTACTGGAGTTTCAGCTTTAGCATCATATCTTCCAAAAAAATCCCAGGGCTGATCTCCTTCAGAATGGACTGGTTGGATCTCCTTGCAGTCCAAGGGACTCTCAAGAGTCTTCTCCAACACCACAGTTGAAAACTATCAATTCTTTGGCACTCAGCCTTCTTCACAGTCCAACTCTCACATCCATACATGACTACTGGAAAAACCATAGCCTTGACTAAACGGACCTTAGTGGGCAAAGTAATGTCTCTACTTTTGAATATGCTATCTAGGTTGATCATAACTTTTCTTCCAAGGAGTAAGTGTCTTTTAATTTCATGGCTGCAATCGCCATCTGCAGTGATTTTGGAGCCCCAAAAAATAAAGTCTGACACTGTTTCCACTGTTTCTCCATCTATTTCCCATGGAGTGATGGGACCAGATGCCATGATCTTCGGTTTTTGAATGTTGAGCTTTAGGCCAACTTTTTCACCCTCCACTTTTACTTTCATCAAGAGCCTTTTTTCAACACCCTAGGATACAATTTATTATTTCAGGAACTTAAAGGAAAATGACTTCTCATATGTAGGGATGAAGAAGAAGTTAGAATATATTTATTGAGTAAATAAAGTAGCAGAATTACAGGACAAATTAATGTAGAAGAAAATAAATAGGCCCTCTCTATTCTATTTTATAGTAAAAATTGCTCAAGAAAAGTAAAATAAATCTCTTCTACTAAGAAACCTGAAAGGAACACTCATTCCATTATCTAAAGTGTTATTTTCATAAGAGTAAAAGGGTATATCTACCTGCATATAAATTATATATACTATGGGTTGTTGGGAAATTCTTTATCTGTGTTGTACATCAGTTTTTATCTGATGAAAATAATACATCTTCACAAAATTGCTTTGATCTATATATAGATGAGGTAATTTTTTATTGGATTATAGTTGATTTGTGATGTTTCAAGTATACAGCAAAGTGATTCAGTTATCAGTTCAGTTCAGTTCAGTCGCTCAGTTGTGTCTAATTTTTGTGACCTCATGGACTGCAGCACATCAGGCTTCCCTGTCCATCACCAACTCCTGGATCTTGCTCAAACTCATGTCTATTGAGTTGGTGATGCCATCCACCCATCTCATCCTCTGTTGTCCCCTTCTCCTGCATTCAGTCTTTCCCAGATTCCATTGTATATATATTCTTTTTCAGATTATATTACATTATAAGTTATTAAATATATTGAATATAATTCCTTATGGTATACCATAAATTCTTGTTGTTAAATTTATATATAGTAATATATATCCATTAATTCCAAATTAATAATTCATCACTCCCCACTTCCACTTTGGTAACAATAAGTTGTTTTTTTCCTATGTCTGTGGGTATATTGCTGTTTTGTAAATAAGTTCATTTGTATCATTTTTAAAGACTGCACATATAACTGATAATATAGATGAGATAATAAAAGTCTCTGTCAAAGTTATTTAGACAGGTTAAAGCTAAGTAAAAAAAGGAATCAGTTATATCTTGATATGCAATTTTTGATTTTTTTTTTAAGTAATCAAATATTTTAGCACCCCAATTTATTATGTTTTTACTTATAATTTGGGAGAAGTATTGGTTTCTGAAATATTTGCTTTGACCCTTTGCTGACATTTCTAGCACAGACTTAGAAACAACATAAATTATTTACTTTTTCTATCATTTTTTCTATTCACTTTAAAATATATATTTTTTAAATTTTTTATTTTTATTTTTACTTTATTTTGCTTTATAATACTGTGTTGGTTTCACCATACATTGACTTGAATCAGCCACGGGTGTACATGAGTTCCCAATTCTGAATCCCCTCCCACCTCCCACCCAATATCATCTCTCTGGATCATCCCCGTGCATCAGCCCCCAAGCATCCTGTATCCTGTATTGAACATAGACTGGTGATTCGTTTCTTACCTGATAGTATACATGTTTCAACGTCATTCTCACAAATTATCCCACCTTTGCCCTCTCCCACAGAGTCCAAAAGTCCATTCTAAACATCTGTGTCTCTTTTGCTGTCTCGCATACAGGGTTATCGTTACCATATTTCTAAATTCCATATATATGTGTCAGTATACTGTATTGGTGCTTTTCTTTCTGAATTACTTCACTCTGTATAATAAGCTCCAGTTTCATCCACCTCATTAGAACTGATTCAAATGTATTCTTTTTAATGGCTGAGTAATACTCCATTGTGTATATGTACCACTGCTTTCATATTCATTCATCTGCTGATGGACATCTAGGTTGTTTCCATGTCCTGGCTATTATAAACAGTGCTGTGATGAACATTGGGGTACACGTGTCTATTTCAATTCTGGTTTTCTCGGTGTGCATGCCCAGCAGTGGGATTGCTGGTTCATAAGGCAGTTCTATTTGCAATTTTTTTTAAGGAATCTCCACACTGTTCTCCATAGTGGCTGTACTAGTTTGCATCCCCACCAACAGCGTAAGAGGGTTCCCTTTCCTCGACACCCTCTCCAGCATTTATTGCGTGTAAACTTTTGGATTGCAGCCATTCTGACTGGTGTGAAATGGTACCTCATTGTGGTCCTGATTTGCATTTCTCTGATAATGAGTGATGTTGAGCATCTTTTCATGAGTTTGTTAGCCATCCATATGTCCTCTTTGGAGAAATTTCTATTTAGTTCTTTGGCCCATTTTTTTGATTGGGTCGTTTATTTTTCTGGAATTGAGCTGCATAAGTTGCTTGTATATTGTTGAGATTAGTTGCTTGTCAGTTGCTTCATTTGCTATTATTTTCTACCATTCTGAAGGCTGTCTTTTCTCCTTGCTTATAGTTTCCTTTGTTGTGCAGAAGCTTTTAATCTTAAGTAGATCCCATTTGTTTATTTTTGCTTTTATTTCCAGTATTCTGGGAGGTGGATCATAGAGGATCCTGCTGTGATTTATGTCGGAGTGTGTTTTGCCTATGTTCTACTATAGGATTTTTATAGTTTCTGGTCTTATATTTAGATCTTTAATCCATTTTGAGTTTATTTTTGTGTATGGTGTTAAAAAGTGATCTAGTTTTATTATTTTACAAGTGGTTGACCAGTTTTCCCAGCACCACTGGTTAAAGAGATTGTCTTTAATCCATTGTATATTCTTGCCTCCTTTATTGAAGATAAGGTGTCCATAGGTGTGTAGATTTATCTCTGGGCTTTCTATTTTGTTCCATTGATCTATATTTCTGTCTTTGTGCTAGTACCATACTGTCTTGATGACTGTGGCTTTGTAGTAGAGCCTGAAGTCAGGCAGATTGATTCCTCCAGTTCCATTCTTCTTTCTCAAGATTGCTTTGGTTGTCCGAGGTGTTTTGTTTTTGTTTTTGTTTTTGTTTTTTGTATTTCCATACAAATTGTGAAATTATTTGTTCTAGCTCTGTGAAAAATACCACTGGTAGCTTGATAGGGATTGCACTGAATCTATAGATTGCTTTGGGTAGTATACTCATTTTCACTATATCGATTCTTCCAGTCCATGAACATGGTATATTTCTCCATCTATTAGTGTCCCCTTTGATTTCTTTCATCAGTGTTTTATAATTTTCTATATGTAGGACTTTAGTTTCTTTAGGTAGATATATTCCTAAGTATTTTATTCTTTTCTTTGCAATTAGTTCAGTTCAGTTAAGTCGTTCAGTTGAGTCCGATTCTTTGTGACCTCATGAAACGCAGCATGCCAGGCCTCCCTGTTCATCACCATCTCCTGGAGTTTACTCAGACACACATCCATCGAGTCCATGATGCATTCCAGCAGTCTCATCCTCAGTTGTCCCCTTCTCCTCCTGCCCCCAATCCCTCCCAGCATCAGAGTCTTTTCCAATGAGTCAGGTCTTCATATGAGGTGGCCAAAGTACTGGAGTTTCAGCTTTAGCACCATTCCTTCCAAATAATTTCCAGTGTTGATCTCCTTCAGAATGGACTGGTTGGATCTCCTTGCAGTCCAAGGGACTCTCAAGAGTCTTCTCCAACACCACAGTTCAAAAGCATCAATTCTTTGACTCTCAGCCTTCTTCACAGTCCAACTCTCACGTCCATACATGACCACAGGAAAAACCATAGCCTTGACTAGACAGACCTTAGTCAGGAAAGTAATGTTTCTACTTTTGAATATACTATCTAGGTTGGTCATAACTTTTCTTCCAAGGAGTAAGCATCTTCTAATTTCATGGCTGCAGTCACCATCTGCAGTGATTTTAGAGCCCAGAAAAGTAAAGTCTGACACTGTTTCCACTGTTTCCCCATCTATTTCCCATGAAGTGATGGGACCAGATGCCATGATCCTCATTTTCTGGATGTTGAGCTTTAAGCCAACTTTTTCACTCTCCTCTTTCACTTTCATCAAGAGGCTTTTAGTTCCTCTTCACTTTCTGCCATAAGGGTGGAGTCATCTGCATATCTGAGGTTATTGCTATTTCTCCTGGCAATCTTGATTCCAGCTTGTGTTTTTTCCAGTCCGGCATTTCTCATGATGTACTCTGCATATAAGTTAAATAAACAGGGTGACAGTATACAGCCTTGACGTACTCCTTTTCCTATTTGGAACCAGTCTGTTGTTCCATGTCCAGTTCTAACTGTTGCTTCCTGACCTGCATACAGATTTCTCAGGAGGCAGGTTAGGTGGTCTGGTATTCCCATCTCTTTCAGAATGTTCCACAGTTTATTGCAATCCACACACTCAAAGGCTTTGGCATAGTCAATAAAGCAGAAATAGATGTTTATCTGGAAATCCCTTGCTTTTTCCATGATCCAGTGGATGTTGGCAATTTGACCTCTGGCTCCTCTTCCTTTTCTAAAACCAGCTTGAACATCAGGGAGTTCATGGTTCACGTATTGCTGAAGCTTGCCTTGGATAATGTTGAGCATTACTTTACTAGCATGTGTGATGAGTGCAATTGTGCAGTAGTTTGAGCATTCTTTGGCATTGCCTTTCTTTGGAATTGGAATGAGCACTGAGCTTATCCAGTCCTGTGGCTACTGCTGGGTTTTACAAATTTGCTGGCATATTGAGTGTAGCACTTTCACAGAATCATCTTTCAGGATTTGAAACAGCTCAATTGGAATTCCATTACCTCCACTAGCTTTTTTTGTAGTGATGCTTTCTAAAGCCCACTTGACTTCACATTCCAAGGTGTCTGGCTCTCAATTAGTGATCACATCATCATGATCATTTGGGTAGTGAAGATCTTTTTTGTACAGTTCTTCAGTTTACTCTTGCCACCTCTTCTTAATATCTTCTGCTTCTGTTAGGTCCATAACATTTCTGTCCTTTATCGAGCCCATCTTTTAATGGCATGTTCCCTTGGTATCTCTAATTTTCTTGAAGAGATCTGTAGTCCTTCCCATTCTGTTCTTTTCCTCTATTTCTTTGCATTGATTGCTGAAGAAGGCTTTCTTATCTCTTTGTGCTATCCTTTGGAACTCTGCGTTCAGATGCTTATATCTTTCCTTTTCTCCTTTGCTTTTCGCCTCTCTTCCTTTCATTGCAATTGTGAATGGAATTGTTTCCTTAATTTCTTTTTCTACTTTCTCATTATTAGTGTATAGGAATGCAAGGGATTTCTTTGTGTTGACTTTATATCCTGTAACTTTACTATATTCATTGATTAGCTCTAGTAATTTTCTGGTGGAATCTTTAGGGTTTTCTATGTAGAGGATCATGTCATCTGCAAACAGTGAGAGTTTTACTTTTTCTTTTCTGATTTGGATTCCTTTATTATTATTTTTTTTTTCTGCTCTGATTGCTGCGGCCAAAACTTCCAGAACTATTTTAAATAGTAGCAGTGATTAGTGGGCACCTTTGTCTTGTTCCTGAATTTAGGGGAAATGCTTTCAATTTTTCACCATTGAGGACACCGTTTGCTATGAGTTTGTCATATATAGCATTTATTATGTTGAGGTGTGTTCTTTCTATGCCTGTTTTCTGGAGAGTGTTTATCATAAATGGATATTGAATTTGGTCAGAGTCCTTCTCTGCATCTATTGAGATAATCAAATGGCTTTTATTTTTCAATTTGTTAATATGATGAATTACATTGATTGATTTGCAGATATTGAAGAATCCTTGCATTCCTGTGATAAAGCACACTTGGTGATGATGTATGATCTTTGTAATATGTGGGATTCTGTTTGCAAGGATTTTGTTAAGGACTTTTTGCATCTATGTTTAGACCTATAGTGTATTGACCTATAGTGTATTGACCTATAGTTTTCTTTTTTGTGACATCTTTGTCTGGCTTTGGTATTAGGGTGACGTTGGCCTCATAGAATGAGTTTGGAAGTTTACCTTCCTCTGCAATTCTCTGGAAGAGTTTGAGTAGGATAGGTTTTAACTCTTCTCTAAATTCTTGGTCAAATTCAGCTGTGAAGCCATCTGCTCCTGGGTTTTTTTTTTTTTTTTTTGCAGGAAGATTTCTGATTACAGTTTCGATTTCCATCCTTGGAATGGGTCTATTAAGACTTTCTATTTCTTCCTGATTCAGTTTTGGAAAGCTGTGCTTTTCTGGGAATGTGTTCATTTCTACCAAGTCATCCATTTTATTGGCATATAGTTGCTGGTAGTAGTCTCTTATGATCGTTTGTATTTTTGTGTTGTCTGTTGTGATGCCTCCAGTTTTATTTCTAATTTTGTTTATTTGATTCTTCTCCATTTGTTTCTTGATGAGTCTGGCTAATGGTTTGTCTTTTTATTTATCTTCTGAAGGAACAAGCTTTTAGCCTTTTTGATTTTTGCTATGGTCTCTTTGTTTACTTTCATTTATTTCTGCACCAATTTTTATGATTTCTTTCCTTCTACTAATCCTAGCGTTCTTCATTTCTTCCTTTTCTAGTTGCTTTAGGTGTAGAGTTAGGTTATTTATGTGACTTCTTTCTTGTTTCTTGAGGTAAGCTTGCATTGCTATGAGCCTTCCCCTTAGCACTGCTTTTATTGAGTCCCATAGATTTTGGTTTGTTGTGTTTTTATTTTCATTCGTTCCAAAGCAGATTTTGATTTGTTATTTAATTTCTTCTGTGATTTGTTTGTTATTCAGAAGCATGTTGTTTAGCCTCCACATGTCTGTATTTTTAATGGTGTTTTTTTTTTTTTCCCTGTAGTTGACATCTAATCTTACTCTATTGTGATCATAAAAGATGTTTGGAATGATATCAACTTTTTGAATTTACCAAGGCTAGAATTATGGCCCAGGATGTGATCTATCCTGGAGAATGTTTCGTATGAACTTGAGGAAAAAGGGAAAGTCATTGTTTTAGGGTGAAATGTCCTATAGTTATTATGTCTCACTGGTCCATTGTATCATTTAAAGTTTGTGTTTCCTTGCTAATTTTCTGTTTATTTGATCTATCCATAGGTTTTAGGTGGGTATTAAATTCTCCCACTATTATTGTGTTACTGTTAATTGCCCCTTTCATACTTGTTAGCATTTGCCCTATGTATTGTAGTGATCCAGTGTTGGGTGCATATATATTTATAATTTTTATATCTTCTTGGATTGACCCTTTGATCATTATGTAGTGTACTTTATCTCTTTTCACAGCCTTTATTTCAAAGTCTATTTTATTTTATATGAGTATTGCTACTACTGCTTTCTTTTAGTCTCTATTTGCATGAAATATCTTTTTCCAGCCCTTCACTTTCAGTCTGTATGTGTCCCTTGTTTTGAGTATGAGTCTGCTGCCATTTACTTTGTTGTTTTGGGTTTGAGTTTATACATCTTTTCTGTGTTTCCTGTCTAGAGAAGATCCTTTAGTATTTGTTGAAGAGCTGGTTTGGTGGTGCTGAATTCTCTGAGCTCTTGCTTTTCTGGAAAGCTTTTGATTTTTCCTTTATATTTGAATGAGATCCTTGCTGGGTACGGTAATCTGTATTGTAGGTTTTTCTCTTTTATCATTTTAGGTATGTCCTGCCATTCCCTCCTGGCCTGAAGAGTTTCTATTGAAAAATCAGCTGTTATCTTTATGGGAATCCCTTGTGTGTTGTCATTTTTCCCTTACTGCTTTTAATATTTGTTCTTTGTGTTTGATCTTTGTTAATTTGATTAATGTGTGTCTTGGGGTGTTTTGCCTTGGGTTTATCCTATTTGGGACTCTCTGGGTTTCTTAGACTTGGGTGACTTTTTCCTTCCCCATTTTAGGGAAGTTTTCAACTATTATCTCCTCAAGTAGTTTCTCATAGCCTTTCTTTTTGTTTTCTTCTTCTGCTACTCTATGATTTGAATGTTGGGATGGTTGACATTGTCCCAAAGGTCTCCGAGGTTGTCTTCATTTCTTTTAATTCATTTTTCTTTTTTTCTCTCTACTTCATTGATTTCCACCGTTCTATCTTCCATCTCACTTATCCTGTCTTTTGCCTCAGTTGTTCTGTTGGTTACCTCCAGAGTGTTTCTGATGTCATGTATTGCATTCTTTGTTATTGATTGACTCTTTTTAGTATCTTCTAGGTCCTTGTTAATCATTTCTTGCATCTTGTCAACCCTTGTCTCTAGGCTATATATCTGTAACTCCATTTTGTTTTAAGATTGTGGATCACTTTTGCTATCATTATTCTGAATTCTTTTTCAGGTAGATTCCCTATCCCCTCCTTTTTTGTTTGGTTTGGTGGGCTTTTATGATGTTCCTTTACCTGCTGAGTATTTATCTGCTTTTCATCTTGTTTAGATTGCTCTGTTTGGGATGGCCTTAATTAATTTTGGCAGTTTGTGATCCTTCTTTATTGTGGAGGTTCCTCCCTATGAGTGGGGTTGGACAGGTGGCTTGTCAAGGTTTCCTGGTTAGAGAAGCTTGTATCAGAGTTCTGGTGGGTGGAGCTGGATTTCTTCTCTCCGGAGTGCAATGAAGTGTCCAGTAGTGAGTTTTGTGATGTCTATGGTTTTTGTGGCTTTGGGAAACCTGTATATTAAAACTCAGGGCTATGTTTCTGTGCTGCTGGATAATTTGCATGGTATGTCTTGCTCTAGAATGTGTTGGCTCTTGGGTGAAGCTTGGTTTCAGTGTAGGTATAGAGACTTTTGGCTGAGCTCTTATCGATTAATGTCCCCTGGCTTCAGCATCTTTGGTGTTCTCAGGTTTTGGACTTAAGCCACCTGCCTCTTGTTTTCAGTCTTATTCTCACAGCAGACTCAAGACTTCTCCATCCATACAGCACCAATGATAGGACATCTAGGTTAATGGAGAAAATATTCTCCACAATGAGGGACACCCAGAAAGGTTTGCTGAGTTACATGGAGAAGAGAAGAAGGAGGTAGGAGATAGAAGTGACCAGGGGAGAAGAGGGTGAATGAAAAGGGAAGAGAGCATTCTAGCCAGTAATCAAATCCCTATGTGCTCTTCATAGCCTGGAACACTCAGAGAAGTTCACAGATGTACATCAAGAAGAGAAGAGGGAGGAATGAGCTAGAGGTGACCAGGAGGAGAAAAGGGGTGGTCAAAAGGAGAGAGGCAGATCTAGCCAGTAATCAGTTCCTAAGTGTTCTCCACAGCCCAGAATAAAGATTCACAGAGTTGGGTAGAGAAGAGAAGGGGGAGGGAGGAGATAGAGGTGACCTAGGGGAGAAAAAGGAGAATAAAAATGAGGAGAGGGCAATCAAGCCAGTAATCACTGTCCTAAGTAAAAATGGTGCTGAAGATTGGATTTTTAAAGGTTTAAAATTGATAACAAATACCAAAAAGCAAAGATTAAAAATCTAAAGTAGAGGTTAGACTCTCAAAAATACAATATTAAAAAACAAAACAAAACAAATCACAAAAAAATTTTTAAAAATAGACGTGTAGTTTGCTTTAAAAATAGTCTTTTTTTTTGCAAGGTAATAGTTATAAATAAATGAAAATTAAAAGAGTAATAGAGGATTTAAAAAAATAAAAAAATTAAATTTGGTAATAGTAAAAACATATCTAGGAATTTCTCTGGAGCACTTGTGATAATTGTGGGGTCAGTTCAGTTTCAGATAGTTCCTTGTTCCAGCTTATACTTTATAGGCCCCTCCAGTGTAGTTGATGCTAACTACAGGGTTTTAATCTGTTGCACCTGTCACTTCCAAAGCACTTCCCTCTGTTTATTTTGGCTTCTTTTGTTTGCAAGTCTCTTCAGTATCTAATTTCTGCCCTGACACAAGGGGGCGAAGGTGGTCATTTATTTAGGCTCACTTGTTCAGTTATGCTGTGGGGAGGGAGAAACACTGCAAACAAATATCACTGGCATGTGTGAGGAGTGCTTGCAGTGTCTCGGCTGCACTGGGTTTGCCCATGGCTCACGGCATATGTGCTTTCCCAGTCTACACTGCTCAGGCTCCAGGTTGCTCTGCAGGGGAACTGTCTAACATGGGCCCTGGGTTGGGTGAACTTCCCAGGTCTTAGCCACTCAGGTTCAGGTTCTTGGGTACTCCACAAAGGCACAGACTTGGTTGGGCCTGCATTTTGTGCCCTTCCCAGCTCTGAGTAGCTCAGGCAACCAGGTGCTTGGTGAGCACACACTCCCCAGCTGTGGTGTATCTTATCGCTTCCCTCATCCCAGCAGCTCAGTTTCCTGAGATTGCAGTGGGAGAGCCGTTTCATGTGTGCTGTGTGTCTCTTCTGGGGATCTGATCTCTGGCTGCAACCCTCCCAGCGGATGTCAACTGTCCAGGATCCCAGGAAGACTTGGTTAGAAACTGGCAGCCTGCTCTCAGTTTGGTAGAGGATGCTGTCTCTGGGGCCAAGTGCCCCTTTCTGGCTCTGGCTCTCACCTACCTGGCTCTCTGCGTCTGGTGAGAGATGACCAGTCCACAGCTGTTTAGCTCTCCTCTGGTATTCGCTCAGTCCTTTTTTTCACATGAGTAGGCCCAACAGTGCCTTAGGTTAGGGCTTTTCACTGGAAAGTTCTCTCTCTCTCTCTTTTCTCTCTTTCTCTGGCTATCCCACAGTTTTGAGTTCCTGTCTCACCTTAGCTCCCTCAGATTGCCCTCAGGACATTTAGGCCTAGTCCTTACCCTAAGCAATGCAGTCCACAGCTCCCTGTTTAGCCCCCACTTGCTGGTGGGGGACACGAGCTTCTGGGCTCCTTCTCCCCTGGGAGTTATTGTTAAGCATGTAATCTGTGGGTTTTGTTTGTTTATTTATTTTTCATCCTGGTTATGTTGCCTTCTGAGATTCCAAGACTCCCCACAGACCTGCTGGTGAGAGGGTTTCCTGGTGTTTGGAAACATCTCTTTTATGACTCCCTCCTGGGATGGGTCTCCATCCCTAACTTTTTTGACTCTCTTTTTTGCCGGGGGCCAGCGTGAGGAATTCTGCCCTTGGCAAAGGTCATGAGGAAGGGGGCTTTGGCATATGCAAAGGCGTGATCAAGCCTCAGGAAATCCCCTGCTCCCGAGCATCTAACCCCCAAACCAGAGTCTGTCTTGTGCTCTCACCTACACCTCTGACTTTACGGGGGCTCTCCCCCATAACCATTTCTCTCGGAGAAGGAGTTAACTTGCAGCTTGAGTTAATAAAAATTCCTGGGCGTGACAAGAGTGTTTTAATTTACGGGACTCCTCTGAAGGTTTTCTAGCCTGCCAGTATAGGTTCCTCCGGTCACAATAGCCCTCCAACCATGAGAGGCACGAGATGTTTTTGACTTACTAAAGGCAAATTCTTTTGGGAAGTTAGAAATTATTAGTGTAGTGGGTTGGTTAGGAATTATATTGGTAAAGGGTTTTTCATTTGTTGTGTCAATAATTGCTGCTAATTTGCTGCCCTGGGTGGGACAAGGGTGTCTCAGGTCAAACCTCTCTGCTGACAGACTAGCTGTGTGAAAACCTCTTAAACATAAACAGCACAGAGAGTTTTGGTGTATTCTGAGAGTCTTAATTAGCCTAGAGCTTATCTCATTATTGAGTCAATGATTGCCGCCAGGCCTTCATATCCTTAGACACCTGGGAATATATTAATCAATGTATTTGAAATATAGAAAAGGAAATATAGTAGTTTTTGATGTTAGCAATATTAGACTTTTTGAGTTAATGGATTTTCTCTTTTGTTATAGATCATTGTACTTTGTTATAAATCACTGTGTCCTTGCTATGTAAAAATGTAACTTTATCACTATCTTAAGACTAAGTAGATCTTAAGGGGAACATTGGTGAAAGGATTTTCATTTGTTGGGCTGATGTTGGCTGATGTTTAAATCTCCATATTCCCTGCCTTTATAATAAATATAACTAGCATATAGGAGAAATAAGTATTAACCTTTAAGATTAATCATGTTAACCTTGGCTTAAATAAATTCCTTTCTTGATTGTAACTCACTACACCCTCACCCTTTAGGAATGCAACTTTATTTGGAGGGTGGTGCCTGGTTTAAGAAAAACACGCTTGGAAAAAATAAGATTTTTGGTTATCAAAAAGAAAGGATTGTAAATGTCAGCAGGCACAAATGGCTTAAAGATGATGTAAAACCCCCAAGACCTTTTTTTTTATGTAAAGCACCTGATTTTGATAAAGGTCAGGACTGCTGACCCCCACGTGACTCTGTATTCATCCTTATATGTAACAAAAGGTATATAAGAAAACCGGAAAAATAAAGAAAGGGGATCAGTTCCTGGAAAGACTGACTCCCTCATGTCATTCCTTCTTGCTCCCCGTTTTTCTGACTGAATTCCCATCTGGACCATGGATGCTATTCCATGTGAACCAAGTTATCCAGTCTCTTTTTCTCCACTAATTTTCCTACTACACTATCCCTTTCTAATCTCTCTCTCTCTATATATATCTGTAACTAAATATGTATTATTCCAAGGACACCGACTCCGTCTCTACCTTTGAATCACCCTGGATCCACCGGGGCTGGACCCCGGCACTTTTTATCTTTTATATTTTGTCCTACCTCCTTTCAAAGACAATGGGCTGCATTTCTGGGTGCCTGGCCACTACCCAAATCTGTTCCCCTTTTCAAATTATCTCAGAATATAAATGTCTCCTTTGGAATAGCAAATATTTTAGAATACAAAATAGGATGCTTCAGTAGTACACTTCTGAGTGGTTCTCATACTACTTTATAAGTATGCCTGCCATCAGAGTCATGGCCAGGTTAGAATCACCTTCTGGGAATCAAAAGGGTAAAATAGACTCCGATACCAGCTCTAATCTCAACTTGTCTTATCCTAGATTGTCTTGTATTTTAGTCTTTATATATATATATATATATATAGCTTGCTTTCACCAGACTACCCAGTATTTTAGGGGACATTCAAATATCCTTTCATGTTTCCTTTTATCTCCTACAACTTGTGGAACAGTACTTGAACTATATAGCAATACAACCTATAAGAAGTTAGTGAATAGCAGGGTCAGAAATCATGCATCAGACAACCCTGAAGACTATCTCAACCCTCTAGGTTATGAGGCTTACTCAAGATTGGGCCTCCCCCACTTTTGCATCTATGAATGGGATTTAAGTTTCAGCCATGATGGGGTGATGATAATACCTATCAGACATCAAAAGTAAGTCAGAGAACAAGCAAGAGGTGAAGACTCAAGTCTCACCTATTCTTCTCAAAAATATTTCTTATTTTAATATTGATTATTATGCCAAGTAGAATTCTTCTAGGTAAAAATTTAGTTTGAAGAAACAGTATCATTTTTATTTCATAAATTCACTTGCATTTTATCTATAAATATGCATTCTTCCCTGAAACCTCAAGAATTGGCCACATTCCAAAAGTAAGAATAATTCAATAATATTTTAGAAGCATAGAATGAGGGCTGTGAACATCTAGGTTTCAAGACTGGCCTCAGGGGATAGACCATGAACCATTCCTCAGGAAATGTGGTCTTTACTCCCCAAACTACGTTAGACTCCTATATTCTGTGCTCCCATAACACTATGTGTATTGGAGGGTAAAATTTAAGTTTATGCTGCAAAAAATGTTATTGTTTCCATTCGGCCTAGGATAAGGATCCAAGTTGGTTAAAAGCTGCCTAGTGGTTGGCAAGAGAGGCTCAGGAAGAAACCCTGTTACAAGATAGTTGAGAGGGGCCTTTCAAAGGCTACTGGGATTCAAAGGCTCCTGGCTGTGCTCTTGGTAGACTCCTCACTTGGAGACCAGCTGGCCTGTCAAGATCAGTCAGATGGTTGCTCATCTTCTTGATGTGTTCCACCTTCTCATCCAGGCAGTGGCTCTCCAGCAAGTTACAGAGATGAGGTCTGTGAAGGCAGAATACAGGGGCACAGATCCAAAAGGATTTGGCATACATTTTTCTCCAGGGCCACGGCAGCTTCTATGGCATCTAGGCTGCCACTCCACTCATCTGAGGATAGACTCTGCCAGTCCTGAAGAGGGCACAGTCATTGTGCTGCTTTTATATCTTTGAAAGACATTCAGTGCCCTTGCATTTCTCCTGGGTCACCTCACAGAAGAGGTAGCCTGTGTTCTTTATGGCCATGTGGTCACCTTTTCAATAGAAGCCTACAAAATGGTAGACACTAGAGACATACAGATACAGATTGACCTTGAAGTTGATGGCAACATCCACATTAGTGGAATAATTCTGATGAATCTGGGAGCTGATGGCTGATAATAAGAAGCTAACCACAATAAACTGTGTTGGCTAGTCTCAGAAGCAGAGAAAGAGCCATGGGATAATCCATGAGGTAGTGACTGGGGAGGAGGGAAGATAATACTTGGAAGCTAAAAGAAGGGGAGCCCCTGTGTCTGTTCTGTCCAAATAATATTCAAAAAAGAGGCAGATGGCCAAGCATACTGCCCATTCTTCTGCTGCTGCTGCTGCTGCTTAGTCACTTCAGTCATGTCCGACTCTGTGCAATCCCACAGACGGCAGCCCATTGGGCTCTACCATCCCAGGGATTCTCCAGGCAAGAACACTGGAGTGGGTTGCCATTTCCTTCTCCAATGCATGAAAATGAAAAGTGAAAGTGAAGTCGCTAAGTTGTATCTGACTCAGCGAGCACATGGACTGCAGCCTACCAGGCTCCTCCATCCATGGGAGTTTCAGGCAAGAGTACTGGAGTGGGATGCCATTGCCTTCTCTGACTGCCCATTCTCTTAGTACATAATTTCAAATTTGCAGAAAAGTTACAAGAATAGTGCAAGAAATACTTTACCCAGATTCTCCAAGTGTTCCCTATTATTTCATTATTTGTTCTTTCTCTCTCTGCCTCTCAGTCTGTCTTTCTCACTCTTTTTCCTCCTTCTTATCATATGAGAATAACTCGTACACATGCTCACTTGCCTATACATATTTGTTTTTTTTTCTTTAAGACATCTCTTATGTAACCACAGTAAGTTATAAAAATCAGAAAATTTAACATATATCCAATATTATCTAATTCCAAATGAAAATTCAAATGTCTTAATAATGCCATGTGTAGGCTTTTATCTCCTAGTACATGAGACAGCCCAGAATTAAGCACTGTATGTCATCAGTGTTGCTAAATATGATGTCCTTTATCTTATCCTTGGGGCTTAACTGGTAGCTCAGCTGGTAAAGATTCCCAACTGCTGCAATGTAGGAGACCCCAGTTTGATTCTTGGGTCAAGAAGATCCCCTGGAGAAGGGATAGGCCAGTGAATAGTTATTTCAGTTAATGTCTTCATATATTTCTTTTTCCAGTTGTTCTACCAGTTACTTAGTGAAGAACCTTAAACTCTCTGTGTTTGAGTTTGTCCATTTTTTTTTTTTTTTTTTTCCTTCATGTGTTTCAGAGGTCTGTTGTTAGGTACATTCATGTTTATAATTGTTACTCTTTCCTGATGAAGCATTCCTTTTATATTTATGGAATACTATAGTTTCTCAATAACTATTTGTTGAATTAAATTAGATATAAATACACATTATATTATTAAGTTCAACATAAATGCAAAGTAAAGTAATGCACCTTGATGTTTTCTTGAAGTAAAGACACTGGCTAGAGCTCCAAATTTTGAGAAACTTTTCAGAGCAATTGTTATTATTGTTTTTAAGTATAAAAAACCTGAATTTGTTGAAACAGGAGTATACTCATGGTGCCAGAAGCAGGAGTGGGAGGTGGGGGGTGGTGGGTGGAGGTAGAGGGGATGAAGGGGATTAAAAAAAAAAAAAGGTACAAAGTTTACAAATATACCTGTGCTTGCATAGAACTAGGAACTAAAAAGAAAGTCACTATTTATAGTATAAATAATGGACCTTAGAAAATCAAACATCAAACAACTTTTTGTGTCCTTAGGATGAACACAAAAATTCCTTGATGTTAACAAGTTGATTTTGTCAGGTTCTTCCACAGAATTTCCTGGAAACCTTGCCAACTATGGTTTGTAGTTTGGATGACCCCCCCACTAGAGGGCAGTCATATCTGCTGAAGTACACTTTTCTTTTTAATATATTTTAATAATGTTTTTAAAAATTATATATATACAGATAGCAAATAAATCTGTCAAAATAATTGAGTAGACCAAAACTTTTGAGTTCAGTACAGAACAGCAGGAGTCTTAGGCACTCTGAGGATATCTGACTTCCCATACACATTCTGGAAACCTGGTGTTTTACTTATTGAACTTCCTACCTCAGAACAAGTGACAAATTCAAGATATATTTCATTATTGGCCAGAGATCTCAAAACTAGCCTTAATTTTTAGCTGCAGGATAAAGGTCAACCTGCTCAATCTTATATCCAATGTTACCTTAAGTATCACTGACAGAGCATAGTAGAACCTATTCTGTCCTTTGGAGTTGAACTATTCCACCAAAGAATCCATGTCCCTATCTTAAATTCAAACTGAAATTCTTATTCTGGTCAATTTGGAATAATCCCATTATAGGCCTCTCTGCCACTTATTTCTACTTATAAGAAAAAAAGAAAAGAAAAGAAAAGAAAGATGAACTAAATATGAAAAGCAATTACCTGAAGACCTTGCAAAGTAGGAATATTAAGCTCTTGGAAAAGGGAGTGAAAATGTGAAGGACAAGCACCATGCTGTTTCCTGTTTTTTGTTTGTTTGTTTGTTTTCTGGTTGTTTGCTCTTTTCTTCTCTGTCTCCTGGTTTTGACCCAAGTCACAGAAATCCTCAGATAGAAAACTCCTAGAGAAATCTTTTCATGGCCAGAGCACCAAAAGAAGGTTCACTTGAGAAATGGGAAATGAGATAAAACCCTTCGTTCCTTTTCTTTCTTATATTCTCTCTCTCTCGCTCTCCTGTCTCTCTTCCTCTCCTTCTTTCCTTACTTCTCTTTTTGCCATGATTAGGAGGCAAGAAAAGTTTCTCTCCAAAGGAGCACTATGACAGGATTTGAGGGAAGTAATGGAACTGTTTCCTCTGTTGTTTGTGGTGGTGCTTCCATTTTTCTGTGCATCTGTCAAAACTCACACACCGAAAAGAGGAACTTTTACAGTATGTACATTAGAAAATAAATTGCCAAAACCTCAAACTGTCCCTAGGTAGTGTGCTGTTTTGAATAGAACATGAATTTTCAAATAAGGAAAGCTTAGTTTCAAATACTATTTCTGTTATTCATCAATTTTATGATCTTTCTTGTATCTGATTGCATGAGGTTTTATATATATATATATATATATATATATAAACATTATATATATATAATATATATATATAAACATTTATATATATATATATATAAACATTTATCTATAAGAAACATTTGAAATGGAAGTAAAATTAAAAATATCTATTCTCAGTTATATCTATCTAATCTATATGTGGGTTTCCCTAAGGGCTTCAGATGGTAAAGAATCCGCTTGCAATGCAGGAGACATGGGTTCATTTCCTGGGTCAGGAAGATACCTTGGAGAAGGGAATGGCAACCCACTCCAGTATTCTTGCCCGGAAAATCCCATGGACAGAGGAGCCTGGGGGTCTTCAGTACGTGGGGTCATAAGAGTTGGACACAACTTAGCAACTGAACAACCACCACTATTTCTATATGTATATCTATATCCATATCTATAGACAGAGATCGAAATTTCGCAAGATAGTAGTTGTTAGTAACTCCTCCATTAGTTCTCATAGAAGATTGTAAAGTCACTATGTTTCTCCTTAACTATGACACTGGCAGTCAGATTTGGCCAATTTTGCTACTTTCCAACTCTTTCAAGTATATAATACTAACAGGAATAATATGCGTCCTAAGACCTTCCTCAGCCTACAACAAAAAAGATTGAAAGTTCAAAAACCCAACAGTCTCTGGTCTACTTTTTATCTCATAGTAATATTTTTAAAATAAATTTGTAAAAAAAAAAGTCCATATTACAAAACTAAGTAAATTTAATGTTAATATGTGGCTTACATATGTCAGTTTGTATCAGTTCAGTTTAGATCAGTCACTCAGTCGTGTCTGGCTCTTTGTGACCCCATGAAATGCACCATGCCAGGCCTCCCTGTCCATCACCAACTCCCAGAGTCCACCCAAACCCATGTCCATTGAATTGGTGATGCCATCCGACCATTTCATCTTCTGTTGTACCCTTCTTCTCTTGCCCTCAATCTTTCCAGCATCAAGGACTTTATGAATGAGTCAGCTCTTCACATCAGGTGGCCAAAGTATTGGAGTTTCAGCTTCAACATCAGTCCTCAAAATGAACACCCAGGGCTGATCTCCTTTAGGATAGACTGATTGGATCTCCTTTTAGTCCAAGGGACTCTCAAGAGTCTTCTTCAACACCACAGTTCAAAAGTATCAATTATTCAACATTCAGCTTTCTTTATAGTCCAACTCTCACATCCACACATGACCACTGGAAAAACCATAGCCTTGATGAGACGAACTTTTGTTGGCAAAGTAATGTCTCTCTTTTTAATATGCTGTCTAGGTTGGTCATAACTTTCCTTCCAAGGAGTAAGCATCTTTTAATTTCATGACTGCAATCACCATCTGCAGTGATTCTGGAGCCCAGAAAAATAAGATGAGCCACTGTTTCCCCATCTATTTCCCATGAAGTAATGGGACCAGATGCCATGATCTTAGTTTTCTGAATGTTGAGCTTTAAGCCAACATTTTCACTCTCCTCTTTCACTTTCATCAAGAGGCTCATTAGTTCTTCACTTTCTGCCATAAGGGGGTGTCATCTACAAATCTGAGGTTATTGATATTTCTCCCGGTAATCTTGATTCCAGCTTGTGCTTCCTCCAGCCCAGCGTTTCTCATGATGTACTCTGCATATAAGTTAAATAAGCAGGATGACAATATATAGCCTTGACATACTCCTTTTCCTATTTGGAACCAGTCTGTTGTTCCCTGTCCAGTTCTAACTGTTGCTTCCTGACCTGCATACAGGTTTCTCAAGATGCAGGTCAGGTGGCCTAGCATTCCCATCTCTTTCAGAATTTTCCACAACATAAAATCTTGCTTTTTTGATGATCCAGCAGATGTTGGCAATTTGATCTCTGGTTCCTCTGCCTCTTCTAAAGGCAGCTTGAACTTTGGCAAGTTCATGGTTCATGAATTTTTGAAACCTGGCTTGGAGTATTTTGAGCATTACTTTACTAGCATGTGAGATGAGTACAATTTTGTGATAGTTTGAGCATTATTTGGCATTGCCTTTCTTTGGGATTGGAATGAAAACTGACCTTTTCCAGTCTTGTGGCCACTGTTGAGTTTCCAAATTTGCTGGCATTTTGCGAGTAGCACTTTCACAGCATCATCTTTGAAATAGCCTGACCAGATTTCCATCACCTCCACTAGCTTTGTTCATAGTGAAGTTTCCTAAGGTCAGTTGACTTCACATTCCAGAATGACTTGCTCTATGTTAGTGATCATACCATCATGATTATCTGGATCATGAAGATCATTTTTGTACAGTTCTGTGTATTCTTGCCACCTCTTCTTAATGTATTCAGCTTCTGTTAGGTCCGTACCATCTCTGTCCTTTATTGAGTCCATCTTTGCATGAAATATTCTCTTGGTATCTCTAGTTTTCTTGAAGAGATCTCTAGTCTTTCCCATTCTATTGTTTTCCTCTGTTTCTTTGCGCTGATCACTGAGAAAGGCTTTCTTATCTCTCCCTGCTATTCTTTGGAAGTCTGCATTCAAATGGGTATATCTTTTCTTTTCTCCTTTGCTTTTCACTTCTCTTCTTTTCACAGCTGTTTGTAAGGCCTCCTCAGACAGCCATTTTGCTGTTTTGATTTTATCTTGGGGATAGTCTTGATCACTGTCTCTATACAACGTCATGAACCTCAGTTCATATTTCATCAGACACTCTGTCTATCAGATCTAGTCCCTTAAATCTATTTGTCACTTCCACTGTATAATTGTTAGGGATTTGATTTAGGTCATACCTGAATGGTCTAGAGATTTTCCCTACTTTCTTCAATTTAAGTCTGAATTTGGCAATAAGGAGCTCATGATCTGAGCCACAGTCAGCTCCCAGTCTTGTTTTTGCTGACTGTATAGAGCTTCTCCATCTTTGCCTGGAAAGAATATAATCAATCTGATTTCTTTTTGACCATCTAGTGATGTCCATGTGAGAGTCTTCTCTGGTGTTGTTGGAAGAGGGTGTTTGCTATGACCAGTGGGTTCTCTTGGCACAATTCAACTAGTTTTACCCTGTTTCATTTTGTACTTCAAGGCCAAATTTGCCCATTACTCCGGGTGTTTCTTGACTTCTTACTTTAGCATTCTAGTCCCCTACAATGAAAATGATATCTTTTTTGGGTGTTAGTTTTAAAAAGTCTTGTAAGTCTTCATAGAACCATTCAACTTCAGCTTCTTCAGCATTACTGCTTGGGGCATAGGCTTGGGTTACCATGATATTGAATGGTCTGCCTGGAAAATGACCAGAGATCATTCTGTCGTTTTTGAGATTGCATCCAAGAACTCCATTTCAGACTGTTTTGTTGACTACAATGACTACTCCATTTTGTCTAAGGGATTTTTGACCACAGTAATAGATATAATGGTCATCTGATTTAAATTCACCCATTCAAATTCATTTTAGTTAGCTGATTCCTATAATCCTGATGTTCACTCGACATTCTCCAGCGGATCCCTTCTCCAGCAGATCTTCCTGACCCAGGAATTGAACCAGGGTCTCCTGCATTGTAGGCGAATTCTTTACCAACTGAGGTATCAGGAAGCCCCAATTAAATAAATTAATCATGATTATATCCTTTAGTATTTGTAAGAATAATACTACTAGCTAAGATTAAATTAAAAATGTAATTAGAATGTTAGAACTTCATTCCGTCATTCATTTACCTACAAGAACCACAATTTTCATGAGATTGTTTAAACAATTGAATTCTTCATCTGACATTACTCCTTTTTGTGTGTGTTTTTCCCCAAGTTAATACAATATTGACAATCCTTTGAAGAGTAATCAGTTGCTTTCATACACATAGATTTAACATATACAGATAATACCTTCTATTAGGTAGTATACCCCTTGAATAATAAACATATTCCCTGTCAGTGTTTCTTTCTAACTATGCAAAGGATGCACTTCTAATGTTTAACTTATCTTGTATCCCCAATGTCACCATATGGCTTTCACAGATAACTTTAGTCTAATTGGTTTGAATCAAGCAACTTACACAAATATTCAAATACAGTTCAAATAGAAAATACTTCTACTAGAGTTCTTTCTGCACTATTGATTGAAGTATGGATGCTTAGTCTATGAAAAGAAGACCGGGAGTTGACTGTGGCTCAGATCATGAACTCCTTATTACCAAATTCAGACTCAAATTGAAAAAAGTAGGGAAAACCGCTAGACCATTCAGGTATGACCTCAATCGAGATCCTTTATGATTATACAGTGGAAGTGAGAAATAGATTTAAGGGCCTAGATCTGATAGACAGAGTGCATGATGAACTATGGAATGAGGTTCGTGACACTGTACAGGAGACAGGGATCAAGACCATCCCCATGGAAAAGAAATGCAAAAAAGCAAAATGGCTGTCTGGGCAGGCCTTACAAATAGCTGTGAAAAGAAGAGAGGTGAAAAGCAAAGGAGAAAAGGAAAGATATAAGCATCTCAATGCAGAGTTCCAAAGAATAGCAATAAGAGAAAAGAAAGCCTTCTTCAGAGATCAATGCAAAGAAATAGAGGAAAATAACAGAATGGGAAAGACCAGAGATCTCTTCAAGAAAATTAGAGATACCAAGGGAACATTTCATGCAAAGATGGGCTCGATAAAGGACAGAAATGGACTGGACCTACAGAAGCAGAAGATATTAAGAAGAGGTGGCAAGAATACATGGAAGAACTGTACAAGAAAGATCTTCACGACCCAGATAATCATGATGATGTGATTACTCATCTAGAGCCGGACATATTGGAATGTGAAGTCAAGTGGGCCTTAGAAAGCATCACTACGAACAAAGCTAGTGAAAGTGATGGAATTCCAGTTGAGCTGTTTCAAATGGTGACAGATGATGCTGTGAAAGTGCTGCACTCAATATGCCAGCAAATTTAGAAAACTCAGCAGTGGCCACAGGACTGGAAAAGGTCAATTTTCATTCCAATCCCAAAGAAAGGCAATGCCAAAGAATGCTCAGACTACCGCACAATTGCATTCATCTGACATGCTAGTAAAGTAGTGCTCAAAATTCTCCAAGGCAGGCTTCAGCAATACGTGAGCCATGAGCTCCCTGATGTTCAAGTTGGTTTTAGAAAAGGCAGAGGAACCAGAGATCAAATTGCCAACATCTGCTGGATCATGGAAAAAGCAAGGGAGTTCCAGAAAAACATCTATTTCTGCTTTATTGACTATGCCAAAGTCTTTGACTCTGTGGATCACAATAAACTGTGGAAAATTCTGAAAGAGATGGAAATACCAGACCACCTAACCTGCCTCTTGAGAAATCTGTATGCAGGTCAGGAAGCAACAATTAGAACTGGACATGGAACAACAGACTGGTTCCAAATAGGAAAAGGAGTACGTCAAGGCTGTATACTGTCACCCTGTTTATTTAACTTATATGCAGAGTACATCATGAGAAATGCTGGACTAGAAGAAACACACGCTGGAATCAAGATTTCCAGGAGAAATATCAATAACCTCAGATATGCAGATGATACCACCCTTATGGCAGACAGTGAAGAAGAACTAAAGAGCCTCTTGATGAACATGAAAGAGGAAAGCAAAAAGTTGGTTTAAAGCTCAACATTCAGAAAACAAAGATCATGATATCTGGTTCCATCACTTCATGGGAAATAGAAGGAGAAATAGTAGAAATAGTGTCAGGCTTTATTTTTTGGGGTTCCAAAATCACTGTAGATGGTGACAGCAGCCATGAAATTAGAAGACGCTTACTCCTTGGAAGAAAAGTTATGACCAACCTAGATAGTATATTCAAAAGCAGAGACATTATTTTGCCGAATAAGGTCCTTCTAGTCAAGGCTATTGTTTTTCCTGTGGTCATGTATGTATGTGAGAGTTAGACTGTGAAGAAGGCTGAATGCCAAAGAATTGATGCTTTTGAACTGTGGTATTGGAGAAGACTCTTGAGAGTCCCTTGGACTGCAAGGAGATCCAACCAGTCCATTCTGAAGGGAGATGAACCCTGGGATTTCTTTGGAAGGTATGATGCTAAAGCTGATACTCCAGTATTTTGGCCACCTCATGAGAAGAGTTGACTCATTGGAAAAGACTCTGATGCTGAGGAGGATTGGGGGCAGGAGGAAAAGGGGACAACAGAGGATGAGATGGCTGGATGGCATCACTGACTCAATGATTGTGAGTCTGAGTGAACTCCGAGAGATGGTGATGGACTGGGAAGCCTGGCGTGCTTCGGTTCACAGGGTCACGAAGAGTCGGACACGACTGAGCGACTGAACTGAACTGAAAAATATTTCTGTAGAGTTAGTATATTTGAATAGTTTGCAATTACACCCATTCTCAATTGTTTACTTTCAAAAGCATGATGATAACTAGGAAAAATGACTGACCAAGTGCATTTATTTTAACACAGGACTCACTCTATAAGAGCATTAGGCCTGTGATTATTTATATTTGGTTAGCACAAACTCAGCATGTTTCTCAATAATCCTGTTAAGGATACAGTTTTATGACAAAATTCTATGCTATCAGGCTAAAGTTAAATTACATTCTTGGTAATGTTATTTTTAAAGGGACCTTCATTATAGAAACATTTTTTTCTTTCTTTTAGGCAGCTTTTTACTTTTTGGAAAGAAAGCCAAATGGAGTTGCTTTAATTAAGGTCTCTAGCTAGTTCTGTCCCTGTTATTTGCCATCATTTTGTTTCCTTTGACCTTCCACAATCTGTTCACATTAGATATGAGGTAGACCATGTCATCAGTGAGCACATTTTCATTTGAAGCACTGCCAGCCTAGCTTTCTGTTGTTCCTTTCCATTAGCTCGAAAGTATTGATGGGAATGTACTATATTCCATTTAGGGTTTAGTTCCTGTATAGTTATCCAAGTCTGTCAATGAAAGTTGAGTCATTCTTGATGATTCCTCACATCTCTTCATTTTCCTTCTTACTTTGGACCATTTGTATCATGCTTATTAGTATTTCGCTTGATACTAATTCCAAACTCCTTTTCCCCATGAATATATATGCTTATGAAACTCAATGAAACTGAAGTGTCAAGAAGAGGAAGTATATTTTCTGTGTCATGTTATCTCCCCATAGTAACTAGCACAAAGCTTTACATATAATTAGAACTCAACAAATATTGATGCCTGTCAGCCCATGTATGTTCAAAGTATATTGTGAATATGCTTTCTATCAACCAGTTTTTTCCAGTATATACTTAGTTTCTAAGTGCAACTTCTACATCTTTTTGTGGGCAGTAATTTGCTTAGGTCACTGAAATATGATCAAAGGACAACTTTCTGTAGTCCAGGAACTAAAACCTTAATAATAGTTTGCAATTATTAGTCTATCACCAAACTTTAAAATGATTAGTAAAATATATGAAACCTTGTTGGGCTGATTTTCCCCTTTAGGTGGATTAGCATACAAAGCTAACTTTAAAGTAGATATTTATTTTTTGGAAACCCATGCCCAAGGATTCTCTCAGCAGATTTGTGCCTCATTTTCAACTGATACAACAGCGAAGCATGAAGTTAAGCTGAGACTATAAACAGTTCAATAAAATACATTACTTTGAGTTTATCACCTTCCAATGTTTAATGATCTAAAAGTAATAATGTTAACATGACCTTGGTATTATTACTTGGTTAGAATGGCTGTACATCAACTGTCAAATAATCTAGAGAACATAATCTATGGTCACCATTAAATTCTGGTGCTTTTTCTCTCTGAGGAAAGTAAACTCTTCTTCCTTTAAACAGTTACTCACCAGCCAATGTTTTTTGTAAATTACTGAAACAGTTATTAATTTCTCTTTCTTATCTAGGTATTTTTTCACTAAAACTGGTAATTCTTTCAATGACAAGAATTTAATGTTGAAGACACAATAAAAGGAAATTGAAAATGACTTCTAAAGAATGAATTTTCATTTTGCACTGTCCTTCGAAAATTGTCACTAGAGTAATTTGGCTTTTTCTGTGATGTATTTATTACGTTCATAGATCTGAACATTAACCCTTACCCATTCTCAAATAATTACATATAAATGGAACCATATACATGTACATTTCAGTACATGTGTGTGATACTTACTGTATTTGAACTGGTTGAATATCAGACCACTAAAAACTGAATTAATGCTATTTGACATAGAAACCAGATGGAGGAATGAGCAAGAATTGTCTGTAATGACCCCACTATATAGGAGATAAATCCATGTTTTGCCAAAATGCATTTTTGTCTCCCACTAGGGATTCTTACTCACTTCTGTGTCTTCATGTGCCATCTGAGCCCTGTCCATCTGTGACTCACCTTCAGGCCAAGAATCACTTGTGCTTTCAATACTAATGAAAAAGCTCATGTCATATAGATCTTTGCTTGTTCTACACAAGTCTGTCACTTGGCAAAAGCCTCTTCTATACCACCTTGAATTGGGAGAGAATAATTCAGCTGTCTCCTTACCAACAGTAAACCATTGTCATAATGGCAGATGATATTTAGTACCAAATGTCTTACAATGACACAGGAGTTAGATCATTCATGATCCTTATGTGCTTACAAATATTACACATCAAGACATCCATATGGGCCATGGCTAACTGG
Organism: Nanger dama; assembly: GCA_917880005.1. Taxonomy (NCBI): domain Eukaryota; kingdom Metazoa; phylum Chordata; class Mammalia; order Artiodactyla; family Bovidae; genus Nanger; species Nanger dama. Next base: position 9,384,542 of record CAKJTW010000060.1, read on the forward strand.
CAAACATTCTAAGCCATTATGTGCAGCCAACTGTAAAAGAAAATGATAGGTGGTGAAAAGGATTGTAAAAGTTAAAAACCTCATTATGAATGTATACTACTAATATTAATTTGCTAATCAAATATAACTATGTTCATCAGTAAATCTTCAGTACTTATAAAAAAGTTTCTATTCTTAATATCCAGATTGATATTTATGGGAATTTATTATTATTTTAGTGTCATATACTTATTTATTAGAAAGCACTGGTCAAATTCTGGGCAGGCTTATGTCTTCCACATGTGTCACACTGGTGAGCACGATTTCTATGTGCATCCCTCTAAAGCTATATTATCAAAAATTTAAGCTTTCCTGAATCATGAAGGAATATTCCTTATTTAATGGTATACAAACAACTGTAATATCTGATTAGAATCACAGTTAGCAAACACTATTGTTGTTGTGTTAGTCACTCAGTCGTTTCCAACTGTTTGCAACCCAATGGACCATAGCCCACCAGGCTCCTCTGTCCATGGAATGAATTCTCCAGACAAGAATAATGGAGTGGGTAGCCATTCCCTTCTCCAGGGGATTTTCCCGACCCAGGGGTCAAACGCTGGTCTCCTGCATTGCAAGTGGATTCTTTAACATCTGAGCCACCAGGAAACCTATTAGGGTTCTTTAAATCAATCTTACTTGATATATCTAATTTATTACTCTAATTGTTGAACACATCTCAAGCAGAGTGTGATGAACAGATAAGGCTGTGTCTCTATAATGCCAAAATCATGTGGTTCGGTAATTACCATGCAAGCAAACGGAACTGTTGAACCTGTAGCTGGATGTCATATTTGCTGAAAAATGTTATTTAAGTTTTTACTTCTTGGTAGGCATTACATTTTCAATTATGCATTTCATTGACTATACAGTTATTTACTTAGATTTTCCAGTTATGCTTATAGATCTAAAGAAACCTGGATTCTTACTCTATAAAGTCAAAATCCTGTTTTATTGTAAAGAAACTACCAGAAATTATTCCTTATTCTTAGTTATCTTTAAAACTCCTTATAATGGACTTGATAGTGTCACATTATTTCTTACTAGAAATATTTGTTACCAAAGACACTTCTATTTTCTAAAAAATATGGGGAATAGTAACCCAAACAGACCTTAATTACTAGATCGAACTGTTGTATGTACTTAAAGAAAACTATAAACAGTAGACTTTGGCAGTGAAGAGAGGAGCATGAGTAATTTTGACTACAGGCGTTGGGAAGAAACTTGATAGAGATTGACACATTTGAATTGAACTTTGAATCAAAAATTTATTCACTCGTGAAAAAGAAAGAAAGAAAAATAGTAGCTGAGGAAATTGTATTAATTAACATTTCTCTATTTTTTTGTATTCTGATGCTCTGGTATCTGGGGCTTCGGCTGACTGCTAAGGAGGGACTGTGCTCCTAATTCCTACAGATCACAAACAGCCCACCCAGAAGCAAGCCTTTTGTATGCAGACCAACAAATCCCAAACCTATACTCCTAACTACCTTCTCTATCTAATTATTCCACTCTAGAACACTATCCATCTTTCTTAATTACTCCAAATCCAGGTATCGTACAACTTGGGAAAGCTCCTGTACCCTAGAGCCCACTGAAATTATTCAAATTAGCCAATCCTAAACTTCCTTACCCTGCTTTGTCTTGCTTTTCTTACAGAAACAGCAAAAGGTTTTTGCCTATGTTTTCCCCATTCCCTCTGTGTTCTAATTGTCCTTGATGCTTCCCCATATGGCCCTAGATGGTGTCCTATGCCTCTTATTTCTAGACAATTGTGACTAAAACCTTATTCCTTCACAACAGTCATTTTCATGTCTGTGTGTCTTACTATTCTTGCTTTAAAAAAAAAAAATGTATAATATCATATATGAAACAAATCGCCAGTCCAGGTTTGATGCATGATACTGGATGCATTGTGCACTGGAATGACCCAGAGGGATGGTACTGGGAGGGGAGGGTGGGAGGGGGCTTCAGGATGGGAAACACGTGTACTGGCAAAACCAGTACAATATTTTAAAGTAATTAACCTCCAATTTAAATAAATAAATAAAATTTTAAAAATCCCAAATACACTTTAAAATATCAATAATAGAGGAAAACCAAAGAGGGATGACATTGCATGGTATGTTCATTAAATGGTAGGAATATGAATTTGTGGATGGTAGAGTAAGGAACAATTGATGAATTTTATTGAGAAGCAACTAAGAAAGACCTTGAATGACAAAATAGGGCATAAGACCTAAAGATTTTACCAAAGTATAGTTTACCATCTGGTGTGGGTAAGGGGAAGAGAACAAATAGCACACGACCTTGAAAGCAAATAGTCATTATACTCAGAAATCATAACGGAATGGAAAGTTTAGCAATCCTCTCAACCACTCTTTCAAATTCAGATATGTGTCATGTCACATATAGATTGCAAAGTGACAGAATATACATGATATCACTTCTTTTTTTTTAACACTTTAATCTACTTTACAATACTGTATTGGTTTTGCCATACATTGACATGAATCAGCCACAGGTGTACACGATCTCCCAATGTTGAAGCCCCCTCCCACCTCCCACCCCACACCATCTCCCCAGATTATCCCGTGCACCAACCCCAAGCATCCTGTATCTTGTATTGAACATAGGCTGGCACTTCATTTCTTCTATGATAGTATGTATACATGTTTCAGTGCCATTCTCCCAAATCATCCCACCCTCTCACTCTCCCTCAGAGTCCAAAAGTCCATTCTATACCTCTGTGTCTCTTTTGTTGTCTCACATAGAGGGTCATCATTACTATCTTTCTAAATTCCATATATATGTGTCAGTATACTGTATTGGTGTTTTTCTTTCTGGCTTACTTCATTCTGTATAATCGGCTCCAGTTTCATCCATCTCATTAGAACTGATTCAAATTTATTCTTTTTAAGGCCTGAGTAATATTCCATTGTGTATATGTACCACAGCTTTCTTATCCATTCATCTGCTGATGGACATCTAGGTTGTTTCCATGTCCTGGCTATTATAAACAGTGCTGCAATGAACATTGGGGTACATGTGTCTCTTTCAATTCTGGTTTCCTCGGTGTGTATGCCCAGCAGGGGGATTCCTGGGTCATAAGGCAGTTCTATTTGCAGTTTTTAAGGAATCTCAACACTGTTTTCCATAATGGCTGTACTAGTTTGCATTCCCACCAACACTGTAAGAGGGTTCCCTTTTCTCCACATCTTCTCCAGCATTTATTGCTTGTAGACTTTTGGATCTCAGCCATTCTGACTGGTGTGAAATGGTACCTCATTGTGGACTTGATTTGCATTTCTCTGATAATGAGTGATGTTGAGCATCTTTTCATGTGTTTGTTAGCCATCCGTATGTCTTCTTTGGAGAAATGCCTATTTAGTTCTTTGGCCCATTTTTGATTGGATCATTTATTTTTCTGGAGTTGAGCTGCATAAGTTGCTTGTATATCTTTGAGATTAGTTGTTTGTCAGTTGCTTCATTTGCTATTGTTTTCTCCCATTCAGAAGGCTGTCTTTTCACCTTACTTATAGTTTCCTTTGTTGTGCAGAAGCTTTTAATTTTAATTAGATCCCATTTGTTTATTTTTGGTTTTATTTCCATTATACTGGGAGGTGGATCATAGAGGATCCTTCTGTGGTTTATGTCAGAGAGAGTTTTGCCTATGTTCTCCTGTACGAGTTTTATAGTTTCTGGTCTTACGTTTAGGTCTTTAATCCATTTTGAGTTTATTTTTGTGTGTGGTGTTAGAAAGTGATCTAGTTTCATTCTTTTACAAGTGGTTGACCAGTTTTCCCAGTACCACCTGTTAAAGAGACTGTTTTTACTCCATTGTATGTTCTTGCCTCCTTTGGCGAAGATAAGGTGTCCATAGGTGCTTGGATTTATCTCAGGGCTTTCTATTTTGTTCCATTGATCTATATTTCTGTATTTGTACCACTACCATACTGTCTTAATGACTATGGCTTTGTAGTAGAGCCTGAAGGTCAGGCAAGTTGATTCCTCCAGTTCCATTCTTCTTTCTCAAGATTGCTTTGGCTATTCGAGGTTTTTGTATTTCCATACAGATCTTGAGATTATTTGCTCTAGTTCTGTGAAAAATACTGTTAGTAGCCTGATAGGGATTGTATTGAATCTGTAGATTGCTTTGAGTAGTATACTCATTTTCACTATATTGACTCTTGCGATCCATGAACATGGTATATTTCTCCATCTATTAGTGTCCTCTTTGATGTCTTTCATCAGTGTTTTATAGTTTCTGATATATAGGTATTTAGTTTCTTTAGATAGGTATATTCCTAAGTATTTTATTATTTTCATTGCAATGGTGAATGGAATTGTTTCTTTAACTTTTTTTTCTACTTTCTCATTATTAGTCTATAGGAATGTGAGGCATTTCTGAGTGTTGATTTTATATCCTGCAACATTACTATGTTCATTGATTAGCTCTAGTAGTTTTCTGGTCAAATCTTTAGGATTTTCTATGTAGAGGATCATGTCATCTGAAAACAGTGAGAGTATTACTTTTTTTTCCAATTTGTATTCCTTTTATTTCTTTTTCTGCTCTGATTGCTGTGGCTAAAACTTCCAGAACTATATTGAATAGTAGTGGTGAAAGTGGGCACCCTTGTCTTGTTCCTGACTTCATGGGAAATGCTTTCAGTTTTTCACTATTGAGGATAATGTTTGCTGTGTGTTTGTCATATATAGTTTTTATTATGTTGAGGAACGTTCCTTCTATTCCTGCTTTCTGGAGAGTTTTTATCATAAATGGATGTTGAATTTTGTCAAAGGCCTTCTCTGCATCTATTGAGATAATCATATGACTTTTATTTTTCAATTTGTTAATGTGGTGAATTACATTGATTGATTTGTAGATATTGAAGAATCCTTGCATCCCTGGGATAAAGCCCACTTGGTCATGAGGTATGATCTTTTTAATGTGTTGTTAGATTCTGCTTGCTAGAATTTTGTTAAGAATATTTGCATCTATGTTCATCAGTGATATTGGACTGTAGTTTTCTTTTTGGTGACATCTTTGTCAGGTTTTGGTATTAGGGTGATGGTGGCCTCATCGAATGAGTTTGGAAGTTTACCTTCCTCTGCAATTTTCTGGAATAGTTTCAGTAAGATAGGTGTTAGCTCTTCTCGAAATTTTTGGTAGAATTCAGCTGTGAAGCCGTCTGGACCTGGGCTTTTGTTTGCTGGAAGATTTCTGATTACAGTTTCAATTTCCATGCTTGTGATGGGTCTGTTAAGATATTCTATTTTTTCCTGGTACAGTTTTGGAAAGTTGTACTTTTCTAAGAATTTGTCCATTACTTCCAAGTTGTCCATTTCTTCCAAGTTGTCCATTTTATTGGCATATAATTGCTGATAGTAGTCTCTTATGATTCTTTGTATTTCTGTGTTTTCTGTCGTGATCTCTCCATTTTCATTTCTAATTTTATTGATTTGATTTTTTTCTCTTTATTTCTTGATGAGTCTGGCTAATGGTTTGTCAATTTTATTTATCTTTTCAAAGAACCAGCTTTTTGCTTTGTTGATTTTTGCTATGGTCTCTTTTGTTTCTTTTGCATTTATTTCAGCCCTAATTTTTAGGATTTCTTTCCTTCTACTAACTCTGGTGTTCTCTATTTCTTCCTGTTCTAATTGCTTTAGGTGTAGAGTTAGGTTATTTATTTGACTTTTTTCTTGTTTCTTGAGGTATGCCTGTATTGCTATGAACTTTCCTTTTAGCACTGCTTTTATAGTGTCCCAAAGATTTTGTGTAGTTGTGTTTTCATTTTCATTCGTTTCTATGCATATTTTGATTTCTATTTGATTTCTTCTGTGATTTGTTGATTATTCAGAAGGGTGTTGTTCAGCCTCCAAATGTTGGAATTTTTAATAGTTTTTTTCCTGTAATTGAGATCTAACCTTAGTGCATTATGGTCAGAGAAGATGCTTGGAATAATTTCGATTTTTTTGAATTTATCAAGGTTAGATTTATGGCCCAGGATGTGATCTATCCTGGAAAAGGTTTCATGTGCACTTGAGAAAATGGTGAAATTCATTGTTTTGGGGTGAAATGTCCTATAGATACCGATTAGGTCTAACTGGTCTATTGTATCATTTAAAGTTTGTGTTTCTTTGTTAATTTTCTGTTTAGTTGATCTGTCCATAGGTGTGAGTGGGGTATTAAAGTCTCCCACTATTATTGTGTTATTATTAATTTCCCCTTTCATGCTTGTTAGCATATGTCTTATATATTGCGGTGCTCCTATGTTGGGTGCATATATATTTAAAATTGTTATATCTTCTTCTTGGATTGATCCTTTAATCATTATGTAGTAGCCTTCTTTGTCTCTTTTCACAGCCTTTATTTTAAAGTCTATTTTATCAGATATGAGTATTGCTACTCCTGCTTTCTTTTGGTCTCTATTTGCATGGAATATCTTTTTCCAGCCCTTCACTTTTAGTCTGTATGTGTCTGTTGTTTTGAGGTGGGTCTCTTGTAGGCGGCATATATAGGGATCTTGTTTTTGTATCCATTCAGCCAGTCTTTGCCTTTTGCTTGGGGCATTCAATGCATTTACATTTAAGGTAATTATTGATAAGTATGCTCCTGTTGCCATTTACTTTGTTGTTTTGAGTTCGGATTTATACGCCCTTTCTGTGTTTCCTGTCTAAATTCTATCCTTTAGCATTTGTTGGAGAGCTGGTTTGGTGGTGCTGAATTCTCTCAGCTTTTGCTTGTCTGTAAAGCTTTTTATTTTCTCCTTCATATTTGAATGAGATCCTTGCTGGGTAGAGTAGTCTTGGCTGTAGGTTATTATCTTTCATCACTTTAAGTATGTCTTGCCATTCCCTCCTGGCCTGAAGAGTTTCTATTGAAAGATCTGCAGTTATTCTTATGAGGATCCCCTTGTGTGTTATTTGTTGTTTTTCCCTTGCTGCTTTTAATATTTGTTCTTTGTGTTTGGTCTTTGTTAGTTTGATTAGAATATGTCTTGGGGTGTTTCGCCTTGGGTTTATCCTGTTTGGCACTCTCTGGGTTTCTTGGACTTGATGATTATTTCCTTCCCCATTTTAGGGAAGTTTTCAACTATTATCTCCTCAAGTGTTTTCTCATGGTCTTTCTTTTTGTCTTCTTCTTCTGGAACTCCTATAATTCGAATGTTGGAGTGTTTCATATTGTCCTGTAGGTCTCTGAGGTTGCCCTCATTTCTTTTAATTCGTCTTTCTTTTTCCCTCGCTGATTCATTTATTTCTACCATTCTATCTTCTATGTCACTAATCCTATCTCTGCCTCTGTTATTCTACTATTTGTAGCCTCCAGAAAGTTTCTGATCTCATTTATTGCATTATTCATTAAATGTTGACTTTTAAAATTTCTTCTAGGTCCTTGTTAAACCTTTCTTGCATCTTCTCAATCCTTCACTCCAGGCTATTTATCTATGATTCCATTTTGATTTCAAGATTTTGGATCACTTTCACAATCAGTATTCGGAATTCTTTCTCAGGTAGATTTCCTATCTCTTCCTCTTTTGTTTGGTTTGGTGGGCATGTCTCCTGTTCCTTTACCTGCTGGGTATTCCTCTGTCTCTTCATCTTGGTTATATTGCTGCATTTGGGATGGCCTTTCTATATTCTGGGAATTTATGGAGTTCTCTTTATTATTGAGCTTCCTCCCTCTTTGTGGGGTTGTACCAGTGGCTTGTCAATGTTTCTTGATTAGGGAGGCTTGTGTTGGAGTTCTGGTGGGTGGAGCTGGATTTCTTCTCTCTGGAGTGCTGTGAAGTGTCTAGTAATGGGTTATGAGACGTCAGTGGTTTTGGAGTATTTTGAGCTGCCTGTATATTGAAGCTCAGGGGCTTGTTCTTGTGTTGCTGGAGAATTTGCGTGGTATGTCTTGCTCTGGAACTTGTTGCCGCTTGGGTGTTGCTCAATTTCAGTGTAGGTATGAAGGCGTTTGATGAGCTCCTATTGGATAATGTTCCCTGTATTCAGGAATTCTGTGATGATCTCAGGATTTGGACTTAAGCCTCCTGATTCTGGTTTTCAGATTTATTTTTACAATAGCCTCATGACTTCTCCATCTATACAGAGCTGATGTTAAAACATGTAGATTAAAGGTGATAGGTTTCTCCACCTTGAGAGTCCCCCTAGAGGATCACTGAGTTTCTTGGAGGAGAGAAGAGGGAGGGGGTAGTTAGAGGTGACTGGAATGGGATGAGGTGGAATCAAAAGAGGAGAGAGCAAGCTAGCCTGTAACCATTTTCTTGTGTGCGCTCCAAAGTCTGGACCTCTCAGAGGTGGTCAGAGAGTTATACAGGCAAGAGGAGAAGGAGGAAGTAGACAGAGGTGGCCAGGGGGATAAAAGAGGGAGATGAAAAGGAGGGATACAGATCCGGCCAGTAACCAGTTCACTGACTGTTCTCCACCTTCTGGAACACACAGTTTCCTAAAGTTGCATAGAGAAGAGGGCGGGAGGGAGGAGAGAGAGGCCACCTGGTGGAGAAAAAAGAGAGTCCGATGGAGGAGAGAGTGGTCAAGCCAGTAATCTCACATTCATGTAAAACTGAGTACTGAAGATTAGGTTTTTAGATGTACAAAATTGGCAACAAATACCAAAATGCAAAGATTAAAAATCTGGAGTAGAGATTGGATTTTCAAAAATAAAATATTCATGGACAGAAGAAGGAGAAAAAAAAGCCACCAGAATTATTAAAAGACAACAACCTCCACCACAAAAAGACTATATATGGCGTTTGCTTTAAAAATATTGTGTTTTTTTTTTGAAAAGTAATAATAGGTTATAAAAATAATAAATAGAGATATAGAGGACTTAAAAATTTAAGAAAGTTTTTAAAAGAAGACAAAAAAGAAGAAAAATTCAAAAAATTTAAAAAATTCTTAAAAAAAAAAAGAAAAAAAATCACACTTCCACATCAACACCCCCAAAAAATTGTTCATAAAAGTAGTAAAGGTATATCTGGCCCTTTCTCAGTGTCTCAATTTCACTGATGTATAAAATGGCAAAAAAATACATTACTCACCTTATGAGTTCAAGAGAGGATTAAATAAGATATGACACATGGAAACCTTTTACATGTTAGCTATTATTATTGTATATGAATATTTAGAACATACAGAAGAGTAAAATAATGGGAAAAATCACTCATACTCTTGATATCCAAGGTCAACTGCTGTGTGTGTGCACACTTACATATGTGAATGTATATTTTGTGTGTGTATATCTCAGGGGTGCATTCTTAATATTTCAGCATCTTGTGGAGGTTTTCATTTCATCACTCTAACCAGTGAACACTCAGGTATCAAGTGATCATGGTAAGGATACATTGGTATGGGCAGGTAATAATTTTATAAGAGTAAGGGCAATTTATGACTGTTTAGTTACTTGCTTTAAAAAAGAATATATATGTACATGTATATATACATATATATATTTATTTATTTATTTATTTATTTATTTATAAAATCAATCACCTGATTGCTGGATGCCTACTAATTTCTGGACTCTAAACTATACTCAAACATGTCCTAACTAACATCTTTTATGAAAGATGATCTTACAGAAAAGATTTTGAAAATTGCTTAATTTTTAGTCATGCAGATATTCATATGATATCTGATGAAATAAAGGCATAGTGCATAGCATTATTGTAAGGCAGAAACCAAAACAAAATTAATCATGTTACCCCAGTTCACAAAAATGTTAAATACTTTGGTAAGTGTTTTATTATAAAGAAATAGTCAATAAATTATTTGTAAGAAACATATATTTCAAATTATTCTGTAAATAGAAATACACATGTAGCAAGGTTATGTATGAATGAGTTGATAAAATACTGTGACTGGAGACCTGAAGGAACCTGACCTTGTAATTCCTCTAGGAACAATGGCTCACTATTCACTAATGCAGTGTTTTCAGCAGCTTTAGTTCAGTTCAGTTCAGTTGCTCCGTCATTTCCAACTCTTCGTGACCCCGCGAATTGCAGCACACCAGGCCTCCCTGTCCATCACCAACTCTCGGAGTTCACTCAAACTCACGTCCATTGAGTCTGTGATGCCATCTAGGCATCTCATCCTCTGTTGTCCCCTTCTCCTCCTGCCCTCAATCCCTCCCAGCATCAGAGTCTTTTCCAGTGAGTCAACTCTTTGCATGAGGTGGGCAAACTACTGGAGTTTCAGCTTTAGCATGATTCCTTCCAAAGAAATCCCAGGGCTGATCTCCTTTAGAATAGACTGGTTGGATCTCCTTGCAATCCAAGGGACTCTCAAGAGTCTTCTCCAACACCACAGTTCAAAAGCATCAATTCTTCAGCATTCAGCTTTCTTCACAGTCCAACTCTCACATCCATACATGACCACTGGAAAAACCATAGCCTTGACTAGATGGACCTTTGTTGGCAAAGCAATGTCTCTGTTTTTCAATATGCTATCTAGGTTGGTAATAACTTTCCTTCCAAGGAGTAAGAGTCTTTTAATTTCATGGCTGCAATCACCATCTACAGTGATTTTGGGGCCTAAATAAATAAATAAATAAAGTCTGACATTGTTTCCACTGTTTCCCCATCTATTTCCCATGAAGTGATGGGACCAGATGCCATGATCTTCGTTTTCTAAATGCTGAGCATTAAGCCACCTTGTTCACTCTCCTCTTTCACTTTCATCAAGAGGCTTTTTAGTTCCTCTTCACTTTCTGCCATAAGGGTGGTGTCATCTGTATATCTGAGGTTGTTGATATTTCTCCCAGCTATCTTGATTCCGGCTTGTGCTTCTTCCAGCCCAGTGTTTCTCATGATGTACTCTGCATATAAGTTAAATAAGCCAGGTGACAATATACAGCCTTGACGTATTCCTTTTCCTATTTGGAACCAGTCTGTTCCATGTTCAGTTCTGTTACTTCCTGGCCTGCATACAGGTTTCTCAAGAGGCAGGTTAGGTGGTCTGGTATTCCCATCTTTTTTCAGAATTTTCCACAGTTTTTGTGATCCACACAGTCAAAGGCCTTGGCATAGTCAATAAAGCAGAAATAGATGTTTTTCTGAAACTCTCTTGCTTTTTCCATGATCCAGCAGCTTCATGGAATGTAAATATCACAAATAACAGGAATCAACCACATTTCCCCTTTTGTGAATTGCCTATTCATAGACTTTGCCCCTTTTTCTGTTGTTATTTGTCTCGTATATTTGAAAGAGTTGTTTGGATAGTTGATATGCATCCTTTTCATATATAAACAAAGCAAATATCCATTCACTCTTACTTCCTTTAGCTCGAATCCCCAGGACTGTGTTGAACCTGAATGGTAAGAGTTGGAACCCTTGTCTTATTCCTAATCTCAGAGGGAAGGCTTTTACTCTTTCACCATTGAATATGATGTTTCTCATGTGTGAACTTCGTTATGCTAAGATATATTCCTTCTATACCTAAATTGCTGAGAGTTTTTATCATAAATAGATGTTGAATTTTGTCCTCTCTTTCATTTCAGACTTTATTATGTAGTTTCATTTTCCTTAATTAGTCTAGCCATTGATTTGTCAACTTTATGTCTTTAGAAAGATAGTTCTTGGTTTTGTCAATATTTCCTTTTGTTTTCTGGTTTCTGTTTATTTTATTTCTGCTCTTATCTTTGTTGTTTCTTTCCCCTCCCCCCAAATATTGGTTTTCACCAAAAATGCCCCTCAGATTATGATAAACCTTAAATGTGCTTTTATTATTTATTTGTACCAGAATCAGTACAAGCATTGAGAAAGGCTCAGGGAGGGGAACAGGTTGAAGAAAAGGAAGATTTAGGGCATTATTTTTTTTAATTGATTTTTTAAATGGAAGAAAAATTACTTTAAAGAATTTTGTTGTTTTCTGTCAAATGTCAACATGAATCAGACATAGATATACATATCCCCTCTCTTTTGAACTTACCTCCCATCTCCCTCCCTATCACACCCCTCTAGGTTGATACAGAGCCTGTGTTTGAGTTTCGTGAGCCATACAGCAAATTTCAGTTGGCTATCTATTTTACATATGGCAATGTAAGTTTCCATGTTACTCTTTCCATACATCTCAGCCTCTCCTCCCCTCTCCACATGGCCATAAGTCTATTCTCTATGTATATTTCTCCCTATAAGAAATTGTTCAATACAATTTTCTAGATTCTATATGTACGTTAGAATATGATATTTATCATTCTCTCTCTTACTTATTTCAATGTATCTATAAGTAAATTGTTCAATACCATTTTTCTGGATTCTGTATATGTGTGTTAGAATATAATATTTATCATTCTCTTTCTTTCCTTGGTGGTTCAGAAGTTAAAGCATCTGCCTCTAACGCAGGAGACCTGAGTTAAATCCCTGGGTCAGGAAGATCCCCTGGAAAAGGAAATGGCAACCCACTCCAGTATTCTTGCCTGGAGAATCCCATGGATGGAGGAACCTGGTAGGCTACAGTCCACGAGGTCTCAAAGAGTCTGACACGACTGAACGACTTAACTTTCTTACTTCCTTCAGTGTTCTAGGTTCTAGGTTCATCCACCTCATTAGAACTGACTTAAAGATGTTCCTTTTTATGGTTGAGTAATATTCCGTTGTGTATATGTACCACTACTTCTTTATCCATTCATCTGTTGATGAATGTCTAGGTTGCTTACATGTTCTAGCTATTTTAAATAGTGCTGTAATGAACAATGGAATATATGTGTCTTTTTCTATTTTGGTTTCCTCAGAGTGTATGCCTAAGAGGGGGATTGATGGGTCATATGGTGGTTTTATTCCTAGTTTTTAAGGAATTGCCATACCGTCTTCCATAGTGGCTGTATCAATTTACATTCCCACCAACAGTGCAAGAGGGTTCCCTTTCCTCCACACCCTCTCCAGCATTATTTGTTTGTAGACTGTTTGATGATGGCCATTCTGACTGGTGTGAGGTGATATCTCGTAGTTTTGATTTGCATTTCTCTAATAATGAGCGATGTTGAGCATCTTTTCATGAGTTTGTTAGCCATCTGTATGTCTTCTTTGGAGAAATGTCTGTTTAGATATTTTCCCCACTTTTTGATTGGGTTGTTTGTTTTTCTGGTATTGAGTTGTATGAGCTGATTGTATATTTTGGAAATTGATCCTTTTCAGTTGTTTCATTTGCTATTATTTTCTCCCATTCTGAGGGTTGTCTTTTAACCTTGCTTATAGTTTCCTTTGCTGTGCAAAAGCTTTTAAGTTTAATTAAGTCTCACTTGTTTACCTTTGATTTTTATTTCCATTACTCTAGGAGGTGGGCCATAGAGGATCTTGCTTTGATTTATGTCATTGAGTGTTCTGCCTATATTTTCCTCTAAGAGTTTTATAGTTTCTGGCCTTACATTTAGGTCTTTAATGCATTTTGAGTTTGTCTTTGTGTATGATGTTAGGAAGTGTTCTAATTTTTTTATTTTACATGTAGCTATCCAGTTTTCCCAGCATCATTTATTAAAGAGGCTGTCTTTGCCCCATTGTATATTTTTGCAACCTTTGTCAAACATAAGATACCTATGGGTGCATGGCTTTATTTCTAGGCTTTCTATGTTGTTCCATTGGTCTATGTTTCTGTTTTTGTGCCAGTACCATACTGTCTTGATGACTGTAGCTTTGTAGTATATTCTGAAGTCAGGAAGGTTGATTCTTTCAGTTCCGTTCTTCCTCAAGACTGCTTTGCCTATTCAGGGTTTTTGTGTTTACATATGAATTGTGAAGTATTTTGTTCTAGCTTTGTGAAAAATGCCATTTGTAATTTGAAAGGGATAGCATTGAATCTGTAGATTGTGTTTGGTAATATAGTCATTTTTACAATACTGATTCTTCCTACCCAGGAACATGGAATATCTCTCCATAGGTTTATGTCATCTTGGTTTCTTTCATTAGAGTCTTATAATTTTCTGTGTACAGTTCTTCTGTCTCCTTAGGTAAGTTTATTCCTAGATATTTAATTCTTTTGCAAAGGTGAATGGGATTGATTCCTTAATTTCTCTTTCTGATTTTTCATTGTTAATATATAGAAATGCAAGTGATTTCTGTACATGTATTGATTTTGTATCCTTCAACTTTGCTAAATTCACTGATTAGGTCTAGTAATTTTCTGATATTGTCTTTAGGGCTTTCTATGTACAGTATCATGTCAAGTAAAAACAGTGAGAGCTTTACTTCTTCTTTTCCCATCTGGATTCCTTTTATTTCTTTTTCTTCTTTGATTGCTGTAGCTAGGAATTTCAGAACTATGTTGAATAATAGTAGTAAAGTGGACACCCTTGTCTTGTTCATGATCTCAGGGAGAATGCTTTCAGTTTTTCATCACTGGGAATAATGTTTGCTGTAAGCTTATGGCCTTTTACTATGTTCAGGTAGGTTCCATCTATGCCCATTTTTTGAAGAGTTTTATTCATAAATGGGTACTGAGTTTTGTCAAAGGCTTTTTCTGCATCTATTGAGATTATCATATGTTTTTATCTTTCAATTTGTTAATATCATGTATCACATTGATTGATTTGCATATATTGAAGAATCCTTGCATTCCCGGAATAAACCCAACTTGATCATGATGAATGAGCTTTTTATGTGTTGCTGAATTCTGTTTGCTAAAACTTTGTTAAGGATTTTTGCATCTATATTCATCATTGATATGGGCCTATAGTGTTTTTGTTTTGTTTTGTCCTTGTCTGGCTTTGGTATCAGGGTGATGCTGGCCTCATAGAATGAGTTCTGAATGCTCCTTCCTCTGCAATTTTTTGAAAGAGTTTTAGAAGGATAGGCATTAACTCTTCTCTAAATATTTGATAGCATTCTCCTGTGAAGCTATCTGGTCCTGGACTTTTGTTTCTTAGGAGATTTTTGATCATAGCTTCAGTTTCAGTGCTTGTACTTGTGTTGTTCATAATTTCTATGTCTTCCTGATTCAGAGGTAAAGATTGAACTTTTTTAAAGAATCTGCCCATTTATTCCAGGCTATCCACTTTATTACCATATATTTTTTATAATAATCTCTTATAATCCTTTGTATTTCAACATTGTCTATTGTTCAGTTCAGTTCAGTCACTCAGTCATGTCTGACTCTTTGTGATCCCATGGATTGCAGCACACCCGGCCTCTCTGTCTATCACCAACTCCCAGAGCCTACTCAAAGTCAAGTCCATTGCATCAGTGATGCCATCCAACCATCTCATCCTTTGTCATCCCCTTCTCCTGCTGCCTTCAGTATTTCCCAGCAACAGGATCTTTTCCAGTGAGTCACTTCTTCTCATCAGGTGGCCAAAGTATTGGAATTTCAGCTTCAGCATCAGTCCTTCCAATGAATAGTCAGGATTGATTTCCTTTAAGATGGACTGGTTAGATCTCCTTGCAGTCCAAAGGACTCTCAAGAGTCTTCTCCAACACTACAGTTCAAAAGCATCAATTCTTCAGCACTCACCTTTCTTTATAGTCCAACTCTCACATTGATACATAACCAATGGGAAAACCAAAGCTTTGAGTAGACAGACCTTTGTTGGCAAAGTAATATCTCTGCTTTTTAATATGCTATCTAGGTTGGTCATAGCCTTTTTCATTTTAATTGTTATTTCTTTATTTATGCTCACTTTGGGTTTAGTTTGTTCTTATTTTCTAGCACCTTTAGGCATAAAGTTAGGAATTTTATTTGAATATAGCTGAGTTACAATATTATATTAGTTTTAAGTGTACAGCATAATGATTTAGTATTTTTATAGTCTTTACTCCATTAAAAGTTCAGTTCAATTGCTCAGTTGTGTCCGACTCTTGCGACCCCATGGACTTCAGCATACCTGGCCTCCCTGTCCATAACAAACTCCCGGAGTTTACTCAAACTCATGTCCGTTGAATCAGTGATGCCATCCAACCATCTCATTCTCTGTTGTCTCCTTCTCCTCCTGCCTTCAATCTTTCCCAGCATCAGGGTCTTTTCAAATGAATCAGTTCTTCACATCAGTTGGCCAAGGTACTGGAGTTACAGCTTCAGCATCAGTCCTTCCAATGAATATTCTATAAGAAAATGGCTATAATTTCATGTACTCTACAATATATACTGTTGTTTATCTATTTTCATACAGAGTACTCCAGTTCTCTTGCCTGGAAACTCCCATGGACAGAGAGGAGCCTGGTAGGCTGCAGTCCATGGGGTCGCTGAGTCCAGACACGACTGAGCGACTTCACTTTCACTTTTCACTTTCATGCACTGGAGAAGGAAATGGCAACCCACTCCAGTGTTCTTGCCTGGAGAATCCCAGGGATGGCGGAGCCCAGTGGGCTGCCATCTGTGGGGTCGCACAGAGTCGAACATGACTGAAGCAACTTAGCAGTAGCAGTAGCAGCAGCAGTCTATACTTCTTCATCCCATACCTCCTACCTACCTCCTCCCCTTCACTTGAGTACTACTAGTTTTTTTTTCTTTTTTCTGTATCTGTAAGTTTGTTTCTGTTCTGCTACATACATTCATTTGTGTTATTTTTTAGATTCCATATATAAACATCATACAGCATTTTTTTTTGTCTGACTTATTTCACTAGTCATAATATTCTCTAGGTCTATCCACATTGCTGTAAACTGCAAAATTTATTTTTTCTTTGTGGCTGATTAATATTCCATGTGTGTGTGTACACACACACACACACACATGCATGCACACACACACAAATATACACCACGTCTTCTTTATCCATTCATCTGTGATTGGACACTTACATTACTTTCGTATCTACCAGAAAGCTACATATAAAATGGTGAAAGTATAACATTTCCTCATACCACATACAAAAATAAACTCAAAAAGATTGAAGACCTAAATTTAAGACCTGAAGCCATAAAAATCATGAAAGAGGAAATATGCAGGACACTCTTTGACATAAATCATAGCAATATTATTTTTCTCTGTCTCTTAAGGCAGAAAAAGAAAAGAAAAAAATTAAAAATAGGACCTATGAAAATTTAAAAGCTTTTTCACAGCAAAGGAGATGGTCAAGAAAATGAAACCACAACCTACAGAATGGGAGAAAATATTTGCAAATGATAAGACTGACAAGGGATTAATATCCCAAATATATTAGTAGCTCTTGTAGCTCAATATAAAAAAAATAAAATAAATAAATAAATGGTAGAAGAGCTGAATAGACATTTTCCCAAAGAGATATAGATGGTCTAACAGGCACATGAAAAGATGTTCAACATTTCTAATTATTGGAGAAATGCAAATCAAAATGAAGTATCACCTCACACCAGTCAGAATGGCTATCATCAAAAAATTCACAGGTAATAAATGTTGTTGAGGATGTAGAGAAAAGAGAACCCTCCTACACTGTCAGTGGGAATCTAAATTGATGCAGCCATTATGGGAAACAGTATGGACGTTCCTCAAAAACTAATAGAACTACCATATGATCCAGCAATTCCACTTTCGGGTATATATATCCAGACAAAAAAAAAAAAAAAAATGAAAGTGCTGATTAAAAGGATACATTCACCCTAGTGTTCAGCACTGTTTTCAGTAGGGAAGATGTGAGAAATTGTTTATTTGAGATATATCTCTTTTTGTTTTTAATGTTGGCATTTATGACCATAAAACTCATTTATAGACCTGTTTTTGCTATATCTCATAGGTTTTGGTATATTGTATTTTCAATTTCACTTGTTTATTTTTTTGTCTTTTGATTTCTTCTTTGTCCCAATGATTATTTAAGATTGTTATTTTAATTTCTACATATTTATGAATTTTACAGCTCTCCTCATGTTATTGATTTCTAGTTTTGTATTATTGCAGTTAGAAAAGATACTTGATGTGATTTGAAACTTGCTGACTTGTTTTACGACCTCTTTATGTTCTGTCTTGGACTATGTCATTTATGTGCTTATAAAAGAACGTATATTCTGAAACTATTGGATAGAATGCTCTCTATATATCTGTTTGGTCCACTTGACCTTAAGTATGTTCCAAGTGCATGATTTCTGTCAGGATATTGAAACTGGGATATTGAAGCCCCTTACTATTACTGTATTGTTGTCTGCTTCTCTCTTCAAATCTATTAGTATTTGCTTAATATATTTAGATACTGCAGTATTGGGTGCAGATATATGTATAGTTGTTATATATTTTGATGAATTGATCCCTTTATCACTATGTAATAGCCTTCTTTGTCTGTTGCTACCATATTCCACTGAAAGTCTATTTTATCTGATATAAGGATAGCTACTCAGCTCTCTTCTCATTTCCACTTGCATGAAATATGTTTATTTTTTTCATCTCTTCACTTGGAGCCCATTTGTATCCATAAATCTGAAGTAAGTCTATTGTAGGTAGCATAAAATTGGTTCTTGTTACTTTTTCCATACAGCCACACTATCTATTTGATAGGATAATTTATGTAAACCCTCTCCAGTATACTTGCCTGGAGAATCCCATAGACAGAGGAGCCTGGCGGGTTACAATCCATGAGGGTTGCAAAGAGTTGGACATGACTGAAGCAACTAAGCAAGCACAAGGACTTACTAATGTCATCCTATTAATAATTTTTTGCTGTTTTGTAGTCACCTTGTTGGTTTCTTTTTGTTTTCTTCCTTTTTGAGTTGATGATTTTTTAAGTAGTAATATGCCTGATTCCTTTCTGTTATCTTTGATGAATCTCTTGTACGTTTTTGCCTTGTAGATACCATGAAGCTTGCATACAACTTCTTATATTATAATAATAATCTATTTTATGTTGATAACTTATACAATACAAAAACTCTACCCTTTACTCTTAACCATTTTTGTTTTTCATTTCACAGTTTACCCCTCTTTAAATTGAATATTCATTAACAGGTAACTGTAGGTGTAGTTAAATTTAATATTTATCCTTTAACTTTTATACTAGAGTTAAGTCGTTAATATACCACTATATTATAATTTTAGAATATTATGTATTTAACTATATACTTACCTTTACCAGTATGTTATATTTTATATGTTTTAATATTACTAACTAGTATCGTTTCATTTAAACTTGAATGATTCATTGCAACATTTTATGTAAGGTAGATCCAGTTGAGATGAATTCCATCAGCTTTGTTTATCTGAGAAAGTTCTTCATTTTGGAAGAATAACTTTGCCAGATAGACTATTCCTGATTGGCAAAGTTTTTTTTCAGCACTTTGAATATATTATCCAACTCTGCTTTCATGGTTTCTACTGAGGAATATGCTGATAATCTTATGGGATTCTCTTGTAAGTTTCAAGCTTTTAATTTTTGCTGCTTAATTGCTTTAATTATTATAATATGTCTTGGAGAAGATTTTTCTCTCTGGTTTTTTCTTAATAGTTTACTTGAACAAAAGTTAATTTGAAGCAAGCAATGCCAAACTAGAAATGGTTAGGTGTGCTTCCAGAGATGATGCCACGTTTGTTTAGTGACCAGTGAGATTTGTGAGCTCAAGTATCCAAATCTATTTCAGATTTGGGAAATACTCAGCCATTATTTCTTTTAAAATGCCGTTTGACCCCTTCTCCATTTTCTCTCCTTCTGTAATTCTTATCATTCACAAAATTGTTTATTTTGATTGATTCCCATAGGTCAAGTATTTTTTTTCCATTATTTTCCATTCTTTGTTGCTGCTGTTCTCTTCTGTTGGATAAATTTAACATTCCTTACTTCCACATCACATATTATGTCTTCTGTTAGATCTGATTTGGTGTTTCCCCTTAAAGCATTTTTAATTTCATCCATTGTGTCCTTCAACTCTAGAATTTGTGTTTGGTTCTTTATAATTTCTACCTTTTTTTTAACTTTTAATTTTGTTCATGAATTTTTCTCCTTATTTCTTTAAGCTTTCTGTGTTTTCTTGTAGCTCACTGAGTTTCCTTAAAACAGTCATTTTGAATTACTTACCAGGTAAATCTCAGAGCTCTATGTCTTTAGGGTTGGTTACTGTAAAATTATTGTGATCCTTTGGTGGTGTCATGTATCCTTAATTGTTTATATTCTTTGTAGATTTTGTGTGAAAGAGGAGAGTAAAAAAGATGGCTTAAAACTCAAAATTCAAAAACCCAAGACCATGGCATCCAGTCCCATCACTTCATGGCAAAGAAATGGGGAAACAATGGAAACAGTGACAGACTTTATTTTGTTGGGATCGAAAATCACTGCAAATGGTGACTGCAGCTATGAAATTAAAAGACAATTGTTCCTTGGAAGAAAAACTATGATCAACCTAGATAGCCTATTAAAAAGCAGAGACATTGTTTTGCCAACAAAGTTCATCTATTCAGAGCTGTGATTTTTCCAGTACTCATGTATGGTCATATATGAGAGTCATGTATGAGAGTTGGACTATAAAGAAATCTGAGCACTGAAGAACTGATGGTTTTCAACTGTGGTGTTGCAACAGACACTTGAGAGTCCCTTGGACTGAAATCAATCCTGAATACTCATTGGAAGGACTGATGATGAAGCTGAAACTCCAATACTTTGGCCATCTTATGTGAAGAACTGACTCATTGGAAAAGACCCTGATGCTAGGAAAGATTGAAGGCAGGAGAAGAAGGGGACAACAGAGGATGAGATGGTTGGATGGCATCACTGACTCGATAGGCATGACTTTGACTAGGTTCTGGGAGTTGGTGATGGACAGAGAAACCTGGCATACTGCATTCCATAGGGTCAAAAAGAGTTGGACAGGTCAGAAAATGAAGATCATAGCATCCGGTCCCATCACGTCATGTGAAATAGATGGGGAAACAGTGGAAACAGTGTCAGACTTTATTTTTGGGGCTCCAAAATCACTGCAAATGGTGACTGCAGCCATGAAATTAAAAGATGCTTACTCCTTGGAAGAAAAGTTATGACCAACCTAGATAGTATATTCAAAAGCAGAGACATTACTTTGCTGGCCAAGGTCCGTCTAGTCAAGGCTATGGTTTTTCCTGTGGTCATGTGTGGACATGAGAGTTGGACTGTGAAGAAGACTGAATGCCAAAGAATTGATGCATTTGAACTGTGGTGTTGGAGAAGACTCTTGAGAGTGCCTTGGACTTTCAGGAGATCCAACCAGTCTATTTGGAAGAAGATCAACCCTGGGATTTCTTTGGAAGGAATGATGCTGAAGCTGAAACTTCAGTACTTTGGCCACCTCATGTGAAGTGTTGACTCATTGGAAAAGACTCTGATGCTGGGAGGGATTGGGGGCAGGAGGAGAAGGGGACGATCAAGGATGAGATGGCTGCATGGCATCACAGACTCAATGGACGTGAGTCTGAGTGAACTCTGGGAGATGGTGATGAACAGGCAGGCCTGGCATGCTGAGATTCATGGGGTCGCAAAGAGTGGGACACGACTGAGCGACTGAACTGAACTGAACTGAGTGACTGAACTGACTGAGTTTTGTTTTGTTCTCTTACCATCTGAATTAGGGGTCATTTCCTGTAGTTTTTACTAACTGCCTTGGGGAGAGAAACCCCTGCCAGTCCTGGTAGGATTTCTGAGTCTTTCTCAGAACCTGTTCTGAGATCTGTCCCATGCTTCTTGCTCCTTTTGTGGAATAATTTTTAAGCTTTATTACTTGTCTCAACCTGCCATGTATCAACCCAGATGCCGACAGCCTCCTTTTTGTTTTCCTAAAGGTGGTGGTAAAACTCAAGTTTGCCATCTGTTCTTGGCTTGTGGTTTTGGGTCAACTCTCTGTGCATGCTCACTAGCCACCTGCCAAAGCTCTGTCACTGCTTCAACTGCAGATGTACACTGGGAGCTAGCCACAGGGTGTGGGTGTTTGTAAGTTAAGTGCTCTGAGCACTGGGAGTACCATTAGGGGAATTTGGGGGCAAGGTTACTGGAAAAAAAACACAGCTTTCCATGGTTAAAAACCATAGGCTTTTCTGGGGGTGAGGTGTTTCCAGCAGCTCCTGGGTAGGCTTATTGATGGAGTCTGTGATGTAGTTACTAGGATCTGCATCCCTTTAATGCCCTCCAGGAGTCCTATCTGCCCCCTCTCCCAGCCACTCTCCCACCCTTCAGTCATGCATCTCATGATTTCCTACTCTGGGAGTGGTAAGAGAGTAATCAGTCTCTTTGTTAGCTTCCTGCACAGCTGGGGAAGTCAGGTGCTTACTCACATGCTCTTACTTTCCCCTTTGAGAGAAGTCATGGCCCAAGAATGTGTCTTTTGGCCCTAAGCTGTTTTTGCTTTGGGGGAGGGGTGATGTGGTTGAAGTCAGGCTGTTCCTTTCACCCTCTACTGTGTGTCCAACCTCATATTTTTTTTTTTTTTACTTTTGTTCCAGTGGTGTGCTGGAAGTTTTTATTTGCAAACCTGGGCTTCTACAAAGGTTCTCCCATCTGTGGTTTATTGTCTAGGGTAGTATTTTCCCAGAGGCTTTTGGACTGTGGCTAAGAGGGGTGGGAGCTGGTTCACAGGACACTACCAGGTCTTTATGCCTATTACCGAATGCACAGGTGGGTGATACTCTCCCAGGGTCCCTTGATATATGATGCTGGATCCCATAGTTCCCACAAAGACACTTTTTTCTGAATGGGTACCACATTATTTTTATTATGGGAGAGGACAAAAAGCAGAAAAGTTTTATTCCACTAAGATGCCATCACTCCTTGTCTCTATTTTTGTGATGATTTTTGCATATAAAATGTTAATTTAACATAGATGAATTTATCACTACTATCATTTGTTCATGCATTTCTTTGTATCTCCTTTAAGAAATCATCTGCACCTCTAGGAGGGGGTAAGTTCTCAAAGTTGAAGCTAGGTTGATTTATAAACATAAATCCCTTGCAAAAAAGAAGCAAGGAAATCATTCCCTGCTTCAAAATCATGTAGGAGTCTTGTATATTGTTGTTTAATCATTTTAAGAGCATGTTTAATCATTTAAATCTCTAATCCATTTATAATTAATTTTTGTAACAGGAGAAAAATCTAAGCTTTTAAATGGATAGCCAGTTGCACAGCACCATTTACTAAGTAGCCTATCTTTTCTCCATTGACTTGCTATAAACTGTCTTTTAAATAACATTTCCATATATTTATGTGTCTTTTCCTCCATGTTAATAATATATATTGATACCTTTTAGGGTGTATCATCCCACTTTATTGTTCTCTTGTTGTCTTCATTGCCATCATTGAGATAGCTCCCAACCCCACTTCTCCTCCCCTCTATTTCTAGTCTCTGAGAAAGATCATATAAATTTAGACTTTCTTCTTTGTTTATTCAAATAGATACCATTACTAAAACTGTCTGAGCTTGTTCGGGTTTTATTTGCTTTTTTTATGTTTTGTTCTGTTTTCTTGACATTACTTTATATGAAATGGGACATTTTTCATTTCTTATCCTTTCAAACAACCATGAAGCCTGCAATGTCTGCTTTTGGACTTAGAACACCAGAAATTTGTGGCTCCAGCATACTCAATGCTTTGTGATTCTATTCTGTTTCTGATCCTCGGCAATATGTATCATATTTTTGAGGTTAGACATATCTATTTTGTTTTGCTTTAATCTGTAATTGCTATATGATTGGAATATATGTGTGAATGCATAAACTCACTGAGCCATATTGATCAAAAGTTTGATATACATCTCTTTTCCTTTCTTTAAAAAAAAAAAAAACGCATCCTTCTACAATATTGGTTAAGGATTGGGAAGCCATGGCCAATCATTACAGTTCCCTTCTGTTAAAGGGAAACGTACTGGGGCTTGCCTGGTGGCTCAGGTGGTAAATAATCTGCCTGCAATACGGTAGATCTAGGTTCAATCTATGGGTTTGGAAGAACCCCTTCTGGTGTTTCTGGTTTTCTGGTGTTCAAAGTCCGAAATCAGACATTGCCGGCTTCGTGGTTGTTTGAAAGGATAAGAAATGAAAATGTCTCATTTCATAGAATGTAATGCCAATTAAATAGAACAAAACATAAAACCAAGCAAATAAAACCCAAACAAGCTTAGACAGTTTCACTAATGGTATCTATTTGAATAGGCAATGAAGAAAGTCTAAATTTATATTATCTTTTCAGAGACTAGAAAAGAAGGGGAGGAGAAGGGGCGTTGGAAGCTATACCAATGAAGACAACAAGAGAATGAGAAGGAAATCATATCCCACTCCAATATTCTCACCTGGAGAATCCCATGGACAAAGGAGCCTGGTGCATCACAGTCCGTGGAGGTCACAAAGAGTTGGACATAACTGAGCAACTAATGCTTTCATTTTTCATTTTCTGTTAAAATGTTAATTATACCCCAGGAATTAGGCAAATTTTAGACTAAACCATGGGCATAAATGCATTTAAAAACTTATTAAATCCTTTGATACCTATAGAGGGAGAATCATGTACTTAAGAAAAGAGTAAAGAACATATTCAGTAATAATTAATAGTGTGCCCTGGAGAGTAATGTGAGGGAGAGGTAGTTGTTTGCCACCCTATTATGATTTTCACACTGTGTATATTAAATGTATCCTAACAGAACTAGTTGATTATTCCCAAAAGGGTTTATTGATAAAAGAAAGATTTCAGAATGATAGCAACAAATCAGAGGAAAATAAACTAAACACAATAAATACAGTAGGCAAGATTTTTAAATATCTAAAAAAAAAAAAAAAATTCTACTTCTAGTAATCTATTCTAAGTAAATAGGGTTATAGCAAAAATAAATTTGGAGAAAGATATTCATTATGGTGTGAGGTATAAAAATTAGAAACCATCTAAATGACTCAAATGAGGGAATAAGTAGAACAAATTATGGTGCATCATTAAATAGAGTGTTTTGACTTATATAAAAAACAGTACACTAAGAAACTATATTAGAATATTGTATGAAAAAAAGTGAAAGTGTTAGTTGCTCAGTGGTGTCCAACTCTTTGTGACCCCTATGGGTTGTAGCTTGCCAGGCTGCTCCGTCCATGGAATCCTTCAGACAAGACTACTGGATTAGGGTTGTCATTTCCTTCTCCATGGGATCTTTCCAACTCAGTGATCAACTCTGAGTCTGCTTTGCAGGCAGATTCTTTACCATTTGAACCACCAGGGAAGCACATCCCCACATTGTATATAAAGTACAATTACAATAACAGCAATAATGTCAACCTCAACTGACATTACTCAGCACTTACTATGTGCCAGGCACTGTGACGACTGCTTTACCTTTATTCATTTAAATCTTACAACTCCTCTTGGAGGCTGAGGTTGTTTTCTCCCATTTAAAAAACATGAGGAGTCTGAAGCTTATTGACGTTATATGATTTGACTGATAACATACAGCCAATAATAGTAGGGCTATGATTCATGAATGCACAAGTGTGTGTGCTATGTGACCATGTGTATATATACTATGAGGGGAAAGATAGTGGAATAAAATTCCCCCAAATATTAAAAGATCATTTTACTTATATGGGTTATTTATTGTTTCTTCATATAGATGTTCACATGTGGTCTGTGTATAACTGTACTGTATATAAATATCTATGCTATGTATGCTTTTAAATGATTTACAATGAGCATAGGTGTCCTTGGGAATCAGAAATGTAAAT
The DNA here is from genome assembly GCA_917880005.1 of Nanger dama. Lineage (NCBI taxonomy): Eukaryota > Metazoa > Chordata > Mammalia > Artiodactyla > Bovidae > Nanger > Nanger dama. The sequence goes on from CAKJTW010000060.1 coordinate 9,410,121, forward strand.
TATTATAAATACTTCATGACCTTCACCCATTTGTTTCTTCACTTTCAGCTCATGGTGTGGTCCAAAATACAAGAAGGACTCTTCAGTGGAATCTCATTGTCTTATGATGACAGAGAGGTCAACAAATAGTCATGATTGAATTTAGCATCAATGTTATTAAGCTTGCTCTTTTTAATAAAATTGTATGCATGTAAAAATAAAATGGATTAAAGATCTAAACATAAGACCAGAAACTATAACACTCTTAGAGAAAAACATAGGCAAAACACTCTCTGACATAAATCACAGCAGGATCCTCTATGACCGACCTCACAGAGTAATGGAAATATAAGCAAAAATAAACAAATGGGACGTAATAATACTTAAAAGCTTTTCACAACGAAGGAAGCTATAATCAAGGTGAGAAGACTGCCTTCAGAATGGGAGAAAATAATAACAAACGGAAGCAACTGAAAAAGAATTAATCTCAAAATATACAAGCAGCTCCTGCAGCTCATTTTCAGAGAAATAAACAACCCAATCAAAAAATGGGCCAAAGACTAAACAGACATTTCTCCAAAGAAGACATACAGATGGCTAACAAACACATGAAAAGATGCTCAACATCACTCATTATCAGAGAAATGCAAATCAAAACCACAATGAGGTACCATCCCATACCAGTCAGAATGGCTGCTATCCAAAAGTCTACAAACAATAAATGCTGGTGAGGGTGCAGAGAAAAAGGAACCCTTTTACACTGTTGGTGGGAATGCAAACTAGTACAGCCACTATAGAATCTACAGTGTGGAGATTCCTTAAAAAACTGGAAATATAATTGCCATGTGAGCCAGCAATCCCACTGCTGGGCATACACACCAAGGAAAAGAGAATTGAAAGAGATATGTGTACCCCAATGTTCATCACAGCACTGTTTACAATAGCCAGGACATGGAGGCAACCTAGATGCCCATCAACAGATGAATGGATAAGAAAGCTATGGTACATATACACAATGGAGTATTACTCAGCCATCACAAAGAATGCACTTGAATCAGTTCTAATGAAGTGGATGAAGCAGGAGCCTATTAAACAGAGTGAAGTAAGTCAGAAAGAAAAACACCAATACAGTATACTAGCACATATATATGGAGTTTGGAAAGATGGTAATGATGACTCTATATGCAAGACAGCAAAAGAGACAAAAATGTAAAGAACAATCTTTTGGACTCTGTGGGAGGAGGCGAGGATGGGTTGATTTGTGATGGTAGCGTTCAAATGTGTATATTATTATATGTGATCGCCAGTCCAGGTTTTATGCATAAAACAGGGTGCTCAGGGCTAGTGCACTGAGATGACCCTGGAGGATAGGATGGGGAGAGAGGTGGGAGGGGAATTCTGGATGGGGAACACATGTGTGCCCATGGCTGATTCATGTCAGTGTATGGCAAAAACCACTACAATATTGTAAAGTAATTAGCCTCCAATAAAATAAATTAATTTAAAAAAATTGTGTGTGTGTAAAATGAATTTTGAGGTAGTGAATTTTAATTTAGCATTCCACATTCTAATTGCCACCTATGAGAATACAGCACTAGATTATGTTACTCAAAAGCAACTTGTGAGTAAGAGAGATGAGAATTAAGTGGCATTATAAATGTGAAGATGATTTCATAGACTAGGATTTGAATGAAACATATTGTAGTATGAAGTGAAATGGAAACAAGTAATAGCACAATAAGACATAAGAGTGCCAAGAGCTTTGTGATAGGAGTTTGAGCATACACAGTATTATTAAGGAGAAGACTGGGCTTACCTGGATTCTTCTGGTACACTCATACAATTATAAGGAATCATGCTTCCTGATGCATTTATCCCATGAGTATGCTGTTATAATATTATTGCCAATACAAAAGAAAACTGCAAGATGAAAAGATTTGTGTTTTTCTTTCCTCTTTAGTGTATGCTCCTGCTGCTGCTGCTGCATCTCTTCAGTCATGTCCGATTCTGTGCAACCCCATACATGGCAGCCCACCAGGTTCCCCCATCCCTGGGATTCTGTAGAGAAGAACACTGGAGTGGGTTGCCATTTCCTTCTCCAATGAATGAAAGTGAAAAGTGAAAGTGAAGTTGCTCAGTTGTGTCCGAATCTTTGCGACCCCATGGACTGCAGCCTACCAGGCTCCTCCATCCATGGGATTTTCCAGGCAAGAGTACTGGAGTGGGGTGCCATCTCCTTTTCTGTCTTTAGTGTATAATGTTCTGCAAATATTGAAGTCTGTTTTTGCTATGTTTAGAAGAATTTTCAAGGGAGGAGTCATGTTTGGATGAGATTACAGTGCTTCAGAGAAGAGAATTCAGTTTTCAAAGAGGAGTTAGTCCTCTTGGAGATATTTCTTTCCCTGATAACAGTCAATCTATTACTTATGAAAGTATCCCACCAAGACCAACATTCCTTAATTCCTCCTCTGTTTCTCTACAGAACTTACTCTGTGCCCAAAGTGTAGACCCCAATACTTTATTGCATGCTAGGACTTATTTACCCTTTCCTCTGTATTTTCTCAATTGTTCAGCATTTTTAGCTGTTCTGAGCTGCATAGTTCCTTTTTGTGTGCATGCTAAGTCACTTCAGTCATTTCCAACTCTTTGAGACCTATGGTCTGAGGCCCTCTAGGCTCCTCTGTCCATGGAATACTCCAGGCAATATTCCTGGAGTGGGTTACCATGCCCTCCTCCAGGGTATCTTCCTGTCTCAGGAATCGAACCCAGGTCTTCTGTGTTTCCTGCAATGCAGGCAGAGTCTTTACCACTGAGCCACCAGGAAGCTCATATTTCCTGCTAGGACCTCACTAATACCTCCCTAACCCAGATTAACAACCATATAATTTGACCTTCAATCTGCCTGTCAAACTTATTAAATTGACAAAAGAATAAAAGCAAAGTGTTGGCCACACATAAAAATTTAGGGCAATGGTTCTCAATTTAGGGAAGGGGCCAAAGATTCTGTTGAGAATCTGATGAAAGCAGCAGACCTTTTCCCAAACATTTCATGGGGAAGGGTCTGCATATATACTATGATTCACATAATAATTTCACATGTTTTATAAATCTCAAGAAACCCATATATGGACTATTTAAATATATGCCGATTACAACTCTAAGGGCTTTCCTTATGGGTCAGATGGTAAAGAATCTGACCACAATGTCCCAGTTTCGATCCTTGGATTGGGAAGATCCCCTGGACAAGGGAATGGCTACCCACTCTAGTATTCTTGCCTGGAAAAACCCATCAGAGGGGAATGGCAGGCTATAGTCCATGGATCCACAAAGAATCTGACACAACTGTGTAACTAACACTTTCACTTTCCAGGTCTAAAACTTTTGCTCAAGCAGAGTTCATGGTCTTTCCACTGGGTTTATTCCTCAGGAGAATCAGATCTACTGTCATAGAATTCACTGTGATAAACTGGACCATGGAGGTAGAAGGTTAGGCTTTCAGCATAAATGAACTTAGAATAGCAATATCCTGATATAAAAGACTAGGAGGAGGCCTGGTGAATAGATTCCTGTGAGGCCACTGAATGTGTCCTCCAGTTTAGTCAAATTATCTTCCTCCTTAAATGGATTTATCCCAACTCGCTGGGGCCTAGAGTTGTGTGGCTAAATCCCTAAGCTATCCATGTTTACCTAGAGTACCATAGGTTGATGAGTCTCTGTATATGGGAAGGTAGTAAATGATTAGAGGGGAAAAGAGAATTTGAAATGTGTCCCTACCAGATCGTTTTTACCTTAGATAAAGTTAACACCAGCCAACTGGGAAAGAAGAAATTATGATGACTGCAAACTGAGGTTTGAAACCTTCTGGGAGATTCCTTAATAGCTTCTGGAGATAAAGTTGTGGCAGAGCCAATTTGTGCATTTGAATGAAGAATTGGGTCTCTGATAATACATATTGTCTACAATAAACTGAAATATGCTCCAGTCCTAATAGGATAAGGATTGATTTTCATTAAACAATGTAATTTTGGAGCTACATTTCTCAAATAAAAGGAATGTACGTTTTGGAATCAGACAGCTAGGGCTGAATACTAGCTCAGACAATTCCTATGATGTCTTTATTACTCCTCAACTATGAGTCTATTTTCTAATCTGTGAAAAGGGTATAAATACCTAAATTAGAGTCACTGTGAGAATTCAAAATAGTTTAAAATTATAATCTTAGCTCTCAGTGAATAGTAGCCATCTCTGATTATGACCTTGGGGCCAAAGGCTTGCATGTGCCAGTGTGATCCATTCAAGGTAATTATTCAAACCATTGCACAAATTGTGGTAGATCTTAATTCCAAGATTAGGAGCCTATACTCTATTCCATAGATAATGGAGAGTCACTGAAGATTTCTTTCTCTTTGTTTTTTTTTTTTAATGTGAACAAAATCAAAACAAAATAAGCTAGTGGAAAATGATGAGAAATTACTTCTGCACTACTGAAAATTTAGATTGATTTAATTGAAATCTTTAGGCTCACAACAGTCATTCTTCAAATGAATAATTTTAGCACTTCAACAACATTGTGCTCTATTGTAGTGTTTTTGTTATTAGAAAGGCATGTTATGGACAATTAATTTATATCTGAGTGGTTAAATTTGTTCAGATGTGGGCCAGTATCACTCATGAAAATCTGAGCTGCACTATCTGAAGAAAAGTGAGGACTCAAAAGACATGAGGTTGAGGTTTTATGTAAATCATATTTACTTCCACTATAAGGATTATAATTGTTGGAAGCCTTCTTAGATGGCCCAGCTGGAGAAACTGAGATCCAAGTAAAGGAGGAGAGCTGTATAGCAACATAGTACTAGATTAGAATACGGAAATTATTCAACACTGAGAAACATGAGGGAAACTTTGAGGGGAAAGTTAATTCATTCAAGAAACATGTGAGCTCCTACTTTTGCGTGTAGGGTCATGGAGGAAGATCATTCATTCAATAAATATATGAATCACTACTATGTACTAGGTACTGTACTAAGAAAACAGGTCAAATAAACCCCAGCTCTGATGGAGTATATAGATTAGAGGAGTGAGTCAGACAGTAAAATGGGCAAATAGTTTATTTGATTTAATTATAATTCTGTAACTCTGATGTAGAAGATAAACAGGGCTAAGGGAGAACATGAAAAGGGGAGCTTTTCAATATATTGGTCTTCATGTGTTGTCCTGCTTGACTTTATATTTTCTTTATATGATTTCTTTCTTTTTTAATATAAATTTATTTATTTTAATTGGAGGCTAATTACTTTACAATATTGTATTGGCTTGCCATGCATTGACATGAATCTGCCACAGGTATACATGTGCTCCCCATCCTGAACCCCCTCCCACCTTCCTCCCCATCCCACCCCTCTGGGTCATCCCAGTGCACCAGCCCCAAGCATCCTGTATCATACATAAAACCTGGAATGGCGATTCGTTTCACATATGATAATGCATATGTTTCAATGCCTTTCTCCCAAATCATCCCATCCTTGCCCTCCAAAAGACTGGTTTAGACTTCTGTATCTCTTTTGCTGTCTCGCATATAGGGTCATCATTACCATCTTTCTAAATTCCATATATCTATATATGGAATTTTATATATATATATATATATATATATATATATATATATAAATTATATATATATATAAATTATACTGTACTGGTGTTTTACTTTCCAGCTTACTTCACTCTGTATACAAATGGAAAAAAATATCTTCAGATTTGCTTGTGTTTTATTGGTTTGGAGTACAGAATGAAGCAGGGCAAAGGCTAATAGAGTTTTGCCAAGAGAACATACTGGTTATAGCAAACACCCTTTTCCAACAACACAAGAGAAGACTACACATGAACATCACTAGATGGTCAACATCGAAATCAGATTGATTATATTCTTTGCAGCTAAAGATGGAGAAACTCTATACAGTCAGAAAAAACAAGACCGGAGGAGGGGGTGCTGACTGTGGCTCAGATCATGAACTCCTTATTGCCCAATTCAAACTTAAAATGAAAAAAGTAGGGAAAACCTCTAGACCACTCAAGTATAACGTAAATCAAATCCCTTATGATTATACAGTGGAAGTGAGAAATAGATTTAATGGACTAGATCTGATAGAGTGCCTAATAAAGTATGGATGGAGGTTTGTGACATTGTGCAGGAGACAGGGATCAAGACCATCCTCATGGAAAATAAATGCAAAAAACAAAATGGCTGTCTGAAGAGGCCTTACAAATAGCTGTGAAAAGAAGAGAAGGAAAAGCAAAGGAGAAAAGGAAATATATATGCATCTGAATGCAGAGTTCCAAAGAATAGCAAAGAGAGATAAGAAAGGCTTCCTAGACCATCAGTGCAAAGAAATAGATGAAAAACAACAGAATGGGAAAGACTAGAGATCTCTTCAACACAATTAGAGATACAAAGGAGCACTTCATGCAAAGATGGGCTCAGTAAAGGACAGAAATTGTATGGACCTAACAGAAGCAGAAGATATTAAGAAGAGGTGGAAAGAATACACAGAAGAACGGGGGGGGAAAAAAAAAAACACCTCTTCACGACCCAGATAATCATGATGGTGTGATCATTCATTTATGGCCTGACATCCTGGAATGTGAAGTCAAGAGGGCCTTAGAAAGCATCACCAAAGTCTATGAACAAAGCTAGTGGAGGTGATGGAATTCCAGTTGAGCTATTTCAAATCCTAAAAGAGGATGCTGTGAAACTACTGCACTTAATATGCCAGCAAATTTGGAAAACTCAGCAATGGCCAGAGGAATGGAAAATGTCAGTTTTCATTCCAGTTCCAAAGAAAGGTAACGCCAAAGAATGCTCAAACTACCCCATGATTGCACTCATCTCACACGCTAGTAAAGTAATGCTTAAAATTCTCCAAGCCAGGCTTCAGCAATATGTCCGTGAACTTCCAGATGTTCAAACTGGTTTTAGAAAAGGCAGAGGAACCAGAGATCAAATTGCCAACATCCATTGGATCATTGAAAAAGCAAGAGAGTTCCAGAAAATCACCTATTTCTGCTTTATTGGCTATGCCAAAGTCTTTGACTTTGTGGATCAGAACAAAATGTGGAAAATTCTTCAAGAGATGGGAATACCAGACCACGTGACCTGCCTCTTCAGAAACCTATATGCAGGTCAGGAAGCAAAACTTAGAATTGGACATGGAACAACAGACTGGTTCCAAATAGGAAAAGGAGTATGTCAAGGCTATATAGTTTCACCCTGCTTATTTAACTTCTATGCAGAGTACATCATGAGAAATGCTGGGCTGGAAGAAGCACAAACTGGAATCAACACTGACGGGAGAAATATCAAGAATCACAGATATGCAGATGACACTACCCTTATGGCAGAAAGTGAAGAGGAACTAAAAAGCCTCTTGATGAAAATGAAAGAGATGAGTGAAAAAGTTGGCTTAAAGCTCAACAATCAGAAAATGAAGACCATGGCATCTGGTCCCATCACTTCATGGGAAATAGATGGGAAAACAGTGGAAACAGTGTCAAACATTTTGTGTGGGGGCTCCAAAATCACTGCAGATGGTGATTGCAGCCATGAAATTAATAGATGCTTACTCCTTGGAAGGAAAGTTATGACCAACCTAGATAGCATATTGAAAAACAGAGACATTACTTTGCCAACAAAGGTACGTCTAGCTAAGGCTATGGTTTTTCCAGTGGTCATGTATGGATGTGAGAGTTGGACTGTGAAGAAAGCTGAGCATTGAAGAATTGATGCTTCTTAACTGTGGTGTTGGAGAAGACTCTTGAGAGTCCCTTGGACTGCAAGGAGTTCCAACCAGTCCATCCTAAAGGAGATCAGTCTTGGGTGATCTTTGGAAGGACTGATGCTAAAGCTGAAACTCCACTACTTTGGCTACCTCATTCAAAGTGTTGACTCATGGGAAAAGACTCTGATGCTGGGAGGGACTGGAGGCAGGAGGCGAAGGGGACGACAGAAGATGAGATGTCTGGATGGCATCACCAACTCTATGAAAATGAGTTTGTGTAGACTCCAGGAGTTGGTGATGGACAGGGAGGCTTGGCGTGCTGTGATTCATGGGGTCACAAAGAGTCGGATACGACTGAGCGAAGGAATTGAACTGAACTGAACATTGTTTTGAAGCTATTAACTTCACCAAAATAATCTAGACAAATCTAACCACTAGGGGCCCCCTTGGGCCAGGGCAGCAACAAGAACACCTCTTATCACCTGAATACAAAGTAGTGTGTAGAATCTCAGTTGGACCTGGAAGAGTGATTACGATTTTGGATATACAGAGCTGAACATTAGAAGAACCTCAGTTATTTATTCCAATATTAGCAAAATTAGATAGGGGAATATGTAGCAGGTTAATAAAGAATACCAAGCCAATCAGTTGGGCTGGAACACTGAGTGTGTGAAAAATGCAATCATAAGATTGGAAAGGTGGTTTGGGATGAAATTTATGAAAATTTAAGTATCAAACTAATGAGTTTTAGTTTTATTATGCTAGCAACTGGGAAGTTTTTAAGATTTTAAAGAAGGAAATATAAACAGAATGAGTAAAGATTCAATTCAGTTCAGTTCAGTTGCTTACTGGTGTCCGACTCTTTGTGACTCCATGAATTGCAGCATGCCAGGCTTCCTGGTCCATCACCAACTCCCAGAGTTCACTCAAACTCACGTTCATTGAGTCAATGATGCCATCCAGACATCTCGTCTTCTGTTGTCCCCTTCTCTTTCTGCCCCCAATCCCTCCCAGCATCAGAGTATTTTCCCATGAGTCAACTCTTCACATGAGGTGGCCAAAATACTAGAGTTTTAGCTTCAGCGTTTCTTCCAAAGAACACCCAGGACTGATTTCTTTTAGAATGGACTGGTTGGATCTCCTTGCAGTCCAAGGGACTCTCAAGAGTCTTCTCCAACACCACAGTTCAGAAGCATCAATTCTTCAATGCTCAGCTTTCTTCACAGTCTATCTCTCACATCCATACATGACCACTGGAAAAACTATAGCCTTGACTACATGGACCATTGTTGGCAAAGTAATGTCTCTGCTTTTCAACATGCTATCTAGATTGGTCATAATTTTCCTTCCAAGGAGTAAGCATCTTTTAATTTCATGACTGCAGTCACCATCTGCAGTGATTTTGGAGCCCCAAAAATAAAGTCTGACATTTTTTCCTGTTTCCCCATCTATTTCCCATGAAATGATGGGACCAGATGCCATGATCTTCGTTTTCTGAATGTTGAGCTTTAAGCAAACTTTTTCACTCTCCTCTTTCACTTTCATCAAGAGGCTTTTTAGTTCCTCTTCACTTTCTGCCATAAGGGTAGTGTCATCTACATATCTGAGGTAATTGATATTTCTCCCGTCAGTGTTGATTCCAGTTTGTGCTTCTTCCAGCCCAGCATTTCTCATGATGTACTCTGCATAGAAGTTAAATAAGCAGGGTGAAACTATATAGCCTTGACATACTCCTTTTCCTATTTGGAACCAGTCTGTTGTTCCATGTCCAATTCTAAGTTTTGCTTCCTGAACTGCATATAGGTTTCTCAAGAGGCATAGTCTATGAAGCTTTAGAAACATAATGAAACATACATAAAGCATAATGAAAGAATTGTTAGTAGTGGACAGTCACTGCCATAGAGAATGCAGCCAGAGAGGGAAAACTGAGAGAAAACTGAATTTAAGTGTGTACATGGATAGATCTGGGAGATATCCATAGGGAACATAGAATAGGCAGTTGAAAATGAAGAACTGGAGACTGTAGAAAATGAGGGTTTCCAAAAAAATCAAGGAGAGTAAGCCTAGAAAAAATGGATATAGCCCTGGAACATGGCATTAGAACAGAAGCAGAGAGAACCGCAAATAGGCATCTCGAGAATGGTCAGCATTTGGATGTAGGGTGTGGATGAAGCAGTAGAGCAGGAGACAGAGAAAAAGTGACCAAAGTGGTTCTCATTCTGCTGAAGACAGTCAGATTTGGAAGAAGACTGGCAAAAGTAATTTCTCTATACACCATAAGCATTAAAAATTGACAACAAAGAAAAATGACAGTGACCTGCAGGCTTTGTTCCAATGGCTTTGAGAGATGTAGATGTAGGAAGAGCTGAGCTAACTAGATTTAATAAGCCAGATATGGGCAGTAGAGCTAAGAAGTTAAAAGTTGAGGGAGCAGAGTTAGATGGACTGAGGGTGGAAGTTTGGTTTCCAGTGTTGATGGGGTCCAGCCCCCATGGATCCAGGGTAATTTGAAGGGAGATGGTGTAGGAATCCTAGGACAAAACTTATTTAATTACAGATATATAGAGAGATTAGAAACGGATAGTGTTGTAGGAAAATTAGTGGAGAAAAAGATGCTGAATAAATTGGTTTCCATGGAATACAAATCACCACCTACACAGGCCACAGGCATCTTTCCATTCTCCTTAAGGAGAGGAGGCACTGAGGCCTCCCCAGTCCAATCTTAGAAGCCCAGGCAAAATTAGCAGGCTTGGTGAGTACCTAAGTACCAGATGGGAATTCAGCCAAAAGGGGAAAGAACAACATGGGGAAACCAGTCTTTCCAGAAACTGATCCGATTTCTTTATTTTTCAGGCTTGCTTATATACTTTTTGTTATACATAGGGATGAATACAGAGTCACTCGCAGGTCAGCAGACCTGACCCTTGTCAAAATCAGGTGCTTCATATAAAATTTTACAAAGGTCTTAGAGGTTTTACATCATCTTTTGGCCATGAGGCCTACAGACATTTATGGCCCTTTCTGATAACAGTAAGTTAACCAGAAAACTTATTTTTCTTGAGGTGTTTTTTTTCTTAAACCAGGTGCCACCCTCCAAATAAAGTTGCATTCCTATAGGGTGAGGGCGTAGTGGGTTACGATCAAGAAAGGAATTTACTTAGCTTAAAGTTTAACGTGATTAATCTTAAAGGTTAATGCTTATTTCTCCTATATAGTAGTTATATTCATTATAAGGGCAGGGAATATGGAGATTTAGCAGCAAATATTGCTTCAACAAATGAAAAACCCTTCACCAATATAATTTATAATCAACCCACTATACTATACTAATAATTTTGTAACTTCTCAAAAGAGTCTGTATTTAGAAAGTTTTAAAGCATCTCATGCCTCTCACGGTTGGGGAGGCTGTAAACAATCATATGTGGCTGGACGAACCCTTTCAGGCAGGCTAGAGAATCTTCAGGGGGATTGTAAGTTGAAACACTCCTGTCACGCCCAGGAATTTTTATTAACTGGAGCTGCAAGTTAACTTCTTCTCCTAGAGAAGTGGTGATGGTGGAGAGCTCTCCCCCCCACCCCCTTGTAAATCAGAGGTGTACGTGAAAGCATAAAACAGACTCCAGTTTTGGTGGTAGATGTTAGGGAACAAGGGGTTTCCTGAGGCTCGATCCTGCCTTTCCGTATGCTGAAGTCTCCTTCCTCATGACCTTTGCCATGTGCGGAGTTCCTCACGCTGGCTCCCGGCACAGTGTGACCTTAAACCCTTCATTTTCCCCTCTAAGCAGAACTCTCCTCTTCAGCAAAATACAGGTACTAATGATACCTTCTCATGGAACATGCATATAGGAAGTGTTTAATGTAATGCTGCACACATAGAAATATTTACTGAGTGCTTACTTTATGTTGCTTGTTATGATGTTTGGTATAAATTGGATGGCCCTCATGCTTCTTGATAGGCTTTGAATGCAAGATTATCTCCACCTCAATGCAATACCTCAAATAAAATATTATCTCAGAATGTGATTTCATGAAAAAATAATGCTGCCTTTCATTAGAAATTTATGGACTTTCTGCTTTGTAATAATGTGTATTATGCAAGTTTTAGTTACTGTTTTGTTTCCTGAAATATCAGGACTAAGTTTGAAACTCAAACCTAACAAATAATCAGTCCTTATAGTTTTCATATTTGATGCTGCTTCATTTCCATGCTTCTGATTTTGTATTTTAAAATTGATATTACCACTTTATATGATCATTTATTATGTACCAATTTCTTTTTCTGGAACAGTATTAGTTACTCTAATGAATCCCAAGAACACCTTGGTAAAAATTATTAATCCTACTTAGTGTATAAGAAAACTAAAGGTCAGGGGTGGTGAGGTAGCTTCCAGAGTCCCATAGTTAATAAGTGCAAGAGTAGAAATCTGAAACTTCCTCTCTCAAGCATTTCCCAGGTGGCAGTAGTGGTAAAGAATCTGTCTGCCATTGCAGGAGATATAAGAGACGTGGGTTCAATCCCTGGGTCAGAATCTGGAGAAGAGCATGGACACCCACTGCAGTTATTGGAGAATCCCATGGACTGAGGAGTCTGGCAGGCTACAGTCCATAGGGTCTCAAAGAGTCAGACATGACTGAAGCAACTGAGCATGTAAACCTCTCTAAAACCCTAAGCACTTGCTATTTTTCTTATGACTGTTATAAGTCAAAGCAATAATAAAGGAATAATAACAGAAAAAAAAAACTAACATGATTTCAAAGCAGTACAGTTGATAAAGGACTGGCCAAACACATAAAATATGTGAACTCAATGATATTGCTGCTAAGGAAACTTGCAGGTGGGACCCATTTGCTTTATTATGGCCTGACTACATTTAGTTCTAGGCATTGCATTTCAGGAGGGGTTCAGTCAAGCTACACTGTTCAAAAAGACCAAGCAGATGGTAGAGAGACCTAAAACCATATCACATAATGGTTATAAGCATAAACTTGAAAGCTGACATGAAGAAAATACAGGGGCACATTTTTGCTTTTATTTTTGTGAAATGATGAGGGATTAGATTTGCTTTACATGGTACACAAGGACAGAACCAGGATCTGTGGCCGGAATTTCAAGTTAGAAGGTTCGGCTTAACATAAAGATGGAATGTTCTAGTATAAAACATTTTTCATTAACAGAATGAGGTGAGTCAAGGGATAATGAACTTTGGAACAATTTATTATTTTTTTAAGCAAAGATTGGATAGTCACTTGGCAGAGATACTGCAGAGGTTTTTCCACCAGGGAGTATGGGATAGACAAGCAATTTTAGTATAAGGCCTCTCCAACAATGATTTGTCATTGTATGAAATGAAGATAACTATGTTGATCTATCCATATGTTCTCTGTCAGATGTTTCTGCATCAGAAATCTAAGTCAGAGTATGCAAAATAGTACAACTCCAATATCTCAATTCTGTAATGTTGCTGATGTTGTTCAGTGGCTAAGTAATGTCCAATTCTTTACAACCCTATGGACTGCAGCATGCCAGGCTTCCCTGTCCATCATTATCTCTCAGAGTTTGCTCAAACTCATATCCATTGAGGCAGTGATGCCATCCAACCATCTCATCCTTTGTCATCCCCTTGTCCTCTATCTTTCACAGCATCAGGGTCTTTTCCAGTGAGTCAGCTCTTTGCATCATATCACCAAAGTATTGCAGCTTCAGCATCAGTCCTTCCAATGAATATTCAGGATTGATTTCCTTTAGGATAGACTGGTTTGATCTCCTTGCTATCCGAGAAACTCTTAAGAGTCTTCTCCAGAACCACAGTTTGAAAACATCAGTTCTTTGGTGCTCAGCCTTCTTTATGGTCCAACTTTCCCATCCACACATGACTACTGAAAACCATAGCTTTGACTAGCAAAGTAATGTATCTACTTTTTAATACACTGTCTAGGTTTGTCATTGCTTTCCTTCTAAGGAGGAGAGGCATCTTTTAATGTCATGGCTTCAGTAACCATATGCAGTGATTTTGGAGGCCAAGAAAATAAAGTCTGTTACTGTTTCTGTTGTTTCCCCATCTATTTGCCATAAAGTGATGGGACCAGATGCCATGACCTTAGTCTTTTAGATGTTGAGTTTTAAGCCACCTTTGTCACTCTACTCTTTCAAGAGGCTCTTTAGTTCCTCTTTGCTTTCTGCTATTAAAGTGGTATCATCTGCATATCTGAGGTTGTTGATATTTCTTCTGGGAATCTTGATTCCAGCTTGTGATTCATCCACCTTGGCACAGAACTTTACTTCTTCCCTATACTAGAGCTTGCTTATGGATCAGCAGGAAAGCCCTGCTCTACTTAGTCACTCAGTGCAATGCCTGCTGATGCTGACTGCCCAAAGTTAGGCCAAACTTCACAAGTTAAGGGGAAAGTCCTCCATAAGACTGCCCTAACTTCAGATATCTGCCACAAGCTTGAGGATTCCAGGGCTACTCACACTTCTTACCAACTAGCTAAAATTTGGAAGTTCCCTTTACCCTTTCAGGATCAATAATTCATTAGAATAATTCACAGAATTCAGAAAAGTGCTACTCTTAGTATTACGGTTTTATTTTAGCAAAATGGATATTAATCAGAACCAGCCAAAAGAAGAGACTCATTGAGCATGATCTGGGAATGTCCCAAATGAGGAGCTTCTACAGACTTCTCCTTGTGGAGTTAGTACTGATCACCCTCCCAGCACAGAGTATTGTTCATCAGAGGACTCACTCAAACTTTGCTGTCAAGACTTTTATTGGGGATTTTTACTGGGGCTTCATTCCATAGGTATGATTGAATCATTTATCATTAAATTGAATTCATCCCCCACTCCCTAGAGGTTGGAGCGATATCAAACCTTTATTCTTTCTGGTGTGGCCAGTCCCCATCCTGAGTTATTTCTAAAACTTATCTATGGGCTCAACATGAGTCACCTTATCAACATAAACTTTCAAGTGAATAACAAAGCCACTCTTATTACTAAAACATGACCAAGGCTTTAGAGGATATCTCTTAGAAACCAACTCCAGTATGTTTGCCTAGAAAATCTCATGGCAGAGGAGCCTGATGGAGTCAAAAAGAGTTAGGAACAACTGAGTGACTAACACTTCTTCAGAAACCAGGAAGCAGGAACCAAGGCTAGACAGATTCTTTATTACACAACACTCAGAAGAACCCAGGAAGATGAAGTAGCCACCATCTTGAACTTTGTTGGTTGTTTTGGGACAGAATGAGCAAGAGAGAGATGTTGGATGAAGGAAGGGATAGAAAGAGAAGATAGAGAGGACAGAGAGATTTGGATGGTCTCACTCTAGTGTTTAAATGCCCTGGTCCAGAAGTGGCATGTTCCTTGGGCTCACAACTCATTGGTCCGAACTAACCACATGACTTCACCCAACCACAGAGATGCCAGGAAGTACCATTCTCCCATGTGACTGAAAGGAGAGAGTAAAAATGATAATAATAATAATAATAGCCCTGAAAATGTACTCTATATTTTTTTTGAATGAACAGTCATTTTCTTAGCATAGTTACATTTTATCAGTATTTTCATTTACATATTAATTTTTCTACATGAATGTTGTCTTTAAACCTAGCTAAAATATCTTTATAATCAATGATCCTATTTTTGAAACTCATGAATATCTCTATACATTTAAGTCGGATTGTTTTAATGATATAAAATGATTTTCATAAAAAGCATTTGTTTTCATATTTTATTTCTATTAACTACAGTGAACTTTAAAGTCTAGAAATGATATATAGCAGAGAACTGGACATATTATATATATATATATATTTTTTTGTAAAGTTATCTCAACAAAATAATTGTAAAGGGTAAAATATAACCATTTTCTTAAATTAAAAACTTGCTTTAGGAGAATAGCATTGAAACATGTATATTATCATATATGAAATGAATCACCAATCCAGGTTTGATGCATGATACTGGATGCTTGAGGCTGGTGCACTGGGAGGACCCAGAGGGATGGTATGAGGAGGGAGGAGGGAGGGGGTTCAGGATGGAGAACACGTATATACCTGTGGCAGATTCATTTGATGTATGGCAAAACCAATACAATATTGTAAAGTAATTGGCCTCCAATTAAAATAAATAAATTTATATTAAAAAAGAAGAAAATATTACAAGTGAAATAAGCCAAACCAAAAAAAAAAAAAAAAACAACCTTGGGTTCCAGAAACAAATATTTATCTTATTTCCTAAGGATACCTAGACTGCTATCTAGCTTTATTTTTATATCATAGACACTAAGGGAATGAAACAATCTTAAACTATTAGGCACAATGTCATGCAAACACACAGATAAGTAGTTATTAGTATGACTTCAGAAGGCAATAGATTTTTCCTTTGCAAAACAGAACTTATAATTAGATTAAATGAAGTAGAAAACTCAAAAGCAGTATTCAAGACCATTCATCTGACATTCAAATGCTCGGTATATTTAACCATTTTTTGATGATGTCAAGAATATCACATCTGTGGGAAAGAATGAAAAGAACTGAGAAGAGGAAAGATAATTATTTTAGAGAAAAAACTTGCTTTTGTTTAGAGAAGTAGGGTAGTTGAATCTCCTCCCTTCCCCATGCCCCAGGCCTATGTGAATAATTGGTGGGTATTTTACTTCACATCAATCATCACCTAATAAGATGGCACTTCTAGTATCTTCCTGAAATTGAATCATACTTCCCTATCTACTCTTCTGCTAGGAATTCAAAGAAGAAAATGCCTAACTAATGAGGTAGCATGGGAATTTATAGTTAATTGTGAAAAAAAATCTTACAGTATTAGAAACTTGAATGGAAAATTCAGTTATAAGAAAGGAAGATAGCTTTAAAATCATCTGTGCCCTTCCAAGTCAAGAAAGATCATATAGAAAAGTTAAAAATAATTAAACAACAAGAATGACAAAATTCCCATGGGCCTCTTATGACCAGTCCTTAAAAAGCAGTGATGAAAAGAATGATAATGATTTCTATACATTGAGGGTCTAACTGTGCGAGTTATATTCACTATCTCTAATGATTCTAATAACATGCAGAATACATATTATTATCCTTGATTTTAAGATGAGGCAATGGAGAGTTCAAATAGTAAAGTCACTTGATCGAAACATCAGTTGCAGGATCCAGTATTAGACCACAGTCATCAATTTCATGTCTAGGACTATTATCTTTTACTTTCAATCAGTGGCTTGCTGGAATTGACTTATACTGGCATGCAAGGACTAGTTGTTAAATTTTCAGGGATTTTTCAAGCCATTATTAGAAACTAAATTATATAAACATGTAGTCAAATAATTTTATTTTATTAAAAATAGTTTTGGAATGCACTAGGTACGTCTTCGCTGTGGTGCATGGACTTTCCTTAGTTGTGGCACACCAACTTACCTGCCCTATGGCATAAATGATTCTAGTACCTCAACCAAGGATCCAATCCAAGTCCCCTGCATTGGAAGACAGATTCTCAACCACTGGATTACAGAGAAGTCCCCATATTATATTTTTTAAAAGTTAGTAAATGTTTAAAACTCATCACCTCCTAATTATTTTGAATAATTGTGTTAGTCAAATAACATATGCCTGATTTAGTTGCTCAGTTGTGTCTAAGTCTTCGGACAGTAGGCTCCCTGTCCATGGGATTTGCCAGGCAAGAATACTGGAGTGGATTTCCATGCCCTCTTCTAGGGGATCTTCCCAATCCAGAGATCGAACTCAGGTCTCCAGCACTGCAGACAAATTCTTTACCATCTGAGCCACCAGGGAAGCCCAGTCAAATAGTTTTGTTGTTATTTTGACTACATTTTACTGTTGTCTGAGTTATTGAGGTTATTCAATTTATTATATGTATATGGGAGAAATTCTAGGTAGTGCTGCACTGCTGTGTTTCTCTTTCTAGCTCCCCACTGAGGGACATCATATTGGCAGCTTGAAATCAGTCACAGTGGCAGTATTTATGCCATAGAAATCAGCAAATGCTACAAATCAGAGCTTTGATCATTGTTCTCATGCTTTTCTTGATTTAATTGTAGTGATAGATTAATACAGATTAAACTTAAAAATGTTCCAAACCTGTAGCCATTATACTGTGAATAGCAGAAATAAAAGAAGAAATATATATTATTCCAATACATAAAAGCTATCATCTAAATTAGCAAAAATTCACTCATGTCCTTGACAGAATAAGTGAAATTTTGAAATACACCTTTGATGTTTTACTTTCATTTTATTTCTTAATGTAAATGAAGATATCAACCAACATTTATGTCAGAACTATATTAACACATCACTTGTGACCAGAATATTAGCTTGGCAAAAATCAACAAAAACATTTTGTGATAATAACTTAACTATATATAGTTCCCAGAAAATTTGGAAAACTCAGCAGTGGCCACAGACATGGAAAATGTTAGTTCTCATTCAAATCCCAAAGAAAGGCAATGCCAAAGAATGTTCAAACTACCCTACAATTGCACTCATCTCCTATGCTAGCAAAGTAATACTCAAAATTCTCTAAGTCAGGCTTCAACAGTATATGAGTGAAGAACTTCTAGATGTTCAAGCTGGATTTAGAAAAAGGCAGAGGAACCAGAGATCAAATTGCCAACATTCGTTGGATCATAGAAAAAGCAAGAGAATTCCAGAAGAAACATCTATTCTGCTTATTTGACTATGCCAAAACCTTTGACTGTGTGAATCACAACAAACTGTGGAAAATTCTTAAAGAGATGTGAACACTAGGCCACCTTATCTGCCTCCTGAGAAATCTGTATACAGGTCAAGAAGCAACAGTTAGAACTGGACATGAAACAACGGATTGGTTCCAAATTGGGAAAGGAGTACATCAAGGCTGTATATTGTCACCCTGCTTATTTAACTTCTATGCAGAGTACATCATGCAAAATCCCTGGCTGGATGAAGCGCAAGCTGGAATCAAGATTGCTGGGAGAAATATCAGTAACCTCAGATATACAATGACACCACCCTTACAGCAGAAAATGAAGAAGAACTAGAATCTCTTGATGAAAGTGAAAGAGGAGAGTGGAAAAGTTGGCTTAAAACTCAAAATTCAAAAACTGAGATCATGATGTCTGGTCTCATCACTTCATGGCTAATAAATGGGAAAACAATGGAAACAGTGACAGGCTTTATTTTCTTGGGCTCCAAAATCACTGCATATGGTGACTGCAGCCATGAAATTAAAAATGCTTGCTCCTTGGAAGAAAAGTTATGACCAACCTAGACAACATATTAAAAAGCAGAAACATTACTTTTCCCACAAAGGTCCATCTAGTCAAAGCTATGATTTTTCCAGTAGTCATGTATGGATGTGAGATTTGGACTATAAAGAAAGCTGAGTGCCAAAGATTTGATGCTTTGAACTGTGGTGTTGATGAAGACTCTTCAGAGTCCCTTGGATTGCAAGGAGATCCAACGAGTCAATTGTAAAGGAAATCGGTCCTGAATCTTCATTGGAAGGACTGATGCTGAATCTGAAACTCCCATACTTTGGCCACCTGATGTGAAGAACCGACTCAATGGTAAAGACCCTGATGATGGGAAGGATTGAAGGCAGGAGGAGAAGGAACACAAAAGATGAGATGATTGGATCATATTACCGACTTGATGGACTTGATTTTGAGCAAGCTCAGGGAGTTGGTGATGGACAGGGAAGCCTGGATTGCTGCAGTCCATGGGGTCACAAACAGTTGGTCACAACTTAACGACTAACTTAAAGGAATCAGACCAACAAACAGCTGCCAATGTTGTCTTTCTAAAATGCAAATGTAGTCATTTTATTCTCCTATAAGAAATAGCATTTTTTTAAACAAAGGTCTGTATAGTCAAAGATATGTTTTTTCCAGTAGTCATGTATGGATGTGAGAGTTTGACCATAAAGATGGCTGAGTACCAAAGAATTGATGCTTTTGAACCGTGGTGTTGGAGAAGACTCTTGAGAGTCCCTTGGGCTGCAGGGAGATCAAACCAATCAATCCTAAAGGAAATCAGTCCTGAATTTTCATTGGAAGGACTGATGCTGAAGCTGAATCTCCCATATTTTTGCCATCTGATGCAAAGAGCTGGCTCATTAGAAAAAAACCTTTATGTTGGGCAAGATTCCAGGCAGGAGGATAAGGGAATGACTAAGGACAAGATGGTTGTATGGCATCACCAACTCAAGGGACATGAGTTTGACCAAGCTCCCGGAGATGGTGAAGGACAGAGAAGCCTGACGTACTGCAGTCCATGGGTTTGCAAGGAGCCAGACATGACTGAACAATAGCTACACAATGAAAAAATGAAGAATTAACAATGTATGTCTTAGGTTGTGAATTTTATGTACCAAATAATATAGCATCAAAATTTAGAGTATGACACCAGATTGTAATTAAGAGTCCACCTCTATTATTGTTGTTGAACTACCGACAACTTTCAGGCCCCAATATTCCTCCTCCATCTGCCCTATCTGGACAAGGTAATAAAATCTGTGTTCTACCTCCTTTGACATTGGTGGACAATTGAAACCAGGCAAGTCCTAGCCCACACAAGGAGCTCACTCCAGGCCCATCCCCTAATCATGATCAAAACCTCAAGCCAATCTCCTCTCTCTGCCTTCTGAAGCCATTTGCAGACCTCCTTGGAGCCATGCAGCTCTCCCTGGAAAACCTTATTATGAGTGATAAGTGATTTTAGACCTTTTTAGTGTGTGGTATCATCAGTCTTGATATTTGTACCAAGTTTTGGGTGAGAAAGTCCATCCTATTTGTGTGGAGGATCACTTAAAACAGGACATGAAAAAATAGAGATCACAAAGATATGTCTTAATTTGTGTCTTTTGCCCTTGAAATGTCATGTAAACAAATAAACAAAATATCATTTGCTGCATAACAAAATACTCCATTCCTTAGAGGTGGAAAAATAATGTATTATTTCTGACAGGTCTTAGTGTTGACTGGAGCTCAGGTGAGTGGTTCTCACTAGGTTGCTCTCAAATGCTGTGGATGGAATCAGCTTAAACCTTCTTAACTCACATGTCTAGTTTCCAGGCTAGAGAGGCTTGAAAAGATGGGACCTGTCAGTCTCTCTGCTTGCTTTAGAGTTTTTTCACAGCATGTCATTCTCAGGCTACTCACACTTCTTACTGGTGTCTGGCTTCTAAGAGGCAGGAGCTGGAATATGCCAGGTCCTTTATGTGCTATGCGTGGAACTGGCACAGTGCCATTTCTGCAGTATTTTGTTGATCAAAAGAGTAATGGGGCTTACTAAGATTTAAAGGTGTGGAGAAGCAGGTTCCTCCTTTGTATGGGAGAGTGGTAAGTCTCACTGCAGAAAAGGGGAGGGGATGGGAGTTGTGGTAGCCATTTTTGAAAAATACCATCTTTCATAATAAGGATAAAAGACTGAATTACATAATATGAGTTGGGCTAATCAATGTATGCTGAGCTCTATTACCTGAAAACTGAAACACTATACTTTATTCAAATACACATAAAACATTTATGATGCTCTCCATAAATGAAAATTAATATATTCCATAGAAGCAGGGAAGACAACATTTTCTGATCATTATATCTGAACAATAATACTTGTTATAGATTAAAAACTAAAACAAATATTACCCCCTAGAATACTTCAGTGTCATAAAAAATTTAATGCTCTACTAAACAACTTGATTCACAGAGCAAATCACAACCAAAATGTTGGAATCACAAGGAATAAAAAGATTATATGTAGGAAACTAAGACACAGCTCCCATACTTTGGCCTCCTGATGTGAAGAACTGACTCATTTGAAAAGACCCTGATGCTAGGAAAGATAGAAGGCGGGAGGAAAAGGGGACAGCAGAGGATAAGATGGTTGGATGGCATCACTGACTCAATGGATATGAGTTTGAGTAAACTCCAGGAGCTGGTGGGACAAGGAGGCCTAGTGTGCTGAAGTCCATGGGGGCCCAAAGAATAGGACACGACTGATCAACTGAACTGAACTGAAGACACAGCTCAATCAGATCTCAGAGGTAAATTTATATAGAACATTTATTAGTGGGGATAGGTTGCTGGCTATAACAAATGATCTGCACCTATAATGGCTCAAACACAACAGAAGTGTATCTCTTATGTAAAAGTAGAGCATGAGTAAAAACTCACCCTCCTCCAGGTAGTTATTTGGAGTCTCTGGCTAATGGAGATTCTGTCAGATTGAACTGGCTTTCAAGGTTTCCCTAGGTGTCATCTCCATTCTACCCATCTAGAAGGGAAGTAGCAGAGAGGAGTGGATAGTGGTGTTTTGTTTTATTTTTATTTATTTATTTTTTTTTTTTTAGTGCTAGCCTTAAAGTAGCACAACAGATTTTGTTTCCCATCCTATTGCCTGATCAGAACTCAGTCATATAGGTTTACACAACTATGCCTCCAGGGGCAGAGTCAACATTTATGAAAGCAATCTTTCAGATAACAAGTGTTTATTGAGAACCTAGAATTTACCAGCACCTGTGATATGAATTTGGGATTTAGTGATAAATATAAATGAAACAAACTGTACTTTCATCAATCTTGAGAGTCTAATGAGAAAGCAAGTAATCATAATGATATATGAGTTATGATATATTCATATAATGGAATGTTTTGATAGTAGAAATAAATGAATTAGAGCAGCATCAACATGTATAAATCTTAAAAACATTGTATAGGAAAAAGACAAGTTGCACAATGTTACATTTTACATGTTGATACACATATATATGTATTATTTAGAAATCTTACATATTAGTGAACTAATTAAGACATAGATATCAGTGATAAACACTAAATTCAGGATCATGGTCAGCACTTGGAAAATAGAAGTGTAAAAGAGGGCCGAGACTGTAATTCAAAAGATATTCAGGTGACTGTAAATGATTTTGTAATGCTTTATTGTTTTTAAATTTTTATTTCTGACAAAAAATTGCATATATTTAAGATATACAATATGATATTTTGATACCTGTATACACTGTGAAATAAATAAAATAATCTAACATATCTATCACCTATCATAGTTATCTCTTTTTGTGTGTGTGCATACTGAGAACATTAGAGATTTACTATCTTAGCAGATTTCTAGTGTATAATGCATTATTTACTATAGTTACCGTGTTATAATTTAGATTTCTAGAAATTATTCATCTTATAGCTAAGTTTGATGAATAACTTCCCTTTCTGCCCTCCCTCCACCTCCCCCTGCCTGCCACCAGCCTCTAGTAAGCAGCATTCTACTATGTTACTATGAGTTCAACTTCTTTTTTCTTTTTGGTAATATTTTATTCTTTACCTTGATCACAGAAACACATATCTTCATTATACCTTTCTTGTGTTTGTATGTATCAAATTTTCATAATGTGATGCAAATTATGAATACAGTTCAAAATAAAACTATAGTCATGTATATATTTACTGGTAAATTCAAATACAAGTGCTTTTGTCATAATCATCAGTAAATATTTATGAAAAATTCTTTCTAAAGAGTGTAGGGAAGATACAACATTTATCATTCACTAGTCCAAAAGGTGATTGTGTTATTCTAGATAGGCATGAAAATTTGATTAGATCAGTGACTCTCCTGAACATTTTCTAAACAAGAAATTAGTTTTTCACATGGTCAATCTGGCCATCTCTGCCTCTCCTATTCAGATGATTTCTCTCTAAAGTGTCCCTCAAACCTAATGACAAATTACTAAGTGTTTCCCCATGGCTAGAGCAGAGCGAAGTTTCTAACTCCTTTGTACTGGCCTGAGGGATTTAGTGTTCATTGAAAGACTAAGTAACCACAACTCACTGTGAATTTTTTTTTTTCCTGGAATTATAGATGAAGTAAAAATTTAGTTAACTTCCTGAAAATTCATTCTGGAGAATTCTGTTTGATAGCAACTGATCCCAAAATCAGGCTTCCTGGTGGCTCAGATGATAAAGAAGCTGCCTGCAATAGAGGAGACCCCTGGGTTCAATCCCTGGGTTGGGAAGATCCCCTGGAGAAGGGAATGGCTACCCACTCAAATATTCTTGTCTGGGAAATCCCATGGGCAGAGGAGCTATGGCGGGCTACGGTCCAGAGGGTCACAAAGAGTTGAACACAATTGAAGTGATTTAACAACTTAGCAATGCCAAAATCACCATAGGGTGCTATTGTCTCTGAAAGAACAAATGAAAAAAATGGCCTTGGCCTCAAGTTTCAATAAGAAAACTATTAGGTTGGAGTATTGGGTTGGGTTGAAACTCCAATATTTTGGCCACGTGATGTGAAGAACTGACTTACTGGAAGAGACCCTGATGCTGGGAAAGATTGAAGGTGGGAGGAGAAGGGGATGACAGAGGATGAGATGGTTGGATGGCCTCACCGACTCAATGGACATGAGTTTGAGCAAGCTCTGGGAGTTAGTGAAGGACAGGAGTGCTGGTGTGCTACAGTCCATGGGTTACAGTCAGACATGACTGAGTGACTGAACTGAACTGAACTGTTGAATTGGGAGACATCTCTAATCTTCCTTAGGATATTACACTGGCTTCCATGTTGCTTTCTGTCATACCCATAATCACATATTTTTATTTAGTAGAGGTAGTACAGGAGGTGCTTTGGAGAGGCCCTAAGTTTCCATGTTCCCTGGATCCTCTGACTTCTCCCAGATAACTCAATTTAACTTGCTGTTCAGTTGGTAAGTCATGTCTGACTCTGACCCCATGGACTGCAGAATGCCTGGCTTCCCTGTCCTTCACTTTTCCCCGGAGCTTGCTCAAACTTATGTCCATCGAGTAGGTGATGCCACCCAACCCTCCCATCCTCTGTCATCCTCTTCTCCTGCCTTCAGTATTTCATAGCATCAGTGTCTTTCCAGTGAGTCAGCTCTTCCCATCAGGTGGCCAAAGTATTGGAGCTTCAGCTTCAGCATCAGTCCTCCAATGAATATTTGTGGTTGATTTCCTTTACAATAGACTGTGTTGATCTCCTTGTAGTCCAAAGGATTCTCAAGAGTCTTACCTTAAGATTCACTTTTTGTATTATATAGTCTATGGATCTAGACAAATTTATGATGACGTGTAGCCATAGTTATAGTCTCATACAGAGTATTTTCACTGCCCTAGAATTCCTCTATGTGCCATCTATTCTTGCCTTTTCCCTTATGCCAACCCCTGGCACCACTGATCTTTTTACAGTCTCTATAGTTTGCCTTTTCCAGAATGTCATGTAGTTGGAATCATATGATAGGTAGCCTTCTCAGACTGGCTTTTTTTTACTTAGCAAGATGCATTTAAGGTTCTTCCAGGTCTTTTTATGTCTTATTATGTGTGTGTGCTGACTTCCTCAGTGGTGTCTGACTCTTTGTGGCCCCATGGACTGTAGCCCACCAGGCTCCTGTTCCCTTGAAATTTTTCAAGCAAGAATACTAGAGTGGGTTGCCATTTCATCCTTCAGGGGATTTTCCAGACCCAGGAATCTAACATTATGTCTCTGGCATTGACAGGCAGTTTTCTTTTTTTTTTTTTAACCACTAGAGCCACCTGGGAAACCCTTTTCATGTTTTAACAGCATGTTTATTTTTAGCACTGAATAATTCTTATAGTTTTTTACTGAAGATTACGAGAGTACCTTACATACTCTGATATAGTGGCAGTTTCCTAGAACTTAAACTTAAGCCACAGTGTTATGTATGCTGAATCTTATACTCTTCTAATCTTATACACATAGCCAATGGAAGATACTTAACCTACATTTCATGTGATTATACATAGCTCCATAAAACATAAGAAAGTCTAAATCATATCTCATTGTTCTAATCCCAAATTTCTGGGAAAAGCATTCTTTTGGGACTGAGATTGATTCAGGAAGAGACTAACCTTGATAAATCAATTATTTCAGACTGGGGCATATATAAGGCCACAAAGCAGAAATACAGTTGCTTGGAGCCACCTCTAATCATATGCATTACAGGGTGGGACAAGCAGTTCTTTGGGATGAGAAAAAAAGTAGCTATTCATTAGTGTCCCACGTATCTATTTTTGTGATCTCTTCTCTCCTAATAAAAGCCATGGAGAAGAAAATGGCAGCCCATTCCAGTACTCTTCCTGCAGAATCCCATGGACAGAGGTTCCTGGTGGGCTACAGTTCATGCGGCCACAAAAAGTCAGACACAATGGAGGACAACACAGGGAATATAAGCTATCATTATAATACAGTGAAATGATCTCTAGACTCAGATTCATAAACCTTGTTTTGAATCACTCCTGTGTGAGTCAGGAGGTATGTGTTATTCAATAAGTCACTAAAATCTCTGAACTTCAATACCATTATCTCTAAAATTGACTTCAATAACACATGCTCTAACTACCCACTGGGCTTTCATGACCAGAAGACTATAAATAAATTATTATGAGTGAAGAAAATGAGATAATGTATGTGAAAGCTCTTTGATAAACTGTAAGTCAATGTAATTTTAAGTTGTTTGCATTGTTTAAACAGTACTTTCTCCTGTTCTTTTTCTAACTTCTCGTTAGATGCATAAATCATTAATTTTCATCCACTCTTCCTTTTACTATAGAATTAAGTGCTATACATTTCACTTTTAATATGACAACTGAATCCATGAGTCTTGATATGGTTATTTTTATTATCATGTATTATCATTCATTTCTAAATGTTTCCTAATTTCCATTTTTATGTAGCCTTTTTTTCCATGAGTTTTTAGGTACAGTCTTGTAAAATTCTAAATCTTCAGATGTTTTAAATGTATATCTTTCCTGTTGGTTTCTAACTCAATTTCACTCTCACCAGAGAATGAGATCTGTATTCTTTTAAGTGTATCATAGTAGATTGTTACTTTGTTCTCTCCTAGTGAACCACACCTTTATTCATTCCCTTTGTAAGATCCCCACCTCATTGACTCTTGGTTTGGCTATGTGATAAGCTATGGAAAATGGAACATTAGCAATTATGATACAAGATGGATCTTGATAAGCACTACCAATTAGAGTTTGTCCCCTTGGAAAGTTCTTTCTGTGATT
This sequence comes from Nanger dama, assembly GCA_917880005.1. NCBI lineage: Eukaryota > Metazoa > Chordata > Mammalia > Artiodactyla > Bovidae > Nanger > Nanger dama. The sequence continues at coordinate 9,436,939 of CAKJTW010000060.1, forward strand.
CCAACTACCATGATGTGAAAAGACACATGGAAAGGCCATGTGTTTTGGTTATCTGTTGCTGTGTAACAAAACACCCCAAAATTTAATAGCTTAAAACAGCAACTTGCTATTTCTCACTATTTTATGAGCTGGCTAGGTAGTTCTTCCACTTAACATGGTAATGTCAGCTGGGGCACTGGGGCAGAAGGACTGTCCTAAGTAGCTTCATTCATATGAATGGCAGATGTCTGGGAACACAGTTGGGGATATTGGCCAGGGGCCTAGTTTCTCTCCCATGTGGCATTCCCAAATGGTTGCTTGGGCTTCCTCCATGCTTGACACCTGGGTTCTAAGGAGTTTCAGCAGGACATGACATTACTTAATAGCAGAACCAATACTCCAGGAGGAAGGAGCAAACAGGCAAAAACATATAATACTGATTTAACAAGCATAAACTTAAAAAAAAAAACCAACTAGCATTATAGATATGGATTCCACAAAAACAAAAGTATTATAACAGGGAGGCTAATAATAAATAATGACTATAATGAAGCCTACTAAAAGAGATAAAGAATGACATAAACCATATGAAATAAGAATATAAGAAGATAAAGAAGCAAATAATATTAGGTAGCAAATATATAATAATTGAAATTAAATATGCAGTATATGAGATAAATAACATCATGGTATAACTGAGGTAGAAATCAGGAAATGTGTAGACCAGATTAAGAAATCTCATAGAAAGAAAAAAAGATAAAACAAATAAGAACTATAAAAGAAAAGCTAAGAAATATGAAGGAAAGAAGTAGGCAGCCTATCAGAAAGTGGGAAGAAAATAGAAATATTTGAAGAAATAACAGAGATAAATTTCCCGAAAGTGAAAAAATGAAAAACCTCTGGACCTCAGAGTGAGAGACCCCATACTTGGCCAACATGGAAAAATAAGGAAAAACAACATCTAGACACATTTAGTGGGATAAATATCAGTAGAATATGGAAAAATAAATACAATCTTTATGAAAGAGAAAATTACATATAAAGGAAAAAAACAAATTTTATATTAGATTTTTCAATATAAAATTATCTAGACATAACATTGGAGTATAATTTTTGAAATATAGAAGGAAAATAACTTAGAATGTACAATTTATATCCAGCCAAGCTGTCTTTCAAATGTGAAATCATTATAAACATATCCTATAGATGACCCCCATAATTTTGCCACATAAAGCCTCACACAGCAAACAGTTTTGAGTGAAGTGCTTAAATAAGAGACAATAAAGGGACAGAATAAACAAAGTTAATGTGACCAAATATCTTAGCAAGATTTCTTGATATCTTTTAAAAATCTAAAACCAAGTTTAAAAGAAGAGAAAATACATTGAGTAACTCAAATGAAAAATTTTACACAATATTTAGGTGATGTACTAAATCATACTAAAGTTCTTGGAAAAAGGGGCAAGTTAGGTAGCATTGTAAAAATAAAATAATAAAAAATAAAGATGAAATATAAAAATACGGGATGAATGGAAATAATAAACTAGTATGATAAAAATGGGTCTAAATATATAAATAATTATGGATAATGGATATAATTATAGATAAATGCAAATGGAATACACTAGCCAGTTAAGAGAAAAGATTGACTGATTACAAAATATATGCAGTTTACTAGAATAAGATTAAGTACATACTGGTTGAAAATGAAATGAAAAAGACGTATGAGGCAACTATAAATCTGAAGAAAGTTACTATAGCTTTATAGCAGACATTACTTTGCCAGCAAAGGTCCATCTAGTCAAAGATATGGCTTTTCCTGTAGTCCTGTATGGATGTGAGAGTTGGGCTACAAAGAAAGCTGAGCACCAAAGAATTGATGCTTTTGACTGTGGTGTTGGAGAAGACTCTTGAGAGTCTTTTGGATTGCAAGGAGATCAAACCAGTCAATCGTAAAGGAAATCAGTCTTGAATTTTCATTGAAGGACTGATGCCAAAGCTGAAGTTCCAGTATTTTGGCCACCTGATGCAAAGAACTGACTCATTGGAAAATACCATGATGCTGGGAAAGATTGAAGGCAGGACGAGAAGGGGACAACAGAGGATGAGAGGGTTGATGGCATCGCCAACTCAATAGACTTGAGTTTGAGCAAGCTCCGGGAGTTAGAGATGGACAGGGAAGACTGGCATGCTGCAGTCCATGGGGTTGCAGAGAGCTGGACATGACTGAATGACTGAACTGAACTGATAGCTTTATTAATATGAGATAAAATATGTATTAACATATACACAAAGCATTATTAGGGATGCTAAGGTTCACCACATATAAAGATAAATGTTTACATTCCAGAAGAACATTTAACAATATTACATATGCATGCACCTATTAAAATAGTATGAACATGAGATATTTGTAAAACTACAAAAATAAATTTATGGAACCACCTCCGTTTTGAAGATTTCAATACAATTCAATTGATAAGTGATTCAGAAAAATAAAATTTAAAAGGATATAAAATATCTGAATGATACAATTAAGCTTAGCCTACTAGATATTCAAGTGTTACAAAATGGATATTAAGATATGTATATATGTGTGTAGATTGGTAGGTAGCTAGATGGATGAATGGATGTAGATAATACATAGATAATAGATGATAGTCTTCCAACAATTGGAAAAACCCATATTTTCTCAAGCAGAGCTGGAACAAAAAACACTGAACATGTACTAACTAGACCATACCATTAAGAAAGCCTGAACAAATTTCAGAAACAGTATCATTTAAACTGAGATCTCAGATTTCACTTTAATTACATTATTTTTCAGTCATTATATCACACCCAACTCTTTGTGACCCCATGGACTGTAGCATGCCAGGCTCCCCTGTCCTTCGCTGTCTCTTGGAATTTGCTCACATTCATGTCCATTGAGTGAGTGATGCTATCTAACCATGTCATAGAAGTTAATAAGAAAAAATACACTCACTCATATTTGGACAATAAAATATCAAATACTAACAACTAACTTGTGGGTTTATAATTGTAAAATATATATATATATATATAAATCCCCACTGTCTATGAGTTCAGTCTCCTGTAATCATGTGACCTTTCAAGTACAAGCCCCTTCTTTTTTTTTTTCTTTTTTTTTAAATACTTTATTCTACATTATAATACTGTATTTGTTTTGTCATACATTGACATGACACAATCTCCCCAATGCCGAAGCCCCTCCCACCTCCCACCCCATATCATCTCACTGGATCATCCCGTGCACCAGCCCCAAGCATCCTGTATCCTGTATTGAACATAGACTGGTGCTTCATTTCTTACATGATAGTATACATGTTTCAATGCCATTCTCCCAAATCATCCCACCCTCGCCCTCTCTCCTCAGAGTCCAAAAGTCCATTCTATACCTCTGTGTCTCTTTGTTGTCTCACATAGAGGGTCATCATTACCATCTTTCTAAATTCCATATATATGTGTCAGTATACTGTATTGGTGTTTTTCTTTCTGGCTTACTTCACTCTGTATAATCGGCTCCAGTTTCATCCATCTCATTAGAACTGATTCAAATTTATTCTTTTTAAGGGCTGAGTAATACTCCATTGTGTATATGTACCACTGCTTTCTTATCCATTCATCTGCTGATGGACATCTAGGTTGCTTCCATGTCCTGGCTATTATAAACAGTGCTGCAAATGAACATTGGGGTACATGTGTCTCTTTCAATTCTGGTTTCCTCAGTGTGTATGCCCAGCAGGGGAATTGCTGGGTCATAAGGCAGTTCTATTTGCAATTTTTTAAGGAATCTCCACACTGTTTTCCATAGTGGCTGTACTAGTTTGCATTCCCACCAGCAGTGTAAGAGGGTTCCCTTTTCTCCACACCCTCTCCAGCATTTATTGCTTGTAGACTTTTGGATCGCAGCCATTCTGACTGGTGTGAAATGGTGCTTCATTGTGGTCTTGATTTGCATTTCTCTGATAATGAGTGATGTTGAACATCTTTTCATGTGTTTGTTAGCCATCCATATGTCTTCTTTGGAGAAATGCCTATTTAGTTCTTTGGCCCATTTTTTGATTGGTTCTGTTTATTTTTCTGGAGTTGAGCTGCATAAGTTGCTTGTATATCTTTGAGATTAGTTTTTTGTCAGTTGTTTCATTTGCTATTATTTTTTCCCATTCAGAAGGCTGTCTTTTCACCTTGCTTATAGTTTCCTTTGTTGTGCAGAAGCTTTTAATTTTAATTAGATCCCATTTGTTTATTTTTGGTTTTATTTCCATTATACTGGGATGTGGATCAGAGAGGATCCTGCTGTGATTTATGTCAGAGAGTGTTTTGCCTATGTTCTCCTCTAGGAGTTTTATAGTTTCTGGTCTTACATTTAGATCTTTAATCCATTTTGAGTTTATAAGAATCCCCCAAACAACTTATGCTGTGAATTTCCATTTTCTCTCTTCAATTTTATTCTCTTAGGATTTCTCAAAGTTTATTGTGGACTTGGATATTCATTTAAAATGACGTTGTTTTATTTTATCCACCACTTCTTGGTGGGTTTTGGTTTGAATTTCTGCTTAGCTTTGGTTTTTATGATATCTAGTCTGTCCGTTGCTGGAAATAGAAGTCTGTATTTTCTTTCATTCATTCACATAAATCCATCTATCTTATTTACTTCAAACTTAAAGTAGTATATATATATATAGTATATATATAGTAAAGTAGTATATATATGTGTGTGTATATATATATACATACATATATATATAGTATATATATGTAGTAACATACATATACACATATATAGTATATATAAAGTAGTATATGTATATATATGTGTGTGTGTATATATTATATATATATATATATATTTAATGCTTTCACTAAGTATTGTTTAGCAGATATAAGCTATCTGATTATAAAAGCATAGAACATGTGAAAATATATATCATAAAGATTCTGAAAAATGAAATTTAAAGATAGATGTTTAAATGAATGCCAGAGAAAACACCAGTATTTTTCTATCTATAATCATATGATGCTTGGTAATTCATACCTGATTTATTTCCTGCCTCTCTGATATTTTCTAGATTTAGTCACATATTATGTGCAGTGCCTGCCTCTGGCACAGCTAGAAACATAAACCAATTGGGATTTTTCAATGCTATGACTGTGAATCAAATTACTTTGTCATTTGGGCCAGAAAGTGAACAACAAACTCAGTGTCAGTTAAGAAAAGCAAAGACTTGACAGGTAACCAAACCTTTTCTCTCCCTCAGCACATGGGCACTGCGTCAGAGGTCATACACGTCAATGTGCCCTGGATGCGGATGGTAAACACATGCTTAACCTTGAATCTGGCAATAGACTAGATGTCAAGGGTGATTCTGATGTTCATGGTATGATATATCTTATTTGTTTAATGAAGAACCTCTCACAGTTACCAAAACAAAGAAAATTTTTTGTGCTAATGATAACTATCCAAAATGAACTTAAATTTTTACTCATTCTTTTTTCTTTTGTAATTTGAGTTTAAATTACCTAGCTGAATGAATTGCCTCAGTCATTTCTTTCTATATTTCCCTGTCTCTTCTAGGTTGTCTCCAGTGTCCTGTGTGTGCCCTGTATCTTTGCAGCTGTCTTTCTAATGTCTCTTCTCACACTGGCATGTTGATAGACTGACAGCTAGCTGAGCTGTAACTTATAAGTATAAAACAAGAAACTGCCCTCCTTTTTCACCTGGCAGAATCCTGTGTAGATAGATATTAAGGAAGTGAAAATGATTTTTAAACTTCAGCAAAATGCAACAATTCTGTAGCTTTTACCCTTGGATATCAAGTATAGTAGGTGATTTAAACATATCAAATAAAAAAATATTCTGAGTTTCTCCTTTATAAAATGTGTTCCTTAGTATGCTGACTTTCAAGAAATCATCATAGAATTATCTATTATTTTAAGTTGATTAAATTTTAAAAGTAAAACCAACGGCTTCATATATCTCATTTAATATTCATGTATGTGCAAATGGGCAGTACAAAAGCCCAATTTAATTTATTAAAGTTCTTTAACACAAAGATTCCATAGGTTAATTTCCCAATAACCCATTGCTTTTTATTAACACTCCAGCCATACTGGCCCACAGATTTCTTTTATCAGTTACCAAAATACTAACCTTCTCCCCATATTAACCTGTCAGTTCTCGATGGCAGCAAATTGTCCTTCTTATCTATAATCTTCCATGGTGTCTAGCCTTTGTTGCAAATATAAAGCATTCAATAAATATTCAGTTCAATTAATCCTAAAATTTTAGACAGTATTCATTTTTGTTTCATACTGAATAAAACAGCCACACATTAGTTTCATAGAAATCTAATTAATTCAATTTCTATCTGTTATATTCTTGTTCTTCCATTCTATTTGCCAATATGAGGCTGAAACTTTAGGCAGGTCTGCAAACCAGTTCTGATGAGGTCGATGCCTGAACTGGCCTTGGATTTAATCCACACCAGTGTCTCATACTAGCTCTGTTGCTTACATGGTAAGTGAATGGATATAAATGTTCAAGGGCAAGATGCATTAATACCCTAATGCACTTGATTTACACATGGCTGCATCAAGCCAGCAGACTGGCATGGAGTCAGGACTCCTTCATGCCTCTCAGAACAATTAGAGGTTGCCAGAAGGAAATGAGACTTCCCCAAACAACAGTGAAAAGATGAGGGGTAGAGTGCTAAGGCTTATCTTCTTGAAAGACTTGATGGAATACCAATCCTGCTCCCACAATATCATTGATAACTGTGTGGCCATGTGGGAGTCTGAGGACCTGCACCACCACCTGAAAAATGCCACTCTGTTTCTTTCTCTATGTAGCCATCTTAGATTGGTTAGTTTGTTGTAATTTTTTTAATAGTTATGGAATTTGTTTCCTATGTTTCTGGATTGATATTACTGACATCCTTACAACACCTAAGTCTAAGCTGTTCTACAAAATTTAAAACAGTGGTTATTGAAATATGAGTGATATTTTTCATACAGGAAGCCCATAACTTAGACAAACAAATGGGGGCTGTCATTGTTTTAACATTCACTGGCACTCAATTATTCAGGCTAATTTACAATAAGCTTGGTTATTTCCAGTTTACAACTCAGTTTCTTTTACATGGTCAATTCAGGATGTTACCACTCCCTCTTCTCCTTCCCTTAGATCTAAAAGGATGGAAGGTGTTTCTTTCTGTCTTAAAATCAGAGGGAGTTGGGACATCTAGTTCACAGTAATTAAGAGTCTACATTACCTTTCTCTGAGATGTACGTCTTATGCTTCTGTTTATTTCATTGTATTTTACTCTCTATTGCTGATGGTTGAGGTGGTGTTGTGACCTCCATCCCTGGTCTCTGGTGTTTTTGGGTCAGTGTGTGAGGCAAGCTCACATACATTGGCTTAGGACCCTACACTCAGCTATTGCTCCTCTGCACTCTGGCTTCTATCATCAGCTTTCCTTGCTTCAAGTGCTTTCTCTCCTGGGAAACTACTGTTACCTTCTGCTTCCATTCTCTTTCTACAGTTTATGTGAGTTCAATTTTAAATTTGCAGTGGTACTTACAGGAAAGCTAAGAAGAGATGGTTAGTAATAAATTGAAAATATGAGCCTGGAACTCAGAAGAAATTTCTGGAAATGAGATAGTGTTTACAGAAGCATCAGTGTATGGATGCTAATAATATCACCAAGGAGCCAGGTATGAAGTTATGGAAAAAAGGCAAAAACCATGGGTCACAGTGATATTTAAAGGGTATATAGAGGAAGCAGAGTCTACAGAGTATATGAAGACAGATACACATCTGCGTGGGCTAACTGACAAACACTATACTCAGATATTTCAAACAATGCCAGATCTAAAATCCTACAGAAATTTGACAAGACCCAATTTGCATTTCCGCTCAAAAAATTCTATTGTATAGGGTGATTTTTTACAGGTAGAAGATGATGAAAGTCTGATTTAATTCAAGTTGCTGTTGAAAACACCTTGCAGGATTGGGGTTAATTGACTACACTTTCACTGCCTAAGGTAGGATATAATCCAGCTAATAAAAGTTGAGTGTTCTTTTTCTTTAATTTTTATTGAAGTATGGTCTATTTACAGTGTTGTGTTAGTTTCTGGTCAACAGCAAAGTGATTCAGATATATATATATATATATATATATATATATATATAGTCTTTTTCCTATTATTTTTCATTATAGGTTATTATAAGATTCTGAGTAGAGTTTCCTGTGATTTACAGTAGGTCCTTGTTGGTTATCTGTTTCATATATAGTAGTGTATATATTTTAACCCCAAACTCCTAATTTATCCCTCCCCTCCTCCTCCTTTGGTAACCATATGTTTGTTTTCTATGCAAGTCAGTTTCTATTTGGTAAATAAGTTCATTTGTATTATTTTTTAGATTATGTTAAGTGATATCATATAATATTTGTGTTTGTCTGTGAAACTGATTTTTCAAAACCATTTTCTTGATTCCCCCCCTTAACTTGTAAGGCTATTTCTTTTAAAATTAGCAGTAGACTCTCTTCTGGCTCTTAAGTATGCAAAGCATGTATCACCTCATTTACTATGTCTGCCAGCTTCTGCTTTAGGATCCCTGTAATTGTCATTTCATAATATTGGAATCATCCAGTATCTAATGTCTTTTCTACTTCACAGTGAAATAACTTGGAGAATAGATCTCATGTTATTTTCCTTCTTGGCCACGTTAGTACTTTTTATCCCCCAAAGTCAGTCTCATTCAGCAATAAATTCATTACACCAAGACCCCTTTGCTTCAACAACTTGGATCTAATAGTGAGTTGTCTAGCTGGCATAAATTACTCACACAGATACATTTATTTGGTCTGATGCTGAGCTGTCTCGGTTGGCTTGCCAGTGTTGGAGCCTTTCACTCAATGTTTCTGGGCAATTGGAAAACATGTAATAATGAGCCCAGTAGAGACTAAAGGCAGCAAAAGTTGGAGCCTTGAGAAGTTGAGATTGGATCCCTTTAAACCCACCCCAAAACCTATGTCCCAATTATCCTCTTTATATTATTTTCACAGTTCCTCCAAGTAATGTTATCTTTCTTTTGTCTCTTCTACTGTTACCGACCTGACCCTGACAATATAGACCTTTTTCAGTTATCTATTTTGAACATCTTTGTATCTTTTGTCTATTCTCTCTGAAAACTGTGTTAAATTCTGAATATATTTATTTGCTTTTGTGAATTACTACTACTCCTGTAACTATTATAATTGCCACCACTGCAGGAGTAATCACATCTCTCACCTCAACGAGAGCATCATTTCTTATCCATTAATTTGATACTGTGATCATGATAAGTCCTTAAACCTATATTTGTGCTTCTGAAATATACAACATCCTTTTATCCATCAGTATTTTAATTCATGTAAATGATATTGTATATAGATTGCATTATCTTCTTTTTATATATTCCATTATCTTCTTTAATTCCTTCACTCAACCATACAGTTTTAACATGTGCCCACGTTGCTTTTTACCTAATTCATTGCTTTTCACTTCTACATAGCATTACATAGTATGCATCCATCATATTTCACTGTTCATTTTACAAGAATTACTAACATGCTTCTGTTCCTTTTGACAACAAACCTTGTTGAAAGAGATGTTTATCTTGTTATCTTCTTTTCTTCAGCTCTCATTCTGTCTTGAACATAGAACAATAAATTATTTTGGACTCTGTGGGAGAGGGAGAGGGTGGGATGATTTGGAAGAATGGCATTGAAACATGTACAATATCATATATGAAGTGAATCACCAGTCCAAGTTCGATGCATGATACTGGATGCTTGGGGCTGGTGCACTGGGACGACCCAGAGGGATGGTACGGGGAAGGAGGAGGGAAGGGGGATCAGGATGGGGAACACGTGTATACCTGTGGTGGATTCATGTTGATGCATGTCAAAACCAACACAATATTGTAAAGTAATTAATCTCCAATTAAAATAAATAAATTTATATTTTAAAAATGGGCCAAAGAACTAAATAGACTTTTCTCCAAAGAAGACATACAGATGGCTAACAAACACATGAAAAGATGCTCAACATCACTAATTATCAGAGAAATGCAAATCAAAACCATGAGGTTCCATTTCACACCAGTCAGAATGGCTATGTTCCAAAAGTCTATAAGCAATAAATGCTGGAGAGGATGTGGAAAAAAGTGAACCCTCTTACACTGTTGGTGGGAATGCAAACTAGTACAGCCACTATGGAGAACAGTGTGGAGATTCCTTAAAAAAACTGGAAATAGAACTTCCATATGACCCAGCAATCCCACTGCTGGGCATACACACTGAGGAAACCAGAATTAAAAGAGACACATGTACCCCAATGTTCATCGCTTCACTGTTTATAATTGCCAGGACATGGAAGCAACCTAGATGTCCATCAGCAGATGAATTGATAAGAAAGCTGTGGTACATATACACAATGGAGTATTACTCAGCCACTAAAAAAATACATTGGAGTCAGTTCTAATGAGGTGGATGAAACTGGAGCCTATTACACAGAGTGAATTAAGCCAGAAAGAAAAACACCAATATAGTATACTAACACATACATATGCAATTTAGAAAGATGGTAATGATAACCCTGTATGTGAGACAGCAAAAGAGACACAGATGTATAGAACAGTCTTTTGGACTCTGTGGGAGAGGAGAGGTGGGATGATTTAGGAGAATGGCATTGAAACTTGTATAATATCATATATGAAATGAATCACCAGTCCAGGTTTAATGCATGATCCTGGATGCTTGGGGCTGGTTCACTGGGCGACCCAGAGGGATGGTACGGGGAGGGGAGGCTGGTGGGGGGTCAGGATAGGGAACACGTGTATACCTGTGGCAGATTCATGTTGATGTATGTCAAAACCAATACAATATTGTAAGGTAACTAACCTCCAATTAAAATAAATAAATTTATGTTTAAATAAATAAATAAGGGACAGTTACAAAATAAATAAATAAATAAAATTAAAAAGAAAAAAGACTCTTGATCCAAAATGCATGGAAAATGTATTTGTCAGGGTCTCTATGCATTGAGTCGCTACTTCCAGTTATAATTGTTTGTTGTTCATTTTAACTTGTTCTTTTGGCTGTATGATCCAGCCTACCTCTTCAACTTCATACACCACCACTTTCACCTGCTTTCATGAGAATTCAGCTTCATATACTACATTGTTATTCCAGACCCATTAAGCTAAATTCAATATCATATTTGCTTTTTCTGGTTATTCTACCAGGTTATTTTATCTCCAGATAGATATAGGCATCATTTATTTCCTCCATTAATTAGCACCTACTCAGGTCAATCTTGTTGCTGTTATTCTCTCTTCCTTATCCTACTTTATATTAATTCAGAACATTTTAGTATTATATGAAATCACATTAAATTGTTACTTATTTATTTTGCTTATCGTCTCTTTTCTCACTAGAATATAAGCTCCCTGAGGGCAGAGATATTTTCTATTTCTTTCACTGCTATATTTGTCACTGGCTAGTACAATATTGGATTCACAATAGATTTTGGATAAATTTTAGTTGAATTAATACCTGAACCATGTCACATAAAATACTCATATTTCTGTAAGAGACATATTTTTGTTTAATCTTTCACTTGATATTTTAAAAGTGTTAATAGAATGGAACCAAACCAGGTGATCAAATTATGATTGGCTGTTACCATGGCCAATAACTGCTACCCAAGCAGGTGCCATGCCATAGGTCCTTTCAAAGTAAGCAATGAAACTGAAATTATAGAAACCAAGAAGTATGAACAAGGTAATTAATTTTCTTCTGCCTCTTTATCTTCTTTTATAAATTTAAATTTATTTATTTTAATTGGATGCTAATTACTTTACAATATTGTATTGGTTTTGCCATACATCAACATGAATCTGCCTTGGGTGTACACGTGTTCCCCATCCTGAACCCCCCCTTCCCCCTCCCTCCCCATACCATCCCTCTGGGTCATTCCAGTGCACCAGCCCCAAGCATCCTGTATCCTGCATTGAACCTGGACTGGCGATTAGTTTCTTATATGATATTTATCTTCTACCTTAAATAATATTAAACTGTATGCAGATATTTATCCATACTCATTTTTCAAATTATAAACACAAAATTCTTGGTGTTTCATTATTATCTAATTGTGTCTTTTAATAGTATTTTTCCTCTATAAAGAAATAGCAAGAATCAGTTCATTATGTATTATTAGAGGACAAGGTTTCTAAATTGACCTCTATCCTAGAAGACCCTACTAAATCATATCTGGTAAACACAAACTAATAATTATGTTATTTGGTATTGCCATTTACACTCCAAAATTAAGTTGTCTTATTGTTTCAGCCCTTGTTGTACTAAATGCCATTTCTTCTTGAAATAGATGGGACCTTACTAACTAAGAAAACTCCTCCGGTTCATTAAAGAAATAGTAAGCAATCAAATGAGCTGTCAGTTCTTAGGGTCATTCAACGTACAAAGCTTGATCATATTATTCGTTTGTTCCATCTTCCTCTGAAATATTGACTTATCCTCATGATTTACCATGTACTAATTTTAAGTACTATTAATTGCAAAACCCACAGTATACCAAAAGGCTTAAGTATATGTACTATTATTTGGGAGGTGAACATTTCATAAGTTTTTTCAAACCCTAAAAATATGATTTCTATAAGTATTATCATGATACTTGGAAGCGACCTAAAGAATCTTTAAGTTTGATATTTTTACTCAGTTGTTCAATTCTTATTGAGCTCCCTTTTCTTGCTAGAATTTACACTAAATGCTAATGATACAGATATTAATAGGGCTATCCTTGCCCTCAAGCCTTCAAAGTCTATTTGGGAATATATATATATATATAATGTAATGCTCTGCCATTCCCTAAAGTTATCTTCAAGTGCATTGTCAAAGCAAGGTTACTATGTCCATGTTCTAGTTCACACACACACACACACACATATATACATTCTGTGCCATCGAAATGCGTAAGACAGGCAGAAAGAAACATCTTGCTGTAACAATGCATAGGGTGGTTCGATAAGGTTTATGTGGAAGAGATAATGTTGCTGGTATATAGGAAAGCTTTTTATTTTGCATGTGTCTCTTGCTGCAACCTCGAATGCCATTTGATTGATCTTTCCTGATAGCTATAATCATTTGTTAGTTTATTCTCACTGATCTTCTGTGTAGATGGGATTGCATTGCCTGTAATAATGATAATGTTATATCTTCTTTTATGTTTATCACTCATTTACTTTTTAAAATTTTATTGTATTGGTTAAGATATTCAGAACTTTAATATGTTCTATATTCTATCCCATTTAACAATAAATAGAAATTGTGTTAGTTAAATTCCAACTGGAATATAGAAAGTCAAAAAATTTTCCTCACTATATCAATGATGAAAAGTTAGATAACACAGAGTCATAAATTATAAAAATGCACCAGAGAGCTGGAAATGTCTCAATGAACTAAATATGTAGATTTCAAGTCATAAATTGAATGAACATAACAAAACAGAAACTAACTCACAGATGCAGAAAACCAACTACTGGATACTACTTGGGAAAGGGAAGTGGGGAGAGGCAAGATAGGTTTATGCAATTAAAGGATATAAACTACTGTGTATAAAATAGATAAGAAACAAGGAGATATTGTACAGGACAGGAAAATATATCCATTATTTTGAAGTAACCTTATATGGAATATAATCTATAAAATATTGATAAACTATGCTGTATACCTGAAACTAACAAAATATTGTAAATCAACTATACTTCAGTTAAAAAAATGGAGAGCGACCCAAATGTCAGTCAGTTGAGGAATGTATAAACAGAATGTAGCACATTCAAGTTAAAAATTGCAACTTAAAAATAGATAAGAATGAACTGTTCTGTGTGACACATGGATGAATCTCAAAAACATCATGCTGAGTGAAGCCAGCTAAACAGTACATACTATGTTTTTCTACTTATATAAAATCTATAAGAGATGAATCTATTTATATTGATAGAAATTAGACAGTGATTGCCTATGGGGGTTGATGGGAAGATAAGACAAGGGAACTTCCTGGGGTGAAAGAAATATCCTATATTTAGGGGTGGGTATTATTATATAGGCTTATAAATTTTAATAACAACTGAAAACTAAAAATCTATACATTTTATTGTATGTATTTTATGCTTCAGTCATAAAATATATATTCTTAAGAGTTGGACAATGTAACAAAGAAATGCCAATATACAGTGAGTTGTATTAAATCAAAGTTTATTTTTGTTTTCAAAATTTATCTTCTATCTCATATAACAGTTCAGTCATTCTGAGCTGGAGGAGCTACTCTGCTCAAAATAATCAGTCACAGAACAGCAATCATATATTCCTTCTGCTCTCCCATTCCATAAAATTGTCTTCAACTGCATGGTCAAAGTAATGTTGCAGCTATGTCCATATTCTAGTTCATGGATAGAAAAATATCAAGGAGGTTCAGTTTCTTTGCTTTGAGATTACCTGGAATTCAAGCATATGATTTGCATTTACATTCCAAAAACTCAAACTTAGTTACATGGCTACTCATAGCTGAACACTCATCATCTGAGAGTTAAGCCAAGAAAGCTGGAAAAAGAAGAAGGTGAAATATAGACACCTAAGAGAGTAGTCAAGTAAAACTGACCAGGGAAAACTGTGGCTTCAGATGGCATTTAAGATCCACTTGAGTTTTAGAAATTAGATTTTTGAATTAGGAATTTCAAGGGAGACAGGTGACAGAGTTTTTGTTTCTTACTCTGCTCAGCTCCACCACAGACACATAAAATAGTCTGAGAGTTGTACTCAACCAGAGGTGACTGTACTATTAATAATAGTATAAAATGTGAGAGAAGATCAAGGGAATTGTGAATACATGCATGTAAATGACTGATGATTGACCACTTTACAGACAGACCAAATCATAGAAGGCCAAGAATTCACCCAGTGTCATGAGCCTAGAAATGTGTGGAGCCAGGGATTGAACCCAGGCCAACCTGATGACAATTTCTGTCCTAATTACACTGTAGCATAATGTGTCGCTGCTTTAAACCAGAGCTGAACACAATTGGATGGATCAGATAACATGTATCAGAGAAGATGTACAACTTTACACAATAGTAATAGTATTTTATTTTACAAATTAAGGAGGAAATTACATTTAAATAGAAAAATAGGTAAGTGATATAAAACAGATAAACTCCCTAATGAATCTCTGAAGATAAGGCAAATTTATTTCAAAGCAATTATCCTTCAATAAAAAATAAATTAATTTTTAAAAGATGTTTTGTTATCATCTAGTGATTAGAGGAGTCCAATCACTTGATTTTGTAAATGAAGAGACTGAGATCTAGAAAATATGAGGCAAATCCATAACTACAACAGAGGTCTCCTGGTATCTAAGCTATCTTTTTTTTTTTTTTTTCCATTACACCATGCAATTTTAGAGGGTTTAGATATAGTCCTGCCTAATGCCAAGAAGATTGGACTGATAACCACCTGACATTGCCTTCATTCTTTTAAGATACATCCTCCGATTCTGTAGCACCTACTGCAAAACTATAGACACGGATATCGTGTAACAGCATTATCTTAAGCCTCTTTATTTTATGCTTTATGGGGGTATGTTGACAAACATATATATTAATGAGTACAATGTGATAAATTAATATGCAAATATATTGTGAGATGTTTACCACAATCAAGTTATACTGGCCTCTTCATGACTCTTTCTATCCTTTATCCTTAAAGGCTCACAGAAGCTAAGAATTTAATATATTAATTTTTCTGTTTTGAATAAAACTGAGCAAAAATAAGTAAAGGATGATGATTTTAGCTAAGACTTTAATAGAAAAGGCACCTTTTTTCCTACAATTTACAAAGTCATTTTCAACTGAAGAAGTCTGAAGATCAGTTTAAGAATTGTAACTGGTAAGCAAAGCTTATTGAATTTTTTCTTACACTGCTGAATAATTTCACATTACTTAGGCTGCTTCATTATGTATTTCTATCACAATTTGGGGGGGCATTAAACTAATGAATGCTATGCCTCGTTTGTCAAGATCTGAGTCACTGGCATGAAACATCTTTCATTGTAAATGCAGTTTGGGAGATTCAACCATAAGTCTCCTGTTTGAAAATACCTGAGTGGTTAGTGCTGAGCCATTTCACTAATACACTGAACATTAAAAATAATTTGACATATAAGAAAGCTATTTGAGACTAGATAATTAAAAGGAAGATTAAATGAAAGGCTGCATGTTTTATTTGTACAAGCCACAGTTTATCCTTTTGTGAAGAATGGTAGGGCTTTTCTGAAAATGGGTGCTTTTAAAATATCATATTGTTTTGATTTCCATTTCTCTGATAATGAGTGATGCTGAGTATCTTTTCATGTGTTTGTTAGCCATCCATATGTCTTCTTTGGAAAAATGCCTGTTTAGTTCTTTGGCCCACTTTTTGATTGGGTCGTTTATTTTTCTGGAATTGAGCTGCAGGAGTTGCTTGTATATTTATAAGATTCATTGTTTGTAAGTTGCTTCATTTGCTATTATTTTCTCCCATTCTGAAGGCTGTCTTTTCACCTTGCTTAGAGTTTCCTTTGTTGTGCAGAACCTTTTAAGTTTAATTAGGTCCCATTTGTTTATTTTTGCTTTTATTTCCAATACTCTAGGAGGTGGGTCATAGAGGATCCTGCTGTAATTTATGTCAGAGAGTATTTTGCCTATGTTCTCCTCTAGGAGTTTTATAGTTTCTGGTCTTATGTTTAGATCTTTAATCCATTTTGAGTTTATTTTTGTGTATAGTGTTAGAAAGTGTTCTAGTTTCATTCGTTTACAAGTGGTTGACCACTTTTCACAGCACCACATGTTAAAGAAATTGTCTTTTCTCCATTGTATATTCTTGCCTCCTTTGTCAAAGATAAGGTGTCCATAAGTGTGTGGATTTATCTCTGGGCTTTCTATTTTGTTCCATTGATCTATATTTCTGTCTTTGAGCCTGTACTGTCTTGATGACTGTGACTTTGTAGTACAGCCTGAAGTCAGGCAGGTTGATTCCTCCAATTCATTCTTCTTTCTCAAGATTGCTTTGGCTATTTGAGATTTTTTGTAGTTCCATACAAATTGTGAGATTATTTGTTCTAGCTCTGTGAAAAATACCATTGGTAGCTTGATAGGGATTGCATTGAATCTATAGATTGCTTTGTGTAGTATACTCATTTTCACTATATTGATTCTTATGATCCATGAACATGGTATATTTCTCCATCTATTAGTGTCCTGTTTGATTTTTTTCACCAGTGTTTTATAGTTTTCTATATATAGGTTTTTTGTTTCTTTAGGTAGAGATGTCCCTAAGTATTTTCTTCTTTTCATTGCAATGGTGAATGGAATTGTTTCCTTAATTTCTCTATTTTCTCATTATTAGTGTATAGAAATGCAAAGGATTTCTGTGTGTTGATTTTATATCCTGCAACTTTACTATATTCATTGATTGGCCCTAGTAATTTTCTGGTGGAATCTTTATTAGATACCATTTCATGCCAGTCAGAATGGCTGTGATCCAAAAGTCTACAAGCAATAAATGCTGGAGAGGGTGTGGAGAAAAGGGAACCCTCTTACACTGTTGCACTGTTGTTGGAAATTCAAACTAGTATAGCCACTATGGAGAACAGTGGGGAGATTCCTTTAAAAAAAAAAAGAAAATAGAACTGCCTTATGACATGGAAATCCTACTGCTCGGCATACACCCTGAGGAAACCAGAATTAAAAGAGATACATGTACCCCAGTGTTCATCACAGCACTATTTATAATAGCCAGGACATGGAAACAACCTAGATGTCCATCAACAGATGAATGGATAAGAAAGCTGTGGTACATATACACAATGGAGTTTTACTCAGCCATTTAAAATAATACATTTGAATCAGTTCTAATGAGGTGGATGAAATTGGAGCCTATTATACAGAGTAAAGTAAGCCAGAAAAAAAAAATACCAATACAGTATAATAACATATATATATATGGAATTTAGAAAGATGGTAATGATAACCCTGTATGAGAGACAGCAAAAGAGACACAGATGTATAGAACAGCCTTTAGACTCTGTGGGAGAGGGCGAGGGTGGGATGATTTGGGAGAATGGCATTGAAACATGTATAAGATCATATATGAAATGAATCGCCAGTCCACGTTTGATGCATGATACTGGATGCTTGGTGCTGGTGCACTGGGATGACCCAGAAGGATGATATGGGGAAGGAAGAGGGAGGGGGTTCAGGATGGGGAACACATGTATACCTGTGGCAGATTCATGTTGATGTATGTCAAAACCAATACAATATTGTAAAGTAATTAGCTTCTAATTAAAAAAATAAATTTATATTTTAAAAAAAGATAAAAAGAATGTCATATTGTTTAAAATGTTATGAAGAAATCAATTTTCATTTGCTAGACATTTCTTTCAAGATGCTTCTCTTACAGGCATCAAGTGGATGTCCTTCGTTGTAAATGCCTCAGGACATGAAGGGATCAATAGATACAGAGACAAAGAGGGACTTCTTTGTTGGCTCGGTAGTGAAGAATTCCCTTGCCACTGAAGGAGATACAGGTTCAATACCAGGTCCCTGAAGATCCCATATGCCACAGAGCATCTAAACCCATGTGCCACAACTACTGGTTCCATGCTCTAGGGCCCACGACTCACAACTAAGTCTGTGTCATGCAACTACTGAAGTCCAAGTACCTAGAGCCTGTGCTCCACAACAAAAGAAAATACCACAATGAGAGCCCCCTGCTTGCTGCAACTAGAGAAAGCCTGTGTGCAGCAATGAAGACCCAGAATCACCACCACAACAAAAGACAGTGAGCACACTAGCTAAATCACATTAGGAGTGTCAAACTACTGAGGCCAGGAAAAAAAAAAAAAAAAGGATGGAGAAGGTTAAAAAAATATTGAAAGAAAGAAGAAGCAAGGGACAGACTTCCCTTTTCCTTTCCACTTCTGTCTGTGAAATTAGGAGCTTCAACCTCCATCAAGAGGAGAGAAGAGAAATAAACCATAGGAAGCTGCAGGGGTTTTATAGGTTTTATAAGGTGGTCGTTTCTGTCAAATATTAGATATGGACTTATGAAGACTAGAATGCATGCCCAAGTCCTGAAACATCATGTACAGACCTTGGAGAAAATGGAGTTGAAACTTGTCTGGACACCTGTTCATAATGGTTGGGTGGCCTGGCTACAATGTCTTGTTCTTGAGTTTTAAGTGGAACGCAATACAGGAGAGTACAAGAGTCTTTTATACTAAATATAACCCTGCCACACCTTGAGGTGACCTTGAATGATTCCCATCTCTTGGTATTTATGCCTGTGTGTAATCCCCTCCCCTTCAGAGTGGACAGAACCTGTGACTTCCTTCTAACCAACAGATTATGGCAAAAGTGATGGCTATCACACCCATGATTAGGTTATATTATATGACAAACTATGGTATTGTTTGTCACAACTATGTGACAATTATAATTAAGTTATATAAGATTCTGGTTTTTTGTCTCCTTGTTTTAGAGCCTGGAAGTCTAAAATCAAGGTGGTTGCAGGGTTGGTTCCTTCTGAGGTCCATGAAGGCAAGATCTGTTCAAGTCTTCCTTCCTGGGCTTGTGCTTCCCTGGTGGCTCAGGCGGTAAAGCAACTGTGTGCAATGCAGGATACCTGGGTTCGATCCCTGGGTCAGGAAGATCCCCTGAAAGGGAAATGGCAATCCACCCAGTACTATTGCCTGGAAAATCCCATGGACAGAGAAGACTGATAGGCTGCAGTCCATGGGGTCGCAGAGTCGGACATGACTGAGTGACTTCAATTTCACTTTGACTTTCTCTCTTGGGCTTGTAGATGCCATCTTTCACCTGGGTCACTTCACATCATCTTCCCCTATATGTGTCTCTGTGTCCAAATTCCCCTTTTCATATTGATACCAGTCGTACTGGATTAGGGCCCACACTAATGACATCATTTTATCACCTACATAAAGATTCTACATGCAAATAAGTCTCACATTGTAAGATACTTGGGGTTAGGACTCCACCATATATTTTTTTGGGGAAACAGTTCAACCTAAAATATACAGTAATGAATTGTTCTGTGTCTTGCTGGATTCACTGTCAATGTACTTTTATTCAGCTGCTGTTACTTGGTACAAAAGTTTAATCTGTGATGGGAAATAAAATGAACATAAGCCATATAAACTTCCCCATCATATTGGCATTACTAATAATTCTCAGCACAGAAATCTGCCCTCTCACAGAACAATCTAGAAAGAATCTACACCCCCCTTCACTTTCATGTAATGAATTTATACATGTATATATGCATGTGTGCTTGTGAACTCAGTCACTCAGGTGTGTCTGATTCTTTGTGACCCCATGGACTGTAGATCACCAGGCTCCTCTATCCATGGGATTCTCCAGGCAAGAATACTGGTGTGAGTTGCCATTTCCCCTCCAGGGGATCTTCCTGACACAGGGATTGAATCTATATCTCCTGCATCTCCTGCATTGCAGGCAGACTCTTTACCACTGTTCCACCTAGGAAGCCCCATGTATATATGTACACATATGTGTGTGTGTGTATATAGATATAGATAGCTATAGATATCAATATATATGTATATATGTATGTATCAGTTCAGTTCAGGCGCTCAGTCGTGTTCGACTCTGAGACACCATGAATCGCAGGACACCAGGCCTCCCTGTCCATCACCAACTCCTGGAGTTCACTCAGACTCACTTCCATCGAGTCAGTGATGCCATCCTGCCATCTCATCCACTATCGTCCCCTTCTCCTCCTGCCCCCAATCCCTCCCAACATCAGAGTCTTTTCCAATGAGTCACTCTTCGCATGAGGTGGCCAAAGTATTGGAGTTTCAGCTTTAGCATCATTCCTTCCAAAGAAATCCCAGGGCTGATTTCCTTCAGAATGGACTGGATGGATCTCCTTGCAGTCCAAGGGACTCTCAAGAGTCTTCTCCAACACCATAGTTCAAAAGCATCAATTCTTCAGCACTCAGCATTCTTCACAGTCCAACACTCACATCCATACATGATGACAGGAAAACCATAGCATTGACTAGATGAACCTTAGTCAGCAAAGTAATGTCTCTGCTTTTGAATATACAATCTAGGTTGGTCATAAATTTTCTTCCAAGGAGTAAGCATCTTTAATTTCATGGCTGCAGTCACCATCTGCAGTGATTTTGGAGCCATCCAAAAGAAAGTCTGACACTATTTCCCCATCTATTTCCCATGAAGTGATGGGACCAGATGCCATGATCTTCATTTTCTGAATGTTGAGCTTTAGGCCAAGTTTTTCACTATCCACTTTCACTTTCATCAAGAGTATGTATATAGCTATCTTAAAACATCTATTTCTGCTTTATTGACTATGTTAAAGCCTTTGACTATGTGGATCAGAATAAACTATGGAAAATTCTGAAAGAGACGGGAATACCAGACTATCTGACCTGCCTCTTGAGAAACCTATATACAGATCAGGAAGCAACAGTTAGAACTGGACATGGAACAACAGACTGGTTCCAAATAGGAAAAGGAGTATGTCAAGGCTGTATATTGTCACCCTGTTTATTTAACTTATATGCACAGTGCATCATGAGAAATGCTGGGCTGGACAAAGCACAAGCTGGAATCAAGTTTTCCAGGAGAAATATCAATAACCTCAGATATGCAGATGACACCACCTTTATGGCAGACAGTGAAGAAGAACTAAAGAGCCTATTAATGAACGTGAAAGAGGAGAGTGAAAATGTTGTCTTAAGCTCAACATTCAGAAAATGAAGATCATGGCATCCGCTCCCATCACTTCATGGGAAATAGATGGGGAAACAGTGGCTGACTTTATTTTTCTGGGCTCCAAAATCACAGCAGATGGTGACTGCAGCCATGAAATTAAAAGACACTTACTCTTTGGAAGGAAAGTTATGACCAACCTAGATAGCATATTCAAAAACAGAGACATTACTTTGCCAACAAAGGTCTGTCTAGTCAAGGCTATGGTTTTTCCAGCAGTCATGCATAGATATGAGAGTTGGAATATAAGAAAGTTGAGCACAGAAGAATTGATGCTTTTGAACTGTGGTGTTGGAGAAGACTCTTGAGAGTCACTTGGACTGCAAGGATATCCAACCAGTCCATCCTAAAGGAAATCAGTCCTGAGTGTTCATTGGAAAAACTGATGTTGAAGCTGAAACTCCAATACCTTGTCCACCTGATGCGAAGAGGTGACTCATTGGAAATACCCTGATTCTGGGAAAGATTGAGGGCAGGAGGAAAAAGGGGACGACAGAGGATGAGATTATTGGATGGCATCACCGACTCAATGGACATGGGTGGACTCTGGGAGTTGGTGATAGACAGAGAGGCCTGGCGTGCTGTGGTTCATGGGGTTGCAAAGAGTCGTACACAACTGAGCGGCTGAATTGAACTGATAGGTATCTATCTGTCAAACGATGTTTATTGAGTGCTCTAAGGTACTAAGGTGCTTAGTCGCTCAGTTGTGTCCAACTCTTTGTGACCCCATGAATTGTAGCCCACCAGGCTCCTCTGTCCATAGAGTTCTCCAGGCGTGAATACTTTAGCAAGTTGACATTCCCTTCTTCAGAGGATCTACTGACCTAGGGATCGAAACTGCATTTCCTGACTCTCCTGCATTGGTAGGTGGGTTCTTTACCATCTGAACCACCAAGGAAGCATGCTAACTACATTCTATTAAATAACTTGTTGAGATCACACAGCCAATAAATGAAAGAGATATATTAAAAAATAAGCAAATCCAGGTACTGTGATCAACAGTCTATCTATAGTCTTAACAATTATACTGTAGTGTACTTCATGGCACAAATGGGAGGGTAATCATCCTCTGGATGTACTGTGCCACCATACTGGGACTGCAGGCTTTGCTGTAAGCCAATATTTATTCAGTACTGAGACCTCTCTGAGGATTGTTAAATGTTTTATTTCCAGGCTAATGATACTCTAAAAGCATTAATAAAAGCACATTCTATAATATTTGGGTTATTATATTTGAAAGAGTTACATCCATATATCAGTGTCCCCATGACTGTCTCAAGTGGTATCCTTTAGATACTATTGTATTTTTTCTTGAACTGTGATCTGTAGACTTTGAGCATTTATATTTCTTGGAGATAACTTGTCAAGTTTATAAAATACTCATTAGGCTCAGGGTAAAGGACTATCATAAACAAGTCTGAAAAATAAGTCATTGCATACCAGACTTAACTTTAGAGTATACTTGAAAGTCTACCAAAGGCATGGGATACAGGATAGGTCCTTTGGTTGGAAGTAAGAACTATAGACCTACAGTCACCACCTCCAGCAATCTGGGGGTGACAAAGTGAAGAAACAAGTAAGTGAGATTTGCACACACACACACACACACGCACACACATGCACACTTGTATGAAAGGATATTTTGGTTACAGGGAGGAAGAAATGTGACTGGGGAAGAATTGGGGGAGCGGGGGATATTTCTGAGGGACAAAGCCAACAACAGGAAACAATACAAGAATCCAGCCAGCTTGCCTGGAACCCTGGATCTGGGAGGATGATTTAATTCTTTACTCAAAGCATGGTCCCTGGAGCAGCAGCATCATATGAGAGTTTATCAGAAATGCAGAGTCTCAGGCTCCATCCCAGACCAACCGAATCAGCATCTGCATTTTAACATGTGCTAAAAATGCTCATTCCTGTGCATACTGGATTTGAGAAACATAGATCAGCATCTAATGCTCATTCCTGTGCATACTGGATTTGAGAAACATAGATCTAGCATAGTAGTTCTCAGACTCTAGAACCTAGAGTGCTCATTGCAAACAGATTTGGAGGTCTAACTTCAGTGCTTCTAATTTAATGAATACCAGACCACCTGAACTGCCTCTTGAGAAAACTCTATGCAGGTAAGGAAGCAACAGTTAGAACTGGACATGGAACAACAGACTGGTTCCAAATAGGAAAAGAGGTATGTCAAGGCTGTATATTGTCACCCTGTTTATTTAACTTATATGCAGAGTGCATCATGAGAAACGCTGGGCTGGGAGAAGCACAAGCTGGAATCAAGATTTCCAGGAGAAATATCAGTAACCTCAGATGTGCAGATGGCACCACTCTTATAGAAGACAGTGAAGAAGAACTAAAGAACCTCTTGATGAAAGTGAAAGAGGAGAGTGAAAAACTTGGCTTAAAGCTCAACATTTAGGAAACTAAGATCATGGCATCTGGTCCCATCACTTCATGGCAAATAGATGGGGAAACAGTGGAAACAGTGTCAGACTTTATTTTGGGGGCTCCAAAATCACTGCAAATGGTGACTGCAGCCATGAAATTAAAAGATGCTTACTCCTTGGAAGGAAAGTTATGACCAACCTAGATAGCATATTCAAAGCGGAGACATTACTTTGCCAGCAAAGGTCCGTCTAGTCAAGGCTGTGGTTTTTCCAGTGGTCATGTATGAATGTGAATGTTGGACTGTGAAGAAAGCTTAGTGCTAAAGAATTGATGCTTTGAACTGTGGTGTTGGAGAATACTCTTGAGAGTCCCTTGGACTGCAAGGAGTTCCAACCAGTCCATCCTAAAGGAGATTAGTCTTGGGTGTTCACTGGAAGGACTGATGCTAAAGCTTAAACTCCACTACTTTGGCCACCTCATTCGAAGAGTTAACTCATGAGAAAAGATTCTGATGCTGGGAGGGATTGGGGGCAGGAGGAAAAGTGGATGGTGGAGGATGAAATGGTTTGATGGCATCACTGACTCGATGCACATGAGTTTGAGTGAACTCCGGGAGTTGGTGATGGACAGGGAGGCCTGGCGTGCTGAGATTCATGGGGTCGCAAAGAGTCGGACATGACTGAGCGACTGAGCTGAACTGAGGTGAAGTATTTCTAGTAAGCTTGCAAAGGATACTGTTACTTATGCCACTGTTTGTGAACTATACTTTGAGAACCACTGCCCTAGGATGTGGGAGCAGTGGAAAGCAAGATAGAAGATATAGATATACCTCTGCTTTATTCAGGATCCAAACAGAAGATGAAGTAGGTCTGACCCTATAGTTGAAAATTATCAGTTGGTTCAGCCTTGGAGAGTTAGTGATGCTTGAATATTAAGAATATAATTTCTTCTTATACCTAAATAGACACTTGTACATTAGTTTGGTAATTCCTAGACATCCTGCATTAGTTAGGAGTTCTCCAGGGAAATAGACCCAATAGGCTGTGTAGCTATATCTATATCTGTCTACCTAAATCTATGTCTATATGTATCTAAAGAAAGAGAGAACGATTGCTTCATTATTGGGAATTGGCTCACATGATTATGGACACTGAGAAGTCTCAAGACTTTCAGTCAGCAAGCTGGAGATCCACCCAAGACAGCTGTTGTGTCAGTCAGTCAATTCAGTCACTCAGTCTTGTCTGACTCTTCACAATTCCATGGACTGCAGCATGCCAGGCTTCCATGTCCATCACCAACTCCTGGAGCTTCTGCAAACTCATGTCCATTGTGAGTCAGTAATGCCATCCAGCCATCTGTTGCATAGTTCCAGTCTAAGTCCAAAGGCCTGAGAGCAAAAAAAACTGATGTTGTAAATTACAGTAAAAAAGTCAGCAGGTTAAAGACCCAAGAAGAATCCATGTTTCAGTCTGCTGCAGAAAACTGGAAAAATACCACGTGCAAGTTGATACAGTCAGGCAGGGGTTTCCTTTACTCAGTCTTTTTCTATTAAGGTCTTCAGGTAATTGAATGAGGCCCAACTACACCACGGAGGGCAAGTTGCTTTACTCAGTTTATCACATCAAATGTTTAACTCATCGAGAAGCAACCCCAGAGACAAACACAGAATAATATTTGGCCAAATGCCTGGGCACCTTGTGGCCCACTAAAATTGAGGTCCAAAATTAACCATCACATATCCATAGTTTTGGTTGCCAATGTGAATTTTTAAATCATTCTGACCTTGCTTAACTGGTTGTGTGGCTATTTAGCAATATTTCTGGTGTCTTAATCTTATGTGATCAAATTGTCAGTGAAATATTCTTCCTAAAACTTGTTTTGTAGGTATTTTTCTATGTAGACAATCATATAATCTATAAATAACTTCCTATCTTTCTAATTAATAAATACCGTACTGCTGTTTATTATCTGAGAATGTAGGACTAGTTAGAAGTGTTGAATCTGTAGCCAACCTCCTGGTTTCAGTCTTAGCTGTGGAACTTAAGTAAGTTATTTCATGTCTCTGTATCTCAATATTGCCATGGTAGTTATACCTGGCATGTATCTTCATACTAATTATGCCTTGAAAAATTGTTACTAAATTAACTAAAAAACTAAATTAAAAAAATTGGTGGAAAGTAAGATTACCTATGAGATTTTTGTGTCTGTTTCTGGAACAGGGTACTTCCTTTCTTTTAAACTCACCTGTATATTAAACACATTTTCTTTAAACCCTATCCAAGATTTCTGTGCTTGCAGGAAGATGGGGGCATATCAGCATCAGCTTTCCAGATCTTGGGAAGGAACCTAGGACAGTTTTCTGCAAATTGTAGTCTAAGTTTGATCTATATCAAGTCACAAGGGATGCTTGTTAAAAAGGCTGACAACAGGGCACCCTAGAGCAGACTGACTAGAATAAAACTTAGGAGCATTGTGCCTAAAAATCTGCATTTAAAA
Organism: Nanger dama; assembly: GCA_917880005.1. NCBI lineage: Eukaryota > Metazoa > Chordata > Mammalia > Artiodactyla > Bovidae > Nanger > Nanger dama. The sequence continues at coordinate 9,463,763 of CAKJTW010000060.1, forward strand.
CTAAAGCATGATACCTGTGGACATTAAAATCTAATAGTCACCATTTTTGATTGGAATTTATATGCTTTTATTTTTATTTGTTAAAGTATATTTGAATTACAATGTTGTATCATTTACCTCTGTACAGCATATACATATATATCCATTTTTATATTCATATACATATATAGTATATGTACATATACATATACTATATACATATATGATATATATATAAATATACATATAAATCATGTACATACATATATACATATATATTCATTTTTATATTCTTTTCCATTTTTATATATTTTCCTGGGATACCTTATCCCAGGATATTGACTATAGTTCCCAGTGCTATAGTATTGGAACTTATTGTTTATCTGTTCTCTATGTAATAGTTTGCATCTGCTAACACCAGTCTCCCAATATACGTTTTTAATAGTCACCTAGAGCACCAACTAAATGCTCCATAATAGAAAAAACAACCAAAACCCTATTGAAGAGAAGAATGCCAATAGTATAGATTCCCTTACTTGATTCTTCATATAAATAAATTATCAATCTCACAAAGGTAAGGGGAAATCCTGCAAATGCTAGAATAGTTGTGCTTTCCCTCTAAATTTCAGAGGATTGTTGACTGTCTGATTGTTCAACTTAATAATGAGTTCCTAAGTGTTGGAGTACTTCTTGTGTGTACTTGCTAGCGAGCAAACTGAAGCAGAACAGAGAGAAATTGGACTATAAATCTGGTTTGGTTTAGGTGAAGGAAAAAAAGGGAATTTTTCACTTTCTGCTTACTGAAGGCTGTAGTGACACTATAATCCATCTGTTTGAAAAACCTTCTTACACCAATTAAAGGTGGCATATTTTAATTTAGCTTCTAATAAGTTTAGACTGTGCAATTCAAAGGTTTTTATTTTTTTCAGAAGACATTCTCTACCACATTACAGTTTAGTACCTAACCCAGTGAGTTCAGTGGTTGTCAAGGGACTATTCAATTCATGTTTAAACCATCGAAGCCCTTCAATGGACAGAGTTAAGGTTAAGAGGTGTAATCAGGCAGCTGGAAAATGTCCTTCAGAATGTAAGAGGATGATAACAGGATTGACTGTAGACTGTAGAGGCACGTCAGTAATGAGGTTTTTTGGTGTTTTTTTTTTTTTTTTTTTTACCCTCAGTTGCCAAATTAAAGGAAAGGTATGCTTATTCAAGCTAGCTAATTTTGAACTCTGGCAAAGAACCTCAACATCTTGTTACTTATGATTCTTTGAGGAACTGATGTATTTATCAAAGGAGAGAAGATTCCTTCTGCACAGATAACAGCTGACAATGGTGACATGACCAAGAAAAGGAGGTCAAGAAACATCTCCAAGAGGACTGAGGGACATACAGGAGCCAATGATACTACTCACAGAAGGAACAAGCCACCTGTCAAAAAATTTTGCCCCATCTTCATCTCAGTTAGAGACGTCTTATATAAACTCCTGATCTTCCCAAGTATTCTGAACTGATCACATGACATGCCTTTCCACTTACTAAGTGCTAGGAACTAACAAAATTCACAGACACAAACACACATACATATATATACACACACATACACATACACATTCCTAAGTGTTTACTGAGAGTCTAGGTGGATGAAATAACACTATCCTAAATGTAGCATCCCTCTGCAGGACCAGTCCTCAGGATTAGTTGATGTCTGCTTTTAGACTACAAAACTTTTCTTGGAAAATTAGCCAGATATGTCAGAACTGAAACCAGCCTTGCAAAAGTTTAATCTATTTTAAGGAAAAGGGTAGAGTTGGAAGAAATGTTATATTTAGGAAAAACAGTGGTTATATTAAGTAGTGGTAAAGTTAAGAAGGACTAGCATGTAAATATGGAATTAACATGAGGTATATGGGTTCTTTAAATCTTGCTTTAGATCATAACCTATTAGGTCAGTAGTATTTATTAATGAGCATTTCAATAAAGAAGTATTTGAGTATTTTCTATAAAATATAAAGAATAATTAAGTTTAAAATATACCAAATATATATTATATATTTTACCTCTTCATTAAATATCAAGAGCAAAACAGGTGCAAAAATGATAAAATTTTCTGCTTAGCAACATATTTATATTAATAATCACTGCCTAGATTCCCAGATTTTCATCCCAGTGCCTCCACTATATTGTTATATTGTGTTTTTGGCTCTCTCATTCAATTTACTTCTGCGTGTGAAGAGACTAGTTGTTTAGAGTTTGAAACCAATACTAAGGCACTCTCATCTATCATAGAATACAACCTAAATATAGTCTATTTATAAACAAAAGAAATGGAAAGGATACAAATTGGAAAGGACTGCCTTTAATTGAAGATGACATGGTCTTATATATACAAAATCCCCAAGACTCTAAAAATAAATAGACTCAGTAAAGTTGAAGGACACACAAAAAATAAAAATTATTTTTGTTTCTATACACTAAAAACAAACTATCTGAACAAGAAATTAAGAAAACCATTATATTTACAATAGCATAAAAAGAATGAGTTACATAAGAAATTTAACTGAGATGAAAAATGCGTACAATGAAACTAGACACCACTGATGAAAGACAAAAATAAGTGGAAAGATTCTTGTGTTTATGGATTGGAAGAATATTATTAAAATGTCAATAGTATCCAAAGTCTTGTACAAATCTAATGTAACCTCTCTCAAAATTCAAATGGCATATTTCACTGAAATAATAAAGCAATCATAAAATTTGTGTGGGGCCACAAAGACCCCAAGTAGCCAAAGCAATTTTGAAAAGGAAGAACAAAGCAGGAGACCTCATACTTCCTGATTTATAACTATATTGCAAAAGTATAGTAATCACAACGGTATGGTACATGCATAAAAACAGACAAACCAATAAAAGAGAATAGAAAGATGGAAAATAACACATATATGTGGGGTCAACTAATCTATGACAAAGGTGTCAAGAATACATAATGGAGAAACAATAATCTTCTCAATAGATAAGGTTGAGAAAACTGCATATTCACATGCCAAAGAATGAAACTGAACCCTTATCTTACAACATCCATAGAAATCAATTATAAATGAATATAAGACATGAAACTGTAATATTTCTAAAGAAAACAGGTTCCTTGACATTTATCTTAGCAATATATATAAAACATCAAAATCACAGGCAACAAAAGCAAAAATAAACAGGTCGGACTACATTAAGTTAAAAATATTCTGCACAGCAAGAAATGTCCAACAAAATGAAAAGGCAACATATGGAATGGGATAATATATTTGCAAACATTTATCTGATGAGGATTAAGTATTCAAAATATATTAGAAATCCATACAGTTCAATAGCAAAAATATATATTATATTTAAAAATAGGCAAAGAGATGGAGGAGATTAAAATGGTGGGCTGTGAAAATGCTGGCTTCACCTCCCTCATGAACACATAAAAAAATACATCTAAATGGGGAGGAGTCCTCACTGAAAACAAACTGGAGTCTAGAAAAAACATACATGTATACAACCAAGCCTGTAAAGGAAGGTCAACATGGAGTTGGATAGGAACCACTTAAATAACCTAGTATGAAAATTAAAAGAGAAACACTATAAAATCAACTATTCAAAAAGCAATGAAGGGATAAACATGAAGATGCAAAATATGACAGTGAAAACAAAAATGTGGAAGAGGGGAGTAAAAATATAGCTCTTAGAATGTGTTTAAACTTGAATGACTACCAAATGTGTTTGCAATTAAATGACTACCAGTTTAAAACAAGTAGATATAGTTATATGTCAATATATACAAATACCATGGTAACCACAAACCAAATACTACAATAAACAAAAACTAAGCATAGAAAGGAACATAAGCATATTACTAAAAAAAAAAAATCATCAAATCACAAAGGAAGAAATCAAAAGGAAAAGAAAAAGACAGAGCAAAACTATAAAATCAACCAGATAACAAGTAACAAACTGGCAATAAGTACATACTTATAAATAATCACTTTAAATGCCAATGGACTAAATGCACCAAGCACAAGACACAGGGTGGCTGATTGAATTAAAAACAAGACCTATCTATGCATTGCTTACAAAGGCTCACTTCTGCACAAATGTCAGACTGAAAGTGACAGTACAGAAAAAGACACTTCCTACAAATGAAGAAAACTGGTTTTCCCTAGTGGCTCAGACAGTAAAGATTCTGCCTGCAGTGCAAGACACCCAGGTTTGATTCCTGAGCTAGAAAGATCCCCTGGATAGGGAATGGCTATTCCCTCCAGTATTCTTGCTTGGAGAATTCCACTGACAAAGAAGACTGGTGGGCTACAGTACACAGCATCACAAAGAGTCAGATACAATTTACAAAAGTTAGCAATATGCATATAAGACAAAACAGACTTTAAAACAGTTTATAACAAAAGACAAAGAAAGGCACTATACAATGACAAAAGGTCAATAAAAGAGAAGATATAACATTTATTAACTTATATGTACCTTATAGAGAAGCACGCAAATATATAAAGCAAATATTACCAGATATAGAGGGAGAAATTGACCATACTACAAAAACATTAGGGAAGGGGACTTTAACACCCCACTTACATCAATGGACTGAAAACTCAGCAGTGGGCACAGGGCTGGAAAGAGTCAGTTTTCATTCAAATCCCAACGAAAGGCAATGCCAAAGAATGCTCAAACTACTGCACAATTACACTCATCTCATACACTGTCAAAGTAATGCTCATAATTCTCCAACCAGTCTTCAACAATACATGAACCGTGAACTTCCAAATGTTCAAGCTGGATTTAGAAAAGGCAGAGGAACCAGAGATCAAATTGCCAACATTCATTGGATCACCAAAAAAAACAAGAGAGTTCCAGAAAAACATCTTTTTTCTGCTTTATTGACTAAACCAAAGCCTTTGACTGTGTGGAACACATAAACTGTGGAAAACTCTGAAAGGGATGGGAATACCAGACCACCTGACCTGCCTCTTGAGAAATCTGTATGCAGGTCAGGAAGTAACAGTTAGAACTGGACATGGAACAACAGGCTGGCTCCAAACAGGAAAAGGAGTACGTCAAGGCTGTGTATTGTCACCCTGCTTATTTAACTTCTATGCAGAGTACTTAATGAGAAATGCAGGACTGTACGAAGCACAAACTGGAATCAAGATTGCTGGGAGAAATATCAATAACCTCAGATATGCAGATGACACCACGCTTATGGAAGAAAGTGAAGAGGAGTTAAAAAGCCTCTTGATGAAAGTGAAAGAGGAGAGTGAAAAAGTTGGCTTAAAGCTCAACATTCAGAAAATGAAGATCATGGCACCCGGTCCCATCACTTCATGGGAAATAGATGGGGAAACAGTGGAAACAGTGTCAGACTTTCTTTTTGGGGCTCCAAAATCACTGCAGATGTTTATTCCCGCCATGAAATTAAAAGATGCTTACTCCTTGGAAGAAAAGTTATGACCAACTTAGATAGCATGTTCAAAAGCAGAGATATTACTTTGCCGTCTAAGGTCCATCTAGTCAAGGTTATGGTTTTTCTGTGGTCATGTATGGATGTGAGAGTTGGACTGTGAAGAAGGCTGAGTACCGAAGAATTGATGCTTTTGAACTGTGGTCTTGGAGAAGACTCTTGAGAGTCCCTTGGACTGCAAGGAAATCCAACCAGTCCATCCTAAAGGAAATCGGTCCTGAATATTCATTGAAACAACTGATGATGAAGCTGAAACTCAAAACACTGACCACCTGATGCAAAGATACGACTCATTTGAAAAGACCTTGATGCTGAGAAAGACTGAGGGTGGGAAGAGAAGGGGATGAGAGAGGATGAGATGGTTGGATGGCATCACCGACTAAATGGACATGAATTTGAGTAATCTCCAGGAGTTGGTGATGGACAGGGAAGCTTGGTGTGTTGCATTCCATGGGGGTTACAAAGAGTCAGACATGACTGAACTGAACTGAACTACAACTGAACTGAACTGAACTACATCAATTGACAGATCATCCCAACAGAAAGACAATAAGGAAACAGTGCACTTTAGTGATACATTAAATCAATCGGACTTAATACATACCTACAACTCATTCCATCCCAAAATAGCATAATACATATTCCTTTCAAGTGAACATGGAAAATTGTCCAGAATAGATCAGTGCTAGAACAGAAAACAAGTTTAACAAATTAATCAGAATAGAAACCATATCAAGCATTTTTTTTCCAACCACAGTAGTATAAAACTAGGAATCAATTACAGGAAGAAAAGTGGGGAAAACACAAACATGTGAAGACAAAGCAACATGCTACCAAAACCCAACTGATCAAGGAAGAAATCAAAGAGGAAATAAGAAACTACCTCAACACAAATGAAAATTAAAACTTACCTTTTTACAATATCTATGTGTGTTATTCACTCAGTCATGTCTGACTCTTTGCGACACCATGGACTGTAGCCCACCAGGCTCCTTTGTCCAAGGGATTCTCCAGGAAATATCTATGGGACATAGCAAAAGGCGTTTTAAGAGAGATGTTTATAGTGATACAGCTTACCTCAAAAAAACTAGAAAAATCTCAAATAAATAACCTAATTTTACATTAAAAGAATTAGAAAAAAAGAAGAAACAGAACCCAAAGTCAGGAGAAGGAAGGAAATGATAGGGATAAGAGGGGCAATATATAAAATTGACACACAAAAACTAATAGGATAAATGAAAGCAAGTAGCAAAAAAACAAACAAACAAACAAAAAAACTGATATGTCTTTAGCCAGGATCATAAAAAAGCAAGGACCAAAATAAAATAATAAATAAAAGGAGATAAATTACAACTCATATCAAGAGATACAAAAACATCTTAAAACAATACTGTAGTTTTATGCTAACAAATCGGACAATCTAGAAGAAACAGATAAATTTCTAGAAACATACAATTTTACAAGGCTGAATCAGCAAGAAATAGACAATCTACAGACCAATCATGAACCGACCAATGATGAATAGTGAAATTAAGCTAGTAATATAAGAAAACTCCCAGCAAACAGAAGCCCAGGACTGGCAGGTGTCACAGGGTGAATTCTATCAAACATATCTAGTTCAAATAAAGTGAAGAGGGAGGAACACTCAAATTCACTCAAGGCTGCCATTGCCCTGATGCCAAAACCCAGAAAATTACAGGGCTGTATTTTGGATGAACTGTTGTTGTTTAGTCACTGAATTGTGTCTGACACTAGTGGGACTTTAGCCCACCAGGCTCCTCTGTCCATGGGATTTCCCAGGCATGAATACTGAAGTGAGTTGCCATTTCCTTCTTCAGGGGATCTTCCTGAAACATATTTCAGATGAATACAGGTATACAAGTCCTAAATAAAATATTGGTAAACAAAATTCAAGAATATATAAAGGATCATACACCATATCAGGTGTGATTTATTTCAGGGATAAATGCAAGGATAGTTACAAGGATAGTTCAATTTCCATAAATCAATCAATATGATGTACCACATTAACATAAATAATTATAAAATCACATGATCATCTTGAGAGATGCAGAGAAAGCATTTGACAAAATTTAATATCCAATCATGATAAAAACTCTCATCAAAGTTGGTATACAGGGAACATATTCGAAATTATGGGGGTTATAAAGCTAAGAGTGTAGATAGATAACTGGGGATAATGAAAGGAGTCACATTTTGGAGGTGGAGCCATAACTCATGATGACAATGACCAGAGTATAACTATAGGAGTCTTAGCTGTAGTGGAATGGATAAAAGATCATTGGAAGGCAAAATACTGAGGAACTGAGGTTATAAATTTTGGGTTGTGTCACCCATCATAGATGCTTAAGTCATGGCAGATTGCAACACAATGGCGCTTGAGGGAGAGGCAATGAATCAAAGCCCAGGCTTCCAATAATAAAGAAAATTTGAGCAAGATGCTGATAATGATTATAGAAGTGATAACTAGAATTATACTCTGATAGCATTGGCTACAAGTATATTGGGAAATATTGTTTAATTGCAGAGGGAATTAAATAGAACCTTCCAGTATCAGGAGATGCAGAGTTTCTGGTGTCTGTGGAAGAACAAATAGGAAAGGGAGAGAAAAATGTTAAGGATGACATTAGAAAGGACATGTGTCAAGCTAAGACTTTTGTCACATTTGAAGCAGAGTGACAAGTCAGGTATGACCTTGGTTAGCACCCCTGGGACCTTAGGACACACCAGGATTAAGAAGAGAAAAACATTAAATAAAATACAGTTGAGGTGTTTCAAGGGGTGTGTTTTGACTTGGCAAAGTGGAAATAGAGACCGTAAAGGGTTTTAATGTGGCTGACATTAGGATATTTCTCAGTTGGCACAATAAGGTTCATAACTAATGAGCAATAATACTTATCTGCTGAGTGGTAGCCATGGTGTTAAGAAGAGCAGTAAAGGGAGCCTGCCTGGAAAACAGGATGAACAAGCATCTCTAATCCTCACGGGGAAGAGCTTCCTATATAAACAGTAACTCTACTTCAGACACAAACACACAGATGAGGTGGCAGAGCCAGGGCAGCTCCTTTGTAAAGGACCAGGGTAGAAGGGGCTCAGGCTGCTGCCTGAGTCTGGAGCCGGCACCCACCAGAAGTGAGCCCAGACTCAGGGGGTGCCAGCCCTCTGCCTGGGGCAGTCACTCTGAGGCCTGGATTTGAGCATGTCTGAGGGCAGAGCTGGGATCATGAAAGCATGGCTAGAGGAAAGAAAACAGCTATTATGAGGGCTCAGAAATAAGAAAGCAGGTCTGGTAGTTTCCTTCTGTTTGTTCCCTCCCTGTTTCCTGAATCCATGCAGACCCCTGTTCACAATCATACTAGGCTCCTATAGTCACATCCAGTCAAGCCTGGGAACTGTCAGTGCCTCCTTCCACCTACTCACTGCATGCTCTGCCTGCAACCATTGCAGAGTGGTGAGTAGTCTGGAGTCCCACATGAAGAGGCCTCCCAGCCAGGAAGGCTCTTCATCTCCAGCCTCAAGTGAGCTGAGAGCTCTAAGGCCCCAGGGAGCTGTGGACAGACTCCTCCCTGGAAAGGCCCCTCTGCTGAGAACAAAGTTGTGTCTTAGGAGAGAGAGAGAGTACCTCCACCTTCCATACCCAGGAAGCCTGCTACAATCCCAGCCCTGGTCACAGCACAGAGGCCCTCCCAGGGAAGATGGACAGGGTGGGAGCCTAAAGAGACACCGCTTGTTCACCAAGGACAGAAAACTCTCCATCTCACATTTATAATATTATAAATATACAGACAAAATGATATGAGAATAAAGAACCACTCCAGTAATGTAATCAAAGTGACATGTGATCATTGAAAGGGCTCTGAAGAGGGCTCACAGTGAGGACAAAATTATTCTCACACCATTCTAGACACAAAACTTAAAATATATATATATATATATATATATTTATTTATTTATTCTAATTAGAGGCTAATAACTTTACAATGTTGTAGTAGGTTTTGTCATACATTGACATAAATCAGGCATGGGTGTACATGTGTCCCACATCCCGAACCCCTTCCCACCTCCTTCCCCATCTGATCCCTCAGGTGGTCCCAGTGCACTGGCTTTGAGTGCCATGTCTCATGCTTTGAACTTAGACTGGTGATCTGTATCACATATGGTAATAGACATGTTCCAATGCTATTTTCTCAAATCATTACACTCTCATGTTCTTAAAGTCTGTTCTTTATATCCAAGTCTCTTATGCTGTCTTGTGTATAGGGTCATCATTGCCATCTTTCTAAGTTCCATATATATGCGTTAGTATACTGTATTGGTGTTTTTCTTTCTGGCTTACTTCACTCTGTATAATAGGCTCCAGGTTCATCCACCTCATTAGAACTGATTCAAATGTATTCTTTTTAAAGTCTGAGTAATACTCCATTGTGTATATGTACCACAGCTTTCTTATGCATTCATCTGCTGATGGACATCTAGGTTGTTTCCATGTCCTGGCTATTATAAACAGTGATGTGATGAACATTGGGGTACACATGTCTCTTTCAATTCTAGTTTCCTCGGTGTGTATGCCCCAGCAGTGGGATTGCTAGTTCATATGGCAGTTCTATTTCCAGTTTTTTATGGAATCTCCACACTGTTCTCCATAGTGGCTGTACTAGTTTGCATTCCCACTGACAGTGTAAAAGGGTTCCATTTTCTCTGCACACTCTCTAGCATTTATTGTTTGTAAGCTTTTTGATAGCAGCCATTCTCACCAGTGTGAGATGGTACCTTACTCTGGTTTTGTTTTGCATTTCTCTGATAATGAGTGATGTTGAGCATCTTTTCATGTGTTTATCAGCCATCTATGTGTTTCTTTGGAGAAATACTATTCAGACCATTTATTGAATGGGTTGTTTATTTTTCTGGTATTGAGCTGCATGAGCTGCTTATATATTTTTGAGATTAAGTATTTGTCACTTGTTTCATTTGCTATTATTTTCTCCCATTCTAAGGACTGTCTTTTCACATTGCTTATAGTTTCCTTTGTTGTGTAAAAGCTTTGAAGTATAATTAGGTCTCATTTTTTTTTAGTTTTGCTTTTATTTCTATTACTCTGGGAAGTGGGTTATAGAGGATCTTGTTGTGATTTATGTCAGAGAGTGTTTTGCCTATTTTCCTCCAGGAGTTTTATAGTTTCTAGTCTTACATTTAGATCTTTAATCCATTTTGAGTTTAATTTTGTGTATGGTATTAGAAAGTGTTCTAGTTTCATTCTTTCACAAGTATTTGACCAGTTTTTCCAGCACCACTTGTTAAAGAGATAGTCTTTTCTCCATTATATATGCTTGCCTCCTTTGTCAAAAATAAGTTGTCCATACGTGCATGGATTTATCTGTGGACTTTCTGTTTTGTTCCATTGATCTATATTTCTGTCTTTGTGCCATTACCATACTGTCTTGATGACTGTAGCTGTGTAGTATAGTCTGAAGTCAGGCAGGTTGATTCCTCCAGTTCCATTCTTCTTTCTCAAGATTGCTTTAGCTATTCAAGGTTTTTTGTAGTTCCATACAAATTGTGAAATTATTTGTTCTAGCTCTGTGAAAAATACTGTTGGTAGCTTGATAGGGATTACATTGAATCTATAGATTGCTTTGGGTAGTATACTCATTTTCACTAAAGTGTTTCTTCTGATCCTTCAACAGGGTATATTTCTCCATCTATTTGTATCATATTTGATTTCTTTCATCAGTGTTTTATAGTTTTCTATATATAGGTCTTTTGTTTCTTTAGGTAGATATATTCCTAAGTATTTTATTATTTTCATTGCAAGGGTCAATGGAATTGTTTCCTTAATTTCTCTTTCTGTTTTCTCATTGTGAGTGTATAGGAATGCAAGGGATTTCTGTGTTTTAATTTTATATCCTGCAACTTTACTGTATTCATTGATTAGCTCTAGTAATTTTTGGTGTAATCTTTGGGGTTTTCTATGTAGAGGATCATGTCGTCTGCAAAGAGTGAGATTTTACTTCTTCTTTTCCTATCTAGATTCCTTTTATTTCTTTTTCTGCTCTGATTGCTGTGGCTAAAACTTCCAAAACTATGTTGAGTAGTAGTGGCGAGAGTGGGTACCCTTGTTTTGTTCCTGACTTTAGGAGAAATGCTTTTAATTTTTTACCATTGAGGATAATGTTTGCTGTGGGTTTGTAATATATGGCTTTTATTATGTTGAAGCGTGTTCCTCTATGCCTGCTTTCTGGAGAATTTTTATCATAAATGGATGTTGAATTTTGTCAAAGGCTTTCTCTGTATCTATTAAGATAATCATATGTGTGTTTTCTTCTTAAGAATAGTCCCTTGCATTTATTTATTTATTTATTTAAGTTTTCTAATTTATCTTTCAATTTGTTAATGTGGTGTATCATATTGATTGATTTGCAAATATTGAAGAATCCTCCTATCCTGGGGATAAATCCTACTTGGTCATGACAAGTATATCTTTTAATATGTTGTTGGATTCTGTTTGCTAAAATTTTATTGAGGATTTTTGCATCTAGGTTCATCAGTGATATTGTCCTGTATTTTTCTTTTTGTGTGTGTGTGTGTGTGTGGCATCTTTGGTTTTGGTATTAAGGTGATGGTAGAATGCATTTGGCAGTTTATCTTCCTATGGAATTTCCTGGAAGAGTTTGTGTAGGATAAGTGTTAGCTCTTCTCTAAATTTTTGCTAGAATTCAACTGTGAAGCTATCTTGTCCTGGACTTTTGTTTGCTGAAGATTTTTTATTACAGTTTCAATTTATGTGCTTGTGCTGGGTCTGTTAAGATTTTCTACTTCTTCCTGGTTCAGTTTCGAAGGTCATGCTTTTCTAAGAAATCATCCATTTCTTATAAGTTGTCCGTTTTATTGTCATATAGTTGCTGATAGTAGTCTCTTATGATCCTTTGCATTTCTGTGTTGTCTGTTGTGATTTCTACATTTTGACTTATAATTTTGTTTATTAGACATGAAATTTTTTAACCTGAGGTAACCCTGAGTATCTGTCTTACGTGCTTTGAAAACCAGCCTCAGTGTAATCGCAGAGAAGGAATTCCAAAACACCCTGACCAGTGACAGCAGCATGGGGATAAGGCAGCAGTGGTAACTGTGAAGCCCATGCACTCTTGTCTGTGTTCACCCTGGTCTACCTCTTAAAATTATAGTTGCTTGACAGGAACACTTCATACAATCTTTTATCAGATAAAATAATGAGATTTCTCCTTCATATTTGTTTCTTTAACTTAATCATGAGTTTAACTCAGCTGTGTGTTAGATTTTCTTCTAGTTATAATTTCAACCCTAAATAGATGCTGAGGTGGGCTTCCAGAAACCCCTCTACCAAGGTCTAAGGAAGCTGAGAAATATTTATTGAAGGGAAGGATTGAGACTTAACAGAGAAGTCCACACAGCTATACCATCATCTGCATTCCACATGGAACATTAGCAATAAGCAGAAAATGAACTAGGACCAAAAGAAACAGAGTGCTGGGCATTATTTTAATCAAAGCCCTAAACAGTTTTAAGTGGTGCCCCCAAAAAAGTGCTCTTTTGTCTATAGATCATTAACTCCATAGTTATAATAAAATAATTGCACAAGATACTATATTTAGTGTTCTGATTTGTCATAAGTTTCAAATATTTCATAAGTCAAGCCTTCAAACAAAGACATATGCCACTCAAGGGCAGAGGCAACATTTTCCAGGAATGAGGTATTTCAATACATATTTGTAGAGCTGCCTTCAACTAACAATGCCTCACACTGGATGGCAGTGAATGTTTATAAAAGACAGATAAGGGGAATGATGGTCTTTTCCTCCCAATCACCCCTACCTCCTGCCCTCTATATTAGTTTCCTTTTGTTGCTGTAACATATTACCACAACATTAGTGGCTTAAAAGAACGCAAACTTATTATCAAACAATTCTGTATGTCAGAAGCCCAACACGAACATCACAGGGCTAAAACAAAGGTGTCAGCAGGGCTGTGTTCCTTTCTGAAAACTATAAGGGAGAATCTGTTTTCTTGACTTTTCTGGCTTCTCTTAGTTGCCTGATTCTTTGGCTCATGTCACCCTTCCTTCATCTTCAGAGGCAGCAATAGCCAGTGGAGTCTATCTCACATGACATCACCTGACATTGACTCTTCTGCCACTCACTTCCATTTTTAAGGATCCTTGTGATTACCCTGGCACCACTGAGATAAACCAGGATAACCTCTATTTTATGATCAGCCATCTGCATCCTTTTTTAAAATATACTCATTTTAAATGGAGGCCATCTGCATCCTTGATCTTCTGTTGTAACAACTTATTCACAGGTTCCAGCGGTTAAGGCATGTGCACATCTCAGGGGTCATTATTTGCCTACCATACTGTCAAATAAGTAACCAGTGATAAGTCTTCAAAGGCATGGTAGAGAAGTCAGAAAGAAGTCCCACATGCATTTCTTGCTCTTTATTGTCTACCTCTCTTCATTTTTTGTCATTTAATATTATAAAGAGAGCTTTCCAGAGAAAACTGAGTTGGGCTGCTGCTGCTGCTGCTGCCTGTGCATCTTGATCAGTGCTGGCAGTGGGGAGTCTTGAGGCCTTCATAGAGCAGTAATAGGAGAGATAGGAGGACTCACAGGCCATTTATTCACTCTTGACAGTGTTCTTGACAACAACCAAAGCAAACTAATGCCCTGGCTTTCTGGAATGTACATTCCATGAAGGAGCAAAGCAATAAATATAAATTGGTGAATTTTAAAGTCTATTAGAAAGTGTTTACAGTATTGTAATTAAAAAATAAATAAATTTAATTTTAAAAAAAGAAATTGTTGAGAGCCATGGAGGACAATAAAACTGGGGAGAAGGTTAGGGAAGGTGGAAAGGGGACTAGCCCCTTTCCACCTCAGTGAGGTGTTTGTGTTATTTTACAGTGAGTCAGGCCTGGAGAAAAGTGCTTTACATGATAACGCTCACCTCAGCCTGAAATGGTAGTTATCATTCCATCTTCTAGATGAGGGAAAAAAGGCTCATAGGTGATGTTCCAGTGGACCAGGCTGGTTGCTATCCATTTGTTCATCCTCCCCAAGCTATAGGGGTTTCCCAGATCAGAGTCACATTCCGGAAAGCAGGAGGTGGAAGACTAGATCCCTATGCTGACACTTACCTGTCATTTCAGGGAAGAGGAAGTTCTGACTCCTGGGAAAGACTGTCTGGACACTGAGGCCCAGGGATGGGGCTCTGTCAGGGGCAATCACATGGCCACATGGGATAAGGGAGTCATCAGGTTTCTGTTCAGTTCTTAATCTGGCCAATTCCTGGCTGAAAGACCACTAGAGGTTGGGTGGGAAGACATGGGATATATTCCTTTGTCTTACTTAACACAAATGTAGACAGTCCCTGCTATGTGTCCAGGTCTTCCCTAAGAACTATACAGATGGGAACTGATTATAATTCATATAATACACTACCAGGCCACTGCTGTCATTGTCCCGGTCACAGATGAGGAAACCGAGGCCAAGAGAGTTTCAAATGTTTCCCTGGCCATGCTGCCATGGGAATTCCAATCCTAGTGGCACCAAAACAAACATTATGAGTTGTTACCACATCTCAGGGACTGTGTGCTGTACCTTCAATGCATTCATTAACCTTAGTTCCAATTGTGGACTCATCTGGAGAATTTGCATAGCTAACAAATGAAGTTTCATCATTTCAGAACAAAGTATGAATCACTGAGTCATTGAGCCAAGGCTTACATAGGTCCTTCCTGCTGTAGGCCCTGTATTAAATGATTCTCTTGGTTTTTTTCTCAGGAAACAAGTGCTGGGATAGGCACCATTTAATGAATGAAGGCACAGAGGCTCAGGGGCATGAATTGATTTGTCAACAAGGCATGTCCAGAAATGATGACTGGCCGAGTCCATATGTGAGCCCAGGTATGGCTATGGCTGGTCTCTGTGATTTTGATCCACATAACTACACAACGTGGCTTTGGAAGGTACCAAGTCCAGGCATGATGACAATATCAATCATAGTTGTTGATTATTGCAATAGGGATCAGGACTGTTCATCTGCAGTCAGTGAGCATCAGGCTGTGTTCTAAGCCTTCTCATACATTAATTTATTAGCCCTGGCACCAGCCGTGTGAAGTAAATAATATATTACCCCATTTTACCAATGAGGTAACTAAGGCACAAGGAGGTTAAGTCACTTGTCCAGAGTCACAGAGCTCATGAATGGCAGAGCTGGGGATTGGGAACGAGGCAGCGTGGCTGCAAAGCCCAGGCCCCTGAATGCTATCCAAGGAAGAAATAGCTCAGAGCCTGGCATGAGGCCACCGGCTTTAGAGAAAGTGGGCCATAAAGATGAAGGACTGTGAGTGGGAGGATTCATTCCTGGGAAAATAGGGGCCAGTGCGAGTGGCTAATATGGGGACTGCCAGAGCTCACGGGCATTTCATGAACTAGTAAAAAGTGGAGACAAGAAATCCAGGGGCCTTGGAGTTAGAACTGGAGTAGCCAAATCCTGCCTTAAATTCACTGCAGTAGAAAGAGCCACCCACCTAAGAGTGAGACGAGTGACCCAGAGAGAAGTCCTAGTGATAGACCTCAGGGTCAAGGCAGATCACCATTCCATTCAGTTCTTGATTTCAGTCTTTCCTGGGCCCAGCTAGACATTTGTCCTTTGGTTTCTGGAATATACTGCACTGTACCCTATTCCCTTCTACTAATAATAATTCCTCCCTTTGTTTTGAATTATTTTGAAGAGGACTTGATTCTAGCCCCACCAGTCCCTGGTAGAGACACAGGGAGACCAGGCAGGATGTGAGAGCCAAATAGGCCAGGAACTATAGGGAGAAGGAAGGGCCAGCCAGCCTGGAGCATGGGGCAGAGTGGAGGAGGCTGCAGGTTCCCTCAGGAGATGTGGAGGAGGACCTACCCAGTCAAAGCAGGTCCTCCAGCTCTGCAGCATCACCTCCTGCTATGGGGTCCTTGGGGCTAGGTCTTCTAGGCCAGGAACTTGAAATGAAGGACATGGCCATATCCTCAAAGGTCACTGATCCCCAGAAAGTCAAAGAGAGGCAGGGATGTCACCCTTGTGGCTAACAGAATGAGACTAGAGTCTGTCACTCAGTTACTGGAACAATCTACAGGGTCTCTAGCTCTGAATTCCCTGGGGATGTGTACCTCCTATGGGCCTGGCTCCATGCTGAGCACTTTCTGTGCCACATCCAACTGATGACATGTCCTCAGCACTGGAGCCAGACCCCTAAGTCTGAACACAGCTTCTTCAACCTGACACTTGCCAGCTGTGTGGCCTTGGGGACATCACTTCATTTCTCTGAGCAGCGATTTCTGCATCAGTACCCTAAACGTTCCCACTGCTAGGTTGCTGTAAGTGTGAAAGAGACAATGGTTATCAAGTGAACCCTGGGATGCCCAGCAGAAGCCTTTCGGTGCTTGGTGTGTGTTTTCATACTTGGATTACCCATGAGGCCAAAACTGTCAGCATCTAAATGTCACAGTCAGTGTGCTGAGGTTCAGGGACAGTCAACCAGAAATCAAATAGTGTCAGGTGTCAAATAAGCAGTTAACTGAACTCAGACAAGTCTCTCTGGCTCAGAGCCAGCGTGTGTAACCCCCATCCTCTGCCAGCACCAAAGGGTGGGATGAATATCCAGGACACCATCTCACAATCCACCTTCAAGATGCATCTCAGCAGATGGAGGGAGCAGTCAAACTCCATTCAGCAACCCACACAGGCCCTCTTCTGCCTCCTCAAACAATACATATCCCTGCCTTTGCCCATGTGGTACTCTGCCTGGAAGGCCCCTATACCATCCTCATATCTAAGCCCAAACCTGGCCTGCCAAGTTGAATTTAAGTGTTTCCCTGAGGCCTTCCCAGCCCACAGTGGGTATTATCATGGTTAGAGTGGAGGTTCTGTTGACTGACGTATGGATTTCTAATTTCTGCCAATGAAGAGCTGTGAGACCTTCAACAGGTAACTTTTCTAAGACTCAAAGTTTTTGTTCTGTAAAGTAAGGAAGATAAGAAAATCTAATCCTAAGGAGATGAGAGTTAAGTGAGGAAGCCACTGTACCTTGGTGCATAATAAGCACTCACTTCAGTTCAGTTGCTCAGTCATGTCCGACTCTTTGTGACCTCATGGACTGCAGCACAACAGGCTTCCTGTCCATCAACAACTCCCAAGTTTATTCACATTCATGTCCATTGAATTGGTGATGCCATCCAACAATCTCATCCTCTATTGTCCCCTTCTCCTCCTGCTTTCAGTCTTTCCCAGAGTCAGGGTCTTTTAAATGAGCCAGTTCTTCATATCAGGTGGCAAAAATATTGGAATTTCAGCTTTAACATCAGTCCTTCCAATGTGGACTGATTTCCTTTACAATGGACTGCTTGGGATCTTCTTGCTGTCCAAGGGACTCTCAAGAGTCTTCTCCAACACCACAGTTCAAAAGAATCAATTATACCATGTTTCACTTGCTTTATAGTCCAACTCTAACATCCATACGTGATAACTGGAAAACCTAACTCTGACTAGATGGACCTTTGTTGGCACAGTAATGTCTCTGCTTTTAAATATGCTGTCTAGGTTTGTCATAGCTTTTCTTCCAAGGAGCATGTATCTTTTAATTTCATGGCTGCAGTCATCATATGCAATGATTTTGGAGCCCCCCAAAATAAAGTCAGCCACTGTTTCCTCATTTATATGCCATGAAGTGATGGGATCAGGTACCATGATTTTAGTTTTTGAATGTTGAGATTTTCTTTTTCTTTTTTAATCATGAATAGATAGAAATTTAATTTTTTATTTTTAATATAAATTTATTTATTCAAATTAGAGGATAATTACTTTACAATATTGTATTGGTTTTGCCATACAGAGGGAGGGGGAAGGGGGTTCAGGATGGGGAACATGCGTATACCTGTGGTGGATTCATGTTGATGAATGTTGAGTTTTAAGTCAACATTTTCACTCTCCTCTTTCACTTTCATCAAGAGGCTCTTTAGTTCTTCTTCAATTTCTGCCATAATTGTGATATCATCTACATATCTGAGGTTATTGATATTTCTCCAAGAAAATTTAATTCCACCTTGTGCTTCATCCAGTCCAGGATTTCTCATGATGTCCTCTGCATATAAAGTAAATAAGCAGGGTGACAATATACAACCTTGATGCACTCCTTTCCAGATTTGGAATCAGTCTGTTGTTCCGTGTCTAGTTCTACAGATTTCTCAGGAGGCAAGTCAGGTGATCTGGTAATCCCATCTCTTGAAGAACTGTCCACAGTTTGTTATAATCCACACAGTCAAAGGCTTTTGAATATTCAATAAAGCATAAGTACATGGTTTTCTGGAACTCTCTTGCTTTTGCGATAATCCAACGGATTTTGGCAATTTGATCTCTGGTTCCTCTGTCCTTTCTAAATCCACTTGAACATCTGGAAGTTCACAGTTCATGTACTGTTGAAGCCTGGCTTGGAGAATTTTGAGCATTACTTTGTTATTGCATGAGATGAGTGCAATTGTGTGGTAGTTTGAGCATTCTTTGGCATTGTCTTTCTTAGTGATTGAAATGAAAACTGACCTTTTCCAGTCCTGTGGTCACTGCTAAGTTTTCCAAATTTGCTAGCATATTGAGTGTAGTAGCACTTTCACAGCATCATCTTTTAGGATTTGAAATACCTCGACTGGGATTCCATCAACTCCACTAGCTTTGCTTGTAGTGATGCTTCCTAAGGCCCACTTGATTTCACGTTCAAGAAAGTCTGGCTCTAGGTGAGTGATTATACCACCGTGATTATCTGGTTCATGAATATCTTTTTTGTATAGTTCTTCTGTGTATTCTTGCACCTCTTCTTAATATCTTCTGCTTCTGTTAAGTCCATTCTAATTCTGTCCCTTATTGTGCCCATCTTTGCATGAAAAATTGCCTGGCAATCTGTAATTTTCTTGAAGAGATCTCTACTTGTTCACATTTTATTGTTTTCATCTACTTATTTACATTGATCATTGAAGAATGCTTTCTTATCTCTCCTTGCTATTCTTTGAAACTCTGTATTCAAATAGGCGTATCTTTCCTTTTCTCCTTTGCCTTTCACTTCTCTTCTTTTCATAGCTATTTGTAAGCCCTGCCAGATAATCATTTTGCCTTTTTGTATTTCTTTTTCTTGGGGATGGTCTTGATCTCTGTCTTCTGTACAATGTTGTAAACCTCAGTCCATAGTTCTTCAGGCACTGTGTCTATCAGATCTAATCCTTTGAATCTATTTTTCATTTCCACTGTAAAATCGTAAGGAATTTGATTTATGTCACATCTGAATGGTCTAGTAATTTTCCCTACTTTCTTCAATTTAAGCCTGAATTTGGCAATAAGGAGTTCATGATCTGAGCCACAGTCAGCTTCCGGTCTTGTTTTTACTGACTGTATAGAGTTTATCCATCTTTGACTGCAAAAAATATAATCAATATGATTCCAGTATTGACATCTGATGATGTCCATGTGTAGAGTCATCTCTTGTGTTGCTGGAAGAGGGTGTATCCTATGACCAGTACATTCTCTTGAAAAAAAGTTTATTAGCCTTTTCCCTGCTTCATTTTGTACAACAAGGCCAAATTTGCCCATTATTCCAGATATATCTTAACTTCCTACTTTTGCATTCCAGTCCCCTATAATGAAAAGGACATCATTTTGAGATATCAGTTCTAGAAGGTCTCATAGGTCTTCATAGAACCATTCAACTTCAACTTCTTCAGCATACCAGTCAGGACATAGACTTGACTTACTGTGATACTGAATGGTTTGCCTTGGAAACGAACAGAGATCATTCTTTCATTTTGAGATTGCATCCAAGTACTGCATTTCAGACTCTTTTCTTGACTATGATGGCTAATCCATTTCTTCTAAGAGATTCTTGCCCACAATAGTAGATATAATGGTCATTTGAGGTAAATTCACCCATTCCTATACATTTTAGTTTGCTGATTCCTAAAATATCGATGTTCACTCTTGCCATCTCCTATGTGACCACTTCCAATTTACCTTGATTCATGCACCTAACATTCCAGGTTCCTATGCAATATTGTTCTTTACAGCATCAGACTTTACTTCCATCACCAGTCAAATCCACACTGGGTGTTGTTTTTCCTTTGGCTCCATCTCTTCATTCTTTCTGGTGTTATTTCTCCACTCTTCTCCAGTAGCATATTGGGCACCTACCGACCTGGGGAGTTCATCTTTCACTCTCCTATCTTTTTGCCTTTTCATACTGTTCATGGAGTTCTCAAGGCAAGAATACTAAAGTGGTTTGCCATTCCCTTCTCCAGTGGATCACGTTTTGTCAGAACTCTCCACCATGACCCGTTCATCTTGGGTGGCCCTTCACAGTGTGGCTCATAGTTTAATTGAGTTAGATAAGCTTGTGGTCCATTTGATCAGATTAGTTTGTTTTTTGTGATTGTGGTTAAGCACAATGAAAGCCAACTCTTAAGGTTGTTTTGTTATTAATATTTTCCCTATTTACTCCCTTAGCAACCTGCACAAGCACAACTAAACCTACATTTTTGCTTTTGTCATGCCAAATTCCCTGCATGCACACACACATTCACACACACAAAATGCCAAAATGAGGGCAAGTGGAACAGGGCTATTTTAGCTGGAACTCACTTCAAAGAGGTGACATTTGAACAGAGCTTGGAAGGATGTGAGAGGGTGTCAAGTGTGAGATATGATGGTGGTGTCCCAGGTAAAGAGAACTCCAATGGCAAAAGCTGATATGAGGGGAAGACCTTGTCACATTCAGCTCTGTGTGCCTGGGAGGCAGAGGGCAAGGGGAGGAGAGAAGGAGGCGTGGTCAGAGGCGGTGCCCCAGGACACAGCATCAATTACTGACTGAGCACCTGGTTCAGACCATGCTCTTCCTGAATAGGAGCTCACATTCCAGAGTCATAGTCAGATCATCCATAGGAACTAAGCAAATGACCAAGAGAATCCTGATGACAACAAAATAAGAGTAAGGCAGGAGAGACTGGGGGTGATTTTCTACAGGGTAACCAGGGTAATCATGAGAAATATAGGGCTGGATGAAGCACAAGCTGGAAGCAAGACTGCCAGGAGAAATATCAATAACCTCAGATATGCAGATGACACCACCTTTATGGCAGAAAGCGAAGAAGAACTAAAGAACCTCTTGATTAAAGTGAAAGTGGAGAATGAAAAGTTGGCTTAAAACTCAATATTGAGAAAACTAAGATCATGCCATCCGGTCCCATCACTTCATGGCAAATAGATGGGGAAACAATGGAAACAGTGACAGACTTTATTTTCTTGGGCTCCAAAATCACAGCAGATGGTGACTGCAGCCATGAAATTAAAAGACACTTGCTCCTTGGAAGAACAACCTAGACAGCATATTTAAAAGCAGAGACATTACTTTGGCAACAAAGATCTATCTAGTCAAAGCTATGGTTTTTTCAGTAGTCATGTATGAATGTGAGAGTTGGAATATAAAGAAAGCCGAGCACCAAAGAATTGATGCTTTTGAACTGTGGTGTTGGAGAAGACTCTTGAAAGTCCCTTGGACTGTAAGAAGATCCAACAAGTCAATCCTAAAGTAAATCAGTCCTAAATATTCATTTTAAGGGCAGATGCTGAAGCTGAATCTCCAATACTTTGGCCACCTTATGTGAAGACCTTACTCATTTGAAAAGACTCTGATGCTGGGAAAGATTGAAGGCAGGTAGAGAAGGGGATGACAGAGAATGAGATAGTTGGATGGCATCACCAACTCAATGGAAGTGAGTTTGAATAAGCTCTGGGAGATGGTGAAGGACAGGGAAGCCTGGGGTTCTATGGTCCATGGGGTCACAAAGAGTCAAACATGAGTGAGTGACTGAACTGAACCAAAGAAGGCTTCTCCAAGGTGGGACATTAGAGAGAGCCTGGAACAAAGTGAAGGATGAAGCCATGTGGACAACTAATGAAAAAAAAAAAAAGGAGGGAGGGGGTAAGTCCTGGTGGCCATCAGGGCTGTGATGAGAGTAAACGAGATGACTGAGACTGGTGTATGATTACATCCAAAGGGACACTTGGCTTCAAATTACAACTGCATGAACTTGCATAAGGACTCAACCTCTCAGTCCTCTTTGAGGACTGTGCCTCAAAGTCCTCCTCTATCTAATGGGTATAAAAATAGTACCCATCTTATAGGGCTGTTGTTGGTTTGAAACATGTACATGGCAAGTGCTAAATATCAGCTTTTATTGTCCACAGGATTAGCACTTTGGTGAATGCTTTTGGTGTAAATAAGGTAATGAACTTTTGAAAATGTGGGTGGCTTTCTTGCTTTTTAAGTATTTAAATGAATGTGGTGTTTCAGACTTTTGATTTTATTTAAATGTTTATAAGTACTGTAACTTTTCCAACTGTTAGTAAGAATTTGCCTACATTTAACTAGTAAGCTTTAAATATCTTTTGTGTGTTTTTCTCTAGAGAAACGTTTAAAGAAGCAATTATTTCATAAGTAAATTCTAGAGAATGGGTCCGAACAGGCCAGTGGGACTCTAGCTCTTTTAGCACTGCAGCTGGCCTTGTGCATGTCCATCCCCAAAGGTCAGCCTGCTCAAGGAAATTTCCATCAGAACACTGGATCACCCCTCCTGCCAAGGGGCTTGTTGTGGTGGAGGAGCTGACACACTTGTCTGGCCTGGCTGATGCTTTTCTTGTTCCCAAGGAGTAGATTCAATGTCTTGCTGAGTCTACACGGCAATGAACATAGACCATTCCCTAGCTCTGGTTCCTGACCCACGTGGGCCTCTCGTCTCTCTTCCCTCAGGTAACAGCCAGAAGCACTGGACTGAGGGCCCCTCCCTCTTGGTGGCAATTTTGAGGCTGCCCACCTGAGGTATCTAACCTCCAGCCCTTCCCTCTGTCACTTCAGGCCCACTTGAAATAACAACTTTAAGATTCCCTCTCCTAAATCTGATCCCTGGCTGTGCCCAGGTCCACATCTAAAGTTCTCTGAATATCTCCAGCCTAGACCCCTGCTAAAACTGCAGACACACTTGTCCAGATGTCTATGTGACACACACACACACACACACACACACACACACACACACACACACACACACTTTTGAACATCTCAGAATCACCAGATCCAAAATTCAACCTCTGACCTTCCTCCAACACACAACCAGCTTCCTCCACCCAACTTCTCCATCTCCATTCTCCCAGAAGTTTAGGGGGGAAAAAAGGAAGAGAAAGAAAAAGAAACAAATAGAAAACAATCTTAGAATGGTCCTTCATTCCCTTCCTTCTTCCTTCACAGTATCTGGTACAGCAGGGAACCCTGAAGGCTTGGCTCTCCTCCCTGCCATCTCTCTGGCCTGGCCCAGCCAAACCGCCAGCAGCTTCCTCTTTGGTTTCCCCGCCTCCAACTTCATCACTGCTCCTCCCACCTCCCTATCTTCTCTGAGCAACCCTTTGGAAACTTTGAAAATATTAACCCAGATTGTGACCCTTTTATGATCACAACTCCCCAGGGCCTGCAAAGCTCTAGGAATGAATGTTCCAGGTGGGACTCTTCCCCTCACTCCCAGTTCCTTGCAGACAGCACACAGGTCCCAGGTTTGCCAGATGCTCCCAACTCCAGTTGCGCAGCCAAGCCTTTGCACATGCTGGTCCCTCTGCTTGCAGCCGTCCCACTTCTTTTCTCACTGGCTGTCAGGAGGCGACATCACTCACAAGCATGACTCTGTCCTGGACATGGTCACCTGAACTTCAGTGCCCTGAGCATGCACTTTCATCTAGGGGCTTTAGGATTTGGGTGATGATCTGGGAATGGCAGCACCCACCTGAGCGGGTTCATCAGTGCAGAAGCTGCCAGCAGAACAGGCAGAGGTTGGCAACAATGGCAGCCAACCGGGCTTTGTAGTTCCCGTCCAGGAAACGGGCGGCGACGCTGCCAAGCCTCAGACCCGCCTCTGTGCAGTGTGGACCATGCTTTCTCTTCCACCACCTTGGCTGTGACACTCCTTGGGAACCTCTAAGCTCCGGGACCAAGCCAAGAACAGATAAAGTAACCGCCTGGAGGACCCAGCCAGAAGTGCAGCCCCGAAGTGGTCCCCCGTAAGGCACGGAAAGCGTCCCTCCCCCGCCTCCTCATTGGTTCAACTATGCTGAGGTGCAGCCCCTTCTGAGTGATGTAGTTCCCACAGCGCCAGGCTGAGGCCTTTGGTCTGGAGCTCACAGACTAACATGCATAGTCCTAAGGGTGAGAGTTTTGTGAAGTTCAGTATTTTCAGTCAGGGCAAAAGATTTCAGACAGGACCATGGTGGTGAATATGGAGGAGGTGTAGACTGAAGAAAAACACACAACCTAAAAGTTGTGAGTTATGTTTGGACTGTACTAGAGCCCAGAAACAGCCTCTCAGAGGGCTCTGAGGAACTGTTCAAAGAGGTAAGGGAGGAGCCAGGGTATATAGGAGTTTTTGGTGGAAAAAAAAAAAAGAAAACATGTAATGGAACAAGAAAATGTTACCACTAAGTACGAAACGAACATCCCTGGTTAAGTAATTTAGTGCTTTTCTTTCTATGGAAAGATTCAAAAGCCTGGGATCATGGAAATCATTCCTTTGATATTTATCTCACTATCTAGGGCCAGAATCACAGTGTTTCCTACCCCTGGCCCCTTCAGGGTGCACTTTCAGGGATGGTTTCAAGTGGCTGCTGACTGGCTGGCCAAAACATCCTTTTTTGTTGAGTTGGCAGGTAAGGTTGTTTGTCAACGGAGGCATGCCAGGTCATCCTGAAGCTGCTAGACAAGGAGGGCTCCTGCCTCTGCTTCCGTCAAAAAATAAAATATACCCTGTATGATTGTAAATTGTGTCGCACACCAGAGAGTGATACTGTTGTATCCAGGCATAGTTCTTTTTAAGAATATGAGAAATGTCTCAGAAAAAAAGTGACTTACCAACTGCCATTTCCTATGGGGATAGTGGCTGCACTGGTCACAGTCAACAGGTATGGAAAGCGGCCATTTGAGCCCTGAGTAAAAGTTGGGGACACCATGATCTCATTCCCTTGCTGGAAATTGATTATAATTTCTCCTAAAATTTTAGTGACAGTGTTGGTGTTGTGTAAAGAACTGAGACTATTTCAGAAAAACAATTGTGAAATAGCTGCTTATTTAAAACTATGGATCATCACTATGTAGTTATTCTAAGACAGTAGCAAAGAGCTCTGGCTAAACATGTGTGTGATATTTGAAAAGGTTAGGATCTCATTGAAGTTTGACCAGGGAACTCTGAAGCCTGAGAAGCTGAAGTCATGGTTACACTGGAAACTTGGCTATCCTCATGCGCTGACTTTCTAAAGTTGATGTTTTTATCATTCTTGAGCTCACTGAGCAATACTGTTTCAGAAACCAGTAATCAAGAAACCAAGTACCACAAATGGAGAGTTGGAGAACTCAGATTTATTATGCCAGCGGGCCCAGAGGAGTTAACACTCCAGCTCTGAGCCCCAAACAAAGGGGTTATAGTGTTCTCTATATACAGACTATAGTGGGCAACACTGCCTGTTAACAGGATGGTTTTAAACTAAGGGGTTTCATGTGTGTGGGAACAGTGGTCAAGATGGGGAGAGGGATTCCTGACCTGGACAGGCATGATTAAGCAGTTTCACAGGGGGCTGGGTGATTGCGAAGAGTAGGACAAGGGTGAGTGAGATAAACTCCAGTTCCTAGTATTACAAGTCCCCACTTTCTGAGATTACACAACCTACCTGATCCAGATTTTGCAAGGAGCAAGGTGAATTACAGAGGCCGAACAAGTAGGAGGTTATGTAAAATTTTAATTTTTCCTCTTCATTAACAACATGAAGAGAGAGACAAAGTAGGAATTCAGAAAGATTTTTCAAAACAGTAATGGCTCACAGTTAGTTACTCAGAACTTACCCATTGGTTTGTCTACTAAAAAAAAAAAAAAAAAAAAAAGCACAATGTAAAAAAAAAAAAAACCCACAACGTAAAAGTTGAGAATTATGTTTTATTTGCTGGACAAAACTGAATATTTAAGCCCCAGAGACATCCTCTGAGATGGCTCTAAGGGAAGGCTCCAAAGAGGTAAGGGAGGAACCAGGATATATGGGAGTTGTGCAACGAAAACCAGCTAGCCAGAACATCAAAAGATGACTGTTAATTAAAGAAAACCAGACATCTCAAGTTAATAAATGTAGCACTTTTTCTGTGTATAGGAAGATGCAAGAGTCTGGGCTCATTGAAGTCCTTGAAACCATTCTTTTGATATGCATCTTAACAACCTAGGGCCAGAATCATGGTTTTCTCCCTTTTGAATCCCTTCAGGGTGCACAGGGTTGGGAGGGGTTGGCTGCTGGCTTAAAGGTTGCTGCATCCTTTGTTTACTGATGCAGCAGGCAAGTTTTCATCCATAGATTTGACCAAATGTTATTCAGGTTTTTCTCCACAAACCCCACATTTTGGCTCACGCTCAAGCTTAAGCAAGCACTAATTTGCAACTCACTGCTGGCTGTCCACAAACAAACATTTCCAGTTAAACTTCCCTAATCATGCTGCCTTCTCACTCCCACAATCACCTCACACTCCAGCAAAGTTCCTTCTAGCCCTACTTATCCCTCTATTTTTTTTTTTTTAAACCCTTTTAGGTTTGATTTTGAGATGCCTGTGGATTTTGTGGTCAGTGGACTTTCCCTATTGCTATGGTCTTTTGACTCAAGTCTTTCTGACTTAAGTCTGGATTTTTATTGAGTTTGATATGGCCAGGAGTTGGCTCAGGGTTGGACTTTCCATATGGAACTCTGTCATTCCTGCCCATATATCTAACTGCACCTTGCAGATCCTTTGAACTCTCATGTTCATTAATTTGGGAATCCAAGCAGTGCTCTGGAAGTCAAGTCTGTTACAGGATAATAAAGAGTTACTTTGATTCTTTTGAATAAAGAAGTTTTTCTCTGGCATTTTGAATGGGGACTCATTCCTTAACTCTTGAGCAGGAAACTTTCCCTACTCTTTAGTATGAAGACTCTAGTGGTTTTCCTTGACTCACCTAATGGGAATTGGGGGATGAAACATTTTTGGCACTTCAGACAGGGACTGTACAAAGGAATAATCGAGCAAGGCTTTTATCAGGCTTCTTTAAGGTCTTATCTGTGATTTGATTAATAAATCTGATCTCTAGTAGCCTGGGCCTGCAGTAACTTGAAGTGAGGCTTTAGTTCCCAGCTAGAAGTTGAGACAGGGTCACAGATGTGAGATTACCAGATCCTAGCCACTAGATCAGTGGTCAGTGACAAGGGCCTGGCCCTTAGGCTTTGAAGAAAATAATTCCCATAAAGACAAAAAGTAGTAAACCAAGTAAAGCATTTATTAAAAGGAAAAGCATGGAATACATGTGGATAGGCACAAAGGCCCACATGGAGGGAGAGTTCCTGACTTTCTGCCCTCATGGTAGTTTGAATTACTTTTATGAGGAAATTTTTTCTGGGTTTTCTTTGGGCCAATCATTCTGATTTGCTATATCTCAGGATCTTCTCATGTGTACGTACACATCTCTTAACCAAGTCAGTTCAGTTCAGCTGCTCAGTTGTGTCCAACTCTTTGCGAATGCCCACAGGACGCCAGGCCTCTCTGTCCATCACCAACTCCTGGGGCCCACTCAAACACATGTCCATCGACAGTGATGCCATCAAGCTGTCTCATCCTCTGTCATCCCCTTCTCCTCCTGCCCCCAATCCCTCCCAGCATCAGGATCTTTTCTAATGAGTCAACTCTTCACATGAGGCGCTCAAAGAATTGCAGTTTCAGCTTCAGCATCAGTCCTTCCAATGAACACCCAGGACTGGTCTTTAGGATGGACTGGCTGGATCTCCTTGCAATCCAAGGTACTCTCAAGAGTCTTCTCCAACACCACAGTTCAAAAAAAGCATCAGTTCTTAGGCACTCAGCTTTCTTGACAGTCCAACTCTCACATCCAGGCATGATCACTGGAAAAACCATGTGAGTAAGTGAGTGAAGTTGTTCAGTTGTGTCTGACTCTTTGTGACCCCATGGACTGTAGCCTACCAGGCTCCTCCATGCATGGGATTTTACAGGCAAGAATACTGGAGTGGATTGCCATTTCCTTCTCCAGGATATCTTTCCAACCTAGGGATCAAACCCAGGTCTCCCACATTATAGGTAGACGCTTTACCATCTGAGCCACAACGGAAGCCATAGCTTTCATTAGATGGACCTTTGTTGGCAAAGTAATATCTCTGATTTTCAATATGTTATCTAGGTTGGTCATAAATATCTTTCCAAGGAGTAAACGTCTTTTAATTTGATGGCTGCCACCATAATCTGCAGTGATTTTGGAGCCCCCAAAAATAAAGTCTGACACTGTTTCCACTGTTTCCCCATCTATCTTCCATGAAGTGACCAGATGCCATGATCTAGTTTTCTGAATGGTGAGCTTTAAGCCAACTTTTTCACTCTCCTCTTTCACTTTCATCAAGAGGCTTTTTAGTTCCTCTTCACTTTCTGACATAAGGGTGGTGTCATCTGCATATCTGAGGCTCTTGATATTTATCCTGGCAATCTTGATTTCAGCTTCTGCTTCTTCCAGTCCAGTGTTTCTTATGATGTACTCTGCATATAAATTAAATAAGAAGGATGACAATATACAGCCTTGACGTACTCCTTTTCCTATTTGGAACCAGTCTGTTGTTCCATGTCCAGTTCTAACTGTTTCTTCCTGATCTGCATATAGGTTTCTCAAGAGGCAGGTCAGGTGGTCTGGTATGCTCATCTTTTTCAGAATTTTCCATAGTTTATTGTGATCCACACAGTCAAAGGCTTTGGCATAGTCAATAAAGCAGAAATAGATGTTTTTCTGGAACTCTCGTGCTTTTTCCATGATCCAATGGATGTTGGCTCTTTGATCTTTGGTTCCCCTGCCTTTTCTAAAACCAGCTTCAACATCTGGAAGTTCACAATTCACATACTGCTGAAGCCTGGTTTGAAGAATTTTGAACATTGCTTTACTAGCATGTGAGATGAGTGCAATTGTATGGTAGTTTGAGCATTCTTTGGCACTGCATTTCTTTAGGATTGGAATGAAAACTGACATTTTTGAGTCCTGTGGCCACTGCTGAGTTTTCCAAATGTGCTGGCATATTGAGTGCAGCACTTTCACAACATCATCTTCCACGATTTGGAATAGCTCAATGGAATTCCATCACCTCCATTAGCTTTGTTCATAGTGATGCTTTCTAAGGCCCACTTAACTTCACATTTCAGGATGCCTGGCTCTAGATGAGTGATAACACCATCATGATTATCTGGGTCGTGAAGCTCTTTTTTTGTACAGTTATTCTGTGTGTTCTTTCCATCTCTTGTTAATATCTTCTGCTTCTGTTAGGTCCATACCATTTCTTTATTGAGCCCATCTTTGCATGAAATGTTCCCTTGGTATCTCTAATTTTCTTGAAGTTATTTTCAGTCTTTCCCATTCTGTTGTTTTTCTCTGTTTCTTTGTACTGATTGCTGAGGAAGGCTTTCTTATTTCTCCTTGCTATTCTTTGGAACTCTGGATTCAGATGCTTATATCTGTCCTTTTCTCCTTTTCTTTTCAATCCTCTTCTTTTCACAGCTACTTGTAAGGCCTCCCCAGACAGCTATTTTGCTTGTTTGCATTTCTTTTCCATGGGGATGGTCTTGATCCCTGTCTCCTGTACAATGTCATGAACCTCATTCCATAGTTCATCAGGCACTCTGTCTATAAGATCTAGTCCCTTAAATCTATTTCTCACTTCCACTGTGTAATCATAAGGGATTTTATTTAGATCTTACCTGAGTAATCTAATGGTTTTCCCCACTTTCTTCAATTTCAGTCTGAATTTGGCAATAAGGAGTTCATGATCTGAGCCACAGTCAGCTCCTAGTCTTGTTTTTGCTGACTGTATGGAGCTTCCCCATCTTTGGCTGCATAGAATATAATCAATCCGATTTTGGTGTTAACCATCTGGTGATGTCCATGTGTAGAGTCTTCTGTAATGTTGTTGGAAAAGGGTATTTGCTATGACCAGTGTGTTCTTTTGGCAAAATTATATTAGCTTTTGCCCTGCTTCATTCTGTACTCCAAGGCCAAATTTGCCTGTTACTCCAGGTGTTTCTTGACTTCCTACTTTTGGATTCCAGTCCCCTATAATGAAAAGAACATATTGTGGGGGGGGTGTTAGTTCTAAAAGGTCTTAGACTTCTTCATAGAAATGTTTAACTTCAGCTTCTTCAGCATTACTGGTTGAGGCATAGGCTTGGATGACCATGATATTGAACGGTTTACCTTGGAAATGAACAGAGATCATTTCGTTTTTGAGACTGCATCCAAGTAATGCATTTCAGACTCTTTTGTTGACCATGATGGCTACTCCATTTCTTCTGAGGGATTCCTGTCCACAGTAGTAGATATAATGGGCATCTGAGTTAAATTCACCCATTCCAGTCCATTTTAGTTCGCTGATTCCTAGAATGTCGACGTTCATTCTTGCCATCTCTTGTTTGACCACTTCCATTTGCCTTAATTCATGGACCTGACATTCCAGGTTCCTTTACAATAATGCTCTTTACAGCATCAGACCTTGTCACATCCACAGCTGGATATTGTTTTGCTTTGGCTCCATGCCTTCATACTTTCTGGAGTTATTTCTCCACTGATCTCCAGTAGCATATTGGGCACCTACCGACCTGAGGAGTTCCTCTTTTGGTATTCTATGATTTTGCCTTTTCATACTGTTCATGGAGTTCTCAAGGCACAAATACTGAAGTGGTTTGCCATTCCATTCACCAGTGGACCACATTCTGTCAGACCTCTCCACCATGACCCTCCTGTCTTGGGTGGCCCACACCGCATGTCTTAGTTTCATTGAGTTAGACAAGGCTGTATTCTGTGAGATCAGATGGACTAGTTTTCTGTGATTATGGTTTCAGTGTGTCTGCCCTCTGATGCCCTCTCTCGCAACACATACAGTCTTACTTGGGTTTCTCTTGAATGTGGGGTATGTCTTCATGGCTGCTCCAGCAAAGCACAGCTGCTGCTCCTTTCCTTGGAGGAGAGATATCTCCTCATGGCCGCTGCTCCTGATCTCAGGCGTGGGATAGCTCCTCCTCAGCCACTCAGCTTAACCAAGTGGATTTTACCAAAAATGGCATCTGGGTAGAGACAGAATCCCTTGACATTGTTCCGCTTTCAGTCTGCAAGGAGTTTTTCTGTGCCTGTGTGGCAAAGAGGGGTCTCCTGATTTCTTCAGGAATGAGAGATATGTGGTCTGGGCAGGGCCTGGCCTCCTCCCTTAATTGTTTTCCTGTTGTCCTCTTGGAGGACTATGTTAATTCAGTGGGGAGTCAATCTCCAATTGCTTTACCCTAGGAGGCCCATCAACCTCCTGAGTCAAATCCTGTGGGTAAATCCTTACTCTATTCTGTTTGCTCCCTTTTCTTTCTGTGCTCTACCATATGACCTTAATTCAATTCAAAGTCTTTAAAAACTGGCATAAGTTTTTGCTAAAGACAATTTAGAATTCCAGTGGCCTCAGAAACATAGGCTCTCTGCCTACTAACTTACCAATTACCTACCTCTTCTCATCTTCTTGCACCTTCTCCTTCCTTCATCTCATGACCTTCAAATTTCCCTTTAGTTCCATTTATCCTTTGATTTATGCGTCACCATGAAACACTACTTCCTCCTCCATCCTTCTATGAACCTCTGCCAATCCCTTTCCATCCCACTTCAGCCTTTCAGAGTCCTCTATTCACTTCACCTCTAGACCACCCTCTGCCTCTTCTTGAGGGGCATAAGGCACTTAAAAACAAGTATGTACAGTGGAAAAGAGCTAATTAAGAACAGGTTGGATGTTTTATGTATTCTGATGAGCTTTAGAGAACCCCAGACTTGGTGAATCCTCAGTCTAATGCCCCAAGATCAATACACAGTCTTCATAAGATTGCTCATCAGAGCAAAGAAAGTCTCCAATGTCTCCCACCACTAATATTTTTGGGGATGCTTCAACTCTCATATTGAGTAGGAAACTTCAACTTGCCCCACTACCAGAAGTATATACCCATCATTTTAAAAAGTCGTAAGTTGATCAACGGCAGAAGTCAGCTCACCACCAGTCACCTCACATGACTGACTCTTGACTGAATCACTTTCCCTACGGTCCCTCATTGACAGTTATCAGTAGGTAGGGCCCACTGTGGTGCTGACCAACAGCTGAGGAGGACAAGTACCAGTAGATAACTCATTGATAGTTGGTTGCTTGTGGGCAGGGCCCATGGAAGCACTGACCAATGACTGAGAAAGATATGTTGCCTAGTAACAGGATGCAGAGTAATAAGGCACAGCAATAGCTACTTCCCTGGTGGCTCAGACGGTAAAGCATCTGTCTACAGTGTGGGAGACCCGAGTTCAATCCTTGAGTCAGGAGGATCCCCTGGAGAAGAAAATGGCAACCCACTCCAGTAATCTTTCCTGAAAAATCCCATGGACGGAGGAGCCTGGTAAGCTATAGTCCATGGGGGTCGCCAAGAGTCAGACTCTACTGAGCAACTTCTCTTCATTTCACTTCTAAGGGCTGTGCTCATGCTGCTCTGTTACATAAGGACACTTTGGGTCCAGCGTGCTGGAATCTTTTTATTAACTCCTTTCCAACCTCAGACTTTGGTTTCACACACTTATTTAACTTTTTGTTCATCATTCTTCTCATTGTATTCCCAGGCATACCTGTCACCAGTGATTATCTCTAAGCCTCTCCAACAACTGTCACTTGATCACATGCTCAGCATATAGTATAGTTAATATTTCAAAGCCAACAAGAATGTGAAGGCCAGCCCAACTTGAAAACTACTTTGACAGACCTTAACCTCAAAGTGATTCTAATTCTATTCACAGTGTTACAGAGCAGGATGAGCACAGTCCTCAGAAGAAAGACATTGCTGTGGCTCATTTCTCGCCACCCTGTTACTAGTCAACAGGTCTTGCTGAAACATTGCTTGGTGTTTCAGCAACCTCAGAGAGCTCCATCCACAAACAGCCAACTGTCAGTGAGAGACCATTAGTTGTCCTGCTCAGGTACTGATCAGCACTACAGTGGGCCCTGCCCACAGTTGCTGTCAATGAGGGACCATTGGGGAAGTGATTAAGTCAAGGGTGATGTGGTGGTCATCAGATGGAGAGTGAGAAAAGAAGCAGATTTAGGCATTCTTCTGGAGAAGCTAGAGATCACCCAGCCTTGGGCCAGTGGGTGAGCTGGAGGGCCCAGGGAACATATTATAGACTATAACCTGTAGTGCTCCAGAGCCCTCACTATGGTCCTCCACTAGCCTTGGCCCAGGCCTTGAGGAGCATTGAATCTCTCCCCCATCCCTGTCTCTGCAACCTACTACCACTGTCCATCTTTCTGGATCTCAGGCTGTGAGAACTGATCTCCTCATTTGAACAGTCTGAAGGGACTGAGGACCTATTGAGTAGGGCACCTGGATCTGTCAGGCATGATAACTGAGCAGAATGTGGGAAGTGGCCCTGAAGGAGCTGCTGATAGATCTGATTTCTCTTAACCAGGGCTGGGATATTGCTGGGTGAAAGCTGCAGCTTGAGATTTCCCTTACTTCTCAAGACAGTGAAAATGAGTATACTACCCAAAGCAATCTACAGATTCAATACAATCCCTATCAAGCTACCAGTGGTATTTTTCACAGAGCTAGAACAAATAATTTCACAACTTGTATGTAAATACAAAAAACCTTGAATAGCCAAAGCAGTCTTGAGAAAGAAGAATGGAACTGGAGGAATCAACTTGCCTGACTTCAGGCTCTATTACAAAGCCACAGTCATCAAGACAGTATGGTACTGGCACAAAGACATAAATATAGATCAATGGAACAAAATAGAAAGCCCTGATATAAATCCAAGCACCTATGGACACCTTATCTTCAACAAAGGAGGCAAGAATATACAATGGAGTAAAGACAGTCTCTTTAACAGGTGATGCTGGGAAAACTGGTCAACCACTTTTAAAGGAATGAAACTAGAACACTTTCTAACACCATTCACAAAAATAAACTCAAAATGGATTAAAGATCTAAATGTAAAGCCAGAAACTATAAAAGTCCTAGAGGAGAACATAAGCAAAGCACTCTCCGACATAAATCACAGCAGGATCCTCTATGATCCACATCCCAGAATACTGGAAATAAAAGCAAAAATAAACAAATGGGATCTAATCAAGATTAAAAGCTTCTGCACAACAAAGGAAACTATAAGCAAGGTGAAAAGACAGCCTTCTGAATGGGAGAAAACAATGGCAAATGAAGCAACTGACAAACAACTAATCTCAAAAATATACAAGCAACTTATGCAGCTCAATTCCAATAAATAAATGACCCAATCAAACAATGGGCCAAAGGACTAAATAGACATTTCTCCAAATAAGACATATGGATTGCTAACAAACACATGAAATGAT
Source organism: Nanger dama (assembly GCA_917880005.1). Classification (NCBI taxonomy): domain Eukaryota; kingdom Metazoa; phylum Chordata; class Mammalia; order Artiodactyla; family Bovidae; genus Nanger; species Nanger dama. Next base: position 9,498,831 of record CAKJTW010000060.1, read on the forward strand.
GCTCAACATCACTCATCAGAGAAATGCAAATCAAGACCACAATGAGGTACCATTTCACACCAGTCAGAATGGCTGTGATCCAAAAGTCCATAAGCAATAAATACTGGAGAGGGTGTGGAGAAAAGGGAACCCTCTTACACTGTTTGTGGGAATGCAAACTAGTACAGCCACTATGGAGAACAGTGTGGAGATTCCCTAAAAAAACTACAAATAGAACTGCCTTATGATCCAGTAATCCTACTGCTGGGCATACACACTGAGGAAACCAGAATTGAAAGAGACACGTGTACCCCAATGTTCATTGCAGCACTGTTTATAGTAGCCAGGACATGGAAGCAACCTAGATGTCCATCAGCAGATGAATGAATAAGAAAGCTGTGGTACATATACACTATGGAGTATTACTCAGACATTAAAAAGAATACATTTGAATCAGTTCTAATGAGATGGATGAAACTGGAGCATATTATACAGAGTGAAGTAAGCCAGAAAGAAAAACACCAATACAGTATACTAACACATATATATGGAATTTAGAAAGATGCTAATGATAACCCTATATGTGAGATAGCAAAAGAGACACAGATGTAAAAATAGACTTTTGGACTTTGTACGAGAGGGAGAGGGTGGGATGATTTAGGAGAATGGCATGGAATCATGTATACTATCATGTAAGAAATGAATCGCTAGTCTAGATTTGCTACAGGATACAGGATACTTGGGGCTGGTGCACTGGCATGACCCAGAGAGATGATATGGGGAGGGTGGTGGGAGGGGAGTTCAGGGTTGGGAACTCATGTACACCTGTGGTGGATTCATGTCAATGTATGGCAAAACCAATGCAGTATTGTAAAGTAAAAAAATAAATTTAAATGAAAAGTAAAATTAAAAAAAAAAAAGACAGGATAACATTCATCTGGTAGAGATTTACAGGAGCATCATTACCTGACCATGACTTGACCTTCAGAACAAAGGATATGACACCAAGAAGTCTCCAACAACTAACTACACCTCACTCCCACATTTGCTTTTAAAGGGACATGCTGAAACTTTGTGTTCTTACAGAATGAGCCACCCTACTTCATGTATGCATGTGTAACAAACCTTCCTCTGTTCCTAACTCTACTGTTTAGTTTTCATGGGTCTCATTCTATGTCAGGCACATGGACCTGTGATTTCAGTAACAACAATTGTGTCTAAGGACAGACTTTGCCTCTCTTAGCAGAGACTGGCCAGTTCAGTTCAGTTCAGTGGTTCATTTGTGTCTGACTCTTTGCAGCACCATGGACTGCAGCACACCAGGCTTCCCTGTCCATCACCAGCTCCCAGAGCTTACTCAAACTCATGTCCATTGAGTCGGTGAAGCCATCCAACCATCTCATCCTCTTTTATCCACTTCTCCTCCTGGCTTCAGTATTTCCCAGCATCAGGGTCTTTTCAAATGTGTCAGGTCTTCGGATAAGGTGGCCAAATTATTGGAGTTTCAGCTTCAGCATAAGTTCTTCCAATGAATAATCAGGACTGATCTCCTTGAGGGTGGACTGGTTGGATCTCCTTGCAGTCCAAAAGACCCTCAAGGAGGAGGGAAAAAAGATGGCGGAGGAATAGGATGGGGAGAGCACTTTCTCCCTCTCTGCCTCATCAAGGGAGCATTTCAGCACTGAGCAAATTCCACAAAATAACTTCTGACTGCTGGCAGAGGACATCAGGCATCCAGCAAAGCAGATCATTGGCTTCAAAACCAGTCATCATCTGCCTGAGAAAGAGCCCTGGTGGAGATCCCAGAAAGTTGAGTGACCCGGAAAGCCCAGAAGACGCAACAATAGTGTGCGCCAAACTCCTAGCCACTCGGACTTGGAACCAAGCCCGGCACCCGGAGGGGACTTCCTGAGTGCCAATCCTGAGCGACTTAGACCGGGGAAGTGCATGAAGCATACGGCAGGCCCCACACGGTTATCCCGTGGATTGGGAAAGGGCAATCCCAGTGCAGAGCTCACCACCACCCTCCCTGTGGCAAGACAGAAATCAGACACGGAAGAGACCAGCAAACAGAGGAAGTCAAACAGAGGGAACTGCCTTGGTAGCGACCCCACACAGTCCTCAACGACAGAGAAAGTGCCAGATACACCGTTACTACTTTTATGATCAAAAAACTTTTTTTTTGGGGGGATGATGTGGAAGCGTGATTTTTTTAAGAATTTTTTCTTTCTTTAAAAATTATTTTTTTTCCTTTTTAAATTTGTTTATCCTTTTCTTTTTCATCTTTTTTTCCCTAAACTCACTTAAATTTCTAAGTCTTCTATATTTCTAGTTATTATTTTTATAACCTAATATTACTTTTCAAAAAAAAAAAAAACACCTATCGTTTAAGCAAACGCCGTATATAGTCTTATAGGTGGAGGAAGTTGTCTTTTAATAATTCTGGAGTCTTTTATTATATTTTACTTTTTTTATTTTTCTCTCTCTCTTTTTTTTTTTTTTTTAAATTTATCTCTCCTTCTTCTTCTCTTCAATAATCTGTCTTTGAAAATCCAATCTATACTACAGATTTTTAATCTTGGCATTTTGGTATTGGTTGCCAATTTTGTACTTTTAAAAACCAAATCCTCAGTACCCAGTTTTACATGAGTGCAAGACTACTGGCTTGACCACTCTCTCCACCTTTGGAATCTCTCTGTTCTCCACTAGGTGGCTTTTGTCTCCCCCCTCCCCATCCCCCTCTCTACCCAACTCTATGAATCTCTGTGTGTTCCAGAAGGAGGAAAACTCTAAGGGAACTGGTCACTGACCGGATCTGTATCCCTCCTTCCCATCTCCCTCTTTTATCCTCCTGTCCACCTCTATCTACTTTCTTCCTCTCCTCTTCCATGTATAACTCTGTGACCACCTCTGAGCAGTCCAGACTTCGGAGCGCACACAAGAAAGTGGTTACAGGCTAACTTGTTTTTCCTGCTTTTGATTCCACCTCATCCCATTCCACTCACCTCTAACTATTCCCTCCCTCTTCTCTCCTCCAAGTAACTCACCGATCCTCTACGGACGACCCTCAAGGTGGAGAAACCTATCATCATTAACCTAGATGTTTTAACATTAGTGCTGAATAGATGGAGAAATCATGAGGCTATTGTAAAAATAAATCTGAAAACCAGAATCAGGAGGCATAATTCCAAATCCTGAGATCATCAAAGAATTCCTGAATACAGATAACATTATCCAATTAGAGCTCATCAAACGCCTTCATACCTATACTGAAATTGAGCACTGCCCAAGGGCCAATAAGCTCCAGAGCAAGACATACCACGCAAATTCTCCAGCAACACAAGAACAAGCCCCTGAGCTTCAATACACAGGCAACTCAAAATACTCCAAAACCATTGACGTCTCATAACCCATTACTTCACATGTCACAGCACTCCAGAGAGAGGAAATCCAGATCCACCCACGAGAACTCCAACACAAGCCTCCCTAATCAAGAAACTTAGACAAGCCACTGATATAACCCCAAACACAGAGAGGAAGCTCTATAATAAAGAGAACTCCACAAACTCCCAGAATATAGAAAAGCCACCACAAACACAGCAATATAACCAGGATGAAGAGGCAGAGGAATACCCATCAGGTAAAGGAACAGCAGACATGCCCACCAAACCAAAATAAAAAGGAAGAGATAGGGAATTTACCTGAGAAAGAATTCCAAATACTGATAGTGAAAATGATCCAAAATCTTGAAATCAAAATGGAATCACAGATAAATAGCCTGGGGTCAATGATTGAGAAGATGCAAGAAAGGTTTAACAAGGACCTAGAAGAAATAAAAAGAGTAAACATATAATGAATAATGCAATAAATGAGATCAGAAACACTCTGGAGGCTACAAATAGTAGAATATCTGAGGCAGAAGATAGGATCAGTGAAATAGAAGATAGAATGGCAGAAATAAATGAATCAGCGAGGGAAAAAGAAAGATGAATTAAAAGAAATGAGGACAACCTCAGAGACCTCCAAGACAGTATGAAACGCTCCAACATTCGAATTATAGGAGTCCCAGAAGAAGAAGACAAAAAAGAAAGACCATGAGAAAATACTTGAGGAGATAATAGCTGAAAACTTCCCTAAAATGGGGAAGGAAATAATCACCCAAGTCCAAGAAACCCAGAGAGTGCCAAACAGGATAAACCCAAGGCAGAAACACCCCAAGACATATTCTAATCAAACTAACAAAGACCAAACACAAAGAACAATTATTAAAAGCAGCAAGGGAAAAACAGCAAATAACACAAAAGGGGATCCCCATAAGAATAACTGCAGATCTTTCAATAGAAACTCTTCAGGCCAGGAGGGAATGGCAAGACATACTTAAAGTGATGAAAGATAATAACCTTCAGCCAAGACTACTGTACCCAGCAAGGATCTCATTCAAATATGAAGGAGAAATCAAAAGCTTTACAGACAAGCAAAAGCTGAGAGAATTCAGCACCACCAAACCAGCTCTCCAACAAATACTAAAGGATAGACTTTAGAAAGGAAACACAAAAGGACATATAAACCTGAACCCAAAACAATAAAGTAAATGGCAACAGGAGCATACTTATCAATAATTACCTTAAATGTAAATGCATTGAATGCCCCAAGCAAAAGGCAAAGACTGGCTGAATGGATACAAAAACAAGATCCCATATATGCTGCCTACAAGAGACCCATCTCAAAACAACGGACACATACAGACAAAAAGTGAAGGGCTGGAAAAAGATATTCCATGCAAATAAAGACCAAAAGAAAGCAGGAGTAGCAATACTCATATCCGATAAAATAGACTTTAAAACAAAGGCTGTGGAAAGGGACAAAGAAGGCCACTACATAATGATTAAAGGATCAATCCAAGAAGAAGATATAACAATTATAAATATATATGCACCCAACATAGGAGCACCGCAATATATAAGACAATTGCTAACAAGCATGAAAGGGGAAATTAATAATAACACAATAATAGTGGGAGACTTTAATACCCCACTCACACCTATGGACAGATCAACTAAGCAGAAAATTAACAAAGAAACGCAAACGTTAAACGATACAATTGACCAGTTAGACCTAATTGATATCTATAGGACATTCCACCCCAAACAATGAATTTCACCTTTACTCAAGTGCATATGGAACCTTTTCCAGGATAGATCACATCCTGGGTCATAAATCTAACCTTGATAAATTCAAAAAAATTCGAAATTATTCCAAGCATCTTCTCTGACCATAATGCACTAAGGTTAGATCTCAATTATAAGAAAAACTATTAAAAATTCCAACATTTGGAGGCTGAACAACACCCTTCTGAATAATCAATAAATCACAGAAGAAATCAAAAAGAAATCAAAATATGCATCGAAACGAATGAAAATGAAAACACAACTACACAGAACCTTTGGGACACTATAAAAGCAGTCCTAAGAGGAAAGTTCTTAGCAATACAGGCATACCTCAAGAAACAAGAAAAAAGTCAAATAAATAACCTAACTCTACACCTAAAGCAACTAGAAAAGGAAGAAATAGAGAACCCCAGAGTTAGTAGAAGGAAAGAAATCCTAAAAATTAGGGCTGAAATAAATGCAAAAGAAACAAAAGAGACCATAGCAAAAATCAACAAAGCAAAAAGCTGGTTCTTTGAAAGAATAAATAAAATTGACAAACCATTAGCCAGACTCATCAAGAAACAAACAGAAAAAAATCAAATCAACAAAATTAGAAATGAAAATGGAGAGATCATGACAGACAACTCAGAAATACAAAGAATCATAAGAGACTACTATCAGCAATTATATGCCAATAAATGGACAACTTGGAAGAAATGGAAAAATTCTTAGAAAAGTACAATTTTCCAAAACTGAACCAGGAAGAAATAGAAAATCTTAACAGACCCATCACAAGCATGGAAATTGAAACTGTAATCAAAAATCTTCCAGCAAACAAAAGCCCAGGTCCAGACGGCTTCACAGCTGAATTCTACCAAAAATTTCGAGAAGAGCTAACACCTATCTTACTGAAGCTATTCCAGAAAATTACAGAGGAAGGTAAACTTCCAAACTCATTCTATGAGGCCACCATCACCCTAATACCAAAATCTGACAAAGACACCACAAAAAAAAGAAAACTACAGGCCAATATCATTGATGAACATAGATGCAAAAATCCTCAACAAAATCCTAGCAATCAGAATCCAGCAACCCATTAAAAAGATCATACACCATGACCAAGTGGGCTTTATCCAAGGGATGCAAGGATTCTTCAATATCTGCAAGTCAATCAATGTAATTCATCACACTAACAAACTGAGAAATAAAAATCATATGATTATCTCAATAGATGCAGAAAAAGCCTTTGACAAAATTCAACATCCATTTATGTTAAAAACTCTCCAGAAAGCAGGAATAGAAGGAACATACCTCAACATAATAAAAGCTATATATGACAAACGCACAGCTAACATTATCCTCAATGGTGAAAAATTGAAACCATTTCCCCTAAAGTCAGGAACAAGACAAGGGTGTTCACTTTCACCACTACTCTTCAACATCGTACTGGAAGTTTTGGGCACAGCAATCAGAGCAGAAAAAGAAATACAAGGAATCCAGATTGGAAAAGAAGAAGTAAAACTCTCACTGTTCGCAGATGACATGATCCTCTACATAGAAAATCCTAAAGACTCGACCAGAAAACTACTAGAGCTAATCAATGAATATAGTAAAGTTGCAGGATATAAAATCAACACTCAGAAATCCCTTGCATTCCTATACACTAATAATGAGAAAGTAAAAAAGAAGTTAAGGAAACAATTCCATTCACCATTGAAACGAAAAGAATAAAATACTTAGGAATATTCCTACCTAAAGAAACTAAAGACCTATATATTGAAAACTATAAAACACTGAGGAAAGAAATCAAAGAGGACACTAATAGATGGAGAAATATACCATGCTCATGGGTTGGAAGAGTCAATATAGTGAAAATGAGTATACTACCTAAAGCAATCTACAGATTCAATGCAATTCCCATCAAGCTACCAGCAGTATTTTTCACAGAACTAGATCAAATAATCTCAAGATTTGTATGGAAATACAAAAACCTCGAATAGGAAAAGCAATCTTTAGAAAGAAAAATGGAACTGGAGGAATCAACTTGCCTGACTTCAGGCTCTACTACAAAGCCACAGTCATTAAGACAGTATGGTACTGGCACAAAGACATAAATATAGATCAATGGAACAAAATAGAAAGCCCTGAGATTAACCCACACACCTATGGACACCTTATCTTCGACAAAAGATGCAAGAATATACAATGGAGTAAAGACAGTCTCTTTAACAGGTGGTGCTGGGAAAACTGGTCAACCACTTGTAAAAGAATGAAACTAGACCCCTTTCTAACACCATACACAAAAATAAACTCAAAATGGATTAAAGATCTAAATGTAAGACCAGAAACTATAAAACTAGAGGAGAACATAGGCAAAACACTCTCCGACATAAATCACAGCAGGATCCTCTATGATCCAACTCCCAGTATACTGGAAATAAAAGCAAAGATAAACAAATGGGATCTAATTAAAATTAAAAGCTTCTGCACAACAAAGGAAACTATAAGCAAGGTGAAAAGACAGCCTTCTGAATGGGAGAAAACAATAGCAAATGAAACAACTGACAAACAACTAATCTCAAAGATATACAAGCAACTTATGCAGCTCAACTCCAGAAAAATAAATGATCCAATAAAAAAATGGGCCAAAGAACTAAATGGGCATTTCTCCAAAGAAGACATACGGATGGCTAACAAACACATGAAAAAATGTTCAGCATCACTTATTATCAGAGAAATGCAAATCAAGACCACAATGAGGTACCATTTCACACCAGTGAGAATGGCTGCGATCCAAAAGTCTACAAGCAATAAATGCTGGAGAGGATGTGGAGAAAAGGGAACCCTCTTACACTGCTGGTGGGAATGCAAACTAGTACAGCCATTATGGAAAACAGTGTGGAGATTCCTTAAAAATTGCAAATAGAACTGCCTTATGACCCAGCAATCCCACTGCTGGGCATACACACTGAGGAAACCAGAATTGAAAGAGACACATGTACCCCAATGTTCATTGCAGCACTGTTTATAATAGCCAGGACATGGAAGCAACCTAGATGTCCATCAGCAGATGATTGGATAAGAAAGCTGTGGTACATATACACAATGGAGTACTACTCAGTCCTTAAAAAGAACAAATTTGACTCAGTTCTAATGAGATGGATGAAATTGGAACCGATTATACAGAGTGAAGTAAGCCAGAAAGAAAAACACCAATACAGTATACTGACACATATATATGGAATTTAGAAGACAGTAATGATGACCCTATATGTGAGACAACAAAGAGACACAGAGGTATAGAGTGGACTTTTGGACTCTGGAGGGAGAGGGAAAGGGTGGGATGGTTTGGGAGAATGGCAATGAAACATGTATATTTTCTTGTAAGAAACGAAGCACCAATCTGTGTTCAATGTAGGATGCAGGATGCATGGGGCTGATGCACAGGATGATTCAAGTAGAGGATGTGGGGTGGGAGGTGGGAGGGGGCTTCGGCATTGGGAGATTGTGTTCACCTATGGCTGATTGTGTCAATGTACGGCAAAACAAATACAGTATTGTAATTAAAAAAATAAATAAATTTAACGATAAAAAAAAGACCCTTAAGAGTCTTCTCCAACACCACAGTTTGAAAGCATCAATTCTTTGGTGCTCAGCTTTCTTCACAGTCCAACTCTCATATCCATACATAACAACTGGAAAAATCATAGCTTTGACTAGACGAACCTTTGTTGGCAAAGTAATGAAAAAGTAAAGTAATGTGTGCAAAGTAATGATGAAGAGACTGGCCAAGTGCTCACAGTTATCCATAAAATACCTACTGACTTGGCTTGGCTCAACTTTAGCCAAGCTTCTCTCCTCTGAACTTCAACTTTTCCCCAATCTTGAGCAAGTACTAAGATTCAGACATTTCTGTCTCCCTTAGCAGTTCATTCTTAGAATCATCTCAGTACACTTCCTGTTAAACTGCTCCATCATACTGTCTGCTCAACCATTCTCATGCTTGTCCCACCCCACACACACACACACACACACACACACACACACACACACACACACACACAGAGAGAGACGGAGTTCCTGCTTGCCCTGGTTATCCTTCCATGTAAAAGAAACATCTTTTTCTGTTCTATTTTGAGACATGTGAAAAACTTATAGTCAAATATTCTCCCTATCACTATCAGTTCAACTCAGTTGCTCAGGTGTGTTGGACTCTTTGCAACCCCATGAACTGCAGCATGTCAGGCTTTCCTGTCCATCACCAACTCCCAGAGATTGCTCAAACTCATGTCCATCAAGTCGGTTATGCCATCCAACCATCTCATCCTCTGTTGTCCCTTTCTCCTCAGACTTCAGTCTTTCCAGCATCAGGGGTTTTTCCAATCAGTCAGTTCTTTGCATCAGTTGGCCAAAGTACTAGAGCTTCAGCTTCAGCTTCCATCCTTCCAATGAATATTCAGGACTGATTTCCTTTAAGATGGACTGGTTGGATCTCCTTGCTGTCCAAGGGATTCTCAAGAGTCTTCCCCAACACCATAGTTGAAAACCATCAATACTTTGGTGCTCAGATTTCTTTATGCTCCAACTCTTGCATCCATACATGACTACTGGAAAACCCACAAGTTTGACTATATGGAGCTTTGTTGGCAAAGTAATGTCTCTGCTTTTTAATGTGCTGCCTAGGTTTGTTCTATTTTTTTCCTTCCAATGAGCATGTGTCTTTTAATTTCATGGCTGCAGACACCATATGCAGTGATTTTGAGCCCAAGAAAATAAATTCTGCCACTGTTTCCATTGTTTCCCCATCTATTTGCCATGAAGGGATGGGACCAGATGCCATGATCTTCATTTTTTGACTGTTGAGTTTTAAGCCAGCTTCTTTGTTACATTCACTAGTTTGTTGCATGTTTAGATTTCACATACAGATGATATTAGAGTGTTTGTCTTTCTCTTTCTCTAATTTGACTTATTTTACTAAGGAAAATTCCTCAAGTCCATCCATATTGTTGCAAATAGCAAATTTTCATTCTTTTTGTGACTGTGTAATATCTCATTGTGTGTTTGTGTATGTGCATGCAGCTGTGTATACAACACTGCTTCTTTATTCATTTATCTGTTGATGAGGATTTGGTTTGCTTTCATATCTTGGCTAGTGTCTTTACTAGTGGGATTCTTCCTCTCCCAGAAATTCTTTCTTCTTTTCTATTTAGAGAAGATCCTCTAACATTTATTTCAGGGTTAGTTTTGTGTTGGTGAACTGTTTTAAATTTTGTTTGTCTGAGAAGCACTTTATCTCTCTTTTAATTCTGAATGATAATCTTACTGGGTAGATATTCAGGTTCTAAGTATTTATCTTTTTAACACTTTAAATATCAATATATAATGCCACTCCCTCTGGCTTGCCAGGTTTCTATACAAAATTTAGCAAATAGCCTTATAGGATTTCCCTTTATGTGATTCTGTGATTTCTCTTGCTGCCTTTAAAATCCTCTCTTGATTTCTAACTCCTGCCATTTTAATTATACTGTATCTTAGTGTGGGTTTGTTTTGGCTTATCTTGTTTGGTACCCTGTGTGATTTCTGTACTATCTTCTGGTTCGGGAAGTTTTCAGCCATAATTTCATCAAATAAAATTTATCATGTTTTCTCTCCTTTGTCCTTTTGAGACACCTATAATATGAATGCTGATAAGCTTAATGTTATCCATAGGTCTCTTAAACTGTTCTCATTTGTTTTCAGGAGAAGTTTCTTTTAGCTTTTCTGATTGGTGATTTCCATTATTATTCACTTCTGTGTTATTATTGAGTCTGCTGTTAATTCTTGTTTGTTTTTCATTTCTGTTAATGTATTCTTCACCTCTGTTTCTTTTTTTATATTTTCTGGTTTCTTGTTAGAATTTTCACTGTGTTTGCCTATTTTTTTCTAGTTCAGTTAACATTATTATTACTAATTCTTTGGACTCTTTACCTAGTTAATTATTTATCTCTGTTATTTAGTTGTTTGGTCAAAGGTTCAAACTACAGAACAATTGCACTCATTTCACATGCTAGTAAAGTAACGCTCAAAATTCTCCAGGACAGGCTTCAGCAATATGTGAACTGTGAACTTCCAGATGTTCAAGCTGGTTTTAGAAAAGGCAGAGGAATCAGAGATCAAACTGCCAACATCTTCTGGAGCATCAAAAAAGCAAGAGAGTTCCAGAAAAAACATCTATTTCTGCTTATTGACTATCCCAAAGCCTTTGACTCTGTGGATCACAATAAACTGTGGAAAATTCTGAAACAGATGGGAATACCAGACCACCTGACCTGTCTCTTGAGAAACCTATATGCAAGTCAGGAAGCAACAGTTAGAACTGGACATGGAACAACAGACTGGTCCCAAATAGGAAAAGGAGTACATCAAGGCTGTATATTGTCACCCTACTTATTTAACTTATAGTCAAGGTACATAATGAGAAACGCTGGAGTGGAAGAAGCACTAATGGAATCATGATTGCCGGGAGAAATATCAATAACATCAGATATGCAGATGACACCACCCTTATGGCAGAAAGTGAAGAAGAACTAAAGAGCCTCTAGACGAAAGTGAAAGAAGAGAGTGAAAAAGTTGACTTAAAGCTCAATATTCAGAAAACTAAGATCATAGCATCTCGTCCCATCACTTCATGGAAGATAGATGGGAAACAGTGGAAACAGTGTCTGAATTTATTTTTCTGGGCTCCAAAATCACTGCAGATGGTAATTGCAGCCATGAAATTAAAGGAAACTTACTCATTGGAAGGAGAGTTATGACTAACCTTGACAGCATGTTAAAAAGCTGAGACATTACTTTGCCAACAAAAGTCTGTCTGGTCAAGGCTATGGTTTCTCCATTGGTCATGTATGGATGTGAGAGTTGGACTATAAAGAAAGCTGAACACCAAAGAATTGATTCTTTTGAACTGTGGTGTTGGAGAAGACTCTTGAGAGTCCCTTGGACTGAAAGGAGATCCAACCAGTCCATCCTAAAGGAAATCAGTCCTAAGTGTTCATTGGAAGGACTGATGTTGAAACTGAAACTGCAATACTTTGGCCACCTGATGCGTAGAGCTGACTCATTGGAAAAGTCCCTGATGCTGGGAATGAATGAGGGCAGAAGAAGGGGACAAGAGAAGATGAGATGGTTGGATGATGTCACCAACTAAATGGACATGGGTTTGTGTGGACTCCAGGAGTTGGTGATGGACAGGGAGGCCTGGCATGCTGTGGTTCATGGGATCACAAAGAATCAGACCAGTTCTTCTGTCTTCCCATTTTTCTCTGCCTCTCTGAATTTAAGTGCATCAGTGATCTATTATGGTCATTAAGGGGTGATCTTGTTGGGTAGCATCACTGTACAATCTGTACCTTACTCAGCAGGGAGTGGTGGAGGGGTGAGGCTGGATTTGATGGACCACAAGTCACGTCTTTCCTTAGGGTATGCCAGCAGTTATCGCTTGGGGAATTTGGTGGTGCCAGGTCTGGAAGCCAGATGTGAGGCAGAAACTTTTTTTTTTCAGTGACTTTCACTGTCCTATTGGGTGCAGGGTGGTTCCCAAGTTTCTGGAGCAGAAGCCCTGAATGTCAGGCCAGATCTGGCTGGATTCCCTCAAATATGTACGCTCCCCTCTCCCAGCATTCCAACCCTTGCCACAGAGGGACAAGAGGAACATGTTCTGGTTAGAACCAAAAAAAAAGAAGCAACTCTACAGGCTGGCTGCTTACAGAGGTCCAGGCTACCTCCAACTCGCCATCTGTGGCAGCACCAGCAGTAGTGTCTCCTGCCCTACTTAAACATAGCTTCTGGTCTGAGACCCCTTGGTCCCTCACAGCTGATCACTTCCCCCAGCCTCTGCTATCCCTGCCCTGTTGAAGAGGGGTGATATTGGGCAAGTGAGGCCCTCATGGGCTCTGGGCATGTACTGGGTCATCTTCTGTGGCAGTCTGGCCTCCATCAGAGATCAGGACTTCTCCTGATGTGCTGCCTATGTAAGTGCCCACCATGAGCATGGCCCCTGATCTCCACCCAGATGCCACCCTGGGCCAGATGCACCTCTGTTTCCCACATCTTAGCTCTCTGCCTTGTCATGGTAGCCCCTGCTCCAATGAAGATCGACCACACGAAGTAAGCAGGGCATGTGTAGGGGTGGGTAGTTGTGGGGAAAACAGGCATCCACAAATGTGGTCTCCATCTGTCCTCTTCACTGTGGCTTGGGAACAAGCCCCTGAACACATGCTCTTGGAGGGGGAGTCCAGGCTTCCCACAGTCCTCTTGTTAGTCCACATGGCCTTGCAACCAGCTAAAGGTGTCTGTCTTCCCTGTGTCAGACCCCAGGACTTGTGTGTCCAATATATGGTTTGAATCACTCACACCCAGGGCATATCTCCAACCATGTAATCTCCCTTATATTCTGAGTCCTCTTCCAGGGGCACAGGTCAGGACTTGAATGATCCTTTTCTCTTCCTACCGTATTCCCCATGGATCTTTCTTTGATCCTAGGTTTAGGAATCTTTCTGCATTTCCCGATTAGTTTTTTGAGCTAATTGTTTTACATGTTGATGTAGTCTTTTTTTTTTTTTTAATTGGAGTATATTTGATTTACCATGTTGTGTTAGTTTCAGGTGTACAGCAAAGTGATTCAGCTTTACATATACATGTATTTGGGCTTCCCACTTGGCTCAGTTGTTAAAGAATCACCCTGCAATGAAGGAGATTTGGGTTCAATCCCTGGGATGCGAAGATACGCTCAGAGGGCCATGACAATCCACTTCAGTATTCTTGCCTGGAGAATCTCATGAGCAGAGGAGCCTAGCAGGCTACAGTCCATAGGATCACAAAGAGTAGGGCACATCTGAAGCAACTGAGCTTGCAAAGGCACACATACATATACCTATTCCTTTACAAATTCTTTCCCATTTATGTTGTTACAGAATGTCTAGCAGAGTTGCCTGTGGTTTTGTAGTAGGTTCTTGTTGGTAATCTATTTTATATATAGTGATGTCTATATGTTAATCCCCAATTACCGATTTATGTCTCCCCCACCAGCTTACCATTTGGTAACCATCAAGTTGGCTTCTAGGTAGATGTGGTTTTTATGTTCTTTAGGGAGGTGGTTTAACTGAAGTAGTCTTACTTTTAATTTTTGCTTTTGTTGCCTATGCTTTGGTGTCACATACATAAAATCACCTCTAAGACCAATGTTTAAAGCTTCTCCAGTACGTATTCTTCTAGTAGATTTATAGTTTCAGATGCTACATTTAAATCTTTAATCAATTTTAAGTTTAGTTTTTTATATGGTATAAGGTAAGGGTCCAATTTCAATCTTTTGCATTCAGGTTTCTAGTTGCCCACAGTGATTAACTGAAGAGATGGAAAGGTGAAATTTAATCATGATTATCTCAAGGAAGAAATGGGTGACAAGCCTATAGGAAAGTCAATGGAGTGAGGGACTTGGCCAGGAACATGTAAAGTTTGGGGACTCCCACTTGATTCCCACTGATACATGGGTGTGATCCTGGGCAGATGGGTTCTGACTCTTGGCACATAGACTTGCTCTTGACCTCTGCCAAACAAGAGAAGCCTCTGGGCCAGCAGTATTGTGCTCTTATCATGAGTCCATGGGCACTGCTTTGGCTTTTGCATTTGATGTCATGCAAATGGGTGATCTTAATACAAAGACATAGAGTAGAGTTCCTCTTGACTACTGATAAAAGAAGCTTCTCATTTAAGTCCCTTTGACTTCTGATCCACTCTCTACTTTATGGTTTTTACTATATTTTCAAACAGATTCTTAGACATACTTGGCAGAAGAGAGTGATTCTCTCCTTTACAGTATTAGATAATTCAACTTCTGATAATATTTTATATCACCATGCTGTTGATTTCTAATCCGTTTACCTCTCTGGCATGCATTTCTGATAAGATACATACTCAAAAATATATCATACAAGCTGCATGTAATAAACTGCAAGTGATTAGAGAATGTGAAAAATTAATACTCAAGAGAATGATTAAAAAATTTCCTTGGGAGGTGACCATTAAGCTGACCTCAGATGGTTGCTAGTTTCTGTGTCATAGAAGATAGGATGGACACAGGTATAGAGGAAAGCAGAAGGTCTTAGGGAAATTATTGTATTAGTCAATAGAGGTCGTTATGGACACAGCTAGGGGAGTTCAGTTGGGATCTATACATAGGGAACCTGTATAAGTGGAAATATAAAGAGTTTCTACTACTCTTTGTAAGTGCTAAAGAGCAACCCCCCGCCCCCCGCCTATAAAACATAGCTTTTGCAATAGGACTTGACATGTCTGAATCACAATATACCGTCATTTTCCAGGAGAGCTACAGGCGTTTGATATTGATTTATTGTTGTTGATCTACTTGGATATACCCCTTCTCAACTCATGACTTATTATTTATGTTTTTCTCTTTTAACCCTAAGTGTCTTTGGATCCTTTTTAAACTCTATGCATGCTCACTTCTCTCTGCAAAGTGGCAGTATATCCATGGATATTGAAATACATACCAGCGCTACTTTAGGGAAACAAGGGCCTCTAACATCCACTTTTGGTCCACCTCAGGACTTCTCTGATAGCACAGTTGGGAAAGATTCTGCCTGCAATGCTGGAGGCATCAGTTCAGTTCCTGGATAGGGAAGATCTGCTAGAGAAGGGATAAGCTACCCACTCTAGTATTCTTTGGCTTCCCTTGTGGCTCAGCTGGTGAAGAATCTACGTGCAGTGTGGGAGACCTGGGTTTGATCCCTGGGTTGGGAAGATCCCCTGGAGTAAGGAAAGGCTACCCACTCCAGTATTCTGGCCTGGAGAATTCCATGGGCTGTATAGTCCATGGGGTCACCAGCAGTCGGACCTGACTGAGCAACTTTCACTTTTTGCTCTTCAGGCCTAGCAATCTATTACCTTTCCCTAACAGCAAGTATTTCAGTAAGTCCTACAACAGGCATTAAAGTGTGACAGTGTTAAATGGTGATAATATATACAGATATGGAATCACAACACTGACCTATATGTAGACATAAGGTCTCTCTGTCCACATCATTCTGGTAGCTGCTTTAACTGATTAATTTTTGGCAGACAGGGATGATAGTTCTCCCACGTCCTTTGAAAGGACAACAAACCCAGGGCGTCTTCACTCTTACTGGTTTTAAATCACATTCAGTGACTGACTTTGAATCATCAACTGAGTCTCTCAGGAGTTAAAGTGCCAGAAAGATTTAATTAGGGAGCTGTGGTCCAGATAAAAGATACTATATCATTGACTTAAAATTTGAACTCAACTCTTTTGATGCTGATGGTGAAAGTCTGTGTTTTAGTTGTTTCTAAAATGTTTTCTGAAGACACATGGGGTTCCTCTGGTAGAGACTCTGCCTTATATATCTCCGTATTTTATTGACTACTCCTTGAACCTATTTAAACATTTCAAAATGAAAGTTAACACCAAATTAAATATCCCATACTCTTAAACCATGAAAATTTGAAGAACTTGAACTAACAAAAACCTTAATAGGGGAAGAATGTTTTACAACTGTAGTTATTTATAAATATTGGGGGATGGTGATAAAGACCAGCTTTTACTCAGTCTTATATTAGTACTTGTATCAATAGTTTCTATCCTGACTTCTCTGGCTGTCCAGTGGTTAGGACTATGTGCTTTCACTAGAAGGGGAACCGGTTCAGTCCCTGGTCATGGAACTAAGATCCCACAAACTGCATGGTGGCCTCCCACCCTAAAAAAATTATCTATGTGGAGTGATCCTGTTTGTCATCTGCACCGGGATTGGGCCACCTCCACTGCCCTGCCCTTGGGAACACACTGCTCCCACCAATTTCTTAGGATAACAGGGGCCTACTTGATATTTGGTCTGTTCCTCCAAACATTATTTTAATCTTTAGGAATGCTAGTTGTGGGTTTTAGTTGTACCAGCATTTTGTGCCTTCTGAGCACCGTTAGCTGACAGCATAGGTGAGTGATGCAACAAAGCCCATTATGACATAAGTGGCCAGGATGTGATTACTGCCTGCCTCTCTCAGGGGAAGTATGACATTCACCATCCCCATGTGAAACCTTCTTCCCTTCTAGGTTCTGGCAATCTAGACTCTAACGTCATTCCACATCCAAAACAAAGGCAGTAACACCACACCGCTACTCCTTGCTACTGAGATCAATTGTTAAGCAGGGTTATCTATCTTCAGTGCAGATTCCTGACCCAGTCCAAATCTCTACCTCTGGCTAACCAGGGACCTGAGGGTCTGTTCTGCAATCTCCTGGGGCCCCACATCCCTCCCCACTCAGGTGCCCAGCTCTTCTCCTCCTTCCCTCCATTCCCATCAGAAAATTCATGCACACACACACAAGTATCATCTTTTCACAATTTGATGTTTATTTTAATTTCAGCCATCAGTTTACTATGTTAGTGTGAGAGTCAGTCTTTTCCTGGTTGGCCATTTCTAAGAAAGCAGACCTATGGAGACACAATTCTAAACTGTCTGACACTTTCTATTCAGTTATTGACTGCCCAGGTTGTACTTCTCCAGGGTCTCTTATTCTGGGGCAGCTGAGCTTATCTTCTCTTTTGAATCTGCCTCCTTCTTTGACTCTGCCTCCTATTTTGGTACCTTTTTCTGCTTTGATTCAGTTTCTTACATGCACAGGAATAGAAAAAAAAAAGTGTTTTGTTGTGTTTTGTTTTGTTTTCCTTCACTTTCTTCTTCGATTGAGTGGCATTTGATCGGATTTTCTTTCTCAAGATTCCTTGTAGACGTCTTCTGACCCTCATGGTCATATTTCATGCCTGGAAAGATAAGAGAAGTGTACTAGTTTTGAGGAAAGAGTACAACAACTGAGTTGGAAGGAAGGTTTTCATGAAAAGGGATGTGGCCTGATGAGGGCTTTTTTTGCCAGGCAAAGGGCAGTGTAGAGGTCTTGGGCAGCAAAGTCAATGGAGAACACGGGGAGCATTGATGAAATCATCTTACTTTCACACTGCCTCTGTATCTCCATTGCCAAAGGGTCTTCTTTCTTCCTTTCATCCTTGAAGCAAACCACATTGCAATTTTTCTTGGCTGCCGTGGCTTCCTGGTTACCTTAGTCATGATGATACCGTGAAGTGGCCTAACCCAGAATCTCTGCCTCTGACTTCTCTATATATACCTTCTCAGGACAATGAGGAGCAACACCCTTCAATCTGATTGGTCAGCTAGGCTCTCCCCTGGCCAATGGTGGTTTTGGGGTCTTAGACATCACAATGTACCACTTTGCCCATCAACATAGGCTAGTGGATGCTGAGGGAGGCCATGATATAACTTTCCCACTCCTGACACCACTGTGTGTCTGATTCTGGGGAGTGGTGATTCAGGGACATGGTGCTTCTCATGATCCTCAGGATTTCCTTCAGTGCCCTTTATTCTTTGACTTATATGTTCTCTTTCAACACTCCTGCCTCCTCCATCCCTGTGTGAACCTCTGCAAAACACTTTTCATCCTATTTCAACACTTCAGAGTCCTCTAGTCACTTCATCTCTAGACCACCCTCTTCCTATTAGGGGTTCTTGAGGGGCTTAAGGAACTTAAGAGCAAGCATTTAACATGGGAAAAGATAATTAAGAACAGGTTGGATGTTTTTTCTATTCCAATGAGCTTTAGAGGCCCCAAGACTTGGAGAATCCTCAGTCTGTTGCCCTACGATCTATACACTATCTCCATAAGATTAAACATCAGAGCAAAGAAAATGTGAAAATAAAAAGTAAGGTGCCCAAAGGCAAGAGTCAAATGACCACTGAACCACTGACTCTTGACTGCATCACTTCCCCAGTGGTCCCTCTTTGACAGTTATCATCAGGTAGGGCCCATGGTGGAGCTGACCAATAACTGAGCAGGAGAAGTATCAGTAGGTACCTCACTGATAGTTGGTTGCTTATGGGTGGGGCCCAGGGATGTACTGTCCAATTGCTGAGCAAGACCTGTTGCTTAGTAACAGGATGTGTAGTAATAAGGCACAGCAATGGCTACCTGCTAAGGGCTATGCTCATGCTGCTCTGTTACATAAGGATACTTTGGGCCTGGTGTGCTGGAATCATTTTGGAATCCTTTCCAATCTCAGATTTTTATTTCACATGCTTGTTTAACTTTTGTACATCATTCTTTTCATAATGTTACAGGCATGCCTGTCAGCAGTGCTTATCTATATGCCCCTCCAACAGCTGCCACTTGATCACATGTACTGCATATAGTATAGCTAATATTTCAAACCCAACAAGAATGTGAAGTCCAGCCCACCTTGAAAACTACTTTTACAAACCTTAATGTCACAGTAATCCTTATTCTATTCACTGTGTAATAGAACCGGACGAGCACAGCCCTATGCAGTTAGCCATTGGTGTGCTTCATTTCAACCCACCCTGTTCCTAGGCAACAAGTGTTGCTCTGCCTTGCTTGGTGCCTCAGATGGCCCCATTCACAAGCAGCCAACTGTCAATGAGGGACCATTTGTTGTCCTGATCAGCTATTGATCAACACCACAGTGGGCCCTGCCCCCAGTTACTGTCAATGAGGAACCATTCAGTTCAGTTCAGTCGCTCAGTCGTGTTCGACTCTTTGTGACCCCATGAACTGCAGCACGCCAGGCCTCCCTGTCCATCACCATCTCCCGGAGTTCACTCAGACTCACGTTCATCGAGTCCGTGATGCCATCCAGCCATCTCATCCTCTTTTGTCCCCTTCTTCTCCTGCCCCCAATCCCTCCCAGCATCAGAGTCTTTTCCATGAGTTAACTCTTCGCATGAGGTGGCCAATGTACTAGAGTTTCAGCTTTAGCATCATTCCTTCCAAGGAAATCCCAGGACTGATCCCCTTCAGAACAGACTGGTTGGAGCTCCTTGCAGTCCAAGGGACTCTCAAGAGTCTTCTCCAACACCACAGTTCAAAAGCATCAGTTCTTTGGTGCTCAGCTTTCTTCACAGGACAACTCTCACATCCATACATGACCACAGGGATAACCATAGCCTTGGGGAAGTGATTAAGTCAAGGGTGGTGTGGTGGTCATCAGGTGGAATGTGAGAGAAGAGGCAGATTCAGACATTCTTCTGGAGGGCCTGGAGATCATCCAGCCTTGGGACAGTGGGTGAGCTGGAGGTCCCAAGGAATAGACTGGGGACTACATCCTGTAGTGATCCAGAGCCCTCACTAAGGCCCTCCAGTAGCACTGGCCCAGGCCTTGAGGAGTGGTGAACCTCTCCCCCATCTGTGTCTCTGAAAACCTGCTAGCAGTAGCCATCTTTCTGGGTCTGTCTGTGAGAACTACTCTCCTCACTTGGACAGCCTGAGGGAGACAGGACCTATTGGGTTGGGTGCCTGGCTCCATCAAGGATGAGAGCTGGGCAGAATGTGGGAACCTTGCCCTGAAGGAGCTGCCAACTGAGATCTGTTTCTGCTTAACCAGGATGGAACATGTCAAGGTGAAAGTTGTGCTTCGAGACTTTGCCCTCTCTTTTCAGGACAGTGAATAACAATCATCTGATATAGATATATAGGAACATCATTACCTGACCATGACCTAACCTTAAGCACAAAGGGTGTGACACCAAGAAGTATGCAACAACTTACCATAACTCTCTCTAACATTTTCTTTTAAATGCACTTACTGAAAGCTTTCAGTAATTTTGGGTTCTTAGGGCAAGAGCCACCCACATCCTTGTATAAATTTGTAATAAACCTTTCCCTGTTCCAAACTCTATCATTTAGTTTTGATGGGCCTCATTCTGCATCAGGCACATGGACTTGCAATTTTGGTAACAACAGTACTGTCTAAGGGTTGACTATGCCTCTCTTAAACAACAGCAGAGACTGGCCAAGTGCTCACAGTCATCCATAACATACCCACTGACTTGGCTTGGCTCAACTTTAGTCAAACTTCTTTCCTCTGGACTTCAGCTTTCCATCAAGCTTAAGCAAGCACTAAGAGTCAGACATTTCTATCTCCCTTAACAGCTCATTCTGAGAATCAGCTCACTAAAGAATAAAACACTTCCTGTTAAACTGCTCCATCATGTTGTCTGCTCATCCATCCCCACCTCTCTTGCCCCACCTCTCTCTCTCTCTCTCTCTCTCTCTCTCTCTCTCTCTCTCTCTCTCTCTCTCACACACACACACACACACACACACACAGAGTTGCTGCTCACCCTGCTTATCCTTCCATGTTAAAGAAATATCATTTTCTGTTCCATTTTGAGACATGTAAAGAACTTGTGTTCAAAGCATTCTCCCTATTGCAATCAGTTCATTTCAGTTGTTCAGTTGTGTCCGACTCTGTGCAACCCCATGGACTACAGCACACCAGGCTTCCCTGTCCATCACCAACTCCCAGAGCTTGCTGAAACTCAAGTCCATCGAATCAGTGATGCCATACAACCATCTCATCCTCTGTTGTCCCCTTCTCCTCTGGCCTTCATTCCTTCCCAGCATCAGGATCTTTTCCAGTGAGTCAGTTCTTTGCATCAGGTGGACAAAGTACTGGAGTTTCAGCTTCAGCATCAGTCCTTCTAGTGAAAAATCAGGACTAATTTCCTTGAGGGTTGACTGGTTTGATTTCCTTACAGGCCAAGGGACTCTCAAGAATCTTCTCTACCACCACAGTTCAAAAGCATCAATTCTTCAGTCCTCAGCTTTCTTTATGGTCTAACAATCAGATCCATATATGGCTACTGAAAACAACAACAACAACAACAACAACAACAACTTAGCTTTGACGTATGGACCTTGGTCAGCAAAGTGATGTCTCTGCTTTGTGATATGCTCTCTGGGTCGGTCATAGCTTTTCTTCCAAGGAGCAAGTGACTTTTAATTTCAAGGCTGCAGTCAATATCTGCTGTGATTTTGGAGCCCACAAAAATAAAATCTGTCACTGTTTCCATCGTTTCCCCCCTCTATTTGCCATAATGTGATTGGATCAGATGCCATAACTTTGGTTTTTCAAATGTTTATTTAAGTTAGCTTTTTCACTATCTTCTTTCACCCTCATCAAGATGGTCTTTAGTTTCTTTATACTTTCTTCCTTAAGCGTGATGTTGTCTGCATATCTGAATTTATTAATATTTCCCCTGGCAATCTTCATTCCATCTTGTGCTTCATCCAATCTGACATTTAGCATGATGTGCTCTGAATATAAGTTAAATGAGCAAGGTTATAATGCACAGCCCTGATGTACTCCTTTTCCCAGTTTGGAACCAGTCCGTTGTTCCATGTCCAGTTCTAAATGTTGCTTCTTGACCTGCATACAGATTTCTCGAGTCAGGTAAGTTGGTCTGGTATACCGATCTCTTTAAGAATTGTTCACAATTTGATGTGATCCACCCAGTCAAACACTGTAGCATAGTCAGCAAAGCAGAAGTAGATGTTTTTATGGATCTCTCGATTTTTTTTTTAATGAACCAATCGATGTTGGCAATGAGACCTCTTGTTCTGCCTTTTCTCATTGCAGCTTGAACATCTGAATGTTCTTGGTCTACGTATTGTTGAAGCTTATCTTGGAGAATTTTCAGCATTACTTTTGTTGTGTGGGTGATGCCCTACCACTATTGTCATTTCAAATCAAGTTCCTGCTCACATTAGTCTGGATTTGTTTTCTTTAATTGCAAAAATAGACATAAATTATTTGATGTAATGTTTATTTTCCCCTTAAATGGTACTAATTAACCCCCAGTATGGAACAACAGACTGGCTCCAAATTGAGAAAGGAGAATGTCAAAGCTGTTTATTGTCACCCTGCTTGTTTAATGTATATGCAGGGTACATCATGAAAAATGCTGGACTGAATGAAGCATAAGCTGGAACAAAGATTGTTGGGAGATATATCAACCTCTGATATGCAGATGATACCACACTTATGGTAGAAAGTGAAGAAGAACTAAAGACTTTGTTGATGAAAATGCAAGAGGAGAGTGAACAAGTTGGCTTAAAGCTCAACATTCAGAAAACTGAGATCATGCTATCTGGTCCCATCATTTCATGGAAAATAGATGGGGAAACAATGGAAACAGTGACTAACTTTATTTATTTATTTATTTTTTGGTCTTCAAAACCACTTCATATGATGACTGCAGCCATGTAATTAAAAACTCTTGCTCCTTGGAAGAAAATTTATGACCAACCTAGTCAGCATGTTAAAAGCAGAGACATCACTTTGCCAACAAAGGTCCAGCTAGTCAAAGCTATGGTTTTTCCAATAGTCATGTATGGATGGTACTATAAAGTGGTACTATAAAGACAACAGTGCTGAAGAATTGCTGCTTTTGAACTGTGGTGTTGGAGAAGACTATTGAGAGTCCCTTGGACTGCAAGAAGATCCAACTAGTGCATCCTATAAGAAATCAGTCCTGATTATTCATTGGAAGGACTGGTGCTTAAACTGAAGCTCCAATAATTTGGCCACCTGATGTGAAGATCTGACTCATTTGAAAAGACCTTAGTACTAGGAAAGACTGAAGGTGGGAAAAGAAGGGGATGAAAGAGGATGATATGGCTGGATGGCATCATCAACTCAGTGGACATGAGTTTGAGTGAGCTCTGGGTGATGGTGATAGACAGAGAGGCCTGGCATGTCCATGGGGTCACAAAGATTCGGACATGACTGAGTGACTGAACTGAACTGATTGAACCCTCTGCAGTGTTTCAGGTAGTGTTCTGGGTGCCAGGCAAACATTGTTAACCAATACCCAGGACCTTTCTCTCATGGGGCTTACATTCTAGTCAGAAAAGATGGAAGGTAAATATTAATGACAAAATAGTGAATTATACAGTATAGAGAGAATCTTATGAGTTATGAGAAATGGGGAGTTTTCCTCCCCAGAGGTTAGTGAGGGAAGGCCTTTTAAATCCAGGACATTTGAGCAAAAACCTAATTAAAGGCATGAGAAACTGACTTTGGGTTATCTTGGAGAATAAATTCTGGCGAGGGAAAACAGTCTGGGAAAAAGCCCCCAACTTTTATTGTCTATGCCCTTCAAATAAAACAAGGAGGCTGGTGCAAGTTGGACCAGGTAAGTAGGAAGAGACTAGGAAGTGATGAGCTGCTGTTGAGAGAGAACAGGGCAGGAAAAGGAGGAATGTAATAGTAAACTTATCTTTCCATTTATGTGATGAATCAGTTCACAGTACACAAACCACACTGGGCTGTGGTGGTAAAGGGGAGAGGCATTTGTCATAGTCTGATGGCAAGGAGGTAGGGGAAGTGTACTTTTAAGTAAAGACACCTGAGATGAAGTGTGAACCACCTGAAGTAGATAGATCACTAAGTGAAAAGTTGTGCAAGTGTTTCCCAGACATTGGGGGGGAAATGCAAAGGCACAGAGATCCAAGAAAGCTTGTTATATATGCACTGAATATGACTGGAATCTAAAGCATGATGGGGAAACTGTGAAGAAACATGGCCTTGGAGGTAGAAAGAAGAACTTTAAGGGACACCTGGGCATATGTTAATTTAATGTCTTGGTTATTCTGCTTTGAAAGAGCATTATTTACTTTCTAATTGTAAATATATACTCAAAGCAAAGCAATATGGAAATTCAAAAAGTATAAAAATGAAATTAGAGGATACCAATAAGTGTGTCAATAGAAATATATACTGTTAACATTTTGTCTTTGTTTTTCTACTTAAATGTTTATAACATATATACTATATGTGTTATATAATGCTTTATATATATATATATATATATAAATACACATATATTTGGATGAGCATATATACATCAGTGATTTTTTTTTTTAATTTATAGAAATTGAATCAAACTATTTGCACTATTATAGCCTTCCTTTTCTATATAATATGCTGGAAGAATTTTTCCATCTTAACCAACATGTATCTGCCATTATTTTAAGGATTACTATAGTGTTCAAATGCTTGCTTATCCCATACTCAATGCAAGTGCTTTGAAGACAGGAACCATGTGTGTTTTGTTCACTGGTTGCTTCCATATCTGTTCTATTGTAAATAAGGCTGTAATAAACATTGGAATTCATGTATCTTTTCAAATTAGTGTTCATTGTCTTCTGATATATACCTCAGAGTGGAATATCTGGGTCACATGGTAGCTCTTTTTTTAGTTTTTTCAGGAACTTCCATGATGTTTTCCATAGTGACTGCACAAATTTACATTCCCACCAATTAAGTACAAGGGCTTCCATTTCTCCACATCTTTGCCAACATTTGTTATTTTCAGATTTTTGATTTGATGATAGCCATTCTGATGGGTGTGAGTTGATATCTCCTTGTGATTTTGGTTTTAATTTCTCTGACGATTAGTGATGTTCAGCGTTTTTGCATGTGCCTATTAGCCATCTGTATATCTTCTTTGGAGAAATTCAGAGCTTCCTTTTTTTTTTTAATATCGAGTTAAATAATCTGTTTATATATTTTGGATATTAGCCCCTTATAGTCATACCATTTGCAAATACTCCCATTCAGTTAGCTGTCTTTTCATTTTGTCAGTGATTTCATTTTCTGTACAAAAGCTTTTAAGTTTAATTAGATCTCATTTTTACTTTTGTTTCCTTTGCCGTAGGAGACAGGTGGAAAAAAACACGTTGCTATGAATTATTTTTCTGCCTACTTTTACTTCTAGGGGTTTCATAGTTTCCAGTCTTTCAATTAAGGTTTTAATTCATTTTTATTTCATTTGTTTAATCATTTTTGTGGTGGTTTATAGTGTTCTGTATACAGTATCAGGTCAACTGCAAGTAGTGACAGTTTTACTTCTTCCAATTTGGATGACTTTTATTTCTTTTCCTTGAATGATTGCTGCATCTAGTACTTCTAGTATATTAGAAGTGACAAAAGTGGACATTTTTGTCTTGTTCCTGATTTAGAGGAAAAGCTTTCAGCTTTTTGCCACTGAATATGACATTATCTCTGTTTGTTATAAATCACCTTTATTATGTTCAGATGACCACATGGACTATACAGTCCATGGAATTCTCTGGGCTAGAATATTGGAGTGGGTACAGAGTGACTTCCACTTTCACTTTCATTATGTTCAGATATATTCCATCCATATCAAGTATGGTGAGAGTTTTTGAAATGAATGAATATTGAATTACCAAATGCTTTTACAGCATCTGTTGGGATGATCATGTAATTTTTGTCCTTCTCTTTCCTAATGTGGTGTACCACATGGACTAACTTGCAGATATTGAACCATCCTTGTACCCCTGGAATAAGTCCATCTTGATCATGGTATATGATGGTTTCAGTGTGGTGTTGAATTTGGTTCTCTAATATTTTGTTAAGAATTATAACCTCTATATTCAACAGAAATATTGGCATTTACTTTTCTTCTCTGGTGGTGTCTTTGTCTGGTTTTGGTGTTAGGATAATAATGGCTTCATAAAATAATTTGGGAGTACTCCACTTTCTCAATTTTTGGAATAGTTTGAGAATGAAGGGTACAAGCTATTCTGAATATGCTTGGAAAAATTCTGCTGTGAAGCTGTGTGGTCCTGAACGTTATTTTGCTAAGAGAATTTTTATTATAAATTCCATTTCATGACTAATGATTCATCTATTCAGTTTTTACATTCCTTCCTGATTCAGTTTTGAAAGATTATATGTTCCTAGAGATTTGTCAGTTTCTTCTAGGTTGTCTAATTGTTTAGCATATAACTATTTGTAGTATCCTCTTATGATTTTTTTCCTATTGCTGTGACATTGACAGTAATGTCTCCTTTGCATTTCTTATTTTGTTTATTTGAGTCATCTATCTTTTATTTTTGATGAACCTGGCTAAAGACTTAATTATTTTATCTTTTCAAAAATATCTTTTCACTTAATTGATTTTTTTTTTTTTACTTTAGGAAAGGAGAAATCTAAATTTTATCATTGTCCTCTCTGATCTTTATTATTGTCTTCATTCTGAGGATTTAGGGCTTTATTTATTCTTCCTTTTCCAATTCATTTATATAGTAAGTTAAGTTGTTTATTTCAGTTTTTTTTTTTTTTTCTTGAGGGAAGCATCTGTCACTCTAAATTTCCACATAGAACTGCTTTTGCTAAATCCAATAGATTTTGGAAGTTTGTGTTTTTATTAGTCTCAAAGTATTTTCTGATTCCCTTTTTATTTCTTCATTAAAGCATTGGTTTTTAGTAGCATGTTGTTTAGTCTCCATATGTTTGTGTTTGTCCCATAGTCCTCTCCTGTAATTGATTTCTTATTTTGTGCCATTTTGCTCAGAAAAAGTGCTTGATATAATCTCTTTTTTCTTAAATGTGTTGAGACTTGTTTTGTGGCCTAGCATTTGATCATCCCTGAAAAAATGTCCTGTGCGCACCTGAAAATGTGCATTCTGCTATTTTGGGATAGATTATGCCAGGTGGCAAAGAGGTAAAGAATCTACCTGCAATGCAGAAGATGCAGATTTGATCCCTGGGTCAGCAAGATCCCCTGGAAAAGGAAATGCAATACACTCCAGTATTCTTGCCTGGGAAATGCTATGGACAGAGGAGCCTGGAGGGCTACAGTTCATGGGGTTTCAAAAGAGTCAGGCAAATTAGTAACTGAAGAAGAACAACAAATGCTGTAGGTATCTATTATGTTTAACTACTCTAATCTGTAATTTAAGACTACAGTTTTCTTATTGCTTTTTTATCAGGATGCTCTGTGCATTGATGTAATAGGGTATTTACTGTAGTTAGCATTTAATTTACAATCCGTCTTTTAATTTTCATACTAGATTATCTAATTCATTGATCCACAGTATTTACTATGTGTTTGTGTGTACTGGTGGGAGTTTTTCCCTTTTCTGTAGATTTTTACTTTTTTTTCCACATAGAGAAGACTCTTTAATATTTCTTTCAGAGTTGGTTTATTATGGATAAACTCTTAGTTTTTGCTGTTCTGAGAAGTTCTTGTCTCCAATTCTGGATGAGAATCTTGCTGGGTAGAGTATTATAGGTTGCAAGTTTTTCCCTTTCAGCATGTTTTGACCTCTTTCTCTCTCTCTTTTCCTTCTACAGTCCCAATAAAGTGAATGTTAGTATACTTGATGTTGTCTAGAATTATCTTAAACTGTTCTTATTTTTAACTTATTTTTCTTCTTGCTTTTCCTATTGGGCAATTTCCATAATTTTATGTTCCAGATTAATTTGCTTCTTGTGTATTGACAACTCTCACTTTAGTAAGAGGTGGTGCTGGAGATAGAGGGTCCAGAACCAATGCCAGGTATGAGCCTGGACTTCTGTGCTCAGTAGCCAACCCTGACTATTGGGGAGTTAGGTTGAGTCTCCAGTTGGTGGTACACAAACCCTGAGTTTCAGGTCCATGCTGATTCCATTTCATGTAAGTGTGTGCTGTATCCCTTTCCAGCATTGAAAATTTTGCCCCAAAAGAAAGAAGTGCTGGAGCAAGAAGAGGTGCCCAATATGGACTTGGGTGCATAATAGGACAGTCCCAGCACACCAGTCAGAGTTCCAGATATTCCCATTGTGCCACCTCCACTGGTAATGCCTGCTATCCACTTGTTCAGATGTAGGCCAGATCTGAGTTGGCTCCATTCATGGCACCTGTACATTCTTCTCAGCCATGGAAGCCTTTACCATAGTTTTGAGAAGGGGTGTTCTATGAAATAAGAGGGGCTGGAACAGACATTCAGAGTGGGTTAGGTCATGACCTGGGATTGTTATGGGAAAACAGACAGCATCCTCTGTAATTTCAACATGTTTCCTCTGCCTTGTTTTGAGAGCAAGCAAATATGTGGTTGCCTCCACAAACTCTAAACATATAGAGTCTAGATTTCTTACAGCCTTCTTGTTAGTCCCAGTGGTTTTTAAATCAGCTAAGATGATTCATTTTCCCAGTTTCTGACTCCAGAGTGGGGTTTCCAAGATGTAATTTGAACTGATCACTCCCTATGAGTTTCTCGGAGCCTATAAAATCTCACATTCCTTTACATCCTCTCTCAGGAGTGCAGATCTTAAACTGAAGGCTTTTTTTCCCTTCCTACCCAACTCCTTGTAAACCTTCCTCTACAAACTTGGTTGCCTAAGTTTCAACCTGCCAGACTCCAGTGTATTTTCAGTGAACATAGATATGTTTGATGTGTTCATGGTGGGAAGTGAGCTCAGCATCCACCAATTTCACCTTCTTCAGTTCAGTTCAGTCACTCAGTCGTGTCTGACTCTTTGCGAGCCCATAAATCGCAGGACGCCAGGCCTCCCTGTCCATAACCAACTCCCAGATTTCACTCAGATTCACGTCTATCGAGTCAGTGATGCCATCTAGCCATCTCATCCTCTCTCATCCCTTTCTCCTTCTGCCCAGAGTCCCTCCCAGAATCAAAGTCTTTTCCAGTGAGTCAACACTTTGCATGAGGTGGATAAAGTACTGGAGTTTCAGCTTTAGCATCATTCCTTCCAAAGAAATCCCAGGGCTGATCTCCTTCAGAATGGACTGATTGGATCTCCTGGCAGTCCAAGGAACTCTCAAGAATCTTCTCCAACAGCATAGTTCAAAAGCATCAATCCTTGGCGCTTAGCCTTCTTCACAGTCCACCTCTCACATCCATACATGACTACTGGAAAAACCATAGCTTTGACTAGACAGACCTTAGATGGCAAAATAATGTCTCTGCTTTTGAATATGCTATCTAGGTTGGTCAAAACTTTTCGTCCAAGGAGTAAGCGTCTTTTAATTTCATGGCTGCAGTCACCATCTGCAGAGCCATCACTTTGCCAACAAAGGTCCAGCTAGTCAAAGCTATGGTTTTTCCAGTAGTCATGTATAGATGTGAGAGTGGTACTATAAAGAAAACTGAGTGCTGAAGAATTGCTGCTTTTGAACTGTGGTGTTCAAGAAGACTATTGAGAGTCCCTTGGACTGCAAGAAGATCCAACTAGTGCCCCCAAAAAGAAAGTCTGACACTGTTTCCACTGTTTCCCCATCTGTTTCCCATGAAGTGATGGGACCAGATGCCATGATCTTCGTTTTCTGAATGTTGAGCTTTAAGCCAACTTTTTATTTCTTTCTTTCTTCTTTTTTTTTTTAAGCCAACTTTTTCACTCACCTCTTTCACTTTCATCAAGAAGCTTTTTAGTTCCTCTTCAATTTCTGCCATAAGGGTGGTGTCATCTGCATATCTGAGGTTCTTGATATTTCTCCTGGCAATCTTGATTCCAGTTTGTGCTTCTTCCACCCCAGCGTTTCTCATGATGTACTCTTCACATAAGTTAAATTAGCAAGGTGACAATATACAGCATTGACATACTCCTTTTCCTATTTGGAACCAGTCTGTTGTTCCATGTCCAGTTCTAACTGTTGCTTCCTGACCTGCATACAGATCTGTCAAGAGGCAGATCAGGTGGTCTGGTATTCCCATCTCTTTCAGAATTTTCCCCAGTTTATTGTGATCCACACAGTCAAAGGCTTTGGCATAGTCAATAAAGCAGAAATAGATGTTTTTCTGGTGCTCTCTTGCTTTTCCATGATCCAGCAGATGTTGACAGTTTAATCTCTGGTTCCTCTGCCATTTCAAAAACCAGCTTGAACATCAGAAAGTTCACGGTTCACCTATTGCTAAAGCCTGGCTTGGAGAATTGTGAGCATTACTTTACTAGCATGTGAGATGAATGCAACTGTGCGATATTTCGAGCATTCTTTGGAATTGCCTTTCTTTGGGATTGGAATGAAAACTGACATTTTCCAGTCCTGTGGCCACTGCTGAGTTTTCCAAATTGGCTGGCATATTGAGTGCAGCACTTTCACAGCATCATCTTCCAGGATTTGAAATAGCTCAACTGGAATTCCATCACCTCCACTAGCTTTGTTCATAGTGATGCTTTCTAAGGCCCACTTGACTTCACATTCCAAGATGTCTGGCTCTAGATGAGTGATCACACCATCGTGATTATGCAGGTCATGAAGTTCTTTTGTACAGTTCTCCTGTGTATTCTTGCCACCTCTTCTTAATATCTTCTGCTTCTGTTACGTCCATACCATTTCTGTCCTTTATCAAGACCATCTTTGCATGAAATTGTCTCTTAGTATCTCTATTTTTCTTGAAGACATCTCTAGTATTTCACATTCCATTGTTTTCCTCTATTTATTTGCATTGATCACTGAGGAAGGCTTTCTTATCCTTTGGCTATTCTTTGGAACTGTGCTTTTAGATGCTTATATTTTTTTCTTTTCTCCTTTGCTTTTTGCTTCTCTTCTTTTCACAGCTATTAGTAAGGGCTCTCCAGACAGCCATTTTGCTTTTTTGCATTTCTTTTCCATGGGGAAGGCCTTGATCACTGTCTCCTGTAGAATGTCACAAACCTCATTCCATATTTCATCAGGCACTTTATCTATCAGATCTAGGCCCTTAAATCTATTTCTTACTTCCACTATATAATCATAAGGGATTTGATTTAGGTCATACCTGAATGGTCTAGTGGTTTTCCCTACTTTCTTCAATTTAAGTCTGAATTTTGTAATAAGGAGTTCATGATCTGATCCACAGTCAGCTCCTCGTCTTGTTTTTGTTGACTGTATAGAGCTTCTCCATCTTTGTCTGCAAAGAATATGATCAATCTGATTTCGGTGTTGACCATCTGGTGATGTCCATGTGTAGAGTCTTCTCTTGTGTTATTGGAAGAGGGTGTTTCCTATGGCCAGTGCATTTTCTTGGCAAAATTCTATTAGTCTTTGCCGTACTTCAATCTGCATTCCAAGGCCAAATTTGCCTGTTACTCCAGGAGTTTCTTGACTTCCCTACTTTTGCATTCCAGTCCCCTATAATGAAAAGGACATCTTCTTTGGGTCTTAGTTCTGAAAGGTCTTGTAGGTCTTCATAAAACTGTTCAACTTCAGCTTCTTCAGCATTACTGTTTGGGGCATAGACTTGGATTACCATGATATTGAATGGTTTGCCTTGGAGACGAACAGAGCTCATTCTGTCGTTTTTGAGATTGCATCCAAGTACTGCATTTCGGATTCTTTTGTTGACCATGGTGGCTACTCCATTGCTTCTGAGGTATTCCTGCCCGCAGTAGTAGATATAATGGCCATCTGAGTTAAGTTCACCCATTCCTTCCATTGGAGAAGGAAATGGCAACCCAGTCCAGTGTTCTTGCCTGGGGAATCCCAGGGATGAGGGAGCCTGGTGGGCTGCCATCTATGGGGTCGCATAGAGTTGGACACGACTGAAGTGACTTAGAAGCAGCAGCAGCAGTCCATTTTAGTTCACTGATTCCTAGAATGTTGACGTTCACTCTTGCCGTCTGTTGTTTGACCACTTCCAATTTGCCTTGATTCATGGACTTGATATTCCAGATTCCTATGCAATATTGCACTTTACAGCATCGGACCTTGCTTCTATCACCAGTCACATCCACAGCTGGGTATTTCTTTTTTGCTTTGGCTCCATCACTTCATTCTTTCTGGAGTTATTTCTCCATTGATCTCCAGTCACATGTTGGGCACCTACTGACCTGGGGAGTTCCTCTTTCAGTATCCTATCATTTTGCTTTTTCTTACTGTTCATAGGGTTCTCAAGGCAAGAATACTGAAGTGGTTTGGCATTCCCTTCTCCAGTGCACCACATTCTGTCAGACCTCTCCACCATGACCTGCCTGTCTTGGGTGGCCCACACAGCATGGCTTAGTTTCATTGAGTTAGACAAAGCTGTGGTCTTAGGTGATTAGATTGACTAGTTTTCTATGAGTATGATTTCAGTGTGTCTGCCCTCTGATGATCTCTTGCAACACGTGCCATCTTAATTATGTATATCTTACGTTGGTTGTGGGGTATCTCGTCAGGGCTGCTCCAGCAAAGCACAGCTGCTGCTCCTTACCTTGGGTGAGGAGTATCTCCTCACCACTGCCATTCCTGAGCTTCAATGTGGGATGGCTCCTCCTAGGGCCCTCCTGTGCCTGCACAGCCACAGCTCCTTGGACCTAGACTCCCACCTCCTGGCCGCTGCCCCTGGCCTTGGGCACGGGGGCGGCTCCTCTCATCAATCACCCTTACTTCAGACATGGTTTGGCTCCTCTCGGCAGTTCCTGCGCCATTGCAGCCTGGCATTCTCAGCCACTGCCCCTGACCTTGGACGTGGGGTAACTTCTCTTGGCTGCCACTCTTTGGACATGAGATCCTCCCGGCTTCTACCCTGACCTCAGACGTGGGATAGCTCCTCTAGGCCATGCTTAGTGCACCGGTTGCAGCCGCCTGCGCCTATTGCACCTTCAAATGGATATTCTTTCTAAGAGGTTTTTATGTGAATTGCCAAACCATCTGTCAGAAAATATTTTATTTCAATTTGCAATTTCGCCAAAAATAGATGAGAATGTCATTTTCCTCAATATTTGCCAATACTAAATATCAATTTTCCAAATATGATATGTGAAAAGATAATCTCACTTTAAAATATGTATATATGTGATAACTTGTTGTTCAGTTGCTCAGTCATGTCCCACTCTTTGTGACCCCATAGACTGCACCATGCCAAGGTTTCCTGTCTATCACTATCTCCCAGAATTTGTTAAAACTCATGTTCATTGAATCAGTGATGCCATCCAATTGTTTCAACTCTGTCACCCCTTCTCCTCCTGCCTTTAATCTTTCCCAGCATCAGGGACTTTTCCAATGAGTCAGTTCTTAGCATGTGGTGGCCAAAATATTGGAGTTTCAGCATTAGTCCTTCCCATGAGTATTCAAGCTTGATATACTTTTGGATTGAAAGAGAAAATTATTTTTATATTTTATTGAGATTTATCACTTGTGTTTTTTATTTTGTGAATTTCTTGATCACATCTTTGCTATTTGTCATTTTGCATTTGTGTTTTCCTGTTTATAACATCCTTTTATTTTTATAAAAGAAATTATTGTCTATTTTTCTAGGCAGCAGATATTGAAGTTGCTTCTAAAGCATTAATTTTACCATTTCCAAATTGTATATCATTCACATGGTTTCAAATTGATTAGCCCCACACTCAGTTCCAGTAAAAGACTTGGATTGTCCTAAACTATAAGGAATAATTCCATTGTCTTTCCTCAGTGATTAATTCAGGAACTGGCACCTAACTGAGCCCAAAGACAATCAGTGATTTGTTCAGAGGTGGCAAGTAGCACTCCCATGGAAGAACTCTAAACTAAGGAAATTGGGGTAATTCCATGCTATAGTCCATAGGGATAAGCATTAGCTCAGGCTTAATGTGGAGAAATAACTCTAGAAAGAGTGAAGAGATGGAGCCAAAGCAAAAGCAACACCTGGTTGTGGATGTGACTGGTGATACAAGCAAGGTCCGATGCTGTAAAGAGCAACATGGCATCGGAACCTGGAATGTTAGGTCCATGAATCAAGGTAAATGGGAAGGGGTCAAACAGGAGATGGAAACACATAATGTCAGCATTTATGAATCAGCGGGCTAAAATGGACTAGAATGGGGAATTTAACTCAGATGACCATTATATCTACTACTGTGGGCAAGAATCCCTCAGAAGAAATGGAGTAGCCATCACAGTCAACAAAAGAGTCCAAAATGCAGTCCATGGATGCAGTCTCAAAAATGACAGAATGATCTCTGTTCATTTCAAAGGCAAACCATTCAATATCACGGTAATCCAAGTCTATTCCCAGACCAGTAATGCAGAAGAAACTGAAGTTGAAGGGTTCTATGAAGACCTAGAAGACCTTTTAGAACTAACCAAAGATGTCCTTTTCATTATAGGGGACTGGAATACAAAAGTAGGGAAGTCAATAAACACCAGGAATAATGGGCAAATTTGGCCTTGGAGTACAGATTGAAGCAGGGTTAAAGATAATAGAGTTTTGCCAAAAAACACACTGGTCATAGCAAACACCCACTTCCAACAACAAAAGAGAAGACTCTACACATGGACATCACCAGATGGCCAACAACAAAATCAGATTTATTATATTCTTTATAGCCAAAGAAGGAGAAGTTCTATACAGTCAGGAAAATCAAGACTGGGAGCTGGCTGTGGCTCAGATCATGGATGTCTTATTGTCAAATTGAGACTTAAATTGAAGAAAGTAGGGAAAACCACTAGGCCATTCAGGTGACTGCTGCTGCGGCTGCTAAGTTACTTCAGTCTTGTCTGACTCTCTGCGACCAGATAGACGGCAGCCCATCAGGCTCCCCCAGCCCCTAGGATTCTCCAGGCAAGAACACTGGAGTGGGTTGCCACCTCCTTCTCCAATGTGTGAAAGTGAAAAGTGAAAGTGAAGTCGCTCAGTCGTGTCCAACTCTTAGAGACCCCAAGGACTGCAAACTACCAGGCTCCACCATCCATGGGATTTTCCAGGCAAGAGTACTAGAGTGGGGGTGCCATTGCCTGAACCTAAATCAAATCCCTTATAATTATACAGTGGCAGTGACAAATAGATTTAAAGGACTAGATGTGATAGACAGATTGCCTGATGATCTATGCACTGAGGTTCAT
This sequence comes from Nanger dama, assembly GCA_917880005.1. Classification (NCBI taxonomy): domain Eukaryota; kingdom Metazoa; phylum Chordata; class Mammalia; order Artiodactyla; family Bovidae; genus Nanger; species Nanger dama. The sequence continues at coordinate 9,534,431 of CAKJTW010000060.1, forward strand.
GACATTGTACAGGACACAGGGATCGAGACCATCCCCAGGGAAAAGAAATGGAAAAAAACAAAATGACTTTCTGAGGAGAACTTACAAATAGCTGTGAAGAGAAGAGAAGTGAAAAGCAAAGGAGAAAAGGAAAGATATAAACATCTGAATGCAGAGTTACAAAGAATAGCAAAGAGAGATAAGAAAACCTTCCTTAGTGGTCAGTGCAAAGAAATAGAGGAAAACAATAGAATGGGAAAGACTAAAGATCTCTTTAAGAAAATAAGTGATACCAGGAAACATTTCATGAAAAAAATGGGCTTAATAAAGGACAGAAATGGTATGGACCTAACAGAAGCAGAAGATATTTAGAAGAGGTGTAAGGAATACACAGAAGAACTGTACAAAAAGATCTTCATGACCCAAATAATCATGATGGTGTGATCTCTCACCTAGAGCCAGACATCCTAGAATGTGAAGTCAAGTGGGCCTTAGGAAGCATTACTATGAACAAAGCTAGAGGAGGTGATGGAATCCAGTTGAGCTATTTCAAATCCTGGAAGATGATGCTGTGAAAGTGCTGCACTCAATATGCCAGCCAATTTGGAAAACTCAGCAGTGGCCACAGGACTGGAAAATGTCAGTTTTCTTTCCAATCCCAAAGAAAGACAATTACAAAGAATGCTCAACCTACCTGACAGTTGCACTCATCTCCCATGCTAGTAAAGTAATGCTCAAAATTATCCAAGTCAGGCTTCAGCAATACATTAACCGTGAACTTCCAGATGTTCAAGCTGGTTTTTGAAAAGGCAAAGCAACCAGAGATCAAATTGCCAACATCTGTTGGATCATCAAAAAGCAAGAGAGTTCACAGAAAAAAACATCTATTTCTGCTTTATTGACTTCACCAAAGCCTTTGACTGTGTGGATCACAGTAAACTGTGGAAAATTCTGAAAGAGATGGGAATAGCAGATCACCTGACCTGCCTCTTGAGAAATCTGTATGCAGGTCAGGAAGCAACAGTTAGAACTGGATATGGAACAACAGACTGGTTCCAAATAGGAAAAGGAGTATGTCAATGCTGTATATTGTCACCCTGCTTATTTAATTTATATGCGGAGTACATCATGAGAAACACTGAACTGGATGAAGCACAAACTAGAATCATAGCAATACCCTTAGATATACAGATGACACCACCCTTATGGCAGAAAGCAAAGAAGAACTAAAGAGCCTCTTGTTGAAAGTGAAAGAGGAGAGTGAAAATGTTGACTTAAAGCTCAACATTCCGAAAACTAAGATCATGGCATCTGGTCCCATCACTTCACGGCAAATAATTGGGCAAACAGTGGAAACACTGGCAGACTCTATTTTCTGGGGCTGAAAAATCACTGCAGATGGTGACTGCAGCCATCAATTTAAAAGACACTTGCTTCTTGGAGGAAAGTTATGACCAATCTAAACATTAAAATGCAGAGATATTACATTGCCAGTAAAGGTCCATCTAGTCACAGCTATGTCTTTTCCAGTAGTCATATATGGATGTGAGAGTTGGAGTATAAAGAAAGCTGTGAGTGAAGTGAAGTCACTCAGTAATTTCTGACTCTTTGCAACCCCATAGATGGCGTGAGTGAGTTAAGTTGCTCGGTCGTGTCTGACTCTTTGTGACCCCACGGACTGTAGCCTACCAGGCTCCTCTGTCCATGGGGTTTTCCAGGCAATAGTACTGGAGTGGATTGCCATTTCCTTCTCCAGGGGATCTTACCAAATCAGGGGTTGAACCCGGGTCTCCGGGTTGTATACAGAAGCTTTACTGTCTGATCCACCAGGGAAGCCTCAGAAACCGGAGAGCTGCAGAATTGATGCTTTTGAACTGTGGTGTTGGAGAAGTCTCTTGAGAGTCCCTTGAACTGTAAGGAGATCCAACCAGTCCATCCTAAAGGAGATCATTCTTGAGTGTTTGTTGAAAGAACTGATGTTGAAGCTGAAACTCCAACACTTTGGCCACTGATGTGAAGAACTGACTCATTTGAGAAGACCCTGATGCTGGGAAAGATTGCAGGCAGGAGGAGAAGGGATGACAGAGGATGAGATGATTGAATGTTATCATTGCCTCAACTGACATGAATTTGGGTAAACTCTGGGATTTGATGATGGACAGGAGGCCTACTGTGTTGTGGTCCATGGGCTCACAAAGAGTTGGGCACGACTGAGCAACTTAACTGAACTGAACTGAACTGAAGTAAAACAGGTGATGGAAATAGTCCCTGAACAAAATGCTTGAATTTAAGAGTGATCTAATCAGAACTAATATTAGGTTGTTTTTTGATAGTTATGGGAAAGAGAATATCATTTCCTCTTGGAATAAAAAGATAATACAGCCCCAGTTGCCAGTCACAAACATCTTATGATTTTGAAAGAAGCCAAATTGAGGATGAAGCCTGCCAGGAGCCAGCGTGAGGAACTCCATCCATGGCAAAGGTCATGAGGAAGGAGGCTTGGCATATGCAGAGGCATGATCAAGCCTCAGGAAACCCTCTGTTCCTGAGCATCTACCCCCAAAACCAGAGTCTGTTTTATGCTCTCATCTACACCTGTGACTTTACAGGGGGCTCTCCCCATAACCATTTCTCTCTGAGAAGGAGTTAACTTGCAGCTCCAGTTAATAAAAATTCCTGGGCATGACAAGAGTGTTTCAACTTACAAACTCCTCTGAAGGTTATCTAGCCTGCCTGTATAGGTTTTCCCAGCCACATGTGATTGTTTACAGCCTCCCAACCATGAAAGGCGTGAGATGTTTTAGACTTACTAAAGGCAAATTCTTTTGGGAAGTTAAAAATTATTAGTATAGTGGGTTGGTTAGGAATTATATTGGTGAAGCGTTTTTCATTTGTTGTGCCAATAATTGCTCCTAATTCCCTGCCCTGGGTGGGACAAGGGTGTCTCAGGTTGAACCTCTCTGCTGGCAAACTAGCTTGTGTGACAGGATTATCCATACTCCTGCCACTACACATATGACTGTTTACTACCTTTCAACCATAAACAGCACAGAGAGTTTGGAATATTAGCATAGGGCTTTTCTCATTATTGAGTCAATGATTACCACTATGCCTCCATATCCTTAGCCACCTGGGAATATATTAATCAATGTATTTGGAATATAGAAAAGGAAATATAGTAGTTTTTAAGATTATCGATACTAGACTTTTTGAGTTAATGAATTTTCTCTTTTGTAATAGATCACTGTACTTTGTTATAAATCACTGTGTCCTTGCTATGTAAAAATGTAACTTTATCACTATCTTAAGACTAAGTAGATCTTAAGGGGAACATTGGTGAAAGGATTTTCATTTGTTGGGCTGATGTTTGCTGCTAAATCTCCATATTCCCTGCCTTTATAATAAATATAACTAGCATATAGGAGAAATAATTATTAACCTTTAAGATTGATCATGTTAACCTTGGGTTAAATTCCTTTCTTGATTGTAACTCACTACACCCCTATAGGAATGTAACTTTATTTGGAGGGTGGTGCCTGTTTTAAGAAAAAACACCCTTGGAAAAAATAAGTTTTTGGTTATCAGAAAGAAAGGGTTGTAAATGTCAGTAGGCCTCATGGCCAGAAGATGATGTAAAACCCCCAAGACCTTTTTTTATGTAAAGCACCTGATTTTTATAAAGGTCAGGACTGCTGACCCCCACATGACTCTGTATTCATCCCCATGTGTAACAAAAGGTATATAAGCAAACCTGAAAAATAAAGAAATGGTATCAGTTTCTGGAAAGACTGATTCCCCCATGTCGCTTCTTTCTTGCTCCCAGTTTTTCTGGCTGAATTAATGTGGGTACTCACCAAGCCTGCTAATTTTGCCTGGGCTTCTAAGATCAGACCGGGGAGGCCTCAGTGCCTCCTCTCCTTCGGGAGAATGGGAAGATGCCTGCGGCCTACGTAGATTGTGATTGGTATTCCACGTAAACCAAGTTATTCAGCCTCTTTTTTCTCCACTAATATTTCCTACTACACTATCCGTTTCTAATCTCTCTATATATCTGTAATTAAATAAGTTTTTTCCTAGGACGCTGACTCTGTCTCACCTTCAAATCACCCTGGATCCACCGGGGCTGGACCCCAATAGAAGCCAACACTAGAAATTATATGGAATCGAGAAAAATGATTAGACCCAGAGGTAGGATATAACCATGCTTAGAAATCTCCTCAAACTGAGAAAATATAATTAAAAATATATTTTAAAGCAGTGTAATTTGTGCTGTTACTCATAACTAAAACCACCTGATTGTTGTAATCTTTTAATTTTCTTCATTTTTAACATTCTTCTGTGTCTCTTTGTTCATGATGTTTCCATGATGTTTCCATAATATTTTATGATTTATTCAAATATATTCTTCTCTGTGTATTTTTTAAACTATGATATTTGTCCTAGTTGTCATACAAAGTCAATGCTAAGTCTCACGACCCAGACAACATATCAAGGTGTCATTTTTTTAATTACCATTCTACACATACCAAAATGTATAATATGTATTTCTCAGAATTTGTGTTTCTCCTTTACCAAATAGAAATCATATGATCTCCATAAACAATTACTTTTCTAATTCTGTGGCCTTTATTGTATTGAGCCCATTAAAGAATTTTGGCTGTGGACTTCTTTTGGTACATTGTTGGGCCCTTGAGTGAGACAGAATACACTTTCTAAATAGTATTTATTTTTTTGAAATTGCAATTTTGTGTATATTTTTGCTGTTATTTTAAGAACATCTTCTAAAATTGAACAACATATCTTAAACATCAGTATAAAATTATGAGCTACTGAAGTATTTTTGATGTTTCAAAATGTTTTATTGACACTCATTCACATTCAAGTTATATAATATACAGGCAACTTCTGATATATTTCTTTTTCAATTTTAATTTTTTTAACATCGAAAACAGTTTGTTTTGGGGTATACCTGATTAATAATGTTGTGGTAATTTTAGGTGAACAGTGAAGCAATTCAGTTATACATATACCTGTATTCATTCTACCGCATTTCTTTTTTAAAATTAATTATTTTATTGAAGGATAATTGCTTTAAGAATTTTGCTGTTTTCTGTCAAACCTTAGCAGAAATCAGCCATAGATATACATATATCTCTTCACTTTTGAAACTCCCTTCCTTCTCACTTTTGAAACCACCTCTCTAGTTTGCTACAGAGCCCCTGTTTGAGTTTCCTGAGCCATACATCAAATTCCCATTGGCTATCTATTTTACATATGATGGTGTAAGTTTCCATGTTATTTTTTCCATACATCTCACACTCTCCCCATGTCCATAAGTCTATTCTCTATGTCTGTTTCTCCATTGATTCCCTTTAAATAAATTCTTCACTACCACGTTTCAAGATTCTGTATATATGTGTTAGAATACTATATTTATTTTTCTCTTTCTGACTCACTTCACTCTGTATAATAGGTTCTAGGTTCATCCACCTTATTATAACTGACTCACCTCATTATAACTGACTCAAATGCATTCCTTCTTATGGCTGAGTAATATTCCATTGTGTATATGTAGCACTACTTCTTTATCCATTCATCTGTTGATGGACATCTAGGTTGCTGCCATGTTCTAGCTATTGTAAATAGTGTTGCAATGAACAATGGAATACAAGTGTCTCTTTCAATTTTGGTTTCCTCAGGGTATATACCTAGGCATGAGTCTGCTGGGGCAAATAGTGGTTCTTTTCCTAGTTTTTTGTTGTTGTTGTTGTTGTTGTTGTTGTTTGTTTTGTTTTGTTTTTGAGGAATCTCCATACCGTCTTCCATAGTGGCTGTATCATTTTACATTCCCACCAACAGTGCAAGAGGGTTCTCTTTTCTCCACACCCTTTCCAGCATTTATTGTTTGTAGGCTTTTTGATGATGGCCATTCTGACTGGTATGAGATGATATCTCATTGTATTTTTGATTTGCATTTCTCTAATAATAAGCGATGTTGAGTATCCTTTCATGTGTTTGATAGCCATCTGTATATCTTCTTTGGAGAAAGCTTGTTTAGATCTTTCTCCCACTTTCTCATTGAGTTGTTTGTTTATCTGGTACTGAGTTATATGTACAGCTTGTATATTTTGGAAATTAATCCTTTGTCAGATATTTCATATGCTACTTATTCCTCCCATTTGGAGGGTTGTCTTTTCACCTTGCTTATAGTTTCCTTTACTGTGAAAAAAAATTTTTAAGTTTAATGAAGTTCTGCTTGTTTACTTTTGATTTTTTATTTCCATTACTCTAGGTGGTGGGTCATAGAGGATCTTGCTTTGATGTATGTCATCGAGTGTTCTACCTATGTTTTCCTCCAAGAGTTGTATACTTTGTGGTCTTACATTTAGGTCTTTAATCCACTTTGAGTTTATCTTTGTGTATGGTGCTAGGAGAAGGAAATGGCAACCCACTCCAGTACTCTTGCCTGGATAATCCCATAGACAGAGAAGCCTGGTAGGCTACAGTCCACGGGGTCACAAAGAGTTGAACATGACTGAGCACCTTCACTTCACTTCACTTCATGATGCTAGGAAGTGTTCTAATTTCATTCTTTTATGTGTAGTTGTCCAGTTTTCCCAGCACCATTGATTTAAGAGGCTGTCTTTGCCCCATTGTATATTCTTGCCTCTTTTGTCAAAACAAGGCATCCATCCATAGGTGCATGGGTTTATTTCTGGGTTTTCTATCTCATTCCATTGGCATATATTTCTGTTTTTGTGCCAGTACCATACTTTCTTGATGACTATAGCTTTGTTGTATAATATGGAGTCAGGAAGATTGATTCCTCCAGCTCCATTCTACTTTCCCAGGATTATTTTGGCTATTCAGTCTTTTCTGTTTCCCTATGAATTGTGAAATATTTTGTCCTAGTACAGTGAAAAATGCCATTGGTAATTTGATAGAGATCACATTGAATATGTAGATTGCATTTGGTAATACAGTCATTTTTACAATATTAATTTTTCTCATCCAGGAACATGGAATATCTCTCCATCTGTTTATGTCATCTTTGATTTCTTTCATTAGTGTCTTGTAATTTTCTATGTAATTTGTTTTTCTTCTTAGGTATGTTTATACCTAGATATTTAATTTTTTGGTTGCAATGGCAAATGGGATTGATTCCTTAATTTCTCTTTCTGATTTTTCATTGTTAGTATATAGGAATGCAAGTAATTTCTGTGTATTGATTTTGTATCCTGCAGCTTTGCTAAATTCACTGATTAGCTCTAGTAATTTTCTCATACTATCTTTAGGGTTTTCTATGTACAGTATCATGTCATCTGCACCCAGTGAGAGCTTTACTTTTTCTTTCCCATCTGGATTATTTTTATTTCTTTTTCTTCTCTGATTGCTATAGCTAGGACTTCCAGAACTATGTTGAATATTAGTGGCAAAAGTGGACACCTTTATCTTGTTCCTGATCTTAGGGGGAATACTTTCAGTTTTTCACTGTTGAGAATATTGTTTGCTATAGGCTTGTATATGGCCTTTACTCTGATGAAGTAGGTTCCTTCTATGCCATTTTTTGAAGAGTTTTAATCATAAATCCGTGCTGAATTTTGTCAAAGGCTTTTTGTGCATATATTGAGATTATCATATGCTTTTTTATCTTTTAATTTGTTAATATGGTATATCACATTGTTTGATTTGTGTATATTGAACAATCCTTGCATCACTGGAATAAACTCAACTTGATCATTTTGCATGAGCTTTTAATGTGTTGTTGAATTCTCTTTGCTAAAATTTTGTTGAGGATTTTTGCATCTATGTTCATCAGTGATATTGGCCTGTAATTTTTCTTTTTGTGTGTTGTCTTTGTCTGATTTTAGTATCAGGGTGATGGTGGCTTCATAGAATGAATTTGGAAGTGTTCTTTCCTCTGCAATTTTTTTTTTTGAAAAAGTTTTAGAAGGATAGGCATTAGCTCTTCTCTAAATGTTTGATAGAATTTTCCTGTGAAGCCACCTGTTCCTGGGCTTTTGTTTTTAGAGAATTTATGATCGCAGCTTCAATTTCAGTGCTTGTATCTGGGTTGTTCATAATTTCGATTTCTTCCTTGTTCAGGCTTTGAAGATTGAACTTTTCTAAGAATCTGTCCATTTCTTAGGTTATCTATTTTATCTATGCTGCTGCTGCTGCTAAGTCGCTTCAGTCATGTCTGACTCTGTGTAACCTCATAGGTGGCAGCCCACCAGGCTCCCCCATTCCTGGGATTCTCCAGGCAAGAAAACTGGAGTGGGTTGTCATTTCCTTATCCAATGAATGAAAGTGAAAAGTGAAAGTGAAGTTGCTCAGTCATGTCCGACTCTTAGCAACCCCATGGACTGCAGCATACCAGGCTCCTCCATCTATGGGATTTTCCAAGCAAGAGTACTGAAGTGGGGTGTCATTGCTTTCTCTGTCATTACCATAAAGTTGTTCATAATAGTCTCTTATAATCCTTTGTGTTTCTGTATTATGTATTGTAACCTTTTTTTCACTTCTAATTTTGTTGATTTGATTCTTCTCTTTTTCTTGATGACTCTGGCTAAAGATTTGTCAATTTTGTTTACTTTCTCAAAGAAGCAGCTTTTAGATTTATTCATCTTTACTACTGATTTCTTTATCCTCAGATAATTATGATATCTTTCTTTCTACTAATTTTGGTGTTTTTCCAGTTATAAACTTTTCCAGTTGTAAATTTTTCCAGTTATAAACCTAGGTTGTCCGTTCTATGTTTTTCTCACTTCTTTAGGTAGGATTGTATTGCTATAAGCTTCCTTCTTAGGACTGCTTTTGCTGCATCCCATAGCTTTTGAGTTGTCATGTTTTCATTGTCGTTTGTTTCTAGATATTTATTTTTTATTTACCTTTGATTTCTTCAGTAACCTGTTGGTTATTTAGAAGCATGTTTTTGTCTCCATGTGTTTGTGTTTCTTATACTTTTTTCTTGTAATTGATATCTAGTCTTATAGCATGTGATAGGAGAATGTGCTTAATATGACTTCAATTTTTTATAAATTTACTGGGGTTTGATTTGTGACCCAAGATGTGGTCTATCCTAGAGAATGTTCCATGTGAATTTGAGAAGAAGATGTATTCTTCTGCATTTGGATGGAATGTCCTGAAGATATCAATGGGATCCATCTCATCTAATATATCATTTAAGGCTAGTGTTTCCTTATTAATTGTCTGTTTTGATGACCTGCCCAATGGTATGAGTGGGGTGTTAAAGTCTCCTACTATTATTGTGTTACTGTCAATCACTCCTTTTATGTCTGTTAGTGTTTGTCTTATGTACTGAGGTGCTCCTATATTGGGTGCATAGATATTTAAAATTGTTATGTCTTCCTCTTGGATTGATCCCTTGATCATTCCTTGATCATTATGTAGTATCCTTCCTTATCACTTGTAATCTTCGTTATTTTGAGGTCTATTTTTTTCTGATAGGAAGACTGTTATTCCAGCTTTCTTTACTTACCATTTGCATTGAATATAGTTTTCCATCCTCTCACTTTCAGTTTATATGTGTCTTGAGGTCAGAAATGGGTTTCTTGTAGATAGCATACATAAGGATCTTGTTTTCTATCCATTTAGCCAGTGTGTGTCTTTTGGTTGGAGCATTTAATTCATTTACATTTAACATAATTATTGATATATACCCCACGCTTAAGGTAAGAGAACCCCAAGTAAGATGGTAGGTGTCGCAAAAGGACATCAGAGGGCAGACACACTGAAACCATACTCACAGAAAACTAGTCAATCTAATCACACTAGGACCACAGCCTTGTCTAACTCAATAAAACCAAGACATGTCTGCAGGGGCAACCCAAGACAGGCGGGTCACGGTGGAGAGGTGTGACAGAACGTGGTCCACTAGAGAAAGGAATAACAAGCGATATCAGTATTCTTGCCTTGAGAACACCATGAACAGCATGAAAAGGCAAAATAATAGGATACTGAAAGAGGAATTCCCCAGGTCAGTAAGTGCCCAAAATGCTACTGGGAATCAGTGGAGAAATAACTCCAAAAAGAATGAAGGGATGGAGCCAAAGCAAAAACAATACCCAGTTGTGCATGTGACTGGTGATAGAAGCAAGATCCAATGCTGTAAAAAGCAATATTGCACAGGAACCTGGAATGTCAGGTCCATAAATCAAGGCAAATTGGAAGTGGTCAAACAAGAGATGGCAAGGGTGAACGTAGACATTCTAGGAATCAGCAAACTAAAATGGACTGGAATGGATGAATTTAACTCAGATGACCATCGTATCTACTACTGTGGGCAGGAATCCCTCAGAAGAAATGGAGTACCATCATGGTCAACAAAAGAGTCTGAAATGTAGTACTTGGATGCAATCTCAAAAACAACAGAATGATCTGGGTTCGTTTCCAAGGCAAACCATTCAATATCACGGTAATCCAAGTCTATGCCCCAGCCAGTAACGCTGAAGAAGCTGAAGTTGAACGGTTTTATGAAGACCTACAAGACCTTTTAAAACTAACACCCAAAAAAGTAGTCCTTTTCATTATAAGGGACTGGAATGCTAAACTAGGAAGTCAAGAAACTCCTGGAGTAACAGGCAAACTTGGCCTTGGAATGCGGAATGAAGCAGGGCAAAGACTAATAGAGTTTTGCCAAAAAAATGCACTGGTCATAGCAAACACCCTCTTCCAACAACACAAGAGAAGACTCTACACATGGACATCACCAGATGGTCAACACCGAAATCAGATTGATCATATTCTTTGCAGACAAAGATGGAGAAGCTCTATACAGTCAACAAAAACAAGACCAGGAGCTGACTGTACCTCAGATCATGAACTCCTTATTGCCAAATTCAGACTGAAATTGAAGAAAGTAAGGTAAACCAATAGACCATTCAGGTATGACCTCAATCAAATCCCTTATGATTATACAGTGGAAGTGAGAAATAGATTTAAGGGCCTAGATCTGATAGATAGAGTGCTTGATGAACTGTGGGATGAGGTTCATGACATTGTACGGGAGACAAGGATTAAGATCATCCCCATGGAAAAGAAATGCAAAAAAGCAAAATGGCTGTCTGGGGAAGCCGTACAAATAGCTGTGAAAAGAAGAGAGGTGAAAAGCAATGGAGAAAAGGAAAGATATAAGCATCTGAATGCAGAGTTCCAAAGAATAGCAAGAAGAGATAAGAAAGCCTTCTTCAGAGATCAATGCAAACAAATAGAGGAAAGGAACGGAATGGGAAAGACTAGGGATCAATTCAAGAAAATCAGAGATATAAAGGGAATATTTCATGCAAAGATGGGCTTGATAAAGGACAGAAATAGTCTGGACCTAACAGAAGTAGAAGATATTAAGAAGAGGTGGCAAGAATACATGGAAGAACTGTACAAAAAGATATTCATGACCCAGATATTCATGATGGTGTGACCACTCATCTAGAGCCAGACATCTTCGAATGTTAAGTCAAGTGGGCCTTAGAAAGCATCACTACGAAAAAGCTAGTGGAGGTGATGGAATTCCAGTGCAGCTGTTTCAAATGGTGAAGGATGATGCTGTAAAAGTGCTGCACTCAATATGACAGCAAATTTGGAAAACTCAGCAGTGGCCACAGGACTGGAAAAGGTCAGTGTTCATTCCAATTCCAAAGAAAGGCAATGCCAAAGAATGCTCAAACTACTGCATAATTGTACTCATCTCACATGCTAGTAATGTAATGCTCAAAATTTTCCAAGCCAGGCTTCAGCAATACATGAACCTTGAACTTCCTGATGTTCAAGTTGGTTTTAGAAAACATAGAGGAACCAGAGATCAAATTGTCAACATCCGCTGGATCATCAAAAAAGCAAGAGACTTCCAGAAAAACATCTACTTCTGCTTTATTGACTATGCCAAAGCCTTTGCAGTGTGGATGGCAAGAAACTGTGAAAAATTCTGAAAGAGATGGGAATACGAGACCACCTGACCTGCCCCTTGAGAAATCTATATGCAGGTCAGGAAGTAACAGTTAGAACTGGACATGGAACAACAGACTGGTTCCAAACATGAAAAGGAGTACATCAAGGCTGTATATTGTCACCCTACTTATTTAACTTATATGCAGAGTACATCATGAGAAACACTGGACTGGAAGAAACACAAGCTGGAATCAAGGTTGCTGGGAGAAATATCAATAACCTTAGATGCAGATGACACCACCCTTATGGAAGAAAGTGAAGAGGCACTAAAGGGCCTCTTGATGAAGGTGAAAGAGGAGAGTGAAAAAGTTAACTTAAAGCTCAACATTTCAACATTCAGAAAACAAAGATCATGGCATCCGGTCCCATCACTTCATGGGAAATAGATGGGGAAACAGTGGAAACAGTGTCAGACTTTCTTTTTTGAGCTCCAAAATCACTGCAGATGGTGACTGCAGCCATGAAATTAAAAGACAATTACTCCTTGGAAGGAAATTTATGACCAACCTAGATAGCATATTCAAAATCAGAGACATCACTTTAGTGACTAAGGTCCATCTAGTCAAGGCTATGGTTTTTCCTGTGGTCATTTATGGATGTGAGAGTTGGACTGTGAAGAAGGCTGAGCACCAAAGAATTGATGCTTTTGAACTGTGGTGTTGGAGAAGACTCTTGAGAGTCCCTTGGACTGCAAGGAGATCCAACCAGTCCATTCTGAAGGAGATCAACCCTGGGATTTCTTTGGAAGGAATGATGCTAAAGCTGAAACTCCAGTACTTTGGCCACCTCATGCGAAGAGTTGACTCATTGGAAAAGACCGTGATGCTTGGAGGGATTGTGGGCAGGAGGAGAAGGGGACGACCGAGGATGAGATGGCTGGATGGCATCACTGACTCGATGGACATGGTTCTGAGTGAACTCCAGGAGATGGTGATGAACAGGGAGCCCTGGCATGCTACGATTCATGGGGCGCAAAGACTTGGACACGACTGTGCAACTGAACTGCACTGAGCTTATATTCCTATTGCCATTTTCTACTTATTTGGTGTTGATTTTGTAGATCTTTTTTCTTCTCTTGTATTTCTTGACTATATAAGGTACTTTGATGTTTGTTGTAAAGCTGGTTTGTTGGTACTGAATTGTCTTTAACTTTTGCTTGTCTGAAAATCTTTTTTATTTCTCCCTTAATTTTAAATGAGATCCTTGCTGGGTACAGTAATCTTGGTTGCAGATTTTTCCCTTTCAGTACTTTAAATATACTTTGGCCACCTCATGCAGAGAGTTGACTCATTGGAAAAGACTCTGATGTTGAAAAGGATTGGGGGCAGGAGGAGAAAGGGATAATGGAGAATGATATGGATGGATGGTGTCACCAACTCGATGGACAAGAGTTTGAGTGAACTGTGGGAGTGATGGACAGGGAGGCCTGGTGTGCTGTAGTTCATAGTGGTGGAAAGAGTTGCACATGACTGAGCGACTGAACTTAAGGCTAGTTCTTTAGTGGTATAGGGTCTTGGATTCAGTTCTACCAATCCAAAGGCTCAGGGCTTGATCTCTGGTCAGGAATGAAGATTCCACAAGTGGCTTGTTATGGAATTAAGTGAGATTAAAACAAGTATCCAATAATGAGAAACCAAAGATAAACCCCAGACAAATGGCAGTTACAAAATCAGGCAAATAATAATTAAAATAATGGAATATACACTTATACATATACACCCATGATCAAAATGAAAACATTCCAACAAAAATAAAGTACAGTAGATTGACCCAGAGAACAAAGGAAATAAAAAATTATATTTATGAGATAAAAACAAAACTAACTTAAGCATAAACTGGAAAACTAAACTAAAGCAAGGTGCCAAGTGGGGACTAAAGCCATGAAGACCAAACTAAGAAATATGTTGACAGAAAAGAAAAGAAAAAAAGAAAGAAAGAATATATATGCAAAGTTAAATAGAGACAGATGAAGAAGATTTATATACACTAAAGATTAACTGCAAGGGGAAAAGAAAAGTAGGAAAGGCAAACAAAAGAATAAATGTAGAACAAATATAATGGGTTTAAAAAATTAAAACTTAAAATTATAAGAGAAAAGAAAAAAAATGGAAGAAGAAAGGAAAAAGGATAATAAAAGGAAACTCCACAGAACTGCAAAAGCCCAATATAGAGGCAGAGGTTTATAAAAACAATAGAAAATGAGACTGAATATAAACATAAACATATACATCCATAAGCAAAATCAGAATAGTCTGACAAGAATAAATACAATAGATAGACCCAGGGAACAAATGAAACCAAAAATTATATTGACCAGAATAAAACTAATTAAAGTACAAACTGGAAAACAAAACTAAAGCAAGGGACCAATTGTGGAATAAAACAACGAAAATAAAAGAGAGGAAAGGAGAGAAAGTATAGATATGCAAAGTTAAATAGAGGTAGATAAGGAAGATACATGTATATATGCACAGCTGAGAGGAGCTACCCCGCATCTGAGGTCAGGGGTGGTGGCCGAGACAAGCTACCCCCTCCCCCTCTGAGATCAGGGGCAATGGCTGAGAAGAGCAACCCCGCATCCAAGGCCAGGGACAGTGGATAAGAGGAGCCACCTCATGTCCAAGACCAGGGGCAGTGGCCAGGAGGAGCGACCCCAAGTCCAAGGAGCAGTGGCTGCACAGGTGCAGGAGGGCCTAGAAGAGCCATCCCACGCTGAAGGTCAGGAAGGGAGGTGGTAAGGAGATAACACTCGTCCAAGGTAAGGAGCAGCAGCTGCGCTTTGCTGGAGCAGCCGTAAAGAGATAAGGTAAGAAAAACCCAAGGTAAGAAAAACCCAAGTAAGATGGTAGGTGTTGCAAGAGGTCATCAGAGGGCAGACACACTGAAACCATACTCACAGAAAACTTGTCAATCTAATCACACTAGGACCACAGCCTTGTCTAACTCATGAAACTAAGCCATGCCTGTGGGGGCAACCCAAGACCGGAAGGTCATGGTGGAGAGGTCTGACAGAATGTGGTGCACTGGAGAAGGGAATGGCAAACCACTTCAGTATTCTTGCCTTGAGAACCCCATGAACAGCATGGAAAGTCAAAATGATAGGATACTGAAAGAGGAACTCCCCAGGTCAGTAGGTGCTCAATATGCTACTGGAGATCAGTGAAGAAATAACTTCAGAAAGAATGAAGGCATGGAGCCAAAGCAAAAACAATACCCAGTTGTGCATGTGACTGGTGATAGAATCAAGGTCCGATGCTGTAAAGAGAACTGTTGCATACGAACCTGGAATATCAGGTCCATGAATCAAGGCAAATTGGAAGTGGTCGAACAAGAGATGGCAAGACTGAATGTTGACATTCTAGGAATCAATGAACTGAAATGGACTGGAATGGGTGAATTTAACTCAGATGACCATTCTATCCACTACTGCAGGCAGGAATCCCTCAGAAGAAATGAAGTAGCCCTCATGGTCAACGAAAGAGTCCAAAATGCAGTACTTGGATGCAATCTCAAAAACAACAGAATGATCTCTGTTCGTCTCCAAGGCAAACCATTCAATATCATGGTAATCCAAGGCTATGCCCCAACCAGTAACGCTGAATAAGCTGAAGTTGAAAGGTTTTATGAAGACCTACAAGACCTTTAAGAACTAACACCCGAAAAAGATGTCCTTTTCATTATAGGGGACTGGGATGCAAAAGTAGGAAGTCAACAAACTCTTGGAGTAACAGGTAAATTTGGCTTTGGAATGCGGAATGAAGCAGGGCAAAGACTAATAAAGTTTTGCCAAGAAAATGCACTAGTCATAGCAAAAACCCTCTTTCAACCACACAAGAGAAGACTCTACACATGGACTTCACCAGATGGTCAACACTGAAATCAGATTGATTATATTCTTTGCAGCCAAAGATGGAGAAACTTTATACATTCAACAAAAACAAAAGGAGGAGCTGACTGTGGCTCAGATTATGAAATCCTTATTGCCAAATTCTGACTGAAATTGAAGAAAGTAGGTAAAACCATTCAGGTATGACCTAAATCAAATTCCTTATGATTATACAGTGGAAGTGAGAAATAGATTTAGGGGCCTAGATCTGATAGATAGAGTGCCTGATGAACTATGTAATGAAGTTTGTAACATTGTACAGGAGACAGGGATCAAAAACATTCCCATGGAAAAGAAATGCAAAAAGCAAAATGGATGTCTGGGGGAGGCATTATAAACAGCTGAGAAAAGAAGAGAAGAGAAAAGTAAAGGAGAAAAGGAAAGATATAAGCATCTGAATGAAGAATTAAAAAGAATAGCAAGAAGAGATAATAAAGCCTTATTCAGTGATCAATGCAAAGAAATAGAGGAAAAGAACAGAATGGGAAAGACTAAAGATGGCTTCAAGAAAATTGGAGATACCAAAGGAACATTTCATGTAAAGATGGGCTTGATAAAGGACAGAAATTAAATGGACCTAACAGAGGTGAGGTGAAGTCGCTCAGTTGTGTCTGACTCTTGCAACCCTGTGGACTGTGACCTATCAGTCTTCTCCATCCATGGGATTTTCCAGACAAGAATACTGGAGTGTATTGCCATTTACTTCTCCAGGCGATCTTCCTGACCCAGGGATTGAACCTGGGTCTACCGTACTGGAGGCAGATGCTTTAACCTCTGAGCAACCAGGGAAGCTGGACCTAACAGAAGCAGATTATATTAAGAAGAGGTGGCAAGAATATACAGAAGAACTGTACAAAAAACATCTTCATGATCTGGATAATCACGATGGTGTGATGACTCATATAGAGCCAGACATCCTGGAATGTGATTTCAAGTGAGCCTTAGAAAGCAGCACTACGAAGAAAGCTAGTGGAGGTGATAGAATTCCAGTTGAGCTGTTTCAAATGGTGAAAGATCATGCTGTGAAAGTGCTGCATTCAATACGCCAGCCAATTTAGAAAACTCAGCCATGGCCACAGGACTGGAAAAAGTCAGCTTTCATTCCAATCCAAAAGAAAGGCAATGCTAAAAATGCTCAAACTACCACATAGTTACACTCATCTCACATGCTAGTAAAGTAATGCTAAAAATTCTCTAAGCCAGGGGGCAGGAGATAAAAGATGGTGGAGGAATAGGACGGGGGAACACTTTCTCCCTCACTACTTCATCAAAAGAACATTTCAACGCTGAGTAAAGTCCACAAAACAACTTCTGATTGCTGGCAGAGGACATCAGGCATCCAGCAAAGCAGATCATTGGCTTTGAAAACAGGTAGGAATAAATATAAAAGATGAAAAAAGAGACAAAGAAGGTAGGGAGGGAGCCTTGTCCTGGGAAGGGAATCCCGTCCCGGGAAGAGACTCTAAAAAGAGAGGTTTCCAAACATCAGGAAACATTCTTGCAGCAGTCTGTGGCGAGCCCTAGAAGCACAGAGGGCAACATAACAGGAAGGAAAAATAAATAAATAATTAAAACCAACAGATTACGAGCTCAACAGTAAAACCCCCAGCAGATAAGCAGCGCAGACGCCTGCATCCGACAGTAGCAAGTGGGGGTTGGGCAGGGGAGGAGCGCGAGGCACCAGCGACAGTGCTTCCTAAGAAGTGGGCCACGGGAGACATAGGCTGCAGGGCTTTTCTCAAGAATCGGGTCATAAAGTGGCCAGAATCAGGTCTGCACATGGCCAGAACAAACTATCTTGAACTAGCAAACCAGACTGTGGGATAGCTACCACGCGAAATGCTCGAACATAAGACACCAACAGGCCCGCACACAGAACAAAGGACAGATCGGAAATAGCCGGCTGCAGACCATCCCCCTCCAGTGACAGGCAGCCAGAGCCTTAAGTGCTGGAAGGGGGCAATCACAGCTCAAGAGAGACATTACCTACCAAATTGCAAGCAGGTTTCTTTGCTAATTAAGACTTCTGGGGGGCTCTGGACAGTCATCATCTGCCTGAGAAAGAGCCCCAGCAGTACTCCCAGAAAACTGAGCAGCCCGGAAAGGCCAGAAATTGCAGCAATTGTGCTCGCCAAACTCCCTAGCTACTTGGACCTGGGAAGGGCACAAAGCGCAGGCTCAACCAAATCTTCACCTCGGAGGGCTTCCTGAGTGCCAAGCCAGAGTGGTTTAGACCGGAGAGTTGCATGAAGCCTAGGGCAGGCCTCAGACGGTTATCCGCGAGCAGTGGCAAGCTTAGCGCAGAGTCCATCACCACCCTCCCTGTGTCAAGACGGAAATCAGACACGGACGAGACCAGCAAACAGAGAAAGTCAAACAGAGGGAACTGCCTTGGTAGTGACTCCACACAGCCTACAATGCCAGAGAAAGTGCCAGATATAGCTTTACTACGTTTATGATCTTTTTTTTTTTTTTTTGTGGGGGTTGATGTGGAAGCGTGATTTTTTTAAGAATTTTTTAAAATTTTTTTCATGAAAAATTTTTTTCTTCTTTTCTTTTTCGTCTTTTTTCTAAACTTTCTTAAATTTTTAAGTCGTCTATATCTCTATTTATTATTTTTATGACCTATTATTACATTTCAAAAAAAAAAAAACCCTATCTTTAAAGCAAACGCTGTATATAGTCTTTTGGTGGTGGAAGTTGTTGTCTTTTAATAATTGTGGAGTCTTTTATTTTTTATTTATTTTTATTTTTCTCCTTCTTCTTCTTTTCTTTAATATTTTATTTTTGAAAATCCAATCTCTACTCCAGATTTTTAATCTTTGCATTTTGGTATTTGTTGGCAATTTTGTACATTTAAAAACCTAATCTTCAGTACCTAATTTTACATGAATGCAAGGTTACTGGCTTGACCACTCTCTCCTCCTTTGGACTCTCTTTTTCTCCACCAGGTGGCCTCTGTCTTCTCCCCTCCCCCTCTCTTCTCTACCCAACTTTATGAATCTCTGTGTGTTCCAGAAGGTGGAGAACACTCAGTGAACAGGTTACTGTCCGGATCTGTATCCCTCCTTTTCATCTCCCTCTTTTATCCCCCTGGCCACCTCTGTCTACTTCCTCCCTCTCCTCTTCCCTGTATAACTCTCTGACCACCTCTGATAGGTCCAGACTTTGGAGCGCACACAAGAAAATGGTTACGGGCTAGCTTGCTCTCTCCTCTTTTGATTCCACCTCATCCCATTCCAGTCACCTCTAACTACCCCCTCCCTCTTCTCTCCTCTAAGAAACTCAGTGATCCTCTAGGGGGAATCTCAAGGTGGATAAATCTATCACCTTTAATCTACATGTTTTAACATCAGTGCTGTACAGATGGAGAAGTCATGAGGCTATTGTAAAAATAAATCTGAAAACCAGAATCAGGAAGCTTAAGTCCAAATCCTGAGATCATCACAGAATTCCTGAATACAGGGAACATTATCCAATAGGAGCTCATCAAACGCCTTCATACCTACACTGAAACCGAGCACCACCCAAGTGCCAACAAGTTCCAGAGCAAGATATACCACGCAAATTCTCCAGCAACACAAGAACAAGCCCCTGAGCTTCAATATACAGGCAGCTCAAAATACTCCAAAACAGCTGACGTTTCATAACCCATTACTAGACACTTCACAGCACTCCAGAGATAAGAAATCCAGCTCTACCCACCAGAACTCCAACACAAGCCTCCCTAATCAAGAAACCTTGACAAGCCACTGATACAACCACACACACACACAGAGGAAACTCAATAATAAAGAGAATTCCACAAATTCCCAGAATATAGAAAGGCCACCCCAAACGCAGCAATATAACGAAGATGAAGAGACAGAGGGATACCCAGCAGGTAAAGGAACAGGAAATATGCCCACCAAACCAAACAGAAGAGGAAGAGATAGGGAATCTACCTGAGAAAGAATTCCGAATATTGATAGTGAAAATGATCCAAAAATCTTGAAATCAAAATGGAATCACAGATAAATAGCCTGGAGTCAAGGACTGGGAAGATGCAAGAAAGGTTTAACAAGGATGTAGAAGAAATAAAAAGAGTCAACATTTAATGAATAATGCAATAAATGAGATCAGAAACACTCTGGAGGCAACACATAGTAGAATATCAGAGGAGGCAGAAGATAGGATTAGTGAAATAGAAGATAAAATGGTAGAAATAAATGAATCAGCAAGGGAAAACGAAAGACGAATTTAAAAAATGAGGACAACCTCAGAGACCTCCAAGACAATATGAAACGCTCCAACATTCGAATTATAGGAGTCCCAGAAGAAGAAGACAAAAAGAAAGACCATGAGAAAATACTTGAGGAGATAATAGCTGAAAACTTCCCTAAAATGGGGAAGGAAATAATCACCCAAGTCCAAGAAACCCAGAGAGTGCCAAACAGGATAAACCCAAGGCGAAACACCCCAAGACATATTTTAATCAAACTAACAAAGACCAAACACAAAGAACAAATATTAAAAGCAGCAAGGGAAAAACAACAAATAACACACAAGGGGATCCTCATAAGAATAACTGCAGATCTTTCAATAGAAACTCTTCAGGCCAGGAGGGAATGGCAAGACATACTTAAAGTGATGAAAGATAATAACCTTCAGCCAAGACTACTGTACCCAGCAAGGATCTCATTCAAATATGAAGGAGAAATCAAAAGCTTTACAGACAAGCAAAAGCTGAGAGAATTCAGCAACACCAAACCAGCTCTCCAACAAATGCTAAAGGATAGACTTTAGACAGGAAACACAAAAAGGGCATATAAATCCGAACTCAAAACAACAAAGTAAATGGCAACAGGAGCATACTTATCAATAGTTACCTTGAATGTAAATGCATTGAATGCCCCAACCAAAAGGCAAAGACTGGCTGAATGGATACAAAAACAAGATCCCTATATATGCTGCTTACAAGAGACCCACCTCAAAACAATGGACACATACAGACTGAAAGTGAAGGGCTGGAAAAAGATATTCATGCAAATAGAGACCAAAAGAAAGCAGGAGTAGCAATACTCGTATCCGATAAAGTAGACATTAAAACAAAGGCTGTGAAAAGGGACAAAGAAGGCCACTACATAATGATTAAAGGATCAATCCAAGAAGAAGATATAACAATTATAAATATATATGCACCCAACATAGGAGCACCGCAATATGTGAGACAAATGCTAACAAGTATGAAAGGGAAAATTAATAATAACACAATAATAGTGGGAGACTTTAATACCCCACTCACACCTATGGACAGATCAAGGAAACAGAAAATTAACAAAGAAACGCAAACTTTAAATGATACAATAGACCAGTTAGACCTAATTGATATCTATAGGACATTTCACCCCAAAACAATGAATTTCACCCTTTTCTCAAGTGCACATGGAACCTTTTCCAGAATAGATCACATCCTGGGTCATAAATCTAAACTTGATAAATTCAGAAAAATCAAATTATTCCAAGCATCTTCTCTGACCATAATGCACTAAGGTTAGATCTCAATTACAGGAGAAAAACTATTAAAAATTCCAACATTTGGAGGCTGAACAACACCCTTCTGAATAATCAACAAATCACAGAAGAAATCAAAAAGAAATGAATGAAAATGAAACCACAACTACACCAAACCTTTGGGACACTATAAAAGCAGTGCTAAGAAGAAAGTTCATAGCAATACAGGCATACCTGAAGAAACAAGAAAAAGTCAAATAAATAACCTAACTCTATACCTAAAGCAACTAGAACAGGAAGAAATAGAGAACCCCAGAGTTAGTAGAAGGAAAGAAATCCTAAAAATTAGGGTAGAAATAAATGCAAAAAAAAAAAGAGACCATAGCAAAAATCAACAAAGTAAAAAGCTGGTTCTTTGAAAGGATAAATAAAATTGACAAACCATTAGCCAGACTCATCAAGAAAGAAAGAGAAAAAAATCAAATCAATAAAATTAGAAATGAAAATGGAGAGATCACGACAGACAACACAGAAATACAAAGAATCATAAGGGACTACTATCAGCAATTATATGCAAATAAAATGGACAACTTGGAAGAAATGGACAAATTCTTAGAAAAGTAAAACTTTCCAAAACTGAACCAGGAAGAAATAGAATATCTTAAGAGACCCATCACAAGCATGGAAATTGAAACTGTAATCAGAAATCGTCCAGCAAACAAAAGCCCAGGTCCAGACGGCTTCACAGCTGAATTCTACCAAAAATTTCTGGAGAAGAGCTAACACCTATCTTACTGAAACTATTCTGGAAAATTGCAGAGGAAGGTAAACTTCCAAACTCATTTGATGAGGCCACCATCACCCTAATACGAAAACCTGACTAAGAGGCCACAAAAAAAAAAAAAAAAAAAAACAACTACAGGCTAATATTACTGATGAACTTAGATGCAAAAATCCTTAACAAAATCCTAGCAATCAGAATCCAGCAACACATTAAAAAGATCATACACCATGACCAAGTGGGCTTTATCCCAGGGATGCAAGGATTCTTCAATATCCTCAAATCAATCAACGTAATTCACCACATTAACAAACTGAAAAATAAAAATCATATGATTATCTCAATAGATACAGAGAAGGCCTTAAACAAATTCAACATCTATTTATGATAAAAAAAAAAAAAAATCTCCAGAAAGCAGGAATAGAAGGTACGTACCTCAAAATAATAAAAGCTATATATGACAAACCCACAGCAAACATTATCCTCAATGGTGAAAAATTGAAAGTATTTCCCCTAAAGTCAGGAACAAGGCAAGGGTGCCCACTTCCAGTACTACTAGTCAATATAGTTCTAGAAGTTTTGGCCACAGCAATCAGAGTAGAAAAAGAAATAAAAGGAATCCAAATTGGAAAAGAAGAAGTAAAACTCTCACTGTTTGCAGATGACATGATCCTCTACATAGAAAATCCTAAAAATCCACCAGAAAACTACTAGAGCTAATCAATGAATATAGTAAAGTTTCAGGATATAAAATCAACACTCAGAAATCCCTTGCATTCCTATACACTAATAATGAGAAAGTAGAAAAAGAAGTTAAGGGGACAATTCCTTTCACTATGGCAACGAAAAGAATAAAATACTTAGGAATATTCCTACCTAAAGAAACTAAAGACCTATATATCGAAAACTATAAAACATTGATGAAAGAAATCAAAGAGGACACTAATAGATGGAGAAATATACCATGTTCATGGATCGGAAGAGTCAATATAGTGAAAATGAGTATACTACCTGAAGCAATCTACAGATTTCGGTGTAATTCCTATCAAGCTACCAGCAGTATTTTTCACAGAATTAGATCAAATAATCTCAAGATTTGTATGGAAATACAAAAAACTTCGAATAGGAAAAGCATTCTTGAGAAAGAAAAATGGAACTGGAGGAATCAACTTGCCTGACTTCAGGCTCTACTACAAAGCCACAGTCATTAAGACAGTATGGTACTGGCACAAAGACAGAAATATAGATCAATGGAATAGAAAGCCTTAATATAAATCTACACACCTATGGACACCTTACCTTCGACAAAGGAGGCAAGAATATGCAATGGAATAAAGACAGTCTCCTTAACAGGTGGTGCTGGGGAAACTGGTCAACCACTTGTAAAAGAATGAAACTAGATCTGTTTCTAACACCACACACAAAAATAAACTCAAAATGGATTAAAGATCTAAATGTAAGACCAGAAACTATAAAACTCCTAGAGGAGAACATAGGCAAAACACTCTCCGACATAAATCACAGCAGGATCCTCTATGATCCACCTCCCAGTATAATGGAAATAAAAGCAAAAATAAACAAATGGGATCTAATCAAGATTAAAAGCTTCTGCACAACAAAGAAAACTATAAGCAAGGTGAAAAGACAGCCTTCTGAATGGGAGAAAACAATAGCAAATGAAGCAATTGGCAAACAACTAATCTCAAAGATATACAAACAACTTATGCAGCTCAACTCCAGAAAAATAAACCAACCAATCAAAAAATGGGCCAAAGAACTAAATAGGCATTTCTCCAAAGAAGACATACGGATGGCTAACAAACACATGAAAAGATACTCAACATCACTCATTATCAGAGAAATGCAAATCAAGACCACAGTGAGGTACCATTTCATACCAGTCAGAATGGCTGTGATCCAAAAGTCTACAAGCAATAAATGCTGGAGCGGATGTGGAGAAAAAGGAACCCTCTTACACTGCTGGTGGGAATGCAAACTAGTACGGCCACTATGAAAAACAGTGTGGAGATTCCCTAAAAAATTGCAAATAGAACTGCCTTATGACCCAGCAATCCTCCTGCTGGGCATAAACACTGAGGAAACCAGAATTGAAAGAGACACATGTACCCCAATGTCCATTGCAGCATTGTTTATAATAGCCAGGACATGGAAGCAACCTAGATGTCCATCAGCAGATGAATGGATAAGAAAGCTGTGGTACATATACAGAATGGAATATTACTCAGCCCTTAAAAGGAATACATTTGAATCAGTTCTAATGAGATGGATGACACTGGAGCCAATTATACAGAGTGAGATAAGCCAGAAAGAAAAACACCAATACAGTATACTGACACATATATATGGAATTTAGAAAGATAGTAATGATGACCCTGTATGTGAGACAACAAAAGAGACACAGAGGTATAGAATGGACTCTTGGACTCTGAGGGAGAGGGAGAGGGTGGGATGATTTGGGAGAATGGCATTGAAATAGGTATACTATCATATAAGAAACGAAGTGCCAGGCTATGTTCAATATAGGATACAGGATGCTTGGGGCTGGTGCATGGGATGATTCAGGGAAGTGATATGGGGTGGGAGGTGGGGGGGCTTCAACATTGGGAGATTGTGTACACCTGTGGCTGATTCATGTCAATGTATGGCTAAACATATACAGTATTGTAAAGTAGAATAAAGTATTAAAAAAAAAAAATTCTCCAAGCCAGACTTTAGCAATACATGAACCATAAAATTCATGATGTTCAGGCTGGTTTTAGAAAAGGAAGAGTAACTGGAATTCAAATTGACAACATCTGCTTGATCATGGAAAAAGCAAGAGAGTTGGAGAAAAACATCAATTTCTGCTTTATTGACTATGACAAAGCCTTTGACTGTGTAGATCATAATAAACTGTGAACAGTTCTGAAAGGGAAATGATTACAAAACCACCTGACCTCCCTCTTGAGAAATCTGTATGCAGGTCAGGAAGCAACAGTTAGAACTGGACACGGAACAGCAGACTGGTTCCAAATAGGAAAAGGAGTATGTCGAGGCTGTATATTGTCACCCTGCTTATTTAACTCACGTGCAGAGTACATTATGAGAAACGCTGGGGTGGAAGAAACACAAGCTAGAATCAAGACTGCTGGGAGAAATATCAACAACCTCAGATATGCAGATGAAATCACCCTTATGGCAGAAAGTGAAGAGGAACTTAAAAGCCTCTTGATGAAAGTGAAAGAGGAGGGTGAAAAAGTTGGCTTAAAGCTCAACATTCCAAAACGAGGATCATGGCATCTGGTCACATCACTTCATGGGAAATAGATGGAGAAACAGTGAAAACAGTGTCAGACTTTCTTTTTTGGGCTCCAAAATCACAGCAAATATTGACTGCAGCCATGAAATTAAAAGACGCTTCTTGGAAGAAAAGTTATGACCAACCTAGAGAGCATATTCAAAAGCAGAGACATTACTTTGCCGACTAAGGTCCGTCTAGTCAAGGCTATGGTTTTTCCTGTGGTCATGTATGGATGTGAGAGGTGGACTGTGAAGAAGACTGAGCACTGAACAATTGATGCTTTTGAACTTTGGTGTTTGAGAAGATTGGGATGTGGAGGGGCGGTGAGAAGACTGAGCACTGAACAATTGATGCTTTTGAACTTTGGTGTTTGAGAACTCTTGATAGTCCCTTGGACTGCAAGGGTATCCAACCAGTCCATTCTGAAGGAGGTGAGCCCTGGAATTTCCTTGGAAGGAATGATGCTAAAGCTGAAACTCCAGTACTTTGGCCACTTCATGCAAAGAGTTGACTCACTGGAAAAAACTGTGATGCTGGGAGGGATGGGGGCAGAAGGAGAAGGGGATGACAGAGGACGAGATGGCTGGACGGCATCACTGACTCGATGGACTCGAGTCTGATTGAACTTTGGGTGTTGATAATGGACAGGGAGGCCTGGTGTGCTGCAATTCACTGGGTCGTAAAGAGTCGGACACTCCTTAGCCACCAATCTAAACTGAATTGATTCCTTTTCATATTTGAAACCAGTCTGTTGTTCCATGTCAAGTTCTAACTGTTGCTTCCTGACCTGCATACATATTTCACAAGAGGCAGATTAGGTGGCCTGGTATTCCCCATCACTTGAAGAACTTTCCACAGTTTATTGTGATCCACGGGGTCAAAGATTTTGGCATAGTCAATAAAGCAAAAATAGATGTTTTTCTGGGACTCTCTTGCTTTTTCCATGACCCACTTGATGTTGGCAATTTGGTCTCTGGTTCCTCTGCCTTTTCTAAAACCATCTTGAACATCAGGGAGTTCATGGTTCACATATTGCTGAAGCCTGACTTGGAGAATTTTGAGCATTAATTTACTAGCATGTGAGATGAGTGCAATTGTGCAATAGCTTGAGCAATCTTTGACATTGCTTTCTTTGGAAGTGGAATTAAAACTGACCTTTTCCAGTCCTGTGGCCACTGCTGAGTTTTCCAAATTGGCTGGCATATTGAGTTCAGGACTTTCACAGCATCATCTTTCAGGATTTGAAATAGCTCAACTGGAATTTCATCACCTCAACTACCTCTCTTTTAGTGATCCTTTCTAAGCCCCACTTGACTTCACATTCCAAGATGTCTGGCTCTAGATTAGCGATCACATCATCATGATTATCTGGGTCATGAAGATTTTTTTTGTACAGTTCTTCTGTGTATTCTTGCCACCTCTTCTTAATATCTTCTGCTTCTGTTAGGTCCATACCATTTCTGTCCTTTATCAAGTCCATCTTTTCGTGAAATATTCCCTTGGTATCTCTAATTTTCTTGAAGAGATCTGTAGTCTTTCCCATTCTGTTCTTTTCCTCTATATCTTTGCATTGATCGCTGAAGAAGGCTTTCTTATCTCTTCTTGCTATCCTGTGGAACTCTGCATTCAGATGCTTATATCTTTCATTTTCTCCTTTGCTTTTTGCCTCTCTTCTTTTCATAGCTATTTGCAAGGCCTCCCAGACTATCCCACATTGAAGGTCTGGAACAGCAATGGTAAGGAGATACCCCTCGTCTAAGGTAAGAAGCAGCAGCTGTGCTTTGCTGGAGCATCCGTGAAGAGATACCACATGCTCAGTGTAAGAGAAACCCAAGTAAGATGGTAGGTTTGGAAGAGGACATCAGAGGGCAGACCCACTGAAACCATACTCACAGAAAACTAGTCAATCTAATCACACTAGGACCACAGCCTTGTCTAACTCAATGAAACCAAGCCATGCCTGTGGGGCAACCCAAGACGCGTGGGTTTTGGTGGAGAGGGCTGACAGAACATGGTCCACTGGAGAAGGGAATGGCAAACCACTTCAGTATTTTTGCCTTGAGAACGCCATAAACAGTATGAAAAGGCAAAATGATAGGATACCAAAAGAGGAACTCCCCAGGTCATTAGGTGCTCAATATGCTACTGGAGATCAGTGGAGAAATAACTCAAGAAAGAACGAAAGGATGGAGCCAAAGCAAAAACAGTACTCAGTTGTGCATGTGACTGGTGATAGATGAAAGATCTGATGCTGTGTAGAGCAGTATTGCATAGGAACCTGGAATGTCAGGTCCATGAATCAATCAAATTGGAAGTGGTCAAACAAGAGATGGCAAAGGTGAACGTCAACATTCTAGGAATCAGTAAGCTTAAATGGACTGGAATGGATGAATTTTACTCAGATGACCATTGTATCTACTACTGCAGGCAGGAATCCCTCAGAAGAAATGGAGTAGCCATCATGGTCAACAAAAGAGTCCGAAATGCAGTACTTGGATGCAATCTCAAAAACGACAGAATGATCTCTGTTCGTTTCCAAGGCAAACCATTCATTATCACGGCAATCCAAGTCTATGCCCCAACCAGTAACACTGAAAAAGCTGAAGTTGAACGGTTTTATGAAGACCTATAAGACCTTTAGAACTAACATCCAAAAAAGTTGTCCTTTTCATTATAGGGGACTGGAATGCTAAAGTAGGGAGTCAAGAAACTCCTGGAGTAACAAACAAATTTGGCCTTGGACTGCGGAATGAAGCAAGGCAAAGACTAATAGAGTTTTGCCAAGAAAATGCACTGGTCATAGGAAACACCGTCTTCCAACAACACAAGAGAAGACTCTATACATTAACATCAACAGATGGTCAACACTGAAATCAGATTGATAATATTCTATGCAGCCAAAGATGGAGAAGCTCTATACAGTCAATAAAAAGAAGACCAGGAGCTGACTGTGGTTCAGATCATGAACTCCTTATTACAAAATTCAGACTTAAACTGAGGAAAGTAGAAAAAACCACTAGACCATTCAGGTATGACCTAAATCAAATCCCTTATGATTATACAGTGGAAGTGAAAAATAGATTTAAGGGCCTAGATCTGATAGATAGAGTACCTGATGAACTATGGAATGAGGTTCGTGACATTGTATGGGAGACAGGGATCAATACCATTCCCATGGAACAGAAATGAATATATATATCTCCAAGGGGGAAAGAACAGTAAGAAAATCAAACAAAAGAATAATGTAGGAAAAAATAGTAACAGGTTTAAAAAATTAAAATAAAAAAATAGAAAAGGAAAACAGAAAAAAAAATCCACAGAACTTCAAATACCCAAATGTAGAGGTAGAAGTTTATGATAACAGTAAAAAAAAAAAAAAAAAAAAAAGTGACTGAGGAAAAAACCTTAAAAATTGGATTTCTTAGTGCCAATAAAATCGACAACTATAACAGAGGGGAGATAAGCGGTGGGGGGGGTATCTGAAACAGTCTACCAAGCAAGCCAAAAAACAAGAATAGTAAATGTTTTGTTTGAGTCAATGCTGTCAGAGACCTTTCCCTCACTGGGAATCACAGTCCACCTTACCTCCCTAGGATGCTCTCTAACTCTCTACTGATCTCTGGACCTGCTATGGGACTGCTCAGATTCAAATCTGGTCCTACTCCTATGTGTTCTTGCCTCCAGTGTCCACAACTATCAGAGCTAGTGTGTTTTCCTTTTTGGTCTCTCTCAATGGCCTTTGATATATTCCATAGACACAGAGTCTCTCTGGTTGATCTTGTGGATTTAATCTGCAGCTTGTACAGTTGGTGTGAAGGTTTTGAGTCTTCTTAGCCACAATGACCCTGGGTTTCTATTGTGTTTTATTCCACCTCTACATGCAGGCTGTCCACTGGGGTTTAGCTCCTGAGGCTGCCCTGGAGGTCTTGGGTTTCCCCTGAGAGGGCCCTGTGTGGAGGTGGTGCAGCTGCTTGGATCGTAGGGGTTCTGGCAGCATGAGGTACTCAGAGGAGTTGGCAGCTAGGGAAACAGGAAATACAATGCTCTAGAAGTGAATGGCAATAAGTATTGGCTAATACGCTCCAGTATTCTTGCCTGGAGAACCCCCTCTCTGACAGAGAAGCCTGGCAGGTCACAGTCTACAGGGTCGCAAAGAATTGGACACAACCGAAGTGACTCAACCCCAGTGAGAGGTAAGCATGAAAGTAGCACAGCTGCTTGAATTGTGGGGACCCTCACGATGCCAAGTTTGCAAGGACATGGACTGCCTCCACCGCAAGAGTTATGGTCTTGCTGCTGCTGCTGCTGCTAAGTCACTTCGGTCGTGTCCAACTTTGTGGGACCCCATAGATGGCAGCCCACCTGGCTCTCCCATCCCTGAGATTCTCCAGGCAAGAACACTGGAGTTGGTTGCCATTTCCTTCTCCAATGCATGAAAGTGAAAAAGTGAAAGTGAAGTCACTTGGTCATGTCCAACTCGTGACCACATAGATTGAAGCCTACCAGGCTCCTCCATCCATGGGATTTTCTAGGCAAGAGTACTGGAGTGGGTTGCCATTGCCTTCTCCAGTTATATCCCTATCAGAGTCATTTTCCAGCCTCTTGTAGCTGGTGATCAGAAGTCCTCTTTGGCTAGTCTTTCCCCATAGCTCCATCCACTCATGCACTTAGAGTGCTCCCTTGCCTGGGGTCCTTCTCTGTTTTTCAGCATGTCTGGCACATAGGAGGGCCCCCTTAGCTGGAGTTCTACTGTGTAGATTGGCATGTCAGGCACTTACAGGGGAGCCTTGGATGGGGTCCTACTCTGTACTTTGGAGTATCAGTCACTGAAAGGAGCACCCTGAGTGGGGTCTACACTGTAGTTCAGTGCATCAGGCCTTTGATGGGCTGCCTTTCTATTGTTCAGCTGCTGATGATGGCATATGGGGAGAGAGAGGCTATGGTTCCACCCCTTATGGCTGCCTGGCTTTCCTCCACCATTGTTTCCCACCACAGTCTCCTCCCTCACATCCCTTGATCCCCTCTCCACAGTCAACAGCAGCCCAGCCGTTGGATTGCTCCATAATCCCTAAACTCCACGGTCCAAGGTATGTGTGGCTATGGCAAGCACTGTCTTCTCTCACTCCATTTAGGCTCCCACAGATCAGCTGTCTCACTCTTAGCCTTAAATGTTTCTCCTCTTACTCAGACAATTGCCTTGTTGTGGGGACTGGATCCCTGCTTCAGTTACCCTGCCAGCT
This sequence comes from Nanger dama, assembly GCA_917880005.1. Taxonomy (NCBI): domain Eukaryota; kingdom Metazoa; phylum Chordata; class Mammalia; order Artiodactyla; family Bovidae; genus Nanger; species Nanger dama. The sequence continues at coordinate 9,565,078 of CAKJTW010000060.1, forward strand.
GAGGGTAGGTCCAGTCCTACTAACACTCCTGTTTCTTCCCCCTAGTTCCTTCATCTTACCAAGTTTTGTATGGTTCTATATATTATTTTCCACTGGTCAAGTATTCTTGTCCACTCTCAGCTGGTGTTCTGCACGCTCTTCTGTGTCTGAAGGTGTATTCCTGATGTATCCCTGTAGAGAAGTATACTCCATATCCACCTACTCCTCTGCCATCTTGTTCTCCTGAGCTATTGAATTTTAATTCTTAAGAATAAATAACTTTATAGGCATGAGTGGTCTTTAAAAAATAAAAGCAGGTATATACAAGAAGTAAAATAATATATCAAGAAAATTATATGAGAAATATGCACATTTTACATCCAAATTGAGAAAATTAGAATATCCTTCTACTTTTGATTGTGTAAATAAAATATATATAAAATTCCACAGTTTATGTCAGTGAAAACAACAAGTCTTTCACAAGGATAAATATAAACTAAGATAAAATATACAAGAAAAATTTAATTAATGCATTTGATTTAATGCACTTTAAATTTTGCACAGTGATTCTTAATCATAAAAAATAATGACATTGAGGACTTCTGGTTTCAGCTCTGACACAGAAAGGGCATAGAAGTCAAAACTCCCACCCTTCAAGAAAGAAAAGACCTGAACAAACTGAAAATAAATGACTTCCTGAAACCATCAGATAATTGAAGTCACAGGGCAAAACCCACTCCCAAATTTGGGTAACAGGAAAATACAGAGAACTACAGCTCAAATCTGCCTACCTGAAATGCATGATGCTGGAGCCACAAACTGGTAAGTCCACTTAAACAGAAAGTCTAATGAATTGCCAGAGACTGATTATGGACTAGAGTGAGTATCAGAAATCTAGGGACTGCAAAATTTAGGATGGACTCCATGCTTTCATGGGGTCCAGGATTTCAAGTCTCTGGCAGGAGTAGGAGAAAAGTAAATTCTCTTGTCAAGGCCACAGCCCAAGACACACTAAAAGACAGATTTAACGAGATTAAAAACTTTGATGTACCCAAACCTTATAGCAAGGAGAGACAAGAAACACTTCCCCAGTGATCAATGCAAAGAAAAAAAAATAAAAAGGAAAATAATAAAATGGAAAAGACTAGAGATCTCTTCTAGAAAAACAGAGATAAGAATGGAACATTTCATGCAAAGATGAGAACAACAAAGGACAGAAACTGTGTGGACCTAACAGAAGCAGAAGATATTAAGATAAGAGGCAAGAATATACAGATGAACTATACAAAAAGGTCTTAATGACCCAGATAACCACGATGATGTGATCACTCACCAAGAGCCAGACATCCTGGAGAGTGAAGTCAAGTGGGCCTTAGAAGCATCACTACAAGCAAAGCTAGTAGATGTGATGGAATTCCAGCTGAGCTACTTCAAGTCCTAAAAGATGATGCTGTTAAAGTGCTGCACTCAATATGCCAGCAAATTTGGGGAACTCAGCAGTGGCCACAGGACTGGAAAAGGTCAGTTTTCATTCCAACCCCAAAGAAGGGCAACGCCAAAGAATGTTCAAAGTACCAAACAATTGCACTCATTTCACATTCTACCAAGAAATGCTTAAAATTCTCCAAGGAAGGCTTCAAAAGTACATGAACCAAGAACTTCCAGATGTTAAAGGTGGATTGAGAAAAAGCAGAGGAACATGAAATCCAATTGCCAATATCCGTTGGAACATAAAGAAAGCAAGAGAAATAAAGAAAAACATCTATTTATTCTGTGTTGACTAAGCTAAAGACTTTGACTGTGTGGATCACATCAAACTGTGGAAAATTCTTAGAGAGACGAGGATACCAGACCTCCTTATCTGTCTCCTGAGAAATCTGTATGCAGGTCAAGAAGCAAAAGTTAGAATAGGGATAGAACAATAGACTTGTTCCCAAAGGGAAAGGAATACATCAAGACTGTATATTGTCAACTTGCTTATCTTACTTATATGCAGAGTACATCATGTGAAATGTCAGGCTGATGAAGCATAAGCTGAAATCAAGATTGCTGTGATAAATATCAATAACCTCAGATATGCAGATAACACCACCCTTATGGCAGAAAGCAAAGAACAAGTAAAGAGCCTCCTGATGAGGGTGAAAGAAGAAAGTGAAAAAGCTGGCTTAAAACCCTACATTCAAAAAACAAAGATCATGGCATCCAGTCCATAACTTTATAGCAAACAGATGAGGAAACAGTGGAAACAGTGGATAACTTTATTTTTGGTGGCTCCAAAATCATTGCAGATGGTGGCTGCAGCCATGAAATTAAAGATGCTTACTCCTTGGAAGGAAAGTTCTAACCAACCTTTAATATATTAAAAAGCAGAGACATTCCTTTGCCAACAAAGGTCTGTCTAGCAAGGCTATGTTTTCTCCAGTAGCCATGTGTGGATGTGAGAGTTGGACCATAAAAAAAAAAAAAAAAGGCTGAGTGACAAAGAATTGATTTTTTTGAATTGTGATGTTGGAGAATACTATTGAGAGTCCGTTGGCCTGCAAGAAGATCCAAGCAGTCAATCCTAAAGGAAATCCGCCCTGAATATTCTCTGGAAGGACTGATGCTGAAGGTGAAGCTCCAATACTTAGGGCCACCTGATATGAAGAACTGACTCATTGGAAAAAGACCCAGATGCTGGGAAAGATTGAAGGCCAAAAGTGAAAGTGCCTGCAGAGGATGAGATGGTTGGATGGCATCACCGACTAGATGGAGTTGAGTTTGAGAAATTTCCAGGATTTGGTGATGGAAAGGGAAACTTGGCATGCTGAAGTCCATGGGGTTGCGAAGTGTCAGACATGACTCAGTAACTGAACTAAACTGAATATCTTACCACCCAATCAACAGTGGATTATAGCGCAAATTTACAATTTGCCTCTATTATTTAAGAAGGCATTATTCAGATCAGTTAAGTCACTCAGTCGTGTCCGACTCTTTGTGACCCCATGAATCGCAGCACATCAGGCATCCCTGTTCATCAACATCTCCCGGACTTCACTCAGACTCACGTCCATCGAGTTAGTGATGCCATCCAGCCATCTCATCCTCAGTCATCCCCTTCTCCTCCTGCCCACAATCCCTCCCAGCATCACGGTCTTTTCCAATGAGTCAACTCTTCACATGAGGTGTCCAAAGTACTGGAGTTTCAGCTTTAGCATCATTCCTTCCAAAGAAATCCCAGGGTTGATCTCCTTCAGAATGGACTGGTTGGATCTCCGTGCAGTCCAAGGAACTCTCAAGAGTCTTCTTCACAACACAGTTCAAAAGCATCAATTCTCTGGTGCACAGCCTTCTTCACAGTCCAACTCTCACATCCATACATGACTACAGGAAAAACCATAACCTTGATTAGACGGAACTTACTAGGCAAAGTAATGTCTCTGCTTTTGAATATACTATCTAGGTTGGTCATAACTTTTCTTCCAAGGAGAAAGCGTCTTTTAATTTTATGGCTGCAATCACCATCTGCAGTGATTTTGGAGCCCAAAAAAATAAAGTCTGACACTGTTTCCACTGTTTTCCCATCTAATTCCCATGAAGTGATGGGACTGGATTCCACGATCTTTATTTTCTGAAACTTGAGCTTTAATCCAACTTTTTCACTTTTCTCTTTCACTTTCATCAAGAGACTTTTTAGGTCCTCTTCACTTTCTGCCATAAGGATGGTGTCATCTGCATATCTGAGGTTATTGATATTTCTCCTGGCAATCTTGATTCCAGTTTGTGTTTCTTCCAGCCAAGCGTTTCTCATGATGTACTCTGCATATAAGTTAAATAAGCAGGTAGACAATATATAGCCTTGACGTACTCCTTTTCATATTTGGAACCATTCTGTTGTTCCATGTTTAGTTCTAACTGTTGCTTCCTGATCTGCATACAGATTCCTCAAGAGGCAGGTTAAGTGGTCTGGTATTCCCATCTCTTTCAGAATTTTCCACAGTTTATTGTGATCCACACAGTCAAAGACTTTGGCATAGTCAATAAAGCAGAAATAGATGTTTTTCTGGAACTCTCTTGCTTTTTCCATGATCCAGCAGATGTTGCCAATTTGATCTCTGGTTCCTCTGTCTTTTCTAAAACCAGCTTAAACATCAGAAAGTTCACGGTTCACCTATTGCTAAAGCCTGGCTTGAAGAATTGTGAGCATTAGTTTACTAGCATGTGAGATGAGTGCAATTGTGTGGTAGTTTCAGCATTCCTTGGCATTGCCTTTCTTTGGAATTGGAATGAAAACTGACCTTTTCCAGTCCCGTGACCACTGCTGAGTTTTCCAAATGTGCTGCCATATTGTGTGCAGCACTTTCACAGCATTATCTTTCACCATTTGAAACAGGTCAACTGGAATATCATCACCTCCACTAGCTTTGTTCATAGTGATGCTTTCTAATGCCCACTTGACTTTACATTCCAAAATGTCTGGCTCTTGATTAGTGATCACATCATCATGATTATCTGGGTCGTGAAGATCTTTTTTATACAGTTCTTCCATGTATTCTTGCCACCTCTTCTTAATATTTTCTGCTTCTGTTAGGTCCATACCATTTCTGTCCTTTATCAAGCCCATCTTTGCATTAAATGTTCCCTTGGTATCTCTAATTTTCTTAAAGACATCTCTAGTCTTTCCAGTTCTCTTCTTTTCCTCTATTTCTTTGCATTGATCGCTGAAGAAGGCTTTCTTATCTCTTCTTGCTATTCTTTGGAACTCTGCATTCAGATGCTTACATCTTTCCTTTTCTCCTTTGCTTTTCACCTCTCTTCTTTTCACAGCTATTTGTAAGGCCTCCTCAGACAGCCATTTTGCTTTTTGCATTTCTTTTCCATGGGAATGGTCTTGATCCCTGTCTCCTGTACAATGTGGCAAACCTCATTCTATAGTTCATCAGGCACTCTATCTATTAGATCTAGGCCCCTAAATCTATTTCTCACTTCCACTGTATAGTCATAAGGGATTTGATTTAGGTCATACCTGAATGGTCTAGCGGTTTTTCCTACTTTCTTCAGTTTAAGTCTGAATTTGGTAATAAGGAGCTCATGATCTGAGCCACAGTCAGCTCTTGGTCTTGTTTTTTTTTTTTTTTTTTTTTTTTTTTTTTACTGTATAGAGCTTCTCCATCTTTGGCTGCAAAGAATATAAGGAGCCTGATTTAGGTGTTTACCATCTGGTGATGTCCATGTGTAATGCCTTCTCTTGTGTTGTTGGAAGAGGGTGTTTGCTATGACCAGTGCATTTTCTTGGCAAAACTCTAGTAGTCTTTGTCCTGCTTCATTCTGCATTCTAAGGCCAAATTTGCCTGTTACTCCAGGAGTTTGTTGACTTCATACTTTTGCATTCCAGTCCCCTATAATGAAAAGGACATCTTTTTCAGGAGTTAGTTCTGAAAGGTCTTGTAGGCCTTCATAAAACCGTTCAACTTCAGCTTCTTCAGCGTTACTGGTTAAGGCATAGACTTGGATTGCCGTGATATTGAATGGTTTGCCTTGGAGACGAACAGAGATCATTCTTTCATTTATAAGATTGCATCCAAGTACTGCATTTCGGACTCTTTTGTTGACCATGATGGCTACTCCATTTCTTCTGAGGGATTCTTGCCTGCAATAAAGCCCAACTCATAATCAGATTAATATAAAACCTGGCAATGTTGAGCTTTACCAGAGCCCTGTGATCCCCGAAAACAGTTACTATTAAAGAAATCCCACCGTGTTTTGTGGTCTGAGAAACAGCCTACAGTGAAGTGTCACTTTTCCTTTTACGCCCTAGCTAGGATTGACAGGTCTTCCCCTTGTTTACCTAGAATAACTCAGGCACAGACCCGCCAATTTCCCATTGTTTGTCTTATACATCTTTAGTTAGCTGAACTGTTCCCCCAGTGATCTGTGAGAACAGTGACTTGACCAAATTTTAAAGTTTCTCTTCTCTGTATATGATTCTGAACTTAGATACACCCCTAAGTTTAAGTAAATATTGGGATGCTCAAATATAACAAATCATTCTGAACATCTCCTACAAGTGTAGTAAATTTGTTCTGATTGATGAATCTTCATTGATAGATCATTTTCACCCAAAGACCATAGCTTACATTAGAGTTCGCTCTTGGTGTTGCATAGTCCATAGATTTAGACTAATGTATAATGACATGTATCCATCATTATGGTATCATACAGTCTAATCACACTAACCTAAAAATCATCTGTGCTCTTCTTATTCATCCCTCTCCACCCCTCTGTGACCATTGATCTTTTTACTGTCTTTAGAATTTTTCCTTTTTCATAGTGCTGAATAGTTGGAATGATACAGTAGGTAGCCCTTTCAAATAGTTTGTTTCACACAGTAATACACATTTAAGATATCCCCATGTCTTTCATGTCTTCATTGCTCATTACTTTGTAGGACTGATTAATATTTTATTATCTGAATGCACAACAGTTTATACACTGACCTACTGAAGGACCTCTTGCCTGCCTCCAAGTTTTCACAATTATGAGCAAGACTGCCACAAACTTTCGCATATAAATTATTTTATGGGCATAAGTTTTCAACTCTTTCAGATAAATGCTGATGAGCACAATTGCTGGACTGTATAGAAAAAGTATTCTTAGTTTTGTAAGAAACACAAAGCTCTCATCTAAGGTTGTATTATGTTGTATTTTCACCAGCAATGAATAAGAATGCTTGTTGCTTTACATCCTTGCTTCACATCTTTTGGTGCTATCAGTGTTTTGGATTTTGACATTCTAATAGGTGTGTAATTGTATCTTCAATTCAGTCCAGTTCAGTCACTCAGTTGTGTCCGACTCCTTGTGACCCCATTAATTGCAGCACACCAAGCCTCCCTGTCCATCACCAACTCCTGGAGTTCACTCAAACTCACGTCCGTCCAGTCAGTGATGCCATCCAGCCATCTCATCCTCTGTAGACCCCTTATCCTCCTGCTCCCAACCCTCCCAGCATCAGAGTCTTTTACCATGAGTCAACTCTTTACATGAGGTGGCCAAAGTACTGGAGTTTCAGCTTTAGCATCATTCCTTCCAAAGAACACCCAGGACTTATCTCCTTTAGAATGGACTGGTTGGATCTCCTTGCAGTCCAAGGGACTCTCAAGAGTCTTCTCCAACACCACAGTTCAAAAGCATCAATTCTTTGGTGCTCAGCTTTCTTCACAGTCCAACTCTCATATCCATACATGAGCACTGGAAAAGCCATAGCCTTGACTAGATGGACCTTTGTTGGCAAAGTAATGTCTCTGCTTTGAATATGCTATCTAGGTTGGTCATAACTTTCCTTCCAAGCAGTAAGCGTCTTTTAATTTCATTGCTGAAATCACCATCTGCAGTGATTTTGGAATCCCCCAAAATAAAATCTTCCACTGTTTTCACTGCTTCCCCATCTATTTTTGTGAAGTGATGGGACCAGATGCCATGACCTTCGTTTTCTGAATGTTGAGCTTTAAGCCAACTTTTTCACTCTCCTCTTTCACTTTCATCAAGGGGCTTTTTAGTTCCTCTTCACTTTCTGCCATAAGGGTGGTGTCATCTATATATCTGAGGTTCTTGATATTTTTCCTGGCAATCTTGATTCTAGCTTGTGCTTCTTCCAGCCCAGTGTTTCTCATGATGTATTCTGCATAGAAGTTAAATAAGCAGGGTGACAATATACAGCCTTGATGTACTCCTTTTCCTATTTGTAACCCATCTGTTGTTCCATGTCCAGTTCTAACTGTTGCTTCCTGACCTGCATATAGGTTTCTCAAGAGGCAGGTCAGATGCTCTGGTATCCCCATCTCTTTCATAATTTTCCACAATTGATTGTGATCCACACAGTCAAAGGCTTTGGCATAGTCAATAAAGCAGAAATAGATTTTTTTTTTTTTCTGGAACTCTTTTGCTTTTTCAGTGATCCACCGGATGTTGGCAATTTGATTTCTGGTTCCTCTGCCTTTTCTAAAAACCAGCAAGAACATTTGGACATTCATGGTTTCCGTATTGCTGAAGCCTGGATTGCAGAATTTTGTGCATTACTTTACTAGCATGTGAGATGAGTGCACTTGTGTGGTAGTTTGAGCATTCTTTGCCATTGCCTTTCTTTGGGATTGTTCCTTGATGTAAGCTTATTTTTAAAAGTGAGATGAATAGAAATTATGACTCAGAGTGTTTCCTCTTTTTATATTTTAATATTTTCTACTTGGTCTGATTTTTTTTTTTACCCATTCAAAACAGCTATATTGTGATCTGAGGCTTCCATGAAATAGTTTTACTTATTTTTATTAATGTGAATATTTTTCCATATATCTTTTTTTTTGCCTTTTATTTAGTTTGCAATTTGAAAGATGTTAAAGTCAAGTAAAATGAGATCAAATTAATTCATCCATGCCAAACATATTTATTGATTACCTACTTTGTGCCAAGGATTCTCCCGGGCACATCAATTGGAGCAATAGCAAATAACTTCTGGTTTTTGGAACTCTGTTGGAGAGAATTAATATCATACATGTTGTGAAGCAGTCCTTTACTTAATCCTCCTGATAATTATATATTTTAATATCATTTTACATAAGGAACTGAGCACTAGAGCAAGCAAATCAGCTTGTAAACATCACATATCCAAGAAAAACAGGGCCAAATTTATAACCTAATTTTCCATTTGACTTTATAGATAACATGAGAAAATGGCATTGTTCTTGTTACAGAATAATGATGGTATATTTGAGTAAAGAAAATTTCTAAAAGCAAATGGGAAAATAACCAAGCAGAGCCCTAGTCCTGCCTGTTTATTTTATTTTATTTTTTAGGATTTAATAAGTAATCAATGATTTCAGATAAATCTTCTTTACTCTCCAAGTATTTAAGGGCAAACGTATAATCTTAGATGCTGGAATTAGTATGAGAGTCAGAATACTTAAGGCACTTAGATCCAATATTTTAGACAGGGCTTTGTTTACAGAGATCCTAACATAAATAGATGAATCTTTATAGTGCTTATATCATAAGAAAGAGAAGCCCATAGGAACAAAATATATGAGAATGAAATAAAGCAGTGCATCTTCTTACCATGTAAGGTCATGTTCTAATCAGAAAACAATTTTTCTTATAATCTATCAAAACTGAATCTCTTATGTCTCCTGCATTGAAAGCATATTCTTTAGCACTTTCCAACTAAAAAGCAAGCACCATAATCCATCTCTTTGGAGCTATGCAATAAATGCATATTTAAAAAATTATATAACTTGTTATTATACACATAAATGTATTCCTATTTTTCTATGATTTCCCTCTTTGGGGATAGAATTAGGTAGTAGTATTTTGACTACACACTGTAATTGATAGCAATAAAAATTATTTTAAAAATTAGCCAAACCATTACAAAGCAGGTTTTATTTTGATCTTGAGGTAGTCTCTTCTTTTTCTTTTATTTTATATGGTTTACCTTAAATGATTTCCTTCACTCACATGGATTTAACTTCCTTACTATGTACTTCAGTAACTTCTGTTGTGAATTTTCTTCTGAGGTCTTTGGCCATATATTTCAGCTACTAGCTGGGTATGTCCATCTGAATGGCACAGAGGCAATTAAAACACAATAGGACTGGAAGCACATTATCTTCTCCCATACAAATGAGTGTCCCTTCTTGTATTCACTTAAGCCAGTTAATGTCTCTACAATCTATACTCCATGTCCCAAGATAGAAAATTAGAAGTCATCCTTAGTTGCTTATTGTTTCTAATCTCTCATTGTCAATATGCTTTTCCAATTCCATTCTCATATCCCAGATTCACCCTCTCTAATGCATCCACAATGCTTTAGTTCATATAGTACTGGGAACTTTTGAAATATTAACCTATCATAGTAATGATTTACCCACATGAAAACAACAGTGCCATTGGAAAGAGACATGCATACAATTACTGATTCTGATAACTGACTATAAAACAATCTGTATAATGAGGAATCTGAGGATAATAAGTGGAGTGACAGATAACAAAATGGTGTAGGTTCAGTGTATTGCAGATCATAGAGTGATTGAGGAATGTTTTAGACTTTATTCTTTCAAATAACCAAAACTCTTCCACAATTTCTATTTCCAAAAGCTAGGAGGTTACAGTTAAGGAATAGGATCGTGAAAGAGTCATCATTATTGGAAAGAATAAAGTATTAGAATATGGCCATGAAAATGACTGAGCTTCCCAGATGGCACTGGGTTGAGAAGATCCTATGGAACAGGAAATGGCAACCCACTCCAGTATTCTTTCCTGGAAAATTCCATAGAGAGGGGAGTCTGGAGGGCTACATCCATGGGGATGCAAGGGGTCAGGCACAACTGAGCAACTGAACACATACACATGGGAATAATTGAGGAAGGGGGTGGAAAATAAGTTGACTGGAGTGGAGGAAAAGGAAGTGAGAGGACAGGAGACTGGTTGGACCATCTTTGCTTATATTGAAATTACCCATAATTAAGACAAGAGTTGTGTGAGAGAGAGTGACAACCAGCCAAGGGTCTGTAAATGCCTGCAACAAGGAAGAGGGACAAGGGGGTCTGTGCTGTGAAAAGATGAGACATTTTGCAAATGGAGGAATTTATGTTGATGGTGATCACTTCGAAGGTTTCCAGAGAATGAGTTTCAGAAATTGAAGGCAGGTCAGACAAATCGTCAGAAAATAAGACGCAGAATGCCTTTAAGAGTTCAGGAAATGAAGAATGGGTGACTCCAGACTCTTGGCTTCTTTTCATAACTGTCATTAATATATATAAAAAGCAGGAGGATATGTGTTTTTTTCTTTTCATTCAGGTAAAAACATAGCATTTAAACTCAAATTTTATGTGTACAGTGTACTCTTGCTAAATAGATGTCCAGTGTTGTACAGCAGACTTCTAAAAATCGTTCATATTGGTGCAGAACTCAATACCCATTGCAAAGCAACTCCCCAAAAGCCTGGCAACCACCATTCTACCATCTGCTTCTCTGAGTCTGACTACTTTGGATAACTTATGTAGATGGAATTATCCAATATTTCTCCTTCTATGACTGGTTTATGTCGCTTATGATGGTCTCAAGTTTCAACCATAGTGTAGCATATGACAGGGTTTCCTTTCCTTTCAACGTTGAATGATATTCCTTTGTATGCATATCTCATACTTTATTCTTTTACCTGTTAGTGGACATTTATTTGGTTTCTGCTTATTGTCTGTTGTGAATAATGCTGTAATAAACATGAGATTGCTTGTATCTATTCTAGATACTGATTTTATTTCCTCTAATAGATACCTAGAGTTGAGGTTGCAAGACAGTATAGTTGTACATATTTTTAATTTTCTGAGGAAACATCACACCCCTTTCTGTACTCGTCACACTAATTTACATTTCCACTGGCAATGCAGGAGAGTTTCCTTTCTCCACATCCTCCAGACAGAACTTACTTTCGTTTGTATTTTGATGATAGCTATTCTGATGGGTGTGAGCTTCTCTGGTGGCTTAGGTTTGATCCCTATGTGAGGAAAATCCCTGGAGAAGAGAATGGCTCCCCAACTCTAGTATTCATGCCTGTAGAATTTCATGAACAGAAGATTCTGGTGTGCTGCAGTCCATGGGGTGGCAAAGAGTCAAACACAACCCAGCAAATAACACAAACCCACAGCAGCATTCAAAAAAGTTTAAAAAAAAAAAAAAAAAATGATTATTTTGAACTGTGGTGTTGCATAAGACTCTTGACAGTCCCTTGGACTGCAAGGAGATCAAACCAGTCAATCCTAAAGGAAATCAGTCTTGAATATTCATTGGAAGGACTGATGCTGAAACTCCAATACTTTGCCCACCTGATGGGAAAAACTGACTCATTAGAAAAGATCCTGATGCTGGGAACGATTGAAGACAGGAAGGGAAGGGGATGACAGAAAATGAAATGGCTGGACGGCATCACTGACTCAATGGGTATGAGTTTGAGTAAGCTCCAGGAGTTGGCAATGAACACATAGGCCTCACGTGCTGCAAGCCATGGGGTCGCAGAGCAGCCCCGTGACTGAGCAACTAAACAAAACCAACAACAACAATGCCTCATCAGATGTATGATATGTAAAACCTATCTCCATTTTTTTAGGTTGCATTTTCATTTTGTTTTTTTAATTGAAATATAATTGGCTTACAATATTAGTAACAGTATATAGCATAGTGATTCACTATTTTATAGATTATACTCCATTTAATGTTATTATGAAAAAAAAAAATGGCTATATTTCCCTGTGTTGTGCAATATGTCCTCCTTGCTTATCTATTTTACACATAGTAGTTTGTATGTGTTAATCCTATACTGGTATCTTGCCCCTCCCCTCCCCACTGATAAACACTAATTTGTCCTCTATATCTGTAGGTCTGCTTTGTTGTTGTTGTTACATTCACACAGTTCAGTATTCACTTCAGTCACTTAGTCATGTCCGACTCTTTGCCACTCCATGGATTGCAGCATGCCAGGCTTCCCTGTCCATCATCAACTCCGGAGCTTACTTAAACTCATGTCCATTGAGTCAGTGATGCCATCCACCCATCTTATCCTCCGTCATCCCCTTATCCGCCTATCTTCAATCATTCCCAGCATCAGGGTCTTTTCAAATGAGTCAGTTTTTCGCATCAGGTGACCAAAGTTTTTGAGTTCCAGCTTCAGCATCAGTCCTTCCAAAGAATATTCGGGACCGATTTCCTTTAGGATGCACTGGTTGGATCTCCTTGCTGTTCAATGGATGCTCAAGAGTCTTCTCCAACACCACCATTCAAAAGCATCAATTCTTCAGTGCTCAGCTTTCTTTGCAGTCCAACTCTCACATCTATATGTGACCACTGGGAAAACCATAGCTTTAACTAGATAGACATATGTTAACTCCTTGCTACAAAGATAAGATTCCTTTCTGGCTGACTAGGGAACATGTTCAGACTTTGTTCATTTTACCTATTGTAACAGTCTTTTCAAATCAACTCCCTCATTTCTTTAGAGCATTTATTTTTTTATCCAACAAAGTTCACTATAAAAAGCAATTTATAAATTTCAGTCTCTGTCACTCTGTCATGGTTAACTTTATTTGTCAGGCTGGCTTAGCCATTGTGCCTGGATATGTTGTCAAATGTGTTAAGTGGATGTAAGTACCAGTGCAGTTATGATGCAGAGTTATTTTGTCATGAAAAAGGATCATCTTTGTGCTTCTCTTTTATACTTTCACTACCCCCTGTACCCTGAAACTATGAAAGAATTATAGGTAGAAGAGTAGAAGGATCTGAGAGCAGTCAATGGGATCAAGGATGTAGCTTATCCAACTTTGGGTGCCCTAGAAGCCTTTGACAAAATAAGTGACATGTAAATGATTATTGTTTATTTGTTTCATTTTTAAGGTCACTATTTTTAGAGCAGTTTGATTCACAGCAAGATTGTGAGGAAGGTATGGATATCCCCTATATATTCCTTGTGTCCACACATGTATAGCTTTCTCCATTCTCAACATTTTCTCCAAGATGGCAGAGTAGAAGGACATGCACTCAACTTCTCCTGAAAAAACTCCAAAATTACAACTCACTGGTGAACAACAATCAAGAGAAAAATGCTGGATCCCACCTAAAAAGATACCTCATGTCCAAGGGCAAAGAAGCACCAGCAAGATTGTAAGAAGGGCAAAACTGCATTTAGAATCAAACCCCATACCCACCAGAGACTCTCTGAGGGCTCAAACAAACTGTTCACCAGGACCCAGAGCATCCACAGAGACTGAGACAGAACTGTGTATGAGTGTCTCCTGCAGAGGTACGGGTCAGCAGTGGACTGCTGCAGAGGCTGGGGCTCTGGGTGCAGTAGTCCTGGGTATGGTATAAGCCCTCTTGGAGAAGGTCGCCATTAACCCCACCATAGAGTTTTCAGAACTTACACAAGGCTGGAGAAACAGACTCTTGGAGGGCATAGACAGAAACATGTGTGTACTAGGACCCAGGATAAAGGAGCAGTGACCTCAAAACAGATTGACCCAGACTTGCTTGTGAGTGTCCAGGAGTCTCTGGCAGAGTCATGGTTCAGCAGTGGCCTGCTACAGGGTTGGGGACATTGAGTGTAGCAGTGCCTGCATGGGAACTTTTGAAGGAGGTCTTATTATCTTCATTACCTCTACCATATTTGACCTCAGGTCAAATAACAGGGGATAGCATTGGCAGCTGTGACTGGAGCACATAGTGCAGCTGAGAGGAGCTACCCCAGGTACGAGGTCAGGGGCAGAAGCCAGGAGGACCACATGCCAAGCAGCAGCAGCCAAGAGGAGTTAACCCATGTCCGAGATCAGGGCAGTGGCTGAGAGTACCAGGCTGTGATGGCACAGGAATGACTGAGAGGAGCTACCCCACATCTGAGGGCAAGGGCAGCAGCCAGGAAGGGCTACCCAAAGTCCAAGGTCAGGGGTGGCAGCCAAGAGTGCCAGGATGCGACAGCACAGGAGCAGCCAAGAGGAGTTACCCCATGTCCAAGAAGTGGTGGCTGCACGGGTGCAGGAGGGCCTAGAGGAACTATTCCATGTTCAAGGTCAGAAGGGGGGTGGTGAGGAGATAACCCCTCATCCAAGGTAAGGAGCAGAGGCTGTGCTTTGCTGGAGCAGCCATGAAGAGATAACCCACGTCCAAGGTAAGAGAAACCCAAGTAAGATGGTAGGTGTTGCAAGAGGGCATCAGAGGGCAGACACACTGAAACCATACTCACAGAAAACTAGTCAAACTAATCACACTAGGACCACAGTTTTGTCTAATTCAATGAAACTAAGCCATGCCCATGGGATCACCCAAGATGGGCGGGTCATGGAGGAGAGGTCTGACAGAATGTGGTGCACTGGAGAAGGGAGTGGCAAATCACTTCCCAGTATTCGTGCCTTGAGAACCCCATGAACAGCATGAAAAGGCAAAATAATAGGATACTGAAAGAGGAACTCCCCAGGTCAGCAGGTGCTCAATATGCTACTGGAGATCAGTGGAGAAATAACTCCAGAAAGTATGAAGGGATGGAACAAAAGCAAAAACAATACCCAGTTGTTGATGTGACTGGTGATAGAAGCAAGGTCTGATGCTGTAAAGAGCACTGTTGCATAGGAACCTGGAATGTCAGGTCCATGAATCAAGGCAAATTGGAAGTGGTCAAACAAGAGACAGCAAGAGTGAACGTCAAAATTCTAGGAATCAGTGAACTAACATGGACTGGAATGGTTGAATTTAACTCAGAGGATCATTATATCTACTACTGCGGGCAGGAATCCCTTAGAAGAAACGGATTAGCCATCATGGTCAACAAGAGTATGAAAGGCATTACTTGGATGCAATCTCAAAATCAACAGAATGATCTCTGTTCATTTCCAAGGCAAACCATTCAATACCACAGTAATCCAAGTCTATGCCTCAACCAGTAATGCTGAAGAAGCTGAAGTTGAACGGTTCTATAAACACTTAAAAGAACTTTTAGAACTAACACACAAAAAGATGTCCTTTTCACTACAAGGGACCAGAATGCAAACAAGAAACACCTGGAGTAACAGGCAAATTTGGCCTTGAAATATGGAATGAAACAGGGCAAAGACTAATAGAGCTTTCCCAAGAAAGTTCACTGGTCATAGCAAACACCCTCTTCCAACAGCACAAGAGAAGACTCTACACATGGGCATCACCAGATGGTCACAATGAAATCAGGTTGATTATATTGTTTGCAGCCAAAGATGGAGAAACTCTATACAGTCAAAAAAACAAGACAAGGATCTGACTGAGGCTCATATCATGAACTCTTTATTGCCAAATTCAGAATTAAATTGAAAAAAGTAGGGAAATCCACTAGACAATTCAGGTAAGGTGTAAATCAGATACCATATGATTATACAGTGGAAGTGAGAGCTAGATTTAAGGGCCTAGATCTGATAGATAGAGTGCCTGATGAACTATGGATGGCGGTTCCTGACATTGTACAGGAGACAAGGATCAAGACCATCCCCATGGAAAAGAAATGCAAAATACCAAAATGACTGTCTGGGGAAGCCTTCAAATAGCTGTGAAAAGAAATGTGAAAAGCAAAAGAGAAAAGGAAAGATGTAAGCATCTGAATGTGGAGTTCCAAAGAATAGCAAGAAAAGATAAGAAAGCCTTCCTCAGAGATCAATGGGAAAAAAATAGAGGAAAACAACAGAATGGGAAAGACTAGAGAGCTCTTGAAAAAAATTAGAGATACCAAGGGAACATTTTAAGCAAAGATGGGCTCGATAAAGGACAGAAATAGTCTGGACCTAACATAAGCAGAAGATATTGAGAAGAGGTGGCAAGAATACACATAAGAACTGTACAAAGAGATCTTTATGACCAGATAATCACGATGGTGTGATCATTCACCTACAGCCAGACATCTTGGAATGTGAAGTCAAGTAGAATCACTACGAACAAAGCTAGTGGAGGTGAAGGATTCCAGTTGAGCTATTTCAAATCCTGAAAGATGGTGCTGTGAAAGTGCTGCACTCAATATGCCAGCAAATTTGAAAAACTCAGCAGTAGCCACAAGACTGGAAAAGATCAGTTTTCATTCCAATTCCAAAGAAAGGCAATGCCAAAGAATTCTCAAACTATCACACAATTGTTCTCACCTCACACACTAGTAAAGTAATGCTCAAAATTCTCCAAGCCAGGCTTCAGCAATACGTGAACCATGAAATTCCAGATGTTCAAACTGGTTTTAGAAAAGGCAGAGGAACCAGAGATCAAATTGCCAACATCCGGTGGATCATTGAAAAAGCAAGAGAGTTCCAGAAAAACATCTATTTCTGCTTTATTGACTATGACAAAGGCTTTGACTGTGTGGATCACAATAAACTGTAGTAAATTCTGAAAGAGATGGGAATACCAGAGCACCTGACCTGCCTCTTGAGATACTTATATGCAGATCAGGAAGCAACAGTTAGAACTAGACAAGGAACAACAGACTGGTTCCAAATAGGAAAAAGAGTATGTCAAGGCTGTGTTTTGTCACCCTGCTTATTTAACTTCTATGCAGTGTACATCATGAGAAACACTGGGCTGGAAGATGCAAAACTGGAACCAAGACTGCCGAGAGAAATATCAATAACATCAGATATGCAGATGACACCACCCTTATGGTAGAAAGTGAAGAGGAACTAAAAAACTTCTTGATGAAAGTGAAAGAGGAGAGTGAAAAAGTTGGCTTAAAGCTCAACATTTCGAAAACGAAGATCATGGAATTTGGTCCCATCACTTCATGGTAAATAGATGGGGAAACAGTGGAAACAGTGCCAGACTTTTTTTTTTTTTTTTGGGGGGGTGTCCAAAATCACCGTGGATGTTGATTACAGTCATGCAATTAAAAGACGCTTGCTCCTTGGAAGAAAAGTTATCACCAACCTAGATATCATATTGAAAAGCAGAGGCATTACTTTGCCAACTAAGGTCCATCTAGTCAAGTCTATGGTTTTTCCAGTGGTCATGTATGGTTGTCAGATTTGGACTGTGAAGATAGCTGAGTGCCGAAGAAATGATGCTTTTGAACTGTGGTGTTGAAGAATCTTGAGAGTTTCTTGGACTGCCAGGAGATCCAACCAGTCCATTCTAAAGATCAGTCCTGGGATTTCTTTGGAAGGAATGATTCTAAAGTTGAAACTTCAGTACTTTGGCCACCTCATGCAAAGTGTTGACTCTTTGGGAGGGATTGGGGGCAGAAGAAGGGGACGACAGAGGATGAGATGGCTGGATAGCATCACTGACTCAATGGACATGAGTCTGAGTAAACTCTGGGAGTTGGTGATGGACATGGAGGCCTGGCGTGCTGCAATTCATGGGGCCGTGGGGAATGTGACATGACTGAGTAATTGAACTGAACAAATAACAAGGAGGGAACATGCCCAGCCCTTGAACAAAAAATTGGATTTAAGATTTACTGAGTATGGCCCCGCCCATCAGAAAAAGACTCAGATTCCCAATCAGTCAGTCTCTTTCATGAGGAAGCTTCCATAAGCCTCTTATCCTTCTCCATCAGAGGGAAGACAGACTGAAAACTTCCAGCACCAGTGACATCCACAACTGTATTTTTTTTGCTTTGGCTCTGTCTCTTCATTCTTTCTGGAGTTAGCTCTCCAGTTACCTCCAGTAGTGCCTGCTGACCCAGTAAGTTTAGCTTTCAGTGTCCTTTTTTTTTTTTTTTTTTTGCCTTTTCATACTGTTCATGGGTTTCTCAAGATAATAATACTGAAGTGGTTTGTCATTCCTTTCTCCAGGGGACCACGTTTTGTCAGAGCTCTCCTACTTGACCTGCCCATTTTGGGTGGCCCTACACTGCATGGCTCATAGTTTCATTGAGTTAGACAAGGCTGTTGTCCATGTGATCAGATTGGTTCAGTTCAGTTCAGTCATTCAGTCATGCCCGACTCTCCATGACCCCATGAACTGCAGCATGCCAGGCATCCCTGTCCAACACTAACTCCCGTAGTTCACTCAAACTCACATCCATTGAGTTGGTAATGCCATCTAGCCATCTCATCCCCTGTCGTCTCCTTCTCCTCCTGCTCCCAATCTCTCCCAGCATCAGAGTCTTTTCCAATGAGTCAACACTTTGCATGAGATGGCCAAAGTACTGGACTTTCAACTTTAGCATCATTCTTTCCAAAGTAATCCCAGGACTGATCTCCTTCAGAATCAACTGGTTGGATCTCCTGGCAATCCAAGAGACTCTCTCAAGAGTCTTCTCCAACACCACAGTTTAAAAGCATAATTTCTTTGGCACTCAGCTTTCTTCACAATCCAACTCTCACATCCATACATGAGCACTGGAAAAACCATAGCCTTGACTAGACGGACCTTTGTTGGCAAAGTAATGTCTCTGCTTTGAATATGATATCTAGGTTGGTATAACTTTCCTTCCAGGAGTAAGCGTCTTTTAACTGCATGGCTGCAATCACCATCTATAATGATTTTGGAGCCCAAAGAAATAAATTCTGACACTGTTTCCACTGTTTCCCCATCTATTTCCCATGAAGTGGTGGGACCAGATGCCATGACCTTCGTTTTCTGAATGTTGAACTTTAAGCCAACTTTTTCAGTCTCCTTTTTCACTCTCATCAAGAAGCTTTTCAGTTCCTCTTCACTTTCTGCCATAAGGGTGGTGTAATTTGCATATATGAGGTTCTTGATATTTTTCCCAGCAATCTTGATTTCAGTTTGTGCTTCCTCCAGCCCAGTGTTTCTCATGATGTACTCTGCATATAAGTTAAATAAGCAGGGTGACAATATACAGCCTTGATGTACTCCTTTTCCTATTTGGAACCAGTCTGTTGTTCCGTGTCTAGTTCTAACTGTTGCTTCCTGACCTGCATAGAGGTTTCTCAAGAGGCAGGTCAGGTGTTCTGGTATTCCCATCTCTTTCAGAATTTCCCACAATTGATTGTGATCCACACAGTCAAAGGCCTTGGCATAGTCAATAAAGCAGAAATAGATGTTTTTCTGGAACTTTCTTGCTTTTTCCATGACCCACCGCATGTTGGCAATTTGATCTCTGGTTCCTCTGCCTTTTCTAAAACCAACTCGAACATCTGGAAGTTCACGGTTCATGTATTGCTGAAGCCTGGCTTGGAGAATTTTGAGCATTACTTTACTAGCGTGTGAGATGAATGCAATTTGCAGTAATTTTGTTTTGTCTGATTGTGAGTTTCACTCTCTCTGCCCTCTTATGGAGAGGGCTAAGAGGCTTATGTAAGCTTCCTGATGGGAGAGACTGACTGAGGGGCAACTTGAGTCTGGTTCTGATGGGTGGGGCTATTTGGGGCCATGCTCAGTAAATTTTTAATCCTATTTCCTTCTGAAGGGTGGGGCTGTGTTCCCTCCCTTTTATTTGACTTGAGGTCAACCTATCCTAGAGGGAAAGAAGATAATGCAACCTCCTTCAAAAGGTCCCTTGCTGCACTGCTGCAATCAGTACCCTCAACCCTGCAGCAGACCACCACTGTCCCATCCCTCCATTGGAAACTCCTGGAGGCTCTGGACAATTCTAGGTCATTTACATTCTGTAGTGTGTTGTATTTTTAGAGTCCAAATGTAAGTGATATTACACAATATTTGTCTTTCTTTTTCTCTAATTCGACTTATTTCACTAATGAATATTCCCAGAAGCTTATCCGCGTTGTTGCATGTAGCAGATTTTCATTCTCTTTTGTGGCTTAGTAATAGCCCATTGTGTGTGTGTGTGTGTGTGTGTGTGTGTGTGTGTGTGTGAGGCTTGGCATGCTGCAGGCCATGTGGTCAGTATGATAGGGACATGACTGAGCAACTGAACTGAGTAGTTTTTTTTTGTTGTTGTTGTTGTTGGTGGTGGTGGTTTTTTTTTAATTTCTCTTTCAATTCAGAATTGAAAATCATACTGGGGAGTTAAACCAGACTGTATTTCTCTTTCCACAATTTAAATATCAATATATCATGCCATTCCATTCTGGCCTGCAATGTTTTTATACAAAATTAAGCAAATGGACTTACAGGAGTTCCCTTTTATATTTTTCTGTGTTGTCTCTTGTTGCCTTTCTAATACTCTCTTTACTTCTTCCTTCTGCCATTTTAATCATACTATGTTATTGTGGGTTTGTTTTGGTTCACTTCATTGCATATTCTGTGTGGTTTCTGTACTTGGTTGTTCCCTTTTTCTGGTCTGGAATGTTTTCAGTCATAATTTCATCAAATACATTTTATCATTTCTCTCTTTTGTCCTTCTGAGATGCCTATAATATGAATGCTGATATGCTTAATGTTATCCATAGGTCTCATAAAATGTTCTCATTTTTGTTGGATTTTCTTTTAGCTACTCTGATTGGTGATTCCCATTATTATGCATTCTTACAAATAGCTGTGAAAAGAAGAGAAGCGAAAAGCAAAGGAGAAAAGGAAAGATATAAGCATCTGAATGCAGAATTCCAAAGAATAGCAAGGAGAGATAAGAAAGCCTTCCTCTGATCAATACAAAGAAATAGATGAAAACAACAGAATGGGAAAGACTAGAGATCTCTTCAAGAAAATTAGAGATACCAAGGGAACATTTCATGCAAAAATGGTATGGACCTAATGGAAGCAGAAGATATTAAGAAGAGGAGGCAAGAATACACAGAAGTACTATACAAAAAGATCTTCATGACCAGGATAATCATGATGGTGTGATCTCTCACCTAGAGCCAGACATCCTGGAATGTGAAGTCAAGTGGGTCTTAGGAAGCATCACTATGAACAAAGCTAGAGGAGGTGATGTAATTCCAGTTGAGCTATTTCAAAACAGGGAAGATGAGGCTGTGAAAGTGCTGCACTCAGTATGCTAGCAAATTTGGAAAACTCAGCAGTGGCCATAGGACTGGAAAAGGTCAGCTTTCATTCCAATCCTAAAGAAAGGCAGTGCCAAAAAATGCTCAAACTACCACATAATGGCACTCATCTCACATACTAGTAAAGTAATGCTCAAAATCATCCAAGCCAGGCTACAGCAATACGTGAATTGTGAACTTCCAGATATTCAAGCTGGATTTAGAAAAGGCAGAGGAATCAGAGATCAAATTGCCAACATTTTCTGGATCATTGAAAAAGTAAGAAAGTTCCAGAAAATCATCTATTTCTGCTTTATTGTTTATGCCAAAGCCTTTGACTGTGTGGATCACAAGAAACTGTGGACAATTCTGAAAGAGAGAGGAATACCAGACCACCAGACATTCCTCTTGAGAAATCTGCATGTAGGTCAGGAAGCAACAGTTAGAACTGGACATGGAACAACAGACTGGTTCCAAATAGGAAAAGGAGTACGTCAAGGCTGTATATTGTCATCCTGCTGGTTTAACATCTATGCAGAGTACATTATGAAAATCGCTGGGGTGAAGAAGCACAAACTGGAATCAAGAATGCTGGGAGAAACATCGATAACCTCAGATATGCAGATGACACCACCCTTATGGCAGAAAATGAAGAGGAACTAAAAAGCCTCTTGATGAAAATGAAAGAGGAGAGTGAAAACTTGGCTTAAAGCTCAACATTAAGAAAATGAAGATCATGGCATCTGGTCCCATCACTTCATGGGAAATAGATGGGGAAACAGTGTCAGACTTTATTTTTCTGGGCTCCAAAATCACTGCAGATGGTGACTGCAGCCATGAAACTAAAAGACACTTACTCCTTGCAAGGAAAGTTATAACCAACCTAGATGGCATATTCAAAAGGAGAGACATTACGTTGTCAACAAAGGTCTGTCTAGTCAAGGCTATGGTTTTTCCAGTGCTCATTTTGGATGTGAAATTTGGACTGAGAAGAAAGCTGAGTGCCGAAGAATTGATGTTTTTGAACTGTGGTGTTGGAGAA
Organism: Nanger dama; assembly: GCA_917880005.1. Classification (NCBI taxonomy): domain Eukaryota; kingdom Metazoa; phylum Chordata; class Mammalia; order Artiodactyla; family Bovidae; genus Nanger; species Nanger dama. The sequence continues at coordinate 9,587,458 of CAKJTW010000060.1, forward strand.
GACTCTTGAGAGTCCTTTGGACTGCCAGGAGATACAATCAGTCCATTCTAAAAGAGATTAGACCTGGGATTTCTTTGGAAGGAATGATGCTAAAACTGAAACTCCAATACTTTGGCCACCTCATGTGAAGAGTTGACTCACTGGAAAAGACTCTGATGCTGGGAGGGATTGGGGGCAGCAGGATAAGAGGTCAACAGGGGATGAGATGGCTGGATGGCATCACTAACTCGATGGACACGGGTTTGAGTGAACTCCATGATTTCATGATGGAAAGGGAGGCGTGATGTGCTGCAACTCATGGGGTCACAAATAGTCAGACTCCTCTGAGCGACTGAACTGACTGACTGACTAGTGTATTATCTGACTTACAGTTTACTTTTAGTGTTTCTCTTATCAGTTACTTTATTCTACATCTCTGTTTTTTTTTTTTTTTTTTAAGTTTGTTGTTGTAATTTTCACGGTTTTTTTTTCTTTTTTTTCTAGTTCACTTAGCATTATTATTACTAATTCTTCTAAATCTTTCAGTTCAGTTCAGTTCAGTCGCTCAGTCAATTCTGACTCTTTGCAACCCCATGAATCGCAGCACGCCTGTCCTCCCTGTTAATCACCATCTCTCGGAGTTCATTCAGAATCACATCCATAGAGTCCGTGATGAATTCCAGCCATCTCATCCTTGGTCGTCCCCTTCTCCTCCTGCCCTCAATCACTCCCAGCATCAGAATCTTTTCCAATGAGTCAACTCTTCGCATGAGGTGGCCAAAGTACTGAAGTTTCAGCTTTAGCATCATTCCTTCCAAAGAAATCCCAGGGTTGATCTTCAGAATGGACTGGTTGCATCTCCTTGCAGTCCAAGGGACTCTCAAGAGTCTTCTCCAACACCACAGTTCAAAAGCATCAACTGTTCAGCATCAGCCTTCTTCACAGTCCAACTCTCTCATCCATACATGACCACAGGTAAAACCATAGCCTTGACTAGATGGACCTTAGTCGGCAAAGTGATGTCTCTGCTTTTGAATATGCTATCTAGGTTGGTCATAACTTTTCTGCCAAGGAGTAACCGTCTTTTAATTTCATGGCTGCAGTCAATATTTGCAGTGATTTTGGAGCCCAAAAAATAAAGTCTGACACTGTTTCCACAGTTTCCCCATCTATTTCCCATTAAGTGATGGGACCAGATGCCATGATCTTCATTTTCTGAATGTTGAGCTTTAAGCCAAATTTTTCACTCTCATCTTTCACCTTCATCAAGAGGCCCTTTAGCTCCTCTTCACTTTCTGCCATAAGGGTGGTGTCATCTGCATATCTGAGGTTATTGATATTTCTCCTGGCAATCTTGATTCCAGCTTGTGTTTCTTCCAGCCCAGCATTTATCATGATGTACTCCACATATAAGTTAAATAAGCATGGTGACAATATGCAGCCTTTATGTACTCCTTTTCCTATTTGGAACCAGTCTATTGTTCCATGTCCAGTTCTAACTGTTGCTTCCTGACCTGCATACAGATTTCTCAAGAGGCAGGTCAGGTGGTCTGGTATTCCCATCTCTTTCAGAATCTTCCACAGTTTATTGTGATCCACACAGTCAAAGGCTTTGGCATAGTCAATAAAGCAGAAATGGATGTTTTTCTGGAACTCTCTTGCTTTTTCCATGATCCACCGGATGTTGGCAATTTAATCTCTGGTTCCTCTGCCTTTTCTAAAACCAGCTTGAACATCAGGGAGTTCACGGTTCACGTATTGCTGAAGCCTGGCTTGGAGAATTGTGAGCATTTCTTTACTAGCATGTTAGATGAGTTCAATTGTGCGGTAGCTTGAGCATTCTTTTGCATTGCCTTTCTTTGGAATTGGAATGAAAACAGACGTTTTCCAGTCCTATGGCCACTGCTGACTTTTCCAAATTTGCTGGCAGACTGAATGCAGCACTTTCACAGCATCATCTTTCAGGATTTGAAACAGCTCCACTGGAATTCAATCACCTCTACTAACTTTGTTCATAGTGATGCTTTCTAAGGCCCACTTGAATTCACATCACAAGATGTCTGGCTCTATTTTAGTGATAACACCATCATGATTCTCTGAGTCGTGAAGATCTTTTTGTACAGTTCTTCCGTGTATTCTTGCCACATCTTCTTAATATCTTCTGCTTCTGTTAGGTCTATACCATTTCTGTCCTTTATTGAGCCCATATTTGCATGAAATGTTCCCCTAATATCTCTAATTTTCTTGAAGAGATCTGTAGTCTTTCCTATTCTGCTCTTTTCATCTATTTCTTTGCATTGATCGCTGAAGAAGGCTTTCTTATCTCTTCTTGCTATTCTTTGGATCTCTGCATTCAGATGCTTATATCTTTCCTTTTCTCTTTTGCTTTTCACCTCTTTTCTTTTCACAGCTATTTGAACAGCTTCCCCAGACAGCCATTTTGCTTTTTGCATTTCTTTTCCATGGGGATGGTCTTGATCCCTGTCTCCTGTACAGTGTCATGAACCTCATTCCATAGTTCATCAGGCACTCTGTCTATCAGATCTAGGCCCTTAAATCTATTTCTCACTTCCACTATATAATCATAACGGCTGCGAGAGCCGGGCTGGGTGCACGAATCGTGGACAGCTGCGAGAGCCAGGCCGGCCCACTAAGCACGGCCGAGAGGAGCTACCCCACGTCTGAGGTCAGGGGCAGCAGCCTAGATTACCAGGCTGTGATGGTGCAGGAACTGCTGAGAGGAGCTACCCTGTGTCTGAGGTCAGTGGCAGCAGGGGAAGAGGCACCCCCATCTGAGGTCAGGGCGGTGGCTGGGTAGAGCTACCCCACATCCAAGGCCAGGGGCGGCCGGGGGAGACACCATGCACTCAAGGCCAGGGGCAGTAACACTGAGGAGCCACCCCGAGCTCAAGCCTGAGGCCAGTGGCGGCAGCTGAAAGGAGCCATTCATGCCCAAGGCCAGGGCTGGCGGCTGGGAGGATCAACCCGAGGAGCTGTGGCTACGTAGGAGCAGGAGGGCCTAGAGGAGCTATCCCACATTGAACGTCAGGGAGGTGGCAGTAAGGAGATACCCCTCATTCAAGGTAAGAAACAGCAGCTGTGCTTTGCTGGAGCAGCCGTGTAAAGATACCCCATGCTCAAGTAAGAGAAACCCAAGTAAGATGGTAGGTGTTGCAAGAAGGCATCAGAGGGCAGACACACTGAAACAATACTCACAGAAAACTAGTCAGTCTAATCACACTAGGACCACAGCCTTGTCTAACTCAGTGAAACCAAGTCATGCCTGTGGGGGAACCCAAGACAGGCAGGTCATGGAGGAGAGGTCTGACAGAACGTGGTCCACTGGAGAAGGGAAGGGCAAGCCACTTCAGTATTCTTGCCTTGAGAACCCCATGAACAGCATGAAAAGACAAAATGATAGGATACTGAAAGAGGAACTCCCCAGGTCAGTAGGTGCCCAGTATGTTACTGGAGATCAGTGGAGAAATAACTCCAGAAAGAATGAAGGGATGGAGCCAAAGCAAAAACAATACCCAGTTGTGCATGTGATTGGTGATAGAAGCAAGGTCCGTTGCTGTATAGAGCAGTATTGCATAGGAACCTGGAATATCAGGTCCATGAATCAAGGCAAATTGGAAGTGGTCAAACAAGAGATGGCAAGGGTGAACGTCAACATTCTAGGAATCAGCAAACTAAAATGGACTGGAATGGGTGAATTTAACTCAGATGACCATTATATCTACTACTGTGGGCAGGAATCCCTCAGAAGAAATGAAGTAGCCATCATGGTCAACAAAAGAGTCCGAAATGCAGTACTTGGATGCAGTCTCAAAATTGACAGCCTGATCTCTGTTTGTTTCCAAGGCAAACCATTCAATATCACAGTTATTCAAGTCTATGCCCCAACCAGTAACACTGAAGAAGCTGAAGTTGAACGGTTTTATGAAGACCTACAAAATCTTTTAGAACTAAGACTCAAAAAGATGTCCTTTACATTATAGGGGACCACAATGCAAAAGTAGGAAGTCAAGAAACACCTGGAGTCACAGGCAAATTTGACCTTGGAATGCAGAATGAATCAGGGCAAAGACTAATAGAGTTTTGCCAAGAAAATGCACTGGTCATAGCAAACACCCTCTTCCAACAACACAAGAGAAGACTCTATACATGGACATCACCAGATGGCCAACACCGAAATCAGATTGATTATATTCTTTGCAACCAAAGATGGAGAAGCTCTATACAATCAATAAAAACAAGACCAGGAGCTGACTGTGGTTCAGATCATGAACTCCTTATTGCCAAATTCAGACTGAAATTTAAGTAGGTAAAACCGCTAGACCATTCAGGTCTGAATCTTTACCTAGTACTTTATATACCTCTTTTTTTTTTTTTTTTTTTGGTTGTTTTTTTTCAGAGGTTATCTCACAGCCTTTTAATGGAGACCAGTCCTACTGTCTTCTCATTTTTCTCAGTTCAGTTCAGCTGCTCAGCCATGTCCAGTGCTTTGCAACCCCATGACTACAGCAGGCCAGGTATCCTTGTCCATAACCAACTCCCAGAGTTTACTCAGACTCCTGTCCATTGAGTCAATGATGACATCCAATCATCTTATTATGTCGTACCACTCTCCTCCTGCGTTCAGTCTTTCCCAGAATCAGGGTGTTTTCAAATTATCAGTTCTTCCCATCAGATGGCCAAAGTATTAAAGTTTATTATAGTTTCATCTTTAGCATCAGTCCTTCCCATTTTTCTCTGCCTCTCTGAATTTAAGTGTATCAGTTATCTATCATGGTCTTGATGGGATGTTCTTGTTGGAGAACATGACTGTATAGTCTTTGTGATACCCAGAGTGGGGCGGATCTGATAGACCACAAGTTACATCTTTCTTCAGGGTGTGCCATCAACTATCACCTTGAGAGGAGATCTGTGGTGCCTGGGCTAAAGCCAGATGTGAGGCAGAGACTTCCTCTATTCTCAGTGGCCTTCTCAGCTATATTGTGGGCAGGGTGGGGGTCCCAAGTTTCTGGAACAGATGTCCTGATTTTCAGGCCAGACCTGCCTGTGTTCCCTCTAAATATATGTCTTCCCCTCTCCCCACACTGCAACCCTTGCCACAGAGGGACAAGAGGGGCCTATGCATGTTGGAAAAAGGAGCCAATCTATAGGCTTGCTGCTGACAGAGGTCCACAGTACCTCCAATGTAACACCTGTGCTAGCACCAGCAGTAGCTTCTCCCACCCTGCTTAAACATAGCTTCTGGTATGAGACCACTTGGTCCCTCACAGCTGATCAGTTCCCCCTGCCTCTGCTGCCCTTCCCTGTTGAGGAGGGTTTATGTTGGGCAGGTGAGGTCCTCATGGGCTCTGGGCATGTACTAGGTTATCTACTGTGGCAGTCTGGCCTCCATCAAAGATCAGGACTTCTCCTGGTGGGCTGCCTGTGTAAGTGCCTTCCATTAGCATTGCCCCAGCTGTCCCACACAGATGCCACCCTGGGCCAGATTCACCTCTGCTTCCCACATCCCAGCTCTCTGCCTTGTCAGGGCAGCCCCTGCTCCAGTGCAGAGCAGCCACACGAAGTAAGCAAGGCATGTGTAGAGGTGGGTAGTTGTGGGGGAAAATGGGAAGCCACAAGTGTGGTCTCAATTAGTACACTTCACCCTGACTTGGGAGCAAGCCCTGAGCACATGATCCTTGAGGGGGGGAGTCCAGGCTTCCCACAGTCCTCCTGTTAGTCCACATGGCCCTGTAACCAGCTAAGGGTGCTTGTCTTCCCTGTGTCAGACCACAGGACTGGCGTGTGCAATATATGGCCCAGCCACTCACACCCACAGCAGATCTCCACCCATATAATCTCGCTTATATTCTGAGTCCTCTCCCATGGCACAGGTCAGAATTTGAATGCTCCTTTTTCTTCTTACCCTATTCCCTGTGGATCATTCTTACAGCCTAGGTTTAGGAATGCTTCTGAATTTTTTGATTAGTATTTTGAGCTAATTGTTCCACATGTTGATGTATTTTTTTTTTTTTTTTTTTTTTTCATTTGAGTATAGCTGATTTATCATGTTGTGTTAGTTTCAGGTGTACAGCAAAGTGATTAAGCTTTACATATACATGTATTTGGGCTTACTACTTGGCTCAGTTGGTAAAGAACCTGCTTTCAATTCAGGAGATGCAGGTTCAATCCCTGGGTTGGGAAGATCCCCTCAGGTGGCCATGACAACCGTCTCCAGTATTCCTGCTAGGAGAATTCCATGGAGAGTGGAGCTTAGCAGGCTACAGTCCATAGTGTCACAAAGAATCAGACATGAGTGAAATGATTAAGCACAGGCACGCATGCATACATATACCTATTCCTTTACAAATTATTTACCCATTTATATAATTAAATACTTTTGAGCAAAGTTCCCTATAGTTTTGTAGTAGATCCTTGTTGGTTATCTATTTTAAATATAGTGATTTGTATGTTTTAATCCTCAATTCCTGATTTATCCCTCCTCCCTCCCAACTTCCCATTTGGTAACCATCAGTTCAGCTTATATGTAGATGTGTTTTTGACTTGTTGTTTGAGGGAGGCAGCTTTTTCCAGGAGTCATGTATGGATGTGAGAGTTGGACTACAAAGAAAGTTGAGCACCAATGAATTAATGTTTTGAACTGTGGTGTTGGAGAAGACTCTTAAGAGTCCCTTGGACAGCAAGGAGATCCAACCAGTCCATCCTAAAGGAAATCGGTCCTGAATATTCACTGGAAGGACTGATGCTGAAGCTGAAACTCGGATATTTTGGCCACCTGATGGGAAGAACTAACCTATTTGAAATGACTCTGATGCTGGGAAAAATTGAAGGTGAGAGGAAAAGGGAATGACAGAGAATGAGATGTTTGGATGGCATCACAGCCTCAATGGACATTAGTTTGAGTAAACTCCGGGAGTTGGTGATGGACAGGGAAGACTGGCATACCGCCGTCCATGGGGCCGCAGTCAGGAACCACTGACCTATGGAACTAAACTGAGTCCTTCTTTTTCTATTTTTCCTTTTCTTGCCTGTGTTTTTGTGTCATATATAGTAAATCATTTCTAAGATGGATGCTGTATAACTTCTCAGGTATGTTTTATTTTAGTAATTTTATAGTTTCAGATCTTACATTTAAATCTCTAATCAACTTTGAGTTTAGTTTTTTGTATGATATAAAGTAAGGGTCCAGTTTCATTCTTTTGCATTCAGATATCTAGTTTGCCCACTGTGATTAATGGAAGAAACGGCAAGGTGAAATTTAATCATGATCATCTCAAGGCAGAAATGTGTGACAAGCCTGTAGGAAAGGTAATGGGGTGAGGGACCTGCCAGGACAATATAGAGTTTGGGGACTCCCACTTGATTCCTGCTGATATGTGGATGTGGTCCTGTGCAGATGTGTTCTCACTCTTAGAATATAAACCTCTGCCAAACAAGAGAAGCTTCTGGGCCACCAGTATTGTGCTCTTATCATGAGTTCATAGGCACTCTTTTGGCTTTTGCCTTCACTGTCATTTAAATAGGTAGCCTTCATAGAAGGACATGATGTTCCTCTTGACCACTGATAAAATAAGCTTCTCGTTTAAATTCTTTTGACTTCTGATCCACTCTCTACTTTATGGTTTTTACTATATTTTAAACATATTCTTAGACATAGATGGCAGAAGAGAGTGATTCTCTCCCTTACAGTCTTAGATAATTCAACTTCTGATAATATTATATCACCACACTGTTGATTTCTAATCCATTTACCTCTCTGGCATGCATTTCTGATAAGATACATACTCAAAAATTATCATAAAAGCTGCATGTATTAAATAGTAACTGATTAGAAAACATGGAAAAATTAATACTCAAAAGAATGACTGAGGAAATTTCTTTGGGAGGTGACTGTTAGGCTGGCCTCAGATGGTTGCTAGTTTCAGAGTCACAGAAGATAGGATGGACACAGGCATAGAGGAAAGCAGAAGATCTTAGGGAAATCATTGTATTAGTCAATAGAGGTTGTTATGGACACAGCTAGAGAGGTCAGTTGGAATTTATTCATAGGGAACCTGTAAAAGTGGAAGTCTAAAGAGTTTGTACTACTCTTTGTACATGCTAATGAGCAAAAACTGCCACTGCAAACCCCAAAACAGCACTTTCAATAGGGCTTGACATGTCTGAATCACAATATATCATCCTTTTCCAGGAGAGCTACAGGTGACCGATATTGATATTTTGTGTTATCTTACTTGGATATATCCTTTCTCAACTCATGACTTAATATTTATGTTTTTCTGTTTTAACCCTAGGTGTCCTTGGATTCTTTTAAATTTTATGCATCCTCTCCTCTTTCTGGAAAGTGACAGTGTATCAGTGCATTTTTAAATGTATACCAGGGCTACTTTGGGGAAACAATGCCCTCTAACATCAGCTTTTGGTCCACCTCAGGGCTTCCCTGATAGCTCAATTGGGAAATAATCCAACTGCAATTCTGGACATCCTGGCTCAATTCCTGTGTCGGGAAGTTCCACTGGAGAAGTGATAGGCTTCCTATTCCAGTATTCTTTGGCTTCCCTTGTAGCTCATCTGGTAAAGAATTCAACTGCAATTTGGGGAAACTTGGGTTCCATCTCTGGATTTGGAAGATCCCATGGAGAAGGGAAAGGCTAACAACTCCAGGATTCTCACCTGCAGAATTCCATGAACTGTATAGTCCATGGGCTTGCCAAGAGTCCGACAGGACTGAGTGACTTTCATTTTCAGCTCTTCAGGCCTAGCAATCGGTTACCTTCCCCTATAACAGCAAGCATTTCAGTAAGTCCAACTGCAGGGTGTTAAAGTGTGATAGTGTTAAATGGTGATTATATATGCAGATCTGAAATCACACTACTGACCTATATGTAGATATATGGTCTCTCTGTCCATATCATCCTGGTGGCTGCTTTAGGTAATTAATTTTCTGCAGGCAAGGCATGAAAGTGCTCCCACTTTCTTTGAAAGGACAGCACACCCAGGGTGTCTTTCATTATTATTGATTTTAAATCACATTCAGTGACTGACTTTGAATCATCACCTGGGTCTCTCAGGAGTTAAAGGGCCAGAAAGATTTAATCAGGGAGCTGCAGTCCAGATAAAAGATACCATATCATTGACTTAAAATCTGAACTCAACTCTTGATGCTGATGGTGAAACTGTGTTTTAATTTTTTCTAAAATATTTTCTGAAGACACACAGGATTCCTCTGGTCAGAGACTCTGCCTTATATATTTGCAAATTTGATTGACTACTCCTAGAACCTTTTTAAACATTTCAAAATTGAAAGTTAACACCAAATAAAATATTCCATACTCTTACTTTTAAACCATGATAAACTTTTAGAACATGGACTAACAAAATACTTTATTGGGGAAGAATGTTTTACCAATGTTGTTCTTTAGAAATTCTAGGGTATGGTGATAAATAAAAGACCAGCTTTTACTCAGTGTTATATTAATACTTGTATCAAAAGTCTCTGTACAAACTACCGTGGCTGTCCAGTGGTTAGGATTCCATGTTTTCACTAGAAGGGGAACGGGTTCCCTGGTCAGGGAACTATGATCCCACAACCTGCATAGTACCTCTCCCAATAAAGAAATTCTCGTGAGTGGTGATCCTGTTTGTCATCTGCGCTGGGATTGGGCTACACCTACTCCCCTGCCTTTGGGAACACACTTCTCCCACCAATTTCTTAGCATAACAATGGCCTAATTGAATTTGATTGGTTCCCTCCAAACATCATTTTAGTCCTTGGGAGTGCTAGTTGTGGATTTTAGTTGTATCAGAATTTGTGCCTTCTAAGAACCTTTAGCTGACAGCATAGGCAAGTGATGCAACAAACCCCAGTATGAGGTAGGGGACCAGGAGGTGATTTCTTCCCATCCTGGGGCAGAGTTTCACATTTACAGTCAGAGTTTCACATTCAAGGGAGCTTCACATTAACCATCCCCATGCAAAACCCTCTTCCTATCTAGGTTCTGGCGATCTAAACCCTATTGTTATTCCACACCCAAAACAAAGGCAGTAACACCACACCACTACTCCTTGCCACTGAGATCAATTGTTAAGCAGGGTTATCCATCTTCAGTGCAGACCTCTACACCTTGGCTAACTGGGGACCTGACTGTCTGTTCCCCAACTTCTCAGGACCCCATATCCCTCCCTTTTCAGGTGCTCACCTCTTCTCTTCTTTCCCTCCCATCCATCAGAAAATTCACATGCACAAATATAATATTTTCACCATTTGATGTTTATTTTAATTGCAGCCATCAGTTTACTATGTTAGTGTAAGAGTCAGTCTTTTCCTGGTTGGCCGTTTCTAAGAAAGCAGACCTCTGGAGACACAATTCTAAACTGTCTGACCTTTTATATTCAGTTATCGGCTGCCCAAGTTGTAATTCTCCAGGGTCTCTCATTCTGGGACAACTGAGCTTATCTTCTCTTTTGGTTCTGCCTCCTTCTTTGACTCTGCCTCATATCTCTGTACCGTTTTTTGCTTTGATTTAGTTTCTTTCATGCACAGGAACAGAAAAAACACTTTGGCTTTCTTGTTTTCTTCACCTTCTTCAATTGAGTGGCATATGACCATATTTTCTTTTTCAGGGCTCCTTGTAGAGGTCTTCTGAACCTCATGGTCATCTTTCATGCCTTTAAAGCTAATAGTTTTGAGGAAAGAGCATAAAAACTGAACTGGAAGGGAGATTTCATGAAATGGGATGTGGGCTGATGAGGGCTTTTGTGCCAGGCAGGGCAGTGTAGAGGACTTGGGCAGAAAAGTCAATAAATAACACTGGGAGCATAGATGGAGTCATCTTACCTTCACACTGCCTCTGTATCTCTGTTGACAAAAGTTCTTCTTTCTTCCTTTCATCCTTGAATCTAACTGCATTGCAACTCTTCTTGGCTATCGTGGATTCCTGGTTACTTTAGTCATGATGATACCATGAAGTGGCCTAACCCAGAATCTCTACCTCTGATCTCCCTATATATACCTTCCTAGCACAATGAGGAGCCACACCCTTCAATTTGATTGGTCAGATAGGCACTCCCCTAGCCAAAGGTGGCTTGAGGGTATTAGACATCACAATGTACCACTTTGCTCATCAATATGAGCTAGTGGATGCTAAGGGAGGCCATGATATAACTTTCCCAATCCTGATACCTCTGTGTCTAATTCTGGGGAATGCTGATTCAGGGGCATGGTGCTTCTTCTCATGACCTTCAGACTTTCCTTCAATCCCCTTTATTCTTTGACTTATATGTCTGCCTTCAACACTCCTGACTCTTCCATCCCTCTATGAACCTCTGAAAAACACTTTCTATCCCACTTCAGAAATTTAGAGTCCTCTAGTCACTTCAACTATAGATCACCCTCTTCTTGTTGGATATTCTTGAGGGATTTAAGGAACTTAAGAGCAAGAGCTTAAGGTGAAAAAGATAATTAAGAACAAGTTGGATGTTTTTCTACTCCAATGAGCTTTAGAGACCCCCAGTCTTGGTGAATCCTCAGTCTGTTGCCCCAAGGTCAATACACAGTCTCCATAAGATTATACAACAGAAATAAGAATCTCCTTCACTAGTATTGTTGGGGACAATTCAACTGTCATAATTCAACTTGCCCCATCTACCAGAAATACATTCCTGAATTTTTTTTTTTTTTTTAAACCTAAGGTCCTCAAAGGGAAGAGTCAGATCATCATCACACCACTGACTCTTGATTGAATCACTTCCCCAGTGGTCCCTCATTGACAGTTACCAGTAGGCAGGGCCCACTGTGGTGCTAACCAATAGCTGAACAAGACAAGTACTGGTAGGTAGCTGATTGATAGTTGGTTGCTTGTGGGCGGGGTCCAGTGAGGCACTGACCAATGGCTGAGCAAGACCCATTGTCTAGTAACAGGATGCAGAGTAATAAGGCACAGTGATGGGTACCTGCTAAGAGCTGTGCTCATGCTGCTCTGTTACATAAGGACACTTTGGGTCCAACATGCTGGGATCTTTTGACTGACTCCTTTACAACCTCAGATTTTTATTTCACATGCTAATTTAACTTTTGCACATCATTCTTTTCATTGTATTCCCAGGCATACCTGTTACCAGTGCTTATCTCTATGCCCCTCCAACAACTATCACTTGACCACATTCTCAGCATATAGTATAGCTAATAGTTCAAAGCCAAGAAGAATGTGAAGGCCAGACCACCTGTAAAGCTATTCTGACCAACCTTAACCTCACAGTGATTCTTATTCTATTCACAGTTGAACAGAGCAGGATGAGCACAGTCCTTAAAAGATAGCCTTTAATATGCTTCCTTTCAACTCATCCTGTTCCTAGGCAACAGGTGTTGCTCAGCCTTGCTTGATGCCTCCGAGGGCCCCATTCACAAGCAGCCAATTGTCAATGAGTGACCATTAGTTGTCCTGCTCAACTATTGGTTGGCACCACATTTGGGAGTCAAGGGTAGTGTGGTGGTCATCAGGTGGAGGGTAAGATAAGAGGCAGACTCAGGCCTTCTTCTAGAGGCCTTGGAGCTCATCCATCTTTGGGCGAGCAGGTGAGCTCAAGTGTCCAGGGAACAGAATGGAGACTATATCCTGTAGTGCTCCAGAGCCCTCACTAAGGCCCTCCACTAGCCTTGGCCCAGGCCTTGAGGAGTGATGAAGCTGTCCCCCATCCCTGTTTCTGCAACCTACTAGCAGTGGGCATCTTTCTGGGTCTCAGTTTCTGAGCATTAGTCTCCCTATCTGGAAAGCCTGAGGAGACTGAGGACCTATTGGGTTGGGTGCCTGGCTCTGTCAGGAATGAGACCTGGAGAGAATAGGGGAACTTGGCCCTGAAGAAGCTGCTGACTGAGATCTGCTTTCCCTTAACCAGGACTGGGACATTTCAGGGTGGAAATTATGCCTTGAGACTTTGCCTTTTCTTGTCAGAACAGAGAATAACATTCATCTGATAGAGATTTACGGGAACATCATTACCTGACCATGACCTGACCTTTAGAACAAAGGGTCTGACACAAGGAAGTCTGAAACTAACCTCAACTCTCTCTAACATTTGTTTTTGAATGGATTTACTGAAAACTTTCAATAACTTTGGGTTCTTAGGGCATATGCCACCCATCTTCTTGTATGAATTGTAATAAACCATTCTCTGTTCCAAATTCTAATGTTTAGTGTTTAAGGGCCTCATTTTGCATCAGGCACATAGACTTGCCATTTCATTAACAATGATACAATCTAAGGACAGACCTTGCCTCCTTAAAACAACAGAAGAGATTGGCCAAGTGCTCACAATGGTCCATAATATACCCACTGACTTGGCTTAACTAAACTTCAGCCAAGCTTCTCTCCTCTAAACTTCAGCTTTGCCCTAAGTTTGAGCAAGCACTAAAAGTCAGACTTTTCTGTCTCCCTTAATAGCTCATTTTGGGAGTTAACTCACTACAGAGAGAACCACTTCCAGTTAAACTGCTCTATCATGCTGTCTGCTCATCCATCTCCACCACTTGCCCCATCCACACACACACACACACACACACACACACACACACACACACACACACACACACACAGAGTTGCTGCTTACCCTCCTTATCCTTCCATGTTAAATAAATATCTTTTCTGTTTTATTTTTAGACATGTAAAGAGCTTGTAGTCAAAGCATTCTCCCTATTGCAAACAGTTCAGTTCAGTCACTCAGTATTGTCTGAATCTCTGTGTAACTTGTACTGCAGCACACCAAGATTCCCTGTCCATCACCAACTCCCACAGCTTGGTCAAACTCAAGTCCATTGAACCAGTGATTCCTTCCAGCCATCTCATTCTCTGTCATCTTCTTCTCCAGCCTTCAATCTTTCCCAGCATTAGAATATTTTCCAGTGAGTCAGTTTTCACATTAGGTGGTCAAATTACTGGAGGTACAGCTTCAGCATCAGTCCTTCCAATGAATATTCAGGACTGATTTCCTTTAGGATTGGCTGGTTTGATCTCCTTGCAGTCCAAGGGACTCTCAAGTTTCTTCTCCAACAGCACAGTTCAAAAGCATCAGTTATTTGGCACTCAGCTTTCTTTATTGTCCAACTGTCACATCAATAATTGACTACTAAAAAAACCTTAGCTTTGACCTACAGACCTTGGTTGGTAAAGTAATATCTGTGCTTTTTAATATTCTGTCTTTGTTGGTCATAGCTTTTCTTCCAAGGAACAAGCGTCTTTTAATTTCAAGGCTACTCTCACCATCTTCAGTGCTTTTGGAGCCCAAGAAAATAAAGTCTGCCACTTTTCCCATTGTTTCCCCATCTATTTGCCATGAAGTGATGGGACTGGATGCCATGGTCTTCGTTTTTGAATGTTGAGTTAAGCTAGATTTTTCACTCTCCTCCTTCACCCTCATCAAGAGCTTCTTCAGTCCCTTTTTGCTTTATGCCTTAAGAGAGGTGTCATATGCATACTGAGTTTATTGATATCTCTCCAGGCAATCTTCATTCCATCTTGGGCTTCATCCAGTCCAACATTTTGAGGATATACTCTGCATATAAATTAAATAAACAGGATGACAGTATACATTATTAATATACTATTTTCCTAATTTGGAACGAGTCTGTTGTTCCATGTCTGGTTCTAACTGTTGCTTCTTGCCCTGCATGCAGGCAAGATGGTCTTGTATTCCAATCACTTTAAGAATTTTTCACAATTTCTTGTGACACATACAGCTGAATGGTTTAACGTAGTCAATGAAAGACATATTTTTTTCTCCAGTTCTCTTCCTTTTTCTATGTTCCAAAGGATGTTGGCAATTTGATATCTTTTTCCTCTGCCTTTTCTCAATCCATCTTGAACATATGAAAGTTCTTGATTCAAGTACTGTTGAAGCCTGTCTTGGAGAATTTGCAGCATTACTTTGGTAGTATGAGAGATTACTCTATCATTATATTAATTTCAAATCAATTTCTTCTTATATTAGTCTGAATTTATTTTTATTAAATTGTAAAAACGGACATAAATTCGTTGGTATAATGTTTGTTTCCAAGTTCAGTTCAGTCGCTCAGTCATGCCCAACTTTTTGCGACCCCATGAATCGCAGCACGTCAGGCCTCCCTGTTCATTACCATCTCTCAGAGTTTGCTCAGACTCATGGCCATTGAGTCAGTGATGCCATCCAGCAATCTCATCCTCGGTCGCCCCCTTCTCCTCCTGCCCCCAATACCTCCCAGCATCAGAGTCTTTTCCAATGAGTCAGCTCTTCACATGAGGTGGCCAAAGTACTGGAGTTTCACTTTCAGCATCATTCCTTCCAAAGAAATCTCAGGGTCGATCTCCTTCAGAATGGACTGGTTGGATCTCCTTGCAATCCAAGGGACTTTCAAGAGTCTTCTCCAACACCACAGTTCAAAAGCATCAATTCTCCGGTGCTCAGCCTTCTTCACAGTCCAACTCTCACATCCATACATGACCACAGGAAAAACCATAGCCTTGACTAGACGGACCTTAGTCAGCAAAGTGATGTCTCTGCTTTTGAATATACTATCTAGGTTGGTCATAATTTTCTTCTAAGGAGTAAGTGTCTTCTAATTTCATGGCTGCAGTCACCATCTGCAGTGATTTTGGAGCCCCCAAAATAAAGTCTGACACTGTTTCCACTGTTTCCGCATCTATTTCCCATGAAGTGATGGGACTAGATGCCATGATCTTCGTTTTCTGAATGTTGAGCTTTAAGCCAACTTTTTCACTCTCCTCTTTCACTTTCATCAAGAGGCTTATTAGCGCCTCTTCACTTTCTGCCATAAGGGTGGTGTCATCTGCATATCTGAGTTTTTTGATATTTCTCCCAGCAATCTTGATTCCAGCTTGTGTTTCTTCCAGTCCAGCATTTCTCATGATGTACTCTGCATAGAAATTAAATAGACCGGGTGACAATATGTAGCCTTGACGTACTCCTTTTCCTATTTGGAACCAGTCTGTTGTTCCATGTCTAGTTCTAACTGTTGCTTCCTGACCTGCATACAGATTTCTCAAGAGGCAAGTTAGGTGCTCTGGTATTCCCATCTCTTGAAGAACTTTCCACAGTTTATTGTGATCCACACAGTCAAAGGCTTTAGCATAGTCAATAAAGCAGAAATAGATGTTTTTCTGGAACCCTTTGCTTTTTTTGATGATCCAGCAGATGTTGGCAATTTGATCTCTGGTTCCTCTGCCTTTTCTAAAACCAGCTTGAACATCAGGAGTTCACAGTTCACGTATTGCTGAAGCCTGGCTTGGAAAATTTTGAGCATTACTTTACTAGCATGTGAGATGAGTGCAATTGTGCGGCACTTTGAGCATTCTTTGGCATTGCATTTCTTTGGAATTGGAATGAAAACTGGCCTTTTCTAGTCCTGTGGCCACTGCTGAGTTTTCCAAATTTGCTGGCATATTGAGTGCAGCACTTTCACAGCATCATCTTTCAGGATTTGAAACAGCTCAACTGGAATTCCATCACCTCCACTAGCTTTGTTCGTAGTGATGCTTTCTAAGGCCCACTTGACTTCACATTCCAGGATGTCTGGCTCTAGATTAGTGATCACATCATCATGATTATCTGGGTCATGAAGATCTTTTTGTACAGTTCTTCAGTTTATTCTTGCCACCTCTTCTTAATATCTTCTGCTTCTCTTAGGTCCATATCATTTCTGTCCTTTATTGAGCCCATCTTTGCATTTCAAACTTAACAGGTGTTAATTAACCCCCTGAAATATTTCAGGCACTGTTATGGGTACAAGGGGCACATCACTAACTAGCATCCATGGCCTTGCTCTCATGGAGCTTACATTCTAGTCAGGGAAGATGGAAGGTTAAAATTAATGACAAAATAATAAATTATAAAGTATCAAGGAACCTTTTGAGTTATGAGAAATGGGGAGTTTTTCCCTCCCCAGAGGTTAATGAGGGAAGGCCTTTTTAATCCAGGACATTTGAGCAAAGACTTAATTAAAGACACGAGGGACTGACCTTTTGATTATCTTGGGGAAATAATTCTGGGGAGAGGAAATAGCCAGGGCAAAAGTCCGTCCCCAATTGGTATTGTCTGTGTCCTTCCAATAGAACAAGGAGGCTGGTGCAAGTGGGACCAGGTGAGTGAGGACAAGACTAGGAAGTGATGAGCTGCTATCGAGAGAGAACAGCACAGGAAAAGGAGGAAAGCAATATTGAACTTATCATTCTATTTATGTAATGAATTTTTTCACAATACACAAAGCACACTGGGCTGTGGTGGTAAAGAGGAGAGGCATTTATCATAGTCTGATGGCAAAGAGGCAGAAGAAGGGTACTTTTAAGTAAAGATACCTGAGATGAACCTTGAACCACCTAAAGTAGATAGATCACCAAGTGAAAAGCTATGAAAGTGCTTCCCAGACAGTGGGAGGAGAAAATGCAAAGGCATTGAGACCCAAAAAAGCTGGTTATACATACATTGAATATGACTGAAATAAGGTATGATGGGGAAATTGTGAAGAAACATGGCATTGAAGGTAAAGAGAATAACTTGAAGGGACAGCTGGGCATATGTTAACTTAATATCTGGGTTACTCTGTTTTCTAACTATAAATATATACTCGAGGCAAAGCAATATAGAAATTCAAAAGGAAGTATAAAAATGAAATTAGAGAACACCAATAAGTGTGTCAATATAAATATATACTGTTAATATTTTATCTTTGTTGTTCTACTTAAATGTTTATAACATATCTATTATATATTGTATAATGCTAAATAAATAAATAAATAAATAAATATATATAAAATACGCTTATATTTGGGTGAACATATATACATCAGTGATTTTTTTTAAATTTAGACAAATTGAATCAAACTATATGTTATATTGTAGCCATCCTTTTCTATACAATATGCTGGGAGAATTTTTCCATCTCAATGAACATGTTTCTGTCATTATTTCTAAGGGTTACTATAGTGTTCAAATGCTTGCTTATCCCATACTAGTGCTATGAAGACAGGAGCCATGTGTGTCTTGTTCACTGGTTGCTTCCGTATCTTTTCTATCGTAAATATGGCTGTAATACACATTGAGGTTCATGTATCTTTTCTAATTAGTGTTCATTTTCTTCTTATATTTACCTAGGAGTGGGATTGGAGAAGGCAATGGCACCCCACTCCAGTACTCTTGCCTGGAAAATCCCATGGACAGAGGAGCCTGGTAGGCTTCAGTCCATGGGGTTGCTAAGAGTCAGATGCGAATGAGCAACTTCACTTTCACTTTTCACTTTCATGCATTGGAGAAAGAAATGGCAACCCACTCTAGTGTTCTTGCCTGGAGAATCCCAGGGACAGGGGAGCCTAGTGGGCTGCCATCTATGGGGTCGCACAGAGTCGGACATGACTGAAGCAACTTAGCAGCAGCAGCAGTGGGATTGCTGGGTCACATGGTAGTTCTATTTTTAGTTTTTGAGAAACTTCCATGATGTTTTCCTTAGTAACTGCACAAATCTACATTCCCACCAATTAAGTTCAATGGCTTCCTTTTCTCCACATCCTTGCCAACATTTCTATTTTCAGACATTTTGATTTGATGATAGCCATTCTGATGGTTGTGAGGTGATATCTTCTTGTGATTTTGATTTCCATTTCTTTGATGTTTAGTGATGTTCAGCATTTTTTCATTTGCCTATTAGTCATCTACATATCTTCTTTGGAGAAATTCAGATCTTCCCATTGTTTAGTAGTTTTTTTCCTTAAATATTGAGTTGTATAATCTGTTTATATAGTTTGTATGTTGTCCCCTTATTGTCATGTCATTTGCAAATATTTACTCCCATTCAGTAAACTGTCTTTTCATTTTGTAAATGTTTTTGCTTACTGTGGAAGAGGTTTTAAGTTGATCTCATTTTCTTTTTCTTTTGTTTCCTTTGCCTTAGGAGACAGATGAAAAAAAAACTATTGCTATGATTTATGTCAAAGAGCATTCTCTCTACATTTTTATTCTAGGAGTTTCATAGTTTCCAGTCTTTTATTTAGGGCTTGAATTTGTTTTGAGTTCATTTATTAATTCTAATGGTATTTTGGTGGTGGTTTATAGTTTTCTGCATATAGTATCATGTCAACTGCAAGCAGTGACAGTTTTATTTCTTCCTACAAATTTGGATATCTTTTATTTATTTTCCTTGAATGATTACTGAGGCTAGAATATCCAATATTTTAGAAGTGGCAAGAGTGGGCATCCTTGCCTTGTTCCTGATTTTAGAGGAAAAGCTTTCAGCTTTTTGCCACTGAATATGATATTAGTTGGGTTTGTTATAAATGACCTTTATTATGTTCAGATATATTCCCTCCATATCAAGTATGGTGAGAGTTTTTGTAATGAATGAGTATTAAATTTTGCCAAATGGCCTTACAGCATCTATTTAGATAATAATATATATATTTTTGATTTTTAGATATTGAACCATCTTTGTACCCCTGGAATAACTCCAATTTGATCATGGTGTGTGATAGTTTCAATGTGTTGTTGAATTTGGTTCTCTAATATTTTGTTAAGAATTTTATCATCTGTATTCAGCAGAAATATTAGCATTTAATTTTCTTTTCTGATGGTGTCTTTGTTTATTTGTGTCAGGATAATGGTGGCTTTGTAGAATGAATTTGGAGGTACTCTATCTTCTCAGTTTTTTAGAATAGTTTGAGAACTTTGGATATAAGCAATTCTTTCTATGCTTGGAAAATTCTGCTGTGAAGCTGCATGGCCCTGAGTTTTATTTTGCTAAGAAATTTTTAAACATAAGTTCAAAATCACTACTAGTGGCTCATCTGTTCAAATTATACACTTCCCCTGATTCAGTTTTGGAATATTGTGTGTTCCTAGAGATTTGTCAATTTCTTCTAGGTTGTCCAATTTTTGGACCAAAAAAACTATAAGTATTTATAGTATTCTCTTATGACATTATTCACATTGCTGTGATATTGTTAGTAATCTATCCTTTGCATTTATTATTTTGTTTAGTTCAGTCATCTCTCTTTTATTTTAGATTAACCTGGCTAAGGACTTCCTTACTGTGTTTATGTTTCCAAAAAAAACAAAAACTTTGTTTCATTGATTTTTTTATTATTATTAAATTTATTTATTTTTTAATTACAATACTATATTTGTTTTGCCATACATTGACACGAATCAGCCATAGGTGAACACAATCTCCCAATGCCAAAGCCCCCTCCCACCTCCCACCCTACATCCTCTACTTGAATCATCCTGTGCATCAGCCCCATGCATCCTGCATCCTACATTGAACATAGATTGGCGCTTCATTTCTTACAAGAAAATATACACGTTTCATTGCCATTCTCCCAAACCATCCCACCCTTTCCCTCTCCCTCAGAGTCCAAAAGTCCACTCTATACCTCTGTGTCTCTTTGTTGTCTCACATATAGGGTCATCATTACTGTCTTCTAAATTCCATATATATGTGTCAGTATACTGTATTGGTGTTTTTCTTTCTGGCTTACTTCACTCTGTATAATCGGTTCCAGTTTCATCCATCTCATTAGAACTGAGTCAAATTTATTCTTTTTAAGGGGTGAGTAGTATTCCATTGTATATATGTACCACAGCTTTCTTATCCAATCATCTGCTGATGGACATCTAGGTTGCTTCCATGTCCTGGCTATTATAAACAGTGCTGCAATGAACATTGGGGTACATGTGTCTCTTTCACTTCTGGTTTCCTTGGTGTGTATGCCCAGCAGTGGGATTACTGGGTCATAAGGCAGTTCTATTTGCAATTTTTTAAGGAATCAACACACTGTTTTCCATACTGGCTGTACTAGTTTGCATTCCCACCAGCAGTGTAAGAGGGTTCCCTTTTCTCCACATCCTCTCCAGCATTCATTGATTTTTTTTTTTACTTTAGAGAAGGTGGGAGGGTCTCTATTTTGTTATTGTCTCCTCTGATCTTTATTATTGCCTTAATTCTGAGGATTTGGGGCTCCATTTATTTTTCATTTTCTAATTCATTTATATGTTAGGTTCAGTCAGTTCAGTTCAGTTCAGTTGTGTCTGACTTTTTGTGACCCCATGAATTGGAGCACGCCAGGCCTCCCTGTCCATCACCAACTCCTGGAATTCACTCAGACTCACGTCCATCGAGTCAGTGATGCCATCCAACCATCTCATCCTTGGTCGTCCCCTTCTCCTCCTGCCCCCAATACCTCCCAGCATCAGAGTCTTTTCCAATGAGTCAACTCTTCACATGAGGTGGCCAAAGTACTGGAGTTTCAGCGTTAGCATCGTTCCTTGCAAAGAAATCCCAGGATTGATCTCCTTCAGAATGGACTGGTTGGATCTCCTTGCAGTCCAAGAGACTCTCAAGAGTCTTCTCCAATACCACAGTTCAGAAGCATCAATTCTTCGGTGCTCAGCCTTCTTCACAGTCCAACTCTCACATCCATACATGACCACAGGAAAATCCATAGCCTTGACTAGGCAGACCTTAGTCGGCAAAGTAATGTCTCTGCTTTTGAATATGCTATGTTAAGTTGTTTATTTATAGCATCAGACTTTACTTCCATCCCTAGTCACATCCACAACTGGGTGTTGTTTTTGCTTTGGCTCTATCTCTTCATTCTTTTTGGAATTATTTCTCCATTGATCTCCAGTAGCATATTGGTCACCTGCTGAGCCAAGGTGTTCATCTTTCAGTGTCCTATCTTTCTTCCCTTGCATACTGTTCATGGAGTTCTCAAGCCAAATGGTTTGCTATTCCCTTCTCCAGTGGACCACATTTTGTCAGAGCTCTCCACCATAACCCGTCTGCTTTGTGTGGCCCTACAGGGTGTGGCTCATAGTTTAATTGAGTTAGACAACACTGTGCTCCATGTGATCAGATTGGTTAGTTTTCTGTGATTGTGTTTTTCATTCTGCCTGCCCTCTGCTGGAGAAGGATAAGAGGCTTATGGAAGCTTCCTGCTAGGAGAGACTCACTGAGGAGACTCACCTGTGGGTTTTATTCTGATGGTAGAGGCCATACTCAGTAAATCTTTAATCCAGTTTTCTGCTGAAGGGCTGTGTTCCCTCCTTGTTATTTGACCTGAGGCCAAACTACAGTAGAGGTAATGAAGATAATGGCAATCTGCTTCAAAGGTCCTATGCAGGCACTGCTACACTCAGTGCCCCCAATCTGGCAGCAGGCCACCACTGACCCACACCTCCACCACAGACTCCTGAACACTCACAGAAATTCTGGGTCAGTCTCTTGTACGGTCACTGCTCCTTTCTCCTGGGTCCTGGTGCACACAAGATTCTGTTTTTGCCCTCCAAGAATCTGTTTCTCCAGACCTGTACAAGTTCTGATGGATCTGTTTTGGGGTTAATGGTGACCTCCTCCAAGAGCGCTTATGCCAAACCCAGGTCTACTGCACCCAGAGCTCCTACCCCCACAGCAGCCCACTGCTGACACGTACCTCCTCAGGAGACACCAAAACACAGTTCTGTCTCAGTCTCTATGTGGTGTCTGGGTCCTGGTGCACAACAGGTGTGTTTGAGCCCTCTGAGTGTCTCTGAAAGTTATGAGTTTTTTTTTTTTCCTAATCACAATCTCGCTCCTCCTACCATCTTGCTGGGGCTTCTCCTTTGCCCTTGGATGTGAGGTATCTCCTCAAAGTCACTCCAGCACTGCATAACTGCTGTTCAAGTGCCGAGGAGCAGATGTGGGGTATCTGTTCCCAGTTGATCCAGCATGACACAAGTAAAGTCCAATGCTGTGAGAGCAATAATGCATAGAAACCTGGACTGTTAGGTCCATTAATCAAGGCAAATTGGAAGTCATCAAACAGGAGGTACCATTGAGTGAACATCTACATTTTAGGAATCAGTGAACTAAAATGAACTGGAATGAGTGAATTTAACTCACTCATTCAGTAGATGAGTATTATATCTACTAGCATGGGCAAGAATTGCTTAGAAGAAATGGAGTAGCCATCATAGTCAAGAACAGAGTCCGAAATGGAGTACTTTGAGGCAATCTCAAAAACAACAGAATGAACTCTGTTCATTTCCAAGACAGACCATTCAGTCTCACAGAAATCCAAGTCTATGCCCTGACCAGTAATGCTGAAGAAGCTAAAGTTGAATGATTCTATGAAGACCCACAACACTTTCTAAAACTAACATTAAAAAAAAAAAAAAGATGTCATTTTAATTGTAAGGGACGGGAATGAAAAAGTAGGAAATTAAGAAACACCTGGTGTAACAGGTAAATTTGCCCTTGGAGTACAGAATGAAGCAGGGCAAAGGCTAACACAGTTTTGCAAAACGAATGCACTGGTTGTTGCAAACACTCTCTTCCCACAACACAAGAGAATATTCTACACATGGACAGGATGAGATGGTGAATACCAAGATCATATTGATTTTATTCCTTGTAGCCAAAGATAGAAAAGCTCTATACAGTCAACAAAAACAAGACCAGGACCTGGCTGTGGCTCCAATCATGAATGACTTATTGCTAAATTTAGACTTAAATTGAAGACAGTAAGGAAAACCATTAGACCATTGAGGTATGACCTAAATCAAATCCCTTATGATTATACAGTGGAAGTGACAAATAAATTCAAGGGATTGGATATGATATAGTTCCTGGAAGAATAGTGGATGGAAGTTAGTGACATTTTACAGTGATCAAGACCATTCCCAAGAAAAAGAAATGCAAAAAGTCAAAAGGTGGTCTGAGGAGGCCTTACAAATAGCTGAAAAAGAAAAGACATGAAAGGCAAAAGAGAAAAGGAAAGATATAGCCATTTGAATACCGAGTTCCAAAGAACAGAAAGGAGAGATAAGATCAGTGCAAAGAAATAGAGGAAAACAATAGAATGGGAAAGACTAGAAATCTTTTCAAGAAAATTAGACATACCAAGGGAACTTTTCATGCAAAGATGGGCTACATAAAGTACAGAAATGATATGGACTTAAGAGAAGCAGAAGATATCAAGAAGAGGTGACAAGAATACACAAAAGCACTACAGAAAAAAAAAAAAAAAAGATCTTTACTAACCAGATAATCAAGATTGTCTGATCACTCACCTAGAGCCACATATCCTGTAATGTGAAGTCAAATGGCCCTTAGGAAGCATCGCTATGAACAAAGCTGGTAGAGGTGATGGAATTCCAGTTGAGCTTTTCAAAGCCTAAACGATGATGCTGTGAAAGTGATACACTCATATGACAGCAAATTTGGAAACTTAGCAGTGGCCACAAAACTGCAAAAGGTCAGTTTTCATTCCAATCCCAAAGAAAGGCAATGCCAAAGAATGCTCAAACTACCATACAATTGCACTCTTCTCACACGCTAGCAAAAGAATGCTCACAATTCTCCAAGCCAGGCTTCAGCAATACATGAACCGTAAACTTCCAGATGTTCAAGCTGAATTTAGAAAAAGTGAAAGGTGAAACCAGAGATCAAGTTGGCAAAATCTGCAGGATCATCAAAGAAAGGAGCAAAGTTCCAGAAAAATATCTACTTCTCCTTTATTGACTTTGCCAAAGCCTTTGAATGTGTAGGTCACAACAAACTGTGGGAAACTCTTAAAGAGATGGGAATACCAGACCACCTGACCTGCTTCCTGAGTAATCTGTGTGCAGGTCAAGAAGAAACAATTAGAACTGGACATGGACTAACAGACTGGTTCCAAATTGAGGAAGGAATATTCAAGTATATTGTCACCCTGCTTAATTAACTTATATGCAGAGTATGTCATGAGAAATGCTTAACTGGATGAAACACAAGCTGGAATCAAGATTGCCAGGAGAAATATCAATAAAGTCAAATGTGCAGATGACACCACGCTTAAAGGCAGAAAGTGAAGAAGAACTGAAAAACCTCTTGATGAAAGTGAAAGAGGAGAGTGACAAATCTGGCTTAAAACTCAACATTCAAAGAAACGAAGATCATGGCATCTGGTCCTATCACTTCCTGGCAAATAAATGAGGAAATAATTGAAAAAATGACAGATATTTTCTCGGCCTCCCAAAATCACTGCAGATGGTGTCTGCAGCCATAAAATTAAAAGAGGCTTGCTCCTTGGAAGAAAAACTATGACAAACATAGACAGCATATTAAAAAGCATAGACATTACTTTGCCAACAAAGGTCCATCTAGTCAAAGCTTTGGTTTTCCCCATATTCCTGTATGAATGTAACAGTTGGACTGTAAAGAAAGCTGAGCATTGAAGAATTGATGTTTTTGAACTGTGGTGTTGGGGAAGACTCTTGAGAGTCTGTTGGACTGCATGGAGACCAAATCAGTCCTAAATGAAACTAGTCCTGAATATTCATTAGAAAGACTGATACTGAGCCTGAAGCTCCAGTACTTTGGCCACCTGATGTGAAGAAATGACTCATTGGAAAAAATCCTGATGATAGTTAAAAGTCAATGCAGGAAGAAAAGAGAATGATAGAATGATAAATGATTGGATTTCATCACCTGCTTGGTGGATATGAGTTTGAGAAAGCTCCATGGGTTGGTGATGGACAGGTAGCCTGGCATGCTGCAGTCCATGGGGTTGCAAAGAGTCAGAAACGACTGAGCAACTGACCTGAACTGAAAACTTTTCCACCTAATCAACAATATATTATAACTCAAATTTATACTGTGCTGCTGTTATTTAAGAAGGCATTATTAGGGAAACCTAAAGTCAGTAGAAGGAGAAGGCAATGGCACTTCACTCTGGTACTCTTGCCTGGAAAATCCCAAGAATGGAGGAGCCTGGTAGACTGCAGTCCATGGGGTCGTGAAGAGTTGGACACAACTAAGCAACTTTACTTTCACCTTTCACTTTCATGCACTAGAGAAGGAAATGGCAAGCCACTCCAGTGTTCTTGCCTGGAGAATCCCAGGGACAGGGGGTGCCTGGTGGGCTGCCATCTACGGGGTCTCACAGAGTCAGACATGACTGAAGTGACTTAGCAGCAGCAGCAGCAGCGGCAGTTCAGTTCAGTTCAATTCAGTTCAGTCGCTCAGTTGTGTCTGACTCTTTGCGACCCCATGATTCACAGCACGTCAGGCCTCACTGTTCATTACCATCTCTCGGACTTCACTCAGACTCACATCCATTGAGTTCATGATGCCATCCAGCCATCTCATCTTTGGTCGCCCCCTTCTCCTCCTGCCCCCAATACCTCCCACCATCAGAGTCTTTTCCAATGAGTCAATTCTTCACATGAGGTGGCCAAAGTACTGGAGTTTCAGCTTTAGCATCATTCCTTCCAAAGAAATCCTAGAGTTGATCTCCTTCAGAATGGACTGGTTGGATCTCCTTGCAGTCCAAGGGACTCTCAAGAGTCTTCTTCAACACCACAGTTCAAAAGCATCAATTCTTCGGTGCTCAGCCTTCTTCACAGTCCAACTGTCACATCCATACATGACCACAGGATAAACCATAGCCTTGGCTAGAAGGACTTTACTAGGCAAAGTAATGTCTCTGCTTTTGAATATACTATCTAGGTTGGTCATAACTTTTCTTCCAAGGAGTAATTGTCTTTTAATTTCATGGCTGCAATCACCATCTGCAGTGATTTTGGAGCCCCCAAAACAAAGTCTGACACTGTTTCCACTGTTTCCCCATCTATTTCCCATGAAGTGATGGGACCAGATGCCATGATCTTCATTTTCTGAATGTTGAGCTTTAAGCCAACTTTTTGCTCTCCTCTTTCACTTTCATCAAGAGGCTTTTTAGCTCTTCTAGAAAGAAATCCATGGACAGAACTAGAAGTCTTTGAAGCCTCTTATCAATAGGAAACCTTAAATAAGTCCAAATCATAATCGGATTAACATGAAACCTGGAAATTTTGAAATTTACCAGAGCCCTATGATCCTGCAAATCCATTATTATTTAAAAATCTCACCATATTTTGTGGTCTGAGAAATAGCAAAGTGTCACTCTTTCCCTGATAACCTAGCTAAGATTTGTAGGTCATCCCCTTGTTTACCTAGAACAACTCAGGCAGAGACCCTCCATTTTCACATTGCTTGTCTTGTAAATCATTAATTAGCTGAAATGTTTACCCCAGTGATTTGTGAGAACTGTAACTTGAGCTAGTTTTAAAGTTTGTCTTCTGTGTATATGGTTCTGAACTTCAACTCATCCCTAAGTTTAAACAAATATTGGGATGTTTAAACAAATAAATGAGTCTTGGAACAACACTTAAATGGATCCCTCTTGAGAATGTGTGGACTGTCAGGAAAAACATTTTTGACTCTAGTTTCCTATCACAGCATCTTATGAACGTAAACATCATATAAACTGTTTGATCATGCCACTGGTTCACATCACCCTTCCATAAACAATTCTTTATAGCCTTGTTCACTCCTTTTTACAAAAATAAAGTTGCTTTCTGACTAAGAGACACTTTCAGATTTTGTTCATTATACATATTGTAATCATCTTTTCAAGTCAACTCCCTCATTACTTTAGAATATATTTGGTTTTTATCCAACAAAGCTCATGATAAAGGTAAATTTATAAATCTCAGTCCCTGTCATGGTTAACTTTATTTGTCAACTTGGCTTAGCCATAGCGCCCAGATATGTGGTCAAATGTGTTAAGTGAATGTAACTACCAGTACAGTCAAGATGCAGAGCTATTTCATCACCAAAATGCAACTTCTTTGTGCTTCTCTTTTATACTTTCACTACCTCCTGCAACCTGAGAGAGAATGGGGGAATTTAAAGTAGAAGAGTGGAAGGATCTGAGAGTAGTTAACTGGATCAAGGACATAACTTATCCAGCTTTGGGTGACCTAGAAGCCTTAGACAAAATAAGTGACCTGTGAATGTATATTCTTTATTTGTTTCATTTTTAAGGTCATTATTTTTAGAGTAGTTTTAGATTCATGGCAAAATTGTGAGGAAGGTACTGATATCTCCCATATATTCCCTGTGTCCACACATGTATAGCCTTCTCCATTCTCAGTATTTTCTCCAAGATGGCAGACTTGAAGGACATACGTTCAACTTCACCTGCAAGAACTCCAAAATTACAACTCACTGCTGAACAACTGTCAATATGAGAATGTCGGATCCCATCAAAAAAGATACACCATGTCAAAGTGCAAAGAGGAAGCCCCAGCAAGATGGTAGGAGGGGCAAAAATCACATTTAGAATGAAATTGCATACCCGCCAGAGACTTTGTAAGGGCTCAAACAAACCACTTGTGCACCCAGATATCCACAGAGACTGAGACAGAACTGTCTTTGAGTGTCTCCTGCAGAGGTATGGGTCAGCAGTGGACTGCTGTTGGGGCAGGGGCTCTGGGTGCAATAGACCAGGTTATGGCATAAGCCCGCTTGGAGGAGGTCACCATTAACCCTACAAGAGAGCTGCAAGAAGTTACACAAGACTGGGGAAAGAACCTCTTAGAGGGCACAAACAGAAACTTGTGTGTACCAGGACCCAGGGAAAGGAGCAACAACACCAACAGAGAATGACACAGACTTGCTTTTGAGTATCCAGGAGGCTCTGGCAGAGATGTGGTGCAGTGGTGGCCTGTTGCAGGGTTGGAGGCACTGAGTGTAGCAGTGCCTGCATGGGACATTTTGAAGGAGGTGACATTATCTTCATTACCTCTAGGATAGTTTGGCCTCAGGTCAAATAACAAGGAAGGGATATAGCCTTTCAGCAGAAAATTGGATTAAAGATTTACTGAGCATGACCACTACCATCAGAACAAGATCCCTCAGTGAGTCTCTCCCATCTGGAAGCTTCCATAAGCCTCTTATCCTTTTACAGCAGAGGGCAGGCAGAATAAAAACCAGTCACAGAAAACTAACCAATCTGATCACATGGACCACAGTGTTGTCTAACTCAATTAAACTATGAGCCATGCCATGTAAAGCCACCCAAGGCAGATAGCTCATGGTGGAGAGCTCTGACAAAACATGGTCCATTGGAGAAGAGAATGGCAAACAACTTGATTTTCTTGCACTCTGAACCCCATGAACAGTATAAAAAAGCAAACTGATAGGACACTGAAAGATGAACTCCCCATGTTGGTAGGTGCCCAATATGTTATTGGAGATCAGTGGAGAAATAACTCCAGAAAGAATGAAGAGATGGAGCTAAAGCAAAAACAACAACCAGTTGTGGGTTTAATTGGGATGGAAGTAAATCTGATGCTGTAAAGAGCGATATTGCATAGGAACCTGGAATATTAGTTCCATGAATCAAAGCAAACTAGATGTGATCAAACCAGTGAAACAGAGGTGCAAAGACTGAACATCGACATTTTAAGAATCAACAAACTAAAATGGACTAGAATAGGTGAAGTTAACTCACATGACCATTATATCTACTACTGTGGGCAAGAATCCCTTAGAAGAAATAGAGTAGCAATCATAGTCAACAAAAGTGTCAAAAATGCAGTACTTGGATGCAATCTCAAAAATGACAGAATGATCTCTGTTCATTTACAAGGCAAACCATTCAATATCACAGTAATCCAAGTCTGTGCTCAGACCAATAATGTGGAAGAAGTTGAAGTTGAATGGTCTGCTGAAGACATACAAGACACTATAAAACAACCAAGAAAGATGTCCTTTTCATTATAGGGAACTGGAATGGAAAAGTAGGAAGCCAAGAGTTATCTGGAGTAACAGGCCAATTTTGCCTTGGAGTACCAAATGAAGCAGGGCAAAGGCTAACAGAGTTTTGCCAAGAGAACGCACGGTTCTTAGAAAACACCCTCTTCCAACAACACAAGAGAAGACTCCACACATGGACATGACAAGATGGTCAATACCGAAACCACATTGATTATATTCTTTGCAGCGAAAGATGGAGAGGCTCTATACAGTCAGCAAAAACAAGACCAGTAGTTGACAGTGGCTCAATTCATGAACTCCTTATTGATAATTCAGACTTAAATTGCAGAAAATAGGGAAACCACTAGAACATTCAATCATGACCTTAATCATACCCTTTATGATTATTCAAGGAATTAGATCTGATAAACAGAGTTCCTGAAAATGTATAAATGAAGGTTGATGACATTGTACAGGAGGCAATGATTCAGAGCATCCCCAAGAAAAAGAAATGCAAAAGGTAAACTGGTTGTCTGAGGAGGCCTTACAAATAGCTGAAAAAGAAAGAAAAAGACGTGGAAGGCAAAGGAGAAAAGGAAAGATATACCCATGTGAATGCAGAGTTACAAAGAATAGCAAAGAGAGGTAAGAAAGCTTTCTTCAGTGATCAATGCAAATAAATAGAAGAAAGCAATAGAATGGGAAGGATAGAGATCTCTTCAAGAAAATTAGAAATAGGAACAGAAACTTACATGCAAAGATGGTCTCAATAAAGGACAGAAATGATATGGACCTAACAGAAGTAGAAGATATTAAGAAGAGGTGGCAAGAATATACAGAAGAACTACACAAAATAGATCTTCATGACCCAGATAACCACGATGCTGTGATCACTGACCTAGAGCCAAGCATCCTGGAATGTTAAGTTAAGTGGGCCTTAGAAAGCATCACTATGAACAAAGCTAGTGGAGGTGATGAAACTCTAGTTGAGTTATTTCAAAGCCTAAAAAATGATGCTGTGAAAGTGCTGCACTCAATATGCCAGCAAATTTTGAAAACTCATCAGTGACCACAGGACTGCAAAGGTCAGTTTTAATTCCAATCCCAAAGAAAGGAAATACCAAAGAATGTTCAAACTACTGCACAATTGCATTCATCTCACATGTGAGCAAAGCAATTCTTAAAATTCTGCAAGCCAGGCTTCAACAGTATGAGAATGGTGAACTTCCAGATGTGCAACTTAGATTTAGAAAAGACAGAGAAACAAGTGATCAAATTGCCAACACCTGTTGGATCATTGCAAATGCAAGAGAATTCCAGAAAAAAAAAAAAAAAAAAAAAAACATCCACTTCTGCTTTCTTGACTATGCCAAAGCCTTTGGCTGTGTGAATCACAGAAAACTGTACAAACTTTTAAGGAGATGGGAATACCAATCAACCTGACTCGCCTTCTGAGACATCTGTATGCAGGTCAAGAAGAAACAGTTAGAACTGGACATGGAATAACAGAATGGTTCCAAATATGAAAAGGAATACATGAAGGCTGTATGTTGTCACCCTGCTTATTTAACTTATATGCAGAGTACATCATGAGAAATGCCTGACTGGATGAAGCACAAGCTGAAATTAGCATTGCTGGGAGCAATATCAAATTCCCTCACATATGCAGATGACACCACCCTTATAGTAGAAAGTGAAGAAGAACTAAAGAATCTCTTGATGAAAGTGAAAGAGGAGAGTGAAAAAGTTGGCTTAAAATTCAACATTCAGAAAAACTAAGATATGTCATCTGGTCCCAACATTTCATGGGAAAGAAATTGGCAAAAAATGGAAACAGTGACAAACTTTATATTTTGGGGCTCCAAAATCACTGCAGATGGTGACTGCAGCCATTAAATTAAAAGAGGCTTACTCCTTGGAAGAAAAGTTATGACCAACCTAGACAGCATATTTAAAAGCAGAGACCTTACATTTCTAATAAAAATCCATCTAGTCAAAGCTATGGTTTTTCCAGTAGTCATGTATGTGTCTGAGTGTTGGACTACAAAGAAAACTGAGCACCTAAGAAGTGATGCTTTTGAACTGTGGTGTTGGAGAAGACTCTTGAGAGTCCCTTGGACAGCAAGGAGATCCAACCTGTCTATATTAAAGGAAATCAGTCCTAAATATTGTGATGTTAGAGAAAACTCTTGAGAGTCCCTTGGACAGCAAGGAGATCCAACTTGTATATCCTAAAGGAAATCAGTCCTAAATATTCATTGGAACAATTGAAGGCAGATGGAGAAGATGATAATTGAGTTTGAGGTGGTTGGATGGCATCACCGACTCAATGGACATGAGTAAACCCTAGCAGTTGGTGATGGACAAGGAAGCTTGGTGTGCTGCAGTCCATAGTATCACAAACAGTCAGACACGACAAGGCAATGGAACTGAAATGATTCTCAACACCCCCTACAAGTGTGGTACATTTGTTCCAATTAATGAATCTGCATTTGTAGATCATTTTTCACCCGAATTCCTTAATCTACATTAGGGTTCACTCTTGGTATTGCATAGTCCATGGATTTGGCCTCCTGTATAATGACATGTATCCATCATTATAGTATCAGACAGTCTAATTTCGCTGATCTAAAAATCATCTGTGTTCTGCCGATTCATCCCTCCACACCCCTCTGTCACCACTGATCTTTTCACTCTTTAGAATTTTGCTTTTGTTCATAATGCTCTATAGTTGGAATCATACAACGGGTAGTCTTTTCACATTGGTTTGTTTCACCTAGTAATATGCATTTAAGATTTCCCCATGTTTTTCAGGGCTTCATTGCTCATTACTTTTTAGGACTGATTAATATTTCATTATCTGAATGTACCACAGTTTATCCATTCACCTACTGAAGGACCTCTTGGTTGCCTCCAAGTTTTCACAATTATGAATAAGTATTTCACAAATATTTGTATATAAATTATTTTTTATGGACTTAGATTTTCAACTTCTTGGGATAAATACCAATGAGCACAGTTGCTTGACTGTATGTTAAACATATGTTTGGTTTTGTAACAAACACAAGACTGTCTTCTAAGGTGGCTGTATTGTGTTGCATTTTCACCTGTAGTGAATAAGACTTTTGGACTCTGGGAGAAGGTGAGAGTGGGATGATTTGAGAGAATAGCACTGAAACATTATTTTACCTTATGTGAAATAGATGACCAGTCCAAGTTCGATGCATGAAGCAGGGCACTCACAGCTGGTGCACTGGGACAACCCAGAGGAATGGGATGGGGAGTTAGGTGGGAGGGGGTTCAGGACAGGGACACAGGTACACCCGTGCTGATTCATGTCAATATATGTCTAAAACCACCACAATATTGTAAAGTAATTAGCCTTCAATTACAATGAACTAATTAATTTTAAAAAGAGTGCTTATTGTTTTACATCCTTACTTCACATCCTTTGGTAATGTCACTGCTTTTGATTTGGGTCATTCTAATAGATGTGTAATGGTATCTCACTGTTGTGTTATTTTGTATTTCTCTGATGGCATATTCCCTGATTTGGAGTATCTTTACATATTTTTCGCCTTCTATATATCTTCTTCAGCAAAGTGTCTGTTAAGATCTTTGATTCATTTTGTAATCAGATATTTTTTTTTAATTTTTGAGTATTAAGAGTTCTATGTATGCTTTAGATAACAGTCCTATATCAAATGTGGCTTTTGCAAATATTTTCTCCCAGTCTGTGGCTTGTATTCTCATGGTCTGGACATTGTATTTTATAAAGCAGAAGTTTTTCACTTTAATGAAGCCCAATTTACCAATTACTTCTTTCAAGGTTCATTAAACATATATAATACAATATATATAGTCCATAACATCTTATGGGAAAACCTGAATGAATGTTTTGGTCTGTCTACCTGAGGAATTCTAATTAATATATTCCATATTACCTGGCATATCATCTACATTTCAACAAAACATTACAAAATACCCTAAAAGGCAAGACCAAAACACAGTCTAATAAGACTAACAAATCATCACAATAAGATTCAAGTAAGATACAGATTTTGGAATTGTCAGACAGGGAATGTAAAATAACTTTAATTAAAAAACTGAAATGCAAAGAAAAGAGGAAAAAAAGAAACAGAACAGAACATCCAAGAACTCTGGAATAATTTCAGAAAATATAACATATGCATAATTAGAATATTAGAAATAAAGTGGAGAATGAAGTAGAAAAAATAATTGAAGTAATATTGGCTGAGAACTTTCCAAAATTAATGACAGACGCTAAACCACATGCACAAAAAGCTCAGAGAACAGCAAGCAGGATAAAGTCCAAAATTACATGCATATAAATGTTATATGCTTATATATGTATAGATATTCTTATATGTATTTAGAAGCATACCATATGTATACATATGACTGAGTCACATTGTTGTGCAGCAGAAAGTAACACAACTTTGAAAAGCAATTATATTCCAATAAGAAAGCACCATAAAAAAGAATATGATATTAAAACTTGAGAAAACCTAGGATTAAGGGAAAACTTGAAAGAAGTTAAAGGGGAAAAAAAGCCTAACTTATTGAGGAACAAGAACAAGAACTGTACAGAGAACTTTTCATAAAAATACACACAGAGAGTAGAGGGAAATATTAGAATGTTTAAAGAAAATAGATACCAACCTAGTATTCCATATCCTGCAAAATAATTCTTTAAAAGTTATGAGGAAATATAGTCTGATTCATTAAAAGAGAAATAATTTATCTCCAACAAGTTTGCCCTGTTAGTAATGTTAAAAGTTCTTCAAGGAGAAGAAAGACAATGTGGGTCGTAAGTTTATATCTATGTAAGAAATGGAGTAGCCATCATAGTCAACAAACAAGTCCAAAATGCCATCCTTGGATACAATCTCGAAAACTACAGAATGACCTCTGTTCGTTTCCAAGACAAACCGTTCAGTATCATGGTAATCTAAGTCTATGCCACAAATAGTAATGTGGAAGAAGCTGAAGTTGAATGGTTCTATGAGGATTTACAAGACCTTTTAGAACTAATAACCAAAACAGATGTCATTTTGATTATAGGGGAATGCAAAAGTAGGAAGTTAGAAACACCTGGAGTAACAGGCAAATTTGGCCTTGGAGTACAGAATGAAGCAGGGCAAATGCTAATAGAGTTTTGCCAAGAGAACACACTGGTCATAGCAAAGACCCTCTTGCAAAAACACAAGGGAACTCTTTACACTTGGACAGCACCAGATGTCCAACACCAAAATCAGATTGATTATATTCCTTGCAGCAAAAGATGGAAAAGCTCTATACAGTCAGCCAAAAAAAAAAGACTGGGAGCTGACTGTGGTTCAGATCGTAAACTCCTTATTGCCAAATTCAGACTTAAATTGAAGAAAGTAGGGAAAACCAATAGACTATTCAGGTATGACCTAAACCAAATCCCTTAGGATTATACAGTGGAAGTGAGAAATAGATTTAAGGGACTAGATCTTATATACAGAGTGCCTGATGATCTATGGACAGACATTCATGACATTGTAAAGGAGACAGGGATCAAGACCATACCCAAGAAAAAGAAATGCAAAAGAAGCAAAATGGCTGTCGGAGGAGGCCTTACAAATAGCTGTGAAAAGAAGAGAAGTGAAAGGCAAAGGAGAAAAGGAAAGATATACCCATTTGAAGGCAGAGCTCCAAAGAATAGCAAGGAGAGATAAGAAAGCCTTCCTTGGTGATCAGTGCAAAGAAATAGAAGAAACGATAGAATGGGAAAAACCAGCAATCTTGTCAAGAAAATTAGAGAGGGAACATTTCATGCAAAGATGGGCTCAATAAAGGATAGTAATGGTATTGTCCTAACAGAAGCAAAAGATATTAAGAAGAGGTGCAAGAATATACAGAAGAACTATACAAAAAAGATGTTCATGACCCAGATAATCATGATGGTGTGATCACTCACCTAGAGCCAGACATTGTGGAATGTGAAGTCAAGTGAGTCTTAGGAAGCATCACTACCAGCAAACCTAGTGGAGGTGATGGAATTCCAGTTGAGCCATTTCAAATCCTGAAAGATAATGCTGTGAAAGTGATGCACTCAATATGCTAGCAAATTAGGAAAGCTCAGCAGTTGCCACAGGGCTGGAAAAGGTCAGTTTTCATTCTAATCCCAAAGAAAGGCAATGCCAAAGAATGCTCAAACTACAGCATGATTGCACTCATCTCACACGCTAGTAAAGTAATGCTGAAAATTTTCCAAGCAAGGCTTCAGTAATATGTGAACCATGAACCTCCAGATGTTCAAGCTGGTTTCAGAAAATTCAGAGGAACCAGGGATCAAATTGCCAATTTGGCTGGATCATAAAAAAAAAAAAAAAAAAAAGAGAGAGAGTTCTATAAAAGCATCTATTTCTACTTTATTTCTATGCCAAAGCAATTGACTGTGTGGATCACAATAAACTGTGGAAAATTCTGAAAGAGATGGGAATAACAGACCACCTGATATGCCTCTTGAGAAACTTACATGCAGATCCAGAAGCAACAGTTAGAACTGGACATTGAACAACAGACTGGTTCCAAATAAGAAAGGAGTATATCAAGGCTGTATATTGTCACTCCGCTTATATAACTTATATGCAGAGTACATCATGAGAAATGCTAGGCTGGAACAAACACAAGCTGGAATCAAGATTGCTGGGAGAAATATCAAGAACCTCAGATATGCTGATGACACCACCCTTATGGCAGAAACTGAAGAACCTAAAGAGCCTCTTGATGAAAGTGAAAGAAGAGAGTGAAAAAGTTGGCTTAAAGCTTAACATTTAGAAAATTAAGATCATGGCATCCAGTCCCATCACTTCATGGGAAATAGATGTGAAAACAGTGGCTGACTTTATTTTTGGCAGCTCCAAAATCACTGCAGATGGTGACTGCAGCCATGAAATTAAAAGACGCTTTCTCCTTGGAAGAAAAGTTATGACCAACCTAGATAGCATATTCAAAAGCAGAGACATTACTTTGCCAACAAAGGTCCACCTAGTCAAGGCTGTGGTTTTTCTTGTAGCCATGTTTGGATGTGAGAGTTGGACTCTAAAGAAAGCTAATGCCGAAGAATGATGAGTTTGAACTGTGGTGTTCGAGAAGACTCTTGAGAGTCCCTTGGACTGCAAGGAGATCCAAGGAGTTCATCCTAAAGGAGATCAATCCTGGGTGTTCTTTGAAAGGACTGATCTTGAAAGTGAATCTCCAATATTCGGCCACCTGCTGGGAAGAGCTGACTTATTGAAAAAGACCCAGATGCTGGGAACAATTGAAGTCAGGAGGAGAAGGGGACGACAGGGGATGAGATGGTTGGGTGACATCACCGACTCAATGGACATGAGCTTAGTTAAACTCCAGGAGTTGGCAATGGACAGGGAGGCATGGCATGCTGCGGTCCATGAGGTTGCAAATAATCGGACATGACTGAGCTACTGAACTGAACTGAACTGAAGGAAAGCAACCATCAGAGAAAGAGTACATGAAGAGAAAACAAAACATTTTACATTCATTGATTTTCTATATAACTGTTCAAAGAAATAGTGCTTACAATATATTAGGTGATTATAGCATACAGATAAGTGAAATGAATGACAGAAATGTTATAAGGGACAGCAACGAAAAATGTTACATCTGTTATGTTACCTTCCTTATCCATGGAATGCTATAGTGTTATTTGAAAGGCAAATTGGATCAGTAGCAAGTTTATATTTCAGGCTCTTTGGCAACCACTAAATTATTCAGGAAGTGTGTTAGACTTCAGTGGATGAGGAAAAGTTGAAATGAATTTAGGGCAAAATATCTAATTCACTAAATCATAGAGGCATTTTAAAAAGAACCTGCAGCTAATGTTTAACCAAAAGAAAGTGGAAAATAAATCAATTTATGGAAAGGGAAAGAGATTTTTAAAATAATGTGGGAATCTCCAGTCTGATACACAGATAAATAAACTATTTGCAACATTCATTCATAAAAAGAATGGCCCTAGCATTTAAGCCTTGTTCATTAAAAACACCAGCAGCACATTGATCACAGGTGGCATAGTTGAGGGTGAGACATACTTGGTAATGGTAAAACTGTGATGTTAGCTTATGAAACTCATTGGAGAGAGTAGACAATTCAGAGACTACACATAAGAATGCATTAAAAATGTTCAAAACTCCTACCTCCTGGTGAAAGTTTTGTTGATGTTGTTGTTTTGGTTTCTTACTGTAAGCTTATTTAAAAACTCAGATGAATAAAAATTATGACAGTGTTTCCTCTTTTTCATATTTTAAGATTTTCTACTTGATCTGATTTGTGTTTCCCATTCAAACCAACTATATTGTGATCTCATGTCTACAATGAAATAGTTTACCTCTTTTTATTGAAGTAAACATTTTTCTGTATGTCTTTTTTTTTTTTGTTTTTATTTAGTTTGCAACTTCAAAGATGTTAAAGTCAGGTAAAAATAAGATCAAGTTAATTCATCCACTCCAAACATATTTATCGATTACTTACTTTGTGCCAAGGATTCTCCTGGGCACATCAATCGGATCAATAGAGAATTACTCCTGGTTTTGTGGAACTGTTTTGTAGAGAGTTAATATCTTACATGTTATGCAGCAGACTTTTACTTAATCCTCTTGATAATTACATATTTTAAAATTATTTTACATAAGGAACTGAGCCCTAGAACAGTCAAATGACTTGTGAATATCACATGTCTAAGAAAAACTTGGCCAACTTTATAATCTAATTTTCTGTTTGACTTTCTGGATAATGTCAGGAAAAGGCATTGTTCTTGTTACAGGAATGATGATGCTATATTTGAGTGAAGAAAATTTCTAAAAGCAAATGGGAAAATGACCAAGCAGAGCCCCAGTCCTGTCTGTTCAATTTTTAAAATATTTAGTAGGCAATAAATGATTTAATATAAATCTTCTTTTCTCTTCCAGTATTTAAGGGCAGACATATCATCTTAGATGCTGGAATTTGTATGAGAGTCAGAATACTTCAGGTACTTAGATCCAGTATTTAAGATGGGGCTTTGTTTACAGAGATCCTAACATAAATAGATTTATCTTTATAGTGCATCTTAAATCATAAGAGAAAAGCCCATAGGGACAAAATATATGAAAATGAAATAAAGCAATGCATCTTCTTATTATGTAAGGTCATGTTCCAATCAGAAAACAATTTTTCTAA
Organism: Nanger dama; assembly: GCA_917880005.1. Lineage (NCBI taxonomy): Eukaryota > Metazoa > Chordata > Mammalia > Artiodactyla > Bovidae > Nanger > Nanger dama. The sequence goes on from CAKJTW010000060.1 coordinate 9,626,264, forward strand.
TAATCTATCCCTTCATGTATATGTGTGCTCAGTTGTGAGTGACACTTTGTGATCCCATGGACTGTAGCCCGCCAGGTTCCTCTGTCCATGGGCTTCTCCAGGCAAGGATACTGAAGTGAATTGCTGTTTCCTACTCCAGGGGATCTTCCCAAGCCAGTGACTGAACCCACATATCTTGCATCTCCTTCATTGGAAACATATTCCTTACCACTGTGCCACCTGGGAAGTACCACAATCCATTCATTTGGAGCTATGCAACAAATGAGTATTTTAGAAGAATTATATATCTTGTTATTATACAGATAAATGTATCTCTATTTTTTTATAATTTCAATCTTTGGGGGAGAATTAAATAATAGTATGTTGACTACACACTGTGATGGATATCAGTAGAAATTTAAAAAAAAAAAAGCCAAATATTTCCAAAGAAGTTTTTATATTGATCTTGATGTAGTCTCTTCTTTTTATGTTTTGCTTTATATTAGTTAGTTAGTTGAGTCACTTAGTCGTGTCCGACTCTTTGCGACCACGTGGATTGTAGCCCACCAGGCTCCTCCGTCCACGGGATTCTCCAGGCAAGAATACTGGAGTGGGTTGCCATTTTTGCTTTATAAGGTTTACCATAAATGATTTCCTTCACTCATATGTATTTAACTTCCTTGCTTTATACTTCAGTAACTTCTGTTCTGAACTTTCTTCTGAGATCTTTGGCCATATTTTTTCAACTACTAGCTGGATATCTGCATCTGAATGACACAGAGGCAGTTAAAACACAGTGGGACTGGAAGGGCATTATCCTCTCCCATAGAAATGTATGTCCCTTCTTGTATTCACTTAAGCCAGTTAATGTCTTGACAATCTATACTCCCTGTCCTAAGATAGATAAATAGAAGTCATCCTTAGTTACTTACTCTCTCTAATCTCCCATTGTCAGTATTTTGTCAATTCCATTCTCATAACTCAAATGAAGCCTCTCTAATATATCCACAATGCTTTAGTACATGTTCTATTGGGAACTTTTGAAATATTAACCTATCATAGTAATGATTTACCCACATGAGAACAACAGTGCCATTGGAAAAGACATTCATGCAATTACTGATTCTGATAATTGACTATAAAATAATCTGAATAATGAGGAACCTGAGTATATAAGTGGAATGACAGATAACAAAATGTTGTAGGTTCAATGTATTATAGATCCTAGTGGCTGAAGATTTTTTTAGACTTTATTCTTTCCAATAACCAAAACTCTTCCACAATTTCCATTTCCAAATGGTAGGAGGTTACAGTTAAGGAATAGGACTGTAAAAGAGTTGCGGTTATTGGAAAAATAAAATCTTAGGATATGGCCATGGGAATGACTGGGCTTCTCAGGTGGCACTGGGTGGAGAAGATCCTGTAGAGTTTGGAATGGCAACCCACTCCAGTATTCTTTCCTGGAAAATTCCATGGACAGAGGAGCCTGGAGGTCTACAGTCCATGGGGCTGCAAAAAGTCAGGCACAACTGAGCAACTGAACACATACACATGGGAATGATTAAATAAGGGGGTGGAAAACAAGTTCACCAGAGTAGAGGAAAAGGAAGTGAGAGGACAGGTTGGACCATTTTTGTTTTATTGAAATTACCCATAATTAAGACAAGAGTTGTGTGTGAGAGAGTGACAGCCAGCCAAGGGTCTGTAAATGCCTGCAACAAGGAGGAGGGAATGTGGTTTGTGCTGTGAAAAGATGAGATATTTTGCAAATGGAAGCATTTATGTTGATGGCAATCATTTCCACGGTGTCCATAGTATGAGTTGCAGGAGTTGAGGGGAAGTGGGAGAAATGGTCAGAAAATAGGTTGCAGAATGCCTTTCAGAGTCCAGGAAATGAGGAATGGGTGACTCAGGACTCTTGACTTCTTTTCCTAACCATCATTAACATACATAAAAAAAACAGGAAGATATGTATTGTTTTCTTTTTCATTCTAGTAAAAATATATAACATTTAAACTCAACGTTTTAAGTGCACAGTTCACTCTTGCTAAATATATGTACACTGTTGTTCAGCAGACCTCTAGAAATTGTTTATCTTGGTAAAGACCTCAATACCCATTGCAAAGCAACTCCCCCAAAGCCTGGCAACCACCATTCTACCATCTGCTTCTCTGGGTCTGACTATTTTGGGTAACTTATATAGATGGAATCATCCAGAATTTCTATTTCTGTGACTGGATTATTTCACTTATAATGGCCTGATGTTTCAATCACAATGTAGTATATGATAGGATTTCCTTTCCTTTCAAAGCTGAATAATATTCCTTTGCATGCATATCTCTTAGTATCTTTATCCATTCACCTGTCATTGGACATTTAGGTTATTTCCACTTATTGTCTGTTGTGAATAATGCTGCAATAAACATGAGATTGCTTATATCCATTCTAGATCCTGATTTTATTTCCTTTAATATACCCAGAAGTGAGATTGCTGGGTAATATAGCTTTACATATTTTTAATTTTCTGAGGAAACTTCACACTTCTTTCTCTAACGGCCACACAAATTCACATTCCCACTGTCAATGCAGGAGAGTTTCCTTTCTCCACACCCTCTTTATGGAACTTACTATTCTTTGTCTTTTTGATGATAGCCATTCTGATGTGAAGCCAGGAGGAGAAGGGGATGACAGAGGATGTGATGTTTGGATGGCATCACCAGCTCAATGGACATGAGTTCAAGCAAGCTCTGAGAGATGGTGATGAACAGGAAAGCCTAGCATGCTGCAGTCCATGGAGTCTCAAAGAGTCGGACCAGACTGAGCAACTGAAAAACAAAAGCAACAACCCTTCATCATATGTAGGATTTGTTAATATTTCTCCATTTCTGTAGGTTGCCTTTTCACTTTGTTATTTTAAATTGAAATATAGTTGACTTACAATACTTTATTACAGTATGTATGTATTACTTATAATACTTTATTGCACCATAGTGATTCTGGTTTTTGTAGATTATACTCTATTTAAGTTTACTGCAAAACAATGGCTATATCTCCCTGTGCTGTGCAATATAACCTTGTTGCTGACCTGTTTTACACATAGTAGCTTGTATGTGTTAATCCCATATTGCTATCTTTCCCTTCCCCCAAACCACTGATAAATACTAGTTGTCCTCTTTATTTGTGGGTATGCTTCTTCTTTGTTATAGTCACTAATTTTTTTTTGTATTTTTAGAATCCAAGTATAAATGATATTACACAGTGTTTGTCTTTCTTTTTTCTTAATTTGACTTATTTCACTAAGAATAATTCCTAACAAGTCCATCCATGTTGCTGCAAATAGCAGATTTTCATTCTTTTGTGGTGAGTGATATCATATTGTGTGTGTGCATGTGTGTGTGTATGTGTTTCTGTGTATACAACACATCCATTTATCCATTGATGAGCATTTGATGTGCTTCCATATCTTGGCTATTATGTTCACTAAGTGGAATTTTTCCTCTCTTACAAATTCTTACCTCTTTTCTATTTAGAGAAGATCCTCTAACATTTATTTCAGGATTGGTTTATTTTTGATGAACTCTTACAATTTTTGCTTGTCTGAGAAGTTATTTACCTCTCTTTCAATTCTGAGTAATAATCCTACTGGTAAATATTATAGGTTATAAGTATTTCTCTTTCAACGCTTTAAACATCAATATATCATGCCACTCGCTTCTGGCCTGCAATTTCTATACAAAACTCAGCAGATAGCCTTAAGGGGGTTTCCTTTTATGGATTCTATGTGTTTTTCTTGCTGTCTTTAGACTCTTCTCTTGATTTCTAACTCCTGCCGTTTTAATTATACTATATCTTAGTGTAGATTTTGGTTCATCTTGTTTGGTACACTGTGTGCTTTGGGTTCATGGATGTGTTTCCTCCTTGTTTAGGAAGTATTCAGCAGTAATTTCATCAAATACATTTTACCATCTTCTCTTTCTTATGTCCTTCTGATATGCCTATAATATGAATACTGATATGCTTAATGTTATCCATAGGGCTCTTAAATTATTCTCATTTTTTTTTAGTTTTGTTTTTCTTTTAACTATTCTAACTGATGATTTCCATTATTATGAATCCGTGTATTATCCTGTATGCTGCTTTCTCATGTGTGTTCTTCATATCAGTTACTGTATTCTTCAGCTCAGTCTGGTTCTTTTTTCTATTTTCTAGTTCCTTGGTAGAATTTTCATGGTGCTTCTCTATTTTTTCCTAGTTCAGTTAGCATTATTATTACTAATTCTTCTGAATCTTTACCTAGTAAATTATTATTATTATTATTATTATTATATTATTTTGGTCAGTGATTTGCTCTCAATCTTTCAATGGAGATCAGTCCTACTGTCTTCCCATTTTTTCTCAGTTCAGTTCAGCTGCTCAGTCATGTCCAATGCTTTGCAACCCCATTACTGCAGTATGCCAGGCCTCCCTGTCCATCACCAACTCCTGGAGTTTATTCAGACTCATGTGTTTTGAGTCTGGGATGACATCCAACCATCTCATCCTCTGTCATCCCATTCTCCTCCTGCTTTCAGCCTTTCCCAGCATCAGGGTGTTTTCACATGAGTCAGTTCTTCGCATCAGGTGGCCAAAGTATTAGAGTTTCAACTTCAGCATCAGTCCTTCCAATTTTTCTTTGCCTCTATGAATTTAAGTGCATCAATTTTCTATTATGGTCTTGAAGGTGTGTCCTTGTGGGGCAGCATGACTGTAGAGTCTGTATGGTACCCAGAAATGGGGCTGGATTTGATGGACCACAAGTCACATCTTTGCTCAGAGTGTGCCATCACCTAATGCCTTTGGAGAGGATTGATGGTACCAGGACTGAAGCTAGATGTGAGGCACACACTTCCTCTATTCTCAGTGGCCTTCTCAAACCTATTGGGGGCAGAGTGGGGACTCAAGATTTTGGAACAGAGGTTCTAATTATCATGCCAGATCTGGCTGTGTTCCCTCTAAGTGTGTGCCCTGCCCTCTCTCAGCACTGTAACCCTTGCCACAGAGGGACAAGAGGGACCTGTGAACCTTGGGAAGAAGGAGCCAGTCTACAGGCTGGCTGCAGACAGAGGTCCACACTACCTCCAATGTGCCACCTGTGCCAGCACCAGAAGTAGCATCTACAACCCTGCTAAACATAGCTTCTGGTCTGAGACCCCTTTATCCCTCACAGCTGATCAGTTCCCCCAGCCTCTTCCACCCATGCCCTGTTGAAGAGGAATGCTATTGGGCAGGTGAGGCCCTCATGGGCTCTGGGCGCATATTGAGTCATCTTCTGCAGCAGTCTGGCCTCCATCAGAGATCAGAACTTCTCCTGATGTGTTGCCTGTGTAAGTGCCCTCTATGGGTATGGCCCCCAGCTGTCCCACCCAGATGCTGCCCTGGGCCAGATGTACCTCTGCCTCTGCTTACCATATCCCAGCTCTCTGCCTCATCATGACAGCCCCTGCTGCAGTGAAGAGCAGCCACATGAAGTAAACAGGGAGTGTGTTTGGGGTGGGTAGTTGTGGGGAAAACAGGAAGCCACAAATGCTGTCTAAATGTATCCTCTTTACCCCTGCCTTGGGAGCAAGACCCTGAGCATGTGCTCTTCGATAGGGGAGTCCAGGCTTCCCACAGCCCTCCTGTTTGTCCACAAGGGCCTGCAACCAGCTAAGTGTGCTTGTCTTCCCTGTGTCAGACCCCAGGACTGGTGTGTCCAATATATGGCTCGAACTACTCATACCCAGGGCAGATCTCCACCAGTGTGATCTCCCTTATATTCTGAGTCCTTTCCCGGGGACACAGGTCAGGACTTGAATGCTCCTCTTCCCTTCCTACTCTGTTCCCTGTGGTCTTTCTTAGAGCCTTGGTTCAGGAATCTTTCTGCAATTTTCCATTTAGTCTTTTGAGATAATTGTTCCACATGTTGATGTGTTTTCTTAAATGATTTATCTTTTGTTTGAGGGATAATTGCATTATAAGATTTTGTTGCTCACTGTCAAGCATCAACATGAATCAGCTATAGGTATACATATGTTCCCTCCCTCTTGAACCTCCCTCTCATGTCCCTCCAGCTCTCACCCCTCTATTTTGATACAGGGCCCCTGTTTGAGTTCCCTGAGACAGATAGCAAATTCCCATTGGCTATGTATTTTATACATGATAATGTAAGTTTTCATGTTACTCTCTCCATACATCTCACCCTCTCCTTCCTTCTCCCTGTGTCCATAATTCTGTTCTCTATGTCTGCTTCTCCACTGCTGCCTTGCAAATAAATTCATCAGTACCATTTTTTATAGATTCCATATATACGCGTTAGTTAATGATATTTATTTTTCTCTTTCTGACTTACTTCACTCTATATAATAGATACTAGGTTCATCCACCTCTTCACAACTGACTCAAACATGTTCCTTTTTATGTCTGAATAATATTCCATTTTGTATATGTACCAAAACTTCTTTATCCATTCATCTGTTGATACACATATAGGTAGGTTTCATGTTCTAGCTATTGTAAATAATGCTACAATGAACACTGGGATACATGTATATTTTTCAATGTTGGTTTCCTCAGGGTGTATGCTGGGTCATATGATGGTTTTATTCCTAGCTTTTTTAAGGAATCTACATAATACCATCTTCCATAGTGGCTATATCAATTTACAATGGTGCAAACGGGTTCCCTTTTCTCCACACCCTCTCCAACATTTATTGTTTGTAGACTTTTTGATGATGGCCATTCTGGCTGGTGTGAGTTGATATCACACTGTAGTTTTGAGTTTCATTCCTCTGATAATGAGCAATGTTGAGCAACTTTTCACGTTTGTTAGCCATCTGTATGTATTCTTTGGAGAAATGTCTCTTTAGGTCTTTTACCCACTTTTGGTTGGGTTGTTTGCTTTTCTGAAATTCAGTTTTATGAGCTGCTTGTATATTTTGGAAATTAATTCTTTGTCAATTTTTAAAAATTATCTATTATTTTCTACTATCCTGAAGATTTTATTTTCACCTTGTTTATAATTTCTTTTACTGTACAAAACTTTTAAGTTTAATCAGGTCCCATTTGTTTATTTTTGTTTTATTTCTCTCACTCTAGGAGGTGGGTCATAGAGGAACTTGCTTTGATATACATCATCGAGTCTTCTGCCTATATTTTCTTCTAAGAGTTTTATAGTTTCTGGTCTTAAATTTAGGTCTTTAATCCATTTTATGATTATTTTTGTGTATGATGTTAGAAAGTGTTTTAACTTCATTCTTTTATATGTAGCTGTCCAGTTTTCCCAGCACCACTTATGGAACAGGCTATCTTTGCCCTGTTTTATATTCTTGCCTCCTTTGCAAACACACACACACACAAGTGTGTGGCTTTATTTTTGGTCTTTCTATCTTGTTCCATTGGTCTGTACTTCTGTTTTTGTTCCAGTACCATACTATTTTGATGACTGTAGCTTTGCATTATAATCTGAAGTCAGGAAGGTTGATTCTTTCAGCTCCATTGTTTCTCAATACTGTTTTGGATATTCAGGGTCTTTTGTGTCTCCTTACAAATTGTGATTTTTTTGTTGTTGTTGTTCTAGTTCTGTGAAAAAGGCCATTGGTATTTGAAAAGGATTGTGTTAAATCCATAGACTGTGTTTGGTAGTATAGTCATTTTCACAATATTGAAAATATTTCACAATCTGTTTATGTTGTCTTTCATTTCTTTCATCAGTATTTTACGGTTTTCTGTAAGCAGTTCTTTTGTCTCCTTAGGTATTTTCTTCCTAGATATTTTAGTCTTTTTGTTGTGGTGGTAATGTGATTGATTCCTTAATTTCTCTTTATGAATTTTCATTGCTACTATATAGGAATGAAAGTGATTTTGTGTTGATATTTTATCCTGTGACTTTGCTAAATTTACTGATTAGCTCTAGTAATTTTCTGATAGTATTTTTTAGGGTTTTCTATGTATAGTATCATGTCATCTGTAAATAGTAAGAGCTTTATTTCTTCTTTTCTTGACTGGATTCCTTTTATTTCTTTTCCTTCTCTGACTGTTATAGCTAGGACTTGGAAAATTTGTTGAATATCAGCAGTGACAATGGACACCCTTGTCTTGATCTTAAGTGGAATGCTTTCAGTTTTTCACTATTGAAGATAATCCCTGCTACAGGTTTATCATATATGGCCTTTACTAGGATTCATCTAAGCCCACCTTTCGAAGAGTTTTAATCATAAATGGGTGCTGAATTTTGTCAAAGGGTTTTTCTGCATCTATTGAGAGGATCATATGGATTTTATCTTTCAATTTGTAAATGTAGTGTATCACATTGATTGATTTCTATATATTGAAGAATCCTTGCATCCCAATAATAAACCCAACTTGATCATGATATATGAGATTTTGATGTATTGCTGAACTCTGTTTACAAAAATCTTATTGAGAATTTCTGCATCTATATCCATCAGTGATATTGGCCTATAGTTTTCTGCTTTTGTGTTGTCTTTGTTGGGTTTTGGTATCAGGGTGATGGTGGCCTCATTGAATGAGTTTGGAAGTGTTCCTTCTGCATTTTTTGAAAGTGTTTTAGAAGGATAGGATTAGCTCATCTCTAAATGTTTGATAGAACTAACCAGTGAAGCCATCTGGTCTTGGGCTTGTTTATTGGGACAATTTTCTTTTTTTTAATCACAGTTTCAATTAAGTGCTTGTAAATGGGTTGTTCATAATTGCTACTTCTTCCTCATTCAGTCTCTGATGATTGAACTTTTCTAAGAATCTGTCCATTTCTCCCAGGTTATTCATTTTATTGCCATATTGTTACTCATAATAGTCTCTTATAATCCTTTCTATTTCTGCAATGTCTGTTGTAATCTTCCTTTTTCATTTATATTTTTTGATTTGATTTTCATCTCTTTTTTTTCTTGAGTGTGGCTAAAGGTTTGTGAATTTTACCTTCTCAAATAAAAAGCTTTTATTGTTCTTAATCTTTGCTATGGTTTCTTTCATTTCTTTTTATTTGTTTCCTCTCTTATGGTTTGTTTCCTTATGCCAATTTTGGGGACCTTTGGTTCTTCTTTTTCCAGTCATTTTATTTATAAAGGTTAGTTATCTACTTGAGGTTTTTCTTGTTTCTTGAGGTAGGATCACACTGCTATAAACTTTCTTCTTAGAAGTGTTTTTGCTGCATCTCATAGGTTTTGAGTTGTCGTGCTTTCAGTGTCATTTGTTTCTAGGAATTTTTTGAAAATACCTTTTGATTTCTTCAGTAACCTGTTCATTATTTAGAAACATATTGCTTAATCTCCATGTTTTTGTGGTTTTATTTTTACAGTTTTTTTTTTTCTTGTAATTGATGTCTAGTCACATAGTACTGTGGTCAGAAAAGATGCTTGATATGATTTCCATTTTCTTAAATTTACTGAGGTTTGATTTGCAACCCAAGATGTGATCTATCCTGGAGATTGTTCCATGTGCATTTGAGAATAAGGTGTATCCTACTGCATTTGGATGGAACATCCTGAAGATATCAATGAGATCCATCTCGTCTAATATATCATTTAAGACTTGTATTTCCTTATGAATTTTCTCTTTTGAAGATCGGTCCATTGGTGTAATTGGGATGTTAACGTCTCCTACTATTATTGCATTACTGTCAATTTCTCCTTTTATGTCTGTTAGTCTTTTCTTATGTATTGAGGTGCTCCTATGTTGGATGCATAGATATTTAAAATTGTTATGTCTTCCTCTTGAATTGATCCCTTGATCATTATGTAGCGTCCTTCCTTATCTCTTAGAATCTTCTTTAAGGCCTTTTTTTTTTTTTTTTTCTGATATGAGGATGGCTACTCCAGGTTTCTTTTGCTTCCCCTTTTCATAGAATATATTTTTTCCATCCGTTCACTTTCAGTCTATAGTGTCTTTAGGTCTGAAATGGGCTTCATGTAGACAGCATATATATGGGTCTTTTTTTTTTTTTAATCTATTCAGCCAGTCTGTGTCTTTTGGTTGGAACATTTAAAGTAATTATTGATATATATGTCATATTGTTAATTTCTTAATTGTTCAGTGTTTGTTTTTGTAGATATTTTTATTCTCCTGTGTTTCCTGGAAAATATAAGTACCTTTATCATTTCTTGTAAGCTGGCTTGGTGGTACTGAGTTCTCTTAACTTTTGCTTATCTGTAAAGTTTTTTATTTCACCACTAATTTTGAATGAGATCCTTGCAGGGTAGAGTAATCTTGGTTTTAGATTTTTCCTTTCAGGACTTTAAGTAAATATATCCTGATATTCCTTTCTGGCCTGCAGAGTTTTTGCTGAAAGATCAGCTTCTAAACATATGGGGTTCCCCTTGCATGTTACCAGTTGCTTTTCCCTTGCTGCTTTTAATGTTCTTTCTTTGTGTTTAGTCTTTGTTAGTTTGATTAGTATGTGTCTTGGCATGTTTCTCCTTAGTTTTATCCTGTATGGGACTCTTTGCACCTCTTGAATTTGACTGACTGTTTCCTTTTCCATGTTGGAGAAATTTTCAACTATAATTTTTTCAAAAATTTTTTCATACCCTTTCCCTTTTATTTTTCTGTAAACCCTATAATTTGAATGTTGGTGCACTTAATATTGTTTTAGAGGTCTCTAAGACTATCTCAGTTCTTTTTATTCTTTTTTTAATTTATTCTGCTCATTGGCATTTATTTTCACCATTTTATCTCCCAGATCAATGATCCATTCTTCTGGTTGAGATATTCTTCTATTGAGTCCTTCTAGAGTATTTTTAATTTCAGTAATTGTGTTGTTTATGTGATTCTTTAATTCTTCTAGGTCTTGGTTAATTGATTCTTCCATTTTCTCCATTTTATTTTCAAGGCTTTGGATAATCTTCACTATCATTATTCTGAAGTCTTTTTCAGGTAGTTTGCCTATTTGCTATTCACTTATTTGGACTTGTGCATTTCTACTTTGTTCTTTCATTGGTGCAGCATTTCCCTGCCTTTTCGTTATATATATATATATATATATATATATATATATATATATATATATATACTTATTGTGTTTGAGGTCTTTTTCCCCAGCTTTCAAGGTTGAATTATTTCTCTCTTTGGGTTTCTGTCCTCATCAGTTTGGTCAAGAGATTTGTGTAAGCTTCATGTATGGTGTGACTTGTGCTTACATTCAGGTAGGAGAAGGTTAGCTTTTTTTTTTTTTTTTTTTTATTTTTTACTCCCCTTTGATGGGCAAGGCTGAGTGAGGTGATAGTCCTATCTGCTGATTATTGGGTTTGTATTTTTGTCCTGTTTGTTGTTTGGATGAGGCATCCTGCACAGTGTGCTACCAGTAGTTGCATGATACTGGGTCTTGTATACAAGTAATTGCCTTTGTGGGAACTCTCACTCACTACAGTTAAGAATTCTCTGATAGTCTAGGTTCTTGGAGTCAGTGCTCCCACTGCACAGACTCAGGGCTTGATCTCTGTCCTGGAAGGAGATTCCACAGGTGGTTTTCTCTAGTATTAAATGGGATGAAAACAAATACCCCAAAATGATAAACCAAAGATGAACCTCAGACAAGTGACAATTACAAAATCAGTCAAATTATAATTAAAATAATGGAATATATGCACATACATATACTCCCTTAAGCAAAATCAAAACAGTCTAATGAAAATAAAGTGCAATAGTTTAACCTGGTGAACAAAGGAAACCAAAATGGTATCCCAACAGTTAAGAACAAAACTAACTAAATCACAAACTGGAAAACAGAACTAAAATAAGCTGCCAACTGGGGAAAAGAGCAATGAAAACAAAACTAAAAATATCGTGAGAAAAAGAAAGGAAAGGAAGAAAAGAAAGAATAGAAATACAAACTTAAATAGCGGTAGATAAACATTTATATATTTTAAAAGGAAAGGCAATGCCAAAGAATGCTCAACCTACCACACAATTGCACTCATCTCACATGCTATTAAAGTAATGCTCAAAATTCTCCAAGCCAGGTTTCAGCAATTCATGAACCGCAAACTTCCAGAAGTTCAAGCTGTTTTTAGAAAAGGCAGAGGAACAAGAGATAAATTGCCAATATCCACTGGATCATGGAAAAAGCAAGAGAGCTCCAGAAAAACATCTATTTCTTCTTTATTGACTATACCAAAGCCTTTGACTGTGTGGATCACAATAAACTGTGGAAAATTCTGAAAAGAGATGGTAATACCAGACCAGCTGACCTTCCTCTTGAAAACCTGTATGCAGGCCAGGAAGCAACAGTTAGAACTTGACGTAGAACAACAGAATGGTTCCAAATATGAAACAGAGTACGTCAAGGCTGTATATTGTCACCCTGCTTATTTAACTTATATACAGAGTACATCTTGAGAAACATTGGGCTGGAACAAGCACAAGCTGGAATCAAGATTGCCAGGAGAAATATCGATAACCTCAGATATGCAGATGACACCACCCTTATTGCAGAAAGTGAAGGGGAACTAAAAAGCCCCTTGATGAAAGTGAAAGAAGAGAGTGAAAAAAGTTGGCTTGAAGCTCAACATTCATAAAATGAAGATCATGGCATCTGGTCCCATCAATTAATGGGAAATAGATGGGGAAAGAGTGTCAGACTTTATTTTGGGGGCCTCCAAAATCACTGCAGATGGTGACTGCAGCCATGAAATTAAAAGACGCTTACTCCTTGGAAGGAAAGTTATGACCAACCTAGATAGTGTCTTCGAAAGCAGAGACTACTTTGTCAACAAAGGTCGGTCTAATCAAGGCTATGGTTTTTCCGTGGTCATGTATGGATGTGAGAGTTGGACTGTGAAGAAAGCTGAGAGCTGAAGAATTGATGCTTTTGAACTGTGGTGTTAGAGAAGATTCTTGAGAGTCCCTTGGGCTGCAAGGAGATCCAACCAGTCCATTCTAAAGGAGATCAGTCCTGGGTGTTCTTTGGAAGGACTGATGCTAAAGTTGAAACTCCAATACTTTGGCCATCTCATGTGAATAGTTGACTCATTGGAAAAGACTCTGATGCTGGGAGGCATTGGGGGCAGGAGAGAAGGTGACGACAGAGGATGAGATGGCTGAATGGCATCACTGACTCGATGGACGTGAGTCTGAGTGAATTCCAGGAGTTGGTGATGAACAGGGAGGCCTGGCATGCTGCAATTCATGGGGTAGCAAAGAGTCAGACATGACTGAGTGACTGAACTGAACTGGAAGATTAAGTACAAAGGGAAAGCATGAGTAGGAAAAACAAACAAAGAAATCAGCTTAGAAAAACTAATAAGTTAAAAAAGTTAAAAATTGAAGTTTAGAAAAGAGAAAAAAAGAAAACTCTACAGAATCGCAAATGGTCAAAGTAGAGGCAAAAGTTTATAACATAAATAAAAAATGTGATTCAGAAAAAAAAAAAAACTCAAAAGCTTAAATAGTTTTCATAGTGCTAGTAAAATTGACATCTACAATATAGTGCAGGAGAGAGAAAAAAAAGAATGAATAAAAGAAAAATAGATCCAAAGGAAACTACAGAACAAGTCAAAATATATGAATAATACATATTTTACTCTGCTGTTAGTGTCCTTTCCTCGCCGGGAGTCACAATCCACCTTAAGTCCCTAGGATGCCCTCCAACATTGCACTGGACTCTGGTTTTTCTGTGGGGGCAGCTCACACTCTAATCTGGTCCTACTCCTGTGTGTTCCACAGCTGTCAGAACTAGTGTGTTTGCTTTTGTAGGAGCTCTCAGTGTCCTTTTATATATTCCATAGACACAGAGTCTGTGTGGTTTCTCTTGTGGACTTAATCTGCAGCTTATACAGCTGGTGGGTCCTCTTCCTTAGCCACACTGCCCCTGGGCTGCAATTGCGGTTTTTATCTCCACCTCTGCATGTCAGTTGTCCACTGGGGTTTGCTCTTGAGGCTTCCCTCGAGGACTTGGGTCTGCCCAGTGAGGGCCAGGTTTGGAGGTAGTGCAACTGCTTGGGTCGCAGGGGTTCTGGCACCGTCAGGCACTCAGGGAAATGGCAGCTAGGGAAGCAGGAAATATAGTGCTCTAGAAGGGTATGGCATACAGTATTGGCCAATACACTCCAGTATTCTTGCCTGGAGAAACCTCCTGACAGATAAACCTGGAAGGCCACAGTCCACAGGCTCTCAAAGAGTTGAACATGACAGAAGTGACCCTGGGTGCAGAGACACAAGACTTTTTTTTTTTTTTTACTTGTGAAAGTTCTGCCCAAGTGTGGATTGAGCATGAAGATGTCACAGTTACTTGAGTTGCAGGGAACCTTGTGGCACCAAGTTTGCAGGGACATAGACTGCCTCAGCCACAAGAGTTATGGTCTTATCAGAGTCTTTTTGTATCTCTGGCAGCTGGCGATCAGCAGCCCTCTTTTGGCTAGTCTTACTCCGTAGCTCTGCCCATTCAGTCACTTAGAGGACTCCCCTGCCTGGGGTCCTTCTTTGTTGTTTGGCATATCAGGCACATAAAGTGTTCCCCCTTTCTGGGATACTACTCTGTTGTTCTGCATCTGAGACACTTAAAGGGATATCCTGGGTGGTGTCCTAGTCTGTCTCAAGCATTTGATGGGGCAGCCTCCCTATTGTTCAGCTGCCTGTGTTGGCATGTGGGGAGAGAGAGGCCATGGTGTTGGCGCCACTCCCCTGCATGACTCAGCTGTATCACCGTGTTTCCCTGGCTCACTGGCTTTCCTACACAGGCATTTCCCACCACAGTCTCCTCCCCTTACATCCCCTTGGTCCATCTCCCAGCAGTCAGAAGCTCTGGCCCTGGGATTACTCTACAAATCCTATGTTCCAGCTACCTGCTGTTGTGCCTTCTAGGGGACTTGTGTCTTTGCCTGGGGTATGTATGGCTGCGGCAAGGACTGTCTGTTTCTCATTCCATTTAGGTTGTCACAGATCATCTGCTTCACTCTCAGCCTCAAATGTTTCTCCTCTGACCTAGACAATTACCTTCATGTGAGTATTGGACTCCTTCTACAGTTCCCCCACCTGCTGTGGGCAGGTCTAATCCTATTAAACCTCCTGTTTTACCCTCAGTTCCTTCATCCTACTGAGTTTTATGTGGGTCTATATATTATTTTCCAGCAGTCAGGTACTCCTGCCCACCGTCTGCTGGTATTATGCAATCACTTCTGTATCAAAGGTTTATTCCTGATATATCCCCGGAGAAAGATCTACGTCCACCTTCACTTCCGCCATTTTGTTCCTTCCTTGATGTATTATTTTTTTATGGAGTATAATAGATTTCCCACATTACATTAGTTTCTGGTATACAGCAAAGTGATTCAGCTTTACATTTACGTGTATTTGGTCTTCCCACGTGGTTCAGCTGGTAAAGAGTCTGCCTACAATGCAGATTAAGAGGAAAAGCATAAAGTATGTGTGGACAAGTACAAAGGCAGGCACAGAAGGAGAGTTCCTGAGTTTGTACCCTCATGGTAGTTTCAATTATTTTTATGGGACATTTCTTCTGGGTATCCTTTGGGCCAATCATTCTGGTGTGCCTGGCTTACAGTCCCTTTTGGTATATCTCAGGATCCTTCCACGTGTGTGCACGCTTCTCTTAGCCAAGATGGATTTTGCTGAAAAGGTGTATGGGTAGAGAGAGCATCCCTTGACATTAATTCCCTTTCAGCCTGCCGAGTCTTTTCTATGCATGTGTGGTGCAGGGAGATATCCTGACTTCATCAGGAAGGACAGATATGTGGCCTGGCTAGGGCCAAGCCTCCTCCTTTCATTGTCTTCCTATTATTCTCTTGGAGTTTGAATCAATAGGGAATGAATCTCCAATTGCATTACCCATGGAGGATACCTCCAAGTGAAGTTTCTGTATCTGAATCATGAACATCCAGATGTTTAAGCTGGATTTTAAAAAGGCAGAGGAACTAGAGATCAAATTGTCAACATCCACTGGATCAGAGAAAAGCAAGAGTTCCAGAAATACATCTAATTTTGCTTTATTGACTATGTCAAAGCTTTTGACAGTGTGAATCACAAAAAAACTGAAAAAATTCTTAAAGAGATACAATACCAGACCATCTTACCTGCCTCCTGGAGAAATGTGCATGCAGGTCAAGAAACAACAGTTAGAACCAGACATGGAACAATGGACTGGTTCCAAATTGGAAAAGGAGTATGTCAAGGCTATATATTGTCACCCTGCTTAACTTCTGGTGGCTCAGAGGTTAAAGCGTCTGCCTCCAATGCGGGGAGACCTGGGTTCGATCTCTGGGTCAGGAAGATCCCCTGGAGAAGGAAATGGCAATCCACTCCAGTATTCTTGCCTGGGGAATCCCATGGACAGAGAAGCCTAGTAGGTTACAGTCCACGGGGTTGCAAAGAGTCAGACACAACTGAATAACTTCACCTCACCTCACCTGCTTAACTTCTATTCAGAGTACATCATGCGAAATGCTAGGCTGGATGAAGCACAAACTGGAATCAAGGTTGCCAGGACAAATATCAATAACCTCAAATGACACCACTGTTATGGCAGAAAGGGAAAGAGAACTACAGAGCCTTTTGATGAAAGTGAAAGAGGAGAGTGAAAAAGTTGACTTAAAACTCAACATTCAGATAACTAAGATCATGGCATCTGGTCCCATCACTTCATGGCAAATAGATGTGGAAATAATGGAAATAGTGACAGATTTTATTTTCTCGGGCTCCAAAATCACTCAAGATGTTGACTGCAGCTATGAATTAAAAGATGCTTGCTCCTGGGAAGAAAAGCTATGACCAACCTAGATAGCATATTAAAAAGCAGAGACATTATTTTGCTGACAAATGTCCATCTAGTCAAAGCTAAGGTTTTCCCCATAGTCCTCTATGGATGTGAGAGTTGGACTATAAAGAAAGCTGAGTGCCAAAGAACTGATGCTTTTGAACTGTGGTGTTGGAGAAGACTCTTGAGAGTCCCTTGGACTTCAAGGGGATCAAACTAATCAATCTTAAAGGAAATCAGTCCTGAATATTCACTGGAAGGACTGATGCTGAGGCTGAAGCTCAATACTTTGACCACTAGATGCGAAGAATTGACTCACTGGAAAATTCCCTGATGCTGGGAAAGATTAAAGCTTGAGGAGGAGGGGCAACAGAGATGAGATTATTGGATTGAATCACTGACTTGATGGACATAAGTTTGAACATGCTCTGAGAATTGATGATAGACAGGGAAGCTTGGCATACTGCAGTCCATGGGGTCGCAAAGAGTTGGACATGACTGAGCCACTGAACTGAACCGTGGAGGTCCATCTACCTCATGGCTCAAATCCCGTAAGTAAACCTTACTCTGTTTTGTTCGCTCCCTCTTCTTTCTCTGCTCTGCCATTATGACTGTAATTCAGTTCAAGCTCTTTAAAAACTGGAAGAAAATTTTACTAAAGACAATTTAGAATTTTGGTGGCTTCAGAAAAATGGGCTCTCCCCTACTAACTCACCAAATACCTACCCATTTCCATCTCCATGCACCTCCTCCTCCTTCCTTCTTCCCATGGTGTTCTAACTTCTTTTCAGTTCCCTTTATCCTTTGACTTACATATCCCCCTTTAACACATCTGCCTCCTCCGTCCCTCTATGAACCTTTGCCAAACACTTTCTGTCCCACTTCAGCCCTTCAGAGTCCTTTAGACACTTCATCTCTAGACTATCCTCTGCCTGTGGGGGCTCATGAGGGTCTTAAGGAGTTAAGAGCAAGCATATAAGGTGGAAAAATCTAGTTAAGAAGATGTTGGATGTTTTATCTAATCTGATGAGCTTTAGAGAACCCCAGACTTGGTGAATCCTCAGTCTTTTGCCCCAAGGTAAATATACAGCCTCCATCAGATTACACATCAGAACAAAGAAAGTCTAAAATGTCTTCTCCACTAATACTGCTGGGAAAACTTCAACTCTCATTGAGCAGGGAAACTCAACTTGCCCCTGCTACCAGAAATGCATTCCTGATTATTATTATTTTTTTAAATATAAATTAGTCAAGGCAAGAGTCAGCTCAGCACCACATTACTGACTCCTTTTTAAAATCTTTTTATGGCTGTACTTTTTAAAAATATATAAATTTATTTATTTATTTTAAATAAAATTTATTTATTTTAATTGGAGGTTAATTACTTTACAATGGACAACACTTGTATACCTGTGGCAGATTCATGTTGATGTATGGCCAAACCAATATAATATTGTAAAGTAATTAACCTCACATTACTGACTCTTGATTGAATCATTTACTCAGTGGTCCCTCATTGACAGCTACCAGTAGACAGGGCACACTGCCATGCTGACTAATTGCTGAGGAAGACAAGTACCAGTAGGTACTTCATTGATAGTTGATTGTTTGTAGGCCAGACCCAGTGAAGCACTGACCAATGGCTGAGCAAGACCTGTTGACTAGTAACAGGATGCAGAGTAATAAGGCACAACAAGGTCTACCTGCTAAAAGCTGTACTCATCCTGGTCTGTTATGCAATGACACTTTGGGTCCAGTGTGTTGAAATCTTTTTGATTGATTCCTTTCCAACATCAGATTTTGATTTCCAACCATTATTTAACTTTTGCTTATCATTCTTTTCGTTGTATTCCCAGGCATATCTGTCACCAATGCTTATCTCTATGCCACTGCAAGAGCAGTCACTTGAACACATGCTCAGCATATAGCATAGCTAATATTTCAAAGCCAACAAGAATGTGAAGGCCAGCCCGCCTTGAAAGCTATTTTAACCAACCTTAACCTCACAGTAATTCTTATTCTATTCACAGTATAAGACAGCAAGATGAGCACAGCCCTTAATAGGTAGCCATCGGTGTGCTTCATTTCTCTACACCCTGTTCCTAGGCAACAGATGTTGCTCAGCCTTGCTTGACACCTCAGAGAGCCTCATCCAAAAGCAACCAATTGTCAGTGAGTGACCATTAGTTGTCCTGCTCAGCTATTGGTCAGCAATGTAATGGGCCCTGCCCACAAGTTACTGTCAATGAGGGGCCACTGGGGAAGTGATTGAGTCAAGGGTGGTGTGGAGGTCATCAGGAGGAGAGTCAGAAAAGAGACAGATTCAGGTCTTCTTCTGGAGGCCCTGGAGCTCACCCAGCCTTTGGCCAGGGGGTAAACTGAAGGGCAAAGGGAACTGACTGGGGACTACATCCTGTAGCATGGCAGAGCCCTCACTCAGGTCCTCCACTAGCCTTGGCCCAGGCCTTGGAGGAGCAGTGAACAATTCCACCATCCCTGTTTCTGGGTCTACTAGCAGCAGCTGTCTTTTTTGGTCTCAGCCTGTGAGAACTGGTTTTCCCATTTAGGTGGCCTGGGGACACTGAAGACCTGTTTCGTTGGGTACCTGGTTCCATCAGGGCTGAGAGCTGGGCAGAATGTGGGAACCTGGCCCTGAAGGAGCTACTGACTGAGACCTGCTTCCCTTTTACCAGGACTGAGATAATTCAGGATGAAAGCTGTGGCTTGAGACTGCTCTTTCTTGTCAGGACAAAGAATAATATTAATCTGGTAGAGACTACAGGAACAGCATTACTTAACTATGACCTGACATAAAAACAAAAGACTTTACAGCAGGAAGTCATCAACAACTAACCACACCAATCTCTCACAATTGCTTTCAAAGGGGTTTGCTGAAAACTTTCAGTAACTTTGGATTCTTAGGACATAAGCTACCCATCTCCTTGTATGAATCTGTAATAAACCTTTCCCTGTTCCAAAGTCTAATGTTTAGTTTGGTAGGCCTCACTCTGCATCAGGTACATGGACTTGCCATTTCAGCAACAACAGTACTGTCTAAGGACAGATAAGGCCTTTTTAAAAAACAGCAGAGACTGGTCAAGTGCTCACAATTATCCATAAGATATCCACTGACTTGACTTGGCTAAACTTTAGCCAAGCTTCCCTCCTTTGAATTTCAGCTTTCCCTATGCTTGAGCAAGTACTATGATTCAGACATTTTTCTCTCCTTAACAGTTCATTCTGGGAATCAGCTCAGCACAGAGGGAAACACTTCCTGTTAAACTGCTCATCCAACCGCATGACTAGCCCCCACTCCCACCCCCACACACACAGTCCCTGTTCAACCTGCTGTTCTATTCCAAGACAAAGCATTCAATATCACAGTAATCCAAATCTATGCCCCAACCAGTAATGCTAAAGAAGCTCAAGTTGAACAGTTCTATGAAGACCTACAAAACCTTTTAGAACACCACAAAAAAGTTGTCATTTTCATTAGAGGGGGATGGAATGCAAAAGTAGAAAGTCAAGAAACACCTGGAGTAACAGGCAAATTTGGCCTTGAATATGGAATGAAACAGGGAAAAGGCTAATAGAGTTTTGCCAAGAGAATGCACTGGTCATAGCAAACACCTTCTACCAACAACACAAGAGAAGACTCTATACATGGACATCAACAGGTGGTCAACAAAGAAATCAGATTGATTATATTCTTTGCAGCCAAAGATGGAGAAGCTCTATACAGTCACTAAAAACAAGACCAAGAGCTGACTGTGGCTCAGATCATGAACTTCTTATTACCAAATTCAGATTAAATTGAAGAAAGTAGGGAAAATCACTAGATCATTCAGGTATGACCGAAATCAAATCCCTTATGATTATACAGTGGAAATGAGAAATAGTTTTAAGGGACTAGATCTGATAGATAGAGTGCCTGATGAACTATGGATTGAGGTTCGAGGATATTGTACAGGAGACAGGGATCAAGACCATCCCCGTGGAAAAGAAATGCAAAAAGCAAAGTGGCTTTCTGAGGAGGCCTGACAAATAGCTGTGAAAAGAAGAGAAGCAAAAAGCAAAGGAGAAAAGGAAAGATATAAGCACCTGAAAGCAGAGTTCCAAAGAACAGTAAGGAGAGATAAGAAAGTCCTGCTCAGCGATCAATGCAAAGAAATAGAGGAAAGCAACAGAATGGAAAAGAATAGAGATCTCTTCAAGAAAATCAGAGATACCAAGGGACCATTTCATGCAAAGATGGGCTCAATAAAGGGCAGAAATGGTATGGAGCTAAAAGAAGCAGAAGATATTAAGAAGAGGTGGCAAGAATACACAGAGCAGTACAAAAAAAGATCTTGACGACCCAGATAATCACGATGGTGTGATCACTCACCTACAGCCAGACATCCTGGAATATGAAGTCAAGTGGACCTTAGAAAGCATCACTACAAACAAAACTGGCAGAAGTGATGGAATTACAGTTGAGCTATTTCAAATTCTGAAAGATGATGCTGTGAAAGTGCTGCACTCAATATGCCAGCAAATTTGGAAAACTCAGCAGTGGCCACTGGACAGGAAAAGGTCAGTTTTCATTCCAATCCCAAAGAAGATAATGCCAAATAAGGCTCAAACTACGACACAATTGCACTCAGCTCACACACTAGTAAAGTAATGCTCAAAATTCTCAAAGCCAGGAATCAGCAATACGTGAACTGTGAACTTCCAAATGTTCAAGCGGGTTTTAGAAAAGGCAGAGGAACCAGAGATCAAGTTGCCAACATCTGCTGGATCATCAAAAAAGCAAGAGAGTTCCAGAAAAACATCTATTTCAGCTTTATTGACTATGCGAAAGCCTTTGACTATGTGGATCACAATACACTGTGGAAAATTCTTCAAGAGATGGGAATATCAGACCACTTGACCTGCCTCTTGAGAAATCTGTATGCAGGTCAGGAAGCAACAGTTAGAACTGGACATGGAACAAAAGAATGGTTCCAAATAGGAAAAAGAGTATGTCAAGACTGTATATTGTCACCTTGCTTATTTAACATCTATGCAGAGTACATCATGAGAAATGCTGAGCTGGAAGAAACACAGGCTGGAGTCAAGATTTCTGGGAGAAATATCAATAACATCAGATATGCAGATGACACCACCCTTATGGCAGAAAGTGAAGAGGAACTAAAAAGCCTCTTGATGAAAGTGAAAGAGGAAAGTGAAAAAGTTGGCTTAAAGCTCAACATTTAGAAAACAAAGATCATGGCATCTGGTCCCATGACTTCATGGGAAATAGATGGGGAAACAGTGGAAACAGTGCCAGACTTTATTTTTGAGGGCTCCAAAATCACTGCAGATGGTGATTTCAACCATGAAATTAAAAACGCTTACTCCTTGGAAGGAATGTTATGACCAAGCTAGGTAGCATATTCTTAAGCAGAGACACCACTTTGCTAAGAAAGGTCTGTGTAGTCAAGGCTATGATTTTTCCAGTGGTCATGTATGGATGTGAGAATTTTACTGTGAAGAAACGTGAGTGCCAAAGAATTGATGCTTTTGAACTGCGGTGTTCGAGAAGACTCTTGAGAGTCCCTTGGACTGCAAACAGATCCAACCAGTCCATTCTGAAGGAGATCAGCCCTGGGATTTCTTTGTAAGGAATAATGCTAAAGCTGAAACTCCAGTACTTTGGCCACCTCATACGAAGAGTTGACTAACTGGAAAAGACCGTGATGGTGGGAAGGATTGGGGGCAGGAGGAGAAGGGGACGACAGAGGATAAGATGACTGGATAGCATCACTGACTCAATGGACCTGAGTTTGAGTGAACTCCAGGAGTTGATAATGGACAGGAAGGCCTGGTGTGCTCCAATTCATGGGGTCACAAAGAGTCAGACACAACTGAGCGACTGAACTGAACTGAACTGAATATCCCATGGTATGTGTGTGCATATATCTGTGTATATAAAACTGCTTCTTATCCATTTATCTGTTGATGAATATTTGGTTTGCTTCCATATCTTATCTAGTATCTTTACTAGTGGGATTTTATCTTTCCTACAAATTCTTACTTCTTTTCTGTTTAGAAAGGATCCTTTATCATTTCTTTCACGGTTAGTTTAGTATTTAGAGCTTCCCTGGTGGCTCAGAGGTTAAAGCGTCTGCCTCCAATGTGAGAGACCCATTTTCAATCCCTGGGTCAGGAAGATCTCCTGGAGAAGGAAATGGCAATCCACTCCAGTATTCTTGCCTGGAGAATCCCATGGACAGAGAAGCCTAGTAGGTTACAGTCCACGGGATCACAAAGAGTTGGACACGACTGAGTGACTTCACCTTCACCTTTAGTATTGATGAACTCTTATGATCCTTGCTTTTCTGAGAATTTCTTTATCTCCCTTTCAATTCTGAATGATAATCTCACTAGGTAGATATTAGGTAGGTAGAATAGGGAAATGGAGTCCAAAGTGGCGGTGGCTAAAAAAACAAGGAAGGTCAAAAGAAGGTCCAAGGACCAGAGTGAAGACTTTAGGTAGAACAAACAGCACTCCTGGCTAAGCCCAATTTGCATAGCACGGGCCCAGGTGGAAGAAAACATATAAAAGGAAGAGCCAAAGTGCTCTCTCTCTCTCTCTCTTCCTCTCCCACGTGCGTGTCTCTCTGTCTCTCTCTCTTTCTCTCCTGCATGCGTGCACTCTTTCTCTCTCTCTCTCTCTTTCTCACCCTCTCTCCCCCTCTCTCCCATTCTCTTGCTATCTTCTAAATAAAATAGAGCTATAACACTGATTTGCCTAAGAGCTGTAACACGGTTTGTCCAAGACCTGAGAGCCGAGGGCTCTAATGTCCCTTGCTCCAAATCTTTGTTGTAACGAGACAAAGAACTGGGGAACATACACTTGCATGACAGTAGATATTTCTGTTTGTATGTATTTCTCTTTCAACACTTTAAATATCAATATATCATGCCACTCCCTTCTGATCTGCAAAGTTTCTGTACAAAAATCAGCATATAGCCTTAAGGGAGTTCCCATTTATGTGATTCTGTGTTGTCTCTTGCTGCTTTTAGAACCCTCTCTTGATTTCTAACTTCTTCCATTTTAATTATATTACAACTTTGTTTGGGTTTCTCCTGGTTCATCGTTTGCTCCCCTGTGTGCTTTGTGTTCATGGATGTTTCCTTCTTCTGGTTTGGGAAGTTTTCAGCCATAATTTCATCAAAAACATTTTACCATCTTCTTTCTATTTTGTCCTTCTGAGATGCCTATAATATGAATGCTGATATGCTGAATGTTATCCTTAGGTCTCTTAAACTGTTCTCATTTTTTTTTTTACTTTTGTTTTTTCTTTTAGCTGTTCTGATTGAGTGATTTCTCCATTATTATGCATTTTTGTGTATTATCATGTCTACTGTTTATTCTCGTGCATTTTTCGTATCGGTTACTGTATTCTTAAGCTCTGTCAGGTTTCCTTTTGTTTTTTAACATATATTTTCTAGTTCCATGTTAGAACTTTCACTGTTCCTCTATTTTTTTTTTTTTCTGGATAGTTTGCTTTATTATTACTAATTATTCAGATTCTTTCAGTTCAGTTCAGTTCAGTCGCTCACTCATGTCTGACTCTTTGTGACCCCATGAATTGCAGTGCACCAGGCCTCCCTGTCCATCAACAACTCCCAGAGTTCAATCAGACTCACGTCCATCAAGTCAGTGATGCCATCCAGCCATCTCATCCTGTATCATCCCCTTCTCCTCCTGCCCCCAGTCCCTCCCAGCATCAGAGTCTTTTCCAATGAGTCAAATCTTCACATGAGGTGGCCAAAGTACTGGAGTTTCAGCTTTAGCATCCTTCCTTCCAAAGAAATCCCAGGGCTGATCTCTTTCAGAATGGATTCGTTGGTTCTTCTTGCAGTCCAGGGGATTCTCAAGAGTCTTCTCCAACACCACAGTTTAAACGTATCAATTCTTCGGGTGCTCAGCCTTCTTCACAGTCCAACTCTCACATCCATACATGACCACAGGAAAAACCATAGCCTTGGCTAGAAGGACCTTACTAGGCAAAGTAATGTCTCTGCTTTTGAATATGCTGTCTAGGTTGTTCATAACTTTTCTTTCAAGGAGTAAGTGTCTTTTAATTTCATGGCTGCAGTCACCATCTGCAGTGATTTTGGAGCCCCAAAAAGAAAGTCTGACACTGTTTCCACTGTTTACCCATCTATTTCCCATGAAGTGATGGGACCACATGCCATGATCTTTGCTTTCTGAATGTGGAGCTTTAAGCCAACTTTTTCACTCTCCTCTTTCACTTTCAGCAAGAGGCCTTTTAGTTCTTCTTCACTTTCTGCCATAATGATAGTGTCATCTGCATATCTGAGGTTATTGATATTTCTCCCAGCAATCTTGTTTCCAGCTTGTGTTTCTTCCAGCCCAGCGTTTCTCATGATGTACTCTGCATATAAGTTAAATAAGCAGGGTGGCAATATACATCCATGACATACTCCTTTCCCTATTTGGAACCATTCTGTTGTTCCATGTCCAGTTCTAACTGTTTGCTTCCTGTCCTGCATACAGATTTCTCAAGAGGCAGGTCAGGTGCTCTGATATTCCCATCTCTTCCAGAATGTATCTCTACTTTTTTTTTATTGTTTTGTCAGAGGTTTTCACTCAGTTTTTTAATGGAGATGAGTCCTTTGTTTTCTCATTTCTGTATCTATGAATTTAAGTGAATCAATTATCTATTATGGTCTTGAATTGGTATCCTTGTAGGGGAGTATCCCTATACAGTCTCTGTGGTACTCAGCAAGAGGGTTGGATTTGATGGACCACAATTCGTGCCTTTCCTCAGGGTGTGCCAGAAGCTATCATCTTGGTAGCAGATTGGTGGAGCCAGTGCTGGAGTCAGATTTGAAGCAGAGACTTCTTCTATTCTCAGTGGCCTTCTCAGCCCTATTGGGGGCAGGGTGGGCTCCTACATTTCTTGAGCAAAAGCCCTGATTGTCAGACCAGAGCTGGCTGTATTCCCTCTAAATGTGTGTCCTCCACTCTTCCAGTACTGCAAGCCTTGCTTCAGAATGACAAAAGGGGAATGAGGAGGTTGGAAACAGAGGATCTAGTCTACAGGCTGGCTGCTGACAGAGTTCCAGGCTACCTCCAACTCTCCACTTGTGCCAGCACAAGCAGTAGCCTCTCCCACCCTGCATAAACATAGCTTGTGGTCTCAGACCCCTTGGTCCCTCACAGCTGATTAGTTCCCCCAGCATTTGCCACCCTTGCCCTGTTGAAAAGGGGGGTGCTGTTGAGCAGATGAGGCCCTCAGGTGCTCTGGGCATGAACTGGATCATCTGCTATGGCAGTCTGGCCTCCTCAGAGATCAGAACTGCTACTGATGTGCTGCTGTGTAGGTGCCCTCCATTAGCATGGGCCCAGCTGTCCCACCCAGATGTCACCCTGGGTCAGATGCACCTCTGCTTCCCACATCCCAGTTCTCTACCTCGTCATGGGAGCCCATGCTGCAGTGCAGAGTGGCCACATGAAGTAAGCAGGGCATGTGCAGGGCTGGGTAGCCGTGGGGAAAACAGGCAGCCACAACTGAGGCCTCAATCTGTCCTCTTCATTGTGCCTTGGGAGTAAGCCCCTGAGCACGTGCTCGTTGAGAGGGTAGTCCAGGCTTCACACAGTCCTCCTGTTAGTCTGCATGGCCCTGCAACCAGCTAAGGGTGCTCGTCTTCATTGTGTCAGACCCCAGGACTGGTGTGTTCAATATATGGCTTGAACAACTCACACCCAGGGTAGATTTCCACCTGTGTAATATCCCTATATTCTGAGTATTCTCCCAGGGGCACATGGTCAGAACTTGAATGTTCCTTTTCTCTTCTGACCCTATTCCCTGTGGATCATTCTTACAGCCTAGGTTTGGGAATGCTTCTGAATTTTTTGATTAGTATTTTGAGCTAATTGTTCTAAATGTTGATGGATTCATTTTCTTTTTTTTTCCTATTGGAGTATAATTGATTTACAATGTATATTTGTTTCAGGTGAACAACAAGGTGATTTAGCTTTCAGTTCAGTTCATTTACTCAGTCATGTCTGACTCTTTGCGACCCCATGAATTCCAGCATGCCAGGCCTCCCTGTTCATCACCATTTCCCGGAGTTCACTCAAACTCATGTCCATCGAGTCAGTGATGCCATCCAGCCATCTCATCCTTTGTCGTCCCTTATCCTTCTGTCCCCAGTACCTGCCGACATCAGAGTCTTTTCCAATGAGTCAACCCTTTGCATGAGGTGGCCAAAGTACTGGAGTTTCAGCTTTAGCATCATTCCTTCCAATGAACACCCAGGACTGATCTCTTTTAGAATGGACTGGTTGGATCTCCTTGCAGTCCAAGGGACTCTCAAGAGTCTTATCCAACACCACAGTTCAAAAGCATCAATTCTTTGGCACTCAGCTTTCTTCACAGTCCAACTCTCACATGCATACTTGACTATTGGAAAACCATAGCCTTGACTAGACGGACCTTTGTTGGCAAAGTAATGTGTCTGCTTTTTAATATGCTACTTAGCTTGGCCATAACTTTCCTTCCAAGGAGTAAACATCTTTTGATTTCATAGCTCCAATCACCATCTGCAGTGAATTTGGAGCCCTAAAAATAAAGTCTGCCACTGTTTCCATTGTTTCCCCATCTATTTGCCATAAAGTGATGGGACCAGGTGTCATGATCTTAGTTTTCTGAATGTTGAACTTTAAGCCAACTTTTTCATTCTCCTCTTTCACTTTCATCAAGAGGCTTCTTAGTTCCTCTTCACTTTCTGCCATAAGGGTGATTTCATCTGCATATCTGAAGTTATTGATATTTCTCCCAGCAATCTTGATTCCAGCTTGTGCTTATTCCAGCCCAGCATTTCTCATGATGTACTCTGCATATAAGTTAAGTAAGCAGGGTGACAATATACAGCCTTGACGTACTCCTTTCCCTATTTGGAACCAGTCTGTTGCTCCATGTCCAGTTCTAACTGTTACTTCCTGACCTGCATATACCTTTCTCAAGAGGCAGATCAGGTGGTCTGTTATTCCCGTCTCTTTCAGAATTTTCCACGGTTTATTGTGATCCACACAGGTAAATGCTTTGCCATAGTCAGTAAAGCAGAAATATATGTTTCTCTGAAACTCTTTCGCTTTTTCTATGATCCAACAGATGTTGATATTTTGATCTCTGGTTCCTCTGCCTTTTCTAAAAGCAGCTTGATGTTTTCTTTCTGGCTTACTTCACTCTTTATAATCGGCTCCAGTTTCATCTACCTCATTAAAACTAATTCAAATGTATTATTTTTAATGGCTGAGTAATTGTATAGTAACACACATATATGGAATTTAAAAAGATGGTATTGATAACCCTGTATGTGAGACAGCAAAACAGACACAGATGTATAGAACAGACTTTTGGACTCTGAGGGAGAGGGAGAGGGTGGGATGGTTTGGGAGAATGGCATTGAAACATGTATACTATCGTGTAAGAAATGAATCACCAGTCTAGGTTCGATACAGGATACAGGATGCTTGGGGTTGGTGCACTGGAATGACCCAGAGAGATAATATGGTGAGGGTAGTAGGAGGGGGGTTCAGGATTGGGAACTCATGTACACCCGTGGTGGATTCATCTCAATGTATGGCAAAACCAATACAGTTTGTAAAGTAAAAAAATAAATAAATAAAAATAAATAAATAAAAATAAAACCAGCTAGAACATCTGGAAGTTCATTGTTCATGTATAGCTGAAGCCTGGCTTGGAGAATTTTGAACATTATTTTACTAGTGTGTGAGATGAGTACAATTTTGTGGTGGTTTGAGCATTCTTTGACATTTCCTTTCTTTGAGACTGGAATAAAAATTGACCTTTCCAGTCCTGTGGCCACTGCTCAGTTGTCCAAATTTGCTGGCATATTGAGTGGAGCACTTTCACAGCATCATCTTTCAGGATTTGAAATAACTCAACTGGAATTCCATCACCTCCACTGGCTTTGTTCGTAGTGATACTTTCTAAGGTCCACTTGACTTCACATTCCAGGATTTCTGGCTCTAGGTGAGTGATCACACCATCGTGAGTATCTGGGTCATGAAGATTTTTTTGTACAGTCCTTCTGTGTATTCTTGCCACCTCTTCTTAATATCTTCTGCTTCTGTTAGGTCCATACCATTTCTGACCTTTATCAAGCCCATCTTTGCATGAAATGTTCCCTTGGTATCTCTAATTTTCTTGAAGAGATCTCTAGTCTTTCCCATTCTATTTTGTTCCCCCTATTTCTTTTCATTGTTTGCTGTTCTTTGGAACTCTACATTTAGATGCTTATATCTTTCCTATTCTCGTTTGCTTTTCACTTCTCTTGTTTTCAAAGCTATTTGTAAGCCCCTCCCCCCCCACCCCAGACAACCATTTTGCCTTTTGCATTTCCTTTCCATGGGAGTGGTCTTGATCCCTGTCTCCTGTACAATGTCACAAACCTCCATCCATAGTTCATCAGGCATTCTATCAGATCCAGTCCCTTAAATCTATTTCTCACTTACACTTTATAATCATAAGGGATTCGAAATACATCATACCTGAATGGTCTAGTGTTTTCCCTACTTTCAAGTCTGAATTTGGCAATAAGGAGTTCATTATCTGAGCCACAGTCAGCTCCCAGTCTTGTTTTTACTGATTGTATAGAACTTCTCCATCTTTGGCTATAAAGAATATAATCAATCTGATTTTGGTGTTGGCCATCTGGTGAAGTCCATGTATAGAGTCTTCTCTTTTGTTGTTGGAAGAGGGTTTTTGCTATGACCAGTGTGTTCTCTTGGCACAACTCTATTAGTCTTTGCCCTGCTTCATTCCGCATTCCAAGGCCAAATTTGCCTGTTACTCCAGGTGTTTCTTGACTTCTTACTTTTGCATTCCAGTCCCTTATAATGAAAAGGACATTTATTGGGGGGGTTGTTAGTACTAAAAGGTCTTGTAGGTCTTCTCAGAACCATTCAACTTCAGCTTCTTCTGCATTACTGTTGTGGCATAGGCTTGGATTACTGTGCTTTTGAATGGTTTGCCTTAGAAACGAACAGAGATCATTCTGTCATTTTTGAGATTGCATCCAAGTACTGCATTTTGGACTCTATTTTTGACCATGATGGTTACTCCATTTCTTCTAAGGGATTCCTGCTTTCAGTAGTAGATATAATGGTCATCTGAGTGAAATTCACCCATTCCAGTCCATACTTTAGTTTGCTGATTCTGAGAATGTCGACATTCACTCTTGCCATCTCCTGTTTGACCACTCCCAATTTGCCTTAATTCATGGACCTGACATTCCAGGTTCCTATGCAATATTGCTCTTTACAGCATCAGACCTTGCTTCTATCACCAGTCACATTCACAACTGGGTATTGTTTTTTGCCTTGGCTCCATCCTTTCATTCTTTCTGGAGTTGTTTCTCCACTGATCTCCAGTAGCATATTGGTCACCTACTGACCTGGGGA
Organism: Nanger dama; assembly: GCA_917880005.1. Classification (NCBI taxonomy): domain Eukaryota; kingdom Metazoa; phylum Chordata; class Mammalia; order Artiodactyla; family Bovidae; genus Nanger; species Nanger dama. The sequence continues at coordinate 9,656,470 of CAKJTW010000060.1, forward strand.
GTTCCACTTTCAGTATCCTATCATTTTGCCTTTTCATACTGTTTATGGGGTTCTCAAGGCAAGAATACTGAAGTGGTTAGCCATTCCCTTCTCCAGTGGACCACATTCTGTCTCTTCACCATGGCATGCCCATCTTGGGTGGCCCCACACGACATGGCTTAGTTTCATTGTGTTAGACGATGCTGTGGTCCGTGTGACTTGATTGCCTAGTTTTCTGTGATTATGGTTTCCATGTGTCTGCTCTCTGATGCCCTCTAGCAACATCTGCCATCTTACTTGTGTTTCTCTTACCTTGGATGTGGGGCATCTCTTCACGGCTGCTCCAGCAAAGTGCTGCCGCTTCTCCTTACCTTGGACAATGGCTATCTCCTCACTGCGGCCCCTCCTTACATTGAACGTGGAGCAGCTCCTCTCAGCACTCCTGTGCCACTTTACATATTCTTATATTTGGTCTTACCACTTGGCTCAGTTGGTAAAGCATCTGCCTGCAATGCAAGAGATGCAGGTTCAACCCCTGGGTCAGGAAATTCTCCTCAGGAGTCCATGCCAGAACTCTCCAGTATTATTGCTAGGAGAATGCCATGGAGAGAGGTGCTTAGCAGGCTATAGTCCATAGGATCACACAAAATCAGAGACATGATTGAAATGACTGAACACAAACACTCACACACATATATTTTTTTTTCTTTAAAAATTCATTTCCCATTTATGTTGTTACAGAATGTTGAGCAGAGTTCCCTGTGGTTTTGTAGTAGATCTTTGTTGGCTATCTATTTTACATATAGTTGTGTGTATATGTTAATCCTCAACTCCTGATTTATCCCTCACCCAAAAATTCCCATTTGATAACCATCAGTTTGGCTTCTATGTAGATGTATTTTTGATGTGGTCTTTCGGGGAGGCAGCTTTTTCCAGTAGTCATGTATGGATGTCAGATTTGGACTATAAAGAAAGCTCAACACCGATGAATTGATGCTTTTGAACTGTAGTGTTGGAGAAGACTCTTGAGACTCCCTTGGACTGCAAAGAGATCCAACGAGTCCATCCTAAAGGAAATCAGTCCTAAATATTCATTGGAAGGACTGATGCTGAAGCTCCAATATTCTGGCCACCTGATACAAAGAACTGACTCATTTGAAAAGACCTAGATGCTGGGAAAGATTGAAGGCAAGAGGAGAAGGGGACGACAGAGGATGAGATGGTTGGATGGCATCACCAACTCAATGGACATGAGTTTGGTTAAACTCTGGAAGTTGGTGATAGACAGGGATGCCTGGAGTGCTGCAGTCCATGGCATCACAGTTACACATGACTGATCGATTGAACTGTACTGAGTCCTAGTTTTCTATTTTTCTTTTTGTTGCCTGTGTTTTGGTGTCATATACAATAAATCATTTCTAAGATGAATGTTACATAACTTCTCCAATATGTTTTCTTCTAGTAGTTTTGTAGTTTCAGATCTTACATTTAAATCTTTAATCAGCTTTTAGTTTAGTTTTGTGTATCATATAAGGTAAGGGTCCAGTGTCATTCTTTTACATTCAGATGTCTACTTTGCCCATTGTGGTTAATTGAAGAGATGGTAAAGTGAAATTTAGTATTGATCACCTTAAGGCAGAAATGGGTGACAGCCTGTAGGAAAGGTAATAGGGTGAGGGGCTTGCTAGGAGCATGTCAAATTTGGGGACTCCCACTAGATTCCTGCTGATATGTGGATGTGGTCCTGTGCAGATGTGTTCTCACTCTTAGCACATAAACCTCTGCCAAGTAAGAGAAGCCTCTGGGCCAGCAGTATTGTGCTCTTATCATAAGTCCATGGGCACTCTTTTGGTTTTGCCTTCAGTGTCATTCAAATATGGGGCCATAGTACAAGGACACAGCATTCCTCTTGACCACTGATAAAAGAAGCTTCTTGTTTAAATTCCTTTGACTTATGATCCACTCTCTACTATATGGTTTTTACGATAGTTTCAAACAGATTTTTAGACATACTTGGCAGAGGAGAGTATGCACTCCCACACAGTCTTAGATAATTGAACTTCTGATAATATTTTATATCACCACGCTGTTGATTTCTAATCCATTTACCTCCCTGGAATGCGTTTCTGATAAAATACATCCTCAAAAACTATCATAAAAGCTGCAGGTAACAAGCAGTAAGTGATTAGAGAACATGAAGCAATTAAGAGAATGAGAAAATTTTTGGGAGGAGGTGACCATTAGGCTGACCTCAGATTGTTGCTAGTTTCTGAGTCACAGAAGATAGAATGGATACAGGTAAAGAGGAAAGCAGGTTTTAGGGAAACCATTGTATTAGTCAATAGAGGTTGTTATGGACACAGCTAGAGAGGTCAGTTGGAATATATTCATAGGGAATCTGTAAAAGTGAAAGTCTAAAGAGTTGGTACTACTCTTTGTAAGTGTTAATGAGCAAACCTACCTCCCACCAAACCCTGCCAAAACCCAAAACAACATTTGCAATAGGACTTGACATGTCTGAATCACAGTATACCATCCTTTTCCAGGGGAACTACAGGCATCCAATATTGATGTTTTGTGTTATCCTACTTGGATATATCCTTTATCAACTCATGACTTATTATTTATGGTTTTCTGTTTTAACCCTAAGTGTCCTTGGATCCTTTTTAAACTCTGTGCATCCTCATTTCTTTTGGGAATGTGGCAGTGTATCTGTTTATTTTAAAATATATACCAAGGCTACTTTGGGGAAACAAGACCCTCTAACATCGGCTTTTGGTCCACCTCAGGGCTTCCCTGATAGCTCAGTTGGCAAATAATCCACTTGCAACTTTGGAGATCCTGGTTCAATCCCTGGGTCTGGAAGATCCACTGGAGAAGGGATAGGCTACCCACTCCAGTATTCTTTGGCTTCTGTGGCTCAGCTGGTAAAGAATCTGCCTGCAATGTGGGAGACCTGGGTTCCATCTCTGGATTTGGAAGGTTCCCTGGAGAAGAGCATCCAATGGCCTGGAGAATTCCATGGACAATATAGTCTATGAAGTCACCAAGAGTCAGACACAACTTAGCAAATTTCACTTTCAGCTCTTCAGGCCTAGCAATCTGTTGCCTTCCCCTGTAACAGCAAGCATTTCATTAAGTCCAACAGCAGGGGATTAAAGTGTGATAGTGTTAAATGGTGATTATATATATAGATCTGTAATCACAATACCTACCTATATATAGATATAAGATGTCTCTGCCCACATCATCCTGGTAGCTGCTTTAGGTAATTTATTTTCTGCAGGCAAGGCATAAAAGTGCTCCCACTTCCTTTGAAAGGACAGCACACTGAGGGTGTCTTTCATTTTTATTGATTTTAAATCACATTCAGTGACTGACTTTGAATCATCAACTGGGTCTCCCAGGAGTTAAAGTGCCAGAAAGATTTAATTAGGGAGCTGCAGTCCAGATAAAAGATACCATATCATTGACTTAAAATCTGAACTCAACTCTTGATGCTGATGGTGAAACTGTTTTAGTTTTTCCTAAAATGTTTTCTGAAGACACGGAATTCTTATGGTCAGATACTCTGCCTTTCATATCTCCATATTTGATTACTCTTGGATCCTTTTTAAGCATTTCAAAATGAAAGTTAACACCAAATTAACACTTTTACAGGTTCCACTTTTAAACCACTATAAACTTGTAGAACTTGGACTTACAAAAGACTTTACTGTGGAAGAATGTTTTATGACTGTAGTTATTCAGGAATGCTCAGGTATAGTGATAAATAAAAGACCAACATTTACTCTGTCTTATATTAATTCTTGTATCAAAAGTCTCTGTACAGACTTCCGTGGCTGTCCCGTGGTTAGGAGTCCATGCTTTCACTAGAAGGGGAATGGGTTCTATCCCTGTTCAGGGAACTACAATCGCACAACCTGCATAGTGTCGCCCTCTTAAAAAAAAAAAAAAAAAAAAAGGTTTTCTGTGGTGGTGATCCTGTTTGTCCCCTGCACTGGGATGGGGGCACAGTCACTGCCCTGCCTTTGGGAGCACACTTCTCCCACCAATTTCTTAGCAAAACAGTGGCCTAATCAATATTTGGTTTGCTCCCTCATAATATTATTTTAGTCCTTGAGAGTATTAGTTGTAGGATTTAGTTACATCAGCATTTCGTGCCTTCTGAGCACCTTTAACTGACAGCATAGGCGAGTGATGCAACAATCCCCATTATAATGTGGGTGGCCAGGAGGTGATTTCTGTCTGCCTTTCTCAGAGGAAGTATGACATTCACCATCCCCATGTGAAACTCTCTTCCCATCTGGGTTTTGGGAATCTAGACCCTAATGTCTTTCCACACCCCAAACAAAGGCAATGATACTACACCAGTACTCCTTGCTGCTGAGATCAATTGTTAAGCAAGGTTATCCATCTTCAGTGCAGACTCCTGACCCAATCCAGACCTCTACTCCCTGACTAAGTGTGGACCTGAGGGTCTGTTCCACAACCTTTCGGGACCCCATACCCTTCCCTTCTTAGGTGCCCACCTCTTCTCTTCCTTCACTCGCTTCCATCAGGAAATTGACATACACAAATATCATCCTTTCACTGTTTGATCTTTATTTTAATCACCGCCATCAGTTTACTATGATAAGGTGAGAGTGAGTCTTTTTCTGTTTGGCCATTTCTAAGAAAGCAGACCTCTGGAGATACAATTCTAAACTGTCTGACCTATTATATTCAGTTATTGGCTGCCCAGGTTGTACTTTTCCATGGTCTCTTATTCTGGGGTCGCTTGAGCTTATCTCCTGCTTTGTTTTTGCCTCCTACTTTGACTCTGCCTCATATTTTGGTACCTTTTTCTGCTTTGATTCAATTTCTTACGTGCACAGGAACATAAAACACAGTTTGGATTTCTTGTTTTCTTCACTTTCTTTGATTGAATGTCATATGATCGGATTTTCTTTCTCAAGGTTCCTTGTAGAGGTCTTCTCACCCTTATGGTCATCTTTCATGCCTGGAAATGCAGGAGAAGGTTACTAGTTTTGAGGAAAGAGTATAAAAACTGAGTTGGAAGGGGAGATCTCATGAAAAGGGATTTGGGCTGATGAGGACTTTTGTGCCAGGCAGGGGCAGTGTAAAGGCCTTGGACAGCAAAATCAATGGGGAACATGAGGAACTTAGTTGGACTCATCTTGCCTTCACACTGCCTCTGTACCTCCACTGACAAAGAGTCTTCTTTCTTCCTTTCATCCTTGAAGCAAACCACATTGCAACTCTTCTTGACTGCTGTGGCTTCTTGTTTACCTTAGTCATGATGATGCCAAGAAATGGCCTAACCCAGAATCTCTGCCTCTGACTTCCCTGTATATAGCCTCTCAGGACAATGAGAAGCCACACCCTTCAATATGATATGTCAGCTAGGCACTCCCCCAGCCATTGGTGAACTTAGACGCTGGGGGACTTAGACATCACAGTGTACCACTTTGCCCATCGACGTGGGCTAATGGATGCTGAGGGAGGCCATGATATAACTTTCCCACTCCTGAAACCTCTGTGTGGTTGGTTCTGAGGAGTGGTAATTCAGGAGCATGGTGCTTCTTTTTCATGACCTTTAGACTTTCCTTCAGTTCCCTTTATCCTTTGACCTATATGTCTGCCTTCAACACTCCTGCCTCCTCCATCCCTCTATGAACCTCTGCAAAACACTTTCCATCCCTTTTCAGAACTTCAGGGTTCTCTAGTCACTTTATTTCTAGCCCATCCTTTTCCTATTTGGGGTTCTCGGGGGTCTTAAGGACCTTAAGAGCAAGCACTGAAGTTGGATAAAGGTAATTAAGTACAGGTTGGATGTTTTTTTCTACTCCAGTGAGCTTTAGAGACCCCAGACTTGGTGAATCCTCAGTCTGTTGCCCCAATATCAATACACAGTCTCCATAAGATTATACAGCAGAGCAAAGAAAGTGTTAAATGTCTCCTCTAATAATATTGTTGGGAACACTTCAACTCTCACATTGAATAGGAAACTCAACTTGCCCCATCTACCAGAAGTACGTTCTTGATTTAAAAAAAAAAAAAATTAAGATGCTCAAAGGCAAGAGTCAGATCACCACTGCAGCACTAACTCTTGTCCAAATCACTTACCCAGTGGTCCCTCATTGACAGTTCTCAATAGGTAGGGCTCACTGTGGAGCTGGCCAATAGCACAACAGGACAATACCAGTAGGTAGCACATTGATAGTTGTTTGCTTGTTGGCGGGGCCCAATGAGGCACTGACCAATGGCTGAGTAAGACCCTTTGCCTAGTAACAAGATGCAGAGTAATAAGGCACAGTGATGGGTACCTGCTAAGGGCTGTGCTCATGCTACTCTGTTACATAAGGACACTTTGGGTCCAGCATGCTGGAATTTTTTTGACTGACTCCTTTCCAATGTCAGATTTTGGTTTTCAACACTTATATAACTTTTACTCATAATTCTTTTATTGTATTCCCAGGCATGCCTGTCAATAGTGCTTATCTCTACACCCCTCCAGCAGCTGTCACTTGATCACATACTCAGCATATAGTATAGCTAATAGTTAAAAGCCAACAAGAATGTGAAGGCCAGCCTACCTTGAAAACTATTCTGACCAACCTTAACCTCAAAGTGATTCTTTTCTATTCACAGTGTAACAGAGCAGGATAAGCACAGTGATTAGAAGATAGCCTTTGGTGTGCCTCATTTCTCCACACCTTGTTACTAGGCAACAGGTGTTGCTCAATCTTGCTTGGTGGCCCAGAGGGCCCCATTCACATGCAACCAATTGTCAATGAGTGACAGTTATTAGTTGTCCTGCTCAGTTATTGGTCAGCACCACAGTGTGTCCTGCCCACAAGTTACTCAATGAGGGACCAGTGGGAAGTCAAGGTTGATGTGGTGGTTATCAGGTGGAGAGTGAGATATGAGGCAGATTCTGGCCTTCTTCTAGAGGCCCTGGAGCTCATCCAGCCTTGGGCCAGCAGGTGAGCTCGAGGGCTCAGGGAATAGACTGGCGACTACATCCTGTAGTACTGCAGAACTTCCCTAAGGCCCTCCACTAGCCTTGGTCCAGGCCTTGAGGAGCAATGAACCTCTCCCCTATCCCTGTCTCTGTGACCTAATAGCAGTGGCCATCTTTCTGAGTCTTGGTCTGTCAGAAATTATCTCCCTATTTGGATGACCTAAAGAGACTGAGGACCTATTAGGGTGGGTGCCTGGCTCTGTCAGGGATGAGAGCTGGGCAGAATGTGGGAACCTGGCCCTGAAGGAGCTGCTGAGATCCGCTTCTGCTAAATGAGATCTGGGACATTTCAGGGTGAAAATTGTGCCTTGAGACTTTGCCTTTTCTTGTCAGGACAGAGAATAACATTCATCTGATGGAGATTTATCGGAACATTACTACTTGACCATGGCCTGACCTTAAGAACAAAGGGTCGGACACCAAGAAGTCTGCAACAGCTAACCACACCTCTCTCTAAAATTTGTTTTGAACAAACTTACTGAAAACTTTCAGTAACTTTGGGTTCTCAGGGCATGAGCCACCCATCCCCTTGTATGAATTTGTAATAAACCTTTCTCTGTTCCAAACTCTAACATTTAATTTTGATGAACCTCATTCTGCCTCAGACACATGGACTTGCAATTTTGGTAACAACAATACTATCTAAGGACAGACTTTGCCTCTCATAAACAATGGTAGAGACTGGCCAAGTACCCACAATCATCCATAACATACCCACTGACTTGGCTTGGCTAAACTTAGGCAAGATTCTCTCCTCTGAACTTGAGTTTTCCCTGAAGCTTGAGCAAGTACTAAGGTTCAGACGTTTCTGTTTCCCTTAACAGCTCATTTTGAGAATCAACTTAATACAGAGAGAAATACTTCCTGTGAAACTGCTCCATCATGCTGTCTGCTTATCCGTCCATCCCCAACACTCGCCCCATCACACACACACACACACACACACACACACACACACACACACACACACACGTTCCTGCTCCTTCAATGTTAAAGAAACATATTTTTCTGTTTTATTTTGAGACATGTGAAGATCTTGTTGTCAAAGAGTTCTCCCTATTACAATCATTGAGTTCAATCACTCAGTAATGTCTAAATTTATGTGTACCATGGACTGCAGCACACCAGGCTACCCTGTCCATCACCAGCTCCTGGAGCTTGCTCAAACTCAAGTCCATCAAATAGGTGATGTCATCCAACCATCTCATCCTCTGTCACCCCCCTTCTCCTCTGGCCTTCAATTTCTCCCAGCATCAGGATCTTTTCCAATGAGTCAGTTTTCACACCAGGTGGCCAAATTACTGGAGCTTCAGCTACAGCATCAGTTCTTCCAATGAATATTCAGGACTGATTTCCTTTAAAGTTGACTGGTTTGATCTCTTCACAGTCCAAGGGACTCCCAAGTGTCTTCTCCAACACAACAGTTCAAAAGCATCAATACTCCGGCACTCAACTTTCTTTACTGTCCAACTCTCACATTCTTACATGACTACTGAAAAGCTTAGCTTTGACCTACAGACCTTCGACAGTAAAGTAATGTCTGTGCTTTTTAATATGCTGTTGAGGTTGACCATAGCTTTTCTTCCAAGGAGCAAGTGTCTTTTAATTTCATGGCTGCAGTCACCATCTTCAGTGATTTTGGAGCCCAAGAAAAGAAAGTCTGCACTGTTTCCATTGTTTCCCAAACTTCCTTCCATGAAGTGATGGGACTGTATGCCATGAACCTCTTTTTTAATGTTGAGTAAGCTAGATTTTCTCTTTTCTCTTCACCCTCATCAAGAAGCTCTTTAGTTCCTCTTTGCTTTATGTTCTTGTTTTGATGGGTGGGGCCATGCTGAGTAAATCTTTAATCCAATTTTCTGCTGAAGAATGGGGCTATGTTCCATCCATGTTATTTGATCTGAAGCCAATCTATCCTAGAGGTAATGAAGATAATGGCAGTTCAGTTCATTTCAGCTGCTCAGTCATGTCCGAATCTTGGTGACCCCATGAATCCCAGCACGCCAGGCTTCCCTGGCCATCACCAATTCTTGGAGCCAACCCAAACCCATATCCATCAACGATAATACCATCAAGTCATCTGATCCTCTGTAATCCCCTTTTCCTGCCCCCAATCTTTCCCAGCATCAGGGTTTTTCCCAGTGAATAAAATCTTCGCATGAGTTGGCCAAAGTGCTGGAGTTTCAGCTTCAACATCAATTTTGCCAATGAACACCCAGGACTGATCTCCTTTAGGATGGATTGGGAGATCATGTACACCTGTGACTGATTCATGTCAATGGATGGCAAAACCAATACAGTATAGTAACATAGAATAAAGTAAAAATAAAATCAAAAAATAATATTTTATCTATTAAAAAAAAGAACTTCTTGCAGTCCAAGGAACTCTCAAGAGTCTTCTCCAACACTACAGTTCAAAAGCATCAATTCTTCAGCACTCAGCCTTCTTTATAGTTCAACTCTCACATCCATACATGTCGATCCGAAAAACCTTAGCTTTGACTAGATGGATTTTGTTGGCAAAGTAATATTTCTGCTTTTGAATATGCTGTCTAGCTAGGTCATAGCTTTCCTTCTAAGGAGTAAGTGTCTTTTAATTTCCTGGCTGCAATCACCACCTGCAGTGATTTTGGAGCCCACAAAGAAAGTCTGACACTGTTTCCCCATCTATTTCCTATGAAGTGATGAGACCAGATGCCATGATCATAGTTTTCTGAATGTTGAGCTTTAAGCCAACTTTTTCACTCTCCTCTTTCACTTTCATCAAGAGGCTCTTTAGTTTCTCTTCACTTTCTGCCATAATCGTGTCATCTGCATATCTGAGGTTATTGATATTTCTCCTGGAAATCTTGATTCCAGCTTGTGCTTCCTCCAGACCAGTGTTTCTCATGATGTACTCTGCATATAAGTTAAATAAGCAGGGTGACAATATACAGCCTTGACATACTCCTTTCCCTATTTGGAACCAGTCTTTTATTCCATGTCCAGTTCTAACCGTTGCTTCCTGCCTGGTTTCTCAAGAGTCAGGTCAGGTGGTCTGGTATGCCCATCTCTTTCAGAATTTTCCACAGTTCATAGTGATCCACAGTCAAAGGATTAGATAATGGCAATCTCCTACAAAATGTCCCATCCAGGTACTGCTACACTCAGTGCCCCCAACACTGCAGCAGGCAACAACAAAACCACACCTTCACCAGAGACTCCTGGACACTCATGAGCAAGTCTGGGTAAATCTCTGTTGGGGTCACTGCTTCTTTCTCCTTTGCCCTGGTGCACAGAAGATTCTCTTTGTGCCCTTCAAGAGTCTATTTCCCCAGTCCTATGTAAGCTCCAGTGGCTTTATGTTGAATTTAATGGTGACCTACTCCAAGAGGGCTTATACCATACCCAGGTCTACTGCACCCAGAACCCTTGCCTCCAAAGCATTCCACTGCTGACTGGTACCTCCTCAAGATACATTCAAACACAGTTCTGTCTAAGTCTCCGTGGGGTGTCTGGGTCTTGGTGTGCACAAGGTATGTCCAGCCCTCTGAACATCTCTGGCAGATATGGAGTTTGTTTCTAAATGCAATCTCGCTCCTCCTTCAGTCTTGCTGGGGCTTCTCCTTTGCCCTTGGACTTGGGGTATCTCGTCAAAGTCAATCCAGCACTGTGCACACCCTCCGGCACCACACAGCTGCTGTTCCAGAGTCTGCCATCTTTCTGGGGCTTCTCTGCCATTGGAAATGTAGTATTTCCTCATACTCGCTCCAGCACCATGCAAGTAAAGTCCAATGCTGTAAGAGTAATAATTCATAGGAACATGGAATGTTAGATCCATGAATCAAGGCAAACTAGAAGTGGTAAAACAGGAGATGGCAAGAGTGAACATTGACATTTTAAGAATTACCAAGCTAAAATGGACTGGATTGGGTGAATTTAATTCAGATGACCATTATATCTAATGCAGTGGGCAAGAATCCCTTAGAAGAAATGGAGTAGCCATCATAGTCAACAAAAGAGTCCAAAATGGAGCACTTGGATACAATCTCAACAATGACAGAATGAATTTTGTTTGTTGCCAAGGCAAATCACTCAAAATCACAGTAATCTAAGTCTGTGCCCTGACTGGTATACTGAAGAAGTTCCAGTTGAATGGTTCTATGAAGACCTACAAGACTTTCTAGAAATAACACACACACACGCACACACACACACACACACACACACACACACACACACACACACACAAGATGTCCTTTTCATTGTAGGGGACTGGAATGCAAAAGTAGGAAGTCAAAAATAGCTGGAGTAACAGGCAAATTTGGCCTTGGAGTACAGTTTGAAGCAGGGCAAAGGCTAACATAATTTTGCCAAATAACTCACTGGTCATTGCAAACACCCTCTTACCACAACACAAGAGAACACTCTACACATGTACATCACCAGATGGTCAATAGCAAAATATGATTGATTATATTATTTTCAGCCAAAGACAGAAAAGCTCTATACAGTCAGCAAAAACAAAACCAGGAGCTGACTGTGGCTTAGATTATGAATGTCTTATTGCCAATTTAGAATTAAATTGAAAAAAGTAGGGAAAACCACTAGACCACTCAGTTATGACCTAAATCATATTCCTTACGATTATACAGTGGAAGTTGAAATAGATTTAAGGGAATAGATCTGATAGACAGAATGCCTGAAGAACAATGGACTGAGGTTCATGACATTGTGCAGGAGGCAGGGATCAAGACCATCACCAATAAAAAGAAATGCAAAAACCAAAATGTTTATCTCAGGAGGCTTTACAAATAGCTATGAGAAAAAGAGAAGTGAAAGACAGAAGGGAAAAGATAAACCCATTGAAATGCAGCTATTAAATTTTAATTTTTAAAAGTAAGTAATTTTACATGCATTAATAGGCTTAGAAAGTAAAAGTAGGTATAACAAGAAGTAAAATAATCTATAAACAAAATTGTGTAGAAATGTGTTCTTGTCATCTACAAATGGGTTAAATTAGAATTTCCTTCAACTTTTGATTGTGTGAAGTAAAAATTTATAAAATACAACACTTTATATCAGTGAAGACAAGTCATTCACAAGTATTAATATGAGCAAAGATAAAATATACAAAAATTTAATTAGTGTATTTGATTTTATGCACTGTAAATTATGTAAAATGATTCTTAATCATAAATTATAATGACATTGAGGACTTCTGGTTTCAGCTCTGACATGGAAAGGGCTTAAAAGCCAAAACTCCCACCCTTCAAGCAAGAAAAGATCTCAACAAACTGAAAATAAATGACCTCCTGAAAACACCAGATAATTGAAGTCATAGAGCAAAACACACTCCCAAATCTGGGTAACAGGAAAATACAGAGAACCACAGCTCAGATATACTTACCTGAAATGGATGATGCTGTAGCCAGAAACTGGTAAGTCCACCTAAACAGAAACTCTAATGAATTTCCAGAGACTAAGTATGAACTAGAGTGAGTGTCAGAAACTCCTCAGTTCAGTTCAGTTCAGTCACACAGTCATGTCCGACTCTTTGCGACCCCATGAACCGCAGCACGCCAGGCCTCCCTGTCCATCACCATCTCCCAGAGTTCACTCAGACTCACGTCCATTGAGTCAGTGATGCCATCCAGCCATCTCATTCTTTGTAGTCCCCTTCTTCTGGTACTCTCAATCTTTCCCACCATCAGAGTCTTTTCCAATGTGTCAACTCTTCGCATGAGGTGGCCAAAGTACTGGAGTTTCAGATTTAGCATCATTCCTTCCAAAGAACACTCACGACTGATCTCCTTTAGAATGGACTGGTTGGCTCTCCTGACTATCCAAGGGAATCTCAAGAGTCTTCTCCAACACCACAGTTGAAAAGCATCAGTTCTTCGGTACTCAGTCTTCTTCACAGTTCAACTCTCATATATATGCACAACTACTGGAAAAACCATAGCCTTGATTAAAAGGACCTTAGTTGGCAAAGTAATATCTCTGCTTTCGAATATGCTATCAAGGTTGGTCATAACTTTTCTTCCAAGGAGTGAGCGTCTTTTAATTTCCTGGCTGCAGTCACCATCTGCAGTGATTTTGGAGCCCCCAAAATAAAGTCTGACACTGTTTCCACTGTTTCCCCATCTATTTCCCATGAAGTGATGGGATCGGATGCCATGATCTTCATTTTCTGAATGTTGAGCTTCAAGTCAACTTTTTCACTCTCCTCTTTCACTTTCATCAAGAGGCTTTTTAGTTCCTCTTTACTTTCTGCCATAAGGGTGGTGTCACCTGCATATCTGAGGTTATTGTAATCTCTCCTGGCAATCTTGAGTCCAGCTTGTGTTTCTTCCAGTCCAGCATTTCTCATGATGTACTCTGCATAAAAGTTAAATAAGCAGGATGACAACATACAGCCTTGACATACACTTTTTCCTCTTTGGAACCAGTCTGTTGTTCCATGTCCAGTTCTAACTGTTGCTTCCTGACCTGCATACAGATTTCTCAAGTGGCAGGTCAGGTGGGCTGGTATTTTCATCTCTTTCAGAATTTTCCACAGTTTATTGTGATCCACACAGTCAAAGGCTTTGGCATAGTCAATAAAACAAAATAGATGTTTTTCTGGAACTCTCTTGCTTTTTCCATGATCCAGCAGATGTTGGCAATTTGATCTCTCATTCCTCTGCCTTTTCTAAAACCAGCTTGAACATTTGGAAGTTCATGGTTCATGTATTGCTGAAGCCTGGCTTGGAGAATTTTGAGCATTACTTTACTAGCATGTGATATGAGTGCAATTGTGCGGTAGTTTGAGAATTCTTTGGCATTGCCTTTCTTTGGGATTGGAATGGAAACTGACCTTTTCCAGTCCTGTGTCCACTGCTGAGTTTTCCAAATTTGCTGGCATATTGAGTGTAGCACTTTCACAGCATCATCTTTCAAGATTTGATATAGCTCAACTGGAATGCCATCACTTCCAGTAGCTTTGTTTATAGTGATGTTTCCTAAGGCCCACTTGACTTCACATTCCAGTATGTCTGACTCTAGATGAGTGATCACACCATCGTGATTATCTGGGTCGTGAAGATCCTTTTTTGTACAGTTTTTCTGTATATTCTTGCCACCTCTTCTTAATATCTTCTGCTTCTGTTAGATCCATACCATTTCTGCCCTTTATCGAGCCCATTTTTGCATGAAATGTTTCCTTGGTATCTCTAATTGGCTTGAAGAGATCTCTAGTCTTTCCCATTCTATTCTTTTCCTCTATTTATTTGCATTGATCACTGAAGAAACTTGTCTATCCTTGCTATTCTTTGGAACTCTGCATTCAGATGCTTATATCTTTATTTTTCTCCTTTGCTTTTCATTTCTCTTCTTTTCACAGCTATTTGTAAGGCGTCCCTAGCAAGCCATTTTGCTTGTTTTCATTTCTTTCCCATGGGGATGGTCTTGATCTCTGTCTCCTGTACAATGTCACGAGCCTCATTCCATAGTTCATCAGGCACTCTATCTATCAGATCTAGGCCCTTAAATGTATTTCTCACTTCCACTGTATAATCATAAGGGATTTATTTTAGGTCATACCTGAATGGTCTAGTGGTTTTCCCTACTTTCTTCAATTTAAGTCTCAATTTGGTAATAAGGAGCTCATGATCTGAGCCACAGTCAGCTCCTGGTCTTGTTTTTGTTGACTCTATAGAATTTCTCCATCTATGGCTGCAAAGAATATAATCAATCTGATTTTGGTGTTGACCACCAGGTGATGTCCATGTGTAGAGACTTCTCTTGTGTTGTTGGAAGAGGGTGTTTGCTATGACCAGTGCATTTTCTTGGCAAAACTCTTGTGGTCTTTGCCCTGCTTCATTCCACATTCCAAGGCCAAATTTGCCTGTCACTCCAGGTGTTTCTTGACTTCCTACTTTTGCATTGCAGTCCCCTATAATGTAAAGGACATCTTTTTTTGGGTCTTAGTTCTAAAAGGTCTTGTAGGTCCTCACAGAACTATTCAACTTCCGCCTTTTCAGCATTAGCGGTGGAGGCATAGACCTGGATTGCCGTGATATTGTATGGTTTACCTTCAAGACGAACAGAGATCATTCTGTCATTTTTGAGATTGCATCCAAGTACTGCATTTTGGACTCTTTTGTTGACCATAATGGCTACTCCATTTCTTCTAAAGGATTCTTGCCCGCAGTAGTATATATATATATATATATATATATATATATATATATATATAATGGTCATTTGAGTAAATTCACTCATTCTAGTCCATTTTAGTTCACTGATTCCTAGGATGTTGTCATTCACTCTTGCCATTTCTTGTTTGACCACTCCAATTTGCCTTGATTCATGCACCTGACATTCCAGGTTCTTATGCAATATTGCTCTTTACAGCATCGGACCTTGCTTCTATCACCAGTCACATGCACAGCCGGGTATTGTTTGTGCTTTGGCTCCATCCCTTCATTCTTTCTAGAGTTATTTCTCCACTGATCTCCAGTAGAATATTGGGCACCTACTGACCTGGGGAGTTCCTCTTCTAGTATCCTATCATTTTGCCTTTTCATACTGCTCAGGGAGTGCAAAATTTAGGAAGGCCTCCATGATTTCATGGAGTCCATGAACCCCATCAATTTCTCATAGTGAAGAGTCAAGAAACATCCTTTCAAGTCACTGGCAAGAGGAAGAGGAAAGCAGAAACTCTTCTGAAGGCTACAACCCAGGAACACATTAAAAGACAGATTCAATGAGATTGAAGAGCTTTGATGCCCCCATACCTTATAGCAAGAAGAGGAAAGAAAGCGTTCTTCAGTGATCAATGCAAAGAACAAGAGGAAAATAATAGAATGGGAAAGAATAGAGGTCTCTTCAAGAAAAATGGAGATTGAACAGAACATTTCATGCAAAAATGAGAACAATAAAGGACAGAAACTCTATGGACCTAACAGAAGCAGTATATATTAAGAAAAAGTGGCAATAATACACAGATGAACTATACAAAAAGGTCTTAATGACCCAGATAACCATGATGATGTGATCACTCACCTAGAGCCAGACATCTGGGAGCATGAACTCAAATGGGTCTTAAGAGCCATCACTACAAACAAAGCTAGTGGAGATGATGGAATTCCAGCTGAGCTACTTCAAGTCCTAAAAGATGATGCTGTGAACATGTTGTACTGAATATGCCAGCAAATTTAGAAAACTCAGCAGTGCCACAGGACTGTAAAATGTAAGTTTTCACTCCAATCCCAAAAAGGACAAAGCCAAAGAATGTTCAATATACCAAACCACTGCACTCATCTCACATGCTACCAAAGTAAATCTCAAAATTCTCCAAGTGAGGCTTCAATAGTACATGAACCAAGAACTTCTAGATTTTCAAGGTAGATTGAGAAAAGGCAGAGAACCAGAGATCCAGTTGCCAACGTCATTTGGATCATAGAAAATGCAAAAGAATTTCAGAAATACGTCTATTTCTTCTTCATTGATTAAGCCAAAGCCTTTGACTGTGTGGATCACACCAAAATGTGGAAAATTCTTAAAGAAATGAGAATATCAGACCATCTTACCTGCCTCCTGAGAAATCTGCATGCAGGTCAAAAAGCAACAGTTAGAACTTCTTAATATTCAAGGTAGGAAGAAAAGAGAATGACAGAGTATGGAATGATTGGATGGCATTACTGGCTCGATGGACATGAGTTTGAGCAAGCTCCGAGAGTTGGTGATGGACAGGGAGACTGGCATGCTGCAGTCCATGGGATTGCAAAGAGTTAGACACGGCTGATGAACTAAACTGAACTTAATACGTTCTCACCCAATCAACAGTTCTCAAATTTATAATTTGTTGCTGTTATTTAAGAAGGCATTATTAGGGAAACCTAAAGACAGTAGAAGAGAGAAATTCAAGAACAGAACTAGAGGACCTTGAAGCCTCTGGCAGCTATATCAATGAAGTGAAGTGAAGTGAAGTCGCTCAGTTGTGTCCAACTCTTTGCAACTCTGTGGACTATAGCCTACCAGGCTCCTCTGTCCATGGGGATTCTCCGGGAAGGAATACTGGAGTGGGTTGCCGTTTCCTTCTCCAGGGAGCTATATCAATAGGGAAAGCTTAAATAAGCCCAACTCATAATCAGATTAACATGAAACCTGGTAATTTTGAAATTTACCAAAGCCCTGAGATCATGTAAAACCGTTATTATTAAAGAAATCCCATCATGTTTTGTGGTCTGAGAAACAGTCTACAACCGAAGTGCCACTCTTTCCCTTATGACCTAGCTAAGATTTGTAGGTCATCCCCTTATTCACCTAGAACAACTCAGGCACAGACCCTCCAATTTCACATTGTTTGTCTTATAAATCATTAATTAGCTGAACTGTTTGCCCCAGTGATTTGTAACTTGAACAAATGTTAGTTTCCCTTCTGTTTGTATGGTTCTAAGTTTAAACAAATATTGGGATGCTTAAACAAATAACAAATGAACCTTGGAGCAGCACTCCCAAGTGGATCCCTCTTGAGAATGTTTGGACTGTCAGGAAAAACATTTCTGACTCTAGTTTCCTATCACAGCATCTTATGAACCTTAACATCATGAACTGTCTGTCCATGCCACTGGTTCATGTCACTCTTCCATAAACAATTTTTTCTAGCCATGTTAACTCCTTGTTACAAAAATTCTTTTCTGGCTGACTAGGAGACACTTTCAGATTATGTTCATTATACACACTGTAATCATCTTTTCAAATCAACTCCCTCATTTCTTTAGAGCATATTTGTTTTTTATCCAACAAAGCTGCAATAAAGGGCAATTTATAAACCTCAGTCCCTGTCATGGTTACCATTATTTGTCAACTTGGCTGAGCCATAGTGCCTAGATATGTGGTCAAATATGTTGAGTGCATGTAACTATCAGCACAGCCAAGATGTAGAGCTATTTCATCACCAAAAGCACTTCTTTGTTCTTCTCTTTTATACATTCACTACCCCCTGCACCCTGATACTATGGGAGAACTTAAAGTAGAAGAGTGGAAGGATCTGAGAGCAGTCAATTGGATCAAGGATGTAGCTTATCCAACTTTGGGTGCCCTAGAAGTCTTAGACAAAGTAAGTGACCCATGAATGCATATTTTTTATTTGTTTCATTTTTGGGGTCATTATTTTTAGAGTAGTTTCAGATTCACAGCAAAATTGTGAGAAAGGTTCAGATATCTCCCATATATTCCCTGTGTCCACACATGTATAGCCTTCTCCATTCTCAACATTTTCTCCAAGATGGTGAGGTAGAAGGATGTGTGCTCAAGTTCTCCTGAAAGAACTCCAAAATTACAACACGCTGCTGAACAATGGTCAACAGGATTCCACCAAAAACAAAATACCCTACATCCAAGCACAAGAATAAGCCCCAGAAAGATGATAAGAGGATCAAAAGCATGTTTAGAATCAAACCCCATACCCACCAGAGACTTTCGGGGGTCTCAAACAAACCTTGTGTGCACCAAGACCAAGAGCATCCACAGAGATGCTCTTGTGATAGATCATGCTCTTGTGATAGAACTATGTTTGAGTGTCTCCTGTAGAGGTACTGGTCAGCAGTGGACGGACTACTGTGGGGGCAGGGGCTCTCGTTGCAGTAAGCCTGGTTATGGCATAAGCTCTTTTGGAGGGGGTAACCATTAACCCCACAATACAGTTGCCAAAACTTACACAGAACTGAGGAAACAGACTCTTGGAGGTCACAACAGAATCTTGTGTGGGCCAGGACTCAGAAGAAATGAGCAGTGACTCAACAAGAAACTGACCCAGACTTGCCGCTGAACTTACAGGCATCTCCAGTGGAGGCATGGTCAGCGGTTGCCTGCTACAGGGTGAGGGGCAGTGAGTGAAACAGTGTCTGCATGGCACCATTTGAAGAAGGTTTCCATTATCTTCATTACCTCTAAGATAGTTTGGCCTCAGGTCAAATGATAGGGAGGGAACACAACCTTACCCATCAACAGAGATTGGATTAAAGATTTACTGAGCATGGCCTGGCTCATCAGAGCAAGACCCAGTTTCTCCCTCAGTGAGTCTCTCCCACCAGAAAGCTTACATAAGCCTCTTATACTTCTCCATCTAAGGGCAGAGAGAATGAAACACACACTTGCACAAAACTAACCAATCTGATCACATGGACCACAGCCTTGCCAAACTTAATGAAACTATGAGCCAGGCTGTATAGGGGCCACCCATGACAGATAAGTCATGGTGGAAATCTCCTGACAAAACAACGTCCACTGGAGAAAAGGAATGGCAAACCTCTTCAATATTTTTGCCTTGAGAGCCCCATGAACAGTGTGAAAAGGCAAAAAGACAGGACACTGAAAGATAAACTCCCCAGATTGGTAGGTGTCCAATATACTACTGGAGATCAATGGAGAACTAACTCCAGAAAGAATGAAGAGATTGGAGCCAAAGCAAGAACAACAGACAGATGTGAATGTGACTGGTGATGAAAGCAAAGGCCAATGCTGTAAAGATCAGTATTGAATAAGGACCTGGAATGTTAGTTTCAGGCAAATTGCAAGTGATCAAAGAGGTGATTCAAGAGTGAACATCAACATTTTAGGAATCAGCAAACTAAAATGGACTGGAATGGGGCAATTTAACTCAGATTACCATTATATCTACTACTGTGGGTAAGAATCCCTTAGAAGAAATGGAGTAGCAATCATAGTCAACAAAAGAGCTCAAGATGCAGTACTTGGATACAGGCTCAAAAACAACAGAATGATCTCTGTTTGTTTCCAGTGTAAACCATTCAATATCACAGTAATCCAAGTCTATGCCCTGATTAGTAATGTGGAAGAAGTTGAAGTTGAACGGTTCTCTGAAGACCTACAAGATGTTCTAGAACACACAAAACTGATGTCCCTTTCATAATACAGGACTGAAATGCAAAAGTAGGAAGCCAAGAGATACCTGGAGTAACAGGCAAATTTGGCCTTGGAATAACAAACGAAGCAGGGCAAAGGCTAGCAGAGTTTTGCCAAGAGAATGCACTGCTCATAGAAAACACCCTCTTCCAACAACACAAAAGACTCTACACATAGACATCACCAGATGCTCAATCGCAAAATCACATTGATTATATTCTTTGCAGTCAAAGATGGAGAAGCTCTCTACTGTCAGCAGGAAAAGACAGGGAACTGACTATGGCTCTGATCAGAAATTCCATATTGCCAATTTCAGACTAAAAATCAAGAAAGTATGGAAAACCAGTAGACCACAGAAGTATGACCTAAATCAAATCCTTTATGATTATTCAAGGAATTATATCTGATAGACAGAGTGCCTGAAGAATGCTGAATGGAGTTTCATGACATTGTACATGAGGCAGTGATCAAGACCATCCCCAAGAAAAGAAATGCAAAATGGTGAAATGGGTATCTGAGGAGGCCTTAAAAAAGCTGAAAAAAAAGAAAAAGAAAAAGAGAAGCAAATGACAAAGAAGAAAAGGAAAGATATACCCATTTTAATGCAGAGTTCGAAAGAATAGCAAGGAGAGGTAACAAAGCCTTCTTCAGTGATCAATGCAAAAAAATAGAAGAAAGCAATAGAATGGGAAGACTAGAGATCTCATCAATAAAATTATAGATAGGAACATTTCATACAAAGATAAGCACAATAAAGGAAAGAAATTGTATGGACTTAATAGAAGCAGAAGATAAGAAGATGTGGCAAGAATACACAGAAGAACTATACAAAACAGAACTTCATGTCCCAGGTAAACAAGATGGCATGATCACTCACCTGGAGCCAGGCATCCTGGATTGTGAAGTCAAAAGGGCCTTATGAAGGATCACTATGAACAAAGCTAGTGGAGATGATGGAATTCCAGTTGAGCTATTTCAAATCCTAGAGGATGATGCTGTGAAAGTGCTGCACTCATATGCCAGCAAATTTGGAAAACTTAGCAGTGGCTACAGGACTGGAAAAGGTCAGTTTGCATTCCAATCCCCAAAAAAGGCAATGTCAAAGTATGTTCAAACTACTGCACAAAAGTGCCCATCTCACACCCTGGCAAATTAATGCTCAAAATTAATCAAACCAGGTTTCAACAGTATGAGAACAGTGAACTTCCAGATGTGCAAGCTGGATTTAGAAAAGGAAGAGGAACCAGAGATCAAATTGCCAACATCTGTTGGATCATCAAAAAGCGATAGAGTTCCAGAAAAATATCTACTTCTGCTTTATTGTCTATGCCAATTCCTTTGACTATGTGGATCACAGCAAACTGTGGAAAATTCTGAAAGAGATGGGAATACCAGACAACCTGACCTTCCTCATTAAGCATCTGTATGCAGGCCAAGAAGCAACAGTTAGAACTGAACATGGAAAAACAGACTGGTTCCAAATTGAGAAAGGAGTACATCAAGGCTGTATATTTCCACCCTGCTTATGCAACTTATATGCAGACTACTTAAAGAGAAGTGCTGAGTTGGATGAAGCACAAGCTGGAATCAAGATTGCTGGGAGAAATATCAATAAGCTCAGATATGCAGATGACACCACCCTTATGGCAGAAAGCAAAGAAGAACTAAAAAGCCTCTTGATGAAAGTGAAAGAGGAGAGTGAAAAAGTTGGCTTAAAACTCAATATTCAGAAAACTAAAATCGTGGCATCTGGTCCCATCAGTTCATGGGAAAGAAATGGGGAAACAATTGAAAGAGTTATAGACTATTTTCTGGGCTCCAGAATCACTGTAGGTGGTGACTGCAGCCATGAAATTAAAAGCTTGCTCCTTGGGGAAAAAGTTATGACAAACGTAGACAGCATATTAAAAAGCAGAGATATTACTTTTCCAATAAAGGTCTATCTAGTCAAAGTTATGATTTTTAAGTAGTCACATATATTGTGAGTGTTTGACTGTAAGGAAAACTGAGCACATAAGAGTTGATGCTTTTGAGCTGTCATATTGGAGAAGACTCTTGAGAGTCTCTTGGACTGCAAATAGTTCCATCCTAAAGGAAATCAGTCCTGAATATCCATTGGAAGAACTGATGCTTGAGCTGAAACTCGAATACTTTGGTCACCTATGTGAAGACCTGATACATTGGAAAAGACCCTGATGCTCAGAAAAATTGAAGGCATGAGGAGAAGGGGCTGAAAGAGGACTAGGTGGTTGGATGGCATCACCGATTCTACAGACATGAGTGTAAGTAAACTCTTCTAGTTGGTGATGGACAGGGAGGCCTGGGGTGCTGCAATCCATAGGGTTGCAAAGGGTTGGACCTGACAGAGCAACAGAACTGAACTGATTCTCAATACCTGCTACAGGTGTGGTGCATTTGTTCCTATTGATGAATCTGCGTTGGTAGATCATATTCACCTGAATTACTTAATCTACATTAAGATTCTTCTTGGTATTGCGTAGTCCATGGATTTGGCCTCCTGTATAATGACATGTATCCATCATTATAGTATCATACAATCTAATTTAACTGACCTAATAATTCTCTGTGGTCTGCCTATCCATCCCTCCCCACCCCTCTGTCAACACTGATCTTTTCATTCTTTAGACTTTTGCCTTTTTCATAAGGCTCTATAGTTGGAATCAGACAGTTGTTAGTTCTTTCATATTGACTTGTTTTACCTAGTAATATGCATTTAAGATTTCCCTATGTCTTTCATGGCTTCATTGTTCATTATTTTTTAGAACTGGTTGATATTTCATTATTTGAATGTTTACTTCAGTTCAGTCGCTCAGTCGTGTCTGACTCTTTGCAATCCCATGAATTGCAACACACCAGGCCTCCCTGTTCATCACCATCTCCCGGAGTTCACTCAGACTCATGTCCATCGAGTCTGTGATGCCATCCAGCCATCTCATCCTCGGTCATCCCCTTCTTCTCCTGCCCCCAGTCCCTCCCAGCATCAGAGTCTTTTCCAATGAGTCAACTGTTCTCATGAGATGGCCAAAGTACTGGAGTTTCAGCTTCAGCATCATTCCTTCCAAAGAAATCCCAGAGTTGATCTCCTTCAGAATGGACTGGTTGGAACTCCTTGCAGTCCAAGGGACTCTCAAGAGTCTTCTCCAACACCACAGTTCAAAAGCATCAATTCTTTGGTGCTCAGCTTTCTTCACAGTCCAACTCTCACATTCATACATGACCACAGGAAAAACCATAGCCTTGACTAGACGGACCTTAGTCGGCAAAGTAATGTCTCTGCTTTTTAATATACCATCTAGGTTGGTCATAACTTTTCTTCCAAGTAGTAAGCGTCTTCTAATTTCATGGCTGCAGTCACCATCTGCAGTGATTTTGGAGCCCAAAAAAACAAAGTCTGACACTGTTTCCCCATCTATTTCCCATGAAGTGATGGGATCGGATGCCATGATCTTCGTTTTCTGAATGTTGAGCTTTAAGCCAACTTTTTCACTCTCCTCTTTCACTTTCATCAAGAGGCTTTTTAGCTCCTCTTCACTTTCTGCCATAAGGGTGGTGTCATCTGCATATCTGAGGTTCTTGATATTTCTTCCGGAAATCTTGATTCCAGCTTGTGTTTCTTCCAGTCCAGCGTTTCTCATGATGTACTCTGTATAGAAGTTAAATAAGCAGGGTGACAATATACAGCCTTGACGTACTGCTTTACCTATTTGGAACCAGTCTATTGTTCCATGTCTAGTTCCAACTGTTGCTTCCTGACCTGCATACAGATTTCTCAAGAGTCAGGTCAGGTGGTCTGGTATTCCCATCTCTCTCAGAATTTTCCACAGTTTCTTGTGATCCACACAGTGAAAGGATTTGGCATAGTCGATAAAGCAAAAAATAGATGTTTTTCTGAAACTATCTTGCTTTTTCCATGATCCAGCAGATGTTGGAAATTTGAAAGTATTACAGTTTATCCTTTCACTTACTGAAGGACCTCTTGGTTGCCTCCAAGTTTTCACAGTTAAGAATAAGTTTTTCCCAAATATTTGTATACAAATTATTTTTTATGGACTTAAGTTTTCAACTTCTTGGGATAAATACCAATGAGCACAATTTCTTGACTGTATGTTAAACATATGCTTGGTTTTGTAAGAAACACAAGACTGTCTTCTAAGGTGGCTGTGTTGTGTTGCATTTTCACCTGTAGTGAATAAGACTTTTGGATTCTAGGAGAAGGTGAGGGTGCGATGATTTGAGGGAATTGCATTGAAACATTATATTACCATATGTGAAATAGGTGACCAGTCCAAGTTTGATGCATGAAGCAGGGCACTCACACCTGGTACACTGGACAACCCAGAGGAATGGGTTGGGGAGTTAGGTGGGATGTGTTTTGGGACAGGGACACAGGTACACCCATACTGATTCATGTCATATATGGCAAAAACCACCACAATATTGTAAAGTAATTAGCCTTCAATTAAAATAAATAAAGTAATTTTTTAAGAGTGCTTATTGTTTTACATCCTTACTTCTCATCCTTTGGCAATGTCAGTGTTTTGGATTTTGGTCATTCTAATAGGTGTGTAATAGTGTCTCATTGTTGTTTTACTTTGCATTTCTCTGATGACATATGGAGTATCTCTTCATATGTTTTATTTCTCCTTCTATAGATCTTCTTCAGCAGAGAGTCTGTTAAGATTTGGTTTATTTTTAATCAGATTTTTTTTTTTTATTGTTGAGTTTGAAGAGTTCTCTGAATATTTTAGATAACAGTCTTTTATCAAATGTGTTTGTTTTTTTTTTCCAAATATTTTCTCCCAGTCTATGGCTTGTCTTCTCATGGTCTGGACACTGTATTTCATGGAAAGTGAAGTCGCTCAGTTGTATCAGACTCTTTGTGGCCCCATGGACTATAGCTTATCAGGCTCCTCCATCCATGGGTTTTCCAAGTGCTAGAGTGGATTGCTATTTGTTCTCCAGGGGATCTCCCTGACCCAGAAATAGAATCTGGGTCTCCCACATTGCAGGCAGATGCTTTACCATCTGAGCCACCAGAGAAGCCCTGTATTTCATAAAATAGAAGTTTTTCACTTTATTTTTTTCAATTTTTATTTTTACTTTATTATACTGTATTTGTTTTGCCATATATTGACATGAATCCACCACAGGTGTACATGAGTTCCCAATCCTGAACCCCCTCCCACCTTCCATCCCATATCATCTCTCTGGATCATCCCCATCCACCAGCCCCAAGCATCCTGTATACTGTATCAAACATAGACTGGCAATTCACTTCTTACATAATAGTATACATGTTTCAAAGCCATTCTCCCACATCATCCCACCTTCTCCCTCTCACTCAGAGTCCAAAAGTCCATTCTATACATCTGTGTCTCTTTTGCTGTCTCGTATACAAGGTTATCATTACCATCTTTCTAAATTCCATATATATGTGTTAGTATACTGTATCGGTGTTTTTCTTTCTGGCTTCCTTCACTCTGTATAATCGGCTCCAGTTTCATCCATCTCAGTAGAACTGATTCAAATGTATTCTTTTTAATGGCTGAGTAATACTCCATTGTATATATGTACCACAGCTTTCTTATCCATTCATCTGCTGATGGACATCTAGGTTGTTTCCATGTCTTGGCTATTATAAACAATGCTGCAGTGAACATTGGGGAATGAAGCCCAACTTATCAACTACTTCTTTCAAGGTTCATGAAATATATGTAATATATCATATATAGTCCATAACATCTTATCAGAAAACCTGAGTGAATGTTTTGGTCTGTCTACCTGGAGAACGCTGATTACCATATTCCATATTACCAGATATATCATCTAGATTTCAACAAAACAGTACAAAGCACCCTAAAAGGTAAGACCAAAACACAGTCTAACGAGACTAACAAATTATCACAATAAGATTCAGATATGATACAGATTTTGGAATTATCAGATAGGGAATTTAAAATAACTTTAATTTAAATGTAAAGGGTTCTAATAGAAAAAGTGGAAAATGTGCAAGAACATATGAGCAATGTTAGCAAAAGATGGAAATGCTAAGAATATGTTTAAAAAATGACAGAAATCCAGCATACTACAATAGAAATAAATAGTAGCATTGTTGGACACATAAATAAATTGAACAAGGCCAAGGAAAAAAATTAATAAGCTTAAAGATGCATCAATAAAAGAAGCTTTCTAAACTGAAATGCAAAGAAGAAAAAAATAAAAAAAATAAAAAAACCAGAACAGAACATCCAAGAACTCTGGGATAATTTCAAAAAGATAACATACACACAATTAGAATATTAGAAGAGAATGGAGTAGAAGAAATAATTGAAGTAATATTGGCTGAGAACTTTCCAAAATTAATGACAGACACTAAACCACATGCAAAAAAAAAAAAAAAAAAGCTCAGAGAACACCAAGCAGGATAAAGTCCAAAATTACATACATATAGATTTTATATGCTTATATATATAATATATATATTATTATTATACGTATTTAGAAGCATACCATATGTATACATATGGCTAAGTCACATTGTTGTGCAGCAGAAACTAACAAAACATTGTAAAGCAATTATATGTCAATAAGAAAGTACCATAAAAAGAATACAATATTAAAGTTTGAGAAAACCAAAGATTAAGTGAAACTTGAAAGAAGTTAAAGGGCAAGAAGCCTAACCTATTGAAGAATAAAAACAAGAATGGTACAGAGGACTTCTCATAAAAATACACACAAACAAAGGAGGAGAGTGAAATATTAAAATATTTAAAGAAAATGGATTCCAACCTAGTATTCTATATCCTTCAAAATAATTCTTTGAAAATGAAGAGGAAATATAGTCTGATTCATTAACAGAAGGAATTTATCTCCAACAGGTTTGTCCTGCTAATAATGTTAAAAGTTCTTCAAGAAGAAAGATGATGTGGATCATAAGTTTAGATCTATGCAAGGAAAGCAACCATCAGAGAAGGAATGCATGAAGGGAAAATAAGATATTTTACTTCTTCTTCATTGACATTCTATATAACTGTTCAAAGTAATAATGCTAACAATGTATTAGGTGATTATAGCATACAGATAAGTTAAATGAATGACAGCAATGTTATAATGGACAGGACAAAGAGTTGGTTACATCTGCTATGTTACCTTCATTATCCATGAAATGCTATAGTGTTATCTGAAAGGTGAATTGGATCAATAAGAAATTTATATTGCAAAGGCTTGGGCAACCACTAAATTATTCAGGAAGTTTATTAGACTTCAGTGGATGATGAAATATTGAAATGAATTCAGGGCTAAATATCTAAATCACTAAAACATAGAGGCATTTTAAAAAGAACATGAAGCTAATGTTTAACCAAAAGAAAGAGGAAAAGAAATCAATTTATGGGAAGGGAAAGAGATTTGTAAAATGATATGAGGATCTCCAGTCAGATACACGGATAAATAAAAAAATAGACCTGTTTGCAACATTCATTCATAAAAATATATATATATATATATATCCCGAGCATTTAAGCCTTCTACATTACAAACACCAGCAGAACAGCGACCACAAGTGGCATAGTTGGGGATGAGATATACTTAATAATGGCAAAATGTGGTGTTAGCTTATTAAGCTAATTGAAGAGAATAGACAATTCAGAAAATACACATAAGAATGTATTGAAAATATTCAAAACTCCTACCTCCTAGTGAAAGTTTATTTTGTTTTGGTTTCTTAATGTAAACTTATTTAAAAACTGAGATGAATAGGAATTATGATAGAGAATGTTCCTGTTTTGGATATTTTAAGATTTTCTATGTGGTCTGATTTGGTGTTTCTCATTCAAACCAACTAAATTATGATCTCACGACTTCCATGAAATAGTTTTACCTATTTTTATCGATGTAAATGTTTTTCTGTATGTCTTTTTTATTTTTATTTTTGCTTTCTATTTGCAACTTGAAAGATGTTAAAGTCAGGTAAAATAAGATCAAATTAATTTATCCATTCCAGAAATATTTACTGATTAACTACTTTGTGCCAGTACTTTCCTGGGCACATCAATTGGGATAAAAGACAATAATTCCTGTTTTTGTGGAACTGTGTTGGAGAGAGTTAATATCTTACATGCTATGCAGAAGACTTTTACTTAATCCTCTTGCTAATCCTATATTTCTAAAATATTTTACATAAGGAACTGAAATCTAGATAAGTCAAATGACTTGGGAACATCACATGTCTAAGAAAAAACTGGGCCAAGTTTCTAACCTAATTTTCCCTTTGACTTTCTGGTTAACTTCAGGAAAAGGCATTGTTCTTGCTACAGGAATGATGATGCTATATTTGAGGGAAAAAAAAAAATTTCTAAAAGCAAATGGAAAAATAACCAGTCAGACCCCAGTCCTGTCTGTTCAATTTTTTAGTACTTGATAGGCATCAATGATTTCAGATAAATCTTTTCTCCTCCAGTATTTAAGGACAAACATATCGTCTGAGATGTGGCAACTAGTATGAGGGTCAGAATATTTCAGGCTCTTAGATCCAATACTTTAGATGGGACTTTGTTTACAGAGATCCTAACATAAGTAGATGAATTTTATAGCGCATCTTAGATCATAAGGGAAAGGCCCATAAGTTCAGTTCAGTTCAGTTGCTCAGTCCTGTCTGACTCTTTGTGACACCATGAATCCCAGCACGCCAGACTCCCTGCCCATCACCAACTTTCGGAGTTTATTCAAACTCATGCCCATCGAGTCAGTGATGCCATCCAGCCATTTCATCCTCTGTCGTCCCCTTCCCCTCCTGCCCCCAATCCCTCCCAGCATCAAAGTATTTTCCAATGAGACAGCTCTTCCCATGAAGTGGCCAGAGTATTGGAGTTTCAGCTTTAGCGTCAGTCCTTCCAATGAAAACCCAGGACTAATATCCTTTAGAATGGACAGGTTGGATCTCCTTGCTATCCAAGGGACTCTCAAGAGTCTTCTCCAACACCACAGTTCAAAAGTATAAATTCTTCGGCACTCAGCTTTCTCCACAGTCCAAAATCCATACATGACCATTGGAAAAACCATAGCCTTGACTAGATGGATCTTTGTTGGCAAAGTAATATCTCTGCTTTTGAATATGCTATCTAGGTTGGTCATAACTTTCCTTCCAAGGAGTAAGTGTTTTTAATTTCATGGCTGCAATCACCATCTGCAGTGATTTTGGAGCCCCCAAAAGTAAAGTCTGACACTGTTTCTCCATCTATTTCCCATGAAGTGACGGAACCAGATGCCATGATCTTAATTTTCTGAATGTTGAGCTTTAAGCCAACTTTTTTGCTCTCCTCTTTCACCTTCATCAAGAGGCTTTTTAGTTCCTCTTCACTGTCTGCCATAAGAGTGGTATCATCTGCATATCTGAGGTTATTGATATTTCTCCCAGCAGTGTTGATTCCAGCTTGTGCTTCTTCCAGCCCAGCGTTTCTCATGATGTACTCTGCATATAAGTTAAATAAGCAGAGTGACAATATACAGCCTTGACGTACTCCTTTACCAATTTGGAACCAGTCTGTTGTTCCATGTCCAGTTCTAACTGTTGCTTTCTGACCTGTATATAGGTTTCTCAAGAGGCAGGTCAGGTGCTCTGGTATTCTCATCTCTCAGAATTTTCCACAGTTTATTGTGATCCACACAGTCGAGGGCTTTGGCATAGTCAATAAAGCAGAAATAGATGTTTTTCTGGAACTCCCTTGCTTTCTTTATGATCCTGCTGATATTGGCAATTTGATCTCTGGTTCCTCTGCCTTTTCTAAAACCAGCTTGAAGATCAGAGAGTTCACTGTTCAAGTGTTGCTGAAGCCTAGCTTGGATAATTTGGAGCATTAGTTTACTTACATGTGAGATGAGTGCAATTGTACGTTAATCTGAGCTTTCTTTGGCATTGCTTTTCTTTGGGATTGGAAGGAAAACTGTCTTTTTCCAGTCCTGTGGCCACTGCTGAGTTTTCTAAATTTGCTGGCATATTGTGTGCAGCACTTTCAAAGCGTCATCTTTCAGGATTGAAATTGCTCAACTGACATTCCATCGCCTCCTCTAGCTTTGTTCTAGTTCTGACCTAGGACTAGTTCTTTGTTCTAATTCTAGTTCTAGCTTTGTTCTAGACCATTATATCTACTACTGTGGGCAGGAATCCCTTAGAAGAAATGGAGTAGCCATCATGGTCAACAAAAAGAGTCTGAAATGCAGTACTTCGACACAATCTCAAAAATAGAAGAATGATCTCTGTTCATTTCCAAGGCAAACAATTCAGTATCATGGTAATCCAAGCCTATGCCCCAACCAATAACACTGAAGAAGTTGAAGTTGAACGGTTTTATGAAGACCTACAAGACCTTTTAGAACTAACACCCAAAAAAGATGTCCTTTTCATTTTAGGGGACTGGAATGCAAAAGTAGAAGATCAAGAAACACGCGGAGTAACAGGCAAATTTGGCTTTGGAATATGGAATTAAGCATGGCAAAGGATAATAGAGTTTTGCCAAGAGAATGCACTGGTCATAGGAAAAACCCTCTTCCAACAACACAAGAGAAGACTCTACACATGGACAGTACCAGATGGTCAACACTGAAATAAGATTGATTATAATCTTTGCAGCCAAAGATGGAGAAGCTCTATACAGTCAACATAAACAAGACTGGGAGCTGACTGTGGCTCAGATCATGAACTCCTTATTTCCAAATTCAGACTGACATTTAAGAAAGTAAGAAAAACCATTAGACTATTCAGGTATGACCTAAATCAAATTCCTTATGATTATACAGTGGAAGTTAGAAATAGATTTAAGGGACTAGATCTGATAGATAGAGTGCCTGATGAATTATGGATGGAGGCTCGTGACATTGTAGAGACATTGTACAGGAGACAGGGATCAAGACCATCCCCATGGGAAAGAAATGCAAAAAAGCAAAATGTTTGTCTGGGGAAGCCTTACAAATAGCTGTGAGAAGAAGAGAGGCAAAAAGCAAAGAGAAAAGCAAAGATATAAACATCTGAATGCAGAGTTCTAAAGAATATCAAGGAGAGATAAGAAAGCCTTCCTCAGCGATCAATGCAAAGAAATAGAGAGAGAAAAAAAAAAAAAAGAATGGGAAAGACTAGAGATCTCTTTAAGAAAATTAGAGTTACCAAGGGAACTTTTCATGCAAAGATGGGCTCGATAAAGGACAGAAATGGTATGGACCTAACAGAAGCACAAGATATTAAGAAGAGAGGTGGCAAGAATACACAGAAGAACTGTACCAAAAAAATCTTCATGTCCAAGATAATCACGATGGTGTGATCACTCACCTAGAGCCAGACATCCTGGAATGTGAAGTCAAGTGGGCCTTAGACAGCATCACAATGAACAAAGCTAGTGGAGGTGACAGAATTCCAGTGGGGCTATTTCAAATCCTGAAAGATGTTGCTGTGAAAATATACGACAATGAAATATAAATGTATCTTCGTTTCATGTAAGGTCATGTTCTAATGAGAAAACAGTTTTTCTAATTATCTATCCCTTTAGATGCATGTGTTTTCAGTCGT
Organism: Nanger dama; assembly: GCA_917880005.1. Lineage (NCBI taxonomy): Eukaryota > Metazoa > Chordata > Mammalia > Artiodactyla > Bovidae > Nanger > Nanger dama. The sequence continues at coordinate 9,687,948 of CAKJTW010000060.1, forward strand.
GTCTGACACTTTGTGACCCCATGTCCTGTAGCCTGCCAGGTTCCTGTGTCGATGGGTTCTCCAGACAAGAACACTGAAGTGGGTTTCCATTTCCTACTCCAAGGGATCTTCCCAACCCAATGATCAAACCGGCCTCTCTTTCATCTCCTGCATTTGGAGCATATTCTTTACCACCATGCCACTGGAAAGCATCACAATCCATCTCTTTGGAGTTATATAATATATGAGTATTTTAGAAGAATTATATAGCTCGCTATAATACACATAAATGTATCTCTATTTTTCTATAATTTCCCTCTTTGGGGAGAGAATTCAGTTCAGTTCAGTTCAGTCGCTCAGTTGTGTCTGACTCTTTGCGACCCCATAAATCACAGCACGCTAGGCCTCCCTGTCCATCACCAACTCCTGGAGTTCACTCAGATTCACGTCCATTGAGTCAGTGATGCCATCCAGTCATCTCATCTTCTGTCGCCCCCTTCTCCTCCTGCCCCCAATCCCTCCCAACATCAAAGTCTTTTCCAATGAGTCAACTCTTCCAATGAGGTGGCCAAAATACTGGAATTTCAGCTTTAGCATCATTCCTTCCAAAGAAATCCCAGGATTGATCTCCTTCAGAATGGACGGGTTGGATCTCCTTGCATTCCAAGGAACTCTCAAGAGTCTTCTCCAACACCACAGTTCAAAAGCATCAATTCTTTGGTGCTCAGCCTTCTTCACAGTCCCACTCTCACATCCATACATGACTACTGGAAAAACCATAGCCTTGACTAGATGGACCTTACTAGGCAAAGTAATGTCTCTGCTTTTGAATATGCTATCTAAGTTGGTCATAACTATTCTTCCAAGGAGTAAGCATCTTTTAATTTCATGGCTGCAGTCACCATCTGCAGTGATTTGGAGCCCCAAAAATTAAAGTATGCCACTGTTTTCTCTGTTTCCCCATCTATTTCCCAAGAAGTGATGGGACTGCATGCCATGATTTTTGTTTTCTGAATGTTGAGCTTTAAGCCAACTTTTCACTCTCCTCTTTCACTTTCATCAAGAGGCTTTTTAGCACCTTTTCACTTTCTGCCATAAGAGTGGTGTCGTCTGCATATCTGAGATTATGTTGACTACATGCTCTGATGTATATCAATAAACATTTTAAAAAAATAAGCCAAACATTCCCAAAGCAGTTTTTATTTTGATCTCAATGTAGTCTCTTCTTTTTATATTTTGTTTTGTATGGTTTACCTTAAATGATTTCCTTCACTCATGGATTTAACTTCCTTAACTTATACTTTAGTAACTTCTGCTCTGAACTTTCTTCTGAGGTCTTTGACCATATTTTTCAGCTACTAGCTGAATTTCTCCATCTGAGTGACACAGAGGCAGTTAAAACACAGTGGGATTGGAGGTATATTATCTTCTCCCATACAAGTGTATGTCCCTTCTTCTATTCACTTAAGCCTGTTAATGTCTCGACAATCTATACTCCATGTCCCAAGATAGATAAATAGAAGTCATCCTTAGTTACTTACCCTCTCTAATCTCCCATTGTCAATATGTCTGTCAATTCCATCCTCATAACTCAAATGCACCTTCTCTAATACGTCCACAAGGCTTTAGTACATGTTCTACTGGGAACTTTTGAAATATTAAACTATCATAGTAATGATTTACCCACATGAGAACAACACTGCCACTGGAAAAAGACATGCATTCAATTACTGATTCTTATAATTGACTATAATATAATCTGACTAATGAGGAATCTGAGGATATAAGTGGAGCGACAGATAACAAAATTTTGTAGGTTCAGTGTATTACGCTTCTCTGATAGCTTAGTTGGTAAAGAATCCACATGCAATGCAGGAGACCTCAGTTCAATTACTGGGTTGGGAAAATCCACTGGAGAAGGGATAGGCTACCCACTCCAGTATTCTTTGGATTCCCTTGTGGCTCACCTGGTAAAGAATCTGCCTGCAGTGTGGGAGATCTGAGTTTGATCCCTGAGTTGGGAAGATCCCCAGAAGGGAAAGGCTACCAACTTCAGTATTCTAGCCTAGAAAATTTCATGGACTGTAGAGTCATGGGGTCACAAAGAGTCAGACATGACTGAGCGACTTTCACTCAGTGTATTACAGACCCTAGTGGTCAAAGAATGTTTTAGACTTTATTCTTTCCAGTAACCACAATTCTTCCTCAACTCCCATATCCAAAAGGTAGGAGGTTATAGTTAAGGAATAGGACTGTGAAATAGTTGCTGTTATTGGAAAGAATAAAATCTTAGCATAAGGCCATGGGAGTGACTGAGCTTCTCAGGTGGCACTGGCTGGAAAAGTTCCTGTAGAGTATGAAATGGCAACCCAATCTAGTATTATTTCCTGGAAAATTCCATGGACAGAGGAGCCTGGATGTCTACAGTCCGTGAGGCCACAAAGAGTCTGGCACTACTGAGAAACTGAACACACACATATGGGAATGATTAAGTAAGGGGTGGAAAACAAGTTCACTGGAGTAGAGGAATAGGAAATGAGAGGACAAGGGACTGGTTGGATCATCTTTGCTTATATTGAAATTGTCCATAATTAAGACAAGAGTTGTGTGTGAGAGATTGACAGCCAGCCAAGGGTCTGTAAATGCCTGCAACAAGAGGAGGAACAGTGGGTTGTGTGCTGTGAAAGATGAGATATTTTGCAAATGGAGGCATTTATGTTGATGGTGATCATTTACAAGGTGTCCAGAGAATGACTTTCAGGAGTTGAGGGCAGGTCAGACAAATCATCAGAAAATAAGATGCAGAATGCCCTTCAGAGTCCAGGAAATGGAGAATGGGTGACTCAGGTCTTGCGGCTTTTTTTCATAACTGTCATTAACATATGTAGAAAGCAGGAGAAAAAAAAATTTTCTCTTTTTCATTCTGGTAAAAACATATAACGTTTAAACAAAATTTTTAAGTGTACAATGCACTCTTGCTAAATAGATGTACACTGTTGTACAGTAGACCTCTAGAAATTGTTCATGTTTGTGCAGAACTCAATATCCATTGCACAGCAACTCCCCCAAATCCTGGCAACCACCATTCTACCATCTGCTCCTCCTAGTCTGACTTCTTTGGATAACATATAGATGGAATCATCCAGTATTTCTCCTTCTGTGACTGGTTTATTTCACATATGATGGCCTCAAGTTTCAACCATAGTGTAGCACATGACAGGATTTCCTTTCCTTTCAAAGATGAATAATATTCTTTGTATGCATAACTCATACTTTCTTTATCCATGCACCTGTCAAAGGGCATTTAAGTTATTTCCACTTAATATCTGTTGTGAATATTGTTGCAATAAACATGAGATTGCTTATATCCATTCTAGATCCTGATTTTATTTCCTTTAATAGATACCTAGAAGTGAGATTGCTGGATAATATAATTGTAGATTTTTTAATTTTCTGAAGAAACTTCACACTGCTTTCTCTAATGGCCACACCAATTCACATTCCCACTGTCAATGCAGGAGAGTTCCCTTTCTCCGCACCCTCTTGGCAGAACTTACTATTGTTTGTCTTTCTGATGATAGCCATTCTGATGTGTATGAGCTTCCCTGGTGACTCAGGTTTGATCCCTAGGTGGTGAAAATCCCCTGTGGAAGAGAATGGCTCCCCAACCCAATATTCTTGACTGTAGAATGTCATGGACAAAGGGGCCTGGTGTGCTGTAGTCTATAGGATAGCAAAGAGTCAGAAACAACTGAGCAATTGACACACACACACACACACACACACAAACATTCTGATGAATGTGAGGTAATACCTCATCGTGGTTTTGATTTGCATTTCCCTGATGATTTGTGATTTCGACTGACTTCTCATGTGCCTTTTGGCCACTTGTATAACTTTGGGGAAAAAAAAAATTGTCTGTTTGGGCCCATATTTTAATCTGTTTGTTTTCTTGATGTTGAGTTATATGAAGGGATATATATATATATATATATATATATATAAATCCCCCATTGCAAAAAAATAAAAAGCATTCATGCTTTTGAACTATGATGTTGGAGAAGACTATTGAGAGTCACTTGGACTGCAAGATCAAACCAGTCAATCCTAAAAGAAATCAACCCTGAATATTCATTGGAAGGACTGATACTGAAAGTGAAACTCCAATACTTTGGCCACCTGATAGGAAGAGCCAACTCATTAGAAAAGACCCTGATGCTGAGAAGGATGAAGACATGAGGAGAAGGGGATGACAGAGGATGAGATGGTTGGATGGCATCATCAACTCAATGGACATGAGTTCAAGCAAGCTCTGGGAGACAGTGATGGGCAGGAAATCCTGGCGTGCTGCACTCTGTGGGTCACAAAGATTCGGACAGGACTGAGTGACTGAACAACAGCAACAACCTCTCATCATATTTAGAAGTTGTAAATCCTTTCTCTATTTCTGCAAGTTGCTTTTTCACTTTGTTTTTTTAAATTGAATTATAGTTGACTTACAATACTATATTACAGTATACAGCATAGTGATTCAATTTTTTGTAGATTATACTCCATTTAAATTTATTACAAAACAGTGGCTATATTTCCCTGTTCTGTGCAATATATCCTTGTTGTTGAACTAGTTTACACATAGTAGCTTGTATGTGTTAATCACATACTGCTGTCTTGCTCTTCCCCCAAACCACTGATAAACACTAGTTTGTACTGTGGAAAATTCTGAAAGAGATGGGAATACCAGATCACCTAACCTGCCTCTCAAGAAATCTGCATGCAGGTCAGGAAGCAACAGTTACAACTGAACATGGAACAACAGACTGGTTCCAAATAGGAAAAGGAGTACATCAAGGCTGTATATTGTCACCCTGCTTGTTATGCATAGTATATCATGAGAAAAGCTGGACTGGAAGAAACATAAGCTAGAATTAAGATTGCCTGGAAAAATATCAATAACCTCAGATATGCAGATGACACCACCCTTATGGCAAAAACGGAAGAGGAGCTAAGAAGGCTGTTGATGAAAGTGAAATAGGAGAGTGAAAATGTTGGCTTAAAGTTCAGCATTCAAAAACGAAGATCATGGCATCCGGTCCCATCACTTCATGGGAAATACATGGGGAAACAATGGAAACAGCGTCAGACTTTAATTTGGGGGTTCCAAAATCACTGTAGATGGTGACTGCAGCCATGAAATTAGAAGACACTTACTCCTTGGAAGGAAAGTTATGACCAACCTAGATAGTGTATTCAAAAACAGAGACATTACTTTGCCGACTAAGGTCCGTCTAGTCAAGGCTATGGTTTTTCCTGTGGTCATGTATGGATGTGAGAGTTGGACTGTGAAGAAGGCTGAGCACCGAAAAATTGATGCTTTTGAACTGTGGTGTTGGAGAAGACTCTTGAGAGTCCCTTGGACTGCAAGGAGATCCAACCAGTCCATTCTGAAGGAGATCAACTCTGGGATTTCTTTGGAAGGAATTATGCTGAAGCTGAAACTCCAGTACTTTGGCCACCTCATGGGAAAAGTTGACTCACTGGAAAAGACTTTGATGTTGGGAGGGATTAGGGGCAGGAGGAGAAGGGGGCGACAGAGGATGAGATGACTGGATTGCATCACAGACTCGATGGACATGAGTCTGAGTGAACTCCGAGAGATAGTGATGAACAGGGAGGCCTGGCATGCTGCGATTCATGGGGTTGCAAAGAGTCTGGCACGACTGAGCGACTGAACTGAACTGAACTGTACACTGTATTGTGGCTCTGCTTCTTCTTTGTTTCATTCACTATTTTGTTGTATTTTTAGATTCCAAATATAAAATGATACTACACAGTATTTGTCTTTCTTTTTCTTAATTTGACTTATTCCTCTGAAGATAATTCCTCACAAGTCCATCCATGTTGCTGCACATAACAGATTTTCATTCTTTTTGTGGCTGAGTAATATCCTATTATGTGTGTGTGTTTGTGTGTATGTGCATGTGTGCTACTCTATATACAACACTGCTTCTTTATCCATTGATGAGCATTTGGTTTGTTTCCATATCTTGGCTACTATGTTTACTAGTGGGATTTCTCCTTTCTTACAAATTGGTACCTCTTTTCTGTTTAGAGAAGATCCTCTAACAATTATTTCAAGGTTGGTTTACTTTCAATTAACTCATAATTTTTGCTTGTCTGAGAAGTTATTTTATGTATCTTTCAATTCTGAGTGATAATCTTATTGGTAGATAATCTATGTTATAAGTATTTCTCTTTCAGCACTTTAAATATCAATATATCATGCCACTCCCTTGAGGCCTGCAAAATTTCTATACAAAAATCAACAGATAGCCTTAAGGAAGTTCCCTTTTATGGATTCTGTGGTTTTTCTTGCTGCCTTTAGAATCCTCTCTTGATTTCTTACTCCTGCCATTTTAATTATACTACATCTTAGTGTGGTTTTTATTTTGGTTCACCTTGTTTGGTACCCTGTGTGGTTTCTGTACTTGGATGTGTTTCCTTCTTCTGGTTTGGGAAGTTTTCATTCATAATTTCATCAAATACATTTTACCATCTTCTCTTTCTTTTGTCCTTCTGAGACGCCTATAAATGAAGGCTGATATACTTAATGTTACCATAGGTCTCTTAAACAATTCTCATTTTTGGTTTGTCTTTTATTTATTCTAACTGGTGATTTCCACAATTATGCATTCTTGTGTATTATCCTGTCTGCTGTTTACTCTTGTGTGTTTTTCAATGTTACGGTATTCTTCAACTTTGTCTGTTGTTGTTGTTTTAATTTTCTATATTCTTGTTAGAATTTTGACTGTTTATTTCTTTCTAGTTCAGTTAGCATTATTATTACTAATTCTTTGGACTCTTTACCTAGTACATTATTTATCTCTGCTTTTTTTGTCAAAGTATTTCTCTCAGTCTTTCAATGGAGACCAGTCCTATCTTGCCATTTGTCTCTGCCTCTCTGATTTTAAGTGAATTAATTATATATTATGATCTTGAAGGGGTGTCCTTGTGGGGGAGCATTCCTGTACACTCTGTGTGGTACCCAGTGGGAGGGGGGTGGTTGCTGGATTTGATGGACCATAAGGCTTGTCTTTCCTCAGGGTGTGCCAGCAGCTATTGCCTTGGTAGCAGATTGATGGTACCAGGGCTGGAGCCAGATGTGAGGCAGAGACTTACTCTATTCTTAGTGGCCTTCTCAGCACTATTGGGGGCAGGGTGGGGTCCCAAATTTCTGGAGAGAAAGCCCTAATTGTCAGGCTAGAGCTGGCTGTGTTCCCTCTGTGTACACTCACCTCTCGCAGCACTGCATTCCTTGCTGCAGAGGGACAAAAGGGGCCTGTACACATTGGAAAAAAAGGAGCCAGTCTACAGACTGGCTGCTGACAGAGGTCCAGGCTACCTCCAATGCACCACCTGGCCAGCATCAGCAGTAGCATCTCCCATCCATCCTAAGCATAGCTTCTGGTCTGAGACCCCTTGGTCCCTCCTAGCTTATCACTTCCCCCAGCCTCTGTTGTCCCTGCCTTGTTGAAGGGGGGTGATATTGGGCATGTGAGGCCCTCATGGGCTCTGGGCACGTTCTGGGTCATCTGCTGTGGCAGTCTGGCTTCCATCAGTGATCAGGACTTCTCCCAGTAGGCTGCCTGTGTAAGTGCACTCCATGAGCATGGCCCCAGCTGTCCCACTCAGATGCCGCCATGGGCCAGATGCACCTCTGCTTTCCACATTCCAGCTCTCTGCCTCGTCATGGCAGCCCCTGCTTCAGTGCAGAGCATCCACATGAAGTAAGCAAAGCATGTGTAGAGGTGGGTAGTTGTGGCGAAGACAGGAAGACACAAGTGTGGTCTAAATCTGTCCTCTCCACCGTGCCTTGGGAGTAAGCCCCTGAGCACATGGTCCTCAATGGGGGAGTCCAGGCTTCCCACAGCTTTCCTGTTAGTCCACATTGCTCTGAATCCAGCTAAGGGTGCTTGTCTTCCCTGTGTCAGACCCCAGGCCTGGCGTGCCCAATATATAGCTCGAACCACTCACACCCAGGGTAAATTTCCACCTATGTAATCTCCTTATATTCTAAGCTCTCTCCTAGGGGTACAGGTCAGGACTTGAATGCTCCTTTTCCCTCCATGCCCTATTTCCTGTGGTCTTTCTTAGAGCCTTAGTTCAGGAAATTTTCTGCAATTTTCCAGTTAGTTTTTGAGATAATTGTTCCACATGTTGATATATTATCTTTTAAACTAATTTGTTTTTCATTTGAAGTATAATTTCATTACAGAATTTTGTTGTTTTCTGTCAAACATCGACATGAATCAGTCATAGGTATACGCATGTCCCCTTCCACTTGTACATCCCTCTCATCTCCCTCCGCATCCCACCCCTCTGTTTTGATGCAGAGTCTTTTTTGTTGAGTTCACTAAAACATACAGCAAATTCCCATTGGCTATCTATTTTATACAAGGTAATGTAAGGCTGTATATTGTCACACTGATTATGTAACTTATATGCAGAGTACATCATGAGAAACGCTGGACTGGATGAAGCACAAGCTGGAATCAAGATTGCCTGGAGAAATATCAATAACCTCAGATATGCACATGAAAACACCCTTTTGGCAGAAAGTGAAGAACTAAAAAGCATCTTGATGAAAGTGAAAGAGGAAAGTGAAAAAGTTGGCTAAATCTAAAGATCAGAAAACTAAGATCATGACATCTGGTCCCATCACTTCATGGCAAATAGATCAGGGGAAACAGTGACAGGTTTTATTTTGGGGGCTCCAAAATAACTGCAGATGGTGACTGCAGCCATGAAGTTAAAAGACACTTACTCCTTGGAAGGAAAGTTATGACCAACCTAGACAGTATATTAAAAGGCAGACATTATTTTGCCAAGAAATGTCTGCCTAGCCAAGGCTATGGTTTTCCCAGTAGTCATGTATGGATGTGAGAGTTGGACTGTGAAGAAAGCTGGGGGCTGAAGAATTAATGTTTTGGAACTGTATCATTGGAGAAGACTCTTGAGAGTCCCATGAACTTCAAGGAGATCCAACCAGTCCATCCTAAAGAGATCAGTCCTTCACTGGAAGGACTTGATGTTGAAGCTGAAACTCCTATATTTTGGCCACCTAATGCGAAGAACTGACTTATTTGCAAAGACCCTGATACTGGGAAAGACTGAAGGTGGGAAAAGGGAACGACAGAGCATGATATGGTTGGATGGCATCACCAACTCAGTGATCATGGGTTTGGCTGGACTCTGGGAGTTGCTGATGGACAGGGAGTCCTGGCATGCTGCAGTTCATGGGGTCACAAAGAGTTGAACATGACTCAGTGACTAAACTGAACTGAATATAAGTTTCCATGTTACTCTCCATACATCTCATGTCACTCTCTTCTTCCTTCTCCCTGGGTCAATAAATCTGTTCTCTATGTCTGTTTCTTCATTGCTGCTTTGCAAATAAATTCATCAGTACCATCTTTCTAGATTACATATATATGCATTGTTGTTCAGTCATAAATCACGTCGAACCCATGGACCCTTTAGGGTCCTCTATCCATGAGGTTCTCCAGGAAAAATATATGCATTAGTTAATGATATTTAATTTTTTTCTTTCTGACTTCTTCACTTTGTATATGTATAAAATATTCTAGGTTCATCCACCTCATTAGAGCTAACTCATATGTGTTCCATTTTATGTCTGAATAATATTCAATTTTGTAACACAAATTCTTTATCGATTCATCTGTTGATGGGCACCTAGGTTGGTTCCATGTTCTAGCTATTGTAAATAATGCTACAATGAATATTGGGGTACATGTGTATTTTTCAGTTTTGTTTTCCTCATGGTATATTCCTAGTAGTGGGATTGCTGGGTCATATGGTAGTTTTATTCCTAGTTATTAAAGGAATCTCCATAATACCATCTTCCATAGTGGCTGTCTCAATTTACATTCCCACCATCAGTGCAAAAGGTTACCCTTTCTTCACACCTTCTCCAGCATTTATTTTTTGTAGACTTTTTGATGATGGCCACTCTGATTGGTGTGAGTTGATATCTCATTGTAGTTTTGATTTTCATTTCTCTAATAATGAGTGATGTTGACCATCTTTTCACATGTTTGTTAGCCATCTGTATGTCTTTGGAGAAATGTTGGTTTATGTCTTTTTTCCACTTTTGACTGGGTTGTTTGTTTTTCTGGCATTGAGTTGTATGCTTGTGTATTTTGGCATTAATCCTTTGTCAGTTTTTTTCTTTTCTATTATTTTCTCCTATCCTGAAGATTTTCTTTTCACCTTGTTTATAGTTTCCTTTGCTGTGCAAAATCTTTTAAGTTTAATCAGGCTGTTGTTGTTTACTTTTGTTTTTTACTCCATTACTCTAGGAAGTGTGTCATAGAGGATCTTGCTTTGATTTATGTCATCAACTGTTACGCCTATGTTTTCCTGTAAGAGTTTTATAGTTTTTGGTGTTACATTTAGGTCTTTAATCTATTTTGAATTTATCTCTTTGCACAGTGTTAGGAAGTGTTTTAATTTCATTCTTTTACATGTAGCTGTCCAGTTTCCCTATCACCAGTTATGGAATAGGCTGTCTTTGCCCCATTGTATATTCTTTCCTCTTTTGTGGAAAAAAAAAAAAATTACCCACAAGTGTGTGGCTTTATTTCTGGTCTTTCTATCTTGTTCAATTGGTCTGTATTTCTTCTTTTGTGCCAGTATCATACCGTCTTGATGACTGTAACTTTGTAGTATAATCTGAAGTCAAGAAGGTTGATTCTTTCAGCTCCATTCTTTCTCAAAACTGCTTTGGTTATTAAGGGTCTTTTTTGTCTCCATATGAATTGTGACCATTTGGTGATGTCCATGTGTAGAGTCTTCTTGTGTTGCTGGAAGAGGGTGTTTGCTATGACCAGTGTGTTCTCTTGGCAAAACTCTATTAGCCTTTGCCCTGCTTCATTCCATATTCCAAGGCCAAATTTGCCTGTTATTGCAGGTGTTTCTTGACTTCCTATTTTTGCATTCCAGTCGTCAATAATGAAAAGGACATCTTTTTTTGTGTGTTAGTTCTAAAAGGTCCTGTAGGTCTTCATAGAACCGTTTGACTTCAGCTTCTTAAGCATTACTGGTTGGGGCATAGGCTTGGATTACTGTGATATTGAATGATTGAATGGTTTGCCTTGAAAACAAACAGAGATCATTCTGTCATTTTTGAAACTGCATCCAAATACTGCATTTCAGAATCTTTTGTTGATCATTATGGCTAATCCATTTCTTCTAAGGGATTCCTGCCCACAGTAGTAAATATAATGGTCATATGAGTTAAATGCACCCATTCCAGTCCATTTTAGTCTGTTGATTCCTAGAATGTTGACATTCACTCTTGCCGTCTCCTGTTTGACCGCTTTCAATTTGCCTTGATTCATGAACCTAACATTCCATTTTAGTTCACTAATTCCTAAAATGTTGATGTTCACTCTTGCCATCAGCTATTTGAACACTTCCAATTTGCCTTGATTCATGGACCCAACATTCAAGGTTCCAAAGAAATATTCCTCTTTACAGCATCCGACCTTGCTTCTGTCACCAGTCACATACACAACTGGGTATTGTTTTTGCTTTGGCTCCATCCCTTATTTCTTTCTGGAGTTATTTCTCCACTAATCTCCAGTAGCATATTGGGCACCTACTGACATGGGGAGTTCCTCTTTCAGTATCCTGTCATTTTGCCTTTTCATACTGTTCATGGTGTTCTCAAGGCAAGAATACCGAAGTGGTTTGCCATTCCCTTCTCCAGTGGACCACATTCTGCCAGACCTTTCCACCATGACTCTCCCATCTTGGGTAGCCCCACACGGCATAACTCAGTTTCCTTGAGTTAGACAAGGCTGTTGTCCATGTGATCAGATTGACTAGTTTCCTGTGATTATGGTTTCAGTGTGTCTGGCCTCTGATGACCTCTCACAATACCTACCATCTTACTTGGGTATCACTTCACGGCTGTTCCAGCAAAGTGCAGCTGCTGCTCCTTACCTTGGATGAGGAGTATTTCCTCACGGCCACCCCTCTTGACCTTGAACATGGAGTAGCTCTTCTCAGCCCTCCTGCTGCCGTGTAACTGCTGCTTCTTGGAAGTGAGGTTGCTCCTATATGCTGCCACCGCTGACCTGGGGAGTGGGGTAGCTCCTCTCAGCCTCTGTCCCTGACATCAGGCAAGGGGTAGCTCCTCTCAGCCATGCTTTTTCATGGTCCATGGCAGCCTATGTGCTTCTTCTCTATACAGTCAGCAAAAACAAGAACAGGAGCACAGGAGCTGACTGTGGCTCAGATCATGAACTCCTTATTGCCAAATTTAGATTTAAATTGAAGAAAGTAGGCAAAACCACTAGATGATTCAGGTATGACCTAAATCAAATCCCTTATGATTATACAGTGGAAGTGAAAAATAGATTTAAGGGACTAGATCTGATAGACAGAGTGCCTGATGAACTATGAATGGAGGTTCATAACATTGTACAGGAGACAGGGAATCAAGATTATCCCCATGGAAAAGAATTGCAAAAAAGCAAAATGGCTGTCTAGGGAAGCCTTACAAATAGCCATGAAAAAAAGAGAAGCAAAAAGCAAAGGAGAAAATGAAAGATATACTCATTTGAATGTAGAGTTCCAAAGAAGAGCAAGGAGAGATAAGAAAGCCTTCCTCAGTGATCAATGCAAAGAAATAGATGAAAACAACAGAATGGGAAAGACTAGAGATCTCTTCAAGAAAATTAGAGATACCAAGGAAACATTTCATGTAAAGATGATCTTGATAAAGGACAGAAATGGTATGGACCTAACAGAAGCAGAAGATATTAAGAAGAGGTGGCAAGAATACACAGAAGAACTGTATGAAAAAGATCTTTACAACCAAGATAATCACGATGGTGTGATCACTCACCTAGAGCCAGAAGTCCTGGAATGTGAAGTCAAGTGGGCCTTAGAAAATATCACTACAGACAAAGCTAGGGGAGGTGATGGAATTCCAGCTGAGCCATTTCAAATACTGAAAGATGATGATGTGCAAATGCTGCACTCAGTATGCCAGCACATTTGGAAAACTCAGCAGTGGCCACAGGACTGGAAAAGGTCAGTTTTAATTTCAATCCCAGGGAGATGGGAAAATTATGGCAGAGGAATAGGATGGGGAGAACACTTTCTCCCTCACTACCTCATCAAAAGAACATTTCAATGCTGAGTAAATTCCACAGAACAACTTCTGATTGCTGGCAGAGGACATCAGGCATCCAGCAAAGCAGATCATTGGCTTCAAAACCAAGTAGGAATAAATATAAAGGACGAAAGTGAAGACAAAGGAGGTAGGGAGGGAGCCCCATCCCGAGAAGGGAATCCCATCCTGGGAAGAGACTCTTAAAGGAGAGGTTTCCTGGGGTCAGGAAACATTCTCACAGCCGTGTCTGGGGTGAGCCCTGGAAGGAGAGAGGGCAACATAACAGGAAGGAAGAATAAATAAATAATTAAAACCAACAGATTACGAATTCAACAGTAAAACCCCCCAGCGGATAAGCAGCGCAAACGCCTGCTTCCGACAATAGCAGTGGGGGTTGGGCAGGGAGGAGCACGAGGCGCCAGCGACAGTGCTTTCTAAGAATTGGGCCACAGGGGACATAGGCTGCAGTGCTTTTCTAGAGAATCGGGTCATAATGGGGCCAGAATTGGGTCCGCGCATGGCTAGAACGAACTATCTTGGACTAGCAAACCAGACTGTGGGATAGCTAACACGCGGAACGCTCGAACATAAGACACCGACAGGCCTGCACACAGAACAAAGGACGGATCAGAAATAGCCGGCTGTAGACCATCCTCCTCCTGTGACAGGCAGCCAGAGCCTTAAGTGCTGAAAGGGGGCAATCACAGCTCAAGAGAGACATTACCTACCAAATTTCAAACAGGTTTCTTTGCTAATTAAGACTCCTGGGGGCTCTGAACAGTCATCATCTGCCTGAGAAAGAGCCCCAGCAGTACTCCCAGAAAATTGAGTGACCCGGAAAGGCCAGAAGTCGCAGCAATTGCACGCGCCAAACTCCCTAGCTACTCGGACCTGAGAAGGGAACAAAGCCCAGGCTCAACCAAATCCGAGCCTCAGAGGGCTTCCTGAGTGCCAAACCTGAGCGGCTTAGACTGGGGAGGTGCATGAAGCCTTGGGCAGGCCCCAGACAGTTATCCCGTGGAGCAACGGACAGCCTGAGCGGTGTGTGCCACAAGAAGGGTCAAGCCCAGTGCAGAGACCACCACCCCCATCCCTGTGTCAAGACGGAAATCAGACACGGAAGAGTCCAGCAAACAGAGGAAGTCAAACAGAGAGAACTGCCTTGATAGCGACCCCACACAGCCCACAACAACAGAGAAAGTACCAGATATACCATTACTACTTTTATGATCAAAAAAAAAATTTTGTGGGGGGGTTGATGTGGAAGCATGATTTTTTTTAAGAAATTTTTTTCTTTTAAATTTTTTTTTGAAAAAAATTTGTTTTTTCTTTCTTTTTCATCTTTTTTTCTTCTAAACTTGCTTAAATTTTTAAGTCCTCTACATTTTTATTTATTATTTTTATAACCTAATATTACTTTTCAAAAAAAAAAAAACTATCTTTAAAGGAAACGCCGTATATAGTCCTTTCGGTGATGGAAGCTGTTGTCTTTTAATAATTCTGGAGACTTTTATTTTTTTATCTTTTTTTTTTAAATTTTTTCTCCTTCTTCTTCTTTACTTTAATATTTTATCTTTGAAAATCCAATCTCTACTCCAGATTTTTAATCTCAGCATTTTGGTATTTGTGCCAGTTTTGTATTTTTAAAAACCTAATCTTCAGTACCCAATTTTACATGAGTGTGAGATTACTGGCTTGACCACTCTCTCCCCCTTTGGAATCTCTCTTTTCTCCACCAGGTGGCTTCTGTCTCCCTCCCTCCTCCTCTTCTTCTCTACCCAACTCTATGAATCTCTGTGTGTAACAAAAGGTGGAGAACTCTCAGGGAACTGGTAATTGGCCGGATCTGTATCCCTCCTTTGCATCTCCCTCTTTTATCCTCCTGGCCACCTCTATCTACTTCCTCCGTCTCCTCTTCCATATATAACTCTGTGACCACCTCTGAGAGATCCAGACTTTGGAGCACACACAAGAAAGTGGTTACAGGCTAGCTTGCTTTTTCCTCTTTTGATTCCACCTCAATCCATTCCACTCACCTCTAAATATCTCCTCCCTCTTCTCTCCTCCAAGTAACTCAGCAATTCTCTAGGGGAGACCCTCAAGTTGGAGAAACCTATCATCATTAACCTAGATGTTTTAATATTAGCGCTGTAGAGATGGAGAAATCATGAGGCTATTGTAAAAATAAATCTGAAAACCAGAATCAGGAGGCTTAAGTCCAAATCCTGAGATCATCACAGAATTCATGAATACAGGGAACATTATCCAATAGGAGCTCATCAAACGCCTTCATACCTATACTGAAATTGAGCACCACCCAAGGGCCAACAAGTTCCAGAGCAAGACATACCAAGCAAATTCTCCAGCAACACAAGAACAAGCCCCTGAGCTTCAATATACAGGCAGCTCAAAATACTCCAAAACCACTGACGTCTCATAACCCATTACTAGACACTTCACAGCACCCCAGAGAGAGGAAATCCAGCTCCACCCACCAGAACTCCAATACAAGCCTCCCTAATCAAGAAACTTTGACAAGTCACTGATATAAACACAAACACAGAGAGAAAGCTCAATAAAGAGAATTCCACAAATTCCAAGAATATAGAAAGGCCACTCAAAACGCAACAATATAACCAAGATGAAGAGACAGAGGAATACCCAGCAGGTAAAGGAACAGGAGACATTCCCACCAAACCAAACAAAAGAGGAAGAGATAGGGAATCTACCTGAGAAAGAATTCCGAATACTGATAGTGAAAATGATCCAAAAATCTTGAAATCAAAGTGGAAACACAGATAAATAGCCTGGGGTCAAGGATTGAGAAGATGCAAGAAAGGTTTAACAAGGACCAAGAAGAAATAAAAAAGAGTCAATCAATAATCAATAATGCAATAAATGAGATCAGAAACACTCTGGAGGCTACAAATAGTAGAATATCAGAGGCAGAAGATAGGATTAGTGAAATAGAAGATAGAATGGTAGAAATAAATGAATCAGCGAGGGAAAAAGAAAGACGAATTAAAAGAAATGAGGACAACCTCAGAGACCTTCAATACAATATGAAACGCCCCAAAATTCGAATTATAGGAGTCCCAGAAGAAGAAGACAAAAAGAAAGACCATGAGAAAATACTTGAGGAGATAATAGCTGAAAACTTCCCTAAAATGGGGAAGGAAATAATCACCCAAGACCAAGAAACCCAGAGAGTGCCAAACAGGATAAACCCAAGGCGGAACACCCCAAGACATATACTAATCAAACTAACAAAGACCAAACACAAAGAACAAATATTAAAAGTAGCAAGGGAAAAACAACAAATAACACACAAGGGGATCCCTATAAGAATAACTGCAGATCTCTCAATAGAAACTCTTCAGGACAGGAGGGCATGACAAGACATACTTAAAGTGATGAAAGATAACAACCTTCAGCCAAGACTATTGTACCCAGCAAGGATTTCATTCAAATATGAAGGAGAAATCAAAAGCTTTACAGACAAGCAAAAGCTGAGAGATTTCAGTACCACCAAACCAGCTCTCCAACAAATGCTAAAGGTAGACTTTAGACAGGAAACACAAAAAGGGAGTATAAACCCGAACCCAAAACAATAAAGTAAATGGCAACAGGAGCATACTTATCAATAATTACCTTAAATGTAAATGGGTTGAATGCCCCAACCAAAAGGCAAAGACTGGCTGAATGGATACAAAAACAAGATCCCTATATATGCTGCCTACAAGAGACCCACCTCAAAACAACGGACACATACAGACTGAAAGTGAAGGGCTGGAAAAGATATTTCATGCAAATAAAGACCAAAGAAAGCAGGAGTAGTAATACTCATATCCGATAAAATAGACTTTAAAACAAAGGCTGTGAAAAGGGACAAAGAAGGCCACTACATAATGATTAAAGGATCAATCCAAGAAGAAGATATAACAATTATAAATATATATGCACCCAACATAGGAGCACCACAATATGTAAGACAATTGCTAATAAGCATGAAAGGGGAAATTAATAATAACACAATAATAGTGGGAGACTTTAATATCCCACTCACACATATGGACAGATCAACTAAACAGAAAATTAACAAAGAAACGCAAACTTTAAATGATACAATAGACCAGTTAGACCTAATTGATATCTGTAGGACATTTCACCACAAAACAATGAATTTCACCTTTTTCTCAAGTGCACACGGAACCTTTTCCAGGATAGATCACATCCTGGATCATAAAGCAAACCTTGATAAATTAAAAAAAAAAAAAATCAAAATAATTCCAAGCATCTTCTCTGACCATAATGCACTAAGGTTAGATCTCAATTACAGGAGAAAAACTATTAAAAATTCCAACATTCGGAGGCTGAACAACACCCTTCTGAATAATCAACAAATCGCAGAAGAAATCAAAAAGAAATCAAAATATGCATTGAAATGAATGAAAATGAAAACACAACTACACAGAACCTGTGGGACACTATAAAAGCAGTGCTAAGAGGAAAGTTCATAGCAATACAGGCATACCTCAAGAAGCAAGGGAAAAGTCAAATACATAACCTAACTCTACACCTAAAGCAACTAGAAAAGGAAGAAATAGAGAACCCCAGAGTTAGTAGAAGGAAAGAAATCCTAAAAATTAGGGCTGAAATAAATGCAAAAGAAACAAAAGAGACCATAGCAAAAATCAACAAAGCAAAAAGCTGGTTCTTTGAAAGGATAAATAAAACTGACAAACCATTAGCCAGACTCATCAAGAAACAAAGAGAAATAAATCAAATCAGTAAAATTAGAATTGAAAATGGAGAGATCACGACAGACAACTCAGAAATACAAAGGATCATAAGAGACTAGTATCAGCAATTATATGCCAATAAAATGGACAACTTGGAAGAAATGGACAATTTCTTAGAAAAGTACAACTTTCCAAAACTGAACCAGGAAGAAATAAAATATCTTAACAGACCCATCACAAGCATGGAAATTGAAACTGTAATCAGAAATTTTCCAGCAAACAAAAGCCCAGGTCCAGACGGCTTCACAGCTGAATTCTACCAAAAATTTCGAGAAGAGCTAACACCCATCTTACTGAAACTATTCCAGAAAATTGCAGAGGAAGGTAAACTTCCAAACTCAATCTATGAGGCCACCATCACCCTAATACCAAAACCTGACAAAGATACCACAAAAAAGAAAACTACAGGTCAATATCACTGATGAACATAGATGCAAAAATCCTTAACAAAATCCTAGCAATCAGAATCCAGCAACAGATTAAAAAGATCATACACCATGACCAAGTGGGCTTTATCCCAGGGATGCAAGGATTCTTCAGTATCCACAAATCAATCAATGTAATTCACCACATTAACAAATTGAAAACTAAAAATCATATGATTATCTCAATAGATGCAGAAAAAGCCTTTGACAAAATTCAACATCCATTTATGATAAAAACTCTCCAGAAAGCAGGAATAGAAGGAACATACCTCAACATAATAAAAGCTATATATGACAAACGCACAGCTAACATTATCCTCAATGGTGAAAAATCAAAAGCATTTCCTCTAAAGACAGGAACAAGACAAGGGTGTCCACTTTCATCACTACTATTCAATATAGTTCTGGAAGTTTTGGCCACAGCAATCAGAGCAGAAAAAGAAATAAAAGGAATCCAAATTGGAAAAGAAGAAGTAAAACTCTCACTGTTTGCAGATGACATGATCCTCTACATAGAGAATCCTAAAGACTCGACCAGAAAACTACTAGAGCTAATAATCAATGAATACAGTAAAGTGCAGCATATAAACTCAACACTCAGAAACCCCTTGCATTCCTATACACTAATAATGAGAAAGTAGAAAAAGAAGTTAAGGAAACAATTCCATTCACCATTGCAACGAAAAGAATAAAATACTTAGGAATATTCCTACCTAAAGAAACTAAAGACCTATATATCAAAAACTATAAAACACTGATGAAAGAAATCAAAGAGGGACACTAATAGATAGAGAAATATACCATGCTCATGAGTCGGAAGAGTCAATATAGTGAAAATGAGTATACTACCCAAAGCAACCTACAGATCCAATGCAATCCCTATCAAGCTACCAGCAGTATTTTTCACAGAACTAGATCAAATAATCTCAAGATTTGTATATAAATACAAAAAACCTCGAATAGCCAAAGCACTCTTGAGAAAGAAGAATGGAACTGGAGGAATCAACATGCCTGACTTCAGGCTCTACTACAAAGCCACAGTCATTAAGACAATATGGTACTGGCACAAAGACAGAAATATAGATCAATGATAAAAATAGAAAGCCCTGAGTAAATCCACACACCTATGGACACCTTATCTTCGACAAAGGAGGCAAGAATATACAATGGAGTAAAGACAGTCTCTTTAACAGGTGGTGCTGGGAAACCTGGTCAACCACTTGTAAAAGAATGAAACTAGACCTCTTTCTAACACCATACACAAAAATAAACTCAAGATGGATTAAAGATCTAAATGTAAGACCAGAAACTATAAAACTCCCAGAAGAAAACATAGGCAAAACACTCTCAGACATAAACCACAGCAGGATCCTCTATGATCCACCTCCCAGTATAATGGAAATAAAAGTAAAAATAAACAAATGGGATCTAATTAAAATTAAAAGCTTCTGCACAACAAAGGAAACTATAAGCAAGGTGAAAAGACAGCCTTCTGAATGGGAGATAACAATAGCAAATGAAACAACTGACAAACAATTAATCTCAAAGATATACAAGCAACTTATGCAGATCAACTCCAGAAAAATAAACGAACCAATCAAAAAAATGGGCCAAAGAACTAAATAGGCATTTCACCAAAGAAGACATATGGATGGCTAACAAACACATGAAAAGATGCTCAACATCACTCATTATCAGAGAAATGCAAATCAAGACCACAATGAGGTACTATTTCACACCAGTCAGAATGGCTGCGATCCAAAAGTCTACAAGCAACAAATGCTGGAGAGGATGTGGAGAAAAGGGAACCCTCTTACACTGCTGGTGGGAATGCAAACTAGTACAGCCACTATGGAAAAAAGTGTGGAGATTCCTTAAAAAATTGCAAATAGAACTGCCTTATGACCCAGCAATCCCACTGCTGGGCATACACACTGAGGAAACCAGAATTGAAAGAGACACATGTACCCCAATGTTCATTGCAGCACTGTTTATAATAGCCAGGACATGGAAGCAACCTAGATGTCCCTCAGCAGATGAATGGATAAGAAAGCTGTGGTACATATACACAATGGAGTATTACTCAGCCCTTATAAATAATAAATTTGACTCAGTTCTAATGAGATGGATGAAATTGGAGCCGATTATACAGAGTGAAGAAAGCCAGAAAGAAAAACACCTATACAGTATACTGATGCATATATATGGAATTTAGAAAGATAGTAATGATGACCCTGTATGTGAGACAACAAAAGAGACACAGAGGTATAGAATGGAATTTTGGACTCTGAGGGAGAGGGAGAGGGTGGGATGATTTATGAGAATGACTTTGAAACATGTATACTATCATGTAAGAAGTGAAGCGCCAGTCTATGTTCAATACAGGATACAGGATGCATGGGGCTGGTGCACGGGATGATCCAGGGAGATGATATGGGGTGGGAGGTGGCAGGGGGCTTCGACATTGGGAGATCGTGTACACCTGTGGCTGATTCATGTCAATGTATGGAAAAACAAATACAGTATTGTAATGTAGAGTAAAGTACTAAAAATAATAATAATTCCAATCCCAAAGAAAGGCAATGCCAAAGAATGCTCAAACTACCACAAAATTACACTCATCTCATACACTAGTAAAGTAATGCTCAAAATTCTCCAAGCCAGGCTTCTGCAATACGTGAAACATGAACTTCCAAATGTTCAAGCTGGCTTTAGAAAAGGCAGAGGAACCAGAGATCAAATTGCCAACATCCGCTGGATCATCAAAAAGCAAGAGAGTTCCAGAAAAATATCTATTTCTGTTTTATTGACTATGCTAAAGCCTTTGACTGTGTGGATCACAATACACTGTGGAAACTTCTGAGAGAGATGGGAATAGCAGACCACCTGACTTGCCTCTTGAGAAACCAATATGCAGGTCAGGAAGCAACAGTTAGAACTGGACATGGAACAACAGACTGGTTCCAAATAGGAAAAGGAGTACATCAAGGCTGTATATTGTCACCCTGCTTATTTAACTTATATGCAGAGTACATCATGAGAAACACTGCACTGGAAGAAACACAAGCTGAAATCAAGATTTCCAGGAGAAATACAAAGAATCTCAGATATGCAGATGACACCACCCTTATGGCAGAAAGTGAAGAGGAACTAAAAAGCCTGTTGATGAAAGTGAAAGAGAAGGGTCGAAAATGTGGCTTAAATCTCAACATTAAGAAAACTAAGATCATGACATCTGGTCCCATCACTTCATGGGAAATAGATGGGGAAACGGTGTAAACAGTGTCAGACTTTATTTATCTGGGCTCCAAAATCACTGCAGATGGTGATTGCAGCCATGAAAGTAAAAGACGCTTACTCCTTGGAAGAAAAGTTATGACCAACCTAGGTAGCATAATAAAAAGCAGTGGACCTCTCCCCCATACCTGTCTCTGGGTGAACTATCAGTGTGATCCTCAGTTTGTGAGAACTGGTCTCCCCATTTGGGCATCCTGAGGAGATTCAAGTCCTTTGGGGTTGAGTTCTTGGCTCCATCAGGGCTGAGTGCTGGGCAGAATGTGAGAACCTTGCCCTGAAGGAGCTGCCAACTGAGATTTGCTTCCATTTAACTAGGACTGGGACATTTCAGGGTGAAAGCTGTGCCTTGTGACTGTCCATTCTTTTCAGGACAGAAAACATTCATCTGGTAGAGATTTACAGGAGTATCATTACCTGACTATGACCTGACCTTAATAAACAAGGTATGAAACCAAGAAGTCTGCAACAACTAACCACACCCATCTCTCACAATTGCTTTTAAAGGAATTTGTTGAAAATTTTCAGTAACTTTGGGTTCTTAGTGCATTATCCACCCATCTCCTTGTATGAATTTGTAATAAACGTTTCCCTGTTCCAAAGTCTAAAGTTTAGTTTCAAGGGCCTCACTCTGAGTCAGGCACACAGACTTGTCATTTCAGCAACAACAGTACTGTCTAAGGACAGATGTTGCCTCTCTTAAACAACAGCAGAGGCTGGCCAAGTTCTCACAATTACCCATGAGATACTCACTGACTTGGCTTGGCTAAACTTTAGCCAAACTTCTGTCCTTTTGAGCTTCAGTCTTCCAACAACCTTGAGCAACAGTAAAGAATAGCTGTGATAGGAACACGTGTGAATGTTTGTGTTTCCTGCGAGGCCTGATGCACTTGTGAAGATGGGCTCTGAAACAAGCCCCTTCTTGTAAATGAAGCTTTGCAATGGCTGGGCATAAGCATGAAGATTCAGACATTTATCTCTCCCTTAACAGCTTATTCTGGGAATCACCTCTCTACAGAGGAAAACATTTTCTGTTAAACTGCTCCATCATACTGTCTGCTCATCCATACCCACCACTTGCGTCATCTCACACACAGACACACATACACAGTTCCTGTTCACCCCGCTTATCCTTTCATTTAAAAGAAGCATCTTTTTCTGTTCAATTTTGAGACATGTGAACAACTTGTAGTCCTAGGTATTCTCTGTATCATCATCAGTTCAGTTCAGTTTTTCAGTCATGTCTGACTCACTGTGACCCCATGGGCTGCAGTATGCCAGGATTCCCTGTCTGTTACTAACTTTTGGAACTTGCTCAAACTCAAGTCTATTGAATCGGTGATGCCATCCAACTATCTCATCCTCTGTTGTCCCCTTCTTCTCTAGCCTTCAATCTTTCCCAGAATTAGGATTTATTCCAGTGAGTCAGTTCTTTGAATCAGGTGACCAAATTACTGGAAGTTCAGCTTCAGCATCAGTCTTTAAAATGAATATTCAGGACTGATTTTCTTTAGGATTGACAGGTTGGATCTCCTTTCAGTCTAAGGGATTCTCAAGAGTCTTCTTCAACACCACAGTTCAGAAGTATCATTTCTTCAGTGTCTAGCTTTCTTTATGGTCCAACTCTCACAACCATACATGATTACTGGATAAACCATAGCTTTTACTAGACAGATCTTTGCCAGGAAAGTAATATCTTTGCTGTTTAATATATTTTCTAGATTTGTCATAGCTTTTCTTTCAAGGAGCATAGCTTTTTAAATTAGGGGAAGCAGGGGTGGCCTAAGATAGTGGAGCAATAGGAAGGGGAGACCACTTTCTCCCCACAAATTCATCAAAAGAACATTTAAATGCTAAGTAAATTCTACAAAACAACTTCTGAATGCCAGCAGACGACATCAGTTCAGTTCAGTTCAGTCGCTCAGTTGTGTCTGACTCTTTGTGACCCCATAAATCGCAGCACATCAGGCCTTCCTGTCCATCACCAGCTCCTGGAGTTCACTCAGCCTCACGTCCATCGAGTCCATGATGCCATCCAGCCATCTCATCCTCAGTCGCCCCCTTCTCCTCCTGCCCCCAATCCCTCCCAGCATCAGAGTCTTTTCCAATGAGTCAACTCTTTCCATGAGGTGGCCAAAGTACTGGAATTTCAGCTTTAGCATCATTCCTTCCAAAGAAGTCCCAGGGCTGATCTTCAGAATGGACTTGTTGGAACTCCTGACAGTCCAAGGGACTCTCAAGAATCTTCTCCAACACCACAGTTCAAAAGCATCAATTCTTCGGTGCTCAGCCTTCTTCACAGTCCAACTCTCACATCCATACATGACTAATGGAAAAACCATAGCCTTGACTAGATGGACCTTAGTTGGCAAAATCTCTGCTTTTGAATATACTGTCTAGGTTGGTCATAACTTTTCTTCCAAGGAGTAAACGTCTTTTAATTTCGTGGCTGCAGTCACCATCTGCAGTGATTTTGGAGCCCAAGAAAATAAAGTCTGACACTGTTTCCACTGTTTTTCCATTTATTTCTTATGGAGTTAAAGGACTGGGTGCCATGATCTTAGTTTTCTGAATGTTGGCACCCAGAAAAACAGCCCAGTGGCTTTGAAAGGAGATAGGAAAAAATATAAAATACCAAAAAAAAAAAAAAAAGAAAGAAAGAAAAGCAGACACAAGAGGTAGGGATGGAACTCCATCCCAGGAAGGGATTCTTAAAAAGAAAGTTTCCAAACACCAGGAAACACTCTCACTGCCAAGTCTGTGGCTAGCCTTGGAACCAGAAAAGGCAACATAACTGGGAGGAAAAATAAATAAATAATTAAAACCCACAGATTACATGCCTAATGGTAACTCCCCCAGTGGAGAAGCAGCGCAGTTGCCTGCACCCACCACTAACAAGCAAGGGCTGGGCAGGGAGGTGCAGGCTGCATTGCTTAGAGTAAGGACCAGGGTCTGAATGCCCCGAGGGCAATCTGAAGGAACTAACTTGGGCTAGCAAACCAGACTGTGAGATAGCTACCATGTGAAAAGCCCTAGCCTAAGAAACCGCCAGGCCCACTCACAGAACAAAGGACTGAACAGAGCTATCCCCTGGAGACCATCCCCCTGCAGTGACAGGCAACCAGAGCAGGAAGGGGGCAATCGCAGCCCTAGAGAGACATTAGCAACAAAACTGTAGGCAAGCTTCTTTGCTAACTAAGACTTCTTGGGGTTCTGGATGGCCAACATACACCTGAGAAGGTGCACCAGTTGTACACCCAGAAAACTGAGCTGCAGGGACGGGGGAGGCAATAAGTCACAATGACAGCACTCACCAAACACCTGACCACCTGAGGTGCTCGGACCTCTGAAGGACACAAAACGCAGGCCCAACCAAATCTGCACTTCTGAGGACTACCTGAGTGCCTGAACCTGAGCGGCTTAGATGTGGGAGGTGCCTGCAGCCCAGGGCCGGCCTCTGAAAGTTCCCAGCGGAGCTATCTAGAGCCTGAGCAGTGTGGGCAGGGAGGGCACACATGCCGTGAGCGGGGGCAGGCCCAGTGTGGCTGAGACACTGTAAGTACACGCCAGTATTATTTGTTTGCAGTGTCCCTCCCTCCCCACAGCACAACTGAACAAAAGAACCTAAAAAGTGTCCACCACCGCCCCCTTGTGTCAGGGTGAAAATCAGACACTGAAGAGATCAGCAAACAGAAGAAGCTAAAACAGAGGGAACAGCCTTGGAAGTGACAGTTGCAATAGATTAAAACCCTGTAGTTAGTACTGACTACATAGGAAGGGGGCCTATAGGTCTTGAGAATATAAGCTGGACCAAGGTACTATCTGAAAATGAACTGACCCCACACTGCTCACGACAACACCAGAGAAAGTCCTAGACATATTTTTACTATCTTTACTATAATTCTTTTTTATTTTTTTAATTGTTAAGTATTATATTACTCCTTTAATTTTCATTTTTATAAACTACTTTACTTTGCCAAAAAAGAGAGACCTCATTTTTAAAGCAAACTTTATATATATATATATACATATATTTAATAAATTTTGTGACTTTTTTTTCTTTTCTTTAATATTGTATTTTTGAAAATCCAACTTCTACTCTAGATTTTTAATTTTCACTTTTTGGTATTTACTATCAAATTTATACCTTTAAGAACCCAATCTTCAGTACTCATTTTTACTTGGGAGCGAAATTACTGGCTTCACTGCTCTCTCCCCTTTGGACTCCCCTTTTTCTCTACCAGGTCGCCTCTATTTCCTCCCTCCTCCTTCTCTTCTCTACCCAACTCTGTGAATCTCTTTGTGTGTTCCAGATGGTGGAAAACAGTTAAGGAACTGATTACTGGCTGGATCTGTCTCTTTCCGTTGGATACCCCCTTTATCCTCCTGGCCACCTCTGTCTTCTTCCTCCCTCTTCTATTCTCTGTATAGTTCCTTGAACATCTCTGAGTGGTCCAGACTGGGGAGTACACAGAAGGAAGTGATTACTGGCTAGCTTGCTCTCTCCTCTTTTAATTCAACCTCATCTCATTCTGGTCACCCTCCTCCCTCTTCACTTCTCCATGTAACTCTGTGAAACTTTCTAGGTGTCCCTCATTGTGGAGAAACTTTTCATCTTTAACCTAGATGTTTTATCAATGGTGCTGTATAGATGGAGAAGTCTTGAGACTACTGTAAAAATAAGACTGAAAACCAGAAGCAGGAAGCATAAGTCCAAATCCTGAGAACACCAGAAAACTCCTGACTCCAGGGAACATTAATCGACAGGAGCTCATCAAATGCCTCCATACCTACACTGAAATCAAGCACCATCCAAGGGCCAAGAAGTCCCAGAGGAAGACACACCACGCAAATCTCCAGCAACAGAGGAACACAGCCCTGAGCTTCGATATAGAGGCTGCCCAAAGTTACTCCAAACCCAGTGATATCTCATAATCCATTACTGGACACTTCATTGCACTTCAGAGAGATGAAATCCAGCTCCACCCAGCAGAACACTGACACAAGCTTCCATAACCCGGAAACTTTGACAAGTCACCTGTACAACGCCATCCACAGTGAGGAAACTCCACAAACTGCCAGAATACAGAAAGGACACCCCAAACACAGCAATATAAACAAGATGAAGAGACAGAAGAATACCCATCGGGTAAAGGAACAGGATAAATGCCCACCAAACCAAACAAAAGAGGAAGAGATAGGGAATCTACCTGATAAAGAATTCCGAGTAATGATAGTAAAAATATCCAAAATATTGAAATAAAAATGGAATCAGAGATAAATAACCTGGAAACAAGGACTGAGAAGATGCAAGAAAGGTTTAACAAGGAACTAGAAAAAAATAAAAAGAGTCAATATATAATGAATAATGCAATAAATGGGATCAAAACACTTTGGAGGCAACAAATAGTAGAATAACAGAGGCAGAAAATAGGATTAGTAAAGTAGAAGATAGATTTGTAGAAATAAATGAATCAGAGAGGAAAAAGAAAAATGAATTAAAATAAATGAGGACAATCTCAGAGACCTACAGGACAATGTCAAATGCCCAAACATTCGAATCATAGGAGTCCCCGAAGAATACAAAAAGAAAGACAATGAGAAAATACTTGAGGAGATAACAGCTGAAAAATTCCCTAAAATGGGAAAGGAAATAATCACCCAAGTCCAAGAAAGCCAGAGAGTCCCAAACAGGATAAACTCAAGAAGAAACACCCCAAGACAAATATTCATCAAATTAACAAAGATCAAACACAAAAACATATATTAAAAGCAGCAAGGGAAAAACAACAAATAGCACACAAGGGGATTCCCATAAGGATAACAGCTGATCTTTCAATAGAAACTCTTTAAACCAGGAGAAAATGGCAGGGAATACTTAAAGTGATGAAAGAAAATAACCTCCAGCCCAGATTATTGTACCTAGTAAGGATTTCTTTCAAATATGAAGGAGAAGTCAAAAGTTTTACAGACAAGCAAAAGCTGAGAGAATTCAGCACCACCAAAACAGCTCTCCAACAAATGCTAAAGGATCTTCTCTAGACAGTAAACACAGACAGGGTGTATAAATTCGAACCCCAAACAAGAAAGTAAATGCCAACAGGATCATACTTATCAATAATTACCTTAAACATAAATGGGTTGAATGCCCCAACCAAAAACAAAGACTGGCTGAATGGATACCAAAAAAAAAAAAAAAAAAGGCCCTATATATGTTGTTTACAAGAGACCCACCTCAAATCAGAGGACACATACAGACTGAAAGTGAAGGGCTGGAAGTAGATATTTCATGCAAATAGAGACCAAAAGAAAGCAGGAGTAGCAGTACTTATATCAGATAAAATAGACTTTAAAACAGAGGCTGTGAAAAGAGTCAAAGAAGGACACTATAAAATTATCAAAGGATCAATCCAGGAAGAAGATATAACAATTACAAATATATACAAACCCAACATAGGTGCACCACAATATGTAAGACAAATGCTAACAAATATGAAAGGGGAAATTAACAATAATACAATTATAGTGGGAGATTTTAATACCTCACTCACACCTATGGATAGATCAACTAAACAGAATTTTTTTTTTTTAGTTTTTGTCTATTATTTTTTAAATTTAAATTTATTTATTTTAATTGGAGAATAATTACTTTACAATATTATGTTGGTTTTGCCAATATCAACATGAATCTACCACAGGCGTACAGTAGGCCAGTTAGACCTAACCGATATTTATAGCACATTTCACTCCAAAACAATGAATTTCACCTTTATATCAAGTGCCACACAAAGCCTTCTATAAGATAGACAACATCCTGGGCCATAAATCTAGCCTTGGTAAATTCAAAAAAAAAAAAAAGAAAGAAAGAAATCATTGCAAGCATCTTCTACTATGCAGTAAGATTAGATTTCAATTGCATGAGAAAAACTAATAAAAACTCCAACATATAAAGGCTGAAAACAAGCAGCTAAATAACCAACAAATCACAGAAGAGATCAAAAAGAAATTAAAATATGAATAGAAATGAATGAAAATTAAAGCACAGCAACCCAAAAACTGTGGGATACTGTAAAAGCAGTGCTAAGGGCAAGTTCAGTTTAGTTCAGTCACTCAGTCATGTCCGATTCTTTATGACCCAGTGAATCGCAGCACGCCAGGCCTTCCTGTCCATCACCAACTCCAGGAGCACACTCAGACTCATGTCCATCAAGTCAGTGATGCCATCCAGCCATCTCATCCTCGGTCGTCCCCTTCTCCTCCTGCTCCTAATCCCTCCCAGCATCAGAGTCTTTTGCAATGAGTCAAAACTTCTCATGAGGTGGCCAAAGTACTGGAGTTTCAGCTTTAGCATCATTCTTTCCAAAGAAATCCCAGGGCTGGTCTCCTTCAGAATGGATTGATTGGATCTCCTTGCAGTCCAAGGGACTCTCAAGAGTCTTCAACATCAAACTTCAAAAGCATGAATTCATTGGTGCTTAGCCTTCTTCACAGTCCAAATCTCACATGCATACATGATCACAGGAAAAACCATAGCCTTGACTAGACAGACCTTAGTCGACAAAGTAATGTCTCTGCTTCTGAATATGCTATCTAGGTTGGTCATAACTTTTCTTCCAAGGAGTAAGCGTCTTATAATTTCATGGCTGCAATCACCATCTACAGTGATTTTGGAGACCCAAAAAATAAAGTCTGGCACTGTTTCCACTGTTTCCCCTTCTATTTCCCATGAAGTGATGGAACCGGATGCCATGATCTTCGTTTTCTGAATGTTGAGCTTTAAGCCAACTTTTTCGCTCACCTCTTTCACTTTCATCAAGAGGCTTTTTAGTTCATCTTCACTTTCTGCCATAAGGGTGGTGTCATCTGCATATCTGAGGTTCTTGATATTCCTCCTGGAAATCTTGATTCCAGCTTGCGTTTCTTACAGCCCAGCATTTCTCATGATGTACACTGCATATAAGTTAAATAAGCAGGGTGACAATATACAGCCTTGACGTACTCCTTTCCCTATTTGGAACCAGTCTGTTGTTCCGTGTCCAGTTCTAACTGTTGCTTTCTGAACTGCATACAAATTTCTCAAGAGGCAGGTTAGGTGGTCTGGTATTCCCATATCTTTCAGAATTTTCCACAGTTTATTGTGATCCACACAGTCAAAAGCTTTGGCGTAGTCAATGAAGCAGAAATAGAACTGGAACTCTCTGGCTTTTTCCATGATCCAGCGGATGTTGGCAATTTGATCTCTGGTTCCTCTGCCTTTTCTCAAACCAGCTTGAACATCAGGAAGTTCATGGTTCACATGTTACTGAAGACTGGCTTGGAGAATTTTGAGCATTACTTTACTAGCATGTGAGATGAGTGCAATTGTGTGGTACTTTGAGTAATTTTTGGCATTGCCTTTCTTTGGAACTGGAATAAAAACTGACCTTTTCTAGTCTTGTGGCCACTGCTGAGTTTTCCAAATTTGCTGGCATGTTGAGTGTAGCACCTTCACAGCATCACCTTTCAGGATTTAAACTAGCTCAACTGGAATTCCATCATCTCCACTAGCTTTGTTTATAGTGATGCTTTCTAAGGCCCACTTGACTTCACATTCCAGGATTTCTGGCTCTAGGTGAGTGATCACACCATCGTGATTATCTGGGTCATGAAGATCTTTTTGTACAGTTCTTCTGTGTATTCTTTCCACCTATTGTTAATATCTTCTGCTTCTGTTAGGTCCAGACCATTTCTGTCTTTTATCAAGCCCATCTTTGCATGAAATGTTCCCTTGGTATCTCTAATTTTCTTGAAGAGATCTCTAGTCATTCCCATTCTGTTCTTTTCCTTTATTTCTTTGCATTGATTGCTGAGGATGGCTTTCTTGTCTCTTCTTGCTATTCTTTGGAACTCTGCATTCAAATGCTTATATCTTTCCTTTCTCCTTTGTTTTTCACCTCTCTTCTTTTCACAGCTATTTGTAAGCCCTCCCCAGATAGCCATTTTGCTTTTTTGCATTTCTTTTCCATGGAGGTCGTCTGATCCCTGTCTCCTGTACAATGTTACAAACCTCATTCCATAGTTCATCAGGCACTCTATCTATCAGATCTAGGCCCTTAAATCTATTTCTCTTCCGCTGTATAATCATAAGGGATTTGATTTAGGTCATACCTGAGTGGTCTAGCAGTTTTCCCTACTTTCTTCAATTTGAGTCTGAATTTGGTAATAAGGAGCTCATGATCTGAGCCACCGTCAGCTCCTTGGGAATGGAAAACCACTTCAGTATTCTTTCCTTGAGAACCCCATGAACAGTATGAAAAGGCTAAGGGCAAATATAATAACAATACAGGCATACCTCAAGAAACAAGAAAAAAGTCAAATAAATAACCTAACTCTATACCTAAAGCAACTAGAAATGGAAGAAATGAAGAACCCCAGGGTTAGTAGAAGGAAAGAAATCCTAAAAATTAGGCAGAAATAAATGCAAAAGTAAAAAGAAGAAGAAGAGGCCATAGAAAAATTAACAAAGCCAAAAGCTGATTCTTTGAAAGGATAAATTAAATTGATAAACCATTAGCCAGATTCATCAAGAAACAAAGGGAGAAAAATCAAATCAATAAAATTAGAAATGAAAATGGAAAGATCACAACAGACAACACAGAAATACAAAGGATCATAAATGACTACTATCAGCAATTATTTGCCAATAAAACGGACAACGTGGAAGAAATGGACAAATTCTAGAAAAGAACAACTTTCCAAAACTGAACCAGGAAGAAATAGAAAATCTTAACAGACCCATTACAAGCATGGAAATGGAAACTGTAATCAGAAACCTTCCAGCAAACAAAAGCCCAAGTCCAGATGGCTTCACAGCTGAATTCTACCAAAAATTTAGAGAGGAGCTAATACCTATCCTACTCAAACTCTTTCAGAAAATTGCAAAGAAAGATAAGCTTCCAAAATGATTCTATAAGGCCAACATCACCCTAATACCGAAACCTGACAAAGATGCCACCACACACACACACACACACACACACACACACACAAATACTGTAGGCCAATATCACTGATGAACATATATGCAAAAATCCTTAACAAAATTCAAGCAATCAGAATCGAACAACACATTAAAAAGATCATACACCATGACCAAGTGGGCTTTATCGCAGGGATGCAAGGATTCTTCAAATTCCAAAATCCATCAATGTAATATATCACTTTAACAAATTGAAAAATAAAAGTATTATAATTACCTCAATAGATGCAGAGAAAGCATTTGACCAAATTCAACATCCATTTATGGCAAAAACTCTCAAGAAAGCAGGGATAAAAGGAACATGGCTCAACATAATAAAAGCTATATATGACAAACCCACAGCAAACATTATCCTCAATGGTGAAAAATTGAAAGCATTTCCTTTAAAGTCAGGAACAAGACATGGGTGCCCACTTTCACCACTACTATTCTACACAGTTTTGGAAGTTTAGGCTACAGCAATCAGAGCAGAAAAAGAAATAAAAGGAATCCAAATTGGAAAAGAAGAAATAAAACTCTCACTGTTTACAGATGTCGTGATCCTCTACATAGAAAACCCTAAAGACTTCACCAGAAAATTACTAGAGCTAATCAATGAATATAGTAAAGTTGCAGGATATAAAATCAACACACAAAAATCCCTTGCATTCCTATACACTAAAAATTGAAAAATAGAAAGAGAAATTAATGAAACAATTCCATTCATCATCACAATGAAAAGAATTAAATACTTAGGAATATATCTAACTAAAGAAACAAAAGACCTATATATAGGAAACTATAAAACACTGGTGAAAGAAATCAAAGAGGACATTAGTAGATGGAGAAATATACCATGTTCATGGATCAGAAGACTCAATACAGTGAAAACGAGTATACTAACCAAGCAATCTATAGATTCAGTGCAATCCGTATCAAGCTACCAACGGTATTTTTCACAAAGCTAGAGCAAATATTTTCACAATTTGTATGCAAATATAAAAACCTCGAATAGCCAAAGCAATCTTGAGAAAAAGAATGGAATTGGAGGAATCAACCTGCCTGACTTCAGGCTCTACTACAAAGCCACAGTCATCAAGACAGTATGGTACTGGCACAAAGACAGAAATATAGATAATGGGAAGAAAATAGAAAGCCCACAGATAAATCCATGCACCTATGGACACCTTATCTTTGACAAGGGAGGCAAGAATATACAATGGAGAAAAGACAAACTCTTTAACAAGTGGTGCTGGGAAAACTGGTCAACCACTTATAAAAAATGAAACTACAACACTTTATAACACCACACACAAAAATAAACTCAAAGTGGATTAAAGATCTAAACGTAAGACCAGACACTATAAAACTCCTAGAGGAGAACATAGGCAAAGCACTCTCTGACATACATCACAGCAGGATCCTCTATGACCCACCTTCCAGAATGTTGGAAATAAAAGCAAATATAAATAAATGGGACCTAATTAAAAACAAAGCTTCTGCAAAACAAAGGAAACTATAAGCAAGTGAAAAGACAGCCTTAAGAATGGGAGAAAATAATAGCAAATGAAGCAATGGACAAAGAACTAATATCT
This sequence comes from Nanger dama, assembly GCA_917880005.1. Classification (NCBI taxonomy): domain Eukaryota; kingdom Metazoa; phylum Chordata; class Mammalia; order Artiodactyla; family Bovidae; genus Nanger; species Nanger dama. Next base: position 9,721,241 of record CAKJTW010000060.1, read on the forward strand.
AAAGTTTGCGAGCAACTTCTGCAGCTCAATTCCAGAAAAATAAACGACCCAATCAAAAATGGGATACAGCACTAAACAGACATTTCTCCAAAGAAGTCATACAGATGGCTAACAAACACATGAAAAGATGCTCTGCAGCACTCATTATAAGAGAAATGCAAATCAAAACCACAATGAGGTACCATTTCATGCCAGTCAGAATGGCTGCTATGCAAAAGTCTGCAAGCAATAAATTCTGGAGAGGGTTTGGAGAAAAGAGAGCCCTCTTACACTCTTGGTGGGAATGCAAACTAGTACAGCTTAAAAACCTGGAAATAGAATTGCCTTTTCCAGTGGCCATGTATGGATGTGAGAGTTGGACTGTGAAAAAGCTGAGTGCCAAAGAATTGATGCTTTTTAACTGTGGTGCTGGAGCAGACTCTTGAGAGTCCCTTGGACTGCAAGGAAATCCAACCAGTCCATTCTGAAGATGAGCTCTGGGATTTCTTTGGAAGGAATGATGCTAAAGCTGAAACACCAGTACTGTGCCCACCTCATGTGAAAGGTTGATTCATTGGAAAACACTCTGATGCTGGAAGGCAAGGGGAGAAGGGGACGACAGAGGATGAGATGGCCGGATGGCATCACTGACTCGATGGACGTGAGTCTGAGTGAACTCTGGGAGTTGGCAATGGACAGGGAGGCCTGGCATGCTGCGATTCATGGGGCTGCAAAGATTCGGACATGACTGAGTGACTGAACTGAACTATGACCCAGCAATTCTATTGCTGGGCATACACACTGAGGAATTCAGAATTGAGGGAGACACGTGTACCCCAGTGTTCATTGCAGCACTGTTTTCAATAGATAGGACATGGAAGCAACCTAGATTTTCATCAGCAGATGAATGGATAAGAAAGCTGTGGTACATATACACAGTGGAGTATTACTCAACCATTAAAAAGAATACATTTGAATCAGTTCTAAAGAGGTGGATGAAACTGGAGCCTATTATACACAGTGAAGTAAGCCAGAAAGAAAAATACCAGTACAGTATACTAACGCATATATATGGAATTTAGAAAGATGGTAACAATAATCCTGTATGTGAGACAGCAAAAGAGACATAGATGTACAGAATAGTCTTTTGGACTCTGTGGGAGAGGGAGAGGGAGAGGGAGAAGGTGGCATGATTTGGGAGAATGGCATGGAAACATGTATAACACCGTATAAGAAATGAATTGCCAGGCTAGGTTTGATACAGGATGCTTGGGGCTGGTGCACTGGGATGACTTGGAAGGACAGTACAGGGATGGACGTGGGAGGGCGTTTCAGGATAGGGAACACATGTATGCCTGTGGCAGATTCATGTTGATGTGTGACAGAACCAATACAATAGTGCAAAGTAATTAGCCTCAAATTAAAATAAATAAATGTAAATTAAAAATAAATAAATAAATCCATGGCAGCAGACACCATGTGCAGTGATTTGAGTCCAAGAAAATAACGTCTGTCACTATTTCCATTGTTTCCTCATCTATTTGCTATGAAGTGATGGGACCAGATTACTATATCTTCGTTTTTTAAATATTGAGTTTTAAGCTAGCTTCTTCTTTGTTACCTTTACTAGTTTGATGTATTTTTGGATTCCACATGTAAATGATATTACACAGTATTTGTCTTTTTTTTCTTTTTTTCTCTAATTTGACTTATTTTAATAAGGAAAATTCCTCTCAAGTCCATACTTGTTGTTGAAAATAGCAAATTTTCATTCTTTTTTGTGGCTGAGTAATATCCCACTGTTTATATTCTTTTGCCATCAAAGATGGAGAAGCTCTATATGGTCAACAAAAACAAGACCAGGAGCTAACTGTGGCTCAGATCATGAGCTCCTTATTACCAAATTCAGAATCAAATTGAAGAAAGTACAGAAAACCGCTAGACCATTCAGGTATGACCTAAATCAAATCCCTTATGATTATACAGTGGAAGTGAGAAATAGATTTAAAGGCCTAGATCTGATAGATGGAGTGCCTGATGAATTATAGAATGAGGTTTGTGATATTGTATGGGAGACAGGGATCAAGACCATTCCCATGGAAAAGAAATGCAAAAAACCAAAAAGGCTGTCTGGCGAGAGCGTACAAATAGCTGTGAAAAGAAGAGAAGCGAAAAACAAAGGAAAAAGGAAAGATATAAGCATTTGAATGCAGAGTTCCAAAGAAGAATAAGGAGAGATAAGAAAGCCATCCTCAGCGATCAATGCAAAGAAATAGAGGAAAAGACAGAATGGGAAATACTATAGATCTCTTCAAGAAAATTAGAGACACCAAGGGAACATTTCATGCAAAGATGGGCTCGATAAAAGACAGAAATGGTCTGGACCTAACAGAAGAAGAAGATATTAAGAAGAGGTGTCAAGAATACACAGAAGAACTGTACAAAAAAGATCCTCACAACCCAGATAATCATGATGGTGTGATCACTTACCTAGAGCCAGACATCATCGTATGTGAAGTCAAGTGTGCCTTGGAAAGCATCACTATGAACAAACCTAGTGGAGTTGATGGAATTCCAGTTGAGCTGTTTCAAATCCTGAAAGATGATGCTGTGAAGGTGCTACACTCAACATGCCAGCAAATTTGGAAAACTCAGCAGTGGCCACAGGACTGGAAAAGGTCAGTTTTCATTCCAATCTCAAAGAAAGACAATGCCAAAGAATGCTCAAACTGCCGCACAATTGCACTCATCTCACATGATAGCAAAGTAATGCTCAAAATTCTCCAAGCCAGGCTTCAGCAATACGTGAACCGTGAACTGCCTGATATTCAAGCTGTTTTGATCTCAGAGGAACCAGAGATCGAATTGCCAACATCGGCTGGATCATCAAAAACACAAGAGAGTTCCAGAAAAACAGCTGTTTATGCTTTATTGACTATGCCAAAGCCTTTCACTGTGTGGATCATAATAAACTGTGGAAAATTCTGAAAGAGATGGGAATACCCGACCACCTGACCTGCCTTTTGAGAAATCTATATGCAGGTCAGGAAGCAACAGCTAGAAATGGACATGGAACAATAGACTGGTTCCAGAGAGGAAAAGGAGTACGTCAAGGTTGTAAATTGTCACCCTGCTTATTTAATTTATATGCAGAGTACATCATGAGAAACGCTGGGCTGGAAGAAGCACAAGCTAGAATCAAGATTTCTGGGAGAAATATCAAGAACCTCAGATATGAAGATGATACCACCCTTATGGCACAAAGTGAAGATGAACTAAAAAGCTTCTTGATGAAAATGAAAGTGGAGAGTGAAAAGTTGGCTGAAAGCTCAACATTCAGTAAATGAAGATCATGGCATCGGGTCCCATCACTTCATGGAAAATAGATGAGGAAACAGTGGAAACAGTGTCAGACTTTATTTTTGGGGCTCCAAAATCACTGCAGATGGTGACTACAGCCATGAAATTAAAAGACGCTTACTCCTTGGAGGAAAAGTTGTGACCCACCTAGATAGTATATTCAAAAGCAGAGACTAAGGTCTGTCTAGTCAAGGCTATGGTTTTTCCTGTGGTCATGTATGGATGTGAGAGTTGGACTGTGAAGAAGGCTGAGCACCAAAGAATTGATGTTTTTGAATTGTGGTGTTGAAAAGACTCTTGAGATTTCCTTGGACTGCAAGGAGATCCAAACAGTCCATTCTGAAGGAGATCAACCCTGAGATTTCTTTGGCAGGAATGATGTTGAAGCTGAAACTCCAGTACTTTGGCCACCTCATGCAAAGTGTTAACTCACTGGAAAAGACTCTGATGCTGGGAGGAACTGGGGGCAGGAGGAGAAGGGGACGACCGAGGATGAGATGGCTAGATAGCATCACGGACTCGATGGACATGAATTGAGTGAACTCCGGGAGTTGGTGATGGACTGGGAGGCCTGGTGTGCTATAATTCATCGGGTCACAAAGAGTCGGATACAACTGAGCGACTGAACTGAATACCCCATTGTATGTGTGTGCATGTGTCTATGTGTACAACACTGGTTCTATATCCATTTTTCTGTTGATGAGCAATTGGTTTGCTTCCATATTTTGGCTAGTATCTTTACTAGTAGAATTTTTCCTTTCCTACAAATTCTTCCTTCTTTTCTCTTTAGAGAAGATCCTTTAACATTTCTTTCATAGTTGGTTTCTTATTGCTGAACTCTTATGGTCTTTTCTTGTCTGAGAATTTCATTTACTCCCTTTCAGTTCTGAATGATAATCTTACTAGATAGATATTCCAATTTGTAAGTAATTTTCTTTCAACACTTTAAATATCAATATATCATGCCCTCCTTTCTGGCCTTCAAAGTTTCTATACAAAAATCAGCAGATAGCCTTAAGGGAGTTCCGTTTTATGTAATTCTGTGTTGTCTTTTGCTGCCATTAGAATCCTCTCTTGATTTCTAACCTTTGCCTTTTAATTACACTGCATCTTAATATGTGTTTGTTTTGGTTCATCTTGTTTTGTGCTTTGTGTTCATGGATGTGTTTCCTTCTTCTGGTTTGGGAAGTTTTCGGCCATAATTTCATCAAACGCATTTTACCCTCTTCTCTCTCTTTTGTCCTTCTTGATGCCAATAATATGAATGCTGATATGCTGAATGTCAGCCATAGGTCTCTTAAACTGTTCTCATTTTTTTTTTTTTTTTACTTTTGGTTTTTCTTTTAGCTGTTCTGATTGAGTGGTTTCCATTATTATGCATTCTGTGTATTATCCAGTCTGCTGTTTATTCTTGTGTGTTTCTCATATCAGTTACTGTATTCTTCAGCTCTGTCTGGTTGTTTTTTTATATTTTCTAGTTCCTTATTAGAATTGTCAGTGTTTATCTATTTTTTTCTAGTTCAGTTAGCATTATTATAACTAATTCTTCAGACTCTTTACTTAGTACATTATCTATCTCTTCTTTTGGGTTGCTGTGTCAAAGTTTTCCTCTCAGTCTTTCAATGGAGACCAGTCCTTCTGTCTTCCCATTTGTCTCTGTCTTTTTTATTTTAAGTGAATCAATTATATATTATGGTCTTAAAGGGGCGTTCTTGTGAGGGAGCATCCCTGTACACCCTCTGTGGTACCCAGACGGGGTCTGGATTTGATAGACCACACATCAGATGTTTCCTCAGGGTGTGCCAGCAGTTATCACCTTGGTAGCAGATTGATGGTGCCAGAGCTGGAGCTAGACGTGAGGCAGAGACTTACTCTATTCTCAGTGGCCTTTTCAGGCCCTACTGGGGACAGGGGGACAGGGTGGTGTCTCAAGTTTCTGGAGCAGAGGCCCTGATTGTCAGGCCAGAGCTGGCTGTATTTCCTCTAAGCGTGTGCCCTCCTTTCTCACAGCACTGCAACCCTTGCCACAAAGGGACAAAAGGGGCCTGTGCACATTGGAAAAACCTGACAGAGGTCCAGGCTAGATCCAATGTGCCACTTGTGCTAGCTCTAGCAGGAGCTTCTCCCACCTTGCTTAAACATAGCTTCTGATCTGAGACCCCTTGGTCCCTCTAAGCTGATCACTTCCCCCAGCCTCTGTTGTCCCTGACCTGTTGAAGAGGGGTGTTATTGGGTAAGTGAAACCTGCATGGTCTCTGGGCATGTACTGGGTCATCTTCTGGGGCAGTCTGGCCTCCATCAGAGATCAGGACTTCCCCAATTGTCTGGTGTGTAAGTGCCTTCCATGAGCATGGCCCCAGCTGTCCCATCCAGATGCCATCCTGGGCCAGATGCACCTCTGCTTTCCACATCCCAGCTCTCTGCCTTGTCATGGTTGCTCCTGCTCCAGTGTAGAGCATCCACATGAAGTAAGCAGGGCATGTGTAGGGGTGGGTAGTTGTGGCAGACAGGAAGCCACAAGTGTGGTCTAAATCTTTCCTCTCCACCATGCCTTGGGAGTAAGCCCCTGAACACGTGGTCCTCAATGGGGGAGTCCAGGCTTCCCACAGCCCTCCTGTTAGTCTACGTGGCCTTACAACCAGCTAAGGGTGCTTGTTTTCCCTGTGTCAGACCCCAGGCCTAGCGGTGCCCAATATATAGCTCGAACCACTCATGCCCAGGGTAAGTCTCCCACCTGTGTAATCTCCCTTATATTCTGAGTCCTCTCCCAGGGGCACAGGTCAGGACTTGAATGTTCCTTTTCCCTTCCTACACCATTGCTTGTGGATTTTTCTTAGAGTCTTGATTCAGGAATCTTTCTGCAATTTTCCAGTTAATTTTTTGAGATAATTGTTCCACATGTTGATATATTATCTTCTCATTGGAGTATATTAGATTTACCATGCTGTGTTAGTTTCAGGTATACAGCAAAGCATTCCTCTTTACATATACGTGTATCTTGGCTTCCCATGTAGCTCAGTTGGTAAAGAATCTGCCTGCAATGCAGGAGATGCAAGTGCCATCCCTAAGTCAGGAAGATCCCCTTACGGGGCCATGAAAACACACTCCAGTATTCTTGACTAGTGAATTCCATGGACAGAGGAGCCTAGTGGGCTACAGTCCATAGGGTAGCAAAGAATCAGATGGGACTGAAAGAACTGAGCTTGCACATGCACGCATACATATACCTGCTGCTGCTAAATCACTTCAGTCGTGTCCGACTCTGTGTGACCCCATAGACGACAGCCCACCAGGCTCCTCCATCCCCGAGATTCTCCAGGCAAGAACACTGGAGTGGGTTGCCATTTCCTTCTCCAGTGCATGAAAGTGAAAAGTGAAAGTGAAGTCTCTCAGTCGTGTCCGACTCTTAGCAACCCCATGGACTGCAGCCTACCAGGCTCCTCCATCCATGGGATTTTCCAGGCAAGAGTACTAGAGTGGGGGCCACTGCCTTCTCCATACATATACCTATTCCTTTACAAATTATTTTCCCATATATGTTGTTACAGAATATTGAACAGAGTTCCCTGTGGTTTTGTAGTAGGTCCTATTTGGTTATCTATTTTAAATATAGCTGTGTGTATATGTTAATCCTCAATTCCTAATTTATCTCTCCCCCACAACTTCTCGTTTGATAGCCATCAGTTTGGCTTTTATATAGATGTGTTTTTGATGTGTTCTTTGAGGGAGGCAGCTTTTTAGTGTGATGTAATCCTAGTTTTCTGTTTTTCCTTTTGTTGCCTATGCTTTTGGTGTCTCATACAGTAAACCATTTATTAGACCAATGTTATAAATCTCCAGTATGTTTCCTTCTAGTAGTTTTATAATTTCGGATCTTACATTTAAATCTTTAATCAGCTCTGAGTTTAATTTTTGTATGGTATAAGTTAAGAGTCCACCAGGAGCCTGGTGGGCTGTCGGCTATGGGGTCTCACAGAGTCAGACACAACTGAAGTGACTTAGCAGCAGCAGGTATATATACGCATGCATGTGCAAGCTCAGTCCTTTCAGTCACTTCTGATTCTTTGCAATTTCATTCTTTTCCATTCGGATATCCAGTTTGCCCACTGCAATTAACTGAAGAGATGGCAAGGTGAAATTTAATCATGATCATCTCAGGACAGAAGTGGGTGATAAGCCAGTAGGAAAGGCACTGGCGTGAGGGACCTGACCAAGAGCATGTAAAGTTTGGGGACTCCCACTTAGTTCCTGCTGATATGTGGATGGGATCCTTGGCAGATGGGTTCTGACTCTTGGCACATAGACTTGCTCTTGACCTCTGCCAAGCAAGAGAAGCTTCTGGGCCAACAGTATTGTGCTCTTATCATGAGTCCATTGGCACTGCTTTGGCTTTTGCATTTGATGTCATGCAAATGGGTGGTCTTAATACAAAGGCATAGAGTTCCTCTTGACAAAAAAAAAAGGGGGGGGCTTCCCTGGTGGCTCAGAGGTTTAAGCGTCTTCCTGGAATGTGGGAGACCTGGGTTCAATCCCTGGGTCAGGAAGATCCCCTGGAGAAGGAAATGGCAACCCATTCCAGTACTTTTCCCTGGAGAATCCCATGGAGGGAGGAGCCTGGTGAGCTACAGTCCATGGAGTCACAAAGAGTCGGACATGACTGAGCGACTTCACTGATAAAATAAGCTTCTCATTTAAGTTCCTTTGACTTCTGATCCACTCTCTACTTTATGGTTTTTATTATATTTTCAAACAGATTCTTAGACATACTTGGTAGAAGAGAGTGATTCTCTCCCTTACAGTCTTAGATAATCCTACTTCTGATAATTTTTTTTTTTTTAATCACCACACTGTTGATTTCTAATCCGTTTACCTCTCTGGCATGCATTTCTGATATGATACATACTCAAAAATCTATCATACAAGCTGCATGTCATAAACTGCAAGTGATTAGAGAACGTGAAAAAATTAATACTTAAAGAGAATGATTAAGAAAATTTCCTTGGGAGGTGACCATTAGGCTGGCCTCAGATGGTTGCTAGTTTCTGTGTCACAGAAGATGGGATGGACACAGACATAGGGAAAAGTAGAAGGTCTTAGGGAAATCATTATATTAGTCAATAGAGGTTGTTATGGACACAGCTAGAGAGGTCAGTTGGGATCTATTCATAAGGAACCTGTGTAAGTGGAAGTATAAAGAGTTTCTACTACTCTTTGAAAGTGCTAATGAGCAAACCCCCCGCATTAAACACAGCTTTTGCAATAGGACTTGACATGTCTGAATCACAATATACCGTCCTTTTCCAGGAGAGCTACAGGTGTCTGATATTGATTTATTGTTGTTGATCTGCTTGGATATACCCTTTCTCAGTTCATGACTTATTATTTATACTTTCTTTTTTAACTCTAAATGTTTTTGGATGCTTTTTAAACTCTATGCATGCTCACTTCTCTCTGCAAAGTGGCAGTATATCCATGGATATTAAAATACATACCAGCACCACTTTAGGGAAACAAGGGCCTCTAACATCCACTTTTGGTCCACCTCAGGAATTTCCTGATAGCTCAGTTGGGAAAGATTCTGCCTGCAATGCTGGAGACATCAGTTCAGTTCTTGGGTAGGGAAGATCTTCTGGAGAAGGGATAAGCTATCGACTCCACTATTCCTTGGCTTCCCTTGTGGCTCAGCTGGTGAAGAATCCGCCTGAAGTGTGGGAGACCTGGGTTTGATCCCTGGGTTGGGAAGATCCCCTGGAGTAAGGAAAGGCTACCTACTCCAGTATTCTGCCCTGTCCATGGAATCACCAACAGTCAGACACAACTGAGCAACTTTCACTTTCAGTTCTTCAGGCCTAGCAATCTGTCACGTTCCCCCAACAGGAAGTTTCTGCTTTATTGACTATGCCAAAGCCTTTGACTGTGTGGATCACAATAAACTGTGGAAAATACTGAAAGAGATGGGGATACCAGACCACCTGATCTGTCTCTTGAGAAATCTGTATGCAGGCCAGGCAGCAACAGTTAGAACTGGGCATGGAATAACAGACTGGTTCCAAATAGGAAAAGGAGTACGTCAAGGCTGTATATTGTCACCCTGCTTATTTAATTTATATGCAGAGTACATCATGAGAAACGCTGAGCTGGAAGAAGCACAAGCTAGAATCAAGATTGCTGGGAGAAATATCAATAACCTCAGATATGCAGATAACATCACCCTTATGGCAGAAGGTGAAGAGGAACTAAAAACCTCTTGATAAAAGTGACAGTGGAGAGTGAAAAAGTTGGCTTAAAGCTCAACATTCAGAAAATGAAGATCATGGCATCTGGTCCCATCACTTCATGGGAAATAGATGGGGAAACAGTGGAAACAGTGCCAGACTTTATTTTTTTGGGTCTCCAAAATCACTGCAGATGGTGATTGCAGCCATGAAATTATAAGACGCTTACTCCTTGGAAGAAAAGTTATGACCAACCTAGATAGCATATTGAAAAGCAGAGACATTACTTTGCCAACAAATGTCCGTCTAGTCAAGGCTATATTTTTTCCTGTGGTTATGTATGGATGTGAGAGTTGGACTGTGAAGAAAGCTAAGTGCTGAAGAATTGATGCATTTGAGCTGTGGTGCTGGAGAAGACTCTTGTGAGTTCCTTGGACTGCAAGGAGATACAACCAGTCCATTCTGAAGGAGATCAGCCCTGGGATTTATTTGGAAGGAATGATGCTAATGCTGAAACTCCAGTACTTTGGCCATCTCATGAGAAGAGTTGACTCATTGGAAAAGACTCTGATGCTGGGAGGGATTAGGGGCAGGAGGAGAAGGGGGCGACAGAGGATGAGATGGCTGGATGGCATCACTGACTCGATGGATGTGAGTCTGAGTGAACTCCAGGAGTTGGTGATGGACCGGAAGGCCTGGCAGGCTGTAGTTCATGGGGTTGCAAAGAATCGGACATGACTGAGAGACTCAACTTAACTAAACTGAATAGCAAGTATTTCAGTAAGTCCTAAAAGAGGGCATTAAAGTGTGATAGTGTACCAATACAATATTGTAAAGTAAAAAAAATAAAATTAAAAAAGTGTGATAGTATTAAATGGTAATAATATATACAGATCTGGAATCACAGCACCAACCTATATGTAGCCATAAGGTCTCTCTGTCCATATCATCCTGGTAGCTGCTTTAACTGATTAATTTTCAGCAGACAGGGATGATAGTTCTCTCACTTCCTTTGAAAGAACAACAAACCCAGGATCTCCTTCACTCTTAATGATTTTAAATCACATTCAATGACTGACTTTGAATCATCAGCTGAGTTTCTCAGGAGTTAAAGTGCCAGAAAGATTTAATTAGGGAGCTGCAGTCCAGATAAAAGATGCCATATCATTGACTTAAAATCTGAACTCAACTCTTTTGATGCTGATGGTGAAACTCTGTGTTTTAGTTTTTCCTAAATTGTTTTCTGAAGACACACAGGATTCCTTTGCTCAGAGACTCTGCTTTATATATCTCCATATTTGATTGACTACTCCTTGAACTTTTTAAAACATTTCAAAATGAAAGTTAACACCAAATTAAACATTCCATACTCTTATTTTAAACCATGATAAACTTGTAGAACTTGTACTAACACAAGAATTTATTGGGGAAGAATGTTTTATGACTGTAGTTATTTAGAAATGCCAAATAAAAGACCAGCTTTTACTCAGTTGTATATTAATACTTGTATCAAATTCTGTGTATTCACTTCTCTGGCTGTCCAGTGGTTAGGACTCCGTGCTTTCACTAAAAGGGGCATGGTTTCAATTACTTTTTAGAGAGCTAAGATCCCACAACCTGCATAGTGTCCCCCCCAAAAAAAAAAAATCTTCAGGTAGTGATCCTGTTTGTCACCTGTACCAGGATTGGGCCACACCCATTGTCCTGCTTTGGGAACATAATTCTCCCATCAATTTCTTTGCAAAATAGTGGCCTAATCAGTATTTGGCTTCTTCCTTCCAAACATTATTTTAGTCCTTGGGAGAGCTAGTTGTGGGTTTTAGTTGTATCAGCATTTTGTGCCTTCTGAGTACCTTTAACTGACAGCATAGGCGAGTGATGCAACAAACCCCATTATGAGGTAGGTGGCCAGGAAGTGATTTATGTCTGTCTTTCTCAGGGGGAGTTTCACATTAACCATCCCCATGTGAAACTCTCTTCCCATCTGGGTTCTGGCAATCTAGACCCTAATGTCATTTCACACACCAAAGGCAGTAACACCACACTTCTTCTTGACCCTGAGATCAAGTGTTCAGCAGGAATTTTGATCTTCAGTGCATACTCCTGACCCAGTACAGACTTCAACTCTCTAAGTGTGGTCCTGAGTGTCTGTTTCCCAACCTTTCAGGACCCCATATCCCTCCCTTCTCAGGTACCCATCTTTTCTCTTCCTTCCCTCCCTTCCAATCAGAAAATTCACACACACACATACACACAAATATCATCTTTTCACCATTTGATGTTTATTTTAATCGCAGCCATCAGTTTACTATGTTAGTGTGAGATTCAGTCTTTTCCTAGTTGGCCATTTCTAAATAAGCAGACCTCTGGAGACACAATTCTAAACTGTCTGACCTTTTCTATTCAGTTACTGGCTACCCAGGTTGTAGTTCTCCAGGGTCTCTTATTCTGGGGTGGCTGAACTTATCTTCTCTTTTGATTCTGCCTCCTATTTTGGTATCTTTTTCTGCTTTGATTCAGTTCCTTACATGCACAAAAACAGAAAAAACAGTTTGGCTTTCTTGTTTTCTTCACCTTCTTCGATTGAGTGGCATATGATAGGATTTTCTTTCTCATGGTTCCTTGTAGAGGTCTTCTGACCCTCATCATCATATTTCGTGCCTGGAAAACAAAAGAAGCATATTAGTTTTGAGGAAAGGGAACAAAAACTGAGTTGGAAGGGAGATTTCATGAAAAAGAGATGTGGGCTGATGAGGGCTTTTGTGCCAGGCAATGGCAGTGTAGAGGTCTTGGGCAGCAAAATCAATGGAGAATGTGGAGAGCTTAGTTGGAGTCATCTTACCTTCACACTTCCTCTGTATCTCCGTTGACAAACGGTCTTCTTTCTTCCTTTCATCCTTGAAGCAGAGTGCATTGCAGCTCTTTCTGACTGCCGTGGCTTCTTAGTTACTTTAGTCATTATGATGACAAGAAGTGGCCTAACCCAGAATCTCTGCCTCTGTTCTCCCTATATATTCCTTCTCTCTCTGCCTCTGTCCTCCCTATATATACCTTCTCAGGACAATGAGGGGCCACACCCTTCAATCTGATTGGTCAGCTAGGCACTACTCTAGCCAATGGTGGCTTGAGGGGCTTAGACATCACAGTGTACCACTTTGCCCATCAACATGGGCTAGTGGATGCTAAGAGAGGCCATGATTTAGCTTTCCCATCAAAGTACCACTCCTGATACCTCTGTCACTGATTCTCAGGAGGCAAAGTTCTTTGGTTGAACAAAAGGGGCTTTTCTTTAGCACTCTCTAAAGAGCATTCCCAAATTGACTTGCTGAATGTTCTTCGTCACTCCATGTTCAATTCTGGAGGTTCACATGGCAAGGAGTGGATATTTTATCCATGTCATACTCCATGGCCTCTCCTATTCCATGTTTCATTCTCTTATCCTTCATCATTACCTAACATTTTTTTTTAAATATATATCTTGTCCTCTAAGCTAATGTGGTCATATTCAGTCTTAGTTTAGATGTGGATCATCTTATTTCTCCCTATTAGAATAGATAAAATGAAAAAGACAGTTATAAATATTGACAAAGATAGAGAACTGGAAACTGTACATATAAAATAGAACCATCAATATCCAATGGAATATAATCACTTTGGAAAATCTTTTTTTTTTTTTTAATTTAAATGTTGAATAAGCCTTCACAGGATCCAGGCATTGCACTCTTAGCTCTTTATTCAAAGTCAGTGAAAACATATCTATACAAAGACTAGTAAGAGGATTCATAGCAGCTTTATTTGTAGTCACCAAAAACTGAAAACAGTGCAAACATTCATAAATAGGCATGCAGGTGAACAAGGTATATCTATATAATGGAATATGGTGGATATTGGTGGTTTTAGTCTCTAAGTCATGTCCAACTCTTGAGATCTCATGAACTGCATCCCACCAGGTTCCTCTGCCCATGGGATTTCCCAGGCAAGAATACTGGAGTAGGTTGTCATTTCCTTCTCCAGGGAGCTTCCCAACCCAGGGATCAAACCTATGCCTCCTGCATTGCAGGCAGATTCTTAACCAACTGAGCCACAAGGGAAGCCCATATAATGGAATGCTATTCAGTAATACAAAGTAATGAAATCCAGTACCTGTCACAACATTGATGAATCTCAAAAACATGGTGAGTGAGATAAGCCAGATATAAAAGACTGCATATTGTAAGATTTCATTTATATAAGATGTAAAGAATTATATAAGATGTAAACTAACGTATAGTAACAAATAGCAGATCTTTAGCTTCCCTGGGTGTGGGGAACAAAGAGGAGTGAGGAAGTTAATTATATCAATCATAGATCAATAGAATTGTTAAAACATCCACAAACAAGCAAGGACAAACAAACAACAATACAGTACTGGAATGGAGAAAGAGGTGAAAGTCAGACTGAGTCCACTAGCTTTCATTTTCACATATGCAAAGACTTACAGGGATGTTAACACCCAGGGGCAGGGATTTGGAGGAAATCACTGCCCACTTTATTGATCTTCTTCAGCATCAAAGCAGATTAAGTGGCTGGAGAATGCAGAGGCTGCAATAACAACAGACAAACATGCACTGAGGGAACCTAAGAGTCTGCTTGCCACTTACAGAAGGAAAATGGATTGTGCTTCTCATCTGTTTCCAAACCTCACATTAATGCAGCTTAACATGGAGTCTAAGACTTAATGGACCTCAGCTGGCAAGACTGGTGCATGTATCCCAAGTTTTCATCCTCTGCAACAGAGAAGAAGATTGGGGTGGTGGGGGATGTTAAAGTGTAATGCATGCCAGTGGAAAATAGCACATCCAGCAGAGATTGGGACACCTGATGAAAGTCACGGGGGTCTACATCAGAACCAACTTTTAAACAAGAGTTTCTTAGGTAAGGCAAAGGAATATGCACAACATTTCTTTCGCATTTACTTGTTTAACTTTGGATAGCCAAAGCCATCTGCTTATAGATGACTGTATAATTTATCATACAAGCTGGGATATCTTTAAAAGTGAAATTGGGGCTATTAATAATCACACCTGGATAAAAAGAGTAAACTGTGATTGTGCTTGGCAAACAAGGACAGTCAAGCTATCTAAGTGAGACAAGCCCTCCAAATCCATTATTTTGTGTTGCAGATAGGAATCAGCATTCTCCAACCTACAGTTTGACAGATGGTCATAAAATGTCTGTGGGATTCTTCAAAAGTCCTCTAATTGCAGTCAAGCTTGGAAAAGATTGTTTTACTTAAATTAAGGTGTTGGAAATATTCTACATGTCATTTGCACTGTATTCACATGCCATTGTTTGGACGAAATATGGTCAGAGAGTGTAACGAGGATTTTGTGATGAGACCTCAGAGGCTAATGCCTTGAGGAAATGAAAGACTCTAGCTTATAGGAATTTGCATAATATCTTTGGTACAACAAGTTAGAGAGTTAACCAGAGAAAAGAAATTAATACTGAGGTTCTGGGAAGAAATTTAGAGATGGTCCTCAGGTAACAGATCAAACTTTGATTTATTTAAGCACTCTGCTTTTGTCACTAAGTCCATTCTCTTCACAACACTATGATGCAGATAGTATTTACCCAATTCCATTAAGCGAAAAAAATGACAACTAGAGAGATAAAAGTAATTAGCCTCCAATTAAAATAAATAAATTTAAATTTAAAAAAATCATTTCATTCAGTTCACCTAGCTAGTAGTGAGTCAAGCGTAATTCTTTTGACCTCAAGCTACATGTTTGTTCCACTATGGCCATGCTGTATAGCCATTTACCAATAATTTATATCATTTCGCAAAATATAGAGGAAAATCTGAGTATAGAAATGCTGGGAGATTCATGAAATTGAATCTCTAGCAGTATCTGGAATGATTTAAATGTGCTCTTGCAAAGCCGTAATAGAAATAGACACTGGAACCACATGGTCTGTTGAGTTTGGGGCAATATTTCTCAAGTTTTAACGTGGTTACAAATCACATGAGGATTGATAAGATGCAAATTCTGACTCTGTAGGTCTGGGGTAGGGCCTGGAATTTTTTCATTTCTAACACACTCCTAAGTAATCCTGATATTTCTGGTGCATGGACCACACAGAATAACAATATTATATAATATGAATTGATCTAGGTCATTCTTGAATCTCATTTAAAGAAAGTTTAATGATGCCAATGATAGAAAAACTTATTTGTGACCCTGTTTTGCTTTGCTTCTAAACGTGGACCCACTGATATTAGATAAAACCTCCAAAATATCTGAGTTTTTTTTTTTTTTTAATGTGTCTGAAACCTGGCTGTTTATCATTCTTAGACTGTATTGAGTTGGCCAGAAACTTTGTTTGAGTTTTTCCATAAGATGCAGAAAAGCATGAATGAACTTTTCGGCCAATCTAATATTAGTTCTAGGTGGTTTAAACAATGTATGGTGTTTAATATATTGCTCCCAAACAGATGTACCTTTTCATTTTTCTTGTGTTAATTCTTATGTCAAAATGTATGTTCTACTTTCTCTCATACTGTTCAGTATCAGCACTTATGTGAAAGGCAGAGCTAGCTACTATGTTCTCTGAATAGTCATGATCAATATAAATACTAAAGAAGACTATCTATTGACACTGTTTACACTGTATCTATTAACAGTGCTGCTAAAGTGCTGCACTCACTATGCTAGCCAATTTGGAAAACTCAGCAGTGGCCACAGAACTGGAAAAGGTCAGTTTTATTCCAATCCCAAAGAAAGGCAATGCCAAAAAAATCCTCAAACTACCACATAGTTGCACTCATTTCACATGCAAGAAAAGTAATGCTCAAAATTCTTCAAGCTAGGTTTCAATGTGAATCAAGAACTTCTAGATGTTCAAGCAGGATTTAGAAAAAGCAGAAGAACCAGAGATCAAATTGCCAACATCCATTGGATCATAGAAAAAAAAAAAAAAAAGAGAGAGAGAGAGAATTCCAAAAATCATCTATCTGTTTCTGCTTCATTGACTACACTAAAGCCTTTGACTGTATGTATCCCAACAAACTGGAAAATTCTTAAAGAGATGAGAATAGCAAACCACCTTACCCGCCTCCTGCGAAACCTGTATGCAGGTCAAGAAGCAACAGCTAGAACAAAACATGAAACAATTGACTGGTTCCAAACTGGGAAAAAAAGTATGTGAAGGCTATGTATTGTTACCTTGCTTATTTAACCTATATGCAGAGTACAGCAATGCAAAATGCTGGGCTGGATGAATCACAAGCTGGAATCAAGATTGCTGAGAGAAATATCAACAACCTCAGATATGCAGATAACACCACCCTTATAGCAGAAAGCAAAGAGGAACTAAAGAGCCTCTTGATGAGAGAGAAGGTAGAGAGTGAAAAAGTTGGCTTAAAACTCAACATTCAGAAAATGAAGATCATGGAATCCGTTCCCATCACTTCATATCAAATAAATGTGAAAACAATGGAAACAGAGACAGACTTTATTTTCTTGAGCTCCAAAATCACTGTAGATGGTGACTGCAGCCATGAAATTAAAAGACGCTTACTCCTTGGAAAGAAAGTTATGACCAACATAGACAGCATATTAAAAAGCAGAGACATCACTTTGCCAACAAAGGTCCATCTAGTCACAGCTAAGGTTTTTCCAGTAGTCATGTATGGATATGAGAGTTGGACCATAAAGAAAGCTGAGCACTGATGAATTGATGCTTTTAAACTATGGTGTTGGAGAAGACTTTTGAGAGTCCCTTGGACTACAAGGAGCTCAAACCAGTCCACCCTAAAGGAAATCAATCCTGAATATTAATTGGAAGGACTGATGCTGTGGCTAAGGCTGCAGCACTTTGGCTGCCTGGGGTGAAGAACTGACTCATTGGAAAAGACCCTTATGATAGGAAAGATTGAAGGTGGGAGGAGAAGGGAAAACAGAGGATGAGATGGTTGGATGGCATCACCAACTCAAAGGACATGAGTTTGAGCAAGATCTGGATGATGGTGAAGGACAGGGAAGCCTCACATGCTGCAGTCCATGGGGTCGCAAAAATTGGACATGACTGAGCAACTGAACAACAACAACAGCAATCCATTGACATTGACACGTTTGGATCACTGAAGTTATCCAAGAGAAATTGACATTGGTCTATTCGAACTTTCAACTATAATACATACTCAAAGGGGTGTTCTTTCTTTTTGAGATGACATTATTTACAACTGAATAGTGAAAGAATTAGAAAAATAAACTAGATAGTATTCTGTCCTCTGATTTATTGAAGGCTCTTGGTGGCCTCGATAAGAGTGAATGAAGTCTCTTTTAAGTGATTAAGCATGCTTACTGCTGGAGAAGGAACTGACAAGCTACTGAATATTCTTGCTTAAAGAATTCCATGGACAGAGGAGCCTAGTGGGCTGCAGTCCATGGGGTCACAAAGAGTCAGACACGACTGAGTCTGAGCGCATACTTAACAACATTCTTTAAGGACAATCTCTGAGGAAGATCACCAATAAAAGGATAGAAATTTTAAATCAGGAGTAAAACAAATGGCATTTTGGAGAGTAGAGAAAACAACGGAAGAATTTGGAGAAATGAATTTTGTTTAGAGAGAGAAAAGAGATGGAATGAATATATAATTACTGGAAAGCCTCTTCCTTTTCTTTTTTTAATTTTTTTAAATACTTTATTCTACTTTACAATACTGTATTGGTTTTGCCATACATTGACATGAATCAGCCACATGTGTCCACGATCTCCCAATGCCGAAGTCCCCTCCCACCTCCCACCCCACACAGTCTCCCCGGATCATCCTGTACACCAGCCCCAAGCATCCTGTATCCTGTATTGAACATAGACTGGCGCTTCGTTTCATAAGAGCAATATCACCAAAACTCAGTCTCAGGGCAAGCAGTAAGGACATGATCTGACCTCCCACTTTCCCACGAATTC
Organism: Nanger dama; assembly: GCA_917880005.1. Classification (NCBI taxonomy): domain Eukaryota; kingdom Metazoa; phylum Chordata; class Mammalia; order Artiodactyla; family Bovidae; genus Nanger; species Nanger dama. The sequence goes on from CAKJTW010000060.1 coordinate 9,739,749, forward strand.
CTTCATTACTTTGAAAGGATCTTGAAAATGTCTTGAGTCATTCTGAAAGTCTTTCCAATTGTTGTCTGAACGACCAATATTAAGAACTACCTTTTAAAAACTTTAACCTCTTAAAGGAAACAGAGAATATTCTAATTAATTGACATTGCTTGTATCACTTATTGAATACTCCTTCTTTTGTAAGGATCATACTACTCAAAAGGCAACATTCAGAAACATAGCTGCCCTTGTCTGCAATGACTTTCCTTTTTTTTTCTTGAATAAAAAATTTTTTTGGTTTTATTTTTTTTTAAATTACAATACTGTATTTGTTTTGCCATACATTGACACGAATCAGCCATAGGTGAACACAATCTCCCAATGTCGAAGCCCCCTCCCACCTCCCACCCCACATCCTCTACTTGAATCATCCTGTGTTTCCAATAAATTCCATTGATGCTTTCCTTAAAATATTCCCCCATGCTCCTCAGATCTTGAAATATTTACTCACTGATAACACATGTATTTCACTTGAATGAGATGTGCTGGTTCCTCAAAGGCTTTTCAAAATCAACAGTGTGCAAATTGATCCATGAAATCATGGGGGAAATTCTGTTACTTTGAAATTTAAAAGTGTTTTCATCTATATTTCTGATGGATCTTCAATTGTCAGAAGGCTCTTCAATGGCTCCCTGTTAGTCATGTGTGGTAAAGGACATGTAAATAGCCACAAGGGCAAGTATAATAGAGAATCTAAAGGAGGTCTTTTAGTAAATCAATCTTGGAGGTTTGTTCAAATTTTACTACATTATTTTGGGTTTGGGTAACACTATCCTTTATTTCAACTGAAAAAACAAAAGTCAATAATGTCAGCATACTAAATCTTGAAAATATCCTGAAGGAAACAGTCTCAGTAGAGAAAGGCTTTCTGAGTTCTTCCTCCGCCCCCCCCCACCACCTACTATTCACTGTTCAGCTACTTTTCTAATAGTGTCTTTGAAATCATATATCCTTTTGGTTAGTGCTAGAAGAAGAGGGGTTTCTGACTGTGAAGCCAGCTCCTCTTAGCAACAGATGACACACACCCCCAGAATAGCTACAAGCTCTATGTTCTCTGTGCTCTCTGTGTGTCTCTTGTGTGATCCATGACAATTTGCTTAGTTTTCCCTCACCTGCTTCCTAGCTACTAATTTCCCAGAGACAGAATCTTTGCGTAACCCTGACTTACAGCTATTAGAATAGGTCATAATTGTACCCAGTGTAATTGGCTTCAGTGGCAGAGCCCCATTAACCTGGCACAGCAGTTCTTAAAGCAGCCTATGATCTAGCTCATTAAATTTTATCTTCAGTAATAAGGGGAAGTTATGACCTCTGTCGTTTCTGTCTTAATGTATTTGTGCAGACATGTCACCTAGGTTATCAAAACATACAGTGTCATTGAAATGCAGAGGCAGGCCAACCTTGTATACTCAGAGTCACTAAAATTGAGTTCCAAATGGGATGCAGATGAAGGACATGACCTACACTTACAGAGGGGCCTGAGAGGTCTGGTGCTGGCAAAACCTTCTGCTGGGAGCATTACTCTCATGCCGAGGTACCCCCCCTTCCAATCACACAGACACTTCCTGGCTTTGAAGATTCCTCAGTGCACATGTGTTCCCCCAGTGTAGTGAGAAGAAGAGCCAGGCCAGTGAATTTATCTGTTTTCTCAACAGAGCCTAGTATGGCCCTTTGACAGTTGCCTGAGAAGTACTGTGGATTGAAAACTGGACTGGGTTCTTATCTCAGGTTGGGTGTGAATCTGCCAGGTAAATCTGAGTAAAGTGTTTATATACTGTGGGCCCCATTTACTCACTGATATAATCATATAAAATCTTTTGGGCTTCCCTGGTGGCTCATATGGCAAAGAATCTGCCTTTAATGCAGGAAATTCAGGAGTGATCCCTAGAATGGGAAGATCCTCTGGAGGAGGGAATGGCTACCCAACCCAGTATTTTGACGGATAATTCTATGGACAGAGGAACCTGGTGAGCTACCATCCATGGAGTCCCAAAGAGTCAGACAGACTGAGTTACTAACAATTTCATTTTTCTTTCAAGATCTTTTTAAAGTTAACATTTCAAAACATTCAAATAGGTGTCATGATTTATTTTTTAAATATCTGAAGAAAAATAAATTGCCTCTAATCAATTCTCCTTTTCTTTCAGAGACAGGACTAATTAATAAATGGCTACCTTACTGGATCTATGTCCAACAAAGGCAACACAAGAAAATTTTAAGAAAAAAAACAATAAGCTTTCTCTGTTGAGCACTTCATTTTATATATATATATTTTTTTTTTTCTTTACAATATTGTATTGGTTCTGCCACACATCAACATGAATCTGCCACAGGTGTACATGTGTTCCCCATCCTGAACCCCCCTCTCACCTCCCTCCTGGCACCATCCCTCCGAGTCATCCCAGTGCACCAGCCCCAAGCATCCTGTATCGAACCTGGACTGGCAATTCATTTCTTATGTGATACATGTTTCAGTGTTGAGCACTTTAGAATATGCTAGAACATCAGAAAATTCTTCACTAGACAACTTAATTTCATGTGTGTGATTGTTAGCTTTCTGTGTCAACTTTGCTAGCCAAAATACCCAGTTATTCAAACACTAATCTAGTTGTTACTGTGAAGGCATTTTATAAAAGTGCTTAATATCTACAATCAATTTCAAATAAAGGCGATTACTCTTGATTGTGTGGGCCTCATCCAGTCAATTTAAAAGCCTTAAGAGCAAAACTGAGCTTCCCTGAGGAAGAAGAAACTCTGTTTATGAACAATGTCTCAGCTCCAACCCAAGAGTTTCTAGCCCATTTGCCTGTCCTATACATTTCTGACTTGCATAACCAGATGCCACAGATGCACAAAAGCCAATTACTTGAGATGTCTGTGTGTATGTGTCAGTTCAGTTCAGTTCAGTTAGTCAGTCATGTCTAACTCTTTGTGACCCCATGGATTGCAGCATGCCAGGCCTCCCTGTCCATCACCAACTCCCAGAACTTACTCAAACTCATATCCATTGAGTTGGTGATGCCATCCAACCATCTAATCCTCTGTCATCCCCTATTCCTCTCACATTCAATCTTTCCCAGCATCAGGGTCTTTTCAAATCAGGAGTGTGTATGTGTACACACACTGTGGTGGCTTGCATTTTGTCCCCCAAGATATATTGTGTGCTTAGTCATTCAGTGGTGTCTGACTTTGTGACCTTATGGACCATAGCCCACCAGGCTCCTCTGTCCCTGGAATTCTCCAGCAAGAATGTTGTAGTGGGTTGCCATTTCCTCCTCCAGAGGATCTCCACAACTCAGGAGATAAACTACATCTCTTGCATCTCCGGACTGGCAGGTGGATTCTTTACCATGAGCACCACCAGGGAAACCAAAATCTATGCTGAGGTAGGTCGTAACCTAGAATCATAGAACCTGTGAAGGTGCAATTATTTGGAAATGGAATCTATTCTGATGTAAACAAATTAAGATGAGGTGATATTGAGTTCATCAGTTCAGTTCAGTTCAGTCACTCAGTCATGTCCGACTCCTTGCAAACCCCATGAATCGCAGCACACCAGGCCTCCCTGTCCATCACCAACTCCTGGAGTTCAATCAGACTCATGTCCATTGAGTCTGTGATGCCATCCAGCCATCTCATCCTCTGTCATCCCCCTTCTACTCCTGCCACCAATCCCTCCCAACATCAGAGTCTTTTCCAATGAGTCAAATCTTCTCATGAGGTGGCCAAAGTACTGGAGTTTCAGCTTTAGCATGATTATTTCCAAAGAAATCTTAGGGCTGATCTCCTTCAGAATGGACTGGTTGGATCTTCTGACAGTCCAAGAGAGTCTCAAGAGTCTTCTCCAACAACACATTTCAAAAGCAGCAATTCTTCGGCACTCAGCCTTTTCATAGTCCAACTCTCACATCTATACATGACTACTGGAAAAACCATAGCCTTGACTAGACGGACCTTAGTCGGCAAAGTAATATCTCTGCGTTTGAATATACTATCTAGGTTGGTCATAACTTTTCTACCAAGGAGTAAGCGTCTTTTAAATTCATGGCTGCAGTCACCATCTGCAGTGATTTTGGAACCCCCAAAAATAAAGTCTTACATTGTTTCCACTGTTTCCCCATCGATTTCCCATGAAGTAATGGGACCAGATGCCATGATCTTCGTTTATTGAATGTTGAGCTTTAAGCCAACTTTTCATTCTCCTCTTTCACTTTTATCAACAGGCTTTTTAGTTCCTTTTCACTTTCTGCCATAAAGGTGGTGTCGTCTGCATATCTAAGGTTATTGATTCCAGCTTGTGTTTCTTCTAGTCCAGCGTTTCTCATGATGTACTCTGCACATAAGTTAAATAAGCAGAGTGACAATATACAGCCTTGATGTACTCCTTTTCCTATTTGGAACCAGTCTGTTGTTCCATGTCCAGTTCTAACTGTTGCTTCTGACCTGCATACAGATTTCTTAAGAGGCAGGTCAGGTGGTCTGGTATTCCCATCTCTCTCAGAATTTTCCACAGTTTATTGTGACCCACACAGTCAAAAGCTTTAGCATAGTCAATAAAACAGAAATAGATGTGTTTTTTTTTTTGTTGTTGTTGTTGTTTGTTTGTTTGTTTTTCTGGAACTCTCTTCCTTTTTCCATGATCCAGCGGATGTTGGCAATTTGATCTCTGGTTCCATTGCCCTTTCTAAAACCAGCTTGAACATCAGGAAGTTCATGGTTAGTATACCGTTGAAGCCTGGCTTGGAGAATTTTGAGCATTACTTTACTAGCATGTGATACGGTGCAATTGTGCAGTAGTTTGAGCCTTCTTTGGCATTGCCTTTCTTTGGGATTGAAATGAAAACTGACCTTTTATAGTCCTGTGGCCACTGCTGAGCTTTCCAAATTTTCTGGCATACTGATTGCATAGAGGAAGTCAAAAGATACCCAGAGTAACATTGGATTCATAGGAGAAGTCAGAAGATACCCGGAGTAACAGGAAAGTTTGGCCTTGGAGTACAAAATAAAGCAGGGCAAAGGCTAACAAAGTTTTGCCAAGAGAATGCACTGGTCATAGCATACAAACTCTTCCAACAAGACATGAGACAACTCTACACATGGACATCACCAGATAGTCAATATCGAAATCAGATTGATTATAGTCTTTGCAGCTGAAGATGGGAAAGTGCTATACAGTCAGCAAAAATAAGACCAGGAGCTGACTGTGGCTCAGATCATGAACTTCTTATTGCAAAATTCAGACTTAAATTGAAGAAAGTAGGGGAACATATTTGGCCATTTAGGTATAACTTAAATCAAATACCTTAGTGGGAAATAGATTCAAGGGATTAGATCTAATAGAGTGCCTGAAGACTTATGTAAAGAGGTTCATGACATTGTATAGGAAGCAGTGATCAAAACCATATTCAAGAAAAAGAAATGCAAAAGGCCAATGGTTATCTGAGGAATCCTTACAAACAGCTGAGCAAAGAAGAAGAGTGAAAGGTCAGGGAAAAAAGGAAAGATATACTCATCTGAATGCAGAGTTCCAAAGAATAACAAGGAGAGAAAAGAAAGCCTTTTTCAGTGATCAATGCAAAGAAATAAGGGAAAACAATAGAATGGGAAAGACTAGAGATCTTTTCAAGAAAATTAAAGCTACAAAAGGAACATTTCATGTAGAGACAGGCATAATAAAAGACAGAAATGGAATGAACCTATCAGAAGCAGAAGATACTAAGAAGAGGGGGCAAGAATATACGAAACAGCTATACAAAAAGATCTTAATGATACAGATAACTATCATGGTGTAGCCATTCACCTAGAGCCAGACATCATGGAGTCCCAAGTCAATTGGGCCTTAGGAAGCATCATTATGAACAAAACTAGTGGAGGTGATGGAATTCCAGCTGAGCTATTTAAAATCCTAGAAGATGATGCCATTAAATTGCTGTACTCAATATGCCAAATTTGGAAAACTCAGCCATGGCCACAGGACTGGAAAAGGTCAATTTTCATCTCAATCCCAAAGAAGGCAGTGCTAAATAATGTTCAAACTACCACACAATTGCACTCATTTCACATGCTAACAAGGTAATGCTCAAAATCTTTCAAGCTAGGCTTCAACAGTATGTGAACCGAGAACTTTCAGATGTACAAACTGGATTTAGAAAAGGCAGAGGAACCAGAGATCAAATTGCCGACATCCATTGGATCATAGAAAAAGCAAGAGAATTTCAGAAAAACATCTACTTCTGCTTCATTGCCTAGGCTAAAGCCTTTGGCTCTGTGGATCACAACAAACTGTAGAAAATTCTTTAAGAGATGGGAATAGCAGACCAAAAGCAATGGCACCCCACTCCAGTACTCTTGCCTGGAAAATCCTATGGACGGAGGAGCCTGGTGGGCTGCAGTCCATGGGGTCACTAAGAGTCGGGCACGACTGAGTGACTTCACTTTACCTGCCTCCTGCAAAACCTGTATACAGACCAAAAAACAACATTTAGAACCAGACATGGAACAGTGGACTGGTGCCAAATTGGGAAAAGAGTATGTCAAGGCTGTGTATTGTTACCTTGCTTATTTAACTTATATGCAGAGTACATCAATCTGAAATGCTGGGCTGGATGAAGCACAAGCTGGAATCAAGTTTGCCAGGACAAATATCAATCACCTCAGATATGCAGATGACACCACCCTTATGGCAGAAAGCAAAGAGGAACTAAAGAGCCTCTTGATGAAAGTGAATGAGGACAGTGAAAAAGTTGGCTTAAAACTCAACATTGAGAAAACTAAGATCATGGCATCTGGTCCCATTACTTTATGGCAAATAGATGTGGAAATAGTGGAAACAGTGACAGATTTATTTTCTTGAGTTCCAAAATCATTGCAGATGGTGACTGCAGCCATGAAATTGAAAGACGCTTATTCCTTGGAAGAAAAGCTGTGGCCAACCTAGACAGCGTATTAAAAAGCAGAAACATTACTTTGCCAACAAGTGTCCATCTAGTCAAAACTATTATTTTTCCGCTAGTCATGTATGGGTGTGAGAATTGGACTATAAATAAGGCTGAACACCAAAGAATGGATGCTTTTGAATTGTGGTGTTGGAGAGGACTCTTGAGAGTCCCTTGGACTGAAAGGAGACCAAACTAGTCCATCTTAAAGGAAATAAACTTTGAATATTCCTTGGAAGGACTGATGCTGAGGCTGAAACTCCAATACTTTGGCCACCTGATGCAAAGAACTGACCCACTGGAAAAGATCCTGAGGCTGGGAAAGACTGAAGGCAGGAGAAGGGGGAAAACAGAAGACTAGATGGCTAGTTGGCATTATAGATTCAGTGGATATGAGGTTGAGTAAGCTCCAGAAGATGGTGAAAGACAGGAAAGCCCAGTGTGCTGCAACTCATGGGGTTGCAAAGAGTTGGACAGTACTGAGTGACTGAAAAACAACAATACTGGGTTTGGGTTGGTACTAAACCTCATGTCCAGTGTCCCTAGGAGGAGAGGAATATTTGAAGACACAGAAGAGACACAGGACAGAAAGTCAGGGAAATCTATGTATGGTCAGCAACCACTAAAAGCTAGAAGAAGCATGGAAGGATTCTTTTCTAAAGCCTTCAGAGAGAATATGGTCCTGTTGACATCTAGATTTTGAACTTGGTATCCTCCAGAAGTGTGAAAAAATAAAATTTTGCTTTTTAAGCATACCACCATCCACATATTGGTAATTTTTTATAACAGCCCTCTGAAATGAATACACCTGCTTGTCAAAGCTATGGTTTTTCCTGTGGTTATGTATGGATGTGAGAGTTGGACTGTGAAGAAGACTGAGTGCCGGAGAATTGATGCTTTTGAACTGTGGTGTTGGAGAAGACTCTTGAGAGTCCCTTGGACTGCAAGGAGATCCAACCAGCCCATTCTGAAGGAGATCAACCCTGGGATTTCTTTGGAAGGAATGATGTTGAAGCTGAAACTCCAGTATTTTGGCCACCTCATGGGAAGAGCTGACTCATTGGAAAAGACTCTGATGCTGGGAGGGATTGGGGGCAAGAGGAGAAGGGGACGACAGAGGATGAGATGGCTGGATGGCATCACGGACTTGATGGACTTGAGTCTGGGTAAACTCCGAGAGATGGTGATGAACAGGGAGCCTGGTGTGCTGCGATTCATGGGGTCGCAAAGAGTCGGACATGACTGAGCGACTGAACTGAACTGAACTGAACTATTAGTTCTGTTTCTTTGATAGAATGCTGACTCATTCAACATTCTTCTGGTGAAAATCCATTTTTGTAAATGTTAATTGTAGGATTTTTTTCTCAGGCTAACCCCATAACTTGGAGAAAGAAATGGCAACCCACTCCAGTACTCTTTTCTGGAAAATCCCATGGATGGAGGACCCTGGTAAGCTACAGTCCATGGGTTCACAGAGAGTCAGACATGACTGGGCGACTTCACTTTGACTTTTCATCCTCATGCATTGGAGAAAGGAATGGCAACCCACTCCAGTATTCTTGCCTGGAGAATCCTAGGGACAGAGAAGCCTGGTGGGTTGCACAGGGTTGGACATGACTGAAGCAAGTTAGCAGCAGCAGCAGAAACCCCATGACTACTTTCTCACAAATAGACCAACTTCTGAGACATGTTTGGAGGAAAGAAAAGTTATGAACAAATAAATGTGGGAAACACTTGAAACCATGTAACTTTGGCTTATTTTTATATTTTAAAGTGAAAGAAAGTGAAGTCGTTCAGTTGTGTCCAACTCTTTGCGACCCCATGGACTGTAGCCTACCAGGCTTCTCTGTCCATGGGATTTTCCCAAGCAATAGTACTGGATTGGATTGCCATTTCCTTCTCCAGAGGATCTTCCCAGCCCAGGGATTGAACCCAGGTCTCTCACATTGTAGAAAGACGCTTTACTGTCTGAGCCACCAAGGAAGTTATATATATATATATATATATATATATATATATATATATATATATATTAGGTCTACTCAAAGTCTTTACTATGATAACATATGTCAACCACCTGTCTCTAAGAGGGATGTATAGAAAGCAGTATCTTCTAAAATTGCATAATCTTGTAAATTCTGTTCAGGTACACATATTAATATCTCCCAGAAGCAATGCTCCTTGAAAAACGCTTTGAGAAATGTTGGGTTAGAACCAAATTATATTATTTTCTATGCCATTGCCTTTTTAAGGATATAGTCTATTGATGATCAGTATAGAGAGAAGAGGGCTTCCCTGGTGGCTCATATGGTAAAGAATCCACTTGCAATGTGGGAGACCTGGATTCTATACCTGGATTGAGAAGATCCCCTGTAGAAGGGAACAGCTAGCCACTTGGGTATTCTGGCATGGATAATTCCATGGACAGAGGAGCCTGGCAGGCTACAGTCCGTGGGATCGCAAAGAGTCAGACATGACTGAGCAACGTTCACTTCACTTCAGTTCACTTCACAGAGATAAGAAATACAAAGCTAAAGCTGAAAGTGGGGACAAGTTCACCCACAGAACAGCAGAGCCAATTTTGTAGTACAATGCTTCTTGAAACTTGACAAAAACATTGAGAGGTTGACAAAACCTATGGCCATCTAGATAAGTTGGGGTAGATGAGAATGGTAAATATGCTATGATAACAAACCTGAGTTCTCAGTGGCCTTACTCAACAAAGGCTTGTCAGTCATGTCATAGGGACATGTGGATCAGACTACTCTCCAGGCAGTGACTCAGGATCTGGACTACAGAGGATGAGATGTTTGGATGGCATCACTGATGTGATGGACATGAATTTCAATAGCCTATTGGAGGCGGTGATGGGCAGGGAAACTTGGCATAATGCAGTCCATGGGGTCACAAAGAGCTGGAGATGACTGAGCAATTGAACTGAATTGAACTGAACTGAACTGAACATTTTCTCCAGCTCCAAAAATCAGGAATCAAATCTCATTCTTTTTCTTTGCCAGATTTACCCAATAAGTCAACAAATCTCATTGATTTTTCCATTGCAACCTTCCCTTTCCTCTCATTTCCAATGGCCTCAGATTCCTTTGATAATTTCCATACGGGTAAATTTTGCCTTTCTTTCTTTCTGTCAGTCCTATAAATTGGGCTCAAATAATTTTTTTTCTAATTTTTTACTTTTTCCTATTCCTCCTTTGCTATAAATCTTTCAGTGGCACATAATTGTAGGGGTAAATCTTCCCTGGTGGCTTAGATGGTAAAGAGTCTGCCTGCAGTGTGGAAGACCCCGGTTTGATCCCTGGGTCAGGAAGATCCCCTAGAGAAGGAAGTGGCAACCCACTCCAGTATCCTTGCCTGGAAAATCCCATGGACAGAGGAGCCTGGCAGCTACAGTAAATGAGGCTGCAAAGAGTCAAACATGACTGAGCAACTTCACTCACTCACAGTCCTTATCCTGATATGAAACATCCTTCACAATCCCACAGTTAGGTCCCATATATCTCCTAAAAATAAACTATAGATCGACTCAAACTGTGACACTTCCTATTTTCCTGGTATATTTATTTCCATACTTGAATATTATTTCTTATCCTCTCCTCTAGCCATACAGTTATTTATTTTAAGAGCCAACACCAGTTTTCTCTTTGTGCTGGAAATATGTATTTGATTTTTGACGCTGTCACTTTAGTATTTATTACTTAAGTTTCTATAAATCCTTGTATCTCTCTCTCCAACCAGATCATTAGCTTCCTAAGGGGTTGCCTTATACATCTGTGCCTTCTCAACAGCACCTAGTATGGTAGACATTGTGTAAATATTTGTTGATTTGATTCAGAATTCAACCTTGAATATTCATTGGAAGAACTGATGCTGAAGCTGAAACTCCAAAACTTGGACTCATTGGAAAAACCCTGAAGCTGGGAAAGACTGAAGGCACAAGAGACAGGGGAAGACAGAGGAGGAGATGATTGGATATCATCACTGACTCAATGGACATGAGTTTGAGCAAGCTCTGGGAGATGGTGAATGACAGGGAAGCCTGGTGTGCTGCAGTCCATGGGGTCCCAAAGAGTCGGACATGACTGAGTGACACAACAACACAATTACTTCCCTACTCCATTTTATCTATGTGGAACTGCTCACACATTAAGAAACAAAACAAGTGAAAAAAGTTATATTGCTCAAAAGAAGTTGTTTTTTCCCTAACGTTTGTATCAAAAACGGATCTTACTGGCTTACTCTTTTAACATCCACAGCAGCATATGCTCAAACCAGCAGGTGGAATCTATCACGAGGACAGGAACTGCCACAAATTGCTATGCCATAAGTATAAAATGCTATCACCGCCATTGTACTAACACCAGGGAAGTTTAAATTGCAGAGTTAAAATGGGCCTCCCTATTTCAAGTTGTGCCTCTATGTGAACAATAATGGGCCAGCAAAACTCATATAATCTGAGTAATATTTGTTTTTGCTGAGGTGTCTCTTGGAGAGAATAAAAATAGTAGTGACCACCATTTACTGCACTCATCCTTTATGCCAGGTATTGTACTAAGTGATTGACATGAAGTATTTCATTTAATCCTCACTACCATCTTATAAAATATAGATCATTATCTTTTGTTTTACAGATGATGGAATTGAGACTTAAAATAAATTACACAGAGTCACACAACTAAGAAATTATTAAGCTGAGGCTTAAATGGAAGCAGAATGGTATCCAAGTTAACTCTGTTTACTAACCTGAGCTAGTTCTTCTCTTGTTTTCTTGCTTCATATAGAACATGACTCAATAATCTAGAGTAGAGATGTATTTTAATTACACACCCTACTGCTTCAGAAAAGGGGATGGGAAAAGTATTATTTCAAATTACTGGCATTTCTAAAAGTCTGGGAGAATTTTGATAAACTTAATTTTATCTTGTTACAAAAAGGCTTATCTGAGTAAGATGCAACCTAAAAATTCCATTAGTTATAACAACCCTCTAGTGGAGTTAGGAAGTCTCAGGAACATGAACTGAAACCATTCAGCACATCTTGGCATGGATGGCCAATGTTGTCTGTGCTCTTCCAGTATCTTTTCAATGTGTGCTTCTATTTGTTTACCTGATTACTACATCAGTATATTTTCTCATGCTAGAGACTATTTATGTGTCAATCATGAAACAGTTGATCCCATCCCTAAGAAAGCTAATGGTGACTTTTTAAACACTTACGAACTAGCAATTCTATCTCATAGATAATGTTAGATCTATACCTAGTCACCATGTTTAAAAGCAGAGACATTACTTTGCCAACAAAGGTCCGTATGGTCAAAGCTAAAGTTTTTCCTGTAATCATATACAGATGTGATAGTTGGACCATAAAGAAGGCTGAGCATCAAAGAATTGATGCTTTTGAACTGTGGCACTGGAGAAGACTCTTGAGAGTCCCTTGGACTGCAAGGAGATCAAAACAGTCAATCCTAAAGGATATCAAGCTTGAATATTCATTGGAAGGACTAATGCTTCACCTGAAACTTCAATACTTTGGCCACCTGGTGCAAAGAGCCAAATCATTAGAAAAGACCCTGATGGTGGGGAGGATTGAAGACAGGAGGAGACAGGGATGACAGAGGACAAGATGGTTGGGTGGCATCATCGACTCAATGGACATGAGTTTGAGCAAACTCTGGGAGATGGTGAGGGACAGAAAAGCCTGGTGTGCTGCAGTCCATGGAGTTGCAAATAGTTGAACACAACTGAGCAACTGATAAACAACTCCAAATGTCTGCACAGCACTAAGCTCTCATGTCCTTTGGATTTAAACAGAGCATTTTGGAATGCATGTCATGTCAGAAAATGATATCATACACTGAAATATATGTGGACATAGATTCCATGATATGGAAATTGGGTAAGATATAATTAATAGAATAAATGCATGGTATAAAATATGGAGATTGATATCAGATAATAAATGTCATAAGCTAAACATGATTCATAAGTTCTGTGAGTATTGGGGTAATGTCTAAATCATCTTTATATTCTATACAGGATTTGATATTAAATGATTATTTGTTGAGTTAATGTGCTTGCCCTTAGGAATTATTTCACATCCGTTAAGTAGATGTATAGTTTATAATAAGGCAAGAGGCACATCTTCAATGAATGTGGACAGAACTGGGTTCTCTGAATACTTATCTTCTACAGGCTCCATATGAGTATACATAAAGGACTCTTTGAACAAATGTGCTTATTTGCAATGTAAAACCCATTCCATTTTGCTTTCAGTGTTTAACTGAAGTGTGCATAATGCAAATAAACCTCATTCACTATCTCAAGACCAGTCTTGCACAACCAGAGAAAATGTTCTAATGTAGTCTGTGTTGAAAGTACCGCATGCTTTTGCAGAATGCATTTTAACATTATCAGTTCAGTCACTCAGTCATGTCCACCTCTTTGTGACCCCATGGATTGCAGCATGCCAGGCTTCCCTGTCCGTTACCAACTTCCAGAGCTTGCTCAAACTCATGTCTATCAAGTGGGTGATGCCATCCAACCATCTCATCCTCTGTTGAACCCTTCGTCTCCTGCCTTAAATCTTTCCCAGCATCAGGGTCTTTTCCAATGAGTCCATTCTTTGCATCAGGTGGCCAAAGTATTGGAGTTTCAGCTTCAGCATAAGTCCTTCCAATGAATATTCAGGACTAATTTCCTTTAGGATTGACTGGTCTGATCTTCTTGAAGTCTAAGGGATTCTCAAGAGTCTTCTCCAACACCACAGTTCAAAAGCATCAATTCTTCAGCACCCAAAAATTAACTCAAAATGGATTAAATACTCAAATTAAGACGTAAAACTGTAAAACTCTAAGAGGAAAACATAGGGGAGGAAGCTCACTGAAATTGATCTTGGTAAGGTTTTCTGACAGAAGCACAGGCAACAAAAGCAAAAATCAATAAGTGGGACTTCATCAAACTAAAAGGAAATTATCAACAAAATGAGAAGGCAATTACAGAATGGGAGAAAATATTTGCAAACTATATATGATAAGGGTTAGTATCCACAATATAAGAAGATTCATCTGGTACAATAAACAATCAAAATTTGATTTTAAAAAAATGAGCAGAGGAACTGAATAGACATTTCTCCAAAGAAGATATACAAATGAAAAATAGGTACATGAAAATATGTTCAACATTTTTAATCATAAAGGAAATGCAAGTTGAATCTATGCATTATACCTGTCAGAAGGGCTATCATCAAGAAAACAAGAGATAAGTGTAGGCAAGGATGTAAAGAAAAAGAACACTTATGTACTATTGGTGGGAATATTAACTGGTATAGGCACTATGGAAAATTTGTACTTTTTTTCATCTCGGATGAAGTTTTTCTTCATATTTCATGTATATACTTAACTTTTAGAACATATAGAACACAGTCGCAACTGTTTTAATGTCCTTGTATGCTATTCCTAACCTGGGTGTCAGTTATGTGTTGGTTTTCAATGACTGATTATTCTTAATGTAAGCCATGTTTTCCTGCCTGGTAATCTGTGATTGGATGCCAGTCATAGTGTATTCTACTTTCTTGCATGAATATTTTTATATTCTGAAATATTTGTTTCTGGGAAATGATTTAATCCGTCAACTTTTCTAGGCAGGACTTGAGCAAGATTTTGTCTAGGGCTCATTATTTCCTCACTACCGAGGGCAAGTCTTGAGTAATTAGTGCCTTGTGAATCATGACTTTTTCCCAGGCTGACTGGTGGGTACTGAGCTATCCCTGATCCTGAGCACTGAAAAAGAGTGAAAATGAGCATTAGCACCATTAATCCTTTCAATATGGATCTTTCCCTGCCCTTGGGGGAATTCCTTCACATGTACATGTGATGAGTATTCTGTAGTGTACTCTGCAAGTATTACATTTCTCTTTCTATGCAGCTCTCTCCTCTCCAGGACTCTGTCCTTTGGACTGTAGCTGTCTTGGTCTAATAAAATGAAAGTGAAAGTCACTTAGTCCTGTCTGACTCTTTGCAACCCCATTCACTATACAGTCCATGGAATTCTCCAGGCCAGAATACTGGAGTGGGTAGCCTTTCCCTTTTCCAGGGGATCTTCCCAACCCAGGGATCAAACCCAGGTCTCCCTCATTGCAGGCAGATTCTTTACCAAATGAGCTATCAAGGAAGCTCTTGTCTTAGTCTACTTGCACTCAGTTCTAGCTCCTCCACTCAGAGGGTTCTCTAGGTTCTGCCTCTATTTCCTCTCCTTACACTGTGGCCTGAAAGTTTTATCAAGGTATTAAGCTGGAGCAATCATACCACTCATCCCAGTTGTTTCCTGAATCTCAGGGATCATTGTCTTTCATTGGTTATAGTCATCCACTTGAAAACCATCATTTTGTATAATTTTGAAGTTTTTCATTTGCTGTTTCAAGTGGCAAAGTAAATCCAGCCTCTGTTACTCTATCTAGGCCAGAAGTAATGTCATGTACTTTTAAAATTTTATTTATTTACTTTAGGCTGAACTGTGGTGTTGGAGAAGACTCTTGAGAGTTCCTTGGACAGCAAGGAGATCCAATCAGTCCATCCTAAGGGAAATCAGTACTGAATATTCATTGGAAGGACTGTTGCTGAAGCTGAAATTCTAATACTTTGGCCACTTAATGCAAAGAACGGACTCATTGGAAAAGACCTGACGCTGTGAAAGATTGAAGGTGGGAGGAGAAGGGGATGACAGAGGATGAGATGGCTGGATGGCATCACTGACTCAATGGACATGGGTTTGAGTAAACTCTGGGAGTTGATGATGGACAGGGAGGTCTGGTGTACTGCAGTCCATTGGGTCACAAAGAGTCAGACACGACTGAGTGACTGAACTGAACTGAACTGAAATGGGTCTTCATTGCTGTGTGGGGTTTTCTGTAGTTGCTGGGAATGAGGGGCTACTCTCCATTTATGGTGGGTGTGTGGGCTTAACATTGCAGTGGCTTCTATTGTTGTGGAACACAGGCTTTAGGGCATGTGAGCTTCAGTAGTTGCAATGCCTGGGCTCAGTAGCTGCAGTTCCTAGAGTCTAGAGCACAGTCTCAATAGCTCTTGTGCACAGGCTTAGTTACTCTGTGGTATATGGGATCCTCCTGGAGCAGGGATTGAACCCATGTCTCCTGCATTGGCAGGTGGACTCTTCACCACTGATCCACCAGGGAAGCCCATTTTATAAACAGATATAGTGCTATGTAGATTTTTATTTATACTTTATTAGTTTTGGCAAGTGGTATTCTGAAAGAAATATTGTCCATTTAAGTTACTGAATTTAGTGGCATGAAGTTGTTTATGTTGCCTTATTTTAATTTTAACATCTTTGTGATCTAAAATAATTTCCCCTCTTTCATTCTTAATAATGGTTTTTGTTTTCCTCTTTTATTCTGGATTAATATTGCTAGGTGTTTATCAATTTTTAATCAACTTTTTCAAGATCAAATTTTTTTTGTATTTCTTGACTCCCTCTATTTTTGTCTAGCATTGATTTTTCACTCTTAACTTTGCATTTCTTCCCTTCTACTAACTTTAGGATCAATTTTCTCTTTTTCTAGCTCTTCATGGTGAAAACTCAGATCACTAAAATGGGAAATTTCTTCCTTTTTATAGTATATTAATTTAAAGATATGTTTTCCTCTAATTATTGCTTTAGCTGTGTCCTACAAATTCTGATGTGTAGGGATTTTATTATTGCTCAGTTCCAAATATTTTATAATTTTTCTTGTGATTTCTTCCTTGATGTATGGGTTATTCAGAAAAATATTGGTGATTTCCAAATGTTTAGGCACTAAAAATACCTTAAGGATTCCTAATTTAATTCAATTTTGATCAGAGAACACATTTTGGATGATCTCATTTCTTTTAAATATACTGGAAATGCTTTTATGGTACAGAATGTATGTTTCAGTTTTGGAAATATATTGTTCAATGCACATCAAATATGTCATATTGGCTGCTCAAATTTTTGATTAAAAAACTAAATCTTTTTTTTCTCTATGTATTTGATCAGTTACTAACAAAGGAGTTTAAATATCCAACGTGATTATGGATATGTTTAGTTCTCCCTTCATCATCTCTTTTTCACAAACTGTACAACAAACTGTATATTACTCTCCCAGGTATGCTAATTTGCAAATGACTCCTTCTGAGCCTTGTCCCACAGCAGTGTGTTTCTCAACATTAATGAGTTTAAGTTCCCTTCTTCTCCTTACTGACATAGTGTGTTTCCATACTATATTCCACTCAAGATACAACATAAAGAATTCAGTAGACTTCTCAGCAATCCCACTGTTGGGCATACATACCTAGGAAACCAGAACTGAAAGAGACACATGTACCCTAATGTTCATTGCAGCACTGTTTACAATTGCTAGGACACGGAAGCAACCAAGATGTCCATCAGCAGATGAATGGATAAAGAAGTTGTGGTACACATACACAATGGAATATTACTCAGATATGAAAAATAACACATTTCAGTCAGTTGTAATGAGGTGGATGAAACTGGGGCCTGTTATACAGAGTGAAGTAAGCCAGAAAGAGAAACAACAACACAGTATATTAACGCATATATGCAGAATTTAGAAAGATGGTAACAATGACCCTATATGCAAGACAGCAAAAGAGACAGAGATGTAAAGTACAGACTTTTGGACTCTGTGGGAAAAGGCAAGGATGAGATGATTTGAGAGAATAGCATTGAAACATGTATATTACCATATGTAAAAGAGAAGACCAGTGCAAGTTCAAAGCATGAAGCAGCCACTCAAAGCCAGTCCTCTGGGGACAACCCAGAGGGATGGGGTGGTGAGGGTGGTGGGAAGAGGGTACAGGATGGTGGAACACATGTACACCTGTGCCTGATTCATGTGAATGTATGGCAAAAATTGACACAATATTGTAAAGTAATTAGCCTCCAATTAAAATTTTTTGTTGTTGTTGTTTTAAATACTTCAGGATACTTCAAAACTGAAAATTTCCTCCTTTGGATAAAGTAGTTTTATGGACCTAACAGAAGTAGAAGATATTAGGAAGAGGCGGCAAGACTACATGAAAGAACTGTACAAAAAGATCTTCATGACCCAGATAATCATGATGATGTGATCACTAATCTAGAGCCAGACATCTTGGAATGTGAAGTCAAGTAGGCCTTAGAAAGCATCACTACGAACAAAGCTAGTGCAGGTGATGGAATTCCAGTTGAGCTATTTCAAATCTTGAAAGATGATGCTGAGAAAGCGCTGCACTCAATATGCCAGCAAATCTGCAAAGTTCAGCAGTGGCCACAGGACTGGAAAAGGTCAGTTTTCATTCTAATCCCAAAGAAAGGCAATGCCAAAAAATGCTCAGACTATTGCACAATTGCACTCATCTCACATGCTAGCAAAGTAATGCTAAAAATTCTCCAAGCCAGACTTCAACAATTCTGAACCATGAACTCCCTGATGTTCAAGCTGGTTTTAGAAAAGGCAGAGGAACCAGAAATCAAATTGCCAACATCTGCTGGATCATGGAAAAAGCAAGAGAGTTCCAGAAAAACATTTCTGCTTTATTGACTATGCCAAAGCCTTTGACTGTGTGGATCAACATCAACTGTGGAAAATTCTGAGAGAGATGGGAATACCAGACCACCTAACCTGCCTCTTGAGAAATCTGTATGCAGGTCAGGAAGCAACAGTTAGAACTGGACATGGAATAAGAGACTGGTTCCAAATAGGAAAAGGAGTACGTCAAGGCTGTATATTGTCACCCTGCTTATTTAACTTATATGCTGAGTACATCATGAGAAATGCTAGCCTGGAAGAAACACAAGCTGGAATCAAGATTTCTGGGAGAAATATCAATAACCTCAGATATGCAGATGATACCACCCTTATGACAGAAAGTGAAGAGGAACTAAAAGCCTCTTGTTGAAAATGAAAGAGGAGAGTGAAAAACTTGGCTTAAAGCTCAACATTCAGAAAACGAAGATCATGGCACCCGGTACCATCACTTCATGGGAATAGATGGGGAAAGAGTGGAAACAGTGGAAACAGTGTTAGACTTTTTTGGGGGAGGGCGGTGGGAGCTCCAAAATCATTGCAGATGGTGACTGCAACCATGAAATTAAAAGACGCTTACTCCTTGGAAAAGTTATGACCCACCTAGATAGTATATTCAAAAGCAGAGACATTACTTTGCCGACTAAGGTCCATCTAGTCAAGGCTATGGTTTTTCCTGTGGTCATGTATGGATGTGAGAGTTGGACTGTGAAGAAGGCTGAGCACCAAAGAATTGATGCTTTTTAACTTTGGTGTTGGAGAAGACTCTTGAGAGTCCCTTGGACTGCAAGGAGATCCAACCAGTCCATTGTGAAGGAGATCAACCCTGGGATTTCTTTGGAAGGAATGATGCTGAAGCTGAAACTCCAGTACTTTGGCCACCTTATGCAAAGAACTGACTCACTGGAAAAGACTGTGATGCTGGGAGGGATTAGGGGCAGGAGGAGAAGGGGCCAACCAAGGATAAGATGGCTGGATGGCATCACTGACTCAATGGATGCGAGTGTGAGTGAACTCTGGGAGATGGTGATGAACAGGGCGGCCTGGCGTGCTGCAATTCATGGAGTTGCAAAGAGTCGGACATGACTGAGTGACTGAACTGAAATGAACTGAACTATCGCTTTAAACCTGACATAACTTATAGCCTCTTACTGAGTATGTGCAGCAGGTGAAGATGTTTAACCCACTTGGTTCCTGTTCAACTGCTTGGCTAGGCCAGTGATTTCAGGTTGTGACCAAAGAACTGAATGGACTAAATGGTCCCCTCCGCATTATGCTCATAGACCTCACTCACAGACCCAGAATATACCCAGAGTATATTAGAATTCTGTTTTAAATTGTATGTAGATCTTCCTTTAGGATAACAGATATTTCTAGGGACTTCTGCTCTTGGAAGATGAATTTGTATGTGGAGATAAATGACTGGCACTGTGAGTGTAAACAGACAAAAACAAGGCACAGCCTCCGTTTAGCATATACAAGCTTCCATAGTCCAAGTTCAAATGAGCAAATCTCCTAAAGAGGTAAATTTTCTCTAAGTTGAGAGTGCATAAGTAGGGAGAGGCCTTAGCACGTGTCCATGTATATTCGATGGCATTTATATAGATCACATTAAAAGGCTTAATAGTTGCTTTTCATTTTCTTCCATAAAATTGAAGGGTAAGTAAGCATATTTTTGTCACAGGGAAGAATAATGGCCTTTAACAATAGCTTTTTAATTTGTACCAAGGCTAATCTTTTTTTCTGAGGTGCACAATTGTCAAGGACATTGTTACTATTGCATTATCCTGAAGTACTCAGTAGGAATTGGGGACCCTAGAAAGCTTTCTTTGCATGAAATCAAGTCTCCTGGAAAGATATAGTCAACTGGTAGCGAAATAGAGACTGAGATCTTCTGCCAATGTTGTATTCTTCCTTCATTCACTTTATAATGGAATGCAAGAACAGTGCTTTACAGTCTATGCTGAGAACAGCATGTATTGACCTTTGTCAGTACTTCAGTCTCATGTCTGTTTACTGTTGAGGTATAGTATAGCTATTGACAAGCAAAAGGAACTGCCAAAGATAGAGCATATATTATTAAAGCAGTTCATTTTCTCATCAACAGTTTATGTCTTGCTTTGGATAATTAGTGAGGTCTTGGAAGGAATTAGTATAGTATCTGGGAATGTGTGTGCCAAGAGAATATCCATACATTGAATTAGAAAAGAAATGTACTCATTTATGAGAGGACTGAGCAATGTGAATGGCATGCACATAGAAACTGAACTCTGAGATCATTCACATACAATTGGCCCATTTATTGCTCTTTGTCTATAAGGCTGACCTAGGGTCATTATGTTTCTAATGTTAAACCATTGCCTATAGCAGACGCTACTCTTTTATTACTTATCATTGCCCAGCATAAACTGAAAAAAAAAGATTCTATTTTTATTCAGCAGCCTTGGGATGTGTCAATCAGAGGAAATAATTTATCAAATGGATATTTTATTTACATGGCCAAAATCTGTACAGGAGGAGGTGGGACTCAGGGACTAAACCAGATATGCTGTTTCTAGATGGTCCCAAGCATCTAGACATTCCTATGGGATTTAAGCAGCTCTGTGTTCTATCCCTGGTATGTGCTGTATAAAATTACATTTCTACTTAATTCCATCTTCACTGTGTATGGATTCACTTCCAGGTGGTTTAGGAGAACACATTCACATTTTATAGAGACATGTGGCATTCTGTGGTTATGGTCTATTCCAATGTTCAGAGATTTGTTTCTAAAATGATTATTTTGATTTCATTTTATATAATCATGACTCCAGCAAAGAATAATCTTTCACCTGTGATTGGTCAAATGAATCCACTTTAATGGAGAGATTTCTTAGAGATGAAAAGCAAGGTTATGATAACCAACGATGGAGATTGAGACACCCAGAGACTAGCAATAGCAGGAAGCCATTACCATTTTAGTGCTGAAAGGTCAAAGGGAGGGGAGCTCCCTAGATCTTCCCCCAGTAGCTGTCATTGTGAAGGAAGGTGAATGCTGCCAGTGAAGCAGTGCAGAAGCCAAGAAGAGGTTGTGAAGAAACATGACTCTTACCTTTCTCACCTCCCATCCCCAAGTGTCCTATTGGTGCCTCCAACGGACTAAAACCCATCCCAAAGAGGCAGCAAGGGAGCAAGTTTCCATATCCAGTACACAGCACAAGCAGAAAAAGATGTAAAGTGGATTGGGGGACTAACTAGCATCCAATGAGAGGTCACTGTTTTTACGTAGAAGCATGAGGCAGGAATCAAAGCACTTGATATTATCCCACGCTGCCATCACGTTATGGCCAGACAACTCCAACTCTATCCTAACCAGGCTCCTATATGCACACTTGCCTCCATCCAATCAGAAGACGGCTGATACCTGAAAAATTAGTTCAAAACAAATCTGCTGCACCCTGTCCTCTGCTACTCAGTCACCTCTCAGCATTTAACCCTTCAATGGATTCACTTCTTTTAGGACAGAAACTGAAATTCTCCCAGGGCCGGTGTATCTGGGAGTTATGCAAAGGTTTCCATGAAGAAGTGACTTTTGAGATGAGATCGAAGAGATGCAGAAATATTAACTAAAACAGTGGGAAAGCAGGAAAAACATTCCTGGAAGATAAAACAATATTTCAAAGGTTCTGACTTAGGCTGAAAGCAAAGAAAGTGAGTAATGCTGGAATGAGCTGAACAAGGGAGAGAATGGAGCAAGATGTGATTAAAGTATGAGATTGGGACCAGATTATATGGAGCACTGCAGGTCCTAACTCAGCACCTGCACAGAGTAATATTTCAACAAATAGTCGTAAACAATGCTAAAAGACATATTATGTCCCTCCAGTGTAGTTTAGGATGTTAATATGATATAAGGCACAGTACATCAATATGTCTGGGTACTTGATCACTTATGAATTTATTATTTAGGTCCCCATGCAGAAAAACATACAACAACCAATTCTTAGTTTATATTGGCTTTTCACAAATTTTACAGGTAAAGCAATTTTTGTAGAATTGTATTTTTAGATTATGCCCTTGAAATGCCTGAGCTAAAAAATCATTGGTAGTATTATTCATGCATCACAGAAATTGTGTTTCTGTCTAAAAAATGAAAAATATGGTTCTCTGAAAACTATGTTTAAAAAACAACTTTTTTACTAGCTTGCATTTTTCTTCCTATAAAACTCACATTTTCCTGGTCATGAAAAAGAATGCAGTTGTCAGTACAAAAGGTGTAAGCATGAATGCATAGCATTTAAAATTATTCCAAGTAAATGATCTGGATTTCACAGAGTAAAATTGTCATATCAGGAGCAAAGTTGTGTGCTTCCTAAGAGACCATTTTAAATACATAAATATAAACCACATGTTTGATGTGGTCTGTGAAGTTCTGGATAGCAGAATATTTTTGTAATTGGCTTAGCTATGTTCAGGGAGACATGAGTTCAGCTCCGTTGCTGCATCCCTTATTAAGGCTGTTTCCACACAGGTGACAGTGAATATATATGTGAGGGAAATATCTTAGAATTTTGCTGAGTTAATTTAGTCAGTGACACAGTTATTTTCAACATTCCAAGAAGCAAAGAAAAGGCAGAATTCCTTTAGTCCACCTACTGGAGTGGGGAGAAAGGTGGTACATGGAAATGAGGGAACTTATAGGAAGTGCCTTGGAGAAGGCAATGCCACACCACTCCAGTACACTTGCCTGGAAAATCCCATGGATGGAGGAGCCTGGTAGGCTGCAGTCCATGGGGTCGCTAAAGTCAGATACGACTGAGTGACTTCTTTCACTTTTCACTTTCATGCATTGTGGAAAAGGAACTGACAACCCACTCCAGTGTTCTTGCCTGGAAAATCCCAGGGATGGTGGAGCCTGGTGGGCTGCCATCTCTGGGGTCGCACAGGGTCGGACACAATTGAAGCGACTTAGCAGCAGCATAGGAAGTACCTAGCATGATGAGAATAAATGCCACACAGATTCCTACAGGAGACACTTTGTCAAAATTAGTTCCTTCCTTTATCCATTTATTGAGGTGTTCAAGTTGGAGCACCTCAGGAAACGCTGATTACAAAGGAGAGCCACACATTTCAAGGGACTTCTCATGGGGAAATGGATTCTGTTCCCTTTATTTGAATTTCTTCTCTACTAGGCTTGGAGGAGACAGGACAGAAGGATTAAAGGTTCAAAATCAGAAGATTCAGTGGGTTACAAGAGAAGCCATGGGAAAGAAAGAGAAAGGTGAGTGCTGAAAAGTGTGGTGCCTCCTTCAAAGGTATCTGTAGGTAGTGAAAAGGCAAAACGGAGCAGCTGTAAACTTGTTGAAGTAGTAGTACCTTATTTTTTCATTGGAGTCTTACCCAGGATCCTAATGTATTAAAAAGATAAAGGAGGAAGTTTTTGTGATTCTATAAAACTCAGTTCTGTAACTGTTATGCAAACAATTCTATAGTGACACAGCCCAGTGTATTAAGCACAGCACAATGGCCAGACGAAATTTCTAGCCAAGTCTCTAAGTAAAACTGAGTTGTTAGAGAAACAGTTTCCAATTGAAGTTTACTAAGAGAATTTCCAATTGAAATTTACTTAATTTGGACCTTGGAATGCCTTGTTTTAAACTTGTATCTTTCATCATTTGCTAATTGCTTGATTACATTTCTAAATCACTTGGAAATAATTGTTTCTTAAGCAATTTCTGTGCATTTTGTTAAATATTTTATAGGAGAAAGGCTGGATATTTTGTTAAATTATTTATTTTATTGAAAAGGAAAGATAGATCCTGAAACTGCTGACTTAATATAACTATTGAAACTGAGTTTTCTAATAGAAAAGGAATGGTAAATAAGTCTAAATCTTGCCTTTGAGATAGATTTTTAATATTATTTTTGCTAAAAAGAAAAGTTGCTAACAACATGAGAACAATTAAGGAAATAATGTGCTGCTGCTACTGCTGCTAAGTCACTTCAGTTATGTCCAACTCTGTACGGCCCCATAGACGGCAGCCCACCAGGCTCCCCCATCCCTGGGATTCTCCAGGTAAGAACACTAGAGTGGGTTGCCATTTCCTTCTCCAATGCATGAAAGTGAAAAGTGAAAGTGAAGTCACTCAGTCATGTCCAACTCTTAGCGACCCCATGGACTGCAGCCCACCACGCTCCTCCATCCATGGGATTTTCCAGGCAAGAGTACTGGAGAGGGGTGTCATCACCTTCTCTGAGGAAATAGTGTACTTTGCTATTTATTTAACTTCTGTTTAGATTGACAACAGTGGTTTTGAATAATTTCAATTGTCAGCTAATACTATCAAATGGACTCTCCAAAATAGAGTATTATCAACAAAACCTGCCCTTTCCAGCCCCATGTGAATGAGTGTTGCACTGATGCCAGGATATGTTGGAAAGCTGAAGTAAATATAAGCCTATTAGTTAAAAAGCACAGTGGATCCATCCATATCTCTACAAATGACCTGATTCCATTGTTTTTTATGGCTAAGTAGTATTCCACTATATATACATATCATATATTCTTTATCCATTCATCTGTTGATGGACATTTAGTTTGTTTCCATATCCTGGCTATTGTAAATAATACTGCAATAAACAATGGGGTATATATATCCTTTTGAATTATGGTTTTATCACAGTATATTCACAGTAGTGGAATTGCTGGATCATATGATAGTTCTATTTTTAGATTTTTAGGGAACCTTCATGGTAGAAGCAGACACAGATGTAGAGAACAGACCTGTGGACACTGGATGGGGGAAAAGGTAGGGTGGGATGATTTGGGATAGTAGCATTGACATATATACATTACCCTATGTAAAATAGCTAGTGGAAACCTGCTGTATAGCACAGGGAGCTCATCTCAGTGCTCTGTGATGACCTAGAGGGGTGGGATCAGTGGTGGAAGGGGAGGCTCAAGAGGGGTGAGATATATGTATACATATGGCTGGTTTGCACTGTACAGCAGAAACCAACACAACATTGTAAAGTAATTATATTCAAATTTTTTTTTTAAGTGGGAATAAAAGCAGTCAGACAAGAAATATTTTGTTTTCCCACCACCAAATCTACCACCCCTTTGTACATGTACCTGTATAGTTTGCTTCCTACTTCCCAAAGAAATAGAAATGGCTCTGCAATGAACTAGGACTGCAAGTTGAGTTCTGGCCATCAGAATGTGGCCAATCAGATATATTCCTAGGCAGGTAAGAGTCTGTGTACATGACCCACACTCCTCTCTCCGACCTCCATGGCTGGCAGTCATGGACTTATTGGCATCAGGGCCTTTTCCAATGAGTCAGTTCTTTGCATCAGATGGCCAGAGTATCGGAGATACAGCTTCAGCATCAGTCCTTCCAATGAATTTTCAGGACTAATTTCTTTCAAGACTGACTGGTTTGATCTCCTTACAGTCCAAGGGACTCTTAAGAATCTTCTCCAACACCACAGTTCAAAAGCATCAATTCTTCAGCGCTCAGCTTTCTTTATAGTCCAACTCCCACATCCATAGAGGACTACTCGAAAAACAGCCTTGTCTACACGGACCTTAGTTGGTAAAGTAATGTCTCCTGCTGTCTTACGTTGGTCATAGCTTTTCTTCCAAGGAGCAAGCATCTTTTAATTTCATGGCTGCAGTCACCATCTGCAGTGATTTTGAAGCCCCCCAAAATAAAGTCTGTCACTGTTTCCATTGTTTCCCCATCTATTTGCCATAAAGTGATGGAACCATATGCCATGATTTTAGTTCTCTGAATGCTGAGTTTCAAGCCAACTTTTCACTCTCTTCTTTCACTTTCATCAAGAGGCTCTTTAGTTCTTCTTCACTTTCTGCCATAAGTAGGGGGGTGTCATCTGTATATCTGCAGTTATTGATATTTCTCACTGCAATCTTGATCCCAGCTTGTGCTTTATCCAGCCTGGCATTTTGCATGATGTATTCTGCATATAAGTGAAATACCCAGGGTGACAGTATACAGCCTCATGTACTTTTTCCATGTTTGGAACCAGTCTGTTGTTCCATGTCCAGTTCTAACTCTTGCCTCTTGATCTGCATATAAATTTCTCAGGTCAGGTGGTTTGTTATTCCCATCTCTTTAGGAATTTTCCAGTTATTTTGTGATCCACACAGTCAAAGGCTTTGGCACAGCCAATAAAACAAAAGTAGATTTTTTTTTCTGGAACTTTTTGCTTTTCAATGATCCAATGGATGTTGGCAATTTGATCTCTGGTTCCTTTTCTAAATCCAACTTGAACATCTGGAAGTTCACAGTTCATGTACTGTTGAAGTCTGGCTTGGAGAATTTTGAGCATTGCTTTGCTAGGGTGTGAGATGAGTTCAATTGTGCAGTAGTTTGAACATTCTTTGGGACTGAAATTAAAACTGACCTTTTCCAGTTCTGTGGCCACTGCTGAGATTTCCATACTTACTGGCGTATTTAGTGCAGCACTTTCACAGCATCATCTTTCAGGATTTGAAATAGCTCAACTCGAATTCTATCACCTCCACTAGCTTTGTTTGTAGTGATGCTTCCTAAGGCACACTTGACTTTGCATTCCAGGATATCTGGCTCTAAGTGAGTGATCCCACCATCATGGTTGTCTGGGTCATGAAGATCTTTTTGTATAGTTTTTCTGTTTTTTCTTGATACCTCTTCTTAATATCTTCTGCTTCTGTTAGGGGCATACTATTTCTGTCCTTTATTGTGCCCATCATTGCATGAAATGTTCCCTTGGTATCTCTGATTTTCTTGAAGAGATCTCTAGTCTTTCCCATTCTATTGTTTTCCCTATTTCTTTGCTTTGGGGCATACTATTTCTGTCCTTTATTGTGCCTGTCATTGCATGAAATGTTCCCTTGGTATCTCTAATTTTCTTGAAGAGATCTCTAGTCTTTCCCATTCTATTGTTTTCTTCTATTTCTTTGCTTTGATCACTGAGGAAGGCTTTCTTGTCTCTCCTTTCTATTCTTTGGAACTCTGCACTCAAATGGGATATCTTTCCTTTTCTCTTTTGCCTTTCACTTCTCTTCTTTTCTCAGCTATTTGTAAGGCCTTCTCAGACAACCATTTTGCCTTTTGCATTTCTTTTCTTGGGGATGGTTTTGATCACTACCTCCTGTACAATGTCATAAAACTCCATCCATAGTTCTTCAGGCACTGTCTATCAGATCTAATCACTTGAATCTATTCGTCACTTCCACTGTATAATCATAAGGGTTTTTTTTTTTTTAATTTTTATTTATTTATTTTTAATTACAATACTGTATTTGTTTTGCCATACATTGACATGAAACAGCCACAGGTGAACACAAGGGGTTTTGATTTAGGTCATATCTGAATGGTCTAGTGGTGTTCCCTACTTTCTTCAATTTAAGTCTAAATTTGGCAATATAGAGTTCATTATTTGATCCACAGTCAGTTCCCAGTCTTGTTTTTGCTGACTGTATAGAGCTTGTGCATATTTGGCTGCAAAGAATGAAATCAATCTGATTTCAGTATTGACCATCTGGTGATGCTGTAAAGAGCAATACTGCAAAGGAACCTGGAATGTTAAGTCCAGTAATCAAGGCAAATTGCCATTGGTCAAACAGGAGATGGCAAAAGTAAACATAGACATTTTAGGAATCAGTGAACTAAAATGGACTGGAGTGGGTGAATTTAACTCAGATGACCATTATATTAACTACTGTGGGTAAGAATCCCTAAGAAGAAATGGAGTAGCACTCATAGTCAACAAAGGAGTCCAAATGCAGTACTTGTGGAAAATGTTGAGATATTTCAAATAACTGTGGGAGTTAGAAAGTTTATTTTAGAAGATCAAAAGTTGAGTTGCAGTCTTATTAGTGTTATGCAGTATTGGAAATATATTTAATTCATGAGACAGTAGGAGCTGACCTTGAGTTTGAAAACTTACCATTAATCGTGGCATTTGGAAGTCTGAGACTGATGGAATGAAGCATAGGAAGAGAAGAGTCTATGGATGCAGACCAAAGCTTGGACAGTAGCCAGAATTTAGAGGAACTGTCAGAGAGGAAAGCCACTGTCACTTATTGTGAGTTACAGATATTCTCAACAATTTTACCTTTTCTGCTTGATTACCAAGAAATCCAAAATTAATGTGGTGTCAAAATAAAACAGTTGCCTTATCCCATGTAGCTGATAGCATCCACCTCTTTCCTAATGATTTCTGATTTTGCTTAGCTTTATTTTATTTCTTTTTTATAACATGAAACACTATATTTCAGGTTGACAAAAGCCTTTTCTGATAATAGACAGTATATAAATGAAAGATGAAGAAAAGTAAGTACCATAAAACCGTGTGAAGAAAGAGTTCAACGAAAGTGAAGTATCTAATAGCTTCAGATACCATAGTGATACAGGATATTGCATTGCATTTTGCCTATTGAAAAGCTATGTGACATGAGAAGTAAATAAAATGTTAGAGAAGTTTGGAGTTTGGGGTGAGACCACCAAGAGAAGGGTAAAATGTGTAACAGGGAATCAAACATATATGAATAAAACATCACATATAAAAATAGTTTGGAGTTCTACCTTAAAAACCTTGTTTTCATAACATTGAAATACATTCCATATGCATGAAGCGGGTGTCTGGCCCCCTAACTACATTTGTGACAAGGCCTTTTATGAGAAGAGACTTCGAACTAAAGATATAAGAGAACAAACTTCCCATGTGCTTCTTATCTTCTCAAGATCAGCCAAATAGAAAAGTTGGCAGGCCCACATCTGCAGGACCCAAACACACAGGTAGAAGCCTGTTCTAGAGGGAATTTTCATGCTTTCTCCAGACACTACTACATGAAGCTTCACTGGCAACAAACAGAATGGTATTACAGAGACATATGATTATACAAAACAAAATCGGACAAAAATACCCTTTTTGCATGCCCTCATTAACAATAACCTGAGTGAATGGCTTAAAAATACACATAAACTAATAAAACAGAATAAAGACCACAGAAATAAACTCCCACATATACGGCCAACTAATATTTGACAAGAAAGTCAAAGATACTCAGTGGCGGAAAAGATAGTCTTATCAAATATCTTTTTATGATAAAAACTCAACAGTTGTTTTGGATATGACACAAAAAGCACATGTAACAAAAGCTAAAATAAATCAGTAGGACTATATCAAACTAAACATCTTCTGCATAGCAAAAGAAATGATCAGCAAAATGAAAAGGAAACCTATAGAATGAGAGAGAATATTTGCAAATCTGATATCTGATAACAGTGTAATATCCCAAATATGTAAAGAACTCATGTAACAATAGCAAAACAACCAAATAATCGGACTTTTATAGTGATAAGAGATTGTTTTTAATCCATTGTATATTCTTGCCTCCTTTGTCAAAGATTAAGTGTTCATAGGTGCATGGATTTATCTCTGGGTTTTCTATATTGTTCCATTGATATATATTTCTGTCTTTGTGCCAGTACCATAATTTCTTGATGACTGTGGCTTTGTAGTAGAGCCTGAAGTCAGGCAGATTGATTCATCTAGTTCCATTCTTCTTTCTCAAGATTGTCTTGGGTATTTGAGGTTTATTGTATTTACATACAACTTGTGAAAATATTTGTTCTAGCTCTGTGAAAATACCGTTGGTAGCTTGATAGGGATTGCATTGAATCTACAGATAGCTTTGGGTAATATTCTCATTTTCACTATATTGATTATCCCAATCCATGAACATGGTATATTTCTCCATCTATTAGTGTCCTCTTTGATTTCTTTCACCAGTGTTTTATAGTTTTCTATATATAGGTCTTTAGTTTCTTTAGGTACATATATTCCTAAGTATTTTATTCTTTTCATTCCAATAGTGAATAAATGTTTCCTTAATTTCTCTTTCTTCTTTCTCATTATTAGGGTAAAGGAATGCAAGGGATTTTTGTGTGTTGATTTTATATCCTGCAACTTTACTATATTCATTGACTAGCTCTCATAATTTTCTGGTGAAGTCTTTAGGGATTACTATGTAGAGGATCATGTCATCTGCAAACAGTGAGAGTTTTACTTCTTCTTTTCCAATTTGGATTCATTTTCTTTCTTTTTCTGCTCTGATTGCTGTGGCCAAAACTGCCAAAACTATGTTGAATAGTAGTGGTGAAAGTGGGCACCCTTGACTTATTCCTGACTTTAGGGGAAATGCTTTTAATTTTTCACCTTTGAGGAAACTGTTTGCTGTGGATTTGTCATACAGAGCTTTTATTATGTTGAGGCATGTTCATTCTATTCCTGTTTTCTGGAGAGTTTCTATCATAAATGGATGTTGAATTTGGTCAAATGCTTTCTCTGTAACTATTGAGATAATCATATGACTTTTATTTTACAATTTGTTAATGTGGTATATTACATTGATTGACTTGTGGATATTGAAGAATTCTTGCATCCCTGGGATAAAGCCCACTTGTTCATGGTGTATAAACTGTTTAATGGATTCTGATTGCTAGAATTTTGTTAAAGTTTTTGCATCTATGTTCATCAGTGATATCGGCCTGTAGTTTTCTTCTTTTGTGGCATCTTTGTCAGGTTTTGGTATTAGGGTGATGGTGGCCTCGAAGAATGAGTTTGGTACTTTACCTTCCTCTGCAATTTTCTGGAAGAGTTAGAGTAGGATAGGTGTTCAGTTCAGTTCAGTCGCTCAGTTGTGTCTGACTCTTCGCGACTCCATGAATTGCAGCATGCCAGGCCTCCCTGTTCATCACCATCTCCCAAAGTTCACTCACACTCACATTCATCGAGTTGGTGATGCCATCCAGCCATCTCATCCTCTGTCGTCCCCTTCTCCTCCTTCCCCCAGTCCTTCCCAGCATCAGAGTCTTTTCCAATGAGTCAACTCTTCACATGAGGTGGCCAAAGTACTGGAGTTTCAGCTTTAGCATCATTCCTTCCAAAGAAATCCTCTGGTTGATTTCCTTCAGAATGCACTGGTTGGACCTCCTTGCAGTCCAAGGGACTCTCAAGAGTCTTCTCCAACACCACAGTTCAAAAGCATCAATTGTTTGGCATTCAGCCTTCTTCACAGTCCAACTCTCACATCCATACATGACCACAGGAAACACCATAGCCTTGACTAGATGGCCCTTAGTTGGCAAAATAATTTTTTCTGCTTTTGAATGTACTATCTAGGTTGGTCATAACTTTTCTTGCAAGGACTAAGTATCTTTTAATTTCATGGCTGCAGTCACCATCTGCAGTGATTTTGGAGACCCAAGAAAATAAATTATGACACTGTTTCCCCATCTAGTTCCCATGAAGTGATGGGACCAGATGCCATGATCTTTGTTTTCTGAATGTTGAGCTTTAAGCCAACTTTTTCACTCTCCTCATTCACTTTCATCAAGAAGCTCTTTAGTTCTTCTTCACTTTCTGCCATAAGGGCGATATCATCTGCATATTTGAGGTTATTGATATTTTTCCCGGCAATCTTGATTCCAGCTTGTGTTTCTTCTAGTCCAGCATTTCTCATGATGTACTCTGCATATAAGTTAAATATACAGGATGACAGTATACAGCCTTGACGTACTCCTGAGGAAGGCTTTTTATCTCTTCTTGCTATTCTTTGGAACTCTGCATTAAAATGCTTATATCTTTCCTTTCTCCTTTGTTTTTCTTTTTTTTTCCCTTTACCCAATATTTATATTTTTTATTACTTTATTCTACATTACAATACTATATTTGTTTTGCCATACATTGACATGAATCAGCCACAGGTGAACATGATCTCCCAATGCCGAAGCCCCCTCCCACCTCCCACCCCATATCATCTCCCTGAATCATCCTGTGCACCAGCCCCATGCATCCTGCATCCTGCATTGAACATAGACTGGCGCTTCGTTTCTTACAGGAAAATATACATGTTTCATTGCCATTCTCCCAAACCATCCCACCCTCTCTCTCTCCCTCAGAGTCCAAAAGTCCGTTCTATACCTCTGTGTCTCTTTTGTTGTCTCACATATAGGGTCATCATTACTGTCTTTCTAAATTCCATATATATGTGTCACTATACTGTATTGGTGTTTTTCTTTCTGGCTTACTTCACTCTGTATAATCGGCTCCAGTTTCATCCATCTCATTAGAACTGAGTCAAATTTATTCTTTTTAAGGGCTGAGTAGTACTCCATTGTGTATATGTACCACAGCTTTCTTATCCATTCATCTGCTGATGGACATCTAGGTTGCTTCCATGACCTAGCTATTATAAACAGTGCTGCAATGAACACTGGAGTACATGTGTCTCTTTCAGTTCTGGTTTCCTCGAGTGTGTATGCCCAGCAGTGGGATTGCTGGGTCATAAGGCAGTTCTATTTGCAATTTTTTAAGGAATCTCCACACTGTTTTCCATAGTGGCTGTACTAGTTTGCATTCCCACCAGCAGTGTAAGAGGGTTCCTTTTTCTCCACACCCTCTCCAGCATTTGTTACTTGTAGACATTTGGATTGCAGCTATTCTGACTGGTGTTAAATGGTACCTCATTGTGGTCTTGATTTGCATTTCTCTGGTAATGAGTGATGTTGAACATCTTTTCATGTGTTTGTTAGCCATCTGTATGTCTTCTTTGGAGAAATGCCTATTTAGTTCTTTGGCCCTTTTTTTGATTGGTTCGTTTATTTTTCTGGAGCTGATCTGCATAAGTTGCTTGTATATCTTTGAGATTAGTTGTTTGTCAGTTGTTACAGTTGCTATTATTTTCTCCCATTCCGAAGGCTGTCTTTTCACCTTGCTTATAGTTTCCTTTGTTGTGAAGAAGCTTTTAATTTTAATTAGGTCCCATTTGTTTATTTTTGCTTTTATTTCCAGTATACTGGGAGGTGGATCATGGAGGATCCTGCTGTGATTTATGTCGGAGAGTGTTTTGCCTATGTTTTCCTCTAGGAGTTTTATAGTTTCTGGTCTTACATTTAGATGTTTAATCCATTTTGAGTTTATTTTTGTGTATGGTGTTAGAAAGAGGTCTAGTTTCATTCTTTTACAAGTGGTTGACCAGTTTTCCCAGCACCACCTGTTAAAGAGACTGTCTTTACTCCATTGTATATTTTTGCCTCCTTTGTCAAAGATAAGGTGTCCATAGGTGTGTGGGTTTATCTCAGGGCTTTCTATTTTGTTCCATTGGTCTATATTTCTGTCTTTGTGCCAGTACCATACTGTCTTAATGACTGTGGCTTTGTAGTAGAGCCTGAAGTCAGGCATGTTGATTCCTCCAGTTCCATTCTTCTTTCTCAAGATTGCTTTGGCTATTCGAGGTTTTCTGTATTTCCATACAAATCTTGAGATTATTTGATCTAGTTCTGTGAAAAATATTGTTGGTAGCTTGATAGGAATTGCATTGAATCTGTAGATTGCTTTGGGTAGTATACTCATTTTCACTATATTGACTCTTCCTACCCATGAGCATGGTATATTTCTCCATCTATTAGTGTCCTCTTTGATTTCTTTCATCAGTGTTTTATAGTTTTCGATATATAGGTCTTTAGTTTCTTTAGCTAGGTATATTCCTAAGTATTTTATTCTTTTCGTTGCAATGGTGAATGGAATTGTTTCCTTAATTTATTTTTCTACTTTCTCATTATTAGTGTATAGGAATGCAAGGGATTTCTGAGTATTGATTTTATATCCTGCAACTTTACTATATTGATTGATTAGCTCTAGTAGTTTTCTGGTGAAGTTTTTAGGATTTTCTAT
This sequence comes from Nanger dama, assembly GCA_917880005.1. NCBI lineage: Eukaryota > Metazoa > Chordata > Mammalia > Artiodactyla > Bovidae > Nanger > Nanger dama. Next base: position 9,774,029 of record CAKJTW010000060.1, read on the forward strand.
GTAGAGGATCATGTCGTCTGCAAACAGTGAGAGTTTTACTTCTTCTTTTCCAATTTGGATTCCTTTTATTTCTTTTTCTGTTCTGATTGCTGTGGCCAAAACTTCCAGTATGATATTGAATAGTAGTGGTGAAAGTGGACACCCTTGTCTTGTTCCTGACTTTAGGGAAATGGTTTCAATTTTTCGCCATTGAGGATAATGTTAGCTGTGGGTTTGTCATATATAGCTTTTATTATGTTGAGGTATGTTCCTTCTATTCCTGCTTTCTGGAGAGTTTTTATCATAAATGGATGTTGAATTTTGTCAAAGGCTTTTTCTGCATCTATTGAGATAATCATATGATTTTTATTTTTCAGTTTGTTAATATGATGAATTACATTGATTGACTTGCGGATATTGAAGAATCCCTGCATCCCTGGGATAAAGCCCACTTGGTCATGGTGTATGATCTTTTTAATCTGTTGCTGGATTCTGATTGCTAGGATTTTGTTGAGGATTTTTGCACCTATGTTCATCAGTGATATTGGCCTGTAGTTTTCTTTTTTGTGGTGTCTTTGTCAGGTTTTGGTATTACGGTGATGGTAGCCTCATAGAATGAGTTTGGAAGTTTACCTTCCTCTGCAATTTTCTGGAATAGTTTCAGTAAGATAGGTGTTAGCTCTTCTCGAAATTTTTGGTAGAATTCAGCTGTGAAGCCGTCTGGACCTGGGCTTTTGTTTGCTGGAAGATTTCTGATTACAGTTTCAATTTCCATGCTTGTGATGGGTCTGTTAAGATTTTCTATTTCTTCCTGGTTCAATTTTGAAAAGTTGTACTTTTCTAAGAATTTGCCCATTTCTTCCAAGTTGTCCATTTTATTGGCATATAATTGCTGATAGTAGTCTCTTATGATCCTTTGTATTTCTGTGTTGTCTCTCGTGATCTCTCCATTTTCAATTCTAATTTTACTGATTTGATTTATTTCTCTTTGTTTCTTGATGAGTCTGGCTAATGGTTTGTCAATTTTATTTATCCTTTCAAAGAACCAGCTTTTTGTTTTGTTGATTTTTGCTATGGTCTCTTTTGTTTCTTTTGCATTTATTTCAGCCCTAATTTTTAGGATTTCTTTCCTTCTACTAACTCTGGGGCTCTCTATTTCTTCCTTTTCTAGTTGCTTTAGGTGTAGAGTTAGGTTATGTATTTGACTTTTTCCTTGCTTCTTGAGGTATGCCTGTATTGCTATGAACTTTCCTCTTAGCACTGCTTTTATAGTGCCCCACAGGTTCTGTGTAGTTGTGTTTTCATTTTCATTTGTTTCAATGCACATTTTGATTTCTTTTTTGATATCTTCTGTGATTTGTTGATTATTCAGAAGGGTGTTGTTCAGCCTCCAAATGTTGGAATTTTTAATAGTTTTTCTCCTGTAATTGAGATCTAACCTTAGTGCATTATGGTCAGAGAAGATGCTTGGAATAATTTCGATTTTTTTGAATTTATGAAGGTTAGATTTATGACCCAGAATCTGATCTATCCTGGAAAAGTTCCGTGTGCACTTGAGTAAAAGGTGAAATTCATTGTTTTGGGGTGAAATGTCCTATAGATATCAATTAGGCTTAACTGGTCTACTGTATCATTTAAAGTTTGCGTTTCTTTGTTAAGTTTCTGTTTAGTTGATCTGTCCATAGGTGTGAGTGGGGTATTAATGTCTCCCACTATTATTGTGTTATTATTAATTTCCCCTTTCATGTTTGTTAGCAATTGCCTTACATATTGTCATGCTCCTATGTTGGGTGCATATATATTTATAATTGTTATATCTTCTTCTTGGATTGATCCTTTAATCATTATGTAGTGGCCTTCTTTGTCCCTTTTCACAGCCTTTATTTTAAAGTCTATTTTTTCGGATATGAGTATTGCTACTCCTGCTTTCTTTTGGTCTTTATTTGCATGAAATATCTTTTTCCAGCCCTTCACTTTTAGTCTGTATGTGTCCGTTGTTTTGAGGTGGGTCTCTTGTAGGCAGCATATATAGGGATCTTGTTTTTGTATCCATTCAGCCAGTCTTTGCCTTTTGGTTGGGGCATTCAACCCATTTACATTTAAGGTAATTATTGATAAGTATGCTCCTGTTGCCATTTACTTTATAGTTTTAGGTTCAAGTTTATACGCCCTTTTTGTGTTTCCTGTCTAAAGTCGATCCTTTAGTATTTGTTGGAGAGCTGGTTTGGTGGTGCTGAATTCTCTCAGCTTTTGCTTGTCTGTAAAGCTTTTGACTTCTCCTTCATATTTGAATGAGATCCTTGCTGGGTATAGTAGTCTTAGCTGAAGGTTATTATCTTTCATCACTTTAAGTATGTCTTGCCATTCCCTCTTGGCCTGAAGAGTTTCTATTGAAAGATCTGCAGTTATTCTTATGGGGATCCCCTTGTGTGTTATTTGTTGTTTTTCCCTTGCTGCTTTTAATATTTGTTCTTTGTGTTTGGTCTGTGTTAGTTTGATTAGTATATGTCTTGGGGTGTTCCGCCTTGGGTTTATCCTGTTTGGCACTTTCTGGGTTTCTTGGACTTGGGAGATTATTTCCTTCCCCATTTTAGGGATGTTTTCAACTATTATCTCCTCAAGTATTTTCTCATGGTCTTTCTTTTTGTCTTCTTCTTCTGGGACTCCTATAATTCGAATGTTGGAGCGTTTCATATTGTCTTGGAGGTCTCTGAGGTTGTCCTCATTTCTTTTAATTCATCTTTCTTTTCCCTCACTGATTCATTTATTTCTACCATTTTATCTTCTATTTCACTAATCCTATCTTCTGCCTCCAATATTCTACTATTTGTAGCCTCCAGAGTGTTTCTGATCTCATTTATTGCATTATTCATTATATGTTTACTTTTTTTATTTCTTCTAGGTCGTTGTTAAACCTTTCTTGCATCTTCTCAAACCTTGACCCCAGGCTATTTATCTGTGATTCCATTTTTATTTCAAAATTTTGGATCATTTTCACTATCAGTATTCGGAATTCTTTCTCAGGTAGATTCCCTATCTCTTCCTCTTTTGTTTGGTTTGGTGGGCATGTCTCCTGTTCCTTTACCTGCTGGGTATTCCTCTGTCTCTTCATCTTGGTTATATTGCTGCATTTGGGGTGGCTTTTCTATATACTGGTAATTTGTGGTATTCTCTTTCTGATAGAGCTTCCTCTCTTTGTTTGGGGTTATATCAGTGGCTTGTCAGAGTTTCTTGATTAGGGAGGCTTGTGTTGGAGTTGTGGTGGGTGGAGCTGGATTTCTTCTCTCTGGAGTTCTGTGAAGTGTCAAGTAATGGGTTATGACACGTCAATGGTTTTGGAGTATTTTGAGCTGCCTGTGTATTGACGTTCAGGGGCTTGTTCTTGTGTTGCTGGAGAATTTGCATGGTATGTCTTGCTCTGGAGCTTGTTGGCCCTTGGTCAGTGCTCAATTTCAGTATAAGTATGAAGGCGTTTGATGAGCTCTTATTGGATAATGTTCCCTGTATTTAGGAATTTTTTGATGATCTCAGGATTTGGACTTAAGCCTCCTGATTCTGGTTTTCAGATTTATTTTTACAATAGCCTCATGATTTCTCCATCTATTCAGCACTAATGTTAAAACATCTAGGTTAATGATGATAGGTTTCTCCACCTTGAGGGTCATCCCTAGAGGATCGCTGAGTTACTTGGAGGAGAGAAGAGGGAGGGGGTGGTTAGAGGTGAGAGGAATGGGATGAGGTGGAATCAAAAGAGGAAAAAGCAAGCTAGCCTGTAACCCCTTTCTTGTGTGTGCTCCAAAGTCTGGACCTCTCAGAGGTGGTCACAGAGTTATACATGGAAGAGGAGAGAGAGGAAGTAGATAGAGGTGGACAGGAGGATAAAAGAGGGAGATGCAAAGGAGGGCTACATATCCGGCCAGTGACCAGTTCCCTGAGAATTCTCCACCTTCTGGAGCACACAGAGATTCATAGAATTGGGTAGAGAGGAGGAGGGGGGAGGGAGGAGGCAAAAGCCACCTGGTGGAGAAAAGAGATTCCAAATGGGGAGAGAGTGGTCAAGCCAATAATCTCGCACTCATGTAAAATTGGGTACTGAAGATCAGGTTTTTAAAAGTACAAAATTGGCAACAAATACCAAAATGCCGAGATTAAAAATCTGGAGTAGGGATTGGATTTTCAAAGATAAAATATTGAAGAGAAGAAGAAGAAGGAGAGAAAAATTTTAAAAAAAAGAGAAAAAAAGTAAAATAAAATAAAAGACTCCAGAATTATTAAAAGACAACTTCCTCCGCCAATAGGACTATATACGGCATTTGCTTAAAGATAGTTGTTTTTTTTTAAGTAATATTAGGTTATAAAAATAATAAATAGAAATATAGAAGACTTAAAAATTTAAGCAAGTTTAGAAAAAAAAGACGAAAAAGAAAAGAAGAAAAACAAATTTAAAAAGAAAAAAAAATTAAAGAAAGAAAATTTTTTTTTTTTTAATTCGCGCTTCCACATCATCCTCCCGCCCCCAAAAAAGAAAAGAAAATTTGATCATAAAAGTAGTAACAGTATATCTGGCGCTTTCTCTGTCATTGTGGACTGTGTGGGGTCACTACTAAGGCAGTTCCCTCTGTTTGACTTCCTCTGTTTGCCGGTCTCTTCCGTGACTGATTTCTGTCTTGACACAGGGAGGGTGGTGGTGAACTCTGCAGTGGGCTTACCCCTTCTTGCTCCGCGGGATAACTGTGTGGGGCCTGCCCTATGCTTCACACACTTCCCCAGTCTAAGCCTCTCAGGTTTGGCACTCAGGAAGTCCCCTCCAAGGGTTGGGTTTGGGTGACCCTGGGCTTTGTTCCCTTCCCAGGTCCAATTGGCTAGGGAGTTTGGTGTGCACTATTGTTGCGACTTCTGGGCTTTCAGGGTTGCTCAATTTTCTGGGAGCTCCACCGGGGGCTCTTTCTCAGGCAGATGATGACTGTTCAGAGCCACCCAGAAGTCTCAGTAGCAAAGAAACCTGCTTGCAGTTTGGTAGGTAGTGTCTCTCTTGAGCTGCGATTGCCCTCTTCCAGTGCTTAAGGTTCTGGCTGCCTGTCGCTGGAGGGGGATGGTCTGCAGCTGGCTATTTCCGATCCGTCCTTTGTTCTGCACGCGGGCCTGTCGGTGTCTTATGTTCGAGCGTTTCGCGTGTTAGTTATCCCACAGTCTGGTTTGCTAGTCCGAGATAGATCGTTCTAGCCACGTGCGGACCCAATTCTGGCCCCGTTACGCCCCTGATTCTCGAGAAAAGCCCTGCAGCCTACATCTCCCGCTGCACAATTCTTAGAAAGCACTGTCGCTGGCGCGATCCTCCCTGCCCAGCCCCCCACTGCTGTCGGACACAGGCATTTGCGCTGCTTATCCGCTGGGGGTTATACTGTTGAATTCATAATCTGTTGGTTTTAATTATTTATTTATTTATTCTTCCTTCCTGTTATGTTGCCCTTTGTGCTTCCAGGGCTCGCCCCATGCACAGCTGTGAGAATGTTCCCCAATTTTAGGAAACCTCTCTTTTAAGAGTCTCTTCCTGGGACGGGATTCCCTTCCCATGACGGGGCTCCCTCCCTACCTCCTTTGTCTCTATCTTCGTCCTTTAAAATAATTCCTACCTGGTTTTGAAGCCAATGATCTGCTTTGCTGGATGCCTGATGTCCTCTGCCAGCAGTCAGAAGTTGTTTTGTGGAATTTACTCAGCGTTGAAATGTTCTTTTGATGAGGTAGAGAGGGAGAAAGTGTTCTCCGCATCCTATTCCTCTGCCATCTTTTTTCAAGTCCCTCTCCTTTGTTTTTCATCTCTCTTCTTTTCACAGCTATTTGTACACCCTCACCAGACAGCTATTTTGCTTTTTTGCATTTCTTTTCCATGGGGGTGGTCTTGATCCCTGTCTCCCATACACTGTCACGAACCTCATTCCATAGTTTATCAGGCACTCTATCTATCAGATCTAGGCTCTTAAATTTATTTCTCACTTCCACTGTATAATCATAAGGGATTTTATTTATGTCATACCTGAATGGTCTAGCGGTTTTCCCTACTTTCTTCAATTTAAGTCTGAATTTGGTAATAAGGAGTTCATGATCTGAGCCACAGTCAGCTCCTGGTCTTGTTTTTGTTGACTGTATAGAGCTTCTCCATCTTTTGCTGCATAGAATATAATCAATCTGATTTTGGTATTGACCATCTGGTGATGTCCATGCGTAGTGTCTTCTCTTGTGTTGTTAGAAGAAGGTGTTTGCTATGACCAGTGCATTTTCTTGGCAAAACTCTATTAGCCTTTGCCCTGCTTCATTCCACATTCCAAAGCCAAATTTGCCTGTTACTCCTGGTGATTCTTGACTTCCTATTTTAGCATTCCAGTCCCCTATAATGAAAAGGACATCTTTTTTTGGGTGTTAGTTCTAAAAGGTCTTGTAGGTCTTCATAAAACAATTCAACTTCAGCTTCTTCAGCATTACTGGTTGGGGCATAGATTTGGAAAACTGTGATACTGAATGGTTTGCCTTGAAGACGAACAGAGGTCATTCTGTTGTTTTTGAGATTGTATTCAAGTACTGCATTTCGGACTCTTTGGTTATCCTTATGGGAATCCCCTTGTGTGCTATTTGTTGTTTTTCCCTTACTGCTTTTAATATTTGTTCTTTGTGTTTGATCTTTGTTAATTTGATTAATATGTGTCTTGGGGTGTTGCTCCTTGGAATTATCTTGTTTGAGACTCTCTGGGTTTCTTTGACTTCAGTGATTATTTCCTTCCCATTTTAGGGAAGTTTTTGACTACTGTCGCCTCAAGTATTTTCTCATGGTCTTTCTTTTTTGTTTTCTTCTTCTGGGACTCCTATGATTCCTATGTTGGAGCATTTACTATTTCCTGGAGGTCTCTGAGATTGGCCTCATTTCTTTTAATCTGTTTTTCTTTTTTCCTCTCTGATTCATTTATTTCTACCATTCTATCTTCTACTTCACTAATCCTATTTTCTCCCTCCATTATTCTACTATTTGTTGCCTCCAGAGTGTTTTTGGTCTTATTTATTGTATTATTCATTATATATTGACTCTTTTTTGTTTCTTCTAGGTCTTTGTTAAACCTTTCTTGCATTCTCAATCCTTATCTCCAGGTTATTTATCTGTGGTTCTATTTTGATATCAACATTTTGGATCATTTTCACTATCATTACTTGGAATTCTTTATCAAGTAAATTCCTTATCTCTTCCTCTTTTGTTTGGTTTGGGGGCATTTATCCTGTTCCTTTACCTGCTAGGTATTCCTCTGTCTCTTCATCTTGTTTATATTGCTGTGTTTGGGGTGGCATATCTGTATTCTGGCAGTTTGTGGAGTTCTCTTTATTGGTGAGTTTCCTCACTGTGGGAGGGTTTGTAAAGGTGGCTTGTCAAAGTTTCCTATTTATGGAAGCTTATGTCGGTGTTCTGGTGGGTGGAGCTAGATTTCTTCTCTCTGGAGTGCAATGAAGTGTCCAGTAATGAGTTATGAGGTGTCAGTGGTTTTGGAGTAACCTTGGACAGCCTGTATATTGAAGCTCAGGGCTGTGTTTCTGTGTTGCTGGATAATTTGGGTGGTATGTCCGGCTCTGGAACTTGTTGGCACTTGAGTGGTGCTTGCTTTCAGTGTAGGTATGGAGGTGTCTGATAAGCTCCTGTTGATTAATGTTCCTGGGAGTCAGGAGTTCTCTGGTATTGATCTGAACTTAAGCCTCCTGCTTCTGGTTTTCAGCCTTATTTTTACAGTAATCTCAAGACTTCTCCCTCCATACAACACCACTGATAAAACATCTAGGTTAAAGATGAAAAGTTTCTCCACAATGAGGGACACCCAGAGAGGTTCAGAGTTACATGGAGAAGAGAAGAAGGGGATGGTGTTAGAGGTGACTTGAATGAGATGAGGTGGAATCAAAAGAGGAGAGAGCAAGTTAGCCAGTAATAACTTCCTTATGTGTGTTCCCCAGTCTGGACCGCTCACAGATGTTCACAGAGTTACACAGAGAAGAGAAGAAGGAAGAAGGAGACAAACGTGGCCAGGAGGATTAGAAGGGGGGGATCAAAAGGAGCAAGACAGATCCAGCCAGTAATCAGTTCCTTAAATGTTCTCCACTGTCTGGAACACACTGGTGATTCACAAAGTTGGGTAGAGAAGAGAATGGGGAGGGAAGCGAGAGAGGCGACCTGGTGGAGAGAAAGGAGAGTCCAAAGGGGAGAGAACAGTCAAGCCAGTAATCTCACTCCCAAGTAAAAATGGGTACTGAAGACTGGGTTCTTAATGGTACAAAATTGATAACAAATACCAAAAAGCAAAGATTAAAAATCTAGAGTAGAGGTTTGATTTTTAAAAATACAATATTAATTAAAAGAAGAAGATGAAGTCACTTATATATATATATATATATATATATATATATATGAAGTTTGCTTTAGAAAAATAAGGTCTTTTTTGCAAAGTAATAGTAGGTTAACAAATAAAAATTAAAGGAGTAATAGAGGATTTTAAAATTAAATTTAAAAAAAAAGAATGATCATACAAATAGTAAAAATATATCTAGGACTTTCTCTGGTGTTGTTGTGGGTAGTGTGGGGTCAGTTCATTTTCGGATAGTTTCTTGATCCAGCTTATATTTCTCATGATCTATAGGCCCCTTCCTATGTAGTTGGTATCAACTACAATGTTTTAATCTATTGCACCTGTCACTTCCAAGGCAGTTCCCTCTGTTTTAGCTTCTTCTGTTTGCTGGTCTCTTCAGTGTCTGATTTCCGCCCTAACACAAAGGGGGCAGTGGTGGACACTTTTTTTAGGCTCACTTGTACAGTCGTGGTGTGGGGAGGGAGGGACACTGCAAACAAATAACACTGGCCTGTGCTCAGATTGTCTCAGCCACAGTGGGCCTGCCCCCCGCTCATGGCACATGTGTACCCTCCCTACCCACACTGCTCAGGTTGTATGTTGCTCACCGGGAACTGTCCAAGGCTGGCCCTGGGCTGTATGCACCCTCCTAGGTCTAAGCTGCTCAGGTTCAGGCACTTGGGTAGTCCTCAGAGGTGCAGACTCGGTTGGGCCTGCGTTTTCTGCCCTTCCCAGGTCCGAGCAGCTCAGGTGATGAAGTGTTTATGGAGCATGGTCGCTGCGACTTACTGCCTCCTCTGTCCCTGCTGCTGAGATTTCTAGGTGTACAACTGGCTCACCTTCTCAGGCAAATGTTGACTGTCCAGAATCCAAGAAGTCTTAGTTAGCAAAGAAGCCTGCCTACAGTTTTGTTGATAATGTCTCTCTGGGGCTGCGATTGCCCCGTTCTGGCTCTGACTGCCTGTCACCAGAGGGGGATGGTCTGCAGCCAACTGGCTCTTCTCAGTCCTTTGTTCTGTGACTGGGCCTGGCAGTGTCTTCCGTTAGGGCTTTTCACCTGGTAGCTATCCCACAGTCTGGTTTGCTATCCCAAGTTAGTCCCCTCAGATTGCCCTTGGGGCATTCAGGCCTGGTTCTTACTCTAAGCACTGCAGCCTGCGCCTCCCTGCCCAGCCCCTGCTTGCTAGTGGCAGGTTCAGGCATCTGTGCTGCTTCTCCGCTGGGGGAATCACCATTGGGCAGATAATCTGTGGGATCTAATTATTTATTTATTTTTCCTCCCAGTTTTGGCCACAGCCATCAGAGCAGAAAAAGAAAGAAAAGGAATTCAAATTGGAAAAGAAGAAGTAAAACTCTCACTGTTTGCAGATGACATGATCCTCTACATAGAAAATCCTAAAGACTTCACCAGAAAATTACTAGAGCTAATCAATGAATATAGTACAGTTGCAGGATATAAAATCAACACACAGAAATCCCTTGCATTCCTATATACTAAAAATGGGAAAATAGAAAGAGAAATTAAAGAAACAATTTCATTCACCATTGCAACAAAAATATAAAACATTTAGGAATATATCTACCTAAAGAAACAAAAGACTTATATATAGAAAACTATAAAACACTGGTGAAAGAAATCAAAAGGACGCTAATAGATGGATAAATATACCGTGTTCATGTATTGGAAGAATCAATCTAGTGAAAATGAGTATACTACCCAAAGCAACCTATAGATTCAGTGCAATCCCTATCAAACTACCAACGGTATTTTTCACAGAGCTAGAACAAATACTTTCACAATTTTTATGTAAATACAATAAACCTCAAATACCCAAAACAATCTTGAGAAAGAAGAATGGAACTGGAGGAATCAACCTGCCTGACTTCAGGCTCTACTACAAAGCCACAGTCATCAAGACAGTATGGTACTGGCACAAAGACAGAAATATAGATCAATGATAAAAATAGAAAGCCCTGAGTAAATCCACACACCTATGGACACCTTATCTTCGACAAAGGAAGCAAGAATATACAATGGATTAGACAATCTGCTTAACAAGTGGTGCTGAGAAAATTGGTGAAACACTTGTAAAAGAATGAAACTAGAACACTTTCTAACACCACGCACAAAAATAAAGTCAAAATAGATTAAAGATTTAAATGTAAGACCAGAAACTATAAAATTCCTAGTGGAGAACATAGGCAAAACACACTCGGACATACATTGCAGCATTATCCTCTATGACCCACCCCCAGAATACTGGTAATAAAAGAAAAAAATAAACAAATTAGACCTAATTAAACTTAAAAGCTTCTGCACAACAAAAGAAACTTTAAGCAGGGTGAAAAGACAGCCTTCAGAGTGGGAGAAAATGATAGCCAATGAAGCAACTGAAAAACAACTAATCTCAAAAAGATACAGGCAACTCATGCAGCTCAATTCCAGAAAAATAAACGACCCAATCAAAAAATGGGTCAAAAACCTAAACAAACATTTCTCCAAATAAGACATACAGATGGTTAACAAACACATGAAAAGATGCTCAACATCACTCATTATCAGAGGAATGAAAATCAAAACCACAATGAGGTACCATTTCACACCAGTCAGAATGGCTGCTATCCAAAAGTCTACAAGCAATAAATGCTGGAGGGGGTGTGGAGAAAAGGGAGCCCTCTTACACTGTTGGTGGAAATGCAAACTAGTACAGCCACTATGGAGAACAGTGTGGAGATTCCTTAAAAAAAAACTGGAAATAGAACTGCCTTATGACCCAGCAATCCCACTGCTGGTCATACACACCGAGGAAACCAGAATTGAAAGAGACACATGTACCCCCAATGTTCACTGCAGCACTGTTTTTAATAGCCAGGACATGGAAGTAACCTAGATGTCCATTAGTAGACGAATGGATAAGAAAGCTGTGCTACATATACACAGTGGAGTATTACTCAGCCATTAAACAGAATACATTTGAATCAGTTCTAATGAGGTGGATGAAACTGGAACCTATTATACAGAGTGAAGTAAGCCAGAAAGAAAAATACCAATACAGTATACTAACGCATATATATGGAATTTAGAAAGATGGTAATGATAACCCTGTATGCGAGACAGCAAAAGAGACACAGATACATAGAACAGTCTTTTGGACTCTGTGGGAGAGGGTGAGGGTAGAATGCTTTGGGAGAATGGCATTGAAACATGTATAATATCATATAAGAAAATAATCTCCAGTCCAGATCCGATGTAGGATACAGGATGCTTGGGGCTGGTGCACTGGTGTGACCCAGAGGGATGGTACATGGAGGGAGGTGGGAAGGGGGTTCAGGATGGGGAACACGTTTACACCTGTGGTGGGTTCATGTTGATGTATGGCAAAACCAATAAAGTAATTAGCCTCTATTTAAAATAAATAAATAAATAAATAATATGAGAAGAGGACAGGAATAGACATTTTTTTCAAAGCAGATATGCAAATGGCCAATAAATATATGAGAAGGTGTTCAATACCACTAATCATCAGGGAAATGTAAATCAAAACTACAATGGAATATCACCTTGCACCTGTTAGAATGGCAGATATAAAAAGACAAGAGACAACAAGTGTTGGCAAGACTGTAGAGAAAAAGAAACTCTCGTTCCATGTTGGTGGCAACATAAATTGGTGCAGCTACTCTGGAACACTGTATGGAGATTCCTCAGAAAATTAAAATATAAGTACCATGTGATCCAACACTCCAACTTTTGAGTATATATCCAAAGGAAATGAAGTTGGGATCTTGAAGAGGTATCTGAACCCCCATGTTCATTGGAGTGTTACTCACAATAACCAAAATATGGAAATAACCTACATGTCTGTCTATGGATAAACTGATAAAGAAGATGTGATATTTCACCCTTTAATGCCTTATGTTTATGCTTTATTTTCTATGTGAAATATCCTTTAGAGTAAAGGAAAATTAGGAGTTTTTTATTTTATTCTATTCTCATAAATATGGAAGTCTTGAAGGGAATTGGTTTAGAAGTGAATTTACATGATATCTTCCATTTGGATTATATTGGATTTGACATCTAACTGAAATATCCTAAGAGATGGTGTCCCATTACCACTAATTAGCTTAATTTATTTTAAGATACTTGAATCACATTTCTCTTTAATCAGGATATTTCAGTCATCTTATTAACTTAAATGAAATGAACACTGCATCATAAAATGGGACTTTATCTTCAGTGTTAGCCTTATTCTCTTGTTCACTTATTTCTGATCTTTAAAAGTACTTCCTAGTTTTGACAGTCTAAATATCTTCATAATTGTTATGTTATAAAGTGAAAGTGAAGTAGCTCAGTCGTGTCCATGTCCGACTCTTTGCGACCCATGGACTATAGCCCACCAAGCTCCTCCACCCATGGGATTCTCCAGGCAAGAAGACTGGAGTGGGTTGACATTTCCTTCTCCAGGGAATATGTTATGTTATAAATATGTCATCAAATATTTTACGTGCCAGCATAGAATAGAAAAAGTAAAAATAAAATCAGTCTCTTACCTTATGGAATTTATATCTGAAATTTAAAAATGTGTTGGGAGATCTTTATTAGGTCACCAACTCCTTAGAGAATTTCATAAAAGTTACGGATTATCTTCTTTTAAATGCACACTTATAGGCAGACACAAGTGTACACACATAAATTTAGGGTAAATAGTGAGAATCCTGATGTCTATATTTTGACTTTTTGAGAGTCCATGTGCTTGGATAATCCATATTCAGTGAAGGGAAGTTATATGCTTCTCTGTTTTACCCAAAAGAGTTCTGTAAGTTTCATTTTCCTCATTAACGGCCCACTTTGGAAGTTAATTGTGATGATTTGAGTTAATGTGTGTAAAGAACTTATGTTGTTATCATTATGACAATTTATAAACCTCATACCCTTCCAACCTCTGTGATTCCATCAATAGCATTGTACCCTTGGATGTTCTTAACTGTAAGTAAAGGATGTCTGTAATTATGCATTGTGTAAATTTCATAAGATACAAGAATAATTGTAACTATTTGGGATATTTCATACTGATTTCTTAAAATAAGCCCCAAGTTCCTTTAGATACTGCAGACAAAATGACATGACAATACATGATGATTTTTTAATACTTTATTCTACATTACAATACTGTATTTGTTTTGCCATATTGACATGAATCAGCCACAGGTGAACACGATCTCCCAATGCCGAAGCCCCCTCCCACCTCCCACCCCATATCATCTCCCTGAATCATCCTGTGCACCAGCCCCATGCATCCTGTATCCTGTATTGAACATAGACTGGCACTTCATTTCTTACAAGATAGTATACATGTTTCAATGCCATTCTCCCAAATCATCCCACCATTTCTCTCTCCCTAAGAGTTCAAAGGTCCGTTCTATACCTCTGTGTCTCTTTTGTTGTCTCACGTAGAGGGTCATCATTACTATCTTTCTAAATTCCATATATATGTGTCAGTATACTGTATTGGTGTTTTTCTTTCTGGTTTACTTCACTCTGTATAATCGGCTCCAGTTTCATCCATCTCATTAGAACTGAGTCAAATTTATTCTTTTTAAGGGCCAAGTAGTACTCCATTGTGTATATGTACCACAGCTTTCTTATTAATTCATCTGCTGATGGACATCTAGGTTGCTTCCATGACCTGGCTATTATAAACAGTGCTACAATGAACATTGGGGTACATGTGCCTCTTTCAATTCTGGTTTCCTCGGTGTGTATGCCCAGCAGTGGGATTGCTGGGTCATAAGGCAGTTCTATTTGCAATTTTTTAAGGAATCTCCACACTGTTTTCCATAGTGGTTGTACTAGTTTGCATTCCCACCAGCAGTGTAAGAGGGTTCCCTTTTCTCCACACCCTCTCCAGCATTTGTTACTTGTAGACTTTTGGATTGCAGCCATCCTGACTGGTGTGAAATGGTACCTCATTGTGGTCTTGATTTGCATTTCTCTGATAATGAGTGATGTTGAACATCTTTTCATATGTTTGTTAGCCATCCATATGTCTTCTTTGGATAAATGCCTATTTAGTTCTTTGGCCCTTTTTTTTTTTTTATTGGTTTGTTTAATTTTCTGGAGTTGAGCTGCATAAGTTGCTTGTATATTTTTGAGATTAGTTGTTTGTCAGTTGTTTCATTTGCTATTGTTTTCTCTCATTCAGAAGGCTGTCTTTTCACCTTGCTTATAGTTTCCTTTGTTGTGAAGAAACTTTTAATTTTAATTAGGTCCCATTTGTTTATTTTTGCTTTTATTTCCAGTATACTGGGAGGTGGATCATAGAGGATCCTGCTGTGATTTATGTCGGAGAGTGTTTTGCCTATGTTTTCCTCTAGGAGTTTTATAGTTTCTGGTCTTACATTTAGATCTTTAATCCATTTTGAGTTTATTTTGGTGTATGATGTTAGAAAGAGGTCTAGTTTCATTCTTTTACAAGTGGTCGACCAGTTTTCCCAGCACCACCTGTTAAAGAGACTGTCTTTACTCCATTGTATATTCTTGCCTCCTTTGTCGAAGATAAGGTGTCCATAGGTGATTCTTTAAAATTTTGAAAATAATCCTGAAGTATTACTCATATTCACTCAAAGAAACTCAGTCTTTGTTCTATTTGGATACTTATGAATATGTTTTTGCCTCACATTGTATACTCTGCTCTGTAAACTTAGTAACAGCTATTGAATGAAATAATTCAATAAAGACCTCATCTGCCAACAGAAATGTTGATGTCTTTTTTTCTTCCACTACAAGAGTCAAGAAAAATTATCAAATTATCTAAATAAGGTAACATGGTAACATAACACTAAGAAATATCACAATAATCATCAAAGAACTTCTGTGTTTCTCTGTAAAGATGTGTGTGTTTGTGTGTGTGCGCGTGTGTGTGCATGCACGCGCTCAGTTGCTCAGTCATGTCGGACTGTTATGCTGCTGCTGCTGCTGCTGCTGCTGTTGCTAAGTCACTTCAGTCCTGTCCGACTTTGTGCAACCCCATAGATGGCAGCCCAGAAGGCTCCACTGTCCTTGGGATTCTCTGGGCAAGAACATTGGAGTGGGTTGCTATTTCCTTCTCCAATGCATGAAAGTGAAAAGTGAAAGTGAAGTCACTCAGTCATGTCCGACTCTTCGTGATCCCATGGACTGCAGCCTACCAGGCTCCTCCATCCTTGGGATTTTCCAGGCAAGAGTACTACAGTGGGTTGTCATTGCCTTCTCTAGGACTCTCAGACAAAGTTAATATTTTCTTCAAGTCCTAGGAACAGCATGAAACTGAATTATTCAGATAGAACTTATGTCCTTTAATACTGAGGCAAGCAAAATATATTAATGACAGATTTTGACTTTGAAGTTTCATGGATTTTTTTCAGATTTTATTTATTTATTTATTTATTTATTTTACTTTACAATATTGTATTGGTTTTGCCATACATCAGCATGAATCTGCCATGGGTGTACACATGTTCCCAATCCTGAATGCCCCTCCCACCTCCCTCCCCATACCATCCCTCTGGGTCATCCCAGTGCACCAGCATTGAAGCCTGTATAATATCATATAAGAAACATATTGCCAGTCTAGTTTCAATGCAGGATACAGGATGAATTTTCATGGATTTTAAAGTCCTAGTGAGAATAATTTCTTGTATTTTTCCATTCTCAATCTATCAAACCATGTTGTAATAACAGTTTAGATACATAAGTGTTTAAAAACCATATATCTGATGCTCAAAAAAAATTACACCTCTAACAGTCAAGTATTTATTAGTGATTCTTTTTGTATTTGTTTTTAAATTTAGCTTAACAACATATATGTGCGTGTATGTGTGTGTGTGTGTGTGTGTGTGTGTGTATGGAATATGGATTTTGGTAGCAATACTGAATTGTACTAAATCTTCAGTACAAAAATATACTATCATCTCATATATTCTCTGTATGACTCAAATCATGGAGGCTCTTTAACATCAAATATAGGTTGTAAGAACCCAATAGTGGGATCTGAATTGTTTACTGGGTAGCCAACAGCTCAAGACATCTAAATCAGTCATTTTAAAGGGCAAACTAGCTAACTCCACAAGACCTAGCAAACTTTGTATAAGGGCAAGGAACTATTAAAATTTCTCTTCTTTCTCTCAGAATCAGATTCTGAAAAGTATCTGCTTTTAAAAAAATTAAAGATTTACCTAAAGATTAAACAGAAATCTACCATGGTGGAACTTCTTTTCACAGAGGTTTATAGACTTAAGACATGGAATGCTGTTGAGAACAACACGCGTAAAATAATGTTCTTAAAACTACCACCTGAGAATAGATATGTGAGTGAGATTACATATATTTGTATCTTGGGAAAACAAATACTGTTTAGTTTTTGAGATGAAAGTCCTTTTGGTGTTTTTAATATGATTTCGAAGTCTAGATGAGTTACCCTCAGCTTGAAAGTGTGTTGTTTGACCTACAGAGTTTAAGTTTTAAGAAATGACATCTAAAAATACAGAAATTTCAAGTACAAATCCAGATTTCTAGAATTTCTTGAAAAATAAGAATATTTGGCAGTGCTGGAATAATATTCTCATGTAGCATTTATTAGGGCAAGCTGAGCTCCTTCTCTTGTGTTGTGTGTTAATCACTCAACTGTGTCTGACTCTTTGCAATCCTATGGACTGTAGCCCGCCAGCCTCCTCTGTCCAAGTAATTCTCCAGGCAAGAATACAGGAGGGCATTGTCATTCCCTTCTCCAGGAGATCTTCTCCACCCAGGGACTGAACCTGCGTCTGAGCCACCGAAAGGTAAAGAGTCTGCCTGCACTAGTAACTCAGATGATAAAGAGTGCATGCAATGCGAGAGACCCAGTTTTGATACCTGAGCTGAGAAGATCCCCTGGAGAAGGAAATTGCAACCCACTCCAGCATTCTTGCCTGAAGAATCCCATGGACAGAGGAGCCTGGCAGGCTACAATCCCCGAGGTTGCAAAGAATTAGCCACAACTGAAGTGACTTCATTTTTTTCATTTTCCACCAGGAAAGCCCCAAGCTCTTGCAGGTTGCCCTTTAAATAGAGGCCAAGGTTATCTCTTTCCTGCTCCCTCTCTTGCCTGACTTACACATATAAATTATTTGCCTGGTATCTGGAAGCATTTAAGTTTGAGAGACCCTTGTCTAAATAGTCTGCTGCTGTTGCTGTTAAGTCACTTCAATCGTGTCCAATTCTGTGTGCCCACCAGGCTCCCCCGTCCCTGGGGTTCTCCAGGCAAGAACACTGGAGTGCGTTGCCATTTCCTTCTCTAATGCAGGAAAATGAAAGGAGAAAATGAAGTTGCTCAGTTGTGTTCCACTTGTAGCGACCCCATGGACTGCAGCCCACCAGGCTCCTCCATCCATGGGATTTTCCACGCAAGAGTACTGGAGTGGGGTGCCATTGCCTTCTCCCTAAGTAGTTTACAGGTTCATAAATTAGCATATTTATTTTAGCACTTCCTGGAAGTAAATAATTAAAATATTAACTTTCAGGACCAAGACTATAAAAATCCACCTCTGTCACTTAAGGCAGGAGCAGACCTCTTGATGGAGCAATGGTCTCTGCGAAATCAATCTCCCTGACCTTCCAGATTTTTTTTTTTTCAGATTGTTTCTGCCCAGCATTCTTAGCTTATTGGCCAACATGAATTGATACCATGATTCAGTCCCATTGTCAAGGACAGCTTACAGAGAGTCTTCAGCTATTCTGTAGGGGACTAAGCATTATTCCAGTGTATTTCATGGTTCTTACTACTATCTAAAATTAACATAGTAATTGTCACCATCTGAAATCAATGTGTTGATTTATAAACATGTGTGTTTTCCTCAACTGAAACTCCATGCTAACAAGTATTGTTTTGCTCACCATTGTATCCCCAGCACCTAATATTAACTTAAAGTTGCCCATAAAGGATGTTACCACATACAGTTGTCCTGGTTGAACACTGTGAAACACCAGGGGTTACCATGGAACCCATGGAGCCATTCAGTGCACAAAAAGCTATAGAACTGTTTGGAAGCTCTGCAGGTTGAAAACAATTTTTTTCTTCCAGGCAGAAGACTAGTGGCAGATATTAGGGTGATAATTTTGGAAATAGAAATAAGTCATCATATCCAATATATATATTGGAGTTATAACCAACTTCACTTGCTGGCGGATGGATAATGATGATGGCAAGTTTTAGAGCGATGATCTATTTCCATTCCCCATGCTTCCATTAGAGTGGCACTTTTAGCTTCTTTCCACCTGCTCACTCTTTCCTCTCCTTCACTAGCTGGTCCTTGGGTAAGGATAATAGAATTATGGAATTAATCTAAAAAGAACAAACTAGGCATACAAGACTCATTCCCATACTCTTCCAGTCTCTTCCTTAGCATGTGCCTGTCTACAGAGAGGGTGAATGGTGGTCTTCATCCTTGGCCATTGTGAGGCTCTACTGCACATCCATTAGCCTCCCCCAGAAATCCTGTCATTTGAAAGGAATGTGTCCACTTCAGAAGGTGAGAGTAAGGCCAATTAGCTTCACACCTGTCACACCCTCTAATAGAGTTTTAATCAGTATTCAGGCTGTTTCGATCTCTGTTTCTGTCTTCCCTCCCTTCAGCACTCCTTCTCAGTTCAGAAATAAGGAGCAGGGTTGAAGAGAATTATTATTTACTGACCTTTTATTTACTCACCTTATGTATTGTGAGAACTGGAATATTTGTAAAATTAATATGATGTTGGCCATGAGCTTCAGACTTGTAGAAGTAGCCTTATATAATTAATTTCCTTCTATTTTTTTTTCCTTTTCCTTATGAGACAATTCAGCATTAATTCAGCAAATATTTACAGAGGGTATACTATATGCCTAGTCATTGTGGTAGGTGTTGGGTGGGTGTTGAATGCTATAAAATGACTTCATCCATCTGTTAGTTTAATGGCATGCCCTTCCTTATCAGAAATAAGATTAGAATCCTTAATGCATGGGATGATCATCCTGAGACTAGGAGGATCTGTGTACTGAAAGCTCCATCCCAAGACACAGCAGAGGGGAGTCGAGGGGCAGAGATCTAAGAGTCCTGCTTACTGAGAGGTCATCTGAACTGTAAATTCTCCCCAGTCTGACATCCACTGCTCTCAACCAGTCACCAAATCACCAGCCAGTCTCCTCCCCCATCCCTATTACCCCAAGAACCTACCTGGATTGCTGCCATAGTTACCCAAGGAGTCTGTAAGTGTCTGGTCTGCTCTCATCTAATCTCCACACTAAAATAACTGCCCTTTAGGACCTTATTTAACCCAATCTACTTTTCTAGCCTCTTCTCCCTGTGTTTCCTAAGTTTACATACACTTACACTGGCAACTCTCTGATGTGCATGGTCACTTTGACCCCTGGGCTTTTGCCCCTGCCGACACTGTGGTTCATAGGAGTGTTGCCAGATGCCTCTAATAGCAACTTCAAGTGCTGCACAGTCCTTTCATCCATGGTGGCCTGAGGCAACCACAGATTCAACTTTTCCTTTCTGCTGGATGAACTACAGTAATCCTTTAAGACAAACTCTGAGGTCTCTCTTATCTTCCACAATGCCTCCAAGCAAATTTAGTCTCTCCCACTTCCTACTTGTGTTATGTAGTTCTTGTCCCATGATAGCATAGTTTAATTTTACATGAACACAACAGTTCAGTCATGTTTCAAATTTAGACAAAACTTGGATCAAACTTATATCTGCTATTTACAAGCAATATTTTTTTAATTTGAAAAGTTTCTTAACTTCTGTAAACCTCGTTGTTTTTTTTATTTTCAAAAATACTGCCTGATTTCACTTAAATGTGGAATCTAGAAAATAAAACAAACAAACAAAAACCCAAACTCATAGATACAGAGAAGAAATTTACAGTCACCAGCGAGAAGACGGGGAGGAGGTTGGGTAAAATGGATGAATGGGATTAAAGAGGTACACATTTCTAGTTATAAAATAAGTCATGAGGGTGTGATAAACAACATGGAGAATATTGTCAATAATGTTGTAATACTTTATATGATGATAGTAGCTAGACTTATCATGGTAACCATTTCACAATGTATACAAATGTCAAATCACAATGTTGTATATTTGAAACTAATCTAATACTGTGTTGATTGTACCTGTATTTTCTTCTTTTCACAAACTTTTTTATTTTAGAAAAATTTAATCTTAAATTTATAGACAAATTGCAAACTTGGTCAGGGTAATCCCATAGATCCTGAATCCAGTTCCCCAATTTATTAACATTGTCACAACCAATGAGCTTATAGTGACACATTATTCACTGAAGTCCATAATGTATTCAGGTTCACTTAGTTTTTGCCTAATCCCAAACCATGGAGAATAGCCCACATCTCTGTGTGTGTGTGTATGTGTGTGTGTGTGTACAATTTTCTTAAATGACAAACATAATTTGTTTGTTTGAAAATAAGAAGTTTATTAAAAATAGCATATTAAAAATAAAATATTAATAACCCCCAATTATATGCAGCCTCATAAGTAATAAAATAATAGCAAAGTGAAAGAAAAATATTTAGCCTATAAAGTCCAAAGAAAACAGACAAACAAAAAGAATGAAATGCATGTATAGCATTCAACACAATACTAGGTACATAGGTTGTAACCAGTAAGAGGCATCTATCATTTTTTTTTTACCTATTTATTTTCTAGCCTTTTTTTTTTTTTTGTATTCAAGGTACAAAACATTTCCATCATTCTCTCTCCCACTAGATTTTAGTTTCTTGAAAGCATAGACTCTGATTCTCCTGAATATTTTGGAATAAAGGACAGAGTGCATATGCAGATCAGATACTAGAAACAGCCAAAATATCTCATAGTTCTCCAAAGTCTCCAAAGGAAATATACAAACTGAATTTTTTTTTTAAATCTGGCTTATTTATCCAGCTCCATGGAGAGAGATAAATGTTTTATTTATTTTAAAAAAAATTCATTGAAGTTTAGTTTCTTTATAATATTATGCTAGTTTCTGCTGTACAGCAAAGTAAATCAGTTATACGTTTGCATATATCCCCTCTTTTTAGTTTTCTTTCCCATTTAGGTCACTATGGAACATTGACTAGAGATCCCTGTGCCATACAGTAGGTTCTCATTATTTATCTATTTTTTACATATGTGTTAGCTGCTCAGTCGTGTCTGATTCTTTGCGACCCCATGAACTGCAGCACGCCAGCCTTCCCGCCTTCACTATCTCCCAGAGTTTGCTCAAACTCATGTCCACTGAATCGATGATGCCATCCAACAATCTTGTCCTCTGTAATCCCCTTCTCCTCCAGTCTTCAATCCTTCCCAACATCAGGGTCTTTTCTAATGAGTCGGCTCTCGCATCAGGTTCTGCAAGTATTGGAGTTTCAGCTTCAGCATTGGTCCTTCCAATGAATATTCAGGACTTATTTCCTTTAGGATTAACTAGTTTGATCTCCTTGCAGTTGAAGGTATGCTCAAGAGTATTTTGCAGCACCACAGTTCTAGAACAACAATTATTTGGTGCACAGCCTTCTTTATGTTTCAACCCTCATATCCATACACGATTACTGGAAAAGCCATAGCTTTGACTATGTGGACCTCTTATGGAAAAATAATGTCTATTTTTAACTTGCTCTCTAGGTTTGTCATAGCTTTTCTTCCAATGAGCATTATCTTTTAATTTCATGGCTGCAGTTACTGTCCACAGTGATTTTGGAGCCCCAAAAATAAATTATGTCACTGTTTCCAGTGTTTCTCCATATATTTACCATGAAGTGATGGGACTGGATGCCATGAGCTCAGTTTTTTGAATGTTAAGTTTTAAGCCAGCTTTTTAACTCTCCTCTTTCATCTTCATCAAGAAGCTCTTTTTTTTTTTCTTCTCTTTCTGCCATTAGAGTGGTATCATCTGATATATGAAGTTATTGATATTTCTCCTGGCAATCTTGAATCAAGCTTGAGCTTCATCCAGCTGGCAATTTACATGATGTATTGATCATATAAGTTAAATAAGCAAGTTGACAATATACAGCCTTGATGTAGTCCTTTCCCAATTCTGAACCAGTCTTTCATTCCATGTCCAGTTATAACTGTTACTTCTTGACCTGCAGACAGGTTTCTCAAGAGACAGGTAAGGTGGTCTGGTATTCCCATCTCTTTAAGAATTTTCCACAGTTTGTTGTTATCTACACAGTCAAAAGGTTTTGCATAGTCAATAAAGCAAAAGTAGATGTTTTCCTGGAATCCCCTTGCTTTTTCTATGATCCAGTGGATGTTGGCAATTTGATCACTGGTTCCTCTGCCTTTTTAAATCAAGCTTGTACATCTGGGAACTTCTTGGTTCAAGTACTGTTGAGGCCTAGCTTGAAGAATTTTGAGCATTTCCTTGCTAGCATGTGAAATGAATGCAATTGTGTGGTATTTTGAACATTCTGGCATTGCCATTCTTTGGAATTGGAATGAAAATTGACCTTTTCCAGTCCTGTGGTCAAAATGTGCTGCTATATTGAATGCAGCATTTTAACAGCATCATCGTTTAGGATTTGAAATAGCTCAGCTGGAATTCCATCATATCCACTAATTTTGTTTGTAGTAATGCTTCCTAACACCCACTTGACTTCACAGTTCAGGATGTCTGGCTGTAGGTGAGTTACCACACCACCATGGTTATTTGGGTCATCAAGATCTCTTTTGTATAGTTATTTTGTGTATTATTGCCACTTCTTCTTAATATCTTCTGCTTCTGTTAGGTTCATATAATTTCTGTCCTTTATTGCGCCCATATTTCCAGGAAATGTTCCCTTGGTATCTCTAATTTTCTTGAAGAGATCTTTCAAGAGGTCTTTGCCATTCTATTGTTTTCTTCTATTTCTTTGCATGGCTCAGTTAAGAAAGTTTTCTTATCTCTCCTTGCTATTCTTTGAAATTCTGCATTCAGATGGATTTATCTTTCCTTTTCTTCTTTGCCTTTCACATCTCTTCTTTCCTCAGCTATTTGTAAGGCCTTCTCAGACAACCATTTTGCCTTTTTGCATTTCTTTTTCTTGGGGATGGTTTTGGACATTGCCACCTGTACAATGTCTTGAACTTCCATCCATAGTTATTCAGGTACTCTGTCTATCAGATCTAATCCCTTGAATCTATTTGTTACTTCCACTGTATAATCATAATGGATTTTACTTAGGTCTTACCTAAATGGCCTAGTGGTTTTCCCTACTTTCTTCAATTTCAGTCTGAAATTTGCAATAAGGAGTTCATGATCTGAGCCACAGTCAGCTTCTGGTCTTGTTTTTGCTGACTGTATAGAGTTTCTCCCTCTTTGCTGTGAAGATATAATCAATCTGATTTTGGTATTGACCATCTGGTGATGTCCATCTGTACAGTCATCTCTTGTGTTGTTGTGTATACTCAGAACCATTGAATCCTGCACTTTAAATTAATGAATTGTAAGGCATATTTGTTGTTACTCTATAAAATTGTTAGAAAAAAGACATTTCATCCCTGGGAAACCTGAGGTCAGGAATCAGACTGGATTCTTTCATATCTTGAGGCTCATTTTTTCAATGTCTAATGCCTTTTGGATTTAATGACTATAGCTGTTTCTCTTAAACCCCATTTCTCTATGAAGCATTGAGATTTTTGCCACAGAAATATCATGTAATAAAAACTGAATGCATTTATGAGGATATGAACTGATGAAAACTGATCATTTGTATTAACATGATCTCTTGCAAGACCTTTCTGTGCCTTTGGGGACCCTTCCCAGACAGAAGTGGTAGTGGTTTAGTTGCTAAGTCCTGTCCAATTCTTGCAACCCCATGACTATAGCCACCAGGCTCCTTTGTCCATGGGATTCTCCAGGCAAGAATACTGGAGTAGGTTGCCATTTCTTTCTTCCAGACAGAGGTCAGAATCCCTTTCTGTGACCACTTTGCCCACATAGAGATAAGAAGGGGAAGGGCTGATTCAGAAGAACAAATGTGGATTTCACCCACAGCTTAGTCCCTCCAACAGCCACAGCTACCATTGCTGGCCACCTGTCATACTGGAATGCAGCAAGCATTCTCTGCTAGTGTAATATGGTACAGAGCAGGCTCCTTCCTGCCTAGTGGGAACACAAACGGGCATCAGTTTTCTTTATACGGATATTTTTATTTAAGATGGATTACTGTGTAGAGCATGTTTTTTCCCCTAAGATTCTAAAATCTTAAATGTATGACCAATTTCATATAATCTATGGTATCTATAGTCCATGAATTAGAAAGCAACATTTTTATATGTGTGGATTGAGAAATGAATGCAGAGAAAAATGATATAAATAATATCACAATCAATTTTCTCTGAGCACTGATATAAATTGCAATTGGTTACACTTTTCTAAAGTCCTGACTGCATTGTCACACCAGAGATTTCTCAGTAGATATGTCTGCATTTCCAAATGAAAAGGCAAACACAATGGACAGTCTCACATATTTTACTATTTGGTTCAATTGCTAATTAAAATAAGCAGTGCATAAGAATAGAATTGGAAAATAGACATGCCCATATTATATCTTTATGGCCATCATTTTTCTGAATTCCACTTATAATATTTTTAAGTATCTTTGAGCACTTACAATACTGGTAAAAACTTAACTTCTCTAATTCAGTGTATTCATGTATAAATTTTAGTTGATTTTGATTTTTAGTCATCAGGGAGAGCACAAAATAGTAATATAAACTGAGAAAAATAATCCAGTCTCTCATATAAAAATAGAGAATTTTTATATAAGTGAATCCTCACATGTACATATTTTATTGCCTTTTGAGAGCAACCCTCAGAGTGTCCCCATTACTGCTCAGGAGCCAGTGTCATTTGGTAAATAGATACTCTGCTCTGTTTTTCTACCTGCAAACACTTCTGGCAGCAAATATGTGAGATTTTTCCCCACACTAACCAATTCCTCTCACTCTCCAGATACCACATGGATATCCTACAATTCAACTCAACTCTGACAATAACTACTTTGAGTTAGCATCAGACTCCACAGGTGAAGGGTTCAGCTCCATGAGACTGCCTCTTACTTCAGACACTAGTTTGCAAGGCTCTCAGGCCTCCCTTATGTCTGATGGACCAGCTACTACCATGACTTCTTAGGTTTGATGGCTTGCTAGAATGTTCCACAGAACCCAGAAAAACAGCTTATTTACTACTAGATAAAGGATACAACTCAGAAACTGTCAAGTGAAAGAGTTGTATGGGGCCAAGTGTGAGATGAAAGGTACTGAGCATCTGTGTCCTCCATAAGTACACCACCGTCCTAGCAACTCATTGTAACCACTGACCCAGAAGCTTTGTGCACCCTACCATTTGGAATTTTTCACGGACGTTCTATTATGCGGATCTAATTAATCAAATCACTGGTCATTGTTGATTAACAAATATGCAGCCCTTCTCCCCTCCCAACCTTCTAATCATATTTTGGTCTTTCTGGCAACTACATCTCGATGCTGTCTAGGCACATCTCACTGCTCTAGGGTCTTGACCAAGAGTTTGTTCCCACCCACAAGCATGCCAAAAACCCTCTGACAATTCTGGTTTCTGTTACAGAGATTGGGTTTTCCCTCCAGATAATTTGACCAGTGCCAGGAATCACTTCCCTCTCCAGGGGAGACAGCCCTCTGTGTGTCTGTATTCTCGCTGCAACTTGGAACTGATTCATTTTCTATCCCTTCACTAGAGAGCAACTGTCACTCAACTGAAGTTATCCAAAAGTAATAAGGCTGTTATCTCACAGCAGGTTCTACTGAGGACTGAATCCCTCCCTTCGAGAGGAATTACACAGAACAGCAGGCTCTTGTCATTTCAGCCACACTGAGAAAAATGAGCTTAGAACCCAGTCATCTTGATATCTTGCTTTCTTTCTCAAAATGCACACCTATTATCCTGCTATGATTGTTCCATCATCATGGCCTTGATTCTAGAACCTTCTCTGATCCTTTATCAGATTTTGCATAATATGGGGATTTCACACTAAGCCGATCTCCTGAGTAATTGAAATTCTTCTACAGCTTGTGAGGTTGCAGCTACTGAAATGAACTTCTTTCTAGCCTTTTGGTTTACAGCACTCACCAAATTCACAATTGTGAAATATTCCACAGAGTGTCACTTAGGGGAGAATATTTTCCTTCGTGTACAGAGAAGCTTCTTTAATGACTCACCTTTCTTGAGGTTTTTTTCACCTCCTACATACCTGGGCTGCTCATTAAAAATGAACCAATCTGGACTGATTTCTTGCATGTTTAGAGCCTCACTGAGTCACAGATTTGAATGCTTTAGTGCCATGGCTTTCACATTTTTTGAGCATAACACTCCAGTGACCCAGTGTGTGTTCCTGCACACTATTGCACACACACACACACACACACACACACACACACACACACACAACAAAACATCAGACTAATGCTTACCCTCACTTCGTGTGACACACTCAAGACTATTGTATTTATTTTATTCCATTAATTATTTTTAATTCTGTTTTATTTCATCACTAAAGAGTGGATTGCAAACACATGATATTGCTGAGTGTGGCCTGTTATCATTAAGCAAGAGAAATCTCATTTGACATAGCCTGGGTAAAGGGAGTATGTTTTAGAAAGCTGAAAAGTGTTCATAAAAATGAATGATGAAGTGAACAACCAAGCTTCCAGAAGGCAATAACCAAAGCACTCTGGAGCATCTGCCCTCTCCCCCAAACTGACCACTGATCCTTGTGGCTGTCTTGGTAAGGCCCTGTAAGGATACAAAAGCATTTGTCTAAACCATGGACAGTACTCAGGGTGCAAGAAGTAGTTTCTGTGCCAAAGAGATATTAGCAGAGATGTCACAATGAAGAGAATCACTGGAAGTCAGATAAAAATGTCAACTTAGAAAAAAATGTATCACACCCCTCAATTGCCTAGCATAGATATACCTTCTTTCTATAACACTCTTTTAAAAGTATTTGTCTTCCCAGTATCATTAGCACTAAGAATAATGCCATTTCCCCGCATGCAACCATAATCTTGCCTCAGCCTCTGCAGTGTGACATAATCCAGGTTAAATATGGTCACAGCATCATCTTCACGTCTAGGATCTCAAAATGACACCTGTTCCTCTGGATCAGGTTCAAATGTGGTTCTTTACTGTCATATACTGCATGATTCAATGATACACTTAATCATTCACAAGATAATATATAATATATATATATACAAATATATATAATATATCATATATATATAAACAGTGAAACAAAACTGGAATAAAATAGCAATAAAAACTCCCATTGGGAGATTGTGTACACCTGTGGCTGATTAATGTCAATGTATGGCAAAACAAATACAGTATTTTAACGTAGAATAAAGTATATTTTAAAAAAACTCCCATTTAATAACAGGAGAAGGAGAAATTATTACACAAAGGATGTACATAATTTACCTTGATGGACAGTGATAATAAATTGAGTCAGAAACATTCCTTTGCTGACTATTTTTTTCAGTTTTATTTATTTATTTATTTTACTTTACAGTATTGTATTGGTTTTGCCATACATTGAAATGAATCCACCATTTTTGACTGGAGAAGAAATTTCATCAGGCAACCTCATGGTTCTTGGTTCTGCTCCCATTTTCTAAGTCTTCCAAGGCTGTTCCTGATAAAAGAATTAGGGCTAATTATGGTCACATGCCTTTTTAAAGGTTTGGTCAATTTCTCCCTTCCTCCATCATAAACTGTGATTAGGAGGTGCATAATATAGGAATACAGTTGACCCTTGAACAACACAGATATTAGGGGCACAGACCCTCCCTGCAGTCAAAAATCCACATGCTACTTAGAGTTGGACCTCTTTATCCATTCCTGAGGTTCTGCATCTGTGGATTAAACTAATGGTAGATTGTGTAGTACTGTAGTATCTACAGGGCTTCCCAGATGGCCCTAGTGGTAAAGAACCTGTTTGCCAATGCAGGAGATGTAAGAGACACTGGTTAGATGACTTCTGGCTTGGGAAGATCCCGTGGGAGAGGGCATGCCAACGCACTCCAGCATTCTTGTCTGGAGAATTCCATGGACAGAGGAGCCTAGCAAGGTAGAGTCCATGGGGTCACAAAGAGTCTGACTAACCAACTGAAGTGATTTAGCATGTACACACATAGCATTTACTATTGACCAATAAAAATCTGCATATTAGTGAACTGGCACAGTTCAAAGTCATGCTGTTCAAGGGCCAACTGTAGTATATTCCATGTACACTATGTGTTTAGGGGGCAAAAGATAATTCATCCAAAGGGAGGACAACACAGCCTGAGGATTGTTGTCAGCCAGGTTAAGACCCCATTTTACATCCTCTATTATGAATGAACTGAAATGAGCAAACATTTATTGAATGCTTTGTCTAGTCAAAGCTATGGTTTTGCCAGTAGTCATGTATGGATGTGAGAATTGGACTATAAATAAAGCTGAGTGCCAAAGAATTGATGCTTTTGAACTGTGGTATTGAAGAAGACACTTGAGAGTCCCTTGACTGCAAGGAGATCCAACCAGTCCATCCTAAAGGAAATCAGTTCTGAATATTCATTGGAAGGACTGATGCTGAAGCTAAAACTCCAATACTTTGGCCACGTGATGCAAAGACCTGACTCATTTGAAAAGACCCTGATGCTGGGCATGATTGAAGGCAGGAGGAGAAGGGGACAACAGAAGATGAGATGGTTTGATGACATAACCAGTTCAATGGACATGACTTTGAGTAAACTCAGGAGTTGATGATGGACAGGGAGGCCTGGCGTACTGCAGTCCATGAGATTGTAAAGAATTGGACATGACTGAGGGACTGAGTTGAACTGAACTGTTCTGTGTCTGATTCTTCCTCTTGGAGGAACTGGATTCAGCCAGTATGAGTGAATGCCAGCCATGGGAGCCAAATCTGAAGAGGATTATGGCATTTGGTAGCCTTATCAAGAAACATAGTTACTAAGGGCAGCCAGAAAAGATTGGGCAGGCCACAGGCAATTTTAGCACTGCCATACGAGTTTCAAAGGTAGAACAGCAATTGCCGATCCAAAAGGGTGAATGCAGGGTCCAAAATGAGAACTTATGTAAGAAATAAGAAACTGCAGGAAAGGAGAGACAAGTCAGGAGACAGAGTGACATCAGGATAAAGGATCAAGGATGTTAACCATGAACAGGGCTCAGGGGTTTGCAACTCTCTCTTGCTGAGTGTTGACTGTATAGGGATGAATCAGTGTCAGAGCCCTGAGCAGACAACTGTCCAACATCAAATCCAGTTTTACAAACCATGCTGATGCAAAGGTTCTGGCAGGGGAAGCAGCAATATCCTACCTTTTTGGAATTTTGCCTCGGGATGCTGCTGCTGCTAAGTCGCTGCAGTCATGTCCAACTCTGTGTGACCCCATAGACGGAAACCCACCAGGCTCTGCTGTCCCTGAGATTCTCTAGGCAAGAATACTGGAGTGGGTTGCCATTTCCTTCTCCAATGTATGAAAGTGAAAAGTGAAAATGAAGTCTCTCAGTAATATCTGACTCTTTATGACCCCATGGACTGCAGCCTACCAGGCTCCTCTGTCCATGGTATTTTCCAGGCAAGAGTACTGGAGTGTGGTGCCATTGCCTTCTCTGCCTCAGGATGCTACTCAAGTTTAATATTCTGGGAGGTTATTTTGTTATTAGTAAGATTTTCTGGCCTTTGACTCCCGAGAGAAAGGAAGACTGCTTATTCCACCAGTGGAGGTAGCCCTTTGCTTCTTCCCCTGGGTCTTCCTCCATTCTGTTCCACCCTCCTACCAATCCCAATTCAGTCATTCTCCAAGCATTTGATGTGACAAGTATTGGGTCATGGTTTATAACAACTTCTTTTAGGAAC
Source organism: Nanger dama (assembly GCA_917880005.1). NCBI lineage: Eukaryota > Metazoa > Chordata > Mammalia > Artiodactyla > Bovidae > Nanger > Nanger dama. The sequence goes on from CAKJTW010000060.1 coordinate 9,804,318, forward strand.
CATATCTGACTTGTTTACCATATCAACATCTTTTCCTTTCAAGTGATATTAGGTAAATACTGCTGTTTCTATTATCACCATTTTGTAAATAAGGAAAATGAAAGTCCAAGACAAAAAATAATATGATGTAATAACACATAATAAATTGATGATACAGTGGGACTCTCTCCTATGTTTCTTCCTTTAACCCCATTGTATCAGATACTGATGTTTCTATTTTTTATTTAGAATATCCATAAAAGTCAAATGTGTTGTTTATAATAGCCAGGACATGGAAGCAACCTAGATGTCCATCAGCAGATGAATGGATAAGAAAGCTGTGAATCATATACACAATGGAGTATTACTCAGCCCTTAAAAAGAATAAATTTGAATCAGTTCTAATGAGATGGATGACGCTGGAGCCGATTATACAGAGTGAAATAAGCCAGAAAGAAAAAACACCAATACAGTATACTGACACATATATATGGAATTTAGAAAGATAGTAATGATGACTCTGTATGTGAGACAACAAAAGAGACACAGAGGTATAGAATGGACTTTTGGCCTTTGAGGGAGAGGGAGAGGGTGGGATGATTTGGGAGAATTGCATTGAAACATGTATACTATCATGTAAGAAACGAAGCGCCAGTCTATGTTCAATACAGGATACAGGATGCTTGGGACTGGTGCACAGAATGATCCAGAGAGATGATATGGGGTGGGAGGTGGGAGGGGGCTTGACATTGGGAGATTGTGTACACCTGTGGCTGATTCATGTCAATGTATGGCAAAACCAATACAGTATTGTAACATAGAATAAAGTAAAGTAATAATAATAATAAAAACAACAACAACAACAAAAAACATTTTAAAGATATAACAGATTTATACTATTAGGTAAATTTTATGAATAAAGCATTATATTTCTACTTTTGTGTACACTACAGAGTGCTCATATGGATGAACTCAGGCTATTATGCTAATTGAAATAGGTCATATGGAGACAGACAAATACCATATAATTTCACTAATTTTTGTGGAAAGTATTAAGCTTATTTTGACTTTTAAGACCACAGGAAAATAACTTTATTTATTTAAAAAAATGTGTATTTTTAATTTAAATTTATTTATTTTAATTGGAGACTACTTACAATATTGTATTGGTTTTGCCATACATCAACATGAATCCGCCACGTGTTCCCTAATCTGAACCCCCTCCCACCTCCCTCCCCTCTGGGTCATCCCAGTGCACCAGCCCCAAGCATCCTGTATCCTGCATCGAACCTGGACTGGCGATTAGTTTCTTATATGATATTATACATGTTTCAATGCCATTCTCCCAAACCATCCCACCTTCTCCCTCTCCCACAGAGTCCAAAAGACTGTTCTATACATCTATGTCTCTTTTGCTGTCTTGCATACAGGGTTATCATCACCATCTCTCTAAATTCCATATGTATGTGTTAGTATGCTGTATTGGTGTTTCTAAGGAAATGTTTATTTAAAATATATTTCTGGGGTTTTCCTGATGGTCCAGTGGTTAAGACTCTCTGCTTTCAATGTAAGGGGCATGGGTTCAATCCGTGGTCAGAGAACTAAGATGACACATGCTATGTGGTGCAGTGTGGCCAAAAAAAAATTTTTAATAATAAAATAAAATGTACTCCCAATTATGTAATATGATGTCTAAGTTACTACTTTTTCCAAGGGTTTTTTCCTACCTGTGTAAGAAAGCTAAAGCTTTAAGAAAACTCTGTTGCCTGTCTGTTCCACCTCATGAGAAGAGTGAGAGAAAGCTCTTGTATAGAAGATAACTGAATGAAAATTCCTAAAATGAGGAGAGATAGCAGAGTCAGAATAGGAATGTTATGATTCTCACTTCTTGCTGGGCAAGATAGAATGTTAATAATGAAATTAGATTTCTGCAGTACATAAACTTTATGAATTTGATATAAAACAGAGTTCTTAACTTCCAGGAAATTAACTGGAGTAGAAAAGTAATACATTCAAAAATTCAGTATTCATTGTTTCTATAACCATTGTTTGAGCACTTTCTATATGGCAGGCATTATTCTAGATTGAGTAGGGGGCAGGGATACAGCAGTGAAGAAAACAGACAAAAACTCTACTTTCATGGAAGTATTATTAAGGAAAGGAAAGGAAGGAAGAGGAATATATAAGGACATGAAGGAAGGATATTTTACTTAGGGCACTCAGAGGAGATATCAATGATTAGGTGAAATTTGATGAAGAAATTGGATGAAACGAGGAAATAACACATGAAGATTTGGGAGGCATAGTTTGCAGAATAATGACCTTCAAAGGTGTCAATGTCCCACTCTCTGGAAGATGTGAACATGGTGTCTCTCTTGGCAAAGGAATTTTGTAGCTATGATGAAGAATCTTGAGATAAGAAGATTATTCTGGGTTATACAGGTGAGCCCAATGTTATCAAAAGTGTCCTTGTTAAGTGAAAGAAGGAGACAGAACCATAGGTCAGAGAGAGCTTTGAAGACGTGAGGCTCCTGACTTTAAAGATTGAGAAAGAGGCCATTGTAAGCAGGGAAATCATCATAAGAGATAAGGTCAGAGAGAAAACACTGACCAGATCAGGTAGCATCTCTTAGGTGATGGAAAGGCCGCTGCATTTTATTCTGGATGACAAAGGGGATGCTTGGGATATTTGAGCTGGAATGAGCAGGGTTGGTTGATTGAAGTTAATGTTCTTGCTGACTAGAAAAAAGAGGGATTCGCTGATAGTTCAGTTGGTAAAGAATCTGCCTGCAACGCAGGAGACCTGGGTTCAGTCCCTGGGTTGGGAAGATCCCCTGGAGAAGGGAAAGGATACCTACTCCAGTATTCTGGCCTGGAGAAATCCATGGTCTGTACAATCTATGGGCTTGCAAAGAGTCGGAAATGACTGAGCAACTTTCACTTTCACTTTCAGGAAAAACAAGAGGGTACTCAGCAGATAGAATGTCAGACATAATAGGATAAGATGAATAAAAACGTGGTTGCAGATAGTCCATGGAAGGTTCAAAGACAGAATTAGACTAGTTTACATGATGATGTACTGTGGAGGCCAGAGTGGGAGAGCTTGCAATACAAAGGCAAGAAATTCAGGCTATTTATGAGTAAATAAGGGGACGCTGACTGTGAGAGTGGGGAGCAGAAAGAAATATGATCAAATAAGTTTTTAAGAAGATTTTGCTGGTATATTATGAGCTCAATTTATATGAAACGACTCAGGGACCGAGTTTAGAAACTTGTGACCATATTGCATATGAAATTGAATGCAAGGTTAAGGTTATTTTCCAGATTATTTGAGGGGAAAACAGAGTACTGTTAATTCTAAAAAGTAGATTGAACCTCTGTACTGATGGCATTCTTCTATTTTACCTTTGCAGTTCAAAGCAACCAAAAGAACAAGTTGTTGTTGTTGTTGTTTTCCCTCTTAAAATGAAATTTAGAAACTCTAGTTTCTAATGTGAAACCCCAAATGATCACTAGTCATATATTTAAGTTAAAATTACCTTCTCTGTTGCTTAATGTAGCTCCATTTTGGAAATAACAATTGTTAATGTTGCTCATGAAAACATTTGCTTTATACTGCTATGTCAAATGGCTTTTCTAGGAGTACTCCCATTTATAATAGAAAATATCAAAATTGATGGAGGAAGTGAAATGTATCAATACTTATTCCACTTGCAATATAAAATAAATATTTTAATTAGAATACAGTTGACCCTTGAACAACATAGGCTTGAACCAGGAAGGTCCACTTACACTGAATATTTTTTTGATAGTAAGTGAGTACTATATGACCCACAGTTGGTTGAATCTGAAGATATGGAAGAACCAGACACAAAGGGCCAACCTAAGTTATACATGGATTTCCAATAGTGCAGAGGGTCTGAGGCCTTAAACCCCATGTTGTTCAAGGATTAACTGAATATCATGTATTGTGCATCTATGGGGAAAAAGAATGTTTTCTAAACCTAAACCTCACACGTTATAGAAAAATTAACTTATAATGGATCATAGTGTTAAATGTAAAATATAAAACTATAAAACTTTTAGATAACAACATAGGAGATCTAGGGCTTCAGGGCCTGGGGCTATGAAAAAGTAGACTTTAAGCCAGGGATATGATCCAGAAAAAGAAAGATTGATAAATTGTACCTCATCAAAATTTAAAACATTTCCTCTGTGAAATACTGAAAAGACAAGCTAGCAAGTGGGAGAAAATATTTGCAAACCATATATCTGACAAGAGACTAGGATCTAGATTATATCACATTTCCCAAAACTCAACAGAAGAAGAGCAAGCAATCTAATTTTAAAATGGGAAAAAAAACATATTTCACCAAAGAGGATATATAAGTGGCATATAAACACATTTTAAGAAATACAACTTCATTAGCCATTTATGGAAATTCAAAGCTTCCCTGGTGGCTCAGATGGTATGGAAACTCACTCCAGTATTCTTGCCTGGAGAATTCCATGGACAGAGGAGCCTGGCAGGTTACAGTCTGTGGGGTTGCAAAGACTGACCAACTAACACTTTCACACTTTCAGTTTTCCAAAGTAAAACCACAATGAAATATCATTGTACATCTGTCAGAATAACTGAAATAAAGTGACCCCAAATGTTGGTGAGCATGTGCAGAAACTAGACCACTCATAAAGTGCTCTTAGGAGTGTGAAGTAGTATTCTGGAAAATGGGTCACAGTTTTCTTTAAAAATTAAACATAAAACCACCATATAACCCAGCAACTGCAGTCCTGGGCATTTACCCATGAAAATGAAAACTCATGTTAACACAAAAATGTTTCCAAATATGTTTGCAACAGCATTTTTTTTAACATCTAGGAACTGGAAACAACCCAAATATCCTTCAGCGGGTTAATGGATAAAGTAACTGTGGTACATGCTTAAATATCTTGCACCTTGAAAAAATAATGAGCAAACCTCCCTTGACCTCATTTTGCCTGCTTTCCAGCTACTGTCCCATCTTTCTGATAGCATTCACAGAATAACTTGTCTAAAATGGTGTGTGTACTCTTTGTCACCAGTTCATCATATGCTCTTCTTTTTTTCAACCCTTCCAATACTGCCTTCAGCTGCTACCATTCCCCTAAAATTGCACTGATCATAGTCACCATGGCCTCCATTCTGCAATGGCAATGACCACTCTTCTGTCCTAATACTGCTGGACCCCTCAGCCTCATTTCATGTAGCTGATCCTCCCCCAGCACCCCTTTAAATTGTCTTGATTTCCATGAAACCACATGCTTTACCTCTTAATGCAGAGGTATCCTATAGTTCAGTACTAGACCACCTTGTCTTTCACCATTAATATTTATATACTTTTTTAAAAGCTTTCCTATTCATATTCATTTTACTCATTTATTTAAATCTTTGAACATGCTGAGTGGCATGTAGGATCTTAATTTCCCAACCAGGAATGGAACCCAGGCCCCCTTCATTGACAGCACAGTCTTAGCCACTGGACCACCAGGGAAGTCCCTCTTCCAACATTAACTTAATCAGTAAATCCATTCTAGCCACACTGGATTCCTTTCTAATCCTTTAATGTGTCAAGTCCATTCTCTTCTTAGAGTTTTTGTCTTGTTCCCTAGAGCATCATTCCACTGGACCTTCATAGTACTTGCTCCCTCACCATATCCAATGGCTCTTGACATGACTCACCATCCTTGAATTTTCTGTCATTATATTTTAGATCACATACCCTCCTTGAGGGTATTAACCCCTTAGTCTAAATTTTCTCCCCTCCTCCAGTTATCTTCTATCAGGTTTCTTCTAATTTATTTTCTTTATAGTATTTCTAACTAAACTCATCTCATTTATTCATTTGTTTCCTGTTATCTGCCCCAGTTTTTTTTTTTTTTTTTTTTCCCAGTAGTGAGAGTTGGACTAAAATAAAGCTGAGTACCAAAGAACTGATGGTTTTGAACTGTGGTGTTGTAGAAGACTCTTGAGAGTCCCTTGGACTGCAAGGAGACCAACCAGTCCATCCTAAAGGAAATCAGTCCTAAATATTCATTGGAAGAACTGGGGCTGAAGCTGAAACTCCAATACTTTGGCCACCTGATGTGAAGAACTGGCTCATATGAAAAGACCCTGATGCTGGGCATGATTGAAGGCAGGAGGAGAAGGAGACAACAGAAGATGAGATGGTTGGATGACATCACCAACTCAATGGACATGAGTTTGAGTAAACTCAGGAATCGGTGATGAACAAGGAGGCCTGGTGTGCTGCAATCCATGGGGTCGCAGAGTTGGACATGACTAAGCAGACTGAACTGAACTTATCTGCCCCACATACCCAACTAGAATGTACACTTAATGACAACAGAGTAACTCATATCAATATCCTAGAAGCTATAATAGTGACTGACACATAGAGGGGCTCAGTAAATACTAATATTTAAGGAATAAATGAAAAAGCATATTACAAGCACAACTATTAAGTGGAAGTCATATAAAAAATAAGACATTAACTGGTCTTTAAACATGTGCTTCCTTTAGAACAGTGAGTAGGTAATGAAAGTAGAATTATATTTGTATGGAGTTCTTAAGTATCATATGTGCTATCATATGTTTAATGAATTCAGTTAGTACTACTTCCGTATGTCAAATTAGAAGCTTGAAATAGCATTAGGGAATTGAATCCTCCCTTACAATATTATTAGAAAGTCTGTGTTCAACCAAAGCCTTTGGACTTGAACTTTAACAGGATTTGAAGTGATCATTTAGGGGTTTGTTTATGTGTTGGTCAAAAGAACAGATTTTATGGTTATTTTGTTTCCCATTGCAACCAAAAATATCAATCATTGAACACAATGACAAAAATAAAAGAAGTAAAAATCTCATGATCATGGTTTTAAAAGTAAGAAAAGTATATATAACAAATGAATCAAAACATAGTAACACGAAAGCAGTACTAAATCCATCAGCAAGTAGCAAGAGGTCAAACAGAGAGAGTAGTAGCATGTGTCATAAAATTAGAAAAGAGAAATGAATACTGCAGCTACTTATTTATTCACCATCATCTGAAAAATCATTTTTCAGGTAAATGAAACTTAACTCGATGCAGTGAAATTTATATTCACTGAATGAAATATTTTAAAAAGGCATTACATCCTTTTGTTTTTGTCTGGCAACCTCTTTATTATCCACACTCACAAACAGCATATTTTATTTTTTGAAGCCTTCTAAGCTTGTCTTTCCACTCATAAGTAGTAACTTCCTGGTCAGGAATGCTAGAGAAGAAATTTCATAGCCCAGAGTTAGCTGGAAATTTTTAAGATTTAAAATATCATGTTGTTCCATTTTGATGCTGATGAACTTTCAAACAAAAGCATTGATAATCCCAGATGGTTGACCAGTTGGATAGACAACACAGTGCAATAGCAAAGAGCTTCTCTTGTGGCTCAGCTGGTAAAGAATCTGCCTGCAATGTGGAAGATCTGGGTTCGATCCCTGGGTTGGAAAGATCCCCTGCAGAAGGGAAAGGCTATCTACTCCAACATCTGGCCCAGAGAATTCGATGAACTTATAGTCCATGGGATCAAAGAGTTGCCATTCCCTTCTCCCCAACTGAGTGACTTTCACTTTCAGGTGAATTTAATCTGAGGTTCAGTTCAGTCATTCAGCCGTGTCCAACGCTTTGTGACCTCATGGACTGCAGCACACCAGGCTGAGGTTAACCAGTATGAAGTCAGACACATTCCTTTCCCCTTCAGCCTCAATTTTCTAATCTGAAAAGTGAAGTGGTTGATTTCCGTTATGTTTATAAAATAACTTCTGCCTCTAAGATTCAACGATGCAATGAAGTTTCTTTTCTTTCCAAAATAAATTTGTACAGACACAGTGAAATGAAAGTCACTTAGTTGTTTCTGACTCTTTGGGACCCCAAGGACTGCGAAAGTGAAAGTGAAAGTGAAGTCGCTCAATCGTGTCCGACTCTTTGAGATACTGTGGACTGTAGCCCACCAGGCTCCTCTGTCCATGGGATTCTCCAGGCAAGAATACTGGAGTGGGTTGTCGTTTCCTTCTCCAGGGGAATCTTCCCAACTCAGAGATGGAACCCAGGTCTCCTGCTTTGCCGGCAGACTCTTTAACCTCTGAGTCACCAGCCTACCAGTATCCTCTGTCCATGGAATTCTCCAAGCAAGAATACTGCAGTAGGTTGCCATTCCTTTCTCCAGGGGATCTTCCTGACTCAGGGATCAAACCTGGTTCTTCTGCACAGCAGGTGGATTCTTTAACATCTGAGCCACCAGGGAGACCCCAACAGTAGGCATAAAAATCTGTCCAGTGTAGAATTATCTGCTAAGGACAGCATTTGTAGCTTTGAAAACCCAGAACTCCCAGGAGATGAACATTTGGGTTCAGTAATCCTGAATTTACCATAGGAGGTTTGAAATTCTTTCCTGCTGTATTATTATTTTAGTCTAAAATAATTGAAATCTAAAGTTTTAAACTTGGGAAAGAATAACTAAACTATATAAGTGACATAGGGAGATGTAGTAATGAGCTGATGAAATATTCTTCATTTCATAGCTTTCTTTGTTGTCATTATTTTTTGTTTTGTTACATGGTACAAACTAGTTGTGAGCACTGAGTTTATCACCAAGACACTCTTGATAATTTCAAAAAAGGGATGAATCCTCTTACTGTCCTCAGCTCCACTTTTCCTAAGAATGAATAAACTTGGCTATCGAATGTTGCAGTGCTGACATTTTCTTTCTCATTCTTTATTATAATGGAATTTCAAGCCAATCCTATACTTTGTCCTTCCATTTGTTTTATCCCTTCTGCTTCTCTGTTTGTTAGATAAGGTTAAAATAAAATCCATCAAGTTGAGTCATTCAAATTGAACTGCCAAAAGAGCTCAATGGAAAGCTAGTGGAGAAAACCACCCCCCACCCGTCCACCCATCCTCCTTTTCTTACCTTTTACTTGTCTAATTTCAGGTACTTCTGGAAGTGAACACTGTGGTTTCAATAAGGAAAAATAAACTGTCATTAAAAATGATGGGTTTGCTTTTTCTAATTAAAAAACAGAAGAAGTTTTGATATGGATGATTTGGAAAATACATCAACATAAGAAAAGAGGAAAATATTCTAATCAACCCTGGGATTTCTTTGGGATGGAATGATGCTAAAGCTGAAATTCCAGTACTTTGGCCACCTCATGAGAAGAGTTGACTAACTGGAAAAATTATAACTAAGTAAAGCTGGAGTTAAACAGTTTTAAATAATAAAAATCTATGTTTAATTTTTAGAAAAAAAAAAAAACTCTGATGCTGGGAGGGATTGGGGGCAGGAGGAGAAGGGGATGACCGAGAATGAGATGGCTGGATGGCATCCCGGACTCGATGGACATAAATCTGAGTGAACTCTGGGAGATGGTGATGAACAGGGAGGCCTGGTGTGCTGCAATTCATGGGGTCGCAAAGAGTCGGACACAACTGAGCGACTGAACTGAACTGATTCTAATCACAGAGAGATCCCACTATTTTACAGTTCTTTAAATGCTTTTCCCTCTTCATGGGATCATATTGCAAATAAAATTTTGCATCCTTTTTGACATTTAAGATGATATCATGAGACTGTCAGTTGTCATTAAGGATTCTTCAAAAATGTGATTATATTGGCACAGCGTATCTTTCCATTGTATAGATATACAAAAACTGACAGCCAAACCAAGGAAGAGCAGATTGAAATGAATTCTTCAAGCTGTCTTTCTCTTCTTTCCACCTCTCTTGCTGGTAATGAAGCAGTCAACGTAGTTTGAGTTGTGACATTTCTCCTCTTGGGCCATAATGACAAGAATCCCATTATCATCTGTCCCTGGTAACAAAGGTGAAAATCACATTGTCCTCTTTAACCTTTTCTCAAATATTTCTGTCACTTGTTATATCTTCAGTAACTCTCCTATGTTTAATGTGTAATCATTTAGTAATCAGTGGAGAGGAAGTGATAGGGGCTTGGGCAGAAAGCCCTTCATGTTGACATCTCCACACCCACTCCCAGACAAGACAGACAATGCAAAGTCATGCTAATCAAGTAACTGACCCACAGCCCCCAATACCATCAATACTTGGAGCAGGTAGTACATCAGGAATGTTTTTTGCCTTTCTCTCTGGATTCCCCAGAGAATATACTTTGACAAATGGGATGGTTTCAAGCTCTACCCTCAGTCCATCAGTCCCCAGGATCTAGCATCACTATTCATCAGAGAAAATCTGTTGCAAAAAAAGCTGTGAAGGGTCTGAAGGAGTAATAATAGTTCATTTGATAGCACATTAAAATTAGTTCTATTTTTAACGGAATGTGGATTTCCTTCTTTGTTCCCAGAGGGAAGTAGTAACCCCTAAACTTTACCTTCACCATTTTATCACCTGCATAGAATCCATGAAGAATAGTCTCACTTAGATGTCTGGTTGGTCTGGATTCATCCTTCAGTGAATATAGCCTAGCCTATATTCCATCAAAGACTCATAGCAGCTTCAAAATCGAATTGAAGCCAACTTTAAGTCTCTCATGTGTCCTAATTTTCCAAATGTCTAAGACTTACCAAGCTACTGGTCTAACAACTAAAGAACAGGAAAAAAAAAAAAAAAAAAACTTGAACCAAATTTTCAATTGCTTCAACTTCTTATAATACTTTCTCCAGCTTTATTGAGCTATAGTTCACAAAACTGTAATACATCTAAAGTGTACTGCATGATGATATGATATACATATCTGTCATGAAATGATTCTCGCAATGGGTTAATTAAAACAACCATCAACTCACACAGTTACCACTTTTGGGGGAGCTGAGAATGATATACTGAAAGATATACTCTGTTAGCAAATTTGAAATTTAGAATATAGTATTGTTAACTATAGTCACCATGCTGCACAGTAGGTCCTCAGAACTCATTCATCTTATACCGTTTCCATAATGGCTATACCATTTACATTTTTACCAATGGTATACAAGTGTTTCCTTTTATCTGCATCCTCACAAACATTTGTTATCTCTTGTCTTTTTCACAGTAGTAGATAGCCTAAGAGGTGTAAGATGAATCTTATTGTGCTTTTGATTTATATTTCTCTGATAATTAATGATGTTGAGTTCCTTTTCATATACCTATTATCCACTTATATATGGAAAATGTCTATTCAAGTCCTTTGACTATTTTTAATGAGATTATTTGGTTTTTTGTTTGTTTGTTCATCTTCCTCTTGAGTTGTAAGAGTTCCTTGTATATTTTTTTTTCTAATCTGTATTATTTTGTCTAAAAGTCAAATATTTCTATAATTATAAAATGCAATACATTTTATATTTAAAAAGAAGTGATTTCCCAAAATGAAGTTTCCTCTTTCAAAATGTATTAGTCTGGAAAGGAAGTATCAATCTAGAATACTCTGAACTACAGAACATATTGCCATGTATTGGTACAAAGAACCTGATGCAAATAGTAATTCCAATGAGTCACTTTCTTTCCAGCTTGTTTTAAACTGTGAGATAGCAATCAGGCCTAATTATTTGAATTTATAAACTTTTAATCTCAAGACAAATTCCTTATGTTGATAATGTTAACTTAGTAAATGCAACTTGATGTTGATATATTACAAAACAGTAAACACAAGTTGACAATGACATATTACAAGACTTCCTCTTTAGATATTGTATTGAAATAACTTCACGAAGGAGGGCAAGAATAAAGGGCACAAAGAGCTTCTCTGGCTACCCAATTTTAAGCTGCAAACTCTCCAAGAAACACATACATTTCTGTTCCCCTTTCAACCTTATTTTACCCCATAGCACTTACTACCATAGCATCTGTACCACTAGAATGTATGAAATCTGATATTCTTAAATATTTTGGACATTAACCTCTTATTAGATATTGGGTTTGCAAATATTTTCTCCCATTCTGTAGGTTGTCTTTTCATTTTGTTGATTCTTTCATTTGCTAGGCAGTATGTTTCTAGTTTTATGTAGTCTTACTTGTTTTTGTTTTTTGTTTGTTTGTTTGTTTGTTTTTTATGTTGCTTCTGCTTTGGGTATCAAATTTAACAAAAATCATTGCCAGGACCAGAATCAAGGAGCTTTTCCCCTATGCTTTCTTCTAGGATTTTTATAATTTGAGGTATTATTCAAATTTTTTAATGAATTTTGAGTTGATATTTGTATGTGGTATAAGATAAAGGTCCAGTTTCATTCTTTTGCATGTGAATATACAATTTCCCCAATACCAATTATAGAAAAGACTATCCTTTCCCCATCGTGTATTTTTGGCATTTTTGTCAAAAAGTAGTTGATCTAATATGCCTGGATGTATTTAGTGAAAGTGAAGTCGCTCAGTCGTGTCCGATTCTTTGCGACCCCATAGACAGTAGCCAACCAGGTTCCTCTGTACATGGGATTTTCCAGGCAATAGTACTGGAGTGGATTGCCATTTCCTTCTCCAGTGGACCACATTCTGTCAGACCTCTCCACCATGACCCACCCATCTTGGGTTGCCCAGAAGGCATGGCTTGGTTTCATTGAGTTAGACCTGGCTGTGTTCCTAGTGTGATTAGATTAACTAGTTTTCTGTGAGCATGGTTTTAGTGTGTCTGCCCTCTGATGCCCTCTTGCAACAGCTACCATCTTACTTGGGTTTCTCTTACCTTGGGCGTGGGGGTATCTCTTCACAGCTGCTCCAGCAAAGCACAGCCACTGCTCCTTACCTTGGACAACGGGTATTTCCTTACCGCCACCCTTCTTAACCTTCAATGTGGGGTAGCTCCTCTAGGCCCTCCTGCACCTGTGCAGCCACTGCTCCTTGGGTTTATTTGAGGGCTCTCTATTGTGTTCAGTTGACCTACGTGTCTGTTTTTATGTCAATACCATTTACTGTTTTGACTACTATAACTTCGTAATAGAGTTTGAAATTGAAATGTGATGCCTCAAACCTTGCGTTACTTACTCAAAAGTGCATTAGCTATTTGAAATTTCTTATGGTTCCAAAAAATTTTAGGATTACTTTTTTTATTTCTGTGAAAAGTGTCATTAAAATTTTGATAGGAGTTACACTGCACCTATAAATCACTTTGGGTAATATGAACATTTTAACAATAGTAATTATTCCAATCCAAATATTTTTTCCATTTATTTGTATCTTCTTCAACTAAGTTCATCAATGTTTTATAGTTTTCAGTGTGTATATCTCACATGTCTTTGTTAAAATTTATTCTAAATATTTTTGATGTTATTTAAATATCTTTTGATGCTATTGTAAATAGGATTGTTTACCTAATTTCTTTTTCAGAAAGTTCATTACTATTGTATGGTCATGCCATTGGTTTTTGTATATTGGTGTTATATCTTACAACTCTGTTGAATTTGTTTATCAGCTCTAACAGTTTTTCACTTTTTTAGTTAGAACTGATAAGATTTAACTAAAAGATTATATCATTAGCAAACAGAGGTTAATTCTCCCTTTCTGATTTGGATGTTTTAATTATTTTTTCTATCTGGCTAAGACTTCCTTATGTTAAATAAAAGTGGTAAGAGAGGACACTCTTATCTTATTTCTAATCATAGAGAAAATTTTTTCACTGTTTAGTATAATGGTAGCTATGAGATTATCATGTATGGCCTTTATTATATTGAGGTGTTTTCCAGCTATACCTAATTTGTTGAATTATTAGAACAAAAAGATATTGAATTTCATCAAATGCTTTTTCTCTGTCTATTGAGATTATCATGACTTTTATCCTTCAATTTTCTAATACAGTATATCATATTGATTTGTACATTTCAAACAATATTTGCATCCATGTGATAAACTCCATGATATGGTGTATGATTTTTTACTGTTCTTGAATTGTGTTTGATATTTTGTTGATAATTTTTGCATCTGTGTTCATCAGTGATATTGGTCTGTAATTTTCTTTTCTTGCATAGTGCTTGTTGTTCTTTGGTATCAGAAAAATGCACGCTTGCTTAGTCACTCAGTTGTGTCCAACCCTTTGCATTCCTTTGGACTATATTCCCTCAGGCTTCTCTTTCCGTGGGAATTTTTCAAGCAAGAATACTGGAGTGTGTTGCCATTCCCTTCTCCAGGGCATCTGCCCAACTGAAAGATCTAACCCGAGTCTCCTGAGTCTCCTATGTTGGCAGGCAGATACTTTACCACTGAGCCACGTGGGAAGGCTCAAATGGTGACTTGTTAAATGAGAGTGGGAGTGTTTTCTCTCTCACCTATCCCTTCTTTTCATCCTTCCTTCCTTGTTTAATTAACTTCTCCTTTTCCTTCTTCTTTCCTCCTCCTCTTCTTACTTTCTCCTTCTTACCTTCCTTTTTTTTTCACCTTTTGCTACTACAGAAACATTGTGATAAGTATCCTTGTTTACATAGCATGTTCTGGTGATTTTATTTCTATGAAATAGATTCTCAGGGACCCATTTCACTAGCATATATAGCCTAATCAATGCCATGGAATAGCTCCAATCCTTAGAAATCGTTGATTGTTTGAGTAGGAATCAATATGGGCGGGTGGAAAGAAATTCTTTTTCCACCTAAAGTCCTTCAGTGACCATATTCCAGATGGGAAAATGAAAACTCAGGGAAGTCAACTGACTAATTTAATGTTTTAACTGGGATAATGCTAATTGCTGTAATAAAGAAACCTCAAAGTCATGTTGACTGAAACCAATAGAAACTTATCTCTCACTCACATATTAGTCCAACGTCACTTTTTGTCTTTGACAGACTGGTCTTCCATATGGTAACTTAACATAGATTGCTTCCATATTTTGATTTCACCTTCCCATAGAACATCTATGCCATTTAGATTCAGCTGTCAGATAGAAAAAGAGAGATTAGAGAAAGCACATCTATATGAGTGATTTGGACATCACTTCCACTCACACTCCACTGGCAAGAACCAGTCATAGGATTCCAGATAGATGCATAGGGAACTGCAAAATGCGGTACTCTGTTACCCAGTCTTATTATTCTTAGCACTTACCACCAAAGACATTATTCATTTGTTTATGCATTAGTTTTCAATTTCTCTCTGCCTTATAATGTAAGTTCTATGCATGCATTGTCTTTGCTGCTGTATTCTTAATACCTCATACAATGTTTGACACATAGTATGAGCATTGTGCTTAGTCAATCACATAGGAACCAGTCAATAAATATCTATTGAATGAACAAATTAATTTCTTTCCTCACAATTATTTTAATTTCTTTTTGTTCTTTTTAGTTGAATTCTCATTTTTTTAATCTTGTTTTGAGTCATAAAACATATACATCTGGAAATCTTCTAAATTCATCTTCAGTCACAATCCATATATTTTGAGTTTTAGTGTTTTCACTGTCATCATATTCTAAATAGCCTATAATTGTGGTTTAGAGTTCCACTGTGACTTAAGCATATTTGGGAGAGTGAAAATTTCCAAAACGTTGGATTTTTCTATGAATTTCAGCAGTTTGTATTTAATATCTTGCTTTATTTCATAATGGTCAGAGAAGCAATAGAGGAGAGTGCCAAAAAGCAGAATTTCTCCCACATACACACTCTCTCAAAAGTTAAAAATGTCCAATTATAGCAAATGAACATGAAGTACAGAATAAAATATCAGATCTTTTGGATTTCCATGCAATCTTACCATGCTAAATATTTCATCTCCCCAATGTTTTTCAAGGTTTCAGCCTGCTGCCTCATAATATAAATGCCTTTGAATAGGGTTTTAAAGTCCTGGTTTGTGGTCCCAGATAAGTATGTTAGCCTGGGCATGGGAGAGGAAAGCAGATTGTTCCCACTTTGGTAATACATTATATTTAACAACTCTGCTCCCCTAAATTCTCCCCCAAGAAGTTATGCTATGGGATTTCTAAGGCCCATAGGCTTATTAGAGGTTTCTAGCTATTTGAGTTCTCTAATTCTTATTAACCCTTGGAATTCAAATTTCTAGTCACTTTTGTCAGATGCTATAATAAAAACTGTGACCTTTCTCATAGCGATAGCTCCACAATTCCTGGTTTCTCTCTATTCCCAGCTGGTCTATTGTAGAGCTTGTTCTTCAATTAAGATCTACCAAAATGTGGTGCTTAGAAAATGCATGCTGCTATGACCCAAGGCTGTGTGGAAACAGGTGCTCGACATTCATTCTGCAACAAGAAAGCCATCTTGGTGGCCAAGGGAGTTGGTGCTGCCCACGGTTACCACCTGTGCTTTAGCAGCACCTGTCAAGGGAGAACATCAACAGATAATTTCTTCCTTCAATTCAACTGTCTTGAAATTTAATCTACTTTTTGGCAATTTATGGTGATCAAAGTAAAGGTGAACGAAGAGATACAAAAATGAGAAAATTGCATTGCATCAAAGCTGCTCCAGGTCATTTTAACTACAGGATTACATATGCAAGTTGATCCTCAAGTGGATTGCAATGAAACTTAATAATCAATCTTATGACGCTTTGGGTTGTAAGAAATCTCTTAGTGGATAAAGAAGAAAACAATAACATTACTTGAGTACCTATTATTTTTTCTAGGGATGTGTGTATGTATGTGTATTGTCTGAATTATTGTAAGTTTAATATTAGGTAGATAGATCTAGATATTATATTCTTCATTTTACATTTAAGGACATTGAAACTAAAAATTGCCTAAGGTAATATGGCAAGTCATTGGCAGTCCTGGTTTATACCTCTTTTCCATGCATGAGCAGCTGAAAGAGAATTTATAGTGATGTCAATTTACCTTGAAAGCATACACTTCTCATCTATTCATTTGATGCTATGTGTTTGTGTTTCCCCACCTAGTGGCCTCCAGGAGGAAACTAGATAGATATTTGGGTGTAAATAGCTGTTAAAAGAAGAGAAGCGAAATGCAAAGGAGGAAAGGAAACATCTGAATGCACAGTTCCAAAGAATAGCAAGGAGAGATAGAAAGTCTTCCTCAGTGATCAATGCAAGGAAATAGAGGAAAACAACAGAATGGGAAAGACTGGAGATCTCTACAAGAAAATTAGAGATACTAAGGGAACATATCCCTGGAGAAGGAAATGGCAACCCACTCCAATATTCTTGCCTGGAGAATCCTATGGACAGAGGAGCCTGGTGGGCTACAGTCCACGAGGTCACAAAGAGTCGGACATGACTGAGCGACATCACCTCAACTCAAGGGAACATATCATGCAAAGATGGGTTCAAGAAAGGACGGAAAAGGTATGAACCTAACAGAAGGAGAAGATATTAAGAAGAGGTGACAACAATACACAGAAGAACTGTACAAAAAATATCTTCACAACCCAGATAATCAGAATGGAGCGATCACTCACCTAGAAGCAGACACCCTGGAATGTGAAGTCAAGTGGGCCTTAGAAAGCATCACTACGAACAAAGCTAGTGGAGGTGATGGAATTCCAGGTGAGCTATTTCAAATCCTGAAAGATGATGCTGTGAAAGTGCTGAACTCAATATGCCAGCAAATTTGGAAAACCCAGCAGTGGCCATAGGACTGGAAAAGGTCAGTTTTCATTTCATCCCAAAGAAAGGCAATGCCAAAGAATGCTCAAACTACTGCACAATTGTACTCATCTCATGCTAGTAAAGTAATACTCAAAATTCTCCAAGCCAGGCTTCAGCAATACATGAACTGTGAACTTTTAGATGTTCAAGCTGGTTGTAGAAAAGGCAGAAGTACCAGAGATCAAATTCCCAACGTCCACTGGATCATCAAAAAAACAAGAGAGTTCCACAAAAACATCTGCCAAAGCCTTTAACTGTGTGGATCACAAGAAACTGTGGAAAATTCTGAAAGAGATGGGAATACCAGCCCACCTGACCTGCTTCTTGAGAAATCTGTGTGTAGGTCAAGAAGCAACAGTTAGAACTGGACATGGAACAATAGACTGGTTCGGAATAGAAAAAGAGTATGTCAAGGCTGTATATTGTCACCCTGCTTATTTAACTTATGCAGAGTACATCATGAGAAACGCTGGGCTGGAAGAAGAACAGGCTGGAATCAAGATTGCTGGGAGAAATATGCAGATATGTAGATGACACCACCCTTATGACAGAAAGTGAAGAGGAACTAAAAAGCCTCTTGCTGAAAGTGAAAGAGGAGAGTGAAAAAATTGGCTTAAAGCTCAACATTCAGAAAACGAAGATCATGGCATCTGGTCCCATCACCTCATGGGAAATAGA
This sequence comes from Nanger dama, assembly GCA_917880005.1. Lineage (NCBI taxonomy): Eukaryota > Metazoa > Chordata > Mammalia > Artiodactyla > Bovidae > Nanger > Nanger dama. The sequence continues at coordinate 9,822,534 of CAKJTW010000060.1, forward strand.
TGGGGAAACAGTGCAAACAGTGTCAGACTTTATTTTTGGGGGCTCCAAAATCACTGCAGATGATGATTACAGCCATGAAATTAAAAGACGTTTATTTCTTGGAAGGAAAGTTATGACCAACCTAGTCAGCGTACTAAAAGCAGAGACATTACTTTGCCAACAAATGTCCATCTAGTCAAAGCTATGGTTTTTCCAGTGGTCATGTATGGATGTGAAAGTTGGACTGTGAGGAAAGCTGAGCACCGAAAAATTGATGCTTTTGAACTGTGGTGTTGGAGAAGACTCTTGAGAATCCCTTGGACTGCAAGGAGATCCAACCAGTCCATCCTAAAGGAGATCAGTTCTGGGTGTTCTTTGGAAGGACTGATGCTGAGGCTGAAACTCCAGGACTTTGGCCACCTCACGTGAAAAGTTGACTCATTGTAAAAGACCCTGTTTCTGGGAGGGATTGGGGGCAGGAGGAGAAGGGGACAAAAGAGGAAAACATGGCTGGATGGCATCACGGACTTGATGGACATGAGTTTGGATAAACTCTGGGAATTGGTGATGGACAGGGAGGCCTGGCGTGTTGCAATTCATTGGGTCACAAAGAGTCAGACACAACTGTGTGACTGGACTGAACTGAACTGAACTGATGGGAGACCCAAACATCTTAAATTTCATCTCTTTTTTTTTTTTAAATGGGAATATGTCAATATCACCCTGGGTGCAATTAATTCTCAGCTTCTAATTAGATAATCAGCACTCAAATTCATTGTAACTTTCTTTTTAGTTGACATGTGAGAACCAGATCCCTGACCTCCTCTCCTCTCAATTCATTAGCATGTTGTTTTCAGTATTTATTACAAAATAATTCATATATGCACAAAGTTCAAAAATAATGTCACAAGTGGCCATGCATCCATTATCTAGCATAAGAGCTGGAACACTGTAAATATAAGTGGAACTCCCTGTGTACCTCACCCTGATTACACTCTGCTCAACTCCCCACCCTATATACATGCCTCACCCAGAATTAGCCTCTATCCTGAATTTGATGATCATCCCTGTTCATGTGTTCACAGTTTTACCATATATGCATGCATGTTTTAAAACACCATAGAGTATTATTTTGTAAGTTTTCAGATTTCATATACATGATATCACACTGCAAATATTCTTCTGCACATCTGATTTTTGTGTTTTTGAAAATAATCATGTTCACATGTAAGCTATATAGTTCATTCATTTATTGCTGCTGTATATATGCTACTTTTTGAATAAATTACATATTCACCCTTCAACTGATAGACTTTTAACTTGTTGCAAGTTTTTTCATTTTGTAAACAATTCTGCATTTACCATTTCTGTTCATATCCCACTTTAGATGTGCTTAGGAATTTCTCTAGGGCATATATCTAGGAGAATCTTTGTTAGGTCCGAAACTTCATGAATTGTAAACTGTGCTAAATAATGCCAAATCAATCTCCTTGGGTTTTTTATGCAATTCTAGGTGTGGATTTTCTACTACTATTTAATGGTCCTATAAGTTCATCCTGACCTTAGAATTTGTATTGCAAATCTTTCTTATTCCAGTTGTAATATTTTACAATCTCTCTGTTCCCTTCTCACTCTTTCCACCTTGCCTCTCTCTTGTTCTCTCTCACTCTCACAAAGAAAGTTTGAACTAATTTGTTGACCAGTAGGAATATGTTATCCATACAATTTATTCTCTATGTAAAATTAAGTACTAACTACCTTAATAATAGCTACTATCCAATGGTCAGCTCTTTACTTATTAACTGTAAAGTATTTTCCTTATATTTCTTCATTAAGCACTCATAATAACCATGAAAAATAGGTATTTTGATCCAACTTTATAGATAAGGAGTTCAGAGATATTCATTAACTTGTTCAAAATCACAAAGCAAATAAAGTGCTGAGCCAGATTTCAAACCTAGTTACAAAGCATTTTCATATTTTAATCAAGTGTGATTTATTGCTTCAATATTGCCCTCTGAAACTAGGTTAGTACCATTCTTATTTTACAAATGAGAAAAAGAAGGCTCAGAGTATTATAAGCTTTGCCAAAAGTTATCCATCTAATGGCACCACTAGGACCCAAACCCTGGGGTTTAAACTCCTGGATCAGTTATTTTCCTCCTACTTAACACTTCCTCTGAAGTCATGAGATTGTCAACATAGTATTGAGCCAGGACACATTGGGTAGAGAATGCCCATTTCAAGAATTTGCAACATATTCTGTAATTGATAACCTCGAAACCTTTTGACTATTAGAAGGGCTTGTTTATAAGCATGCTTTGAAAAATGGCTTAAATAGTGGAAGACATAGAGATGGGAGGATAGGGACAGGCATTTGTGTCCAGAAAGTTCCAACAATTATTCCTTTGCATGAAGGCAGGGATTTTTAAATCTGTTTTACTCTTGGCATGTTATCAACTAGCACAGCGACTTGTACACATTAGGCGATAAATATTTGTTGAACGAATTTAGAGTTTTGGCATTGGAAGGAAAGTTGGAATTTACTTAGCACAATTGATTTGTTTTTTCACTGAAGCAAATGAGACACAAATGAGCTGAAGTTTTACAGCCAGCTTCTCACAAACATGAGAACACTACCTTCAGATGAAAGATACTTTTCACTCAACAGTGTTATCTAGCAGTAATATTTTTAAATGGAATTTTTAATTGTATGGCTTTCAAGCATTACAATAATCATAGTCACTTTGTTACTGCAGTGTATATAATGTTATGTCATATCATTTACCTTTCAATTTGTGCAAAGCTTCCCCAAATTAAAAAAAAAAATCAACAGTTTCTGTATATATAGATACAATACATTAAATAAGTTATTATTAATAGGAAGTGAAGTGAAGTGAGTGAAAATTGTTCAGTCATGTCCGACTCTTTGCGACCCCATGTATTGTAGCCCACCAGGCTCTCCTCTGTCTGTGGGATTCACTAGGCAAGAATACTGGAGTGGGTTGCCATTCCCTTCTCCAGGGGATTGTCCTAAACCAGGGATTGAACCCAGCTCATTAATTGGAAAAACTGTCTATAAAACAACATATAGGAAGCAGCTTTGTATAGAAAATTATTTGAAATGTATATGAAGATGGGTTAGAGTTATCATATTATAATACTCAGGATTTAATGAAGGCATTTTCAGAATTGCAAGACAGCTATAATTATAACTCCTACATATTTTTTTTCCTCTTCCAGGGCTGAAAATGTCGATGTTGCATTTTGTTCCAATTTTACTCCTCTAAAAGGAAGTGGATTTTTGCACACATAATCATGTAAAAACAAAACATTTAGTGAATGCATTTGATTTTCATGCAGTTGACATAGTATGTATGATCCACCCAGTGAATTTTTGAGAATTATGAAGCAGTTTGTATCTAATGTGGAGATGTGGAGTGTTAATCTTTCTTTTGAATAGTATGAACACCACAGGTCTTAAGTTGACAAAAGCTGATTAAATTTTACATTTTTCCCTCTCAGAGCAGGACTGGCTTCGATGACCATTTATCTTATATAATCCACAATTCACCTTCTAACAATGCTGGTCTCATGGAAGTGGTTGGCAGTACAGGAGTGGTGTGAAGGTAGGGGAGGTAGTTGTTAGATGGGGCTCTGCATCCTCCATCTGATGCAGCTGTGTACATCTGTTGATGTCTGTGACTGTATCACTCAATGTATTCTATTCAGTATGGAAAAAAACAAAGGCTTGTCCAAAGCTGTCCATTGTTTATAGAACAATGAATGGTTTACAGGCATCTGCTAGGCACTCCTCAACAGCTCTCTGATACCAATGGTCCAACAGAGGCAAAACTGCTACCCCAAGTTTGTCTTTTACCCCATGACTTCTAATTGAAATCATTTCATCCCAGTGTGTGGCTTCTTAGAAGGATGTGGCAAGCTAGCTAGTGCCCCAGCTACTACTTGTAGCCCTCCCCGCCCACTGTTGTATGAATGGGAAAGACCTTTGCCCTTCCTTGATTTCTTGGGCTCCTCTGTCCTCTCTCTGCTGCCCTTCTCCTTTAGCTTGCTGTGCCAGATATACCTGTGACCTTGAATGCAATGTGAATTTCAGAGAGGTTGCAAGTCAAAGCCCTCCATTTAGAAATAGCCCCAGGTTGTTAAGGGGATTATTTGGTATTGAGGAAAGGGGGTCACCCAGAGGGGAGGAAGAGGATAATGTTAATAATATATTTGCTGTCCTCTTTTTGGAAGTTGTTAAACGAACTTCCTTTCATTCCCATCTTGGTGAGAAAGTAATCTGCCCTTCTAAATCAGAGTTTTTTGAATTTAGAAGTTAAAGGGTATAAATTCTTTGTTCATAGCTCTAAGCTTTTTCCAAGACAACCCTATATTTCAAGTTTAACCACCAGAGAAAAATCCACTTCAGTGTTTTAGGGAGCACAAAGAGTATTTGTTTGTCTTCTCCAATGTATCCGGACAAAGCTGGAGAAAACACAGTCTCACTTTGAAATCATGGCCATAAACCTCAAGTGGGCCCTTAATGCTGCTGAGCAATCATATCCTGCATCCCTAGTTCATTTGATCTCCCATTCTTGTAAAGGAGCATTTAATAGTCACCTTTCTACCCACACTTCCAATATCACCTTTCCTTTTCTCATCCTTCATCCTCATGATCACCAATCTTCTCACTTATTCAAGGACTTTGCTTCTTTCTCTCCCCTGCATCATTCATATCCCACCTCCTGCATTAAATCCTTCCAATGAGTATACAACCATGCTTTGATTTATCTTATATTAGAAAATATATAGAATAACTACCCCTCATTTGCCTCCACTTTTTACTCCAATTACTGGCATTCCTTTAAACAAGAGAAACAAAACCTCAGATTTGTTAATACTATCTCCAACTTCTCTGTTCTGATTCTCTCTTCAATAATTCCAAACAGGCTTTTTTTCTTACTACTCCACCTAGAGTTGCCTTGTCAGGGTCACCAATGACATTGCTAAATCTGATGATCATTTCTTGGTCCATGTATTATTGCAGCAGGATTTGACATATTTGATTACTTATCCTGTGACAATTCCTTCACAAAGCTTCGAGGAACCCACACACACTTAAATTTCCTTTCTACTTCACTGGCTAGCCACTCATTCTTTGTCTCTTTTCTTGGTCACTTAAACTTTTTCCAACCTCCAAATGTTGAGATTCTATGAGGTGAAGTTTTGGGGCATTGTCTGTCTTCTGAGTACACTAACGCTCTAGGCAATATCATCCAGTTTTATGAATTTGACTGCATCTATTCGTAACATATCAAAAAATATTTCCAGCCTGTATCATCTCTCCTGAACTCCAGAGTAATACATCTAAATGCCCAATCATCATTTCCAATTATGCGTCTTATAGAAATCCCAAACTAAACATATTCTATATTAAACTTATTCCCATTCAAACATCCACTCCTCTTCCAATTCCATTTCTCTTACAATCTTCCCCATCTCAGTGTTGATTCCATCTTTCCACTAAGAGGTGGAGCTAAACTGTCAAGAAGACACATCCGAACCTCATGTATCACCAGAACTCTAAGGCCCTTGGGAGTCCATTGTTGCTAGGTTCTTATCCCTGCCCTATTTACCACTCTACTTACTGTGTTTGTGCTTAGCCGCCACCAGGGAAACCTACTTACTACATTGTCTTATATGACCCAACCCTGATCCTTGTTACATTTTCCTGGTGAGTTAACCTTTTATCATTACATAATGTCCTTATTTGTCTCTTTCTCTCTCTTTTTTATATAAGCACACAATATTTTTAATTATTTTTAGTTTCCCCAAACTTTATTTTATTTATTTATTTTACTTTGCAATATTGTATTGGTTTTGCCATACATCAACATGGATCCACCACGGGTGTACATGTGTTCCTTATCCTGAATCCCCTCCCACCTCCCTCACCATACCATCCCACTGGATCATCCCAGTGTACCAGCCCCGAGCATCCTGTATCATGCATTGAACCTGGACTGGGGATACATTTCACATATGATATTATACATGTTTCAGTGCCATTCTCCCATATTATCCCACCCTCGCCCTCTCCCACAGAGTCCATAAGACTGTTCTATACATCTGGGTCTCTTTTGCTGTCTTGCATACAGGGTTATCATCACCATCTTTCCAAACTCCATATGTATGCATTAGTATCCCTGGAGAAGGAAATGGCAATCCACTCCAGTATTCTTGCCTGGAGAATCCCATGGACAGAGAAGCCTAGTAGGTTACAGTCCACGAGGTCGCAAAGAGTTGGACACGACTGAGCAACTTCACCTCACCTATGCGTTAGTATACTGTATTGGTGTTTATCTTTCTGGCTTACTTCACTCTGTATAATAGGCTCCAGTTTCATCTAACTCATTAGAACTGATTCAAATGTATTATTTTTAATGGCTGAGTAATACTCCATTGTGTATATGTATCACAGCTTTCTTATCCATTTGTTGCTTCCATGTCCTAGCTATTATAAACAGTGCTGCAACGAACATTGGGGTACATGTGTCTTTTTCAACTCTGGTTTCCTCAGTGTGTATGCCCAGCAGTGGTATTGCTGGGTCATAAGGCAGTTCTATTTCCATGTTTTTAACAAATCTCCACTCTGTTCTCCATAGTGGCTGTTCTAGTCTGCATTCCCATCAACAGTGTAACAGAGTTTCATTTTCTCCACACCCACTCCAGCATTTATTGCTTGTAGACTTTTGGATAGTAGCCATCCATTCTGACTGGTGTGAAATGGTGCCTCATTGTGGTTTTGATTTGCATTTCTCTGATAACGAGTGATGTTGAGCATTTTTTCACGTGTTTGTTAGTCATCTGTATGTCTTCTTTGGAGAAATGTCTGTTTAGGTTTTAGGCCCATTTTTTTGATTGGGTCATTTATTTGTCTGGAATTGAGCTGCAGGTGTTGCTTGTACATTTTTGAGATTAATTCTTTGTCAGTTGCTTCATTTGCTATTATTTTCTCCCATTCTGAAGGCTATCTTTTAACCTTGCTTATAGTTTATTTTGTTGTGCAGAAGCTTTTAATTTTAATTAGTTCCCAATTGTTTATTTTTGCTTTTATTTCCAAAATTATGGGAGGTGGGACAAAGAGGATCTGGCTGTGATTTCTGTCGGAGAGTAATAGGTTATTTATTTGAGTTTTCTCTTGTTTCTTGAGGTATACCTGTATTGCTATGAACCTTCCCCTTAGCACTGCTTTTACAGTGTCCCACAGGTTTTGGGTTGTTGTGTTTTCATTTTCATTCATTTCTATCTGTATTTTGATTTTTTAAAATTTCTTCTGTGATGTGTTGGTTATTCAGCAATGTGTTGTTCAGCCTTCATATGTTGGAATTTTTTAATAGTTTTTCTCCTGTAATTGAGATCTAATCTTACTGCATTGTGGTCAGAAAAGATGCTTGGAATGATTTCAATTTTTTTGAATTTACCAAGGCTAGATTTATGGCGCAGGATGGGATCTATCCTGGAGAAGGTTCCATGAGCATTTGAGAAAAAGGTGAAATTCATTGTTTGAGGGTAAAATGTCCCATAGATATCAATTAGGTCTAACTGGTCTATTGTATCATTTAAAGTTTGTGTTTCCTTGTTAATTTTCTGTTTAGTTGATCTATGTATAGCTGTGAGTGGGGTATTAAAGTCTCCCATTATTATTGTGTTATTGTTAATTTCCCCTTTCATACTTGTTAGCATTTGTCTTACATATTGTGGTACTCCTATGTTGACTGCATATATATTTATAATTGTTATTTCTTCTTGGATTGATGCTTTGATCATTAGGTAGAGTTCTTCTTTGTCTCTTTTCACAGCCTTTGTTTTAAAGTCCATTTTATCTGATATGAGTATTGCTACTCCTGCTTTCTTTTGGTCTCTATTTGCATGTAATAACTTTTTTTCCCAGCCCTTCACTTTCAGTCTGTATGTGTCCCTTGTTTTGAGGTGGGTCTCTTGTAGACAACATATACAGGGCTCTGGTTTTTGTATCCATTCAGCCAGTCTTTGTCTTTTGGTTGAGGCGTTCAACCCATTTACATTTAAGGTACTTATTGATAAGTATGATCCCATTGCCATTTAATTTATTGTTTTGGGTTCAAGTTTATACACCGTTTCTGTGTTTCCTGTCTAGAGAAGATCCTTTAGCATTTGTTGGAGAGCTGGTTTGGTAGTGCTGAATTCTCTCAGCTTTTGCTTGTCTGTAAAGCTTTTGATTTCTCCTTCATATTTGAATGAGATCCTTGCTGGGTACAGTAGTCTTGGCTGAAGGTTATTATCTTTCATCACTTTAAGTATGTCTTGCTATTCCCTCCTGGCCTGAAGAGTTTCTATTGAAAGATCTGCAGTTATTCTTATGGGGATCCCCTTGTGTGTTATTTGTTGTTTTTCCCTTGCTAATTTTAATATTTGTTCTTTGTGTTTGTTCTTTGTTAATTTGATTAATATGTTTCTTGGGGTGTTTCCCTTGGGTTAATCCTGTTTGGGACTCTCTGGCTTTCTTGGACTTTGGTGTTTATTTTCTTCCCCATTTTAGGGAAGTTTTCAACTATCATCTCTTCAAGTATCTTCTCATGGTCTTTCTTTTTGTTTTCTTCTTCTGAGACTCCTATGATTCGAATGTTGGGGCATCTAACATTGTCCCAGAGGCCTCTGAGATTGGCCTAATTTCTTTTAATTTGTTTTCTTTTTCCTCTCTGATTCACTTATTTCTACCATTCTATCTTGTACCTCACTAATCTTATTTTCTGCTTCCATTAATCTACTATTTGTTCCCTCCAGAGTGTTTTCAATCTCATTTATTGCATTATTTATTACATATTGACTCTTTTATTTCTTCTAGGTTCTTGTTAAACCTTTCTTGCACCTTCCCAATCTTTGTCTCCAGGCTATTTCTCTGTGATTCCATTTTGTTTTCAAGATTTTGGATCGTTTTCACTATTATTATTCAGAATTCTTTCTCAGGTAGATTCCCTATCTCTTCCTCTTTGGTTTGGTGGACATTTATCCTGTTCCTTTACCTGCTAGGTATTCCTCTTTCTCTTCATCTTGTTTATATTGCTGTGTTTGGGGTGACCTTCTGTATTCTGGCAGTTTGTGGAGATCTCTTTATTGTGGAGTTTCCTTGCTGTGGGTGGGGATTGTACAGGTGGCTTGTCAAGGTTTCCTGGTTAGGGAAGTTTGTGTCTGTGTTCTGGTGGGTGGAGCTGGATTTCTTCTCTCTGAAGTGCAATGAAGTTTTGAGATGTCAGTGGGTTTGGAGTGACTTTGGGCAGCCTGTATAGTGAAGCTGGGGGCTGTGTTCCTGTGTTGCTGGAGATTTTGCATTGAATGTCTTGCTCTGGAACTTGTTGGCCCTTGGGATGGCCTTTTATTTCAATGTGGGTATGGAGGCATTTGATGAGTTCCTGTCAGTTAATGTTCCTTGGAGTCAGGAGTTCTCTGGTGTTCTCAGGATTTGGACTTAAGTCTCCTGCTTCTGGTTTTGAGTCTTATTTTTACATTAATCTCAAGACTTATCTATCTATACAGCACCATTGATAAAACATCTGGGTTAAAGATGAAAAATTTCTCCACAGTAAGGGACATCTGGAGAGGTTCACAGAGTTACATGGAAAAGAGAAGACGGAGGAGGGAGATAGAGGTGACCAGATTCAGATGACATGGACTCAAAAGAGGAGAGCAAGCTAGCCAGGGATCACTTCCATATGTGGGCTCCACAGGTTGGACTGCTCAGAGAAGTTCACATAGTTACAGAGAAGAGAAGAGAGAGGAAGGAGACAGAGATGGCCAGGAGGAGAAAAGGGGGAATTGAATGGAGAGAGACAGAGTCAGACAGTATTCAGTTCCTTAAGTGTTCTCCACCATCTGGAACACACAAAGAGATTCACAGAGTTGGGTAGAGAAGAGAAGGGGGAGGGAGGTGATAGAAGCGACCTTGTAGAGAAAAAGGAAAGTACAAAGAGGGAGACAGCAATCCAGCCAGTAATCTCGCTACAAAGTAAAAGTGGGTACTGAAGACTGGGTTCTTATCAGTACAAAATTGATAGCAAATACCAACAAGCAAAGATTAAAAGCATAAAATAAAAGTTGAATTTTCAAAATACAATATTAATGACAAAAGTCACTAAAATATAAATAATATATATATATATATAAAGTTTGTTTTAAAAATAATGTATTTCCTTTTTTTTTTGCTAAATAAAGTATCAATAAACTCAGATATGCAGATGACACCACCCTTATTGCAGAAAGTGAAGAGGAACTAAAAAGACTCTTGATGAAAGTGAAAGAGGAGAGTGAAAAAGTGGGCTTAAAGCTCAACATTCAGAAAACGAAGATCATGGCATCTGTTCCCATCACTTTGTGGAAAATAGATGTGGAAACAGTGGAAAGAGTGTCAGATTTTATTTTGGGGGCTCCAAAATCATTGCAGATGGTGACTGCAGCCATGAAATTAAAAGATGCTTACTCCTTGGAAGGAAAGTAAGGACCAACTTAGATAGCATATTGGAAAGCAAAGACATTACTTTGCCAACAAATGTCCATCTAGTCAAGGCTATGGTTTTTCCAGTGGTCATATATGGATGTGACAGTTGGACTGTGAAGAAAGCTGAGCACCAAAGAATTGATGCTTTTGAACTGTGGTGTTGGAGAAGATTCTTGAGAGTCCCTTGGACTGCAAAGAGATCCAACCAGTCCATTCTGAAGGAGATCAGTCCTGGGTGTTCTTTGGAAGGAATGATGCTAAAGCTGAAACTCCAGTACCTTGGCCAACTCCTGCGAAGAGTTGACTCATTTGAAAAGACTGATGCTGAGAGAGATTGGGGGCAAGAAGAAAAGGGGATGACAGAGAATGAAATGGCTGGATGGCATCACTGACTTGATGGATGTGAGTTTGAGTGAACTTTGTGAGTTGGTGATGGACAGGGAGGCATCAGTTCAGTTCAGTTCAGTCATGGAGTCTTTTCTGACTCTTTGCAACCCCATGAATCACAGCATGCCAGGCCTCCCTGTCCATCACCAACTCCCGGAGCTCACTCAAACTCACATTCATTGAGTCAGTGATGCCATTCCAGCCATCTCATCCTCTGTTCTTCCCTTCTCCTCCTGCCCCCAATCCCTCCCAGCATCAGAGACTTTTCCAATGAGTCAACTCTTTGCATGAGGTGGCCAAAGTACTGGACTTTCAAGTTCAGCATCATTCCCTCCAAAGAAATCCCAGGGCCGATCTCCTTCAGAATGGACTGGTTGGATCTCTTTGTAGTCCAAGGAACTCTCAAGAGTCTTCTCCAACACCACAGTTCAAAAGCATCACTTCTTCAGCACTTAGCTTTCTTCACAGTCTAACTCTCACATCCATACATGACCACTGAAAAACCATAGCCTTGACCAGACGGCCCTTAGTCGGCAAAGTAATGTCTCTGCTTTTGAATATGATATCTTGGTTGTTTGTAACTTTTCTTCCAAGGAGTAAGCATCTTTTAATTTCATGGCTGCAGTCATTATCTGTAGTGGTTTTCGAGCCCCCAAAAATAAAGTCTGACACTCTTTCCACTGTTTCCCCATCTATTTCCCATGAAGTGATGGGACCAGATGTCATGATCTTCGTTTTCTGAATGTTGAGCTTTAAACCAACTTTTTCACTCTCAAATTCCACTTTCATCAAGAGGCTTTTAGTTCCTCTTCACTTTCTGCCATAAGGGTGGTGTCATCTGCATATTTGAGGTTATTGATATTTCTCCCAGCAATCTTGATTCCAGCCTGTTCTTCTTCCAGTCCAGCATTTCTCATGATGTACTCTGCATATATCTTAAATAAGCAGGGTGACAATATACAGCCTTGACGGACTCCTTTTCCTACTTAGAACCAGTCAGTTGTACCATGTCCAGTTCTAACTGTTGCTTCCTGACCTGCATACAGATTTCTCAAGAGGCAGATCAGGTGGTCTTGTATTCTCATCTCTTTCAGAATTTTCCACAGTTTCTTGTGATCCACACAGTCAAAGGCTTTGGCATAGTCAATAAATCCGAAATAGATGTTTTTCTGGAACTCTCTTGCTTTTTCCATGATCCAGCAGATTTTGGTAATTTGATCTCTTGTTCCTCTGCCTTTTCTAAAACCAGCTTGAACATCTGGAAGTTCACAGTTCACATATAGCTGAAGCCTGGCATGGAGAATTTTGAGCATTACTTTACTAGTGTGTGAGATGAGTGCAATTGTGTGGTAGTTTGAGCATTCTTTGGCATTGCCTTTGTTTGAGATTGGAATGAAAACTGACCTTTTCCAGTCCTGTGGTCACTGCTGAGTTTTCCAAATTTGCTGGCATATTGAGTGCAGCACGTTCACAGCATCATCTTTCAGGATTTGAAATAGCTCAATTGGAATTCCATCACCTCCATTAGCCATGCTGCAATTCATGGGGTCACAAAGAGTCAGTCACAACTGAGTGAACTGAACTGGTTTTAAAAATGGAGTAATAGAGGATTTGAAAAATAAAAAATATTAAAAAAATTAGAGAATGATAGTAAAAATATATCTATGACTTTCTCTGTTGTTGTAGGCAATGCGGGGTCAGTTCATTTTTGGATAGTTCCTTGATCTCGCTTATATTTCTCAAGATCTATAGACCCCTTCCTATGTAGTCGGTACTAACTACAACGCTTTAATATATTGCACCTGTCACTTACAAGGAGGTTCCCTCTGTTTTAGCTTCTTTTGTTTGCTTGTCTCTTCAGTGTCTAATTTCAGCCCTGACACACGGGAGCAGTGGTGGACACTTTTAAGTTCACTTGTTCAGTTGTGCTGTGTGGAGGGAGGAACGATCCAAAGAAATAACACTGGCATGTGCTTGCAGTGTCTCGGCCACACTGGGTTTGCCCCGGCTCATGGTGTGTGTGCTTTCCTGTCTACATTTCTTAGGCTCTATGTTGCTCTGTCGGGAACTGTTTGAGGCTGGCCCTGTGTTGTATGCATTGCCCAGCTCTAAGCTGCTCAGGTTCAGGTACTCAGGCAGTCCTCAGAGGCACAGACTTGGTTGGACCTCCATTTTGTGCCCTTCCCAGATCCAAGCAGCTCAGGTGACCAGGTGTTTGGCAAGCACGGTTGCTGAGATTTATTGCCTCCCCCGTCCCAGCCGCACGGTTTTCTGCGTGTATAACCAGCGCACCTTCTCAGGCAGATGTTGACTGTATAGAATCCCAAGAAGTCTTGGTTAGCAATGAAGCCTGCTTGCAGTTTGGTAGATAATGCCTCTCTGGGGTCACGATTGCCCACTTCAGGCTCTGGCTGCCCTCCCCTGCCTGTCACCAGAGTGGGATAGGTCGGTGTGCAACTGGCTAGCTCTGTCCATTCCTTTATTCTGTGAGCGGGCTTGAGCGGGCCTGACGGTGTCTTAGGTTAGGGCTTTTCACATAGCTATAGTCAGTCCTTTGTTATGTGCATGGGCCTGGCGGTGTTTTAGGTTAGGGCTTTTCACGTGGTAGAAATCCCACAGTCTGGTTTGCTAGCCCAAGTTAGTTCCCTCAGATTGCCCTCGGGGCATTCAGACCCAGTCCTTACTCTAAGCAATGCAGCCCATGCCTCCTTGCCCATCCCCCACATGCTAGTGGTAGACGCAGGCGTCTGCACTGCTTCTCCGCTGGGGGAGTTACCATTGGGCACTTTATCTGTGGGTTTTAACTATTTATTTATTTTTCTCCCTGATTACGTTGCCCTCTGTGGTTCCAAGGCTCGCCACAGACTCAACAGTGAGAGTGTTTCCTGGTATTTGGAAACTTCTTTCTTTTTAAGACTCCCTTCCTGGGATAGAGCTCCATCCCTACCTATTTCGTCTCTCTTTTGTCTTTTATATTTTTCCCTACCTCCTTTGTGAGACAATGGGCTGCTTTTCTTGGTGCCCTATGTCTTCTGCTGGCATTCAGAAGCTGTTTTGTGGAATTTACTCAGTGTTCAAATGTTCTTTTGATGAATATGTGGGGGAAAAAGTGGTCTCCCCCTCCTAAACCTGTGCCATCTTAGGATCGCCTCCCTATTTGTCTCTTGAGATAGCTTTTTACTTAGGTTATACATTGTGTCTTATAAGTATGCCCACCCCTTCTCTCTTTTGGTTAACCATTTGCGTGAAATAGAGTATCTTCTCCCGCATTTTGCTTTTAGCCTTGTCTTGACTATTTTTTTAAAAGATGCTTTTAATGTAGACCATTTTTAAAGTCTTATTGAATTTGTTAGAGTTTTGCTTCTGTTTCCTGTTTTGTTTTTTGGCCCTGAAACCTGCAGGATCTTAGCTTCCTGACCAGGGATTGAACCCACACTTCTTGAATTTGAAGGTGAAGTCTTAGCCACTGGACCACCAGGAAAGTCCCCAGCCTTGTCTTACTTAAATCCATAACTTCCCTTTTAGCCCTGTCAAGCATATACTGTTTCTGATTTGTCTTTGTCTTTTATGTTATGGTGGCTGATTTTCTCATATTGGGAATCTCAAGAACAAGAGACAGGTAAGCCAGCTTTTCATTGCCCTTTGCTCTTCATTGCCAATTCCTGGTGATTTGTTCTTCTACTTTTGCTGCATGAGACTCCCTGCTGCTGCTAAGTCACTTCAGTAGTGTCCAACTCTGTGTGACCCCATATATGGCAGCCACCAGTCTCCCCAATCCCTGGGATTCTCTAGGCAAGAACACTGGAGTGGGTTGTCATTTCCTTCTCCAATGCATGAAAGTGAAAAGAGAAAGTGAAGTCGCTTAGTCATGTCCAACCCTTAGTGACCCCATAGACTGCAGCCTAGCAAGCTCCTCTATCCATGGGATTTTCCAGGCAAAGTACTGGAGTAAGGTGCCATTCCCTTCTTTGATGAGACTCCTTAGTATTCTAATAATGTCTCCCTTTTTGCTTAAGCTGAGTACAAACAAAAGTATTGTAAGCAATGCAGCTTCTGCAGCATTATTGTTACTAATACCATACAGTGTATGTAGGGCTTCCCAAGTGGCTCAGTGGTAAAAAATCTGCCCACCAGTGCAGGAGCCATAGCGAACATGGGTTCGATCCCTAGGTCAGGAAGATCCCTTGGAGGAATGCATGGCAACCCACTCCAGTATTCTCACCAGGATAATACCATGGACAGATAAGCCTGGTGGGTTACAACCCATGGTGTTGTAGAGAGTCAGAGATGACTGAGTGACTGATCACACACATAGTGTAGGTACTGGATGGATAGATGAAAAAACATATATAACTAATTTGTCTGATATCATATATTGCTTCATGGCATTGCTGCAACAAGAAGTTAGTTGTCTTGCCTGTCTGTGCAGTGTTTTCTCCTCTTCATTGTAAAATAACTCAGTAAAAATAAACATCAGTATGAAAGCAATTTTATGTTTTGAATAAAATCCACGCATGTTTACTTAAACCAGCAAAAATTCACTAAAATATTCAGAATCAAGTTTACATTTTAATTTAAATTTGGCATTTTATTTCAGCTAAAGAATTTATTTATTGTGTCCATTTGCATGAAATGGTGCCTTCACTTCAGTTCAGCTGCTCAGTCGTGTCCGACTCCTTGCGACCCCATGGAATGCAACACATCAGGCCTCCCTGTCCATCACCAATCCCTAGAGTTTACTCAAACTCATATCTATTGAGTCCAGAGAAGGCAATGGCAACCCACTACAATACTCTTGCCTGGAAACGCCCATGGACAGAGGAACCTGGTAGGCTACAGTCCATGGGGTGCTAGGAGTTGGACACGACTGAGCAACTTCTCTTTCACTTTTCACTTTCATGCATTGGAGAAGGAAATGGAAACCCACTCTGGTGTTCTTGCCTGGAGAATCCCAGGGATCGGGGACCCTGGTCGGCTGCCTTCTATGGGGTCCCACAGAGTTGGACACGACTGAAGCAACTTTATAAGTGAGAGTGGGCATCCTTCATTGTTCCTGATTTTAGAGGAAATGCTTTCAGTTTTTCACCATTGAAGATAATGTTTGCTGTGGGTTTGTCATATATGACTTTTATTATGTTGAGGTATGTTCCTTCTATTCCCGCTTTCGTGGGGGTTTTTTTTTTTTTTTAAATCATAAATGGATATTGAATTTTGTCAAAGGCTTTCTCTTCATCTATTGAGATATATTGAGATAATCATATGGTTTTTATTTTTTAATTTGTTAATGTGGTGCATTACATTGATTGATTTGCAAATATTGAAGAATCATTGCATTCCTGGGATAAAGCCCACTTGGTCATGATACATGATCTTTTTGAATATGTTGTTGGATTCTGTTTACTAGAATTTCATTAAGGATTTTTGCATCTATGTTCATCAGTGATATTGGCCTGTAGAATCTAGCAAGTGGGGGTTGGGCAGGGAGGAGCAGGAGGTGCAAACGGCAGTGCTTTCTAAGAATCAGGCCACAGGAGATGTGGGCTGCAGTGCTTTTCTCTAGAATCGTGCCATAATGCCCCATGTGTGGCCAGAACGAACTAACTTGGGCTAGCAAACCAGACTGTGGGATAGCTACCACATGAAACGCTTGAACATAAGACACCACCAGGACCACGCACAGAACAAAGGATGGATTGGAAATAGCCAGCTGCAGACCATCCCCGTCTGGTGACAGGCAGCCAGAGCCTTAAGGGCTGAAAGGGGGCAATCGCAGCCAAAGAGAGACATTACCTACCAAATTGCAAGCAGGTTTCTTTGTTAACTAAGACTTCTGGGGGCTCTGAACAATCATCATCTTCCTGAGAAAGAGCCCCAGTGGTACTCCCAGAAAACTGAGCAGCACGGAAAGGCCAGAAATCACAGCAATTGCACTGCAAAACTCCCTGGCTACTGGAACCTGGGAAGGGCACAAAACGCAGGCCCAACCAAATCTGTGCCTCAGAGGGCTTCCTGAGCCCCAAGTCTGAGTGGCTTAGACCGGGAGGTGCAGGCTTCAGACGGTTATCCGGCAGAGCAACGAAGAACCTGAGTGGTGTGTGCTGAGAGCAGGGGCAAGCCCAGCGTAGAGTCCATCACCGCCCTCCCTGTGTGAAGACGGAAATCAGACACGGAAGAGACCAGCAAACAGAGGAAGTTAAACAGTGAGAACTGCCTTGGTAGCGACCTCACACAGCCCACAACACCAGAGAAAGGGCCAGATATACCTTTACTACTATTATGATCAATCTTTTTTTTTTTTTTTTTGAGTTGATGTGGATGCGTGATTTTTCTTTTTCTTTTTTTTAAAATCTTTTTAATTTTTTTTTAAATTTTATGTTTTCTCTCTTTCTTTTTCATCTTTTTTTTAAACTTTCTTAAATTTTTAAGTCCTCTATATCTCTATTTATTATTTTTATAACCTATTATTACTTTTCAAAAAAAAAAAACCCTATTTTTAAAGCAAATGCTGTATATAGTCTTTTTGTGGTGGAGGTTGTCGTCTTTTAATAATTCTGGTGGCTTTTAATTTTTTAATTTTTTTTTCTCTTTCTTCTTCTTTTATTTAATATTTTAGTTTTGAAAATCCAATCTCTACTCCAGATTTTTAATCTTTGCATTTTGGTATTTGTTGTCAATTTTGTATATTTAAAAACTTAATCTTCAGTACTCAATTTCACATGAGAGCGAGATTACTGGCTTGACCACTCTCTCCTCCTTTGGACACTCTTTATTCTCCACCAGGTGGCCTCTGTCTCCTCCCTCCCCATCCTCTTCTCTACCCAACTCTGTGAATCTCTGTGTGTTCCAGAAGGTAGAGAACATTCCGGGAACTGGTTACTGGCCTGATCTGTCTCCCTCCTTTTCATCTCCCTCTTTTATACCCCCTGGCCACCTCTGTCTACTTCCTCCCTCTCCTCTTCCCTGTATAACTCTGTGAACACCTCAGAGATGGCCAGACTGTGGAGCACACATAAGAAAGTGGTTACGGGCTAGCTTGCTCTGTCCTCTTTGATTCCACCTCATCCCATTACATTCACCTCTAACTACCCCCCTCCCTCTTCTCTCCTCCATGTAACTCAGTGATCCTCTAGGGGCGACTCTCAGTGTGGAGAAACCTTTTATTTTTAACCTAGGTATTTTAACATCAGTGCTGTATAGATGGAGAAGTCCTGAGGCTATTGTAAAAATAAATCTGAAAACCAGAATCAGGAGGCTTAAGTCCAAATCCTGAGCTCATCAGAGAATTCCTGAATACAGGGAACATTATTCGATAGGAGCTCATCAAATGCCTCCATACATACACTGAAATCGAGCAACACCCAAGAGCCAACAACTTCCAGAGCAAGACATACCACATAAATTCTCCAGCAACACAGGAACACACCACTGAGCTTCAATATACAGGCAGCTCAAAAATACTCCAAAACCCTTGACGTCTCATAACCCATTACCAGACACTTCACAGCAGTCCAGAGAGAAGAAATCCAGCTCTACCCACCAGAACTCCAACACAAGCCTCCCTAATCAAGAAACCTTGACAAGCCACTGATACAACTCCACACACAGGCAGGAAGCTCAATAATAAAGAGAATTCCACAAATTCCCAGAATATAGAAAGGCCACCCCAAATGCAGCAATATAACCAAGATGAAGAGACAGAGGAATACCCAGCAGGTAAAGGAACAGGAGAAATGTCCACCAAACCAAACAAAAGAGGAAGAGATAGGGAATCTACCTGAGAAAGAATTCTGAATATTGATAGAGAAAATGATCCAAAATCTTGAAATCAAAATGGAATCACAGATAAATAGCCTGGAGTCAAGGGTTGGGAAGATGCAAGAAAGGTTTAACAAGGACCTGGAAGAAATAAAAAGAGTCAACATTTAATGAATAATGCAATAAATGAGATCAGAAATACTCTGGAGGCAACAAAAGTAGAATAATGGAGGCAGAAGATAGGATTAGTGAAATCGAAGATAGAATGGTAGAAATAAATGAATCAGTGAAGAAAAAAGAAAACGAATTACAAGAAATGAGGACAACGTCAGAGACCTCCAGGACAATATGAAACGTTCCAACATTTGAATTATAGGAGTCCCAGAAGAAGAAGACAAAAAGAAAGACCATGAGAAAATACTTGAGGAGATAATAGTTGAAAGCTCCCTAAAATGGGGTAGGAAATAATCACCCAAGTCCAAGAAACCCAGAGACTGCCAAACAGGATAAACCCAATGTGAAACACCCAAGACATATTTAAAAAAAAAGAAAAAGAAAAAGACATATATTAATCAAATTAACAAAGACCAAACACAAAGAACAAATACTAAAAGCAGCAAGGGAAAAACAACAAATAACACACAAGGGGATCCCCATAAGAATAACTGCAGATCTTTCAATAGAAACTCTTCAGGCCAGGAGGGAATAGCAAGACATACTTAAAGTGATGAAAGATAATAACCTTCAGCCAAGACTACTGTACCCAGCAAGGATCTCATTCAAATATGAAGGAGAAATCAAAAGCTTTACAGACAAGCAAAAGCTGAGAGAATTCAGTACCACCAAACCAGCTCTCCAACAAATGCTAAAGGATAAACTTTAGACAGGAAACACAAAAAGGGCGTATAAACCCAAACCCAAAACAATAAAGTAAATGGCAACAGAAGCGTACTTATCAATAATTCCCTTAAATGTAAATGGGTTGAATGCCCCAACCAAAAGGCAAAGACTGGTTAAATGGATACAAAAAAAATATCCCTATATATGCTTCTTACAAGAGACCCACCTCAAAACAACAGACACATACAGACTGAAAGTGAAGGGCTGGAAAAGATATCCAATGCAAATAGAGACCAAAAGAAAGCAGGAGTAGCAATACTCATATCCAATAAAATAGACTTTAAAAGAAAGGCTGTGAAAAGAGACAAAGAAGGCCATTACCTAAAGATTAAAAAAATCAATCCAAGAAGAAGATATAGCAATTATAAACATATATGCACCCAACATAGGAGCACCACAATATATAAGACAATTGCTAACAAGCATGAAAGGGGAAATTAATAATAACACAATAATAGTGGGAGACTAATAACCCACTCACACCTATGGACAAATCAATTAAACAGAAAATTAACAAAGAAATACAAACTTTAAATGATACAATAGACCAGTTGGACCTAATTGATATCTATAGGACAATGAATTTGACCTTTTTCTGAAGAGCACACGGAACCTTTTCCAGGATAGATCACATCCTGGGTCATAAATCTAACCTTGATAAATTAAAAAAAAAAAAAAAATCTAAATCATTCCAAGCATCTTCTCTGACCATAATGCACTAAGGTTAGATCTCAATTACAGGAGAAAAACTATTAAAAATACCAACATTTGGAGGCTGAACAACACCCTTCTGAATAATCAACAAATCACAGAAGAAATCAAAAGAAATCAAAATATGCATCGAAATGAATGAAAATGAAAACACAACCACACAAAACCTGTGGGACACTATAAAAGCAGTGCTAAGAGGAAAGTTCATAGCAATATAGGCATACCTCAGGAAACAAGAAAAAAGTCAAATAAATATCCTAACTCTACACCTAAAGCAAATAGAAAAGGAAGAAACAGAGAACCCCAGAGTTAATAGAAGGAATTAAATCTTAAAAATTAGGGCAGAAATAAATGCAAAGGAAACAAAAGAAACCATAGCAAAAATCAACAAAGAAAAAGCTGGTTCTTTGAAAGGATAAATAAAACTGAAAAACCATTAGCCAGACTCATCAAGAAACAAAGAGAAAAAAATCAAATCAATAAAATTAGAAATGAAAATAGCGAGATCACGACAGACAACACAGAAATACAAAGGATCATAAGAGACTAGTATCAGCAATTATATGCCAAGAAAATGGACAACTTGGAAGAAATGGACAATTTCTTAGAAAAGTACAACTTTCCAAAACTGAACCAGGAAGAAACAGAAAATCTTAACAGACCCATCACAAGTATGGAAATTGAAACTGTAATCAGAAATCTTCCAGCAAAAAAAAGCCCAGGTCCAGACGGCTTCACAGCTGAATTCTACCAAAAATTTCAAGAAGAGCTAACACCTATCTTACTGAAACTATTCCAGAAAATTGCAGAGGAGGGTAAACTTCCAAACTCATTCTATGAGGCCATCATCACCCTAATACCAAAATCTGACAAAGATGCCACAAAAAAGAAAACTAAAGGCCAATATCACTGATGAACATAGATGCAAAAATCCTTAACAAAATCCTAGCAATCAGAATCCAGCAACACATTAAAAATATACACCATAACCAAGTGGGCTTTATCCCAGGGATGCAAGGATTCTTCAATATCCGCTAATCAATCAAAGAAATTCACCACATTAACAAATAGAAAAATAAAAATCATATGATTATCTCAATAGAGGCAGAAAAAGCCTTTGACAAAATTCAACATCCATTTATGATAAAAACTCTCCAGAAAGCAGGAATAGAAGGAACATACCTCAACAGAATAAAAGCTATATATGACAAACCCACACCAAACATTATCCTCAATGGTGAAAAATTGAAAGCATTTTCCCTAAAGTCAGGAACAAGACAAGGGTGCCCACTTTCACTACTACTATTCAATATAGTTCTGGAAGTTTTGGCCACAGCAATCAGAGCAGAAAAATAAATAAAAGGAATCCAAATTGGAAAAGAAGTAAAACTGTCACTGTTTGCAGATGACATGATCCTCTACATAGAAAATCCTAAAGACTCCACCAGAAAACTACTAGAGCTAAACAATGAATATAGTAAAGTTGCAGGATATAAAATCAACACTCAGAAATCCCTTGCATTCTTATACACTAATAATGAGAAAGATGAGAAAGTAGGAATAGAAGTTAAGGGAATAATTCCATTCACCATTGCAACGAAAAGAATAAAATACTTAGGAATATACCTACCTAAAGAAACTAAATACCTATATATCGAAAACACTGATGAAAGAAATCAGAGGACACTAATAGATGGAGAAATATACCATGTTCATGGATTGGAAGAGTCAATATAGTGAAAATGAGTATACTACCCAAAGAAATCTACAGATTCAGTGCAATCCCTATCAAGCTACCAGCAGTATTTTTCACAGAACTAGAACAAATAATTTCAAGATTTGTATGGAAATAAAAAAACATTGAATAGCAAAAGCCATCTTGAGAAAGAAGAATGGAACTGGAGGAATCAACTTGCCTGACTTCATGCTCTACTACAAAGCCATAGTCTTTAAGACAGTATGGTACTGGCACAAAGACAGAAATATTGATCAATGGAACAAAATAGAAAACCCAGAGATAAATCCACACACCTATGGACACCTTATCTTCGACAAAGGAGGCAAGAATACACAATGGAGTAAAGACAATCTCTTTAACAAGTGGTCCTGGGAAAACTGGTCAACCACTTGTAAAAGAATGAAACTAGGTCGCTTTCTAACACCACACACAAAAATAAACTCAAAATGGATTAAAGATCTAAATGTAAGACCAGAAACTATAAAACTCCTAGAGGAGAACACAGTCAAAACACTCTCCGACATAAATCACAACAGGATCCTCTATGATCCACCTCCCAGTATACTGGAAATAAAAGCAAAAATAAGCAAATGGGATCTAATTAAAATTAAAAGCTTCTGCACAACAAAGAAAACTATAACCAAGGTGAAAATACAGCCTTCTGAATGGGAGAAAACAATAGCAAATGAAGTAACTGACAAACAATTAATCTCAGAAATATACAAGCAACTTATGCAGCTCAACTCCAGAAAAATAAATGATCCAATAAAAAAATGGGCCAAAGAACTAAATAGGCATTTCTCCAAAGAAGACATATGGATGGCTAACAAACACATGAAAAGATGCTCAACATTACTCTTTATCAGAGAAATGCAAATCACGACTACAGTGAGGTACCATTTCACACCAGTCAGAATGGCTGCGATCCAAAAGTCTATAAGCAATAAATACTGGAGAGGATGTGGAGAAAAGGGAACCCTCTTACACTGTTGGTGGGAATGCAAACTCGTACAGCCACTATGGAAAACAGTGTGGAGATTCCTTAAAAATTGCAAATAGAACTGCCTTATGACCCAGCAATCCCACTGCTGGGCATACACACTGAGGAAACCAGAATTGAAAGAGACACATGTACCCCAATGTTCATTGCAGCATTGTTTATAATAGCCAGGACATGGAAACAACCTAAATGTCCATCAGCAGATGAATGGACAAGAAAGCTGTGAATCATATACACAATGGAGTATTACTCAGCCCTTAAAAAAGAATAAATTTGAATCAGTTCTAATGAGATGGATGACGCTGGAGCCGATTATACAGAGTGAAGTAAGCCAGAAAGAAAAACACCAATACAGTATACTGACACATATATATGGAATTTAGAAAGATAGTAATGATGACCCTGTATGTGAGACAACAAAAGAGACACAGAGGTATAGAATGGACTTTTGGCCTCTGAGGGAGAGGGAGAGGGTGGGATGATTTGGGAGAATTGCATTGAAACATGTATACTATCATGTAAGAAATGAAGCACCAGTCTATGTTCGATACAGGATACAGGATGCTTGGGACTGGTGCACAGAATGATCCAGAGAGATGATATGGGGTGGGAGGTGGGAGGGGGATTCGGGATTGGGTGCTCGTGTACACCTGTGGCTGATTCATGTCAATGTATGGCAAAACCAATACAGCATTGTAACGCATAATAAAGTAAAAATAAAATTAAAACAAAAGAAACTACAAAAAAATGGGTAGAGGATCTTTATAAGTATTTTTCCAAAGGAGACATACAAATGGCCAGAAGGCACTTGAAAAGATGCTCAGCGTCACTCATCATAAGGAAATGCAAATCAAAACCACAATGAGGTGTCACTTCACACCTGTCAGAATGACTACTATCAAAATGACAACAAAAAGCAAATATTGGCAAAGATGTGGAGCGAAGGGAACCTCTGTTCACTACTGGTGGGAATGTAAATTGGTGTAGTCACTATGGAAAACAGTATGTATGCTTATCAAAAAATTAAAGTAGAGCTACCATATGATCCAGCAATTACACTTCTGGGTATTTATTTGACAAGAAAGAAAATACCAATTTGAAAAGAGAGCTGCCCCCCTACCTAGGTTAATTGCAGCATTATTTATAGTAGCCAAGACATGGATACAACCTAGGTGTCCATTAATAGATGAATATATGAAGAAAATATGGATAGATGAAGTTGTATACACAAAAAGCAGATATTATTCAGCCATAAAAAGAATGAAATCTTCCCATTTGTGACAATGTAGGTGGACCTTGAGAGTATTATACCAAATAAAATAATTCATAGAAAGACAAATACCTTGTGATTTCATTTAGATGTGAAATCTAAAAAACAATCAAAGAACAAATGAAACAAAACTCATAAATGCAGAGAATAAATTAATATAATAGCTGCCAGAGGGGAAAGAAGTTGGGAGATTGGCAAGATGGGTGAAGGGAGTCAAGAGGTACAACTTTTTGGTTATAAAATAAGTAAATATTGGAGATGTAATGTACAGCATGAGCACAATAGTCAATAATATTGGATTTCATATTTGAAAGTTTCTTAGAGAGTGAATTTTAAAGACTCTCATCCCAAGAAAGAGTGTGTAACTTTGGTGTGATGGATGGTGACTGCACTAGTGGTGATCATTTCAGTGAGTGTAAATGTCAAATCAATTGTTCAATCAAATATCAATTCTAGATATTGTTGAAATCTTCATGGAAAAAATGTATTATGAGTTTAGTTTTGCAAAAAGAGAATTTCAACTAGAAAAAAAAATGAACAAAAGGACATTTCAAGTAAAAAAAATAACATGAACAAAGTTGAGGAGGTATGCAAATGCAGGCACATTTTGAGGCTGTGAAGAGAGTCCTTTTTCACATAAAGTATAAGGATCTGAGAGACACATAGTAGGAGCTGACAATGCAAACACCAAAAACAGACATGGCCGTATCTGGTCTGGAAGATTATTTGGGAATCACTTTATCCACACTCAGGGTTTTAGATTCCATCTAGATGCTTAAGAAAAACAATGCTAAATTTTATGTGCTCCTGAGTTTTAGAATAGTCTGCTTTTCAGTATTATTGTATCTGTGGCTGATTGATAGACACCCTTGAATGTAAAAATGAAAGTGAATTTGTGTCCTACTCTTTGACACCCCATGGACTGTAGCCCACCAGCCTCCTCTATCCATGGGGTTTTCCAGGCAAGAGTATTGAAGAGGGCTGCCATTTCCTTCTCCAGGGAATCTCCCCAACCCAGGAATGGAACCCAGGCCTTCTGCACTGCAGACAGATGCTTTACCTTCTGAGCCACCAGTGAACACAGCCATCTTTGAATGCCTAGATCAAATCATAGCACTCTACTGCTCTTAATTTTATAATAACTACAATCATAGAAGAAAATTAGAATAAAATTCAATGCCTATATCACCATCTCCAAAGACTTACACCATTCTGTTTCCTGACATCTTGCTCACTACATGTCAGGCACATGGCTTACATGAAATAACCTCCCACGAAAGGCATTTACAGCTGCAGTTCCCTCTGTGTTGATTTCTTTTTCCAGAATTGTTCACATGATTTATTCTTTTAATGGGTTGGCTAAAAAGTTCATTTGAACTTTTCTATACGCTGTTGCAGGAAAAACTCAATTGAACCTTTTGATCAACCCAGTATTTTATTCAAATGTTACCTCTTCAAACACACCTCACCTGGCTAACCAATATAAATATTTTCTAACTCAAACTTCAAGGGACCTTTCTATCCACTTACCCCACTTTATTTTTTCTTCCTAGCACTTAAAATTCTTAAAATATATGATATAGCACAAGCAACAAATGCAAAAATAAACTGGGATGTCATGAAACTAAAGGGTTCTTGCACACAAAAAAATGATCAACAAAATGAAAAGGCAATTATGGGAGAAAATATTTGCAAATCATGCATATAATATGGGCAACCATCCAAAATCTTTAAGGAACTCATACAGCTCAGTGGCAAAAATTATCTTGTTTAAAGAATGGTCAGAGAAACCAAATAGATTTTTTTTTCCCCAAAGAGGACATACAGGTGGCCAATATAGAGATGAAAAGATGCTCTCCATAGCTAATTATTAGAGAAATGTAAATCAAAATCACAATGAGATCTCACCTCACATCTATTAGAATGGCCATCATCAAAAAGACAAGAAATATTAACAACTGCTGGGGACTTCCCTGGTTGTCCAGTGGTTAACAATCTGCACTTCAATTGCAGGGAGCATGGGTTTGATCCCTGGTTGGGGAACTAAGATCCCACAGTCCATGCAGCATGGCAAAAAGAAAGAAATAACTAATGTTAGGAAGAATGTGGAGAAAGGGAACTCTTGCTCACTGTTGGTGGGATTGTAAATTTGGTGCAGCCGCTATGGAAATCAATATGGAGGTTCCTCTAAAAAAATGAATAAGAGAACGATGACATGGTCCAGCAGTCCCACTTCTGGGTAGCTATTTCAAGGCCTGAGACCACTATCTGGAAGTGATATCTGCACTCCCACCATGTTCATATCAGTATTATACACTGTAGCAAGACTATGGAAAAAACCTAAATGTCCATCAATGGATGAATAGATTTTTAAAATAGTATGATATATACAATGGAATATTACTCAGCCATAAAAATATTATTCACAAGATAATTCTGTCATTTGGGGATAACATGGATGAAAATTGAGGATATTACACTAAGTGAAATAAATTAGAGGAAGATAAATTCTGTGTGACTTCATTTATATGTGAAGTCTTAAAACTAGACATAGATACATAAAGTAGCCTGGTTGCCAGTGGTGGGTGAATGGGGGAAACTGGTGAAGATGGGCAAACAGTACACACTGCCAGTCACAAGATGTATAAATTCTGGAGATCTAATATGCAGCTTAGTAACTATAGTTACCCTTCACTAAACTATGTATGGTGATGCATGTGTTAACTAACCTTATTGTGGTCATCATTTCACAATATATAACAATATCAAATCATTACATTGTATGCCTTAAACATACATAAGTTTACATGTCGATTATATCTCAATAAGGAGATCCAACCAGTCCATCCTAAAGGAAATCAGTCCTGAATATTCATTGGAAGGACTGATGCTGAAGCTGAAACTCCAATACTTTGGCCACCTGATGCAAAAAACTGACTCATTTGAAAAGACCCTGATGCTGGGAACGATGAAGGCAGGAGGAGAAGGGGACATCTGAGGATGAGATGGTTGGATTGCATCATTGACTTGATGGACATGAGTTTGAGCAAGCTCCAGAAGTTGGTGATGGACAGGCAAGCCTGGCATGCTGTAGTACATGGGGCTGCAAAGAGTCAGACACGACTGAGCGACTAAACTGAACTGAAGGCTGGAAATAAGGTGGACTTTTGGCCACCTGATGCAAAGAACTGACTCATTGGAAAATACCCTGATTCTGGGAAAGATTGAAGGCAGGAGGAGAAGGGGATGACAGAGAATGAGATGGTTGGATGGCATCATTGACTTGATGGACATGAATTTGAGCAAGCTGTGGGAGTTGATGATGGACAGGGAAGCCTGGCATGCTGCAGTCCATGGGGTGGCAAAGAGTCGGACACAACTAAGTGACTGAACTGAACTGAAGGCTGGAAAAAAAAACTTTTAATATATGATATATCTGGCTGTTGATTAACTTTAGGTGTTCCCCCCTTCAAACAAAAAAACTCCCTTAGAAGGTATTCTGGTCTTGTTCACCATCATATCTTCAGTGTCTACAAAACTGCATGGTAAACAGTAGTCATTCAATAAACATCTGTTAAATAAGAGTGGAGAAAATGAGGCTTTTGTAGGTTATATTACTGAGACAAAATCATATTTAATCATGGTAGTTTAGAGGCCATTACAATAGTTTAGGTGAAGGACTCTGGATAAGAGCAGAGTGATTGGAAAGTTGAGGCCTATAAGATACTTTACAGGTGGAATCAATGGCATTTTGTGGTTGGTCGTCATAATCACAAAACTGAGAGAAATCAAATATAGCTTCAGGGGGTTAAGTTAAGGAAAGTAGAAGGGTGACTATAATATACATACATGAACTTGCTTCAGCAAATACCAGCTCTATGTTATATACCATGCTTGATCTTGAGAGAACAAAGATAAATTAGAAATCAGTTCTTGTTCTAAAAGTTATTAACTGTTTATGCTGCTGCTGCTGCTAAGTTGCTTCAGTCGTGTCTGACTCTGTGCAACCCCATAGACGGCAGCCTACCAGGCTCCACCGTCCCTGGGATTTTTCAGACAAGAGTACTAGAGTGGGTTGCCATTTCCTTCTCCAATGCATGAAAGTGAAAAGTTAAACTCAAGTCACTCAGTCGTGTCTGACTCTTCACGACCCCATGGACTGCAGCCCACCAGGCGCCTCCATCCATGGGATTTTCCAGGCAAGAGTACTGGAGTGGGTTGCCATTTCCTACAGTAAACATTAACTGTTTATAAGAGGAGGAAATATTTTGATAGAATGTGCTGAGTGCAATGATAGCTATTTGGAGAGGGGGGCAACACACTTCCACATATAAAAACACAGATTGAAAACACAAGAATAGAAGCAAATTTTCAAGAAAATATGATTAGTTTGTTGTTGTTGTTCAGTCACTCAGTTGTGTCCGAATCCTTGAGACCCCATGGACTGCAGCACACCAGGCTTCTCTGTCCTTCACTATTTCCAGGAGTCTGCTCAAACTCATGTCCATCGAGTGTATGATAGCATCCAACCATCTCATCCTCTGCCACTCTCTCTCCTCCTGCCCTCAATATTTCCCAGCTTCAGGGTCTTTTCCAATGTCTTCTCACCAGGTGGCTAAAGTATTGGAGATTCAGCATCTTTCCTTTTAATGAATATTCAGGCTTGATTTCCTTTAGGGATGGACTGATCTGTTCTTGCTGTCCAAGGGACTCTCAAGAGTCTTCTCCAGCACCACAGGTTGAGAGCATCAGTTCTTTGGTGCTCAGCTTTCTTTGTGATTCAACTCTCAGGCCCGTACATGACTACTGGAAAAACCATAGCTTTGACTAGACAGATCTTTGTTGGCAAAGTAATGTCTCTGTTTTTTTAATACACTATGTAGGTTTGTCATAGTTTTTCTTCCAAGGAGCAAGCATCTTTTAATTTCATGGCTGCAGTCACCATCTACAGGGATTTTGGAGCCCATTAAAAGAAAGTCTGTCACTGTTTCCATTGTTTCCCCATCTATTTGCCATGAAGTGATGGGACAAGATGCCTTGATCTTTGTTTTGTGAATGTTGAGTTTTAAGCCAACTTTTTCACTCTTCTCTTTCATCTTCATCGAGAGGCTCTTTAGTTCTTTGCTTTCTTCCATAAATGTGGTATCATCTGCATATCTGATGTTATTGATATTTCTCCCAGCAATCTTGATCCCAGTTTGAGCTTCATCCAGCCCAGCATTTCTCATGATGTACTCTGCATATAAGTTAAATAATCATGGTGACAGCATACAGCCTTGATGTACTCCTTCCCCAATTTTGAACCAGTTCATTGTTCCATGTCCAGTTCTAGCTGTTGCTTCTTGACCTGCATAGAGATTTCTCAGGAGAAAGGTAAGGTGGTCTGGGATTTCCATCTCTTTAAGTATTTTCTGCAGTTTGTTGTGATTCCCACAATCAAAGGCTTTAACATAGTCAATGAACCAAAAGTAGATGTTTTTCTGCAATTCTCTTTCTTTTTCTATGATCCAGTGGAGGTTGGCAATTTGTTCTCTGGTTCTTCTGCCTTTTCTAAATCCAGCTTGTACATCTGGAAGTTCTCAGTTCCCATACTGCTGAAACCTAGCTTGAAGGATTTTGAGCATTACCTTACTAGTATGTGAAATGAGTGCAATTATGCAATAGTTTAAACATTCTTTGTCATTGCCCTTCTTTGGGATTGGAACTGATGGCTACCAGTCTTGTGGCCATTTCTGAGTTTTCCAAATTTGGCGATATTGACTGCAGCACTTTAACAGAATCATTTTTTAGGATTTTTATTTAGCTCAGCTGGAATTCCATCACCTCCACTAACTGTGTTCATAGTGATGCTTCCTAAGGACCACTTGAGTTCACACTCCAGGATGTCTGGCTGTAGGTAAGTGATCACACCATCATGGCTCTACGAATCACTGAGACCTTTTCTACATAGTTCTCCTGTGTATTCTTGCTACCTCTTCTTAATATCTTTTGCTTCTGTTAGGTCCATACTGTTTCTGTCCTTTATTGAGCCCATTTTTGCGTGAAATGTTCCTTTGAGAATCAAAATGAAGTTCACATCTGAAATTTTAGGGCAAGGCTTTGGCTAAGTGTAAGGAGTCATCAGAGTCATAAACAGCTGATTGGGTTGGAGGAAACCAGCTCAGGAAAGCATAGAGAACACGTAAATGGTGGCCTAAGATCAGAACCACTAATTGGAAATGTGCAGACAAAGAGAAGCCTATGAAGGGGAATAAATAAAGCTGTAAGTTATGAGAAATGAAATAGGAGAGGAAAGTGGAGACAAGAGAGGAAAAAATAACAATTTTAAGTAGAAAGTAATTGTAAAGATTGAGAAACCTTCTAGGTCTCTCAATTTTTAGTTGAAGTAAGGTAATATCCCACTGTGTAAAGAATCTGCCTGCAGTGCAGGAGACCTGGGTTCAATCCTGGGTTGCGAAGATCCCCTGGAGAAGGAAATGGCAACCCACTCCAGTATCATTGCCTGGAAAATCTCATGGACAGAGGAGCTTGGTGAGCTGCAGTCCATGGGGTCGCCAAGAGTTGGGCACGACTGAGCGACTTAAGGTAACACTTAAGGTAATAGCAGAGCTGTTTCCATCCATGCATCAATAGATCCAAGTATTTATTGAGCAGTTACTACTGTGTGTCAAGCACTATGCTCAGTACTAATGAATATAAAGTTCTCTCCTTATGATCTTCAGGCTAATTGGAAAGACATCCATTAAACAAATAATCCAAAAATACACATAAAATACAAATTGTAATGATGCATATGAATAAAGTAGAAAGTGCTATGAGAATGAACCCCCAGGAAACCATATACTGACAAATCTGCTAATCCTTCTGATTGTGTTTTGCTTTTGCTTTATGAAAATAATGCTCTGTTCTGGCTTTGCCTCTGAGACATTGGATAGTTCCTGCAAGTACTCTCAGTTCAGTTCAGTTCAGTTCAGTCGCTCAGTCGTGTCCAACTCTTTGCAACCCCATGAATCGCAGCACGCCAGGTCTCCCTGTTCATCACCATCTCTCGGAGTTCACTCAGACTCACGTCCATCGAGTCCGTGATGCCGTCAGCCATCTCATCCTCGGTCGTCCCCTTCTCCTCCTGCCGCCAATCCCTCCCAGCATCACAGTCTTTTCCAATGAGTCAGCTCTTCACATGAGGTGGTCAAAGTACTGGAGCTTCATTTTCTTCATCATTCCTTCCAAAGAGATCCCAGGGTTGATCTCCTTCAGAATGGACTGGTTGGATCTCCTTGCAGTTGTCTGCTCTAACACCACAGTTCAAAAGCATCAATTCTTTGGTGCTCAGCCTTCTTCACAGTCCAACTCTCACATCCATACATGACCACAGGGAAAACCATAGCCTTGACTAGACGGACCTTAGTCGGCAAAGTAATGTCTCTGCTTTTGAATATACTATCTAGGTTGGTCATAACTTTTCTTCCAAGGAGTAAGCGTTTTTAATTTCATGGCTGCAGTCACCATCTGCAGTGATTTTGGAGCCCCCAAAAATAAAGTCTCTGCTCTCTAATTATTGTCCTGAGATATGGTGCCTGGTTTTGTCCACTCTCTATACAGCAAATTTTTAATTTTGTCTCTCTAAGCGTCTGACATTTGTCTTGCCCTCTCTATTTCTATGAAATCAGTACTGATGCATAATTTATCTCTAACTTTTGATGTCTAGCTTGTTTCTCAAGTTTTGTTTTATTATTACCATTCCAGCTCCACACAGACCATGCAAACTGGAGTACCATGCAACAGAACCTGATTAACAGCATATGAGGCAGAAACAAGTGTTAGACAATCATCAAGGGCAAAGGTAGGAAAGAAAGATTGTTTCTAACCCTCTGTCTTGAAAACTCATATCCAAAAGAAGCTATGCCACCTAGAAAGTTTCTGGTACTGCTAATATTGATTGATAAGTAAGTGAACATATAGACTTGACATCACATGATGTTATGTTCAATGAGATCTTCAGAGTAGAAAAAAAATAAATTATCCTAGAATATGCATTTTTTCAGACAATGGAAAAAAGAAAAGAAAAGAAAAGAAATTAAATTTTGAATAGCTTGTATAATATGCTAAATTCTGTGTGAAAAGAGAGAGGCATAAAGTCTGCAAGAATATCTAAGAGACTGGCCAGAGAGAGTAGACTATTCACTATATAGTACTTTTTATTCTCACATTTCGAACTACATAAATGTATTTCCTCTTCAGAAGTTCTGTTAGATACATTTTTAAGGGACACACTGTTTTGTTTTTAAGTTTAGAACAATCTGGTAGATAGCACATGACTGACAACTATATCACAGAAAGTGTCAAGTACTATAAAACTGCTGGCTTGGTGAAAATAAAATATTCAGTTTATGTCTAACTCTGTTAGTTATTTTTGTTCTTTACCCTAATATCCAGGTAATCTTTTTAATATAGAAATATAAAAGCCATACCCATGTCATTACTTAATATTCAGGGATTTTGCTATTAAAGGTCCTGTTTTTATAAAAATAACCACACTGATGATACCTCATAGTTTTTTGTTTACTTTGGGTTTCTATGTCTTTGTTTCTGAACTGTTTCTCTGAATGATGTAAGGAATGCCTTACAGGTATGTAGTTACAGCTGGAAACCTACATTAAATTCTTTTTAAATCTCAGATAAACTAGTTCCAACACTGAAAAAAAAAAAGAGTCACTTCATTTCGGTGGTAGAGACTGATTAGGTAGTCACCAAAACATTTCTTCTTTTTCCATATTTCCCAGCCCTCCCCTCCATCATGGAATCAGTGTAGTGATATGACTGAGTTCCAGCCAATGGATTCTGAGAAAAAGTCATATGTGCTCCTTCCAGGACTGGTCCCTAAAATCTTTCTCACTCAGTTGTCTAAATTTTGTCTCTCCTGATTGCAGGAACAGAGGCTGATGACCTTGGAAGACATTTACTGAGAATGGTAGATCCATTAGAATAAAAGATCCTAGGTCCCTGAATCACCGTGTGAAAGAGAACCACTGGTTAATCAGAAAAACTTGTTTTGGAATTTATGTGAGTAAGCTTCTATTAGGTTTAAGCCATCAGATGAATTAGGATTTGCTTATTACAGGAGTAGTGTCAACTTATTTGATTAAGTTACCAAAACAATAGCTAATATGTATTGAGCCCTACTGCTGCTGCTGCTGCTAAGTCGCTTCAGTCGTGTCTGACTCTGTGCGACCACAGAGACAGCAGCCCACCAAGCTCTCCCATACCTGGGATTCTCCAGGCAAGAACAATGGAGTGGGTTGCCATTTCCTTCTCCAATGCATGAAAGTGAAAAGTGAAAGTAAAGTCACTCACTCGTGTCTGACTCTTACGGACCCCATGGACTGCAGCCTACCAGGCTCCTCCATGAATGGGATTTTCCAAGCAAGAGTACTGGAGTGGGTTGCCATTGCCTTCTCCAATTGAGCCCTGAGGATGAAGCAAAGTCTGGAAATAAAAGTGATGGAATTTGCCCCAGCTGCAATAGCTGATAGAATAAGAAAAAGGTTTTCGACCCTGATATTTTTTCACTACACATCCATTGAAACATGCCTCATGTAGTTTCAAAAGAAAGCACACCGTGTTTAGAACAAAAGACTGGAATAGGAGGGCCAGGTGAATGGTTTCATAACCAGCCAGTCTAAGGGACCATGAGAAGAGCTAGTTTGAGTCAGCCTTAAATCAATGTGATTTATGCCTGAGCTTGTCTTTCACTAATACAAAAGCCTTGTATTATTCAAATTTACATCCCTCTTCCCCTCCGCATTGCTTTGTTCAGTATCTTGCATATAGCGGATGTCCACTGACTTACTTTGCAAATGAATTGTTTTGAATACAAAGTATGACTCTCTGGACTATGGTTAAGTTGGCTTCATTTTCTTGTTCCTCTCTAGATTCATCGTCCTGAAAATCGTCCTGTTTAGAAGTTCAAATCTGAAACGAGTTTTTAAGACACTGAAATCATGTTGTTAAAGTGACAGTTCAATTTTTAACATTTGTAGCCTTCTATGTTTTTATTTTATTTTTAATTTTACTGTATTTTACTTTACAATACTGTATTGGTTTTGCCATACATTGACATGAATCTGCCATGGGTGTACATGAGTTCAAAACCTGAACCCCCTCCCACCTCCCTCCCTATATCATCTCTCTGGGTCATACCAGTGCACCAGCCCCAAGCATCCTGTATCATGTATCAAGACTAGACTGGTGATTGTTTCTTACATGATACCTTCTATGATTTTAAAATCAGATAATCCATGTAAAGCTCTTAACACAACTCTAAGAACATGGCAGGCTCTAAATAAAACAGTAACTGCCAATATTAACCTCAGGTTTTATTATGAGACAGTTCTCTTCATATTCTCCCTCTGACAGTTTTTCCTGTCAAGTCCTGGTGTTTTTTAAACTTTATTTAGTTACTATACAAAAAGTTATTATATTTAATGTATACAGTTTGGCGAGTTTGGACATATGCATATATCCGTGATATCATCACCATAAACAAGGGAATAAACATATCTATCATCTTGAAAAGATTTCAAGATGTTTCTTAGCTCTTTTCTGTGGCATAAGAACACAGCATGAGATCTATCATCTTCAGTTCAGTTCACTTCAGTTCAGTCGCTGAGTTGTGTGTGACTTTTTGCAACCCCATGAATCGCAGCACACCAGGCCTCCCTGTTCATCACCATCTCCCGGAGTTCACTCAGACTCACATCCATTGAGTCCGTGATGCCATCCAGCCATCTCATCCTCGGTTGTCCCCTTCTCCTCCTGCCCCCAAACCCTCCCAGCATCAGAGTCTTTTCTAATGAGTCAACTCTTCGCATGAGGTGGCCAAAGTACTGGAGTTTCAGCTTCAGCATCATTCCTTCCAATAAAATCCCAGGGTTGATCTCCTTCAGAATGGACTGGTTGGATCTCCTTGCAGTCCAAGGGACTCTCAAGAGTCTTCTCCAACATCACAGTTCAAAAGCATCAATTCTTCAGCACTCAGCCTTCTTCACAGTCCAACTCTCACATCCATACATGACCACAGGAAAAACCATAGCCTTGACTAGACGGATCATAGTCAGCAAAGCGATGTCTCTGCTTTTGAATATACTATCTAGGCTGGTCATAACTTTTCTTCCAAGGAGTAAGCATCTTCTGATTTCATGGCTGCAGTCACCATCTGCAGTGATTTTGGAGCCCCCAAAATAAAGTCTGACACTGTTTCCACTGTTTCCCCATCTATTTCCCATGAAGTGATGGGACCGGATGTCATGATCTTCGTTTTATGTATGTTGAGCTTTAAGCCAAGATTTTCGCTCTCCCCTTTCACTTTCATCAAGAAGCTTTTTAGCTCCTCTTCACTTTTTGCCATAAGGGTGGTATCATCTGCATATCTGAGGTTATTGATGCTTCTCCCGGCAATCTTGATTCCAGCTTGTGTTTCTTCCAGCCCAGTGTTTCTCATGATGTACTCTGCATATAAGTTAAATAAGCAGGGTGACAATATACAGCCTTGACGGACTCCTTTTCAAACTATTTGGAACCAGTCTGCTGTTCCATGTCCAGTTCTAACTGTTGCCTCCTGACCTGCATACAGATTTCTCAAGAGGCAAGTCAAGTGGGCTGGTATTCCCATCTCTTTCAGAATTATCCACAGTTTCTTGTGATCCACACAGTCAAAGGTTTTGGCATAGTCAATAAAACAGAAATAAATGTTTTTCTGGAACTCTCTTGCTTTTTCCATGATCTAGCGGATGTTGGCAATTTGATCTCTGGTTCCTCTGCCTTTTCTAAAACCAGCTTGAACACCAGGGAGTTCATGGTTCATGTATTGCTGAAGCCTGGCTTGGAGAATTTTGAGCATTACTTTACTAGCATGTGAGATGAGTGTAATTGTGCGGTAGTTTGAGCATTCTTTGCCATTGCCTTTCTTTGGAATTGGAATGAAAACTGACCTTTTCCAGTCCAGTGGTCCTGTGGCCACTGCTGAGTTTTCCAAATTTGCTGGCATATAGTATTGTACTCTTACAATTTGGTAGAATGTTGTACCACAGATCTCTAGAAGCTATTCACCTTGTACAAATGTAACTTTCTACTTGTTGAGCAGCAACTCCCCACTTCCTCCTCCTCCAGGCTCTGGCAACCACCATTCTATTCTCTGCTTCTTTGTGTTTGACTCTTTTGAATATGCCACATAAGTGGAATCATGCAGGGTTTGTCCTTCTGAGACTCACTTCACTTAACACAGTGTCTTCCAGATCCATCCATGGATAAAGAAAATGCAGTATATTCATACAGTTGAATACTTTTCAGCCTGATACTAGTGTTTCTAACGCTATGACTGCTTTTGCTTTGCTTTCTCTTCTCTGAGTTAACCTATTTGCATATTAGAGATACCAAACAGTGTGGTGGACATTCTACATACATTAACTCATTACCCTTCACTAAAAAAAGGAGTGTTTTGTTAATTTGTTTTCCAAAGGAGAAAACCAGGTCCCATAAATTAATTATCTTGTTGAAAGTCACATAGCTCTAAATGATAGAGCTGTAGCTTAAATGTCTGTCTAACTACAAAGCTCAGGCTCTTTCCCACAGCACCACTAACTTTTCTTTTCTTTAAAGAGAAGGTGCTAACATTAGTAATTCAAAAATTTCACAAAATGTAATATAAAAGTTTAAAATTAGAAAGGATCTAGTCAGTGGTGAGCTGGAGCCAGCTGGGAAGAGATGCACAGTCTGCTCTCACAAATTGGTGCTGCGGGACATCACTTTGATAGCTTGACAGTGGCCATGGTGGCTGAAATTCTTTCTCCCATGGATACTGGCAAATACTATAAACACTACAAATCAAGCTTCTTTTTTTTTTTTTTTCCCCCACCAGCACACAATTGAACTTAGTAGTACAGACTGTTTTTTTTTTATGAGGGATCTGAAGGTATGAGGACACTAATGGCTTATCCAACATAACAGAGCTAGTATGTGGCAGAGATGGGACCATAACACAGGTTTTCTGATGTTCAGTAAAATGTTAAGCTGCCATTACTTCCATTATTGGGATGAAAGTGTGTTCATGTATGTGTGCATGTGTGTATGAGAGAGAAGGAGAGAGAGAATATTAATGAATCATGAAGTGTGTGGTAACACAGGACATTACTGACTCTGATTCTGCATCAGAAGGAAAGAACATTATTAGATGAACATCATCTAATCCAGTAATACATTGCAATTATCTGGGGCAGTTGTTAAAAATAACAATTTTCCTGAATGAGCCACTCCAGGTGACATTGCATGTTTAATATGAATCTCCAGGTGTTGTGATGCAATGCAGACTGGCATTCAGAAACTGCTTTATATAGTTCAATCCTACATCACAGTTCATTCCCTTAAATAAATTTTATTTTTGTTTGAGTGCGGCACAATTTTTGGACCTTATAATGCAAAATTAGTTTCTAGAAACCAATAATTTATAGTTTTCAAAAATCTTATTATAGTTTTAAATACTCAGCATCTTTTTGTTAACATCTAGTTGATTTGCAATATAATATTAGACACAGGTATACACATAATGGTTCAATATTATTATAAACTGTACTTGATTTAAAGTTATAAAATAGTGGTTATTTTCCTTTACTGTACAACATATCCCTATAGGTTATTTTATATATAGTAGTTTGTATCTCTTAAACCCCTACCTCACTTTTCCCTTCCTCCTTTCCTCTCCACATTGGTAACCAATAGGTTGTTCTCTATATCTGTGAGTCCATTTTGTTTTTATTATATTCACTAATTTGTTTTATTTTTTTATATTCCAAATATAAATGGTATTATACAGTATTTGTGTTTCTCTTTCTGACCTATTTCACTTAGTGTTATCCTCTAAGCCCATCCATGTTGTTGCAAATAGTATTATTTCATTCTTCTTTATGGCTGAGTAGTTTTCCATTCATCTGTTAATGTGACATTTGGGTTGTTTATTTATCCATTAATCTATTGATGGGATACTTGGGTTGCTTCCATATCTTAGCAATTGTCAATAATGCTCCTATTAACACTGGGGTGCATAAATTCTTTTTAATTAGTAAAGTTTTCACTTTTTCTCAATATATACACAGTAGTGGGATTGCTGGGACATTTGGTATTTCTATTTTTAGTTTCTGTAGAAACCTCCATACTGTTCTCCATAGTGTCTGCACTAATTTATATTCCCACCAAAAGTGTAGGAACATTCCCTTTTCTCCACATCACCATCAACATTTGTTATTTGAGGGTTTTGGGGGGTTTTTTTGTTTTTTTGTTTTTGTTTTTGTATTTGTTTTTTGTTTTTTTGTTTTTTAATAATGATGGCCATTCTGACAGCTGTGAGATGAGATACCTCAATGAGATACTTCACTGTGGTTTTGATTTGCATTTCTCTGATGACTAGTAATAGTGAACATCTTTTCCTGTGCCTGTTAGCAATTTCTATGTATTCTTTGGAAAAAAATAAAAAGTCTATTCCGGCCTTCTGTCCCTTTCTTAACTGGGTTGTTTGTTTGATATTGAGTTATATGAACTGCTTATATATTTTGGATATTACCCCATTATCATTTGCAAATATTTTCTCCTACTCTAGCATTTAATGTAACAGCTTGTTAAATGTAAAATAAAGCACACATATTTGTTTTGGGGGGCTTTATCGTCACTGCTTCCTTTGGGATGTAGGAAAGAATTATCAGCAAATGTGGGTGTGCAGAATGGCCTTATGAATGGCCTCATTTTAGGGCTCTGTGAGGAGCTTGGAGTGTTCAGGGGATGGCCCACTTTGGCACTCAATACAAAGGCATGGAATGTCCCACTGAAAGAAGCCAGTCGTGATCACTGGCAGGGAGAGCAATAAAAACAGAGACTTTGTTCTCAAAAGCTTGCTGAAAGCATAACATTGAGCTATTGAGACAGCTCAGTCTCTCACACACTCCCATTAGGCTTTGCCAAGGTGCAGGACACCCCTGCTCAGCCCAATGAACAGAGAATTGCTCCCCCTGAAAAGAATCATGTAGCTCACAGACAGCAATAAAATTCTTGAAAGAATGTGCCAAAGAAAAATCTTTAGTCTTTAATTTGTTTATGACTTAAACCTGGGGTTTATCAGCAAAGATGACTTGGGGGCATTCAGAATTAAGTGAGGGTATTCTTTTTAATAATGCAAAGTTCAAAGGCTATCAGCAGGTGCAAGAACATGGTCTTCTCTGAAATTCTTGTTTCTTGTGAGAAGGTAGCAATGGAAGATACCACGTTTATAAAATTGTGGTGTACAGCCATGGCAGAAGCTCCCAAAATACTTCTGGTAGTTGCAAGAGCTATGTTCCTCATGGTGGTGGCAAACAGTGTAAATTTAACTCTGTAATCTCAAGTTTTCTAATACCATGAATAGTTAAATGCAGGATACAGGATGCTTGGGGCTGGTGCACTGGGATGACCCAGAGGGATGGTACGGGGAGGGAGATGGGAAGGAGGTTCAGGATGGAGAACACGTGTACACCCATGGCAGATTCATGCTGATGTATGGCAAAACCAATACAATATTGTTAAGTAATTAACCTCCAATTAAAATAAATAAATTTATATTATAAATAAAAGTAAAAAATAAATAAATAGAAGGTCTAATTAATGACTGGAAACCAGTCATCCCACTGTTGATAGTGTCTAAAAAGCAAGCAAGAAGAAACAACACATCCCAAAAGCTTCACATGGATGAGAAAATACTGATTCATTAATTCATTCATCAAAACTTTCCTGAGCATATACTATGAGCTAGAACATGTAGACTGTTAGGAGGGCCTGTCCAGTGGTTCTCAAACTTAAATGTGTGTCAGAATTACTTGGATGGCTCATTAAAATACAGATTACAAGAGAAATAGACTCACAGACATAGAAAAAAAAATTATGGTTACCAAAGGGGAAGGGAGGAGAGATAAATTAGGAGTTTGGGATTAACATATACATACTACTATATGTAAAATAAAATAGATAAGCAACAAAGTCCTACTATACAGCATAGGGAACTATACTCAATATCTTGTAATAACTTATAATGGAAAAGACTCTGAAGAATACAGGTATGTATATGTGTAATTTAATCACTTTGATGTACACCTGAAACTAATACAACATTATAGATTAACTATATTTCAATAAAAATTTTCTGAAAACATAGTTTACTGGCTGTACCCCAGAGACTCAGATTCATTAGATCTGGACTAAGGCCCAAGAATATGCATTTCAAACAAGACATCACTTTACCGACAAAGGTCCATGTAGTCAAAGCTATGGTTTTTCCAGTAATCATGTATGAATGTGAGAGGTGGACCATAAAGAAGGCTGAGAGTTGAAGAATTAATGCTTTCAAACTGTAGTGTTTGAGAAGACTCTTGAGAGTCCCCTGGACATCAATGAGATCAAACCAGTCAATCCTAAAAGAAATCAGCCCTACATATTCATTGGAAGGACTGATGCTGAAGCTGAAGCTCCAGTCTTCTGGCCACCTGATACAAAGAGCCAACTTATTGGAAAAGACCCTGATGCTGGGAAAGATTGAAAGCAGAAGAAGGGGACGACACAGGACAAGATGATTAGATTGCATCACTGCCTCTCAATGGACATGAGTTTGAGCAAAGTCCAGGTGATAGTGAAGGACAGGGAAGCCTGGTGTGCTGAAGTCCATGGGGTTGCAAAGATTTGGACACAACTGAGTGACTGAACAACAAAAGCAATGAGGAAAGGGAGGCTTTATCAAGTGGAGGGACTAGCATGAGAAACAGTATGGTATTTAAAATAAACTTGGGTCCAAATGCTGAAGAAGAGGCCAGAGTGGCTGGACAGAAGAGTCCATTTGGGGTTAAGTGTGGTGACATTTCAAGTATGGAGGAGCCAGGTTCAGGGGATTGGACTTTCATCTGGAAGAAGACCACAGAGGAGACAACAGGAAGGATGTAGGATTTTTAAAGAGCATTAGTCTTGAGACAGGGCTTCCCTGGTGGCTTAGAGGGTAAAGTGTCCACCTGCAATGCAGGAGACCTGGGTTCAATCCCTGGGTCAGGAAGATCCCCTAGAGAAGAAAATGGCAACCCTCTCCAGTATTCTTGCCTGGAAAATCCCATGGACGGAGGAGCCTGGGAGGCTGCAGTCCATGGGGTCGCAAAAGTCTTGAGACAGATTTTCTTTTGCCTGCAACAGTTTTCTCTCTCTTTCTCTCTCACTCTCTCTCTCTCTTTTTTTTTTCCTGAAAACAAGTTTTCTTGCAGGGGATGCTTGTTACCAGTCTATAGAGAATCCAGGGTAGAGCCATTTCAGAGGATGGTTGGGCACAGGGCATGGGACACAGCCTCCCCGTCCCCCACCCCCGAGCACTGCCTCATTGAACTGTGCTCTCCTCATCTCTAAGATGGACACATTCATTCCCCACCTTTCTTTCTTCAGTAGATAGGTCTGCACAGACCTGAGAAGAAATGTGCAAAGACTACTGTGTGCTTTAACCCTTCATTTCTGGAAATCTGGGGTGGAGCTTTCCTGAAAGTCATAAGCACACTTTATTGCAAGTGTGCGATCTTTCACAAGCAGCCAACTCACTTTGAGGAGACTGGCTTCCCCTACATTTTCTAGGCCAGCCCATTTTTTGTAAGGCTCTTCTTCCCGCCCCTCCCCCAGATCAGACAAGCTGCAATTACAAATTACTTTCAAGGCACTGAAAATGGACTGGGAAGGGAGGCACATGCCCTGCTTGGCAAAGACCATGTCTGCTTACCAGGTTGTCTGCTCCATATTGCTGTTGTCCCAGGATCCCTTTCTTTAAGCATCCCCTCTTCTTTTATGGGGAGAGAGTCCTGTCTCACAGCTGATGATGTGCTTCCAGGAACCATTTGTCTTTTCTTTCACATGCCCTGCATTTAGGATTCTCTCGTGTAGCAGTTGAGAGAGTGAACCGACTGCAAATCAGCTGGCCCAGGATGGAGTCAGGGAGTGGGTCACACCTGTGTGCTGCTGCCATTTCCACCTTGATTTATTGAGAGATACAGCCAAGCGCTCTGAACATCTTCAGTCCTAGGAAGTCCTTGTCGAAGCTGTGATCTGTAGATGCCTACAGGGTAGCATCCAAGAGACTCATCCAAATCAAGGGGAGCCAGGTCTTCCTTTCTGTGGATGAAGCAAGAGGGTACTTGAACTACAGAATGACGACAGTGTCTTTAACCCTAATGGGGATGTGAGGAATTCTGTCACTCCCACACTTGACTTGCTGTGCTCTTTTTACATCTTGTCATTGGCAAGGTTTCCAAGTTCCTCATCCTACTAAAGCTTTACAGCATGTGATAGAAGAGAGATTTCAATTGTAAAGTAAAAAGGCACTGTCACTTTTATCTTCACTGATTCAAGTCAGCACACATCTAGAAACTTTTCTGTTATCAGGCCTGCATTTTAATAGGATGATTCTGAGAAGTGCCTATTTTCCTAATTATTTCAGAATTATGTG
Organism: Nanger dama; assembly: GCA_917880005.1. NCBI lineage: Eukaryota > Metazoa > Chordata > Mammalia > Artiodactyla > Bovidae > Nanger > Nanger dama. The sequence continues at coordinate 9,865,349 of CAKJTW010000060.1, forward strand.
GACAGTAATTACCACTTTCCATTAGCAACACTAGTAGTGGTTAGAACAAATTTCAACTGCACCCAGAAAGTGCTTTCCACTAATGTTTGCTTCATTAACTTCAATTAAAAGACAGCAATGTCTCCTCATAGCAATAAGTTTGCTTTGATACATTCTCATCAAATATTGATCTAACTAGTCTGTAGGAGTGCTTAGATGGGTCGTGTGAATTCTTTTTACTGAATACATTATTTCTATCCTCAAACTTCCAATTGCTATCTCAGGAAATCTATTTTTTCATGTTAAAACTTTATTTACATTTAGGGAATCACTAAGATTTTGGCCATTAATACACATCTGTTAAAATGCTTTCACTGCAAAATCTTCAACAGAAAAAAAAAAAAGAGTGGGTCAAAAGTTATATCAGATGATATATTTTCTTTCCTACTTAGTCAGAAAAAAATTTTTTTCAGAAAACAAAATTTATATGAGTGACTCTCAGTCAAGTACCCCTTCCCTCAAGCAGATTTACTCAAATGTGATTTGATGGCTTGAAGTTACACGGAGATTTTGTTTAAAAGAAATCCATTTGGAATTTGAGGAAAACTAATAGAGAAACAGACTTCTGATGTTTAAAACCTCACTGATTCAGGAAAGAGTGATTATTTCTCTCTGAAATACATGCATCATGGAGCTGAATTCCCTGGTTCACATGGATTCTTCAATCACAGCTGAGGCCTGTGAGAATGACTGAGCAGTGAATGGAATACAGAGAAGGAGAAAGAACAGGCCCGGGGAGTTCTTAAGGAGGTGATGTGTGAGGCTGGCAAATAGGTTCTGACAGTCCTGTAGAACCAACAAGAGACAAAGCACTGGGCATGAAATGGAAATTCAAAGATCAGTGAGTAATCCAAAATGGCAACCTGACTGGCAACTGTGTGTTGGCAGGGAAAGAAAAAATCCAGAAGATGCTTCCTTCCTGTTTTCACTAGAGATTTGAAACTGAGGTCACAAGAGCGTACATAGGAAGGCTGTCTTTGAGGGGGAAAGAACACAAGTGAGACGAATCATCTTCCCAGGACTGAGGCACCAAAACCTCCATTAAATGCTCTGTGTAGTGACTAAATGGAGACTCAGTTGACTTTCACTTATTAAATGTATGGGGATCATTAACTTTGAAATTGCCTGAAATTCTTCAGCATATATTTATTGGTCACCTACAGTGTGCTAGATAGCAGTGATTAATTAGAACATGCTTTCAAGATTGTAGCTGCTATCCCTGAAAATGGGTGTGTTCAGCCCAGTTGCCTATGAGAATCATCAAGAAGTCTGTACTGCTCCTTTCTCATCTCCATATCCAGTGCCCAGATGGGTCCTTTCCCTGACTCTTGGACATACCTGAAACTGTGGCAGTTGCCCCTCAAGAAACAGAATGGAGAAGTTTAATGCACATGGGGCCAGAGGCTGTTGTCAGATTCCGGGGCTAAGATACAGGTAGCAAATGCAATTCAAAAGGCCATGTGGGAGAAGTGAGACCTGCACATGTCTTCTCAGCTACACACTGAAGCTCAGATACCCAGTAGCAGTGAATCAAGACTCAGTCAGTGATTTTCTGATTCCAAACCAGGCACTCTTTCAATTATTCCATAGTTTGCATTTCCCCAATATCCATGGTTTATAATTCAAATATGTATGTATGTATATTATATATATATATATATATATATACATATACACATGCATATATATATATATACATATATATTTGTTGTATGCCTATACTATTTACATATGTCAGTATGCCTAATAGATCTATTCAACTATTTGGTAATTAATAGAATGACTGCTATTATTTAGTTATTTTAGAGCTTTAGAGCTTTGTCTTATTTTATCCTCAACAGCCCTATGAGTATGTATTCTGATTCACATCTTACAGATGAGGAACATAGGCTCAGGAGATTAAATATTTGGTTGTGGGACACATAATGAATGCACAAATCTGTGTCCTTTCTATTACATGATATTGCCTCTCTCTCTCTTTCTTCCTCCTTCGCTCTCTTCCTCATAGTTCCTCTGTCTTTCTATTTGCGTGAGTCTGTCTCACTCTCATTGCCATGTAGACTGTCTGCTGTGAAATTTTGCTCTTGAATTCTATGAAACATCAAGTGTGAATGTCGCATGATGTTATAGACAGGCAGACACAGGTCCTACATGGGTAACAGTGTCCTCTTTGGTCATTTAGTGATTGAGCTGAAATCATCCTTCCTTGTTTCCTCTTGGCAGTTCTGGAAATGATCTTGTTGAAGAAAGAATTGTAAAAAAAAAAACTTTGGGAGCAGACAGACATGTTGCCTGCCTGATAAGGGGTATTTGGCTTCAGAACTGTGGAGAACAATGTATTCAAAGGTGGGAAGACAAGCTAAGACTGACAATGGGAGCTATATATTCATCTAGAGAGAGGAAGTATTTTTTTAAAAAGCATAAGAAATGACTATAATAAAACACTATTCATAATTCAGTATAGAACTGTGCTGTATATTGTGAAAAATTAAATGGGAAGCATTGCCTGTTACCTTGCTGTTATTTTAGAATTACACTGAGAATCTCCTGAAAGTTTATAATTTTAAATCCAAAGGATCATTATACTGCATTAGTGTGGATAATTACTGACCTGATTTGGATCAAGGTGAATTCAGCTTCTTTTCATCAAAGTGTAATTATTCTTTATCCAAGCCCTTTCTAGATCTAGTTTTCCTTTGAGAGAAGGGGAAATAATGCATTCTTTCTAAAATAATAAGTATATTTATTGAATATCACAGATCCTTAATTGTAAACTGAATTTTTGATTTCCTGGGGTCACTGGAGGATTGCATTCTATAATTGAACAATGCCTTAATGAATGTAATTTAGTGGCTCCACTTGCTAATGTGACTAGTTCCTACTGTTTATTTCATTTCAGAATTGGACACAATCAGATATGGAAACATAATTACACTGTGTAGAAATAAGCCCCAAGATTTCCAGACCTGACAGAAGAAAGCTTGTGGGCATGTAATTAAGAGAGAGAAAAAGGTTGACCTACTTTTTCTGAGTTTCAGGGATCAACCTGTATATCTGACTGTGGATCAATTCATCTCCTTGTCTATTCTTCTCCTAATAATCCTGACCTCATTTTCTATTGTTTGCACTAATGAATTAATTTGTAGTCTAATTCTGTTGATTTAGAAATCTGAATAAATGAGAGATTTGGAAGTGTCAATTAAGCAATCTGTGGAATTCCTATCACAAAGATTGCTTTGTTAAACTCACTCTGAATTCAGAATGTGAAATTAATTGGGGGCCAGGGGTAATGGGAGGAAACAGGTGCCAATTACAGGATTATTGCAAGGGACAATTCAGCTTAGAAACTGTCAAATGCCACACATGAAAACTGGGAATCTTCTTTATCTTAAAGAACTGTCGTTATTGAAATTAATCATCTGGAAACAGTTAAAATTCTTGATGATTCTCCCCTTCCTAAGGGATAAAGATGAGAGTCCTTATCTCTGCCTTCAAGGCCCCAATGTGGCTTCCAAGAAGAGAGCAGTTTGGTGGCAATAATTTGTGAGACCTACAGAATATCCAAATGAAGACATCCAGTAGGCTTTTTGAGTCTGAGGCCCAGTTCAGTTCAGTTCAGTCGCTCAGTCATGTCTGACTCTTTGCGACCCCATGAATTGCAGCGTGCCAGACCTCCCCCGTCCATCACCAACTCCCGGAGTTCACTCAAATTCATATCCATTAAGTCAGTGATGCCATCCAGCCATTTCATCCTCTGTCGTCCCTTTTTCCTCCTGTCCCCAATCCCTCCCAGCATCAGAGTCTTTTCCAATGAGTCAACTCTTCGCATGAGGTGACCAAAGTACTGGAGTTTCAGCTTTAGCATCATTCCTTCCAAAGAATACCCAGGACTGATCTCCTTTAGAATGGACTGGTTGAATCTCCTTGAAGTCCAAGGGACTCTCAAGAGTCTTCTCCAACACCACAGTTCAAAAGCATTAATTCTTTGGTGCTCAGCTTTCTTCAGAGTCCAACTCTCACATCCATACATGACCACTGGAAAAACCATAGCCTTGACTAGATGGACCTTGGTTGGGAGAGTAGAGATGTCTAAACTATTGGAAACTAGTTGACAACTATTTGATAGTCATTAGCATGCAAAGCAATGTTTTCTAATAGAACTCTCTGTGATTATAGAAATGTCCTCTATTTGTACCAGTCTTGGCCGCCTGTGGCTACCGAGCAGTTGAAAATGGGTAGTGTGAATTTATTTTATTTTAATTTATTTAGATTTAAATATCCACATCCGGCTACCAGCTACCCTACTGGACAACACACATATAGAGGAAAACTGAAGACCAGTGGAGAATGAGATTGCCCAGAGAGATTGTGTTGGGTGAGAAGGGAAGAAACCTAAACTAGAACTGAGGGGACTAAATGAGCACTTCAGGGATGCACAGAGAAACAACCCACAAAGGAATCTGATTAGGGATAGAGATAAAGTGGGAGCTCAGCAGATTAAGAGACAACAGACAACAGAATTGCACAACAGGGAGGGCAACAGTGTCAAAGGCTGCTGACAGGTCAGGTAGAATAAAGATTTTATGAGGCTCAGGATTTATTGGTCTTTATATGATTTACTGTTACAAAAGTTGCAATACAGGTACTAAAACATACCGGGAAGCATGTCCTTCTCAAATGGACATGGAATTCTTTGGAAATGACTCTTCATTTTTAAAGGATGTCTAAGATTTTGTTTCAAAAACAAAAATTCTCTTCTATTGGAGTTGGTCTGCCTATAGTGTGTTAACAAGCAACTTAATTCAGTCAATGCTCCACTTGGTGACAGGATGCTAATGAGTAGTTTTCAAAGTAACCACTTGTTTGATGAAATTCAACCATTTTAGGTCTTTTCAAAGCAGTTTATGTGCTGTGTGGAGCTAGCTATAAACTTGTCTTGAGGATGGATGTGGAAACTGTATTCAGCGGAAAGCCCAGGGCAATAACATGGATATTTTCTTGACCATCTATTGAAGTCCCCAAGGCTTAGGCTGTGCATCTATGAAAGGAAAGCCCTTTGAAATCAATGCCCATGTCTTTCAAGCATTGCCTGAACCCTTTTCGAGTTGTCCATCTGCCATTTCTTTACTTGACTAGTTTGAACTCTTTACAATTTTATGTCAAATCCCCACGGTTCAGTAACTTCTAAAGAGCAATATTTCTTCCCCACCTCATTTTGTGACGACTCACACAATGAAGCCACACAACTGAAATATCTTGTCTTGAGCTCCAGAGTTTTCAGTTGAGTAGAAAATAAGCTATATAAATCTTTCCTGAAAAGCATCCTTTGTGCAACAGTCATTCAAGGGGAAATATGAATGTAGACATTTTAATTCACTATCCAATCATTGCTAAGTGATCTGACCAGAGTCCTGTTTAGTAAGCACAACTCAAAGATCTGTTTTCTCACTTCCCCAGTGTCTGCATCCCAAAAGCATCTCCCTGCCACTCATGGTCTTCCCTAGTGATTTGCTCCAACTGCTGTCTGACCCTGATGAATTCAGTCTACTTTCTTACAAACACCAGCTTCACAAAAGCACTGGGGTTTGACAATTTGAAGCTCTTCCATAGTAGAAATATTACTATGCCCTTTGCAGTGTACAAAGCAGAGTAAGATGTGCAGATCTTTCTGGAAAGCAGAACCTCACATTCATTTGTTTCCTGGAGCCTTCACACAGAGATGCTAGTAGATGTGGAGATTTAAAGATAAAAAGATACTCATTCTAAAGATGCTAGAGCGTTAGGACAGAAGGCCAACAAGAAACTACTACTGATTTGGAATATGCGGTTAGGGAGCCGTGTGACTAGTTGTCTCTCACTAAATGTTTCTCAGTGTTTCTCTCATGAGACTATGTGTAAAATAATATTATCCAGCTCAAGTGTGGTTGGTGTGAATTTTCACCAGTGCACTTCAGGGCTAGTAACTTTTCTTTTTAAAAATCAAATACATCTAATTTGCCTCCCCCACCTGTTACAGTTGATAAGAAATCCAGTGTCAGCATTGTTTTGTATCCCTCCCCCTTCCCTTGGGATTAAGCAGGAGATAGAAGGGCTGTTCAGTCCAGAAAATATGGTGATGGACCTCTGATCTTCCATCTATCGTGGTCCTTGTTCATGACCAGCATACTTCATTCAAACAAAGCTCTGTTCCCTTCATGTCAAACTTAAGCACAGAAACCTGACAGTGTTTTGAAGCTAGAGCATCTAATAATAGCCTCCCCATTCATAGCACACAGCCATCTTACTTTTGGAGATTTGCATGGAAGTCGAGAGAGAAACAGTATCTTCCATTCAAGGAATTTGATAGCAAAACTAAAACCCCAAACCATCTGCAACCCCTGAGGGAATCCACTGAGTATCCCTTGTCAGGGATACACTTATGGTCTAGGCATTAGCTTCCCCTCTCCTCAAGCCAGACCAACATGATTCTTTGAGCGATCTAACACTGAAACCTACAAATTCTTAACTCTGAGGAGGAGAGGAGAGAGGTGAGAGAAGCCCAGCCACTGGACCTCAATCATATAAAACTTGGTGCTCCTTTTCCTTTTTTGTCTCTCTCTCTCTCTCTCTTTTTTTTTTTTTTTGCCCTTAACACATCAATATTAACTATTTTTTTTGTAATTGAAATATATACTTGTTTTACAATATTACATTCATTTCTGGTATAGAATGTAGTAATTCAATAATTTAATAGATTATACTCCACAAAGTTATTATAAAATAATGGCTATATTTCCCTGTTATACAATATATCCTTGTTGCTTATTTATTTTATATACAGTAGTTTGTACTTCTTAATCCTGTACCCCTATCTTTTCCTCACCCTTCCCCTCTTTCCACTGGTAACCACTAGTCTTCTTTGTGTATCTGTGAACCTGTTTCTGAAAATAAAATTCTGCCATTTGCAACAATGTGGATGGACCTAGAGTGTATTATGCTTAGTGAAATAAATCAGACAACCAAAGACAAATACTCTGCAGTGCTTCTTTTTCTAATAAATATTTGGTAATGCCCATTTTACTACCCTGAAAAGAAAGTCACACTAATCGAATCTGCAATCTCACATAATTAAGATAAAGAAAATAATGGTAGAACTGTATCAAAGAGGAAATTAAATCAAATAAATTAATGATGAATGGCAGTTTTTAGAATAAGTAATAATGGTCTAGATGAATTTATATATAGTATGAGAAAAAGGAGAAACGGCCTTCGTTGTAATGGGGATAATATGCCAAATAAATTATACACTCCAAGATTAGAAAAGGAGCAAAAATGTTATTCTCACAGAGGAGTTGGTCCCCATTGTTTAAGAGTTGTGAGATGGTATATCCCTATAGGTTATAATGAAGTATCATGAAAAACACACCTTCTAATTTGAAATCCCATCACATTTCAAGGTCTACACTGTAGTTTCTAACACATAAGAGACCCTGGCAAGTATGTCTTTCAATAACTAAAGGGAGTATAGAGGGAATATTTTAAAAGGAAACTAATAAAAGAAGCTTTAGAGAGATATGGTAGACCTCAAGGGACACTATAAGCAACAGGCAATCCCCCAAAATTAACTAAAATTTTCTGTATTAAATGTTTCCAACTAAGAGGGCTAATTGCTATAATTATTTGTGTTGCAATAATAGTAATAATGACATACTTACAACATTTATTAATAAAATTCAATGATATTACTGCAAAACAACTATTTTAGTAATATTTACTCTAATGTCCTTGAAAGGGCCAGGAAGTAAAAATCTCCTTTTACTGACTGGCATACAGGAAGTATATATGCAGATACAGGTATCTCAAATACATCTAGCAAGCTCATAGTAATGTCTTAACTTGTGATATGGTGAAGTGTGTTGGAACTTGACAGATTCTGAACAAAACTAAAGGCAGGTTCCCCCCATTTTATATGGAATTTTGCATCTTCTCAACATTTTAATGGTTATTAAAATACAGAACGAATGTTTTAGATTTCTATGTAAAATTAATCTTGGCCCCAAATTATGATATGAACAGTTTTTACGCCTACAATAATGTTTACTGAATGAGAAAGACTAGAGATTTCTTCAAGAAAATTAGAGATACGAAAGGAACATTTCATGCAAAATGGGCTCGATAAAGGACAGAAATAGTATGGACCTAATAGAAGCAGAAGATATTAAGAAGAGATGGCAAGAATACACAGAAGGACTGTACAAAAAAGATCTTCATGACCAAGATAATCACAAGGGTATGATCACTCACCTAGAGCCAGACATCCTGGAATGTGAAGTCAAGTGGGCCTTAGAAAGCATCACTACAAACAAAGCTAGTGGAGGTAATGGAATTCCAGTGGAGCTATTTCAAATCCTGAAAGATGATGCTGTGAAAGTGCTGCACTCAGTATGCCAGCAAATTTTGAAAACTCAGCAGTGGCCACAGGACTGGTAAAGGTCAGTTTTCATTCCAATCCCAAAGAAAAGCAATGTCAAAGAATGCTCAAACTACCGCACAATTGCACGCATCTCACACGCTAGTAAAGTGATGCTCAAAATTCTCCATGCCAGGCTACAGCAGTATGTGAACTGCGAACTTCCAGATGTTCAATCTAGTTTTAGAAAAGGCAGAGAAACCAGAGATCAAATTGCCAACATCTACTGTCTCATGGAAAAGCAAGAGGTTTCCAGGAAAAACATCTCTTTCTGCTTTATTGACCATGCCAAAGCCTTTGACTGTGTGGATCACAATAAACTCCGGAAAATTCTGAGAGAGGTGGGAATACCAGACCACCTGACCTGCCTCTTGAGAAACCTATGTGCAGGTCAAGAAGCAAAAGTTAGAACTGGACATGGAACAACAGACTTGTTCCCAATAGGAAAAGAAGTATGACTGAGCAACTAAACTGAACTGAACTGAATGTCTATCGACAGTACAAAATAGTGCCAAAAATGGCATGACTTTTCTTTTACAAAGCTTTTTCCAACACTGCAGAACATCTAAGCTGCCTGACTACCACTCACTGAATTCAAGTAGCTCTCCCTAAGCTTTGTAACAACTAAAAATACACCAACCCATTTCCATAGTGCCTTGGAGGGTGGTGAGTGGTTTGGAGGAAGGGAGCACAGTGAGCTACTACTATGGCTTAGAACACATGGCTTGAGTGTGGGGAAAATATTACCCTTTTGATTGTTTGAGTTTTCTACAGCAGGAACAAGACAAAAATCAGTATCTCAACAGACCATGCATTATCTCATTATACAGGTTATAGAAAGAATGAAAGAGTTGATATGCCCAGACTTTATGTCAAGCTTAGAATATCCAGAAAGACTTGAGCTGCCTTCTCTATTCCACCTTATCTACCCATTCCCACATTCACACTATAGTCTGTTATTACCTGATGATGTGCTGCCAGAAAGCAATAATTCAAATATATCATTCTTTTTTAAATTTATTTATTTATTTATTTTAAATTACAATACTGTATTTGTTTTGCCATACATTGACACGAATCTTTACCACTACCTCTAACTCTTCAAGCTAGCTTAAAGCAGCCCCATTATGAGTAAATCAGTCCCCACTTCTTACAACATTCAGGCCATCAACTTATTTACTTTCTACCTATTGATCAGCCCTTGAATTTCTTCACTGCCCTCTTTATCCAGCTTCAGCTCCACATTCTGTCACTTCCATAATACCACTGTCAGCACCATAATCTCCCTCAGCCATCTGTATTTCATTGCACTTATCTCACAAATCCCAGTGAGGGCTAAATTCAAGCATTCACCTTTTCTCTCCCTACAAGGAAGAAGCCCAGGGCTGTGGGAGAAAATCTTAAAATAGTGCAGGTTTATACTACTATAAATTCATACTCACAACCTTAAATAAATCAATCTTCAACACTGCTAAGCATTCCTATTATATTCCTCTTCTCAACTATCTCTTCCACTCCCTCCAAGATCTATTTAAAGAGTGATCACTCATTCCAAAGCTCTGACCTCACCTACTCCTTTTTCTCTAGGATCTTGTCTCTTCCTTCACAAAAAGAGATATATACAAAAATCCCCTCCATCTCTGCCTATCAAATGTTATCAATACAAATCTCCTTATGTCTGCACTACTCCTTTCCTTCCTTTCTTGTTACAGCTGAGAGCCTCCTTCTTATTTAAATTAAAAAACACATTAAATAATGTCCTCTAAATTGATTTCCTCTGCCCTTGCTTTGTACATTTTCAAGTCTAATTACTTTTTAACCCATGCTAATCTGTCTCCCATTCTTCCTGTTCCAATTAAATAATTTCTGTCCAGATCACCAACATTCAGCCAGGAAAGTCTGGCTACACCACTTATTTTGTATTTATAAGCATCTAAGCTTTAGCTTTTCGATCAATAAAATTAAAATAATAATAGCCATCTATTAGAATCATTAGCGATATTGAATGGTATAATATACATGACATTATTTTAAAAATGCCCAATTCAGTTCAGTTGCTCAGTCATGTCTGACAATTTGTGACCCCATGGACTGCACCACACTAGACCTCCCTGTCCATAACCAATTCCCGAAGCTTACGCAAGCTCATCTCCACGGAGTTGGTGATGCTTTCCAACCATCTCATCCTCTGTCATCCCCTTCTCTTCCTGTCTTCAATCTTTCACAGCATCAGGGTCTTTTCATATGAGTCAGTTCGCATTAGGTGGCCAAATTATTGTAGCTTCAGCTTCAGCATCAGTCCTTCCAATGAATGTTCAGGACTGATTTCGTTTAGGATGGACTGGTTGGATCTCCTTGCTGTCCACAGGACTCTCAAACACCACAGTTCATAAGCATTAATTCTTCAGCGCTCAGCTTTCTTTATAGTCCAACTCTCACATCCATACATGACTACTGGAAAACCATAGCTTTGACAAAATGGACCTTTATTGGTAAAGTAGTGTCTTTGCTTTTTAATACGCTGTCTAGGTTGGTCAAGCTTTTCTTTCAAGGAGCAAGCGTCTTTTTATTTCATGGCTGCAGTCACCATCTGCAGTGATATTGGAGCCCAAGAAAAGAAAGCCTCTCACTGTTTCCATTTTTTCCCCATCTATTTGCCATAAAGTGATGGGATTGGATGCCATCAACTTCATTTTTTGAATGTTGAGTTTTAAGCCAGCTTTTTCACTCTCCTCTTTCACTTTCTTCAAGAGTCTCTTTAGTAATTCTTCACTTTCTGCCATAAAGGGTGGTGTCATCTGTGTATATGAAGTTATTGATATTTTTCCTGGCAATCTTGATTCCAGCTTGTGCTTCTTCCATTCCAGCATGTCTCATGATGTAATCTACATATAAGTTAAATAAGCAGACTGACAACATACAACCTTGATGTAATCCTTTCCTGATTTGGAACCAGTCTTTTATTCCATGTCTGGTTCTAACTGTTGCTTCTTGACCTGCATACAGATTTCTCAGAAGGCAGGTGAGATGGTCTGGTATTCCCATCTCTTTAAGAATTTTCCATAGTTTGTTGTGATCCATGCAGTCAAAGGCTTTGTTGTATTCAATAAAGCAGAAACATGTGTTTTTCTGGAACTCTCTTGCTTTTTCGATGATCCAAAGGATGTTGGAAACTTAATCTCTTGTTTCTTTGCCTTTTCTAAATCCAACTTGAACATTTAGAAGTTCACAGTTCACGTACAGTTGAAGCCTGGCTTGGAGAATTTTGATAATGACTTTAATAGGGTGTGAGATGAGTGCAACTGTACTATACTTTAAACATTTGTTGGCATTGCTTTTCATTGGGTTTGGAATGAAAACTGATATTTTCCAGCCTTATGGCCACTGCTGAGTTTTCCAAATTTGGTGGCATATCAAGTGCAGCACTTTCACAGCAACATTTTTTAGAATTTGAAATAGCTCAACTGGCCTTCTATCACTTCCACTAATTTTGTTCATAGTGATGACATGGAACAACAGGCTGGTTTCAAATAGGAAAATAAGTATGTAAAGGCTGTATATTGTCACTCTGCTTATTTAACTTATATGCAGAGTACATCATGAGAAATGCTGGACTGGAAGAAACACAAGCTGGAATCAAGATTGCCGGGAGAAATATCAATAACCTCAGATATGCAGATGACACCACCCTTATGGCAGAAAGTGAAGAAGAACTAAAAGCCTCTTGATGAAAGTGCAAGTGGAGAGTGAAAAAAGTTGGCCTAAAGCTCAAGATTCAGAAAACAAAGATCATGGCATCTGGTCCCATCACTTCATGGGAAATAGATGGGGAAACAGTGGAAACAGTGTCAGATTTTATTTTTTCAGGCTCCAAAATCACTGCAGATGGTGACTGCAGCCATGAAATTAAAAGACACTTACTCTTTGGAAGAAAAGTTATGACCAACCTAGAGAGCATATCAAGGCTATGGTTTTTCCTGTGGTCATGTATGGATGTGAGAGTTGGACTGTGAAGAAGGCTGAGTGCCGAAGAATTGGTGCTTTTGAACTGTGGTGTTGGAGAAGACTCTCGAGAGTCCCTTGGACTGCAAGGAGATCCGACCAGTCCATTCTAAAGATCAACCCTGGGATTTCTTTGGAAGGACTGATGCTGAGGCTGAAACTCCAATACTCTGGCCACCTCATGTGAAGAGTTGACCCATTTGAAAAGACTCTGATGCTGGGAGGGATTGAGGACAGGAGGAAACGGGGACGACAGAGGATGAGATGGCTGGGTGGCATCACCGACTCAATGGACGTGAGTCTGAGTGAACTCCGGGAGTTGATGATGGACAGGGAGGCCTGGCGTGCTGCGATTCATGGGGTCACAATGAGTTGCAAAGAGTCAGACACGACTGAGCAACTGAACTGAACTGATGCTTCCGAAGGCCCACTTGACTTCACATTCCAGGATGTCTGACTCTAGGTGAGTAATGACACCATCGTGGTTGTCTGATTCATGAAGATCATTTTTGTGTAGTTCTGTGTTTTCTTGCAACGTCTTCTTAATATCTTTTGCTTCTGTTAGGTCCATACCATTTCTGTCCTTTTTGCACCCATCTTTACATGAAATATTCCCTTGGTATCTCTAGCTTTCTTGAAGAGATCTCTTGGTTTTCTCATTCTATTGTTTTCCTCTATTTTGTTTTTTGCACTCATCCCTGAGGAAGGCTTTCTTATCTCTCCTTGCTATTCTTTGGAACTTTGTATTCAAATGGGTATAAATGCCCAGAATGGAATATAAAAACTCCATAAATGTTATCTATTTCTAGTATTAGTAGTAGCAGCAATAACATTAATAAGCTCAATAAGCAATCTTTGTCCTCCTCCTTGGAAAGTTATGACAAACCTAGGCAGCATATTAAAAAACAGAGACACCACTTTGCAAACAAATGTCTATAGTCAAAGGTATGTTGTTGTTTTTTTCCCCAGTATTCATGTATGGATGTGAGAGGTGGAGCATAAAGAAGGCTGAGGACTGAAGAATTTATGGTTTCTAGTTGTGGTGCTGGAGAAGACTCTTGAGAGTGCCTCGGACAGCAAGGAGATCAAATCAGTCAATCTTAAAGGAAATCAACGCACAATACTCATTAGAAGGAATGATGCTGAAGCTCCAATACTTTGGCCACCTGATTTGAAGAGCCAAGTCATTGTATAAGACCCTGATGCTGGGAAAGATTGAGGGCAAGAGAAGACGGGGGTGGCAGAAGATTAGATGGTTGGATAACATCATCAACTAAATGAACGTGAGTTTGAGCGAACTCCAGGAGACAGTGAAGGACAGGGAAGCCTGGCATGTTGCAGTCCATGGGTTGCAAAGAGTAGGACTCAAATGAACTACTGAACAACAACAAGTCCTCCTCCTATGTGACTTCTCAGCACCTTTGACTCAGCCATGCAAAATACTGGCTTCCTCCTTTATTGATGTATTGTTATATCTTCATAATGCTGTTATATTTTATTTTTAGCCCAAGTGATACATCCTTGCTCTGCCAGATGTGTTTATTTATTATAATATCTGTGACCTCTGAGCACTGTGGCAGCATAGATAGTTTCTTAAACCTTCCTTGGCAATAACTGAACTTCCTATTTGAGGCTTTGTAGAAGCTGGATACTAAATAGTGCCATTTTATTTTCAATTTGACTTCATTATACTCTGCATCCTCAACTCACCTTGAGCAGCTCAGACTGTAGAGTTTAATCATTTGGTGCAAAAGACCTGTGAGCTGTACATGATATATTGCCAGCTCCTTAAGGGTAGGAACTGTGACTCATTCATCTGTATACCCCATGGCATGGGACAGAGTGCTTGACATATACCAAGGCCCAAATAAATGTGCTTTGAATCAAACGTGAGAAAGAGCAGACTGAATATTCAACTTGACATTCAGTAACATACTTTTCATGCTTAAGATTTAAACTTATCTTTTAAAGGCCTACTCTTGCTGATTAAGCATCCTATTTGCTAAAATGTTGTCTTTCCTTTTCTTGGTAGCTAACATTGCAAGTGTTTCCCATCAGTCTTATTTATAGAGCATCTATCCACTGAAATAATTAGTGTACTCATCAGTCTAGATTAGATGTTGCCATCCCTGGTTGGCAATTTCCATTTTAGGGCATCAGCAAAAGACTTTAGATGCCATGACAGATTAAATGGATGTGGAGTTATAAATTCTAAAATACACCAAGTTCAGGCAATGGAGCAAAGGAAAATATTTTTCCTTTGAGTCAGAAAGAGGCACCACTGAAACCAGCACACCTCATACTCTCTGAGATCTTCACATACAACCCTTAATTATCTCTGCAGAGGTCTTATGCACTGGAAACAGTCAGATATCTGAAACTTAATGCCAACAGGTTCTGCTTATTCATCTCAGGCTCAATACAATGATTGGTCTAGCCTAGTGTGTGTCTGTGTGTGTGTGTACATATAAATATTAGACGTGTGTAGAAAAAAGCATAGTTTCAAGTGAAATATTATATGAAACTCCAATAATAGAAACTGGATTAAAAAATGCAATTTGCCTTACTGAAACCCAACAAGGGGGCTGGAGTCCCATAAGCTCAACCTTGTCTTGATCCACCCCACAGTGAGTTCTTCTCCATAGAAGTCAAGGATTCTGCAGACTCAGTTTGAAAGCTGTTGGCCCTAGAGTGTTAATTGTGAAAAGTCTGAGGTAGAAATTTTTAACTGGACTCTGGTGTGGAAAGCACCATAGAAATCAGAACACAACAATGCAAGGTGCTCCATCTACTTATGGCATCCTCTCTTACCATGACATAAGGTATCTGAGATACTGACAAAGATATCATTGAAATTGATTAGCTATGAAACCAGTCCGGGTTAACAAGGGAAGTGAAGATAAGGGAAAGGTCATGAGTGGCCTGAATGTTTTAAATTGGTAAAATAACAGTCATGATAATAGTTAAACTAGAAAGCTGGAAGGAGAGTTGGTCATGGTGATAGAACTGGGGAAAGAGGAATTATAAGAGATTACAGTTATGGTGATGATAATGTTCAGAATGTAGCCATGTGGAGGGCTAACTGAGGAGAACTGGAGAAAAAGGTCATTGGAACTAGGAAGCCAGTATATTTTAATGAATCATTCATGTAAGCACTGATGGCATCTTATGATAATTGGATGGAAGGAGACGAAGACTGTGAATCAGGTGCCAAAGTCTTGGTGAATGAATATAGTAATTGACTGCAATATGGAGAGGGAAAGGTTTTTAGAGCTAGATGATAGGACTTTCACAATAGCAAAATAATTTAATTACAGCACAGAGGACCAATATTCTAGAAGAGGCCACAGAGAGCAATGGTGACACTACCATTATTTCCAGGTCCATCACTTGAAGCCAATGGCAACCCACTCCAATACTCTTGCCTGGAAAATCCCACAGATGGAGGAGCCTGGTAGGCTGCATTCCATGGGGTCGCTAAGACTAGAACATAACTGAGCAACTTAAATTTCACTTTTCACTTTCATGCACTGGAGAAAGAAATGGCAACCCACTCCAATGTTCTTGCCTGGAGAATTCCAGGGACAGGGGAGCCTGGTGGGCTGCCATCTATGGGGTTGCACAGAGTCAGACATGACTGAAGCGACTTAGCAGCAGCAGCACTTGAGCAGTGATATAACGAGAGTAATTGAGCTTAGGTGGCCTTATAATCTACTTGTGCCTTCTCCCCCTATTCCATACTAAGATTTGCCTGAAAAGTGAAAGTGTTAGTCGTATCCTACTCTTTATGACCCCATTGACTATAGCTCGCCATGCTCCTCTGCCCTTGGAATTCTCCAGGCAAGAATACTGAATGTGTAGCCAAGATTTGCCTAGAAATTAATAAATTCATTGTGAAACTAGAGTGTGTCCCTGCATCCACTGTTCAAAATTTTAATGGATTTTACCTGAGTGCAAAAATGTAAGAAAAAATATTGGACCAATGTCTTGTTTGCATCCCCATAAACTATACCTGGGAACACACAGCCTTCCCTTCATTCTGCCTCTTCATTTGAGAGGGGCTCCAAAGAAAGTAGTATCCTTAGGAGAGCCAGTTTTCAGTAAGACAAAGAGGTGGAAGAGATACTTAGAAAGAAGCTGAAGCTATAGCTAACTCACGTTACAAAAGCAACTATCTAGACAGCATCTTTTGCTGTCAGTAAACACCCACGCCCCCTAAAGCAGGAAGTACTTTCAAATTTACCTCTTAAATATTGCTTTAAATAGTATACTCCAACACCCCTACTACCACTGTCTTTCAAGCCCCCATCCTCTATCACCTGGTCTAGTGCCACAGCCTTCTTACTAGGTTCACTGTTTCCATTCCAGTTCATCTGCAATCCACATTCCATCCTGCAACCTGACTGATCCTTCAGAGACAAAATTCAGTCCATACTGCTCCTCTCTTCCAAAAGATTTCAGGACAAATGTCCTGGCTGCATTACCCTTCCCACTTACATGTACATCTCATAACCCAACTGTAATAGATTACTTGCAAAAATATGTCATACTTTGCTTATACTTGGGCTCATTTTCTTCTCCATTTTGAATGCCTCTTTACAGTCTTTGCTTTCTGTGCTTGGCCACTTCATGCTTTCCTTAAGGTTTCAGTCCCGGTAACACCCCCTACAGAGTCACTCAGATCTTTTCTGGACATCCCCAATGTAAAGGGCAAGTTAAAAGTTCTCATCATCTGTGCATTCATGGGACCATATGATACCCTCTACCATAGGCCTTGTTAAACTATATAAATATCTATTTGCTTGTTCCTCTTTCAGACAAGAATTTGTTTTGCTGATCAATCTCTAAGTTGTGTCCAACTCCATGCAACCACATGGACTGCAGCACGCCAGGCTTCCCTGTCCATAACCAACTCCCAGAGCTTGCTCAAAGTCATATCCATTTAGTCAATGATGCCGTCCAACCATCTCATCCTCTGTTTTCCCCTTCTCCTTCTGCCTTCAATCTTTCCCAGCATCAGGGTCTTTTCAAATAGCCAGCTCTTTGCATCAGCTGGCCAAAGTATTGTAGCTTCAGCTTTAGCATCAGTCCTTCCAATGAATATTCAGGACTGATTTCCTTTAGGATGGACTGGTTGGATCTCCTTGCAGTCCAAGGGACTCTCAAGAGTCTCTACAACACCATAGTTCAAAAGCATCAGTTCTTCAATGCTCAGCTTTCTTTATAGTCCAACTCTCACATCCATACACAACTACTGGAAAAACCATAGCTTTGAATAGACAGAACTTTGTCAGCAAAGTAATGTCTCTGCTTTTTAATACACTGTCTAGGTTGTTCATAGCTTTTCTTCCAAGGAGCAAGTGTCATTTAATTTCATGGCTGCAGTCACCATCTGCAGTGATTTTGAAGCCCCACAAAATAAAGTCTGTCACTGTTTCCATTGTTTCCTCATCTATTTGCCATGAAGTGATGGGACTGGATGCCAGGATCTTCATGTTTTGAATGTAGTTTTAAACCAAATTTTTCACTCTCCTCTTTTACTTTCATCAAGAGGCTCTTTAGTTCTTCTTCACTTTCTGCCATAAGGGTGGGGTCATCTGCATATATATGATTATTGATATTTCTCCTGGCATTCTTGACTCCAGCTTGTGCTTCAGCCAGTCCAGCATTCTTACGATGTACTCTGCATGTAATTTAAATAGGCAGAGTGACAATATACAGCCTTGATGTACTCCTTTCCCAATTTGAATCCAGTCTGTTATTCCATGTCTGGTTCTAACTCTTGCTTCTTGAACTACATACAGATTTCTCAGGAGGCAGGTAAGGTGGTCATCAAGTGACCACATTAATGGTGTTTTTCAAATAACAGGAACTCAATAATAGATTGATTAATATAAATGCGTTGCAAGGTACTTGGGCAATTGTGGAAGATAGTAATAAATACCTCTCAGCTCCTACTAAGAAAATTGCATAGATTTTGAATGTAAAAAAAAATGTACTATAGAATAGGAGAAAGTATTTGCAAATCTGATAAAGGACTATATCTAAAATATATAAAGAACTCATAGAACTTAATACAACTTAATAAAACCCAAATAAGTCAATTAACGGATGGCCAGAGGACCTGAATAGATATTTTACCAAAGAAGATATACAGATGGCCAACATGTACCTGAAAATGTGTTCAGCATCACTCTTCATCAGAGAAATGAAAATCAAAAACATAAGATACCACCTCACATCTGTCATAATGGCTATCATTAAACAGACAACAAAAATCAATGTCAGCAAGGATGTGAATAAAAGGGAACCCCCTGCACTGCTGATGGGAATATAAATTGGCATAGCCATGATGAAAACAGTATGAAAGGTCCTCAAAATATTAAAAATAGAAATAGCATGCAATCCAGCAGGTCCACTTATGGATATTTAACCAAAGAAAACATGAATTTAAAAAGATATCTGCACCTCTAAATTCATTGCAGTATTATTTATAATAGCCAAGATATGAAAGTAACCTAAATGGCCATCAGTAGATGAATAAACAAAGAATGTATGGTATATATACACAAAAAGAATGAAATCTTGCCATTTGTGACAACATGGACACATCTAGAGTTTATTACACTAGCTGGTATAAGTCAGACAGAGAAAAACGCATGCTATATGATTTCATTTATCCGTGGTATCTAAAAAAAAAAGAACCAAAGAACAAACAAAACAGAAACAGACTCACAGATACAGAGAACAAGCTAGAAACAGACAGAGGTGGTGGAGGTGGGTGAAATAGATGAAGGGGATTAAGAGGTACAAACTCCCAGCTATAAACTAAATAAGATATGGGGATGCAATGTACATCATAGAGAATATGGTCAATAATATTGCAATAACTTTGTATGGTAACAGATGGTTAGTAGACTTATCGTGACAATCTATTCATAATGTATGTCAATGTCAAATCACTATCAGTACACCTGAAACTGGTATATTGTATGTCAACCCTATTTCAATTTTAGAAAAGAAAATGAAAGAAAAACAAACAAACAAAAAAGAGTTTTGGACCAAAGAATACCAACTGAGGCACAGAAGACCTGAGTCCCGGGCTCAACTCTGCCATCAACTAGCCTTGTGAACCTATGAGAATCTCAGAGGTACATGCGGCCCCATTGAGCTCATTGACTACTAAGATCCCTTCCAACTCCAAAGTTTAATGCTAAATGATGATGTAGTTGAAAGAGCAAGATTTAAAACAAGTATCACATTAATATTTAAGAAGTCCAATGCTAGAATACAATGAACAATGAAGTGAGGAAGTCACTTGTATATCTAATTGTAACAGAATTGCCAAGGAAAATAATTATATTTATTTTATACCCCTGCACCTGCTATATCATACTAAATGGATCTCTGTTATCTTTCCTAGATATTGACTTATGCTTTGATCTTTGGCTGGTGTAGCAAAAAAAAAGTGTCCAGATTTCTAGTTAGGATTCAGATAAAAAGATTTACAGGTTTAAGTTTGGAGGGGAAGGACTAGTGAGGATATAATCCTTAATGTTTTCAATAAAAGCAAATTAATTTGAAAAACTTAAGTATGGGAGAGCTTAAAAGTAGTCATTACTTTACCCCCATCTACTTCCATTTAATCTCCAAGTGCTGTGTGGAAGACCTCCATCCCCATGGGTAGAAAAAGAGAGGACAGAAGGATTGATGACCTTAGTTAAAATCCATTCAGTACATAAAGCAGGTGAAGGAGAAGCACTGTGCTGAAAGCAGTAGCATTTAGATGAAATGAACTGTCAGGCAAATAAATAGCACATAATGACTACAGTCCTTCTGAACAGTTGTCTCCCATAGCCTGTTGCCAGCCTTCGATACTGTTGTTTGCAAAGGGAGAAGTGTGCGAGTTTACTATGCCTGCCTGAACAAATGACCACAAACTTGAGACTTAAAAGACAGAAACTCATTGTATCCCAATTTTAGAGGCTAGAGGTCTGGAATCAAGGTTTCAGGAGGATCCTGCTCCCTTTGAAGGCTCCTGTTGCATGCCTTTCTGTCAGTTTCTTATGCTGGTAGCAATTGTTGGTGCTCTTTGACTGATAGATGGATGTCTCCAATCTCTACCTCTGTCACTGCATAGAATTCTCCCCCGTGTATTTCCTCTTCTCTTCTTAAGACATCAGTCTTATGGGATTGAGGTAAAGTGAAGTGAAGTGAAAATCGCTCAGTTGTGTCTGACTCTTTGGGACCCCACGGCCTGTAGTCCATGGAATTATGCAGGCCACAATACTGGAGTGAGTAGCCTTTCCCTTCTCCAGGGATCTTCCCAAACCAGGGATTGAACCCAGGTCTCCCTCATTGTAGGCAAATTCTTTACCAATCAAGCTATCAGGGAAGCTTAGGACCCACCATAGTTTAGTATGGGCTTCCCAGGTAGCTCAGAGAGTAAAGAACCTACTTGCAATGCAGGAAGCCTGGGTTCATTCTCTGGGTTGGGAAAATCCCCTGGAGAAGGGAATGGCAACCCACTCCAGTATTCTGGCCTGCATAATTCCATGGATAGAGGAGCTTGGTGGGCTACAGTCCATGGAGTCTCAAAAAGTCAGACATGACTGAACGACTAACACATAGTTGATTTACAGTGTTGTGTTAGTTTTAGGGTACATAAAATTGATTTAGTTATACATAGTATATTCATGTATCTATTCTTTTTCAGATTATTTTCTCATATAGGTTATTACAATATACTGAGTAGAGTTCTACCTGCTATACAAAAATCCTTGTTGATTATCTATTTTATATATATGTGTTCAGCTGCTCAGTCATGTCCAACTGTTTTTGACACCATCAACTATAATGCAAGGCAAATTTCTTGACAGTCTTTTCTGAACCACCCATCCCTCCACATTGAGGTTATCTCTACCATGGCATTTGGTGCCTATGTAAGTAGGACTCTGTCACTGTCACTCTCTTCAACCTCTTTCTGCTCCTACTGAAAAGGAAAGAAAATACTAACCAGAAGAGATGAGTTTCAACAATACCTGTCTGGCCATGTTACCATCGGGTGGGGTCAGTGTGCACTGAGCAGTCATACTTGAGTGCATAGCTTCTTGCTTACTTGAAACAGATACAGTCAGTGAACAGGCCTCTACCTGGATTTTTTGGATTCTTTCTTGGGCTTCTCTTGTGGCTCAGCTGGTAAAGAATCCACCTGCAATGTGGGAAACCTGGGTTCGATTCCTGGGTTGGGAAGCTCTCCTGGAGAATGGAGTGGCTACTCACTCCAGTATTCTAGACTGTATTTGGTCCAGTATTCTTGACTGTATAGTCCATGGAGTCTCAAAGAGTCAGACACAACAGAGTGACTCACTTTTCACTTTTCTTCACCTCATATAAGAATAAGAGAGTAGAATAGGACCTCATGAGAGAACCTCATGTTCCCTCTCTCTCTTCTGCTAGTTTACTTGATCTCTACTGGACTGTGTTGTTCACAATAATCTTATTGTCTTTATTTTTCTACCCTTATTTTAGCCTGGAAATCTAGAGATAGCTGGAGTCAAGCAAATGTTCTTCCACAGACAGAAGTCTCTGGCAAGGTCTTTCCCCCTGCAGAGTTGATCTTTTTATAAAGAATGCTCTGAGAATATTTCACAATGATTACTCGTCCCCTCTTCTTGCCATGCCATGGATGGGATCTCTCTTGGCTCTGCTATGTGATAACTTGGGGTGGTGTTCCCCCAAAAGGAGCTAGATCCTACTTAATACTGTTGTTCCATGAATTTCTTACTCCCAAGCTAGTTTGCTCTCAGTCTCCAACAATTTGTCAAGATTCTCATTTAAGTCTGAGAAAATGGCACAGCCAAGAGGTGCCTAAGTAGGCATGACCAGTAAATATAATTTGCTATTCTAGATGGAACCCTGGACCATAAAAAAGAATCTTAGGGGAAAACTGCAAAACTCTGAATAAAGCATGGACTTAATAATAATAATGTACTTATATTGGTTCATTAACTGTAACAAATGTACCATAAAAATAGAAGATATTGATAATGGGAAGAATTGGATGTAGACTTCATGGGAACTCTCTGTACTATCCTTGCAATTTTTCTGTAAATCTAAAACTCTTCCAAAAAGTAATTTTTTTTTTTAAAGTAGAGCAGAGTAAGTCAGCAGGCCATGGGGGAAGGGTGGATCTCAATATTAAAGGATGTGACCAGAATAAAAGTCATTTGCTAAAAGGTTCAAAGGCAGTGTTGTAATCAGAATTCTAAGATCAGCCCCGTGCTACTCCCACATCCTCCTCTAGAGTGTGGTCAGAACCTGTGAACACTATGGAGGTGGCTCCCATGACTAGGTTATATAGAAAAGGTGGAGGGACTTCCACTGATAAAATTAAGACCCTAATCAGCTTCACTTTGATGTAATTAAAAGGAAAATAGCAGAAGAGCAAAAGAGTGACAGGACCTGACAAGGGCTTTACCAGGATCACTGGCTGTTGTGTTGAGAATAGACTGAAGGGAGCAAAGGAAGTTGAGCAGGAAGATGAGTTGGCAGGCTGCTACAGTAATCCAACCAAGAGACAATTGTGGCCTGGGCCAAGGGAGTAGTGGAGGAGGGTGAGAAAAAAAAAAAAAAAAAAGTAAAGAGAATTTCCTCAGTTCAGTTGAGTTGCTCATTTATGTCCAACTCTTTGCGACCCCATGGGCTACAGTATTTGAAGCAAATTGGAAAAGTGAAAAAACTTGAAAAGTGGGTGCCTCATGAGCTGACTGAAAATCTAAAAAAATGTTGTTTTGAAGTTTTGTCTCTTGTTTTACACAACAATAGCGAACCATTTTTCAATTGGATTTTGACATGCAACAAATGTGGATTTTATATGACAGCTGGCAATGACTTTTTGGTGGCTGGAGAACCTCCAAAGTACTTCCCAAAGCCAAACTTGAACCCCAAAAAGGTCATAGTCAATGTTTGGTAGTCTGCTGCTGGTCTGATCAACCATAGCTTTCTGAATCCCAGTGAAACCATTATATCTGAGTAGTATGCTCAGCAAATTGATGAGATGCACTGAAAACTGCAACACCTACAGCTGGCATTGGTCAACAGAACGGGCCAAATTCTCCACGAAAACGCCCGACTACATGTTGCACAACCAATACTTTGAAAGTTGAATTAACTGGGCTACAAAGTTTTGCCTCATCTGCTATATTCACCTGACCTCTCACCAACCGACTAACATTTCTTCAAGTATCTTGACAACTTTTTACAGGGAAAACACTTCTACAATCAAAAGGAGGCAAAAAAAAAAAAATTCCCAAGAGTTCAACAAATTTCAAAGCACTGATTTTTACACTACAGGAATTTCCCATTGCCAAAAAAAAAAAAAAAAAAAGAAAAAGTGTTGATCATAATGGTTCCTATTTTGATTAATAAAGATGTGTTTGAGCCTAGCTATGATGATTTACAATTCATGATCTGAAACTGTGGTTACCTTTTCACCAACCTAATACATGCTGGGCACTATTTTAATGCTTTATGTATCTCATTTAGTTCTCTGAACAATCCTATTAGCTCTCATATTTGAAAAATGAAAGCACTGAGGATAAGACAGGTTACACTTGCCTCAGGTTGCAGAGCACCTTGGTGAGAAGTACAATCTCTAGAATCAGATCAACTGGGTTCAAATCTTAGCTTTAGTAGTTATTATCCTTGTGATGTTGGACAAGCTACTTAATATCTCTGAGCCTCAATTTCTTAATAATAATAACTGAACTGAGTTATTTCACATGTGTTAGCTCATCCAGTCCTCAAAATGACCCAATGAAGCCTGTTCCATCACCAGGTATAGAACCTGATGGGGAGAGTCATGCAACAGTCTGCTCAAGGGTCATTCACCTTTGGGTCTTAGTGCCATGGCTCCCAGGGAGACCCTGGGAATGGCTTGGTGTCAATCTACTTTCTATACTGTGCTGATGGAAAGATGCTTGCAGTTCTATGGAACACTGTTCACTATTTTGAGAGCAATTCTGATGTGAATGTTGTACTGAATAGAAATAGACATTTTCATTAATTAAAACTATTCTTCTCAAGGCTTCTAAGAAGGACTGCTATTTAATATTCTGAAATAATAAGAGCTACAAACTGTTGATTGCTTCCTATCTGCAGGGCACTGTGATAAGTGTTTTTATTTTAAATGTTCTAACAGGTGTAATTCTCCGTTGGGAAAATATTCATATTTTCCTGTTTTATAGATGAGGAAACTGAGACATGTAAAGTTGCCCAGGACCATTACATACTGGGTGTATGACCCATCAAGGTAGGCTATAGAGCTGTTGCTTTAACCACTATAACTTTTGAGGTTGACTTCCTACTCTGAGTTAAGTGTGTTAGTTGCTAAGCTGTGTCAGACTCTTTTGCAACCACATGGACTGTAGCCCACCAGGCCCCTCTGTCCATGAGATTCTCCAGGCAAGAATACTGGAGTGGGTAGCCATTCCCTTATTCAGGGGATCTTCCTGACCCAGGGATTGAACCCTGGTCTTCTGCATTGGCAGGCAGATTCTTTACTGTCTGAAACACCAGGGAAGCCTAATGAGCTAAGTGATGTGGCCAGTTTGACATACCTTCGTGTTATGTAAATGGACCAGAGATGGCACCTGTGAATTGGTCTAAGTGGTCCCTATGTTGTTCATTTCTTAAAAGTAGTCTAGGACCATTAGCCCAAAGCCTTGTGGCACCAAACTCATGTTCTTACACATTTAATTGCTTTTTTTTTAAGTAAGTTTTTAATTTTATTAATTTATTTATTGGCCACACCTCACTGTATGTGGGATCTTAGTTCCCCAACCATGAATTGAACCCACACTGCTTGCATTGGAAGCAGAGAGTTTTAACCCCTGGACCACCTGGGTAATCCCCCAGTTGCTTTAAACACGGTCCAACTAAACATGCTTTTGAACATTTAGAGCCTACCTACTTTATGTACCCTGTGAAACTGTACCCACCATCTGCTAACCATAGAACAGACACACTGTGTATATCAAAGACCCCAAACCCCTGATATCCTTCAGAGCTCCCTGACCCAGAGAGTTTCTACCTTAGTGCTAAGCAACATCATCCAGATGGGAAGCCCCATTCCCAACTCCCCACCCCCGAAGATGTCCCTTGCCCTCATCTTCCTCAGGGTGACAGCCTCATGGGGCTGACTTTGAGCAGTCTCCTGGTAGGGCCCTCTCCTTTCCCCAGCTGTGTCCCTGAACTGTTGATATATAACTCCGTCTCATGATTGTGATCCTGTCTCTTTCTTAATCAGCCCAGAAATACCTGAACTCACCAGACTTTCCTCAGAACTGATCTATAGACCTTTATTAATTTATATTATGTGTTTGTTTTGACAGTTTTATTTGAACAATTTTTTACGGTTTACTTCAGTTCAGTTCAGTTCAGTTGCTCAGTCATGTCCAACTCTTTGCGACCCCATGAATCGCAGCATGCCAGGCCTCCCTGTCCATCACCAACTCCCGGAGTTCACTTAAATTGATGTGGATTGAGTTGGTGATGCCATCCAACCATTTCATCTTCTGTCGTCCCCTTCTCCTCCTGCCCCCAATCCTTCCCAGCATCAGGGTCTTTTCCAGTGACTCAACTCTTTGCATGAGGTGGCCAAAGTACTGGAGTTTCAGCCTCAGCATCAGTCCTTCCAAAGAACACCCAGGACTGATCTCCTTTAAAATGGACTGGTTGGATCTCCTTGCAGTTCAAGGGACTCTCAAGAGTCTTCTCCAATGCCACAGTTCAAAAGCATCAATTCTTTGGCACTCAGCTTTCTTCACAGTCAAACTCTCACATCCATACATGACCACTGGAGAAACCATAGCCTTGATTAGATGGACTTTTGTTGGCAAAGTAATGTCTCTGCTTTTTAATATGCTATCTAGGTTGGTCATAACTTTCCATCCAAGGAGTAAGCATCTTTTAATTTCATGGCTTATATACCATCAAATTAACTCATTTTAAGGGTATAAATCTACCAAAATCTACTTTCTGTCTCTAGAGATTTGCATATACATTTTCTATTTCATTTTATTTGGAAAATTATCTGAATTAGCTGATTCTGACCCAAATGACCCAATTTTTACTCATATAGTTACTTCGTGCATGCGTGTTAAGTATCTTCAGTCATGTCCAACTCTTAGTGACCCTACAGAGTGTAGCCAGCCAGGTTTATCTGTCCGTGGGATTCTAGTTACTTCAGTCATGTCTAAATGAATTTTGAGCAAGTTTATAAAGATTGTTGTATGAGGTGTGCATGTGTGTGTGTGTGTCACATACATAACAAAACTCCCTTAAAAATTATGTCACATTTGTATTCATTCACTCATCTCAGCCTAACAACATCCTGGGGAGACAAAATTCTGTGGTATAGTGATTAGGATTTGGGCTGTGCACTGAAAGCAAGCTGAATTCTATCTACATTCCATGGAAATCTGTCCATTATCTTTAAAGAAGAGATTTATTTGGCTGTGCTTGTCTTAGTTGCAGCATGCAGGACCTTTATTTGAGGCATGGTAACTCTTACTTGTGGCATAAGATCTAGTTGCATGTTCAGGGATCAACCCTGGGCCCCCTGTGTTGGGAGCTTGGAGTCAGCCACTGGACCACCAGGAAAGTCCCTATACATCCATTATCTTTATGATTATGTCCCCAATATTCAGCAGAGTGCTTGGCACCAAGTAGCTTCTCGAGTGAATGCTAAGAGGTGGGAAATAAAGAATAAATGAACTCTAACTCATCAGCAAGCGAAGCTATGGACTTGGGAATGTCACTTCTATTCACCGAGGCTGAACTCCATCATATAAAAAACGGGGAAAATAATCACCTCCTAGAGTTGTGACTATTGACTGAGATGATGTACGGTAAGTGTCTGACACAGGGATAAGATAGAGAGGTTCATAACTGTTTAGTGACCTGTCCAATACTGTAGTACAAGTAAGCTTTGCATGAAGAACTTAAACCCAGGTTTGCCTGCCTGAAACAGCAGTTAAACAATCTCAGGAATGCTTCCACAGACAGCTTAAATGAGCACGGATATTTGTGATCATGTGCTATATTATTAAAGAAAGGTGCAGTGATGGTAGTGTAAAAGCTCCTAAAATGTCATTTTTTTTTCTCAGTAATGCTGGTAGAAAAGCCCCTGAATGTAAGCCTACATCATTTCACAGCTCAGTCTTTATTACAGAAAATGTCCTGGCTCATCTCTTACTTACCCACAGCCCATAAGATGGTGTTGGATCACTTTAAATCCTCTCCTCTGCCTGGTTCAAATTGAAAAAAAAGTGGCCAGGTTAATTGGAACAATTAAGGTGCTCCTGGGGATAATTACCCCTTTTCCTTTCTGTATGTGAAGAGGAAGGAGGATTGCTGCTCCTGAAAAGGGGGGTCTCTGAGGCACACTGGGAAGAATTCAAACCACAGTCAGATGGAGGTCAGAATGCATTTGCTCTTATATTTAATATGATTAGTAAATAAAAGCATATGTAGTTTCCTGTATCTTTTCTCCCAATTTCCACACTGTAGAAGATGCAGAATGAAGTGATCTGAGCCAAGGGAAAGCCATATCTTGGTCATAGAGGTCACAGTGGGCTTTCACACGTGCCCACCAACCTCTTCCTACTTCCCCAACTGACACATCACCTCTCCAAGATTATGTCCAGCCCTGTCCACTGAGCTTCAAGAAACAAGAGCTGCAATGAGACAGCTTTTCATTTTGATACAGCAAGATTCTCCTTTTAGAATTCTGTCTGATGAGGTATCCTCACCAGCAGGATTCAAGTCCACTGGGGAAAGTCCTCTTGTGTTTTACAAGTTGTTGTGCACTGTGATGTCTAGCAAATTGGATTTGCTGTTGTTGTTTAGTCACTAACTTGTGTCTGACTCTTTGCAACCCCATGGACTATAGCCTGCCAGGCTCCTCTGTCCATGGGATTTTCCAGGCAAGAATATTGGAGTGGGTACTGAAGGATCAACCTGTGTCTCCTGCAATGGCAGGTGGATTCTTTACCACTACACTAATTGGATTGGGAGTGTCTGAAACTAGAAAACACTCTTCTCACCCTTGAACTTGTATAACAAGCACATTATGAAAATGCCTTGCATTCAAGTTGAGTGACTTCAGCACAGTGTGATGGAAGACAATTAAGGTGCCAAAGTAAAGGGGCTCCTTATACAGTGGGTGCATTTCTCACAACCAGTCAATAATTAACATTACAAGTTAGGAGCAAGAACCATGTTGGAACTGGCATCCTTTAAAATGAAATCCTGCTGTGTTATCAAGAGGAAAGAAGGCAGAGAAAGTTCGCCAACAGAATTCTAAGGAGATGGTCTACTGGCTCCTACTGCAGTAAACTATTGGAATGGCCTGCCAGTTATGGTAAAATGCTTGAATGTGGACTATCAAATCATAGATGGAGTCTTAAATCCATTTCACCTTTAACGGTGCTAAAATTTATAGTTAAAAAATAAGAGTTGGGAAAGATGGTACAGCAGAAATGCCTTTGGAAACACAGCAAGCCTCACCACTACTCTGGGACCTTGAGAAAGGTACTTCATTCTGAGAAATTCAGTCTTCTCCTCTATGACTGGAAGTGGTATGTTCTCCTTGTGAAGGTTACTGTGAGGATTAAACCAGCCTCTGAATATAAAGCACTTAGCAGCAAGATTATCGTGGAGGAAATGTGTACTGGAGATTCGTTTTCCTTGTTGACCTTCTGTTGACTTTCTCTGACCACCCTTATGTCAGAAAGTGAAGAAGAACTAAAGAGCCTCTTGATGAAAGTAAAAGAGGAGTGTGAAAAAAGTTGGCTTAAAGCTCAACATTCAAAAAACTAAGATCAGAGCATCTGGTCCCATCACTTCATGTCAAATAGATAGGAAACAATGGAAACAGTGTCAGACTTTATTTTGGGGGGCTCCAAAATGACTGCAGATGGTGACTGAAATTAAAAGATGCTTGCTCCTTGGAAGAAAAGTTATGACCAACCTAGATGGCATATTAAAAAGCAGAGACATTATTTTGCCAACAAACTTCCATTTAGTCAAAGCTATGGTTTTTCCATTAGTCATGTATGAATGTGAGAGCTGGACTATAAAGAAAGCTGAGTGCTGAGGAACTGATGATTTTGAACTGTGGTGTTGAAAACTCTTGAGAGTCCCATGGACTGCAAGGAGATCCAACCAGTCTATCCTAAAGGAAATCAGTCCTGAATATTTACTGGAAGGACTGATGCTGAAGCTGAAACTCCAATACTTTGGCCACCTGATGTGGAGAGCTGACTCATTTGAAAAGACCCTGATGCTGGGAAAGATTGAAGGCAGGAGGAGAAGGGGATGACAGAGGATGAGATGGTTAGATGGCATCACCAACTCAATGGACCTGAGTTTGAGTAAGCTCTGGGAGTTGGTGATGGACAGGGAGGCCTGGTGTGCTGCAGTCCATGGGGTTACAAAGAATTGGACACAACTGTGCAACTGAACTGAACACTGATATGATTCATCTTCACACGTCCTTCTAGGAGAGTGGCCATAACTGAAGAGGTATAAGCACTTTATGTTTGTGAACTTTCCTAGAGAGAAGGTCTGTAACTTTCAGCCAATTTTCAGAAGTCCAAAAGTTAAGAACCACCACATTAGACTGAGTCTCAAAAGCTGGAAAGCTCCTTCTTAATTTCTATACACACAGGGCCACTTTATTTTGAAATATGAATCATGTCCCCCTGGAACTGGATGTCAATTCATATATTGCAGAGCCTGTTGGTGTGATTATTATGGAGGGTTGATTTCACATCTGTCATGATGTGTTCTGGGTGCAATTTATAGCAACACCAGCAAGTCCTTAACATTCTCTAACTCACTTCATTCATATATTTAAATGCTGTGATGGGAATGTAAAGTTTTGCAGCCACTTTGGAAAACAGAGTGGCAGTTCTTTAAGAGTTAAACCCAGAGTTGCCATATAACCTAGTAATTCCACTTCTGGTTAGATACCCAACAGAAATATATCCACTCAAAAAACCTGTACACTAGTGTTCATAGGAACACTATTTATGAGAGCCAAAAATGGAACAACCCAAATGCTCATCAACATCCATACAATGGAATATTATTCAGCAATAAAAAGGATAAAGTACTGATAGATATTACACCACAGAGGAAGCTTAAAAACATCATGCTAATTGAAATAAGTCAAACACACACAAAAAACACCTATTATATGATTTCATTTGTAGGAAACTCTAAAAAATGTAAACTGATTTATAACAACAGAAGGCAGATAAATTGTTGCTTGGGATAGAGCAAAGGAAAGGAGGTAAAAGGGATGCAGACCACAAAGGAGTATGAGCAATTTCCACGGGTTTTTGATGTTTGCTCTCTGCATTGTAGTCATGGCTTCATGGGTGTATACATATATCACACCTCTTCACAATGTACATTTTAAATTTTACATGTTTATGTGTCTATTATGTCTCAATAAAGCTATTTTTTTTTAAACGGAGATAATACCACTTACATCCTAGAATTGCCATAAGACTTAGAGAAGATCATTTATATGAAAATGTCAAGAAAAGTACATAACATAGTTATTACTAAAAAAAATAACTAAAAGAACCTAACATAAAACCTTGAACATTCAAACAACAGTAAAGAAAATAGGAGTTCTGACTTAAAGAATGGGGAGCCATTATTTAGAACATAGAATGTTGAGACTCTAACTAAAGCCACTGTTGTTGTTAAGTCACTAAGTTGTGTCTCTGACTCTTTGTGACCCCATGGATTATAGCCTTCCAGGCTCCTCTGTCAATGGGATTTCCCAGGCAAGAATACTGGAGTAGATTGCCATGTCTTCTTCCAGGGGATCTTCCCAATCCAGGGGTCGAATCCAGGTCCCCTGCATTGTAGGTGGATTTTTACTGTCTGAGCCAGCAAGGAATCCCAATATGTATATACAGAGTTTCTAAATAAGTATATGTATGTGTGTGTGTATATATATATATATATATACACACACACACACAAAGTTTGTGTGTGTATATATACATATAGTGTAGAGAAAACATATACATTTAGATATACATATAGTATTGATGGGCTTCCTTGATGGCTCAGATGGTAAAGAATCTGCCTGCAAAGTGGGAGACGTGGGTTCAACTTCTGGGTTGGGAAGATCCCTTGGAGAAAGGCATGGCAACCCACCCAGTATTCTTGCCTGGAGAATACACATGAACAGAGGAGCTTGGCGAGCTACAGTCCATGGGATCACAAAGAGTAGGACACAACTGAAACAACTTAGCAGCACATTTATAAACTTCTGTAAAGTTCTTTCTACATTACTTATGAGAAGTGATCTACTTTTTCTCACTTCTATAGACATAAAGGATTGTTTGAAATCAATTCAAATAACTGGGAGCTCATTTTGTGGCACACATTGGGCTGTGCCCTTGAGCTATATCATAATAGCTCTCCTGGGAAGAAGTATTATCAGCCTCATTTTACAGATGGGGAAAGGAAGGATCACTAAGAGTAAATGATACATTTGGATTCACAGCTAGAATGTGGCAGTCAATAATCATGTTTGACACCATCTAACCTAAAATCCCAAGCTCTCTGAGCACTACCATGCTTTCTTCCAAAATTGCTAAATCTAGTACATGGGTAAATTGCTAATACTACCTTAGCATTCGTATGTACACACAAATTACTCAAATGAATTCAAATCTTGTCTCAAAGATTAGTGTCACTTCACTGTCAGTGACATCAAGGCTCTGATGAAGAGAGGAAGCCAAAATAGATTCAGCAAGGCATAGAAAATAATCACTAAATATGTGGTTCAAAGTGGAATTATAAATACTCTAAGTCCAGGCTTCTATCCATGTGATAGGAATTAAAACATTAAGACATTCAAAATCTTAGCACTATATACAGATTTCTGTATGCGTTCATTTTATTTTGAATTCTCCATTTTGTCAGCATTGTCTGATCTTAAACTAAAAATTTAATTTAAAGAGATACTAAAGAAGAAGTAGCTAAGTGTATCAAAGCAATTTATCAAGTACTATAAATTGAACAGTTTAATCTTGAACAAAGAATTTTAATAAAAGAGCCTTAATAAATATTTAAGTATATGAGGAAATGTTACTTATAATCATTTAGTTTTAAAATAAATTTTCATAGTCCTTTCTTTGAAGTCATAATAGATGTAAGACCCTAGGGAAATATTAAAAAAAAAAAGAATAGAAGACTACTTTTTGACAATTATTGCTAATTTTACAGTAGTCTCAGATCTAAGCACATGCTTTCACCCCAGAGAGGCTTAAGTTAGATTCCCAGCCTTGCCACTTACTAGATTACCAGGTAACTAGGTTACTAGGCAAGTGCTTACTTTCTGTGCTTCATTTTTCTAATCTATGAAATGGTGCTAAGGACAGTGCCTATATTTAAAGTCTTCTTGTGGATGAAATGACAGCATGTATGTTAAGACCCAGAAATGATTCAGGGTGCATAGAAGTGCACTCAGCAAATAGGAGCAGTTAGAGAATTATAATTTGGGCCGTGTGGGGGCTGAACTTTACTCCCTTTCCTGGCCTCAGGCAGTACTGGCAATCTCAGTGTTTAGCATATTCAGTGACCAAAGGAAGGCTTCTAGACTTGGTTTGAGGGACCATAGTCCTAGTTTTGAATAAGCTATGCCAATTTCACACTACTGAGGCTACTCCAGACCATCGCCTTAGTACACAAAGCATAGGATGACTCCACTTTCAAAAACTGATCAGGTTACATCTTTACAATAAACTCAAATGAGCACTTAGATGCTTTCCTATGTGCACTGCTTCATGTGAGGGGCTGTGCATGCATTCTCACATAGCCCCTCATAACAGATGAGGCTTACTGTCTTGTCTGAAAGGAAGGTGCTATTTGATCTCTGCTACCATCTTCATCCCTAGGGATTGCATACAAAATGAGCTGCCCTCTAATTAGCAGTCATGTATGTGTGGGGGAGGAGGGGGCACACACTTGACGGCATTATGTATACACTAGAAATCTGTTAGCTGTTCTAGGAAGCCTTTCTCTGATTGGGCTCTTGTCTATTCTGTGGATCTTGGTTTTGTATGTGAAATGATTATCATCAGAAACACAATGATGCTTTTCCCCCAAGACTCAAGGAGACAGCCTTTCTTGGTGAACTAAAATAAGTTTGATATGAATCGTTAAACTGGAGTTTTGACAGGTATGTAAGAAAAACATATCAGTGAGTCCATTACACCCACTGTGCTGTAAGATAAGCATTTTCTTACATAAAACATCATTGCATTTTTCTTTCTTGGTTTGACTTTAAAATTAGCATGCAGCAAAGTGCCTGGCTGGCTGTGATCAGTCCTCTTTCCCCAAAGGGCAAACACTTCACAGGTGGGCCTGAGTGCATTACCTGCATGGCTCTGCTCACTGGCCTGGAGGCATTTGTGTTTCTGTTTTTTTTTTTGTTGTTGTTGTTTTTTTTGTTGTTGTTGTTTTGTTTTTTTTTCCTGCTTGCAAAGCTTCTCCCTGGGACTGCGAATGCAGGGAAATCTCTAACTCTCTAGAGATAACAGCCCTGTCAAGATGAGAAGGAGGTTCCAAGTCATCGCCACCTCAGTCCTACTTGAACTTTGGCCCCATGTTTCATGAGACTGATCAGACAGTAAAGAGTCCGCTTGCAATGCAGGAGACCCAGACTCAATCCCTGGGTTGGGAAGATCCCCTGGAGAAGGAATGGCTACCCACTCCAGTATTCTTGTCTGGAGAATCCCATGGACAGAGGAGCCTGGTGGGCTACAATCTACAAGGTTGCAAAGGGTCGGACATGACTGTGTGGCTAACACTTTCTTTTTCATGAGACTAAAAATTGTGTGTCCAACTTTCATGAAGAGGAGAAGGTCCACAAGAAAAAGGGAGAGAGTTAAAACAAGCAAAAAGGAGATCCTAGGAAGCTGGTATGTGGGTTGCATAATAGACTGAATCCCACAGATGTCTCCCTAAAGAAGGACCTCAACAACCCAGTTCCAGAAGAAATGACCAGGGATGTCTCAAGACCCAGGCTGAGATAAAGCAGTAGGATGAGCAGAGTTGGGCATAGAAGGGACTGATCTAGAAGTGTGTGTGTGAATAAGTCAGGGGAGACAGATATTGTAAAAGTAATTATAAGAGATTGTGGTTAAGGAGGAGAATGTAGAATGCTATGAAAACATGAAACAGAGAAACCAAACTGGACAATAGTACATGATGAAAGCAACAGCAAGTATATTAATCCTCAAAAGTGCTCATGACAGTGGTTTCGAATATGTGTCCTATTTGTAGATGCCCAAGCTTAACATGTGGAAGGCATCTTCTGAACAATTTCTCTTTCATCTTGCCACAGATTCCCAGGGAGTTTGTTTTTGTTTGTTTTTCAGGAAATCTCTCTGATACAAGAGGCCAGATGGCTTGTCTTAATACTATTGTCTGGGTACCACAGAGGATCTGCCAACAATGAAAAGACCATGGGAAGAGTTCTACATCCCTGCTCTGTCGGACTTAGACATGCAGCTTAGTTTAGCCAATAAAAAATGAACAGAAGTGATCCATACCCTACCAGGACAGAATCCCTGAGAGCCATCTTGCCCTTTGCCAGTGCCTTCCTTTTCTTTCTGCCAAGAGATGAGCAATATCCTGGCTAGGGGTGTTCCATCTGTATGGGTGAAATAGACGTGCTGCCAGCTCACTGTGGACGTGACACGTGATATCAATATCAGCTAAGATAAGCCACTTATATTTAGAATCTCTTTCTTAGCACGGTCTAAGCTGACTGATAAAAGTTCTTCTATCGGGACACTGTGGAAAGCTCAGTTTAGAGAAAAGTTTTCTAGGGCTGATCTAAGAAGGACAGCTGATAATTCAGTATATAATGAGTTATAAATTTCACCAAAGCAAAACCATCGATTTCATGCTGAGCCCAAGGATGCTTACTACAGTCTGCATATAACAAGGTTTCATTTAAAATAACAAAGGAAAATGAAACTAGGCTAGTTGGCTTTATTGGGTTATGAGTGAGTATCATAACAAAACATACAGTGTTATCTAACAACTAAGGAGAATGATCTGGTCAAAGAAAAAAAGTTAATGAACACAGACAGCCTCTCAATTCTCACTTGACCTGTAAGATACCCTCTCCTCCCCTCACCCTGCTTAATAACCTGGCCTAATTGTTTATCAAGTTGGAAATTTCAGAATAGTTTTTCATTAAGGGTGACTATACAAAGGGATGGGATTTTAAAATATGAATGAAGTAATGATTTTACCCCAGGCAAACTTCTAAGGACAGGTTTTATAATGTGAAATTCAAAACGCTGTATGTTCAAGGACCTTTTTAAGGTGCTATTCCCACACGTGGATTCTCAGATGCTTAAGCCTACCACTCATGTCTAGTTTCCTCTTTGCCTCTTTTAGAGTTATTATGAAAGTGTGGCTACGATGGACAGCCACCACAGAGTCAATTCATTTCACAAACTGTTTGTTTGTGGACCTAGGAATGTGTTTGTAAGGCTCGGAAAGTGCAGGGAGACACATGGCCCTGACTCGGGAATTGAGGCCCTCAGAGCAGGCCTGAAGGTCTGACGTCTGAGAAACCAAACACTTGATGTAAGATGGAGGCCTGAAAACACACTCCTGGGGCTGCCTTTCCTGCCTCCAAGGAAGATAGTGTCCCCAGCTGCCTGCAGGCTGAGAGTCACACATGGCTGGGAAGCGCTGGCTGGGAGGTCATTTTTCAGTGACAATGAGCCCTGAGGCCCTGCACCCAGGGAGGGCTCCCTCACTCCCAGAGAAAGTCAAGGCAACCTGCACACAGCTGTTCCATCACATTTCCTCTGCAGGAGAGAGCTGGTGAGCTTAGGTTTGTCTGCCATGTGCTAGGATCCCGCAGGGAGGACACCCTGGGAGCCCACCTGGATCCCAGGCCTAGGGACCCATGATATGCTAGATGTTAGAGGGAGGAATGGAAGCTGAGGCTTCATTGATCCTCACTGAGCTCATACTCTATGG
This sequence comes from Nanger dama, assembly GCA_917880005.1. Taxonomy (NCBI): domain Eukaryota; kingdom Metazoa; phylum Chordata; class Mammalia; order Artiodactyla; family Bovidae; genus Nanger; species Nanger dama. Next base: position 9,901,944 of record CAKJTW010000060.1, read on the forward strand.
AGAGTCAGAGCTACTGAGCCAAGTCACTCTTTTTTTTTTTTAATTTATTTATTTTAATTGGAGTCTACTTTACAATATTGTATTGATTTTGCCATACATCAACATGAATCCGCCACGGGTATACATGTGTTCCTCATCCTGAACCCCCTCCCACCTCCCTTCCCATACCATCCCTCTGGGTCATCCCAATGCACCAGTTTGTACAAGCTTCTACATTCTCCTACCGGAACTAATCTTCCCTGGTGGCTCAGTCAGTAAAGAATCTGCCTGCAATGCAGGAGACCTGGGTTTGATTCCTGGGTTGGGAAGATCCCCTGGAGGACATGACAACCCATTCCAGTACTCTTGCCTGGAGAATTCCATGAACAGAGGAGCCTGGCAGGCTACAGTCCATGGGGTCGCAAGAGTCGGACACGACTTAGCAACTAAACCACCACCACCACAAGAACTAAAGCCTTGAGAACAAGCAAAGAGTCAGGTTCTAGGTCCTAGTAAGCCAAGCATTGAGTTTAGTGGAAGGTGGGGTCCAGTGGCCCCAAGTCATGCTGGGGGATGGGCAAAAATTGTCCAGCTTCTTTCCATAAACTGTGTTGCACTGCATGAGAATTCTAGAGTGGGTGATTTAGGGCTGCATAGATGAAAGCCTGGCCACATCTCCAGCCACCCACAGCTGAGTTAGCCATGGAGGAGAGGCTGGAGTCGAGTCTTTGAGTCTAAACATGGAATAAAAGAAAGGATCACTTCTGATGGCATTAGCAGAGCCTCTGAAACCCTGAGGAAGCAGCAGCTGAAGAAAGGAAGGCGAGGCTGGAAGTGTCTTCCTTCGTTGACCAGTAGCCAGCTGCCGAGGCTTTTTATAAGAATCCGTAGGTGCAGGCGAAGCTGTGTGGGTGGACTTGCAGCACAGAGTGGGAGCAGAACTGAAGTGTCCCCATCTAGCATCAGCCAAAAGCCAGGATGACAAGTCTGCAAAACTGGACCAAGACGGGCTGGAAAAAATGAGAGCATCCTGTTTGCTACTGGCCGCCTCTTAAAGGTGAGTCAATATGGATGGAGGAGTGTATTCTGCCTTACTTTTTCGGGAAAGGCTTTAAAGCTTTAGGGTGGTTGGGAGTCGGAAGATGGAGGAAGCCCCTCGCAAGCAACACTTGGTACAAGCCTAGAAACAGATCAGATAAGGCTTGCTTTCTAGGAGCATCAGTTAAGGGATATTGAGAATGTGCAAATGAGTCTGTGCAACAAATGGTTAAGCATCATAAGATGGAAATGCCCCCTTAGCTTCCCTGGGGGACCCTTTTCTCTTCACAGAGTATCATGGCTTCAGAGACCCTGAGATCCCTGGGAGAATTCACCTGATGCAGAAGCCAGTGCAGCTGCCTTGTCTTTGGGTTTAGAAAAGGAGAATGTAGACTGAGCCCTAGTGTTGGTAGTCGGGTTGCCCAGCCCCATCCTAGTCCTGACTTGGTTCCCCTGGCAATCTACACAGTGGGGATGGAAGCCAGGTTTAAGGAGATCGGTGGAGGCCCTGGGATTGAGCTGAATGTTCTTCTTAGGTACACAGACTGTGGTCCTGGTAACACCAGCACTAGATTCCAAAAGGAACACATTTAAATGCACAGACAAGGTTGGCAATACAGCTATTAACATTTATTTTCATTTTATTTTCACAGTTTAGAAGGTTTTATTTATTCTAAAACTGGAGTGACTCATTTTAAATTAAAGTGTTGCGTGCAATTAATTAATTGTCATCAGGAAGTTCTTCCTTACTCTCTAGAATCAGCAGGACTCCTTCAAGGGAACACGTCTTAAAGCACAGAATGAAATGGACTCTCTGACTTTCAAGCCACTGGGATCACTTTGGAATTTAGTTCAGCTAAAGAGGCACCTCCTAATTATTATGACTTCCAACAATGCTGTGTTCTTTAGGATTCTCACCCTAATCCTGTGAAAATAGCTATATAAATCAGCAAGTGAACTATACCCAGGCTTCTCCCTCCCCCACACTCACACCCACATCATCACCAGATCAAAGGATCAAAGTCAGCTGGCAAGTATAACTGGTATTTGCTGCACTAGAAAATTAGCTGTCAAAAAATTTCACTGAGGGGCCTAGATATTCACTAGATATTAACAGAAATGCCTTCTAAAAATCTAATGCTCCTTGAAATTCTGTTTTGACAGAATTTAAAAGATTATGTAACTGTTGGGTGATATACAGTGCTATAACCTAATACATCTAATGTAATTTACACTTAATTAACATAGAGGGTTATTTAAATATTGGAAATTAGAGTATGTCAGTATGACTTTTAATTGTTAATTTTTGGTGTATCAAAAAATAAGATTAGAAACTGACACTGCAGAAAGGGACTAGATAACACGATGAATTAAGACAAGATTCCCTACATTCTGAAGGTTTTTTTTTTTTTTTAACCCAGTGATGCTGCAATTAACAAACCTGGGAAAACAGAGCTCCTTTTATGACAAGCTCAGCTGTGGAAAAGCAACCAACAAAACACCACTTCTGAGCAAGAGGAAGCAATGTCAGAGAGTGTCATGTGCTGACGCCTGTTCCCACTCTAGCTCCCCTCCTACTCGCAGAGCTAGGAACCTTCCTGTCCTCTGGCCTCTGAACTCCAAAAACAGGGCAGGGGGCCAATGGAGTCTGCAAAGAGTCTGATGCCTATGACGCACATTTGAGAGGCCTGAGTGGATGGGCTGTGGATTAGGCTTCCATCTAGCAGAGATGTTTGTGGATAAAGGACCTGCTGAAATTGTATGCAGAGTATATCATGAGAAATGCTTGGCTGGAGGAAGCACAAGCTGAAATCAAGATTGCCAGGAGAAGTATCAATAATCTCAAATATGCACATGACACCACTCTTATGGCAGAAAGTCAAGAAGAACTAAAGAGCTTCTTGATGAAAGTGAAAGAGGAGAGTGAAAAAGTTGACTTAAAGCTCAACATTCAGAAAACTAAGATCATGGCATCCGGTCCCATCACTTCATGGGAAATAGATAGCAAAACAGTGGAAACAGTGCCTGACTTTATTTTTCTGGGCTCCAGAATCACTGCAGATGGTAATTGCAGCCATGAAATTAAAAGATGCTTACTCCTTGGAAGAAAAGTTATGACCTATCTAGACAGCATATAAAATGCAAAGACATTACTTTACCAACAATGGTCCATTTAGTCAAGGCTATGGTTTTTCCAGTGGTTATGTAGGATGTGAGAGTTGGACTATAAAGAAAGCTGAGCAATGAAGAATTAATGCTTTTGAACTGTGGTGTTGGAGAAGACTCTTGAGAGACCCTTGGACTGCCAGGAGTTTCAACCAGTCCATCCTAAAGGAGATCAGTCCTGGGTATTCATTGGAAGGACTGATGTTGAAGCTGAAACTCCAATACTTTGGCCACCTGATGTGAAGAGTTGACTCATTAGAAAAGATCCAGATGCTGGGAAAGATTGAGGGCAGGAGGAGAAGGGGATGACAGAGCATGAGATGGTTGTATGGCATCACTGACACAATAGACATGGGTTTGAGTGGACTCCAGGAGGGGAGTTGGTGATGGACAGGGAGGCCTGGCCTTCTGCGGTTCATAGGGTCACAAAGAGTCTGACATGACTGAGTGACTGAACTGAACTGAAATCAGAGACAGGCCAAGTGTCCAAAGGATTGGGAGACTGAAACTGATAGTGGAAGAAACAAGGGAATTGTAGGTGTGAGAAGAGACAAATTGGAGGCTGTAAAATAGATATTTTCAGATAAGGAAAGGGCTGCGGTGTGCAAAAAGACAATTTATCAAGGGAACAGCACTGAAACTTTGTACTGTGTCCATGCATCCATCCATCCATTCATCATCTGTGCTGTGCTCAGTTACTTCAGCTGTGTCTGACCTTTGCAACTCTATGCACCAGAGCCTGCCAGTCTCCTCTGTTTGTGCCTGGAGAATAGGCAAGAATACTGGAGTGGGTAGCCGTGCCCTCCTCCAGTGGAATCTTTCCAACCCAGGGATTGAACCCCCATCTGTTACATCTCCCGCATTGGCAGGTAAGTTATTTGCCACTAGTACCACCTGGGAAGTCCCCATTTATCATGTGTGGGACAGTTCTTCTACTCGACTATGGAAAGAGCTTTCTGATTTGTGATTGTTGGAAAGAGATCTGTGATATGTGATTGCAAGGAACAGCCAGCAGGTGGGGAAATATTTTAGGCAAGAAAAGGACCCCAGAAATCACACTTCTCTCTCCACTATTCAGAATCCCCTCACACCTCTAGTCCAAGACCTGGTTTTCCTATTCAAGTAGAACAGAAACAATGATGAACAGGAGAAATGGGTTAACTTTTGATGTGACAGACTTGAAGACTTGGGAATCTTTTATCACAGGAAGCGCCCACTCTTCATTACTAGGAAGCATACAGCCAAGTTTCCATGTAGCCCCAATTTTCATGAAAAAAATGCAGATCATTCCATATACTGTCTCTATCCTCAGTCCTGAAATCAACCTAACGTTCTGTTTCAAATAAATCCTATTTGTGTCATTTGCAGGTTTAACTGCTAAAACCTCAATGAGTGAATACAATTGTACTGGGAGAAAGAATCCCAGGAGGCCTGGATTCGTGATTGTCCAAACTGCAAAAATAATAACTATGGATTCCTTCATACACACCAGGAATGTTACCTTTTTCATCTCAGGTAATCCTATATCAACCATTAGCTTACACATTATCTCAGTTTTACAGGTGAGTAAATGGGTTCAGTAGATGAGGAAACAGTGTCAGACTTTATTTTGGGGGCTCCAAAATCACTGCAGATGGTGACTGCAGCCATGAAATTAATAGACACTCCTTGGAAGAAAAGTTATGACCAACCTAGATGGCATATTCAAAAGCAGAGACATTACTTTGCTGACTAAGGTCCGTCTAGTCAAGGCTATGGTTTTTCCTGTGGCCATGTATGGAGGTGAGAGTTGGACTGTGAAGAAGGCTGAGCACCAAAGAATTGATGCTTTTGAACTGTGATGTTGGAGAAGACTCTTGAGAGTCCTTTGGACTTCAAGGAGATCCAGTCAGTCCATTCTGAAAGAGATCAGCCCTGGGATTTCTTTGGAGGGAATGATGCTGAAGCTGAAACTCTAGTACTTTGGCCACCTCATGCGAAGAGTTGACTCATTGGAAAAGACTCTGATGCTGGGAGGGTTTGGGGGCAGGAGGAGAAGGGGACGACAGAGGATGAGATGGCTGGATGGCATCACGGACTCGATGAACGTGAGTCTGAGTGAACTCCAGGAGATGGTGATGGACAGGGAGGCCTGGTGTGCTGCGATTCATGGGGTCGCAAAGAGTCGGACACAACTAAGCAACTGAACTGAACTGAAGTGAACTGAATTGAAATGCGTTCAGCAGGGTTAACCAACCTGTCCAGTCATGTGGATAATAAAGTACCCTATTGACCCCCAAATGACCTCCTTACATCACCCCATCCTCACCCCATGGCCAGATTCATTACAGTGGCATTTCCCCAGATTATTTCAATAGAGCTGACAACAGATGTATGGGAAAAGGGTTCAATGACACATATTCACATTAGGGAACATGGTTTAAGGAAACTTAACCACATTTCTTAACAGCAGAATTTCTCATTAGTAAACAAAAGGCTTAGGCCTCATTTTTGTTGTTGCTGTTCTTAAGTCTCTCCAAAGCCAGCACAGGAAACAGGCCCTGGGGAAAAAAACCTCCAAGTGTTTCAAAATCTCCCTTGCAAGCAAGCGCTGCCCCAGCAGTCTCAGTCAAATCCTTCCACAGCCAAAGACCACAGAGGTGCGGTGCTTTGTGCATCTTGGCTGTATTCCAGCGGAGATGCTGCCTGCTCATATCTGTCGGGGTCAGAGATAGAGTTTGCATCCACAAGATCATGCTAGCAAATGCCCTGAAAGCTTCGGCTGCCTCTGGGCCAATCCGTGACCCCCTGAACAGTAGGGCAGCTGAGCCTGATGAGGAAGGCCACTGTCTCTCTTATTCCCAGGGCCTGTCATTTCCCCAGCGCCGGCAGAGCCCAGGGATTGGAGGGCAAAAAGCCCAACCATCATCTAAAGGGGTGCTACTGAATGGGCCCTGTGTGCTGAGCAGAGAGGAGGGGTAGATCTCCTCGCTGGTCCCTGGCCACCCGCCAGACCTGAAGTAAGTACTGTATATGGTGAATCATTGTCAGCACCGGCATTGCCAGATGCTGGGCAACGCATATAAAGGAGCCTGGGCTTTCAGACGTGGGTTTCCTCAACAGAGCTCTGCTCTCTCCTCTCCGCTCTTGCCTCCAGCCTGGCCTCCTCCGTCCCCCGCTCCACGCAGATGCTCAAGAGATCTTCCTGAAGCAGAGATCTCACTCTATGTTTCCTCTGAGTAAAATACTTCTGTAGTTCAGAAATGGATGCTGTGAGAGGTGAGTTAACTGGCCCAAGGCTCCACAGCTCCCAGGTCCTGAAATAAAGCCTGGCCACAGATCTGGCTGATCTTATTACCAACCACAGCTTTGACCTATGACCTCCTGTCTAGCTCCCACCCTCTTCTAGGGACCCCCATCTCACATGTGCACTCCTGAAGAAATCAGCTCACTCTCTCTCCACTCTCCCTCCTCATCCTTACTCCCCCATCTGTATTACACCCCCCATAGACTGAGAGCTTGTTGAGCCATGGAATATATATTATTGAGCTTCTTATTCCAGCCCATAGCCCAGGGCCTGAACAAAGTAAATGTGTCTTGAATGGATAATAGAAAATTTTCCCAGGGCCCCTGCTCTTAGTACTCCGTCAAAATCCATACATTGGCATTCAAGAGTGCTTCACTTTGACTAATCCAAAATACCAATTTCTAGCATTTGTGGTTCTTAAGACTCATGCCTATAAAGTCCAACTGATATTGAAACCAAAATTAAAAAGGCAAGATGGGGATTAGAAGGACTCAGCGGAAGTGTAATAAGGAATCCTCTGCCTGCCTCTGAGATAAGTCTGATACATTTTCCAGATAATAGCCCAGGTTCTACAGAAGAATAATTTCCCACATGGTCCAGGTGAAATCTGTTTTTCAAAAGTTAGTGTTTTCTTCCCTCCTGTCTTATCCTTAAAAATGGAATTTTCAGTTGTTCACCACTGAATTTGAAAGCAAGAACATTTTAAACATCCACCTTTTTCCTTGTTCTCTTTATTAAGTTTGATAACCAGCTCTCCTTTTATTTTAACAAATCAAATTATGTAAAAACACAAAGTAATCATCATAATAATGTAACAATAGACAGATACAACTAGTTTTCTGCAGATTCTGCTCCATACCTCCTTTGGAAGGAGTACGTACTGACGTTCTCAAGTTTATACAAGCAAGGCCATTTTGTTCTGTGGGCAGCAGTGCAACCACAGATTCTCAATTAATATGCTTACTGTCAAATTTAAGTCCTTCATTCCAGGAAGAAAATATTTCCAGTATGAACTCCCTTTCATACAATGACTAAATTGTTTGCTATTTTACACACTGGCTAATCCCAACCCAAAAGGTACTCAAACCAAAGTCCTAGTGGTTCTGAGTCATGTGAATGGGTGCAGTTTCCATGATTCATTATTGGTTTTGACTGAGAAGCATGTGCAGCTTTTTATAATACAGGAGGAACATGGCTGGGGTCCTGAAGGGAACAGGTGGGATGTCATTGTTTTGTCCCATCTCATGAGTCAGTGAACAGACCTTCTTTTCTGGAGTTAGAAGTTTGCCTGTCTTCTTCACAGCAACATTCCCAGCTACATTCCCAGATTCCTACCCAGGGCTAAAGACACGGTAGGTTCTCAATAAAGATGTGCTGAATGAATAAATATTATTGGATGAAAGGGAACCTAGGAAGTGAGTAGCACTCAGAAAGCTAGTGCATGTAGATATTAGGAGTTCAAACTCTGGAGCTCAACTTCCTAGGATCCAGTCCCAGCTCTGACCTTGACTAGCTGTGTGACTTTGAGCCAGCCCCCTAACTCATCTGTACCACTGTTTCCTCATCTGTAACCTAATGATAATCGTACTTACCTTAAAGAGCTGTTGTAAGGATAGAAAGTTTTTAAGCATAAAGAGCACTTAGAACAGTGCCTGACTTGTTATGAGGGCCCAGTAAGAACGTGCTGTTAGCATCACTTATTGCTAAGCAGCTACATATGCAGGGTGATGTGAGCACTCACCATGCAACAATGTCTACATGAATGCACAGACTCTCTGTTGCTCCAGGAAATGTGTCTTGCTTATCTCTTTATCTTCAGTGACTGACCAAGAGAAGGTTCTCAGTACATGATAACTCTCTGAATGGATGAAAGCTTATTCAGCAGCACAAGCTGACTGGCAGTCTTACAGATGTACACAGTGTCACTGCTACTCTTTCCAGTTCAACAATCCTTCGAGACGCTGGCTTCAGACTTCCACTTGGAACCCTCTTGCTCTTTTCCAGTTCCCTTGGCAGGCTGTTGTATTTGGAGTCTCCATCTGCCTAGCCCCTTCTGTCTGATGGTTCAGTGGGACTGTCTGCCTAGTTCTATCATGTCTCTTTCTTAGACAACACCTCCTTGGTTTCACAGACACAAGATAGCCCACCCTAGATTGCAGTGGTAACAGGCCCAAGCCTTGGTATGGTGCCCCTAGTCCCTGTTTTCCTTGGTAGCATGATTCAGACACCAGAAGCATTATTCTTAATAGTAAGATCAGGGGCTTTGAGGTCAAATCAACCTGGATCATATCCCCAATCAACCAACTACTTGCTTGGAGACCTTTTTAACCAATATGAAAAATGAGGATAATTATAGTAACTATTTCATGACTGTATGTGATAGTGCATCGCCTTAAAAGATAAATAGAAGGAGGCCAGGGAACAGTGAAGTCAGAGGAGGGTACCTTGTGCCACGTTAGCTTAAATGGATGGATACTCTGACCAGGGAGAGGGGGAAAGTTTCTAAACTCATTAATGGACAAACCCTTAAAATTAGCACCAGGAATAACTGGAATAATAAGGTTGATATATTTTTGTCTATAACCTAACTTCCATTCGTTTGAGCAAGATTAAGCACAAGATAAAATGATAATCTGAGGAGCTAGGTAAGTACAATTTCTACTAACTGCACAATTTGGTATGAACAAATTGAAGCAGTCTCAGAATTATAAGTTTTTAATTGGCCTAATTTGACCTGTCACATTCCACCTTTGTGTAATATTGCTACTACATGGAGCTTTCTCCCATGAATCATGGCACCCCAGAGAGCCATAGCTTCGGTGGGGTTTGATGGAAATCCGATCACAGGGCATGTGAATCAAGTCTCCAGTAGCCAATTATCAACATTCCATTGGATGTAATTTCATTTTTCTGTTGACTGTATGGTCAGGTAATTGATGCTAAGCCTTTGAGTCCTCTTACTGATTAATAATAAAACAACCAAGAATGTGATTTCTAGTGGGTTTTCACCTCTACATATTTCCCCTTTACACTAAAAGATTCAGTTAACACAAAGAAAATAAAAGAAGCAAAATTTTGTTTTAGGAACCTTTCAGGCACTTTTATGGTGAAAACAAAGACAATGCTAACAACAATTATAATACATTTCCTACAATGATTATTCAACTTATTTTTACATCTTTTTTATTCTAATACCTGAGTAATAGCAGTGTTTGGACCCATTAGAAATCTGCCCAATTTTGGACTTCCCTGGTGTTCCAGTAGTTAGGACTGCACACTTCCACTGTAGAGGTCATGGGTTCTATCCCTGGTCAGAGAATCAAGATCTTGCATGCTGTGCAGTGCACTCAAAAAAAAAAATTTGTGTGTGTGTGCCCACTTCATACCCAGTAGTATCCACGTTACTGCAACAGACTGAGTCATATTCCAACATCTCCAGCATTTTCTAACTTCTTGCTTTTAATAGAAAGTAAGTGAACATGAACTATTTTTTCTTAAAAAAGCAGCTTCACATGGGTTTATTAAGATGAATTGAGATGTATTTGCTAATCCCCGCTTACAGAGGTAAGCAATGAAAGCTATGTCAACCAAGATTATTTTGAGTGCCTGGAAAGGATGGAACACACAAGGTCACTACTGTAATCAAGGAGAAAATAAAATATACGATCCATGGTCTGAGTGATGGAGTCAGAGATGGGTAGCGAAATGATCCTATCAGATGGGAGCTCAGCAAAAGGTGAGCTTGGCTACTCAAGCCTACAAGGCTTTAAATGGAGTCCAAGATTCCTCATGCCTAGGATTTCTTTAGGTCAAGTTTGGTACAGATACATAAATCCATGCTCTGAAAGTTTTTGACATTGTCATATACAGGAATTAAAAATTGCATTGCTTCTCCCAAGGGCAAGGTGGAAAGCAAGAGGTAATAGCCACAGTCAAGATGAAAAGGTCCACAAAGAATGATAATTGAGAAAATGTAATGACAACAAGATGTGGACAAGTGGCCCGAATTCCTATGTTAGACTCTTATTTATTCAGAAATGGACCTTGGAGGGTGGTAGGTTTTTATCTGCTAATAGCATAGCTTTAGTGGACTAATCCAGTCAATTTCAAGGGTGTTGGGTGGGATGGTGAGATTCTAAGTTATTTTTAAGGCTGAGTCTTGAACAGAAGTAAAAATATGGAATCAGGGAAAAAAAAAAAAAGGACTCAAAGCAATAAGAGATGGAAACATGGACATAGTGGTAATAAGGGCCAACCAATAGCACCAAACCATACTTTTCTCACTTTCTTTAAAGAAGTAACATGCATGTGTGTCTTAAAGACACAAACCACAACTTGCCTGGCACAATAATACAATCAACAAAACGTGGGTCAATAAAGTAGAAAAGGAAACTGACAGGTTTTCCCATCAGGGTAAAGCAGAGAGGATTTTGAATTTTCCAATATTCCAGTAATTCTAACATTCACTCCATGGATGCTAACATGCTCAAGGTACTTGATATTAAGGTTTAATTTCACCTTTTTATTCCACTTACTTAATGGAAAACTTCTGTCTATGCACTTTCAGTTCAGTTCAGTTCAGTCACTCAGTCGTGTCCGACTCTATGTGACCCCATAAATCGCAGCACGCCAGGACTCCCTGTTCATTACGATCTCTCAGAGTTCACTCAGACTCATGTTCATCGAGTCCATGATGCCATCTAGCCATCTCACCCTAGGTCGTCCCCTTCTCCTCCTGCCCCTACTCCCTCCCAGCATCAGAGTCTTTTCCAATGAGTCAACTCTTCGCATGAGGTGGCCAAAGTACTGGAGTTTGAGCTTCAGGATCATTCCTTCCAAAGGAATCCCAAGGTTGATATCCTTCAGAATGGACTGGTTGGATCTCTTTGCAGTCCAAGGGACTCTCAAGCAGTGGCCACAGGCCTGGAAAATGTTAGTTTTCATTCCAATTCCAAAGAAAGGCAATGCCAAAGAATGCTCAAACTACCGCACAGTTGCACTCATCTCACATGCTAGTAAAGTAATGCTCAAAATTCTCCAAGGCAGGCTTTAGCAATACGTGAACCATGAACTCCTGATGTTCAAGCTGGTTTTAGAATAGGCAGAGGAACCAGAGATCAAATTGCCAACATCCGCTGGATCATGGAAAAAGCAAGAGAGTTCCAGAAAAACATCTATTTCTGCTTTATTGATATGCCAAAGCCTTTGACTGTGTGGACCACAATAAACTGTGGAAAATTCTGAAAGAGATGGGACTACCAGACTACCTAATTTGCTTCTTGAGAAATCTGTATGAAATTCAGGAAGCAACAGTTAGAAGTGGACATGGAACTACAGACTGGTTCCAAATAGGAAAAGGAGTCCGTCAAGGCTGTATATTTTCACCCTACTTATTTAACTTCTATGCAGAGTACATCATGAGAAATGCTGGACTGGAAGAAACACAAGCTGGAATCAAGATTGCCAGGAGAAATATCAATAGTCTCAAATATGTACATGACACCACTCTTATGGCAGAAAGTGAAGAGGAACTCAAAAGTCTCTTGATGAAAGTGAAAGAGGAGAGTGAAAAAGTTGGCTTAAAGCTCAACATTCAGAAAACGAAAATCATGGCATCTGGTCCCATTACTTCATGGGAAATAGATGGGAAAACAGTGGAAACAGTGTCAGACTTTATTTTGGGGGCTCCAAAGTCACTGCAGATAGTGACTGCAGCCATGAAATCAGAAGACGCTTACTCCTTGGAAGAAAAGTTATGACCAACCTAGATAGTATATTCGAAAGCAGAGAAATTACTTTGCTGACTAAAGTCCTTCTAGTCAAGGCTATGGTTTTTCCTGTGGTCATGTATGGATGTGAGAGTTGGACTGTGAAGAAGGCAGAGCACCAAAGAATTGATGCTTTTGAGCTGTAGTGTTGGAGAAGACTCTTGACAGTCCCTTGGACTGCAAGGAGTTCCAACCAGTCCATTCTGAACAAGCATAAATATTGCTCTTTCCTGCAATAACATTAGGTCCCTGGATCTGCTTTGTGTGTGTGTATTGTATATGCATGTCATGTGTGCAAGCCTGAATGTAGCTATTAAAACAGTTCAGTGCAGAAAAATATTCACCACTGTGTAACATAATTAATCCATGGGCTCACCTCAGTACCTGACTCTAAAATTCAGAAGAATTATAATATCATATATATAGAAGATCTCTTTGAAACTCACCCAAGGTAATTCAACTAAATGCTTGCCTTTTGCCTTTAGTAAAAATATTTATTTTTCAAGCACACATAATATGACAAAAACAGAGTGGTGAGAAAAATCCAGGTTCTGAAGGTCTCCACATTCACATTTAGAGCCCAGCTCTGCTCTTTACTAGGTAGCACTGGAAAGTTCTATGACTCCTCTGCATCAGCTTTTTTCCACATAGGTAATGTGGATTGTAGTAATATCTGTCTCTTGAGTTGATGTGACCACCTGATGTACATAAAGTACCTAAGAATTGGCACATATGCATTATTGATACTGTGTATAAAGTAGATAACTAATGAGAACCTACTGTATAGCACAGGGAACTCTACTCAGTGCTCTGTGGTAACCTGAATGGGAAGAAAGTTCAAAAAGGTGGGGATGTATGTATGTGTAAGGCTGATTGATTTTACTGTACAGCAGAAACTAATGCAACATTGTAAAGCAACTATACTCGATAAAATTTAACCTAAAAAATATTGAAATTTTCTTAAAAAAAAAAAAAAAGAGCCTAGTGAAGTACTAACTAGTCCATCCTAAAGGAGATCAGTCCTGAGTGTTCATTGGAGGGACTGATGTTGAAGCTGAAACTCCGATATTTTGGCCACCTGATGCAGAGAGTTGACTCATTAGGAAAGACTCTGATGCTGGGAAAGATTGAGGGCAGGAGGAGAAGGGGATGACAGAGCATGAGATGGTTGGATGGCATCACTGACACAATGGACATGGGTTTGGGTGGACTCTAGGAGTTGGTGATGGACATGGAAGCCTGGCGTGCTGCGGTTCATGAGGTTACAAAGAGTAGGACACGACTGAGCTACTGAACTGAACTGAAGTACCAGGTATACACAAATCTCCAGCAAATGTTAGTTCTTATTCTCTGTCTGAAGATTGTAGACAAAGGTTTGAAATGAGTCGTAAGGCTTGAAATCTGCCTAATTGCATGAGTGGATCACAGAATATGACAAATATCGGAGGAAGTGGGGACCTGGTGTCCCCTCCGTATCTTTAATTCAGTGATGGCTCATGTTTAGTTTGCTCTGGCTTCAACCATGTTAACAGGAACTTCCTAGCAGGAAGCAAGTATTCAGTCCCCTTCTCTGCATCTTACTTTGGCATAACTCAAAACTCCAAGAATCCTATTGCAAGACTAACTACTAAGTCTTTGTTCTATAGATGAAACATTATGAAGTCCAGCAACACAGCTTGCTAATTGGTGCTCTGATAAATTTTTATACTTGATTTTTACTAGATAAAAGATCACTTATAATTGATGCCCTCACCAAACCTTTTCATACAGGAAACTGGCTTATAATAAAGAGTTGGCAGAACATATGGGTTGGGGGAACACAAACAGTGGGTGGTACAGCCATTCCACTATTAAATAACCCTTCAGTCAGTCAGTTCAGTCAGTTCAGTCACTCAGTCATGTCCGACTCTTTGCGACCCCATGAATCACAGCACCCCTGGCCTCCCTGTCCATCACCAACTCCCGGAGCTCATTCAAGCTCACGTCCATCAAGTCAGTGATGCCATCCAGCCATCACCCCCTCTGTTGTCCCCTTCTCCTCTTGCCCCCAATCCCTCCCAGCATCAGAGTCTTGTCCAATGAGTCAGCTCTTCGCATGAGGTGGCTAAAGTACTGGAGTTTCAGCTTCAGCATCATTTCTTCCAAAGAACACCCAGGATCGATCTCCTTTAGTCAAGTAATACATGTGTCTGATCAACTTTTATTGTGTTGGTCACCTTCCTTTACCCATGAAGAAGCCTCCATGAATTTATAATCATTATTAAATTGTTTTCATTCTCTTTGTTAAATCACATCAAAGTATTTGTCTTTTTTCCTTTAGATTTTATCTTTCAACTTTAAAAATCTTAAGTATGATCAGAAGGTAACTATATTGATTTTCAGTAAATTTTATCTTTGCTTTTGTGGGGCTTCCCAGATGGCTTAGTGGTAAAGAATCTGCCTGACAGTGCAGGGGACACAGGAGCTGCGGGTTTAATCCCTGGGTCAGGAAGATTCCCTGGAGAAGGACATGGCAACCCACTCCAGTATTTTTTCCTGGAAAAATCCCATGGATAGATGTGTCTGATGGGATACAGTCCATGGGGTCACAAAGAGTCGGACATGACTGAGTGACTTAGCACACATGTACATCATTGTTTAGGCAAGGGCATTGAATAATCACATAAACTGGAATGATGGCTTCCAAGTTCATATTATTTAATGCCACTTATCACTTCATGCCATGACCGAGAGTGGTAAATTTTATTCAGAGTAACCATGGCAAATGCAGCTGTAAATGTGCACTGAACAAAGCCTTGTATAATTGAGGACAGAAAATGCATATGAGTTCACATCACTATTGCATTTTCACCTGCAGGAATTTGAATAACACAGAATTACCATAATAGTTTAGATTTAAATAAAATCTTGGCTGAAGCCACAAAACTAGATCAGGTATGTTTTATGCAAGGAGAGGGGGAGACACTGGGGTATTTTCTCTCTTATCTCAGTGGTTTGCTGTTTTTACCTGACATATATGTGTGTGACAGATGTAACATGCTACCCCTGCTGTTGACAGTTACAGTCAGGGCATCTGGCCTGTCAGACATGTCACCGTGTGCTTGTTCCCTGTGGAATACATGAACAGTCATCCTGTCCTCTTCTCAAAAGGAATGTAGAAAGTAAAGATGACACCTATCTTACACTGAGTCCTAAAGAAGATCAAAAACCCTGGGTTGAGAGTCCTTTTATGGGGATGTGGTATTGTCAATTTCAATTCGGTGCTCCTGTATTCAGAATGAAACAGGAGCCTGAGTTCTAATACTGTTTCTGTCTCTAATAGTTATCCCTGGGCCAGGAATTTGATCTCTCAGAGTAGCTGTTACTCCAATTTGCCTGACAAAGGCACTAGATTGGGAATGATGTTAAATCCACCCACCTCACCTGTAATGTTTCAGGAACACATGCTTCTCTTTATTATTATATTAAAACATTTTTGAATGAAGTATTTGAAAGTACATTTTAAGCTAAAATATTTTAAACATTAGCTGTCCAATAAAGATTAGGAAAGCAACTTATGCAAAAGAAATGGACCTAAATATTTATTTGAGACTGTCCATCACTATTGAAGTAGTAAAACATATGTAGAAATAAAATGGTAAATATTAAGAAGACACTTTAAGAGAAACATTTCCTGGCTTCATGATGGTTGTTTTATTACTATTCTTTACTTTTCTGTGAATTTATCATATAAATGTATCTCTGTATCTACATTTTATTCATATTAAAATGAGTTGTTTCAATATGCAATACCATAATTTGTGACACTGAGAAATTCACACATTCATAACTTTAATTTCAAATCTACTGTTAGACATTAATAATGAATTTCACAGCAGAGAATATTTGAGTCCCAATTGTGAATGTCAAGAGATAAAGGGTATGGTAATTTCCCTCTATTAGAATGCATGTAACTTGGGAAGATATTCACATCCCTCTTGGAAGCTAAGTGTTTTACAACTCAGAGAACAATAGTTATGAAAATGGAACTTTTAAACCCAGAATGCCTAGCATCAATGCGCACTGGATGGAAGGATATTTGGGGAGTTGCTGAAATCTCTCAAATGATCCATCTCTTGCCTGCTTTTTAATTATGGTGGTCACTTTTTATTTACTCTTTACTATGCCATCATGAGTTAGAAAAGGCTGTGATCCTAATGTGATTAGATTGACTAGTTTTCTGTGAGCATGGTTTCAGTGTGTCTGCCCTCTGATGCCCTCTTCCAACACCTACCATCTTACTTGGGTTTCTCTTACATTGGGCATGGGGAATCTCTTCACGGCGGGTCCAGCAAGGTGCAGCCACTGCTCCTTACCTTGGACGAAGGGTATCTCCTCACCACTGCCCTTACTGACCTTCAAGGTAGGATAGCCTCTCTAGGCTCTCCCACGCAGCCACCGCTCCTTGAATGTGGGGTTGCTCCTCTCGGCCACCACCTCTGGCCTCAGGCATGGGGTAGCTCCTCCCAGCCACTGTCCCTGGCCTCAGAGGTGGGGTAGCTCCTTCCGGCCCCTCCCCTGATCTCGGATGCAGGGTAGATCCTTTCAGCCATTCCTGCGCCACTGCAGCCTGGAACTCTCGGCCACTGCCCCTGACCTCAGACATAGGGTAACTCCCCTTGTCCACTGCCCTTCAGGCATGGGGTCCTCCAAACTTCTGCCTCTGGCCTCAGACATGGAGTAGCTCCTCTCGGCCATGCTTAGTGCACTGGTCGCAGCCTCCTGTGCATGTGGGCCTTAGAAAGCATCACTACAAACAAAGCTAGTGGAGGTGATGGAATTCCAGTGGAGCTATTTCAAATCCTGAATGATGATGCAGTGAAAGTGCTGCACTTGATATGCCAGCAAATTTGGAAAACTCAGCAGTGACCACAGGACTGGAAAAGGTCAGTTTTCATTCCAATCCCAAAGAAAGGCAATGCCAAAGAATGTTCAAACTACCGCACAATTGCACTCATCTCACATACTAGTAAAGTAATGCTCAAAATTCTCCAAACCATGCTTCAGCAATACATGAACCATGAACTTCCTGATGTTCAATCTGGTTTTAGAAGAGGCAGAGGAACCAGAGATCAAATTGTCAACATCCGCTGGATCATGGAAAAAGCAAGAGAGTTCCAGAAAAACATCTATTTCTGCTTTACTGATTATGCCAAAGTCTTTGACTGTGAATCACAATAAACTGTGGAAGATTCTGAAAAGAGATATGAATACGAGACCATCTGACCTGCCTCTTGAGAAATCTATACAGAGGTCAGGAAGCAACAGTTAGAACTGGACATGGAAAAACAGACTGGTTCTAAATAGGAAAAGGAATATGTCAAGGCTGTATATTGTCACCCTGCTTATTTAACTTCTATGCAGAGTACCGTGAACCGTGAACTTCCTGATGTTCAAGCTGGTTTTACAAAAGGCAGATGAACCAGAGATCAAATTGCCAACATCTGCTGGATCATGGAAAAAGCAAGAGAGTTCCAGAAAAACATCTATTTCTGATTTATTGACTATGCCAAAGCCTTTGACTGTGTGGATCACAAGAAACTGTGGAAAATTCTGAAATAGATGGGAATACCAGACCACCTGATCTGCCTCTAGAGAAATCTGTATGGAGGTCAGGAAGCAACAGTTAGACTGGACATGGAACAACAGACTGGTTCCAAATAGGAAAAGGGATCCGTCAAGGCTGTATATTTTCATCCTGCTTATTTAACTTATATGCCGAGTACATCATGAGGAATGCTGGACTGGAAGAAGCACAAGCTGGAATCAAGATTGCCAGGAAAAATATCAATAACCTCAGATACGCAGATGACACCACCCTTATGACAGAAAGTGAAAAGGAACTCAAAAGCCTCTTGATGAAAGTGAAAGAAGGGAGGAAAAGTTGGCTTACAGCTCAACATTCTGAAAACAAAGATCATGGCATCCAGTCCCATCACTTCATGGGAAATAGATGGGAAAACAGTGGAAACAGTGCAGACTATTTTGGGGGGCTCCAAAATCACTGCAGATGGTGACTGCAGCCATGAAATTAGAAGACACTTACTCCTTGGAAGAAAAGTTATGACCAACCTAGATAGTATATTCAAAAGCAGAGACATTACTTTGCCGACTATGGTCCGTCTAGTCAAGGCTATGGTTTTTCCTGTGGTCATGTATGGATGTGAGAGTTGGACTGTGAAGAAGGCTGAGCACCGAAGAATTGATGCTTTTGAACTGTGGTGTTGGAGAAGACTCTTGAAAATCCCTTGGACATAAAAGAGATCCAACCAGTCCATTCTGAAGGAGATCAGCCCTGGGAGTTCTTTGGAAGGAATGATGCTGAAGCTGAAACTCCAGTACTTTGGCCACCTCATGTGAAGAGTTGACTCATTGGAAAAGACTCTGATGTTGGGAGAAATTGGGGGCAGGAGGAGAAGGGGACAACCGAGGATGAGATGGCTGGATGGCATCACGGACTTGATGAACGTGAGTCTGAGTGAAATCCGGGAGTTGGTGATGGACAGGGAGGCCTGGGTGCTGCAATTTATGGGGTCGCAAAGAGTCGGACATGACTGAGCGACTGAACTGAAATGATGCCATCATGATGGTGGGTGATTTGTATGTTTTCTCTCACGGACTTCCCATAACAGTGCCAAAAAGTAAGTGTTGTCTCATGTTTTGGAAGTGACTGTGACTTTCCCAAGTTGACAGGAATTTACAGAAATGGGTCACAAAATAGTATCTTTCTGATCCATTTTGGTGCTTTTCTTTCTATAGAATGATCCTTTGGGAAAGAAGGCATAAATGATGATGCTAATGCATGTGAGCTGCAGTCTATCATCCACGTAGTATCTCTTTCTCAGCACTGTGCTTCTTACCCAGTCCTTTCCTCTGAAATTCCCAAAGCGCTATAAAAGGAAGCAATAGCTCCATTTTGCAGGCTGAGGGATGATGTTGAGAAAGGTTAAGTGATATTATCAAACATGCAAAAACAAGTCATGATGTAATCAGGGACCAAGTCAATTGTCAAGCTATTAGTGCTTGCCATAACACACAGGTGAGTTATCAGTATACCTGGATGCTCTTTAAATCTCCTTCCAGAAAGTATATTTGAGGCTATTGCTTCCTATATATCCTTTATAAGAGAGCAGATGTTGGAACATCTGCATGAAACATCAAGCCCCAAATTGCAAATTATTAAGTGTAATTAAGTGTTACAAGTAACAGTGTTTAAAAGTAACAGAGTCTGACACTTTCCAAAATTTCTATTGCTGTGACTCTTAGTCCCTTAACTCTGAAGAACTTTTTGGAGTCTCTACCAAAGCCAGAGTCCATCTGCAATAACCATTCTTACATTCATACAACATCAGAGATGACTTCATTTTTCTCAAATGTATGCATCATCTCAGCAAGCCAAGAAAAATGAAAGGCAGCTGTGCCTTTTAACCAGGAGAGAGTTGGGAAAAGTAACTAAAAATAAAGCAGGAAGAGTGTCATTAAAATATGTTTTATCTTCATAGTGTAGTTATCATTAGAGATGTTCAGGAATATTTCATTTGTCTCCTACTGTCAGGCAAATGATAGGATTATACTTCCTTGTCCCCTTTTAAATTTATTATGAGCATGTGACTGGTTTTGGCCAATGAGATATGAGTAGAAGTCAGATGTAGTAGCAGTGATGTGTGTGTATGTGTGTGTTGTGTGTCTTCCAGGCAGAAGCTTTGAGAACCAGGGCATAATTTCCAATGTCCTCCTCCTCTTGTTGCAGTGATCTTGTGGGACCTGATGCCATGAGAATCAGAACCCCCGGGTGAGCTTTGTTTCGACTGTGGCATGAATGAGAAATAAACTATTGATGGGTTAAACCACTAATATTTATCTGCTTGTAATCACAGCATAACTTAGTCTATCCTGACTAATTCATTTCATTTATTGAAATGTTTAAATCATTTACCTTAGAGAGTAATAATGATGATTATTCTTCTAAGACAGAAGGAGGAGACAGATGAGGAGATGAACAGGCCTGGAGGTGGAGAGACCAGAGCCGTTGATGAGGCCTCTACATATTTTCTTAATAGCATTGAGGAACAGTACGTGGCTTGGCACCCATGAAGCAGAGGGCATATGGAAGAAGGGCAATAGGAAAGGAGCTGGAGTCAGATCCTGGAAGCCAGTAGCACCAGGCTATGGCCTTCTGCTTTCATTTTGACATCAGCAGTGATCCCTGGAAGACACCTGGACAGAGGCTGCTGTGACCAGAACCACAGGCTCAACACCATGAATCACATCTCCCACATGAGCTATTTACACAACAGATCCTTCAACTCTAAGTGAAAGAACTAGGTCAACCAAGCTACAGAACCAATTGTAAAAAAAAAAAAAAAAACTCAGACATGAGACACACATATTCAGTGTTTCTTCAACTTCCCTGCCCACAAGAATCACCCAGTCTACCTAGTTAAAAAAAAATGGGTGGGATTTCCTGGTGGTCCAGTGGTTAGGACTCCACATTTTCACTGCCAAGGGTTTGCATCAATCCCTGGCTAGAGGATTTAGATCCTAACACAAGCTACACAACAGGCAGTCAAAAAAATTAAAATAGAGATTTCTGGACCACTCTCAGGCTCCTCTGCCTGATCATCTGTACATTTAGCAAGCTGTTCAGGGGATTCTGATCAGGAAAGTTTAGGAAGCAGCAGTCTAGCAGAGAAGACAACAGGACTGGTTGCACAAGAATTAAACATTTATATCTATGCATCCATTCTTTTATTTCAAAAGCAAAAGCATTCATTGAATATCTTGCATGCTGGGCACCATGCTAGAAACTAAAAATGCAAGAGGGAGCAAGACAAAACCCTGCTCTCTCCAAGTTTCCATCCTGCTAAGAGAAAAGGAAAATAAGAAAAAAGGAAAATAGACAAAGCTCTTTACACTTCTATGGCATGTTGCTGAGTATTTTAGGATGCTATGCAGGAGTCTACTGGGAGACCTGCTTTCCTCAGGGGTGCCTGAAGGCTTTCTCTGAGGAAATAAAATTTAAGCTGGTATTTAAATGATGAAGAGGCATAAGCTAGGAAAAGAAATGGAAAAGATCATTTAAGGCAAATGGAAGATCACTGGCATCCGCCTGGACAGAGAGTCCAGAAGAATTGTAGAAAATTCCACTGAGACTTGGCTACAGAAAAGGAGTTAAATGGTCAACATGAGCTATGGCCACAGTGGTGACACACTGATCTATGTCCAGTCTATGTGCCATCCAGATGGGATTTAGACCTTGGCCTGAGTCCCAGATGAAACTGCTGAACTTCTCCCGCCTGATGACCTTTCCCATGAAACCAATATGCTTCAATACCAAGTGAACAATATTCTATTATCCTGTTCACATTGTTCATTTGAACATTTTAAGGCAGTGTCTCAGAGTGGGAAAGTGTGGGGAGTTTAGAGGCAATGGACAAATTAAATCCAGCTCTATCACTCACTAATGATATGGTTTTAGGCAAGTCACTTAAATCTCTTTAAGCTTTAGTTTCTCTAACCGTAAAATGGGATTAAGAATTGTCTCTACCTCCTAAAAGGGTTTGAGGATTCGCTGAGATAAGTCATGCAGAGTACAGTGGAAA
Organism: Nanger dama; assembly: GCA_917880005.1. Taxonomy (NCBI): domain Eukaryota; kingdom Metazoa; phylum Chordata; class Mammalia; order Artiodactyla; family Bovidae; genus Nanger; species Nanger dama. The sequence goes on from CAKJTW010000060.1 coordinate 9,923,822, forward strand.
AGAACTAGGATTTGTGCAAACCTGTGTTTGAATGCCAGTTCTGCCACTTATCTCCTGGGCAACACAAGGACATGTTGATTTACCTTTCTGAGCCTCGATTTTGCCATCTGCCAAGTGGTGAAAAAAAAAAAATACATATAGCAAAGAGATGCTGTGAGGAGTAGAAAGACTATATGAATACTGCCTCATGCAGTGCCTGACAAGTAGGCTATACTCTACAAACGGCCGCCATCATTCATCTTTTCTGAGTACCAATTCAGCATTCTGCTTCCAAGGAATTAGTTCAGAATACAATTTGGAATACACTAGGCAACAGACAAAAACTGAGAGCCATAATGTGCCTTTCCACTCTGGATTTCTTTTGCCCAGGTATGACATGAGATAGATATGCTTCTCCAACCATCTACAGTAAAAGAGCTTTTAATCCCAATACATCATCAACCATGTTCTTGTATGTGGCCACAATGCCAAACTGCTTTAAAAGTCCATCAGTGCTGATTCTCATGCTCTGCATCTAGCACATTGTCAGCAGATGCCAGTCCAAGAGCCAGCCCCCATCCAGGGTCACATAGGAGTACCACTGGCCTAAATGAGCTCTGTAGGCTCTTTTAATTCAGACAGAGTGATGCTGAATGGAACTAACAAAATAGCCTGTTCTATTACAGACAATTGGAATCTGAGGCCCAGGAAGCTCAACACTGTTGCTCCCAGGACTGTCCCAGTGTATCTCAATGTACTGAAGATTAGGCTGGTGAGGACTGTGATATCCCCCTTCAGTTACTCACTTCATGGGTTCCTTCACTTTTGAATAGCAGTGCCTGCTACAGAGGACATTGCATAGAATTCTGCAGTTAAATAGATTAAATTTGATGAAAAATCTCCCCAGATGTCATGAGATCCTGGCTATTTGATCCTACAGCTTGCCTACAGGTTTTGGCTCCATGGAGCAAAAACAATTTGTTGGAAGAGAAGGGAAAAAGAAGTGAGAGAAAGGGAGTGGGTTTCATGCTTTGAATGTACAGTAGACTTGCCTGAAAGCTTTGAAAAGAGGATGTGATGTGATGGAAGGGATGGGGCCAGATATGCACCTGGAGATGCAGGGGTGACCAGGAGCATATTAAGCCAGCAACTGGAAAGTGTGGGTGCAGCAAAAGCAGCCATCCCTGATTGGTGCACACACAAATGTGATCAGTGATGTTTGTGCATATATGTGTGTGTGTGTGTGCCTGGTGTGTACTGACATATGCACAAGCATGCATATTAACTTAAAAAGTGTCTTAAGCTGGGAGTTCAGACTAAAGTTTTCTCATCTGGTTTTTCATTGGCAAGCTGTTGGTCTCCAGCCCTTAGGTTGTCAACAATGTGAAAGTTGGAGCCTATTGTATCCCCAGTGCCTAGAACCTGGGGGTGTGTATTGAAGCACCTTGATAAATATCTGTTGAAAGAATGAATCTGTGGAAAGCATTCAGCACAGTACCTGCACACAGTAAGCGCTTGGTCAATGTCAGCTGCTATTGTGATATCATTATGCCTTGTGTGCAGTGAGAGTTAAACAAATCACAGTTGAACCTTGAATTCTAAATTAGCTGGTTGCCTATGCAGAGTGAATTTTTTTCTTATTATGAGGACTTCTTTGCAATTTTTATTCTTTTAAACTTGATTAAGGTATAATTACAGAGAATGAGATGGTTGGATGGCATCACTAATTCAATGGACATGAGTTTGAATAAACTGTGGGAGTTGGTGTTGGACAGGGAGGACTGGTGTGCTGCAGTCCATGAGGTCGCAAAGAGTCAAACACGACTGAGTGACTGAACTGAACTGAACTGAACTGAGGTATAATTTAGATAAAATATATTCTTTAAGTGACTAGTTCAAAGTATTTTCACAAATATATATACCCAGGTAATCCCCATCACAATCAAGATAGAGAATATTTCTGTTATCCCAAAAGTTTCCTTCTGTCCCTTTGGACACAATTTCCCTTTCCTAGCCCCAGGCAACACTTACTTGCTTTCCATCATTATAAGTTATTTTTTTATTGTTTTCAAATTCCATATAAAATTCATACACAAGCTTTTATGTCTATCTTCTTTCATCTAGCACAGTAGATTTGCAGTCCATCAATGCTGTTACTGGTATCAGTACTTGAATGGATATACCGAATTTCTTTATACATCCCCTTGTTGGTAACATTTACGGTTTCCAGATTTGAATTATTACAATAAAGCTACTGTAAACATTTATGTATGAATCTTAGTTTAGGCATATGCCTTAATTTCTCCAGGGTAGAAATTTAGAAGTGAATTGACTGGACATACACTAAATATATATTTAACTTTATGAGAAACTGCCCAATATTTCTCCAAGATGATTGTAGAAAATAAAATCAAATTACCCAGAATTTCTGTTTGGGGCCATGATGGAATGAATGACATCATACTTGCCTTCATACAGTAAGTTACTATATGAAACTATAGTTTTCAGACACTGGACATCAGGCAGCACTGAACTGAGTTCCCTAGAAAAGGAAAACAAAGAAGTTTAGCCCCATAATCACTCTGTGCTGGGAAATCTTAGCCCTTGGATAAATGTTTCTGAAATGTTAGCTGGCAGTATATACTAGTCATCATTACATCTAGCATAATGGCTCGCACACAGTGGTGCTCAAAAAAAATGATACTGGAATCTAATTCTAAACTATACAGTTTCTTACATTTATTTCAGTGCCTTAAAATAACTTTGAATTTTGAACAAATCTACATAAAACTACCAAGAAAAAACTGAAAAGACCTCCCCTATAACCTTTACCCAGAAACTCCATTTATCTCACCAATTGTCCTCATCTCTTTTCTAGGAAAGGAATCCAATCCAGGACCACAGGTTGCACCCTGTTGCTATAGCTTTCCTGTCCCCTTTACTCTGGAATCATTCTTCCAGCTCCTTGATTTTCATGACCTTGACATTTTAAAGGATGACAGATGTCATTTCATAGAATGTCTTTCAGTATGAGTTTGTCTAAGGTTTCATCAAGATTAGACCCGAGTTCTGCATTTTGACTGAAAAATCGGAAGAGTGATGTGATAATGATGATCTCATTCTGTCCTATGGGGTGGTACGTGTTGTTGATTTCTCTACCTAAGGTGATGTGACATTTGGTTACTTGATTAGTATGGTATCAGCCCTGTTTTTCTACTGTGCAATAATTATTTTCTTAATAAGGAATGCATGTTTTAGGGGGAGATATTCTGGAACTATGTAAAATCCCATTCCTCATCCCATCTGCCTCCACTAGTTTTAATGTTTGTTGTTGTTTCTTACTTGGATTAATTATTCTTATGAGGGCTGCCGATTTTCTAATTTGATCATTTCTTCTACATTCATTAGTTGATTTTCTATTGTAAGGAAGAGCTCCTCTTTTCCTCCATTTAATGTATTTGTTTCCATCTGGATGGATCTATGAGTTGCTGTTTTTAGTCAGTTATAATATACATTATATATTATGTATTCTATTCGTTTGACATAGCCCCATCAATTGTTGAAAACTTTCTTATTTGGGGAACAATAACAGGTTTCAGATTCATCTGGTTCTTTTCTTGCCCCAATCCTAGATGTAGTCATTTTCAAAAGGTGCTCTGGTTGCTTTTATTGGACAATGGGTGATATCCAAAAACCAATATCTGGGCACTAAATGTGCTTATTGCTATCAGAGTATCACTGGTCCCAGGACTGCTCAGTGGGCAGAATTGGCAGGTATATGTGTGTACATGTACATTAATATACCTGTGGAGGTGTATACAAACATATATACACACTCACATATAGACATCTGTATCTATATCTAGTTCTACATTGTATTTGTTGAATGCTTAGTTCACATCAATACTTCTAATCCTCACCCAACATCTCTGGGTTCAATTTAGTTGAACCCTTTTACATATTTGTAACTCTTGTCTTTAAGAGTAAAAACAAAACAAAACAAAACAAAACTGGCTCCTGTTGCCCTCAATATATCTACTTAATTTCTCAAAATGTTTACTTGATATATTTCCTCAAATCTCCTTACCCTGCCAAGCTTGCACATAGTTCTTGAAGGGGCCTCAGCTACCACTAAAGTGCCTTTCCATTACATTCAGGTCTGCCTAGTGACTTTTTGACAAAAACGGAAGGACAGAAGGATAAAAGAAGAAAGGAAAGAAGGAAGGATGAAGGGAGGGAGGGAAGAAAGGAACAGAGGGAGGAGGGGGGAGGGAGGGAAGAGGGTTTTCATTGATATAATATTAAGGCTATTTGAAAGAATAAAGCACAGTTACAGTGAAGTCACATATTACTCAAAGATAAAGTTACAAAGTTAGTCAAAGGTGAAAATCAAGTAGTCAAATTCACACTTGAAAATCTGTTAAAATGGCAAACTGTGTAGCATCTCACAGTAAGTCTGCAACAACCTTTTCTTCTCCATTGTTGAATATAGCTATGTTTCCTTTAGTTAAGCAGGAGAGTTGGGCTTTAATATAAGAATCACATTACATAAAAGTCACATAGAGAGTGTTCACATCCTCAAACTGAAAGGTTGTTGCTGAATGAAAAGATGCCAGGATTCTTGGCCTCCAGAGGAGAATTCAATCTGGGGCCAGAGACGAGGCTTGATCACTCAGCGTTTTTGTGTAATAAAGTTTTATTAAAGTATAAAGGAGATAGAGAAAGCTTCTGACACAGGCATTAGAAGAGGGCAGAAAGAGTGTCCCTCTGCTAGTCTTCAGCTGGATGTTACATAGTCACTGCTGCTGCTGCTGCTAAGTCGCTTCAATCATGTTTGACTCTGTGCGACCCCAGAGATGGCAGCCCACCTGGCTCCCCCCGTCCCTGGGATTCTTCAGGCAAGAACACTGGAGTGGGTTGCCATTTCGTCCTCCAGTGCATGAAAGTGAAAAGTGAAAGTGAAGTCACTCAGTCGTGTCCGACTCTTCGTGATCCCATGGACTGCAGCCTACCAAGCTCCTCCTTCCATGGGATTTTCCAGGCAAGAGTACTGGAGTAGGGTGCCATTGCCTTCTCCGACATAGTCACTAGCAGTCTGTTAATGAAAGAAAGGAATGTCTTAAAACTTAGAAGGGCACCAGGCCCCTCAGCCATAAGATGCATTTTGGGATAATCTTGACACCAGATAATTCATACCAGGCCATAAAATGATTAACTTGAATCTTGCAGAAGGGCAGATTACCATACAAAAAGTTTCATTTACATAGAGTTCAGTTCAGTTCAGTCACTCAATCGTGTCTGACTCTTTGCAACCCGATGAATTGCAGCATGCCAAGCCTCCCTGTCCATCATCAGTTCCTGGATTTCACTCAAACTCATGTCCATCCAGTCGGTGATGCCATCCAGCCATCTCATCCTCTGTCTTCCCCTTCTCCTCCTGCCCCCAATCCCTCCCAGCATCAGAGTCTTTCCCAATGAGTCAACTCTTCACATGAGGTGGCCAAAGTACTGGAGGTTCAGCTTTAGCATCATTCCTTCCAAAGAACACCCAGGGCTGATCTCCTTCAGAATGGACTTGTTGGATCTCCCTGCAGTCCAAGGGACTCTCAAGCATCTTCTCCAACACCACAGTTCAAAGGCATCAATTCTTCGGTGCTCAGCTTTCTTTGTAGTCCAACTCTCACATCCATACATGGCCACAGGAAAAACCATAGCCTTGACTAGACGGACCTTTTTGGCAAAGTAATGTCTCTGCTTTTGAATATGCTATCTTGGTTGGTCATAACTTTTCTCCCAAGGAGTAAGCGTCTTTTACTTTCATGGCTGCGGTCACCATCTGCAGTGATTTTGGAGCTCAAAAAATAAAGTCTGACACTGTTTCCACTGTTTCCCCATCTATTTCCCATGAAGTGATGGGACCAGATGCCATGATCTTCGTTTTCTGAATGTTGAGTTTTAAGCCAACTTTTCCACATTTCTCTTTCACTTTCATCAAGAAGTTCTTTAGTTCTCCTCCCCTTTCTGCCATAAGGATGATGTATCTGCATATCTGAGGTTACTGAGATTTCTCCCAGCAATCTTAATTCCAGCTTGTGCTTCTTCCAGCTCAGCGTTTCTCATAATGTACTCTGCATATAAGTTAAATAAACAGGGTGACAGTATACAGCCTTGACATACTCCTTTTCCTATTTGGAACCAGTCTGTTGTTCCATGTATTAGGGGAACGATATCTGAGTATAACATACTGGTTTGTCAAGTAGGTTCTGAGCCATTAGGTGAAACCGACTTGAAGACAGAGTTTGAGGTAAATGCATAGTACATTAACATAGGTTAAGACAAACATTTCCATAAGAAAAATGCATTGGTGAACTCAAGATTTGAGAATAGTTAACTTCAGGTGAAACCAGGTGTTATTATGACAACACAGTATTTTAGGAGAAACCTCCTTTTAAATTTGTATAGAGAATAAAAAAATATCACGTTTGTTTCCTCCTGCCATTTAAGAGAGATAAAAATGTCTGACACGTGCAGGCTATTTCCTCCATTTGGAGACCCCTGGCCTTCCCGCCTGTTACCCTCTCAAATCCATGTGCAACAAATAGGAACTGAGTTCAACTATGGGTCTAGACTGCCAGTTCACAGTCACTTCTAGCTGTAAACTCATCAGACTATTTAAATCATTTTGATATTACCAGTCAAATACAGTTCTGTCTCAGTCTCTGTGGGGTCTCTGGATCTTGGTGCACACAAGGTTTGTCTGAGCCTACTGAGCATTTCTGATGGGTATGGGGTATGATTCTAAACCCAATTTTGCCCCTCCTACTGTCTTGCTGGGGCTTCTCCTTTCCCCTTTGATATGGGATATCTTCTCACAGTCACCCCAGCACCACACAGCCACCACTCCAAAATATTCTGGGCTCCAAAATCACTGCAGATGGTGACTACAGCATGACTAACCTAGACAGCATATTAAAAAGCAGAGACATAACTTTGCTGACAAAGTTCTGTGTAGTCAAAGCTATGGTTTTTCCAGTAGTCATGTATGGATGTGAGAAGTGGACTATAAAGAAAGCTGAGTGCCGAAGAATTGATGCTTTTGAACTGTGGTACTGGAGAAGAATCTTGAGAGTCCCTTGGACTGCAAGGAGACCCAACCAGTCCATCCTAAAGGAAATCAGTCCTGAATATTCATTGGAAGGACTGATGCTGAAGGTGAAACTCCAATGCTTTGGCCACCTGATGTGAAGAGCTGCCTCATTTGAAAAGACTCTGATGCTGGGAAAGACTGAAGGTGGGAAGAGAAGGGGATAACAGAGGATGAGATGATTGGATGGCATCACTAACTCAGTGGACATGAGTTTGAGTAAGCTCTGGGAGTTGGTGATGGACAGGGAGGCCTGGCATGCTGTACTATGTGGTCGCAAAGAGTCGGACAGGACTGAACAACTGAACTGAACTGAACTGAATAGAACTGAACTGAACTGAACTGAACTGAACTGAACTGAACGGATATTACCACCAGGTATCCAGACTTCTAGTAATGGTTCTCTTAACTAATTATCTCTTCATTGGCCAAATATTTGCTGAGCTACTGCTATGTGTCATCCAATATTCTCAGGGTGGAGAAACAAATATAAACAAATCCAACAAAAGTCCCTATTCACCTGGAGCTTTCACTCCAGTGAGGGGGACAGACAAGAAGCAAACAAACTGAGAGTGGAGGATGGAAATAAGTGCTAGGGAGAGAAGTAAAGAAGGTGCCACTATGAAATAGCTGGTTGGTGAATTTAAATCCACTGATCACTGATGGTAATGCTTAGCATGTGTCACATAATGACATCTGAATGACAAGGTGGGGCTAATCACTTGAAAGCCATGGCGAGGAACAAGCAGAAGGAACAGTGAGTGTAAAGGCTCTGAGGCAATAGGAGCTTGACATGTTCTAGAAAAGGAAAAGAGACCCACAGGGCACAGGAAAAAGTGGTGTGAGGTGGCAGGGATGGAATGGGAAGAGGTGAATGGAAGAGCACCTGGGCAGCTGTAGAGGGAACAGAAACACAACACGTGGCTACCATTGCCATCATTTTGCTGAGGGCCTGAGGTAGCTGCCAAGGAAGTGTTTCTTAAGCTTTAGTTAGCACCCATCAGAATGCCCTGGAGGCCTTGTAAAAAAACAGATTGCTGTGTTCCAACTCCAGGGTTTCTGATTCAATAGGTCTGAGGGAACGTAGGAGAAGATGTGGATCCTTAGCAAGCTCCACAGTGAAGCTGATGCTGGCCCAAGCACCACACCTTGGGAACTACTGCTTCAGGGTCTTACATCTTGTGCCAGGGGAGATAATGGACACTTGTGGGTTACCAAAGACAAAGGGAAAACTTCATTAACATGTATTGTGTGGTCTGTGGTATAAAAGATATTGAGTACTATTTTAGCCAATAATTGTAAGTACACTTTGATAAAAGAGGTAATTTTTTTACGTGGATTTTTCTTAGCCACATCTCTATAAGAGAGTAGAAAATAACATTAAATCATCATGAAAACATTTCTATGGGGATCTAAGATAATAGAGTCCAAGCACATTTCTTTTTTCTGACTATCTAAGAATCTGAAGGACACATTTCTTAGAAAAATCAATATATCTTGAGGACTTGAGGGAAAACTTTATTTTATGTTAAAATAAATGGGGATATCTAATGAATAGGAATACAAAATTTGCATACAGTTTTATGAAACAGTAGGAGACTTTAAAAACATTTCATGCTTGAATTGAGTTGCTCAGGCTCTCTTCTGCCATGAGGGGCATGGGAAAAAAAGGTTGAAAGACATGATTCTAAGGCAAGCCTTCCTAGGCAGCAGCAATGGTGAATACATTTGTGTGGTTCAGTGGAAGTACCAATTTTAACTGTTGGCCTGACTGTGAGCTAGGGTGAAATAGCAGGGTGAGTGCTAAATAAAAGATGCAGCCTGAAAGACTTCTGAGATCATTGCCATGGAGCAAAGCAAGGATGGACCAGAGTGGTAATGGTATTGGTGATGGACAATCAGTGACTACTGCTACAGAGCAAGACTGTGAGTAGCACCTTAGGGAAAGCAACGGTCCTTTCACTGCAAACTCTATTTACTCACAAATGCATAGGGACTTTCACGGTGGTCCAGTGGTTAAGACTTCACCTCCCAATGCAGGAGTTGTGGTTGCAATCTGTGGTCAGGAGCTAACATCCCACGTGCCATGTGGCAAAAAACAAAACAGAAACCAGGAAATATGTTGAAACAATTTCAATAAAGATTTATAAAATAGCACACATCAAAAAAAAAAAAAAAGCCCACACTTTGATGTTATAAACTCTGATCTATTCAGTTCAGTTCAGTCACTCCAGGCCTCGCTGTCCATCACCAGCTCCTGGAGTTCACTCAGACTGATGTCCATCGAGTCAGTGATGCCATCCAGCCATCTCATCCTCTGTCGTCCCCTTCTCCTCCTGACCCTAATCCCTCCCAGCATCAGAGTCTTTTCCAATGAGTCAACTCTTCACATGAGGTGGCCAAAGTACTGGAGGTTCAGCTTTAGCATCATTCCTTCCAAAGAACTCCCAGGGCTGATCTTCAGAATGGACAGGATAGATCTCCTTGCAGTCCAAGGGACTCTCAAGAGTCTTCTCCAACACCACAGTTCAAAATCATCAATTCTTCGGTGCTCAGCCTTCTTCACAGTCCAACTCTCACATCCATACATGACCACTTGAAAAACCACAGCCTTGACTAGACAGACCTTAGTCGGCAAAGTAATGTCTCTGCTTTTGAACATGCTATCTAGGTTGGTCATAACATTTTTTCCAAGGAGTAAGCGTCTTTTAATTTCATTGCTGCAGTCACCATCTACAGTGATTTTGGAGCACACAAAAATAAAGTCTGACACTGTTTCCCCATCTATTTCCCATGAAGTGATGGGACTGGATGCCATGATCTTCATTTTCTGAATGTTGAGCTTTAAGCCAACATTTTCACTCTCAGATTCCACTTTCATCAAGAGGCCTTTTAGTTCCTCTTCACTTTCTGCCATAAGAGTGATGTCATCTGCATATCTGAGGTTATTGATATTTCTCCCAGCAATTTTGATTCCAGCTTGTGTTCCTTCCAGTTCAGCGTTTCTCATGATGTACTCTGCATATAAGTTAAATAAGCAGGGTGAAAATATACAGCCTCGACAGACTCCTTTTCCTATGTGGAACCAGTCCATTGTCCCATGTCCGGTTCGAACTGTTGCTTCCTGACCTGCATACAGACTTCTCAAGAGGCAGGTCAGGTGGTCTGGTATTCCCATCTCTTTTATAATTTTCCACAGTTTATTGTGATCCACACAGTCAAAGGCTTTGGCATAGTCAATAAAGCAGAAAGAGATGTTTCTCTGGAACTCTCTTCGTTTTTCCATGATCCAGCAGATGTTGGCAATTTGATCTCTGGTTCCTCTGCCTTTTCTAAAACCAGCTTGAACATCAGGCAGTTCATGGCTCATGTATTGCTGAAACCTGGCTTGGAGAATTTTGAGCATTAATTTACTAGCATGTGAAATGAGCACAATTGTGCAGCAGTTTCAGCATTCTTTGGCATTGCCTTTCTTTGGGATTGAAATGAAAACTGACCTTTTCCAGTCCTGTGGCCACTGCTGAGATTTCCAAATTTGCTGGCATATTGAGTGCAGCATTTTCACAGCATCATCTTTCAGGATTTAAAATACCACAACTGGAATTCCATCACCTCCACTAGCTTTGTTCGTAGTGAGGCTTTCTAAGGCCCACTTGACTTCACATTCCAGGATGTCTGGCTCTAGATGAGTGATCACACCATCGTGATTATCTGGGTTGTGAAGCACTTTCTGGACAGTTCTTCTGTGTATTCTTTCCACCTCTTCTTAATATCTTCTGCTTCTGTTAGATCCATATCATTTCTGTCCTTTATCGAGACCATCTTTGCATGAAATGTTCCCTTGGTATCCCTAATTTTCTTGACGAGATCTCTAGTCTTTCCCATTCTGTTCTTTTCCTCTATTTCTTTGCATTGATCGCTGAATAAGGCTTTCTTATCTCTCCTTGCTATTCTTTGGAACTCTGCATTCACATGCTTATATCTTTCCTTTTCTCCTTTGCTTTTCACCTCTCTTCTTTTCACAGCTATTTGTAAGGCCTCCCCAGACAGCCATTGTGCATGTTTGCATTTCTTTTCCATGGGGATGGTCTTGATCCCTGTCTCCTGTACAATGTCATGAGCCTCATTCCATAGTTCATCAGGCACTCTATCTATCAGATCTAGGCCCTTAAATCTATTTCTCACTTCCACTGTATAGTCATAAGGGATTTGATTTAGGTCATACCTGAATGGTCTAGCAGTTTTCCCTACTTTCTTCAATTTAAGTCTGAATTTGGTAATAAGGAATTCATGATCTGAGCCACAGTCAGCTCCTCGTCTTGTTTTTGTTGACTGTATAGAGTTTCTCCATCTTTGGCTGCAAAGAATATAATCAATCTGATTTTGGTGTTGACCATCTGGTGATGTCCATGTGTAGAGTGTTGGAAGAGGGTGTTTGCTCTGACCAGTGCATTTTCTTGGCAAAACTCTATTAGTCTTTGCCCTGCTTCATTCCGCATTCCAAGGCCAAATTTGCCTGTTACTCCAGGTGTTTCTTGACTTCCTACTTTTGCATTCCAGTCCCCTATAATGAAAAGAACATCTTTTTGGGGGTATTAGTTCTATAAAGTCTTGTAGGTCTTCATAGAACCGTTTAACTTCAGCTTCTTCAGCATTACTGGTTGGGGCATAGAGTTGGATTACCATGATATTGAATGGTTTGCCTTGGAAACGAACATAGATCATTCTGCCATTTTGAGATTGCATCCAAGTACTGCATTTTGGACTCTTTTGCTGACCATGATGGCTACTCCATTTCTTCTGAGTTATTTCTGCCTGCAGTAGTAGATATAATGGTCATCTGAGTTAAATTCAACCATTCCAGTCCTTTTTAGGTCGCTGATTCCTAGAATATCTATGTTCACTCTTGACATCTCTTGTTTGACCACTTCCAATTTGCCTGGATTCATGGACCTGACATTCCAGGTTCCTATGCAATATTGCTCTTTACAGCATCGGACCTTGCTTCTATCACCAGTCACATCCACAGCTGGGTATTGTTTTTGCTTTGGCTCCATCCTTTCATTCTTTCTGGAGTTATTTCTCCACTGATCTCCAGTAGCATATTGGTCACCTACTGACCTGGGGGAGTTCCTCTTTCAGTATCTTATCATTTTGCGTTTTCATACTGTTGATGGGTTTCTCAAAGCAAGAATACTGAAGTGGTTTGCCATTCCCTTCTCCAATGGACCGTATTCTGTCAGATCATGACCCACCTGTCTTAGGTTGCCCCGGGGATGGTTTGGTTTCATTGAGTTAGACAAGGCTATGGTCCTAGTGGGATTAGATTGACTAATTTTCTGTGAGTATGGTTTCAGTGTGTCTGCTCTGTGATGCCCTCTTGCAACACCTACCATCTTACTTGGGTTTCTCTTACCTTGGACATGGGGTATCTCTTCCCGGCTGCTCCAGCAAAGCACAGCTGCTGCTCCTTACCTTGGATGAAGATTATCTCCTCACTGCCACCCTTCTTAACCTTCAACGTGGGATAGCTCCTCTAGGCCCTCCTGTACCAGAGCAGCCACCACTCCTTGGACGTGTGGTTGCTCCTCCCAGCTCCCGCCCCTTACCTCAGATGCAGGGTAGCTCCTCTTGGCCGTTTCTGAGCCATCACAGCCTGGCACTCTCAGCCGCTGCCCCTGACCTCGGACACGGGGTAATGCCTCTTGGCCCCCTCCCTGTGGGCATGGGGTCCTCCTGACTTCTGCCCCTGACCTCGTACATAGGATAGCTCCTCTTGGCCGTGCTCAGTGCACCGGTCACAGCCACCCGTGCTTATTGCACTGGGAAAATTAGGGAAAACTTTTCTGAAACGGTGATAAAGCTAACTCTCTAATTGAAGCAAACAAAATAATGTAGTAAAAGGTTTCCAAAGGTGTCTTAAAGATTCCAAGGACAAGGGCTTGTAATATTTGAAGGATTTTTGTTACACTTCTCATCTCTTTTTGAAGAGTTAAGTTTCTCCTTCTCTCCCTGGGTCGGAAGATCTGGAGGAGGGAATGGCAACACACTCTAGTATTCTTGCGTGGAAAATTCCCATGGACAGAGGAGCCTGGTGGACTGCCAACAATAGGGTTGTAAAGAGTCGGAAAAGACTTAAGCCACTTGTCTGCATGCATGCACAAAACCATATGTAAAGAAATTTTGTTATTTTTATGTGACTGAAATGTAAGTATGGCAAGGAAAGAGAGGCAGGGGATGAGGTATAATGAATGGTAGGTAGGCAGGCAAAATTTTTGAGGACTTTGAATTTGGAGTTTATTTTTAAAGTGATATGATAAGCTTTGCAAAGAGAAGAAACCACATGACACTATTGATTGGAGGAGAGAAAAGTGGAGAAGTAACAGTTCTGGAGAATATTTTTGCATATTGTATATATAAGCATATATCGTATATAATCATATTGTATACAGTAATGATGTGTGTACCATTATATAGGATGTATTAGATATGTTACTGTATATTATGTACTGTTGTATACCACTAGGACTGTTGTTAAACTTTAGCTACTTATAAGGAAGTGGAGAGGATGCATGAGAGCTAAGATTTACTGGGAACTCACCATGTGCAGGATCTCCACATTACATATATTATTTTCTTTAATCTATGCAAGTTCTTAACCAGATCGGTACATGTTTTGCCTCCATTTTACAGATGAGGATTCTGACAGATAAGGACTCTGCACATGGAGATTAACTTACACGTGGCCATACACCTCCCAGAGCCAGGATTTGTATCCCCACAGCCTGACTGCAGTCTGTAGACTTATCCTCTACTGTCTGTGGCTTCTAATTGTAGCTCCTGATAGATGCTAGTCTGAAGCTCAGGTCCAGAAGTTATCTTTGTTGTACTTAGTATTTATAGTCTTTTCCCCTGTGAGTTCCATAAGATTAAGGAATGGGTCACTCTCATTTCTGTACCTAATGCCCAGCATGGAAATTGGCACAAAGAATGAGATGATGCATTTTGTGGGTGTACTAGTATCACTGAGATTTCAAGTTCTTTGTTTTTTCATGCCTCTTGAATTCAGCCATGACTATATAACTTTTTTTTGGCCAATGAAAAGTGAGCAGAAGTTACATGATTGACTCATGTGGACACATTTTGGAGTCATAGTGTGATTCTGCACACATGGATGAAGCACAATCTGGAATCAAGATTGCCAGGAGAAATATCAGTAAGCTCAAACATGCAGATACACTACCTTTATGGCAGAAAGGGAAGGAGAACTAAAGAGCTTGATGAAACTGAAAGACAAACGTGAAAAAAGTTGGCTTAAGACTCAACATTCAGAAAACTAAGATCATGGCATCCAGTCCTATCATTTCATGGCAAATAGATGGGGAAACAATGGAAACAGTGACAGACTTTAATTTTGGGGCTCCAAAATCACTGCAGATGGTGACCACAGCCATGAAATTAAAAGATGTTTGCTCCTTGGAAGAAAAGCTATGACCAATCTAGCATATTAAAAAGCAGAGACATTACTTTGCTGACAAAGGTCTATCTAGTCAAAGCTATTGTTTTTCCAGTAGTCATGTGTGGATGTGAGAGCTGGACTATAAAGAAAGCTGAGCACCAAAGAATTGATGTGTTGGAGAAGACTTTTGAGAGTCCCTTGGACTGCAAGGAGATCCAACCAGTCCATCCTAAAGGAAATCAGTTCTGAATATTCATTGGAAGGACTGACGCTAAAGCTGAAACTTCAATACTTTGGCCACCTGATGTGAAGAGCTGACTCATTTGAAAAGACCCTGATGCTGGGAAAGATTGAAGGTGGGAGGAGAAGGGGATGACAGAGGATGTGATGATTAGATGGCATCCCCTGATTCAATAGACATGAATTTGAGTAAACTCCAAGAGTTAGTGATGGACAGAGAATCCTGGTGTACTGAAGTCCATGGGGTCACAAATAGTAAGACACGACTGAGTGACTGAACTGAACTGTGATTCTGCATGCTCTATTATTTTGCCGTGAAAACCTTGGAATCTTGTCTTGATACGGAGGAATTATAAGACGGTATGGCCTCTATCAGCCAGGGTTCCTGAGTGAATATGTGGAGCAAGGATCTGGGCCATCAGCCCTGCCGAAATATACTGGATATATAGCTTGAAGAAGAAATGAATGTTTATTAATTGAAGCCACTGAGTCTTAAAAGTTGTCTATCGTGGTAGCATAATCTAGTTCATTCTGTCTGGTACAGTTAGCAGTTGTTATTGGTTGAGTAACAGTATCTCTCCATAATTACAATTTCTTATTCCCAGTACATCAACAATGCTAGCATAATTATCAGAATTTCTTTTGAACAAGTAAATATTATAAACAGTAGATAAGATATTAGGAGCATTATAAGAAGCTTATTTACCTATCACCTGAGGAAACATAACTTTATTTTGCTTTATAAAATATTTCTAATAATGACTTCAGTAGCCTGAATTTAGGAAATTCCTCATCTCAGAAGTCAATCTTTGAGCACCAGGAACTGTCATAGGTGATGAGGCTATATCAGTAGACAAAACACACAAATCTCTTCTGAAGAATTCGAGAAGAGGGAACAAACAAAATGAGTACATTACTCACTACATCAAAAGGAGTGAAGTGCCATGGAGAAAAGTAAACGAAAGAAGGGGCTGAGTCATTACTATTTTAAAGAGTGTGATCAAGGAAGCTGTCATTAAGAAAAAGGTGAGACAGACCTATGAGAATATCTCAAGGAAAGTACCAGGCAAGGTAATGTAAGCAAGAAGTACCTGAGGTGATGATGCATTTGGTATTTTTGTGAAATAGTGTTTTCAGTAACAGTGTGGACAAAAAGGTAAGAGGAGATGGGCGAGTCACAAAGAGATTTGTAGCCCATTGTGAAGACTTTGCTTTTGAATCTAAATGAGATTACATGGTAATTCAGTGAACATCTACCTTAATAAAATAAAACCTTGTATTTTTTACATTCAACGGTACATATCTTTCAGAACTAACGCCCCAAAAGATGTTCTTTTCATTATAGGGGACTGGAATGCAAAAGTAGGAAGTCAAGAAACACCTGGAGTAACAGGCAAATTTGGCCTTGGAATGCGGAATGAAGCAGGGCAAAGACTAATAGAGTTTTGCCAAGAAAATGCACTGGTCAGAGCAAACACCCTCTTCCAACACTCTACACATGGATATCACCAGATGGTCAACACCAAAATCAGATTGATTATATTCTTTGCAGCCAAAGATGGAGAAGCTCTATACAGTCAACAAAAACAAGACGAGGAGCTGACTGTGGCACAGATCATGAATTCCTTATTACCAAATTCAGACTTAAATTGAAGAAAGTAGGGAAAACTGCTAGACCATTCAGGTATGACCTAAATCAAATCCCTTATGACTATACAGTGGAAGTGAGAAATAGATTTAAGGGCCTAGATCTGATAGATAGAGTGCCTGATGAACTATGGAATGAGGCTCGTGACATTGTACAGGAGACAGGGATCAAGACCATCCCCATGGAAAAGAAATGCAAACATGCAAAATGGCTGTCTGGGGAGGCCTTACAAATAGCTGTGAAAAGAAGAGAGGTGAAAAGCAAAGGAGGAAAGGAAAGATATAAGCATGTGAATGCAGAGTTCCAAAGAATAGCAAGGAGAGATAAGAAAGCCTTATTCAGCGATCAATGCAAAGAAATAGAGGAAAAGAACAGAATGGGAAAGACTAGAGATCTCGTCAAGAAAATTAGGGATACCAAGGGAACATTTCATGCAAAGATGGTCTCGATAAAGGACAGAAATGATATGGATCTAACAGAAGCAGAAGATATTAAGAAGAGGTGGAAAGAATACACAGAAGAACTGTCCAAGAAAGTGCTTCACGACCCAGATAATCACGATGGTGTGATCACTCATCTAGAGCCAGACATCCTGGAATGTGAAGTCAAGTGGGCCTTAGAAAGCCTCACTACGAACAAAGCTAGTGGAGGTGATGGAATTCCAGTTGTGGTATTTTAAATCCTGAAAGATGATGCTGTGAAAATGCTGCACTCAACATGCCAGCAAATTTGGAAATCTCAGCAGTGGCCACAGGACTGGAAAAGGTCAGTTTTCATTTCAATCCCAAAGAAAGGCAATGCCAAAGAATGCTGAAACTGCCGCACAATTGCGCTCATTTCACATGCTAGTAAAGTAATGCTCAAAATTCTCCAAGCCAGGTTTCAGCAATACATGAGCCATGAACTGCCTGATGTTCAAGCTGGTTTTAGAAAAGGCAGAGGAACCAGAGATCAAATTGCCAATATCTGCTGGATCATGGAAAAACGAAGAGAGTTCCAGAGAAACATCTCTTTCTGCTTTATTGACTATGCCAAAGCCTTTGACTGTGTGGATCACAATAAACTGGAAAATTATGAAAGAGATGGGAATACCAGACCACCTGACCTGCCTCTTGAGAAGTCTGTATGCAGGTCAGGAAGCAACAGTTCGAACCGGACATGGGACAATGGACTGGTTCCAAATAGGAAAAGGAGTCTGTCGAGGCTGTATATTTTCACCCTGCTTATTTAACTTATATGCAGAGTACATCATGAGAAACGCTGGACTGGAAGGAACACAAGCTGGAATCAAGATTGCTGGGAGAAATATCAATAACCTCAGATATGCAGATGACACCACCCTTACGGCAGAAAGTGAAGAGGAACTAAAAGCCTCTTGATGAAAGTGGAATCTGAGAGTGAAAATGTTGGCTTAAACTCAACATTCAGAAAATGAAGATCATGGCATCTGGTACCATCAGTTCAGTTCAGTTCAGTTCAGTCGCTCAGTTGTGTCCAGCTCTTTGCAACCCCATGAATCACAGCACGCCAGGCCTCCCTGTTCATCACCATCTCTCAGAGTTCACTCAGACTCACGTCCATCGAGTCCGTGATGCCATCCAGCCATCTCATCCTCGATCGTCCCCTTCTCCTCCTGTCCCCAATCGCTCCCAGCATCAGAGTCTTTTCCAGTGAGTCAACTCTTCGCATGACGTGGCCAAAGTACTGAAGTTTCAGCTTTAGCATCATTCCTTCCAAAGAAATCCCAGGGTTGATCTCCATCGGATCTTGCTTCTATCACCAGTCACATGCACAACTGGGTATTGTTTTTGCTTTGACTCCATCCCTTCATTTTTTCTGGAGTTATTTCTCCACTGATCTCCAGTAGCATATTGGTCACCTACTGACCTGGGGAGTTCTTCTTTCAGCATCCTATCATTTTGCCTTTTCATGCTGTTCATGGGGTTCTCAAGGCAAGAATACTAAAGTGGCTTGCCATTCCCTTCTCCAGTAGACCTCGTTCTGTCAGACCTCTCCACCATGACTCGCCTGTCCTGGGTTTCCCCACAGGCATGGCTTGGTTTCATTGAGTTAGACAAGGCTGTGTTCCTAGTGTAATTAGATTGACTAGTTTTCTGTGAGTATGGTTTCAGTGTGTCTGCCCTCTGATGCCCTCTTGCAACACCTACCATCTTACTTTGGTTTCCCTTACCTTGATCGTGGGGTATCTTTTCACGGCTGCTCCAGCAAAGCACAGCTGCTGTTTCTTACCTTGAATGAGGGGTATCTCCTTACCCTGCCTTCCTGACATTCAATGTGGGATAGCTCGTCTAAGCCCTCCTGCTCCTGTGCAGCCATGGCTCCTTGGGTTGATCCTCCTGGCCTACAGCCCTGGCCTTGGGCGTGGGTGGCTCCTTTCAGCTGCTACCCCTGGCCTCAGGCTCGAGGTCAGGGTGGCTCCTCAGGGTTACTGCCCTTGGCCTCACTTCTGGCTCATGGTGTCTCCTCAGCATCACCACCCCTGGCCTTAAGCACGAGGTGGCTTCTTCTGGCTGCCCCTGACCTAGGACATGGGGAGTCTCCCCTCAGCCGCCCCTGGCCTTGGATGCAGGGTAGCTCCACCCAGTCACTGCCCTGACCGTGGATGTGGGGTGCCTCCTCCCGGCTGCCACTGGCCTTGGATGCAGGGTGTCTCCACCCGGCTGCCACTGACCTCTGACATGGGGTGTCTCCTCCCGGCCGCCACCCCTGACCTCAGATGCGGGGTAGCTCCTCTCGGCCATTCCTGTACCATCACAGCCTGGTACTCTAGGCTGCTTCCCCTGACCTCAGACGTGGGGTAGCTCCTCTCAGCCACGCTTAATGTGCCATCACTTCATGGGAAATAGATGGGGAAACAGTGTCAGACTTTATTTTGGGGGCTCCAAAATCACTGCAGATGGTGACTGCAGCCATGAAATTAAAAGATGCTTACTCCTTGGGAAAAAGTTATGACCAACCTAGATAGCATATTCAAAAGCAGAGACATTACTTTGCCGACTAAGGTCTGTCTAATAAAGGCTGTGGTTTTTCCTGTGGTCATGTATGAATGTGAGAGTTGGACTGTGAAGAAGGCTGAGCACCAAAGAATTGATGCTTTTGAACTGTGGTGTTGGAGAAGATGCTTGACAGTCCCTTGGACTGCAAGGAGATCCACCCTGTCCATTCTGAAGGAGATCAGCCCTGGGATTTTTGGAAGGAATGATGCTAAAGCTGAACCCTCCAGTACTTTGGCCACCTCATGCCAAGAGTTGACTCATTGGAAAAGACTCTGATGCTGGGAGGGATTGGGGGCAGGAGAAGGGGACGACAGAGGATGAGATGGCTGGATGGCATCACTGACTCGATGGACATGAATCTGAGTGAACTCCAGGAGATGGTGATGGACAGGGAGGCCTGGTGTGCAAAGAGTCGGACATAACTGAGTGACTGAACTGAACTGAACTGAATTCTCCCAGGTATTCTGGGGCATCATTTCTTTGATTTCCCTGTAATATTGGGGGTTTTCTGTTCATGTATGTATCTTCCCTCCTGCTTGTAAGGTACTTGAGAGCAAAGGTCATGTGTTTTCATCTCTGCATCTTGTGTCACCTGGCACAAAAAAGGTAGTCTACAGGTCGGTTATTACTATTACCTCAGACCTGTGCCAGGCTCTCACAGAGGTATCTGAGCAAGGATGTAAGGAATGAGGCAGAGTCAGCTAAGAAGGAATGTGGAAAACTCTTGTCCTATTTAAGGAAAGATGCTGGTTGCTTTTGCCCTTGGGCATGTCTCTTAAATTCCTTACAATAATAGGATCACTTGGCCCTTTGTGTCTGACATCCATGGATTCTGCAGTGAGGAATAGGGACAGACACACGCGTCCTGAAATAGCAGTCCTGTTTCACATGGTTTCACCAGTGGCTTGTGCCACCATTGGAGATGATATGGAAAGTAGAGGGGCTTTAATTAGCTATGCTGAGACCCTGCCAAGGATTTACAGGCAAGCGTGGAGCTTTGAGAGCACCCTCCTGAGCCCTATGTGTGCCATGAGGCACTTTTTCATACTTATTGCCGTCTCCTGGAAGAGGGCAGCAAGTGTTCTCTAAATACCCTGGCAACTATAATCTAGTCCCTCAGGGTATCTCTTCCTACTCTTAATATTATTCTTTATGAACATATTTGATCTCTAGTGTGGCCTCCCTCATCCTAGGTGATTCAAACTAAATCAGGAGCCTCTGGCTCTATTTTGAATCAGCAGCTGTATCTGGCTGTTGCATCCTTGAATAAACAGGTGGGTTTAACCAATTTTACCTTTGCATTTCTTATGATATCATGTGAATTTCTCAGCAGGTTTTGTGAACACAAGGGGGAAAAAGTTCACATACGACTTTGAATAGAAAAAGTCACAGTGTGATGGAAAATATTTAAAATACATTGGCACTGATACATATTTTTGTGTTATGTTTATAAAAATGTCATGTTTGTAAGAATCAAAAAGTCACCTGGTTTACAAATTCAGAGACCAGGTGGGTTGATATCAGAAAAGAAAATGGTTCTATTGAAGGATTTACACATGCAAATATTTTGTCTTTTGCATCAAGAGATAGAATAACTAAGGTCAAGGTATTAAGCTGATAATGTCAAAGTTCAGTTCTGCTGGGCCCTTTCCATGTACTTATTTTTTTTCTCTCTCTCTCTTCAAATTTAATACCAATTTTTTTTTTTAACTTTACAATACTGTATTGGTTTTTCCATACATTGACATGAATCCACCATGGGTGTAACATGAGTTCCCAATTCTGAACCCCCTCCTACCTTCCTCCCCATATCATCTCTCTGGGTCATCCCAGTGCACCAGCCGCAAGCATTCTGTATCCTATATCAAACCTAGACTGGCAATTCATTTCTTACATGATAGTATACATGTTTCAATGCCATTCTCCCAAATCATCCCACCCTCTCCCTCTCCCACAGAGTCCAAAAGTCTGTTCTATACATCTGTGTCTCTTTTGTTGTCTTGCATACAGGGTTATCATTACCATCTTTCTAAATTCCATATATATGCGTTAGTATACTGTACTGGTGTTTTTCTTTCTGGCTTACTTCACTGTGTATAATTGGCTTCAGTTTCATCCACCTCATTAGAACTGATTCAAATGTATTCTTTCTCATGGAAATACTCCATTGTGTATATGTACCACAACTTTTTATCCATTCGTCTGCTGATGGACATCTAGGTTGCTTCCATGTTCTGGCTATCATAAACAATGATGTGATGAACAATGGGGTACATGTGTCTCTTTCAATTCTGGTTTCCTCGGTGTGTATGCCCAGCAGTGGGATTACTGGGGCATAAGGCAGTTCTATTTCTAGTTTTTTAAGGAATCTCCACACTGTTCTCCATACTGGCTGTACTAGTTTGCATTCCAACCGACAGTGTAAGAGGGTTCCCTTTTCTCCACACCATTTCCAGCATTTATTGCTTGTAGACTTTTGGATCACAGTCATTCTGACTAGTGTGAAATGGTTACCTCACTGTGGTTTTGATTTTCATTTCTCTGATAATGAGTGATATTAAGCATCTTTTCATGTGTTTGTTAGCTATCTGTATGTCTTCTTTGGGGAAATGTCTATTTAGTTATTTGGCCCATTTTCTGATTGAGTCATTTATTTTTCTGGAATTGAGCTGCAGGAGTTGCTTGTATATTTTGAGATTAGTTGTTTGCAGTTGCTTCATTTGCTATTATTTTCTCCCATTCTGAAGGCTGTCTTTTCACCTTGCTTATAGTTTCCTTTGTTGTGAAGAAGCTTTTAAGTTTAATTAGGTCCCATTTGTTTATTTTTGCTTTTATTTCTAGTATTCTGGGAGGTGGATCATAGAGGATCCTGCTGTGATTTATGTTGGAGAGGGTTTTGACTATGTTCTCCTCTAAGTGTTTTATAGTTTCTGGTCTTACGTTTAGATCTTTAATTCATTTTGAGTTTATTTTTGTGTATGGTATTAGAAAGTGTTCTAGTCTCATTCTTTTACAACTGGTTAACCAGTTTTCCCAGCCCACTTGTTAAAGAAATTGTCTTTAATCCATTGTATATTCTTGCCTCCTTTATCAAAGATAAGGTGTCCATAGGTGTGTGGATTTATCTCTGGGCTTTCTATTTTGTTCCATTGATCTATATTTATGTCTTTGTAAATAGAGACCAAAAGAAAGCAGGAGTAGCAATGCCCATATCAGATAAAATAGACATTAAAATAAAGGCTGTGAAAAGAGACAAATAAAGACACTACATAATGATCAAAGGATCAATCCAAGAAGAAGATGTTATAATTATAAATATATATACACCCAACATAGGAGCACCACAATATGTAAGACAAATGCTAACAAGTATGAAAGGGGAAATTAACAATAACACAATAATAGTGGGAAACTTTAATACCACACTCACACGTATGGACAGATCAACTAAACAGAAAATTAACAAAGAAACACAAACCTTAAAAGATATAATAGACCAGTTAGACCTAATTGATATCTATAGGTCATTTCACCCCAAAAACAATGAATTTCACCTTTTACTCAAGTGCTCATGTAAACTTCTCCAGGATAGATCAAATCCTGGGCCATAAATCTAGCCTTGATAAATTTAAAAAAATGAAATCTTTCCAAGCATCTTTTCTGACCATAATGCATTAAGATTAGATCTCAATTAAAAGAGAAAAACTATTAAAAATTCCAACATATGGAAGTTGAACAACACACTGCTGAATAACCAACAAATCACAGAAGAACTCAAAAAGAAATCAAAATATGCATAGAAACAAATGAAAACACAACAACCCAAAACCTTTGGGACACTGTGAAAGCAGTGCTAAGAGGAAAGTTTATAGCAATATAGGCATACCTCAAGAAACAAGAAAAAGTCAAATAAAAACCTAACTCTACACCTAAAACAACTAGAAAAGGAAGAAATGGAGAAGCCCAGGGTTAGTAGAAGGAAAGAAATCTTAAAAATTAGGGCAGAAATAAATGCAAAAGAAACAAAAAACACCATAGCAAAAATCAACAAAGCCAAAAGCTGGTTCTTTGAAAGGATAAATAAAATTGGCATACCATTATCTGAACTCATCAAGAAACAAAGGGAGAAAAATCAAATCGATAAAATTAGAAATAAAAATGGAGAGATCACAACAGATAACACAGAAATACGAAGGATCATAAGAGACTACTATCAGCACTTCTATGTCAATAAAAAGGACAATGTTGAAAAAATGGACAAATTCTTAGAAAAGTACAACTTGCCAAAACTGAGCCAGAAAGAAATAGAAAATCTTAACAAGCACATGACAAGTATGGAAATGGAAACTGTAATCAGAAATCTTCCAGCAAACAAAAGCCCAGGGTCCAGACAGCTTCACAGCTGAATTCTACCAAAAATGTTGAGAAGAGCTATCACCTATCCTACTCAAACTTTTCCAGGAGAGGAAAAAAGATGGTGGAGGAATAGGATGGGGAGAACATTTTCTCCCTCACTACTTCATCAAAAGAACATTTCAACGTTGAGTAAACGCCAGCAAAACAACTGCTGATTGCTGGCAGAAGACATCAGACATCCACCAAAGCAGATCATTGGCTTCAAAAACAGGTAGGAATAAATATAAAAGAGAAAAAAAGGACAAAGGAGGTAGGGAGGGAGCCCCATCCCGGGAAGGGAATCCCGTCCTGGGAAGAGACTCTTAAAAAGAGAGGTTTCCAAACATCAGGAAACATTCTCATAGCAGAGTCTGTGGTGAGCCCTGGAAGCACAGAGGTCAACATAACAGGAAGAAAAAAAATAAATAAATAATTAAAACCAACAGATTACGAGTTTAACAGTAAAACCCCCAGCAGATAAGCAGTACAAACGCCTGCATCCGACAGCAGCAAGTGGGGGTTGGACAGGGAGGAGTGCGAGGTGCCAGCGACAGTGTTTTCTAAGAATTAGGCCGTGGGAGATGCAGGCTGCAGGGCTTTTCTCGAGAATCGGGTCGTAATGTGGCCAGAATCGGGTCCGTGCATGGCCAGACAAACTATCTTGGACTAGCAAGCCAGACTGTGGGATAGCTAACACGCGAAACACTCGAACATAAGACACCGACAGGCCCGCACACAGAACAAAGGATGGATCAGAAATAGCCAGCTGCAGACCATCACCCTCCAGTGAGAGGCAGCCAGAGCCTTAAGTGCTAGAAGGGGGCAATCACAGCTCAAGAGAGATGTTACCTACCAAATTGCAAGCAGGTTTCTTTGCTAATTAAGACTTCTGGGGGCTCTGGACAGTCATCATCTGCCTGAGAAAGAGCCCCAGCGGCACTCCCAGAAAATTGGGCAGCACGGAAAGGCCAGAAATTGCAGCACACCCTAGCTACTCGGACCTGGGAAGGGCACAAAGTGCGGGCTCAACCAAATCTGCACCTCAGAGGGCTTCCTGAGTGACGAGCCAGAGTGGCTTAGACCGGGGAGCTGCATGAAGCTTAGGGCAGGCCTCAGATGGTTATCCGTGAGAAGGGGCAAGCCCAGCGCAGAGTACACCACCACCCTCACTGTGTCAAGACAGAAATCAGAAACGTAAGAGACCAGCAAACAGAGGAAGTCAAACAGAGGGAACTGCCTTGGTTGTGACCCCACATAGCCCACAACGCCAGAGAAAGAGCCAGATATACCTTTACTACTTTTATGATCAATTTTTTTTTTGGGGGTGTTGATGTGGAAGCGTGATTTTTTTAAGAATTATTTTTTAATTTTTTTTTTTTGGAAAAATTTTTTTTTTCTTTTCTTTTCCATCTTTTTTCCTAAACTTTCTTAAATTTTTAAGTCCTCTATATCTCTATTTATTATTTTTATAACCTATTATTACTTTTCAAAAAAAAAACCCTATTTTTAAAGCAAACGCCGTACATAGTCTTTTTGGTGGTGGAAGTTGTTGTCTTTTAATAATTCTGGAGTCTTTTTAAATTTTTTCTCCTTCTTCTTCTTTCTTTAATAATTTATTTTTGAAAATCCAATTTTTAATCTTTTAATCCAGATTTTTAATCTTTGCATTTTGGTATTTGTTGCCAATTTTGTACATTTAAATACCTAATCTTCAGTACCCAATTTTACATGAGTGCGAGATTACTGGCTTGACCACTCTCTCCTCCTTTGGACTCTCTTTTTCTCCACCAGGTGGCCTCTGTTTTCTCCCTCCCCTCCTCTTCTCTACCCAACTCTATGAATCTCTGTGTGTTCCAGAAGGTGGAGAACACTCAGGGAACTGGTTACTGGACTTACCTGTATCCTTCCTTTTCATCTCCCTCTTTTATCCTCCTGGCCACCTCTGTCTACTTACTCCCTCTCTTCTTCCAGGTATAACTCTGTGATCACCTCTGAGAGGTCCAGACTTTGGAGTGCACACAAGAAAGTGGTTACGGGCTAGCTTGCTCTCTCCTCTTTGATTCCACCTCATACCATTCCACTCACCTCTAACTACCCCCTCCCTCTACTCTCCTCCAAGTAACTCAGTGATCCTCTAGGAGCGACCCTCAAGGTGGAGAAACCTATCATCTTTAACCTAGATGTTTTAATATTAGTGCTGTATAGATGGAGAAATCATGAGGCTATTTTAAAAAATTCTGAAAACCAGAAACAGGAGGCTTAAGTCTGAATCCTGAAATCATCAGAGAATTCCTGAATACAGGGACCATTATTCAAAAGGAGCTCATCAAACGACTTCATACCTACACTGAAACTGAGCACCAACCGAGGGCCAACAAGTTCCAGAACAAGACACACCACGCAAATTTTCCAGCAACACAAGAACAAGCCCCTGAGCTACAAGATACTGGCAGCTCAAAATACTCCAAAACCATTGACGTCTCATAACCCATTACTAGACACTTCACAGCACTCCAGAGAGAAGAAATCCAGCTCCACCCACCAGAACTCCAACACAAGCCTCCCTAATCAAGAAACCTTGACAAGCCACTGATACAACCCCACATACAGTGAGGAAGCTCAATAATAAAGAGAATTCCACAAATTTCCAGAATATAGAAAGGCCACCCCAAACACAGCAATATAACCAAGATGAAGAGACAGAGGAATACCCAGCAGGTAAAAGAACAGGAGACATGCCTACCAAACCAAACAAAAGAGGAATAGATAGGGAATCTACCTGAGAAAGAATTCCAAATATTGATAGTGAAAATGATCCAAAATCTTGAAATCAAAATGGAATCACAGATAAATAGCCTGGAGTCAAGGACTGGGAAGATGCAAGAAAGGTTTAACAAGGACATAGAAGAAATAAAAAGAGTCAGCATTTAATGAATAATGCAATAAATGAGATCAGAAACACTCTGGAGGCAACAAATAGTAGAATATCAGAGGAGGCAGAAGATAGGATTAGTGAAATAGAAGATAGAATGGTAGAAATAAATGAATCAGTGAGGAAAAAAAGAAAATGAATTAAAAGAAATGAGGACAACCTCAGAGACCTCCAAGACAATATGAAACGTTCCAACATTTGAATTATAGAAGTCCCAGAAGAAGAAGACAAAAAGAAAGACCATGAGAAAATACTTGAGGAGATAATAGTTGAAAACTTCCCTAAAATGGGGAAGGAAATAATCACCCAAGTCCAAGAAACCCAGAGAGTGCCAAACAGGATAAACCCAAGGCAAAACACCCCAAGCCGTATATTAATCAAACTAACAAAGACCAAACACAAAGAACAAATATTAAAAGCAGCAAGGAAAAACAACAAATAACACACAAGGGGATCCTCATAAGAATAACTGCAGATCTTTCAATAGAAACTCTTCAGGCCAGGAGGGAATGGCAAGACATAATTGAAGTGATGAAAGATAATAATCTTCAGCCAAGACTATTGTACCCAGCAAGGATCTCATTCAAATATGAAGGAGAAATCAAAAGCTTTACAGACAACCAAAAGCTGAGAGAATTCAGCACCACCAAACCAGTTCTCCAACAAATGATAAAGGATAGACTTTAGACAGGAAACACAAAAAGGCATATAAAACCTAACCCAAAACAATAAAGTAAATGGCAACAGGAGCATACTTATCAATAATTACCTTAAATGTAAATGGGTTGAATGCCCCAACCAAAAGGCAAAGACTGGCTGAATGGATACAAAAACAAGATCCCTATATATGCTGCTTACAAGAGACCCACCTCAAAACAACAGACATATACAAACTGAAAGTGAAGGGCTGGAAAAATATATTCCATGCAAATAGAGACCAAAAGAAAGCAGGAGTAGCATATTCGATAAAATAGACTTTAAAACAAAGGCTGTGAAAAGAGACAAAGAAGGCCACTACATAATGATCAAAGGATCAATCCAAGAAGAAGATATAACAATTATAAATATATATGCACCTAACATAGGAGCACCTCAGTATGTAAGACAAATGCTAACAAGCATGAAAGGGGAAATTAATAATAACACAATAATAGTGGGAGACTTTAACACTCTACTCACACCTATGGACAGATCAACTAAACAGAAAATTAACAAAGAAACACAAACTTTAAATGATACAATAGACCAGTTAGACCTAATTGATATCTACAGGACATTTCACCCCAAAACAATGAATTTCACCTTTTTCTCAAGTGCACATGGAACCATTTCCAGGATAGATCATATCCTGGGTCATAAATCTAACCTTGATAAATTCAAAAAAATCGAAATTATTCCAAGCATCTTCTCTGACCATAATGCACTAAGGTTAGATCTCAACTACAAGAGAAAAACTATTAAAAATTCCAACAATTGGAGCCTGAACAACACCCTTCTGAATAATCAACAAATCACAAAAGAAATCAAAACATGCATAGAAACTAATGAAAATGAAAACACAACTACACAAAACCTGTGGGACACTATAAAAGCAGTGCTAAGAGGAAAGTTCATAGCAATACAGGCATACCTCAAGAAACAAGAAAAAAGTCAAATAAATAACTTAACTCTGCACCTAAAGCAACTAGAAAAGGAAGAAATAGAGAACCCCAGAGTTAGTAGAAGGAAAGAAATCCTAAAAATTAGGGCAGAAATAAATGCAAAAGAAACAAAAAAGAGGCCATAGCAAAAATCAACAAAGCCAAAACCTAATTCTTTGAAAGGATATATAAAATTCACAAACCATTAGCCAGACTCATCAAGAAAAAAAAGAGAAAAAAATCAAATCAATAAAATTAGAAATGAAAATGGAGAGATCACGACAGACAACACAGAAATACAAAGAATCATAAGAGACTAGTATCAGCAATTATATGCCAATAAAATGGACAACTTGGAAGAAATGGACAATTTCTTAGAAAAGTACAACTTTCCAAAACTGAACCAGGAAGAAACAGAAAATCTTAACAGACCCATCACAAGTATGGAAATTGAAACTGTAATCAGAAATCTTCCAGCAAACAAAAGCCCAGGTCCAGATGGCTTCACAGCTGAATTCTACCAAAAATTTCAAGAAGAGCTAACACCTATCTTACTGAAACTATTCCAGAATATTGCAGAGTAAGGTAAACTTCCAAAATCATTCTATGAGGCCACCATCACCCTAATACCAAAACCTGACAAAGACGCCACAAAAAAAGAAAACTACAGGCCAATATCACTGATGAACATAGATGCAAAAATCCTTAACAAAATCCTAGCAATCAGAATCTAGCAACACAGTAAAAAGATCATACACCATGACCAAGTGGGCTTTATCCCAGGGATGCAAGGATTCTTCAATATCCAGAAATCAATCAAGGTAATTCACCACATTAACAAATTGAAAAATAAAAGCCATATGATTATTTCAATAGATGCAGAGAAGGCCTTGGACAAAATTCAACATCCATTTATGATAAAAACTCTCCGGAAAGCAGGAATAGAAGAAACATACCTCAACATAATAAAAGCTATATATGACAAACCCACGGCTAACATTATCCTCAATGGTGAAAAACTGCAAGCATTTCCCTAAAGTCAGGAACAAGACAAGGGTGTCCACTTTCATCACTACTATTCAATATAGTTCTGGAAGTTTTGGCCACAGCAATCAGAGCAGAAAAAGAAATAAAAGGAATCCAGATTGGAAAAGAAGAAGTAAAACTCTCACTGTTTGCGGATGACATGATCCTCTACATAGAAAATCCTAATGAATCCACCAGAAAACTACTAGAGCTAGTCAATGAATATAGTAAAGTTGCAGGATATAAAATCAACACTCAGAAATCCCTTGCATTCCTATACACTAATAATGAGAAAGTAGAAAAAGAAGTCAATGAAACAATTCCATTCACCATTGCAATGAAAAGAATAAAATACTTAGGAATACACCTACCTAAAGAAACTAAAGACCTATATATCAAAAACTATAAAACACTGATGAAAGAAATCAAAGAGGACACTAATAGATGGAGAAATATACCATGTTCATGGATCAGAAGAGTCAACATAGTGAAAATGAGTATACTACCCAAAGCAATCTACAGATTCAATGCAATTCCTATCAAGCTACCAGCAGTATTTTTCACAGAACTAGATCAAATAATCTCACGATTTATATGGAAATACAAAAAACCTCGAATAGCCAAAGCAATCTTGAGAAAGAAGAATGGAACTGGAGGAATCAACTTGCCTGACTTCAGGCTCTACTACAAAGCCACAGTCATTAAGACAGTATGGTACTGGCACAAAGACAGAAATATAGATCAATGGAACAAAGTAAAAAGCCCTGAGATAAATCCACACACCTATGGACACCTTATCTTCGACAAAGGAGGCAACAATATACGGTGGAATAAAGACAGTCTCTTTAACAGGTGGTGCTGGTAAAACTGGTCAACCACTTGTAAAATAATGAAACTAGATCTCTTTCTAACACCACACACAAAAATAAACTCAAAATGGATTAAAGATCTAAATGTAAGACCAGAAACTATAAAACTCCTAGAGGAGAACATAGGCAAAACCCTCTCCAACATAAACCACAGCAGGATTCTCTATGATCCACCGCCCAGTATAATGGAAATAAAAGCAAAAATATACAAATGGGATCTAATTAAAATTAAAAGCTTCTGCACAACAAAAGAAACTATCAGCAAGGTGAAAAGACAGCCTTCTGAATGGGAGAAAACTATAGCAAATGAAGCAACTGACAAACAACTAATCTCAAAGATATACAAGCAACTTATGCAGCTCAACTCCAGAAAAATAAATGATCCAATAAAAAAAATGGGCCAAAGAACTAAATAGGCATTTCTCCAAAGAAGACATACGGAAGGCTAACAAACACATGAAAAGATGCTCATCAACATCACTCATTATCAGAGAAAGGCAAATCAAGACCACAATGAGGTACCATTTAACACCAGTCAGAATGGCTGCAATCCAAGTCTACAAGCAATAAAATGCTGGAGAGAGTGTGGAGAAAAGGGAACCCTCTTATACTGTTGGTGGGAATGCAAACTCGTACAGCCACTATGGAAAACAGTGTGGGGAGTCCTTAAAAATTGCAAATAGAACTGCCTTATGACCCAGCAATCCCACTGCTGGGCATACACACCAAGGGAACCAGAATTGAAAGAGACACATGTACCCCAGTGTTCACTGCAGCATTGTTTATAATAGCCAGGACATGGAAATAACCTAGATGTCCATCAGCAGATGAGTGGATAAGAAAACTGTGGTACCTTTACACAATGGAGTATTACTCAGCCCTTAAAAAGAATAAATTTGACTCAGTTCTAATGAGATGGATGAACCTGAGCCAATTATACAGAGTGAAGTAAGCCAGAAAGAAAAACACCAATACAGTGTACTGACACATATATATGAAATTTAGAAAGATAGCAATGATGACCCTGTATGTGAGACAAAAGAGACACAGAGGTATAGAATGGACTTTTGTCCTCTGGGGGAGAGAGAGAGGGAGAGGGTGGGATGATTTTGGAGAATGGCATTGAAATAGGTATACTATCATACAAGAAATGAAGTGCCAGTCTATGTTCAATGCAGGATGCAGGATGCTTGGGGCTGGTGCACAGAATGATCCAGGGAGATGATGTGGGGTGGGAAGTGGGAGGGCGCTTTGATATTGGGAGATCGTGTACACCTGTGGCTGATTCATGTCAATGTATGGCAAAACAAATACAGTATTGTAACATAGAATAAAGTATTAAAAAATATATCAATAAATTTTAAATATATATATAAAAAAACTTTTCCAGAAAATTGCAGAGGAAGGTAAATTTCCAAACTCATTCTATGAGGCCACCATCACCCTAATACCAAAACCTGACAAAGATGCCACAAAAAAGAAAACTACAGGCCAATATCACTGATGAACATAGATGCAAAAATCCTTAACAAAATTCTAGCAATCAGAATCCAACAACACATTAAAAAGATCATACACCATGATCAAGTGGGCTTTATCCCAGGGATGCAAGGATTCTTCAATTTCCAGAAATCAGTCAATGTAATTCACTACATTAACAAATTGAAAAATAAAAGCCATATGATTATCTCAATAGATGCAGAGAAAGCCTTTGACAAATTTAACATCCATTTATAATAAAAACTCTCCAGAAAGCACAAATAGAAGGAACATACTTCAACATAATAAAAGCTATATATGACAAACCCATAGCAAACATTATCCTCAGTGGTGAAATACTGCAAGCATTTCCCCTAAAGTCAGGAACAAGACAAGGTTGAACACTTTCACTGCTACTATTCAACATACTTCTGGAAGTTTTGGCCACAGCATCAGAGCAGAAAAAGAAATAAAAAGAATCCAAATTGGAAAAGAATAATTAAAACTCTCACTGTTTGCAGATGACATGATCCTCTACATAGAAAACCCTAAAGACTCCACCAGAAACTTACTAGAGCTAACCAATGAATATAGTAAAGTTGCAGGATATAAAATCAACACACAGAAATCCCTTGCATTCCTATACACTAATAATGAGAAAAGAGAAATTAAGAAAACAATTCCATTCACCATTGCAATGAAAATAATAAAATACTTAGAAATATATCTACCTAAATGTAGTAAAGACCTATTTGTAGAAAACTATAAAACACTGGTGAAAGAAATCCAAAGAGGACACTAATAGATGGAGAAATATACCATGTTCATGGATCAAAAGAATCAATATAGTGAAAATGAGTATAGTACCCAAAGCAATCTACAGATTTAATGCAATCCTTATCAAGCTACCAGCGGTATTTTTCACAGAGCTAGGACAAATAATTTCACAATTTGTATGGAAATACAAAAAAATGTACTTATTCTTATAAAATATTAAATCTCTTCTTGAGTTTTCTTGAAATTACCTGTCAGAATTTGATATTCTTGAACTAGGAAGTGTAAGGGATAGATCTCTCCTCATAGCAGATGGGGAGTTATTCATGTTTACTATGACCTTGGCCATGGGTGTGCCTATGCTGGCTAAATATCCAGTCCCTGTGTTTCAGGCTAGGTCTCTGTGGGAAGTAGTAGCAACATAGTTCTGGTCATTCTGATCACTATGAAGGTCAAACTGTTCCCCAGTTGTCTATTCTCCCCAGAGAACACGTGATTTGCCAATCATACTGTGATTTATTGTGGACTGATTAAAATTCAAACAGCCTCAGAAGGACATCGATGAAAGAACACATATATCTTCCTCACAGGTAGACTCCAGTCTGCCTTCATTTATTTACCAGAAATCCCTTCACTGAGTCACAGTCATTGGGCCACACATGATACACAACAGGGAAGGCAAATATATATAAGCAGGGAATTACAATTTGAAATCTTGAGAGCCTAAAGGAGAGGCCCCTTAATCCTTACAGGAGAGGGCCTGGCTGAATATGCTCATTACAGCAGATATGCTCATTATATCCCCTGATAACCTAAGGCAACTACCACCTTGGCAAACTCCAGTGTTGCTTCCACACTCAATAGGCCTTTCTTCTGAAACTTTGTGATGAACATTCAATAAGAAATCAGGCATAGTCTCTATCCAGATGGAACCTTTGGTCTGGAGAGAGGATACACATATATGAACAACAGTAATAGGCAGGTTGAGAAAAATAGTATGTTAGAAATAAATGCAGAGTGCTGTGGGAACATAAAAGAGTGTGCCATAAATTTTACCTGGCAGGTGTTGGGGGAAGAAAATAGCAATTAACCTGAACCTGAAATATGACAGGATTTTTGTTCGACTAAATAGGAGGGAAGTGTACTCCAGGCAGAGAGGAGGCATGAGTCCAGTTCTAGGGCATTGTGGTTGCTAGAATATTTGTGGGAAAGCAGTCAACTTGGAGGATGGATTGTCAGGGGCAATTATATGGGAGATAAAGATTAGATAGGCTAGGTTTAGATTATGAAGGTCTTTGAATGCCAAGATTTAAAAATTACCTTTTGCAAAGGGATCTGTGTTTTTGGAAGAGATGTGAGAGACAAGTGTGAGGTGGTGCAAGCATTGCTGAGTCTTAACCTTGCCACTGTTTAGCTGAAAGACTCAGAGCAAGTCGTGTGACTTCTCTGAACTTGCTTCTGTCTGGATACTATTAACTCTTACCAAGCCTAG
This sequence comes from Nanger dama, assembly GCA_917880005.1. Lineage (NCBI taxonomy): Eukaryota > Metazoa > Chordata > Mammalia > Artiodactyla > Bovidae > Nanger > Nanger dama. The sequence goes on from CAKJTW010000060.1 coordinate 9,957,916, forward strand.
GCACAAAATGTGTTTGGCAGAATGAAAGGAATAATACAGGTGGACCACCGGAAGCAATATACGAAATGCAGAAACCACTCAGGACCTGCTCCCTGAATCATTGCTGCATGAATGTTACCTTGGGGAGACGTAAAGCTAGTTAGGATATTCAACTGAAAAATGCTGAAACATGGATTGAAACAGTGAGAATAGAAAGGAAAGAACACAAATCAGCAACCCTGACCTTGGAGATGAACCAGGGGAAACACTTTAAGGGACCTAAAATGCCTGAGCTCTCTCATATGGAGGGATGGAAATGGCACAAAAACCAAACCAGGGTGGAAAAGGCACCTGAGAAGATGTGGGATGTGTGTGTGTGTGTCTGCATGTATCTGCATTGGGAGACAAAGTCTCAAATGGCTATTCATGACATGATATTGTCAGAAATTACATTTTCTCCTCAGCCAAGCCCTGTACCTAGGAAAGTAGAAACTGTTAGTTACTCATTCGTGTCCAACTCTTTGCAACTCCATGGTCTGTACATGGACTTCTCTATGCAAGAATACTGGAGTGGGTTGCCATTCCATTCTCCAGGGGATATTCCCGACCCAGGGATCCTTCCCTGACCCAGGGATCAAACCAAAGTCTCCTGCTTTGCAGTCAGATTCTTTACCATCTGAGTTACCATAGGGCATTATTATATGCTTGGCACCTCCTGTTGGTGTGCTGTCTTTGGCAATGTGTAGTCAGAAGGCTATATTTTTATTTCCCCTGGTAGTCTTCCTTAAAGCATAAGGAAGACTTTGTCTTTACTTGCCTCTTCCTGCCTTTGGAAGTTAAGGTCTTGAGTGGCTGTATTTAAGTGTGGGACAAGGTAGCCACTTGGCTAGCTTTCAGTGTAGGATTAGGCCTGCCTTTAATCTAAGTAAAAAGAAATTTCCAAAGGTTGCACACAGTTTTTCATAGGTCATCCTATCTAGGGCTTGTTGGTTGTATGTATAATAGCTAATATTTCTATGCATTACAGCCTGTATATATATATATCAGTTCAGTTCAGTTGCTTAGTCGTGTCTGACTCTGCAAAGCCATGAATCGCAGCATGCCAGGCCTCCTTGTCCATCACCAACTCCTGGAGTTCACTCAAACTCATGTCCATTGAGTCAGTGATGCCATCCAGCCATCTTATCCTCTGTCGTCCCCTTCTCCTCCTGTCCCCAATCCCTACCAACATCAGAGTCCTTTCCAATGAGTCAATTCTTTGCATGAGGTGGACAAAGTATTGGAGTTTCAAATTTAGCATCAGTCTTTCCAATGAACACGCAGGACTGATCTCTTTTAGAATGGACTTGCTGGATCTCCTTGCAGTCCAAGGGACTCTCAAGAATTTTCTCCAACACCACGGTTCAAAAGCATCAATTCTTTGGCACTCAGCTTTCCTCTCAGTCCAATTCTCACATCCATACATGACCACTGGTAAAACCATAGTCTTGACTATACAGACCTTTGTTGGAAAAGTATTGTCTCTGCTTTTGAATATGCTATCTAGGTTGGTCATAACTTTCCTTCCTATACATATCCATATAACATAAATTCATACATGAAAATGAAAGTTGTTCAGTCATGTCCAACTCTTTGTGACCCCATGGACTGTAGTCTGCCAGGCTCCTCTGTCCATGGAATTCTTCAGGCCAGAATACTGGAGTGGGTAATCATTCCCTTCTCCAGGAATCTTCCCAACCCAGGAATCAAACCCAGGTATCCTACATTGCAAGCAGATTATTTACCAACTAAGCCACCAGGGAAGCCCAAATGCGCACATATATAGTGTATACACATGCACACACACACACATATATATACACACATACACATATATAGTACATATTTACACATATATAACATACACTATATAGTATTATATATGCATAATATATACATTATATATTATCATATATTATATATGTGTATAATGTATATACTATATATATATATATTGCTACTGCTACTGCTAAGTCACTTCAGTCATGTCCAACTCTGTGTGACCCCACAGACGGCAGTCCACCAGGCTCCCCCGTCCCTGGGATTCTCCAGGCAAGAACACTGGAGTGGGTTGCCATTTCCTTCTCCAATGCATGAAAGTGAAAAGTGAAAGGGAAGTCAAGCAGTCGTGTCTGACTCTTCACGACCCCATGGACTTCAGCCTGCCAGGCTCCTCCATCCATGGGATTTTCCAGGCAAGAGTACTGGAGTGGGGTGCCATATTGGGTTAGCCAAAAGTATAATATATGGTCTGAGCCACCTAGGAGGCCCATAATATATATACTATATTTATATATATATATATATATATACACACATATATAGTGTATAGATAGATGTAGTCTTTTCTATTTATAAAGATATAAAATCTTTACAATATCCCTACAAAAGAGGTACTAGTGTAACCCTGACCTGGGTTATGGGTATATAGAATTCCAGCTCTGGAGGAGAAAAAGAACCGAGCATACAAGAGGGGTCTGAAGAGTTAAGTGCAAGTTGCCACATGAGGTAGATACTGGGGGAAGATCTCACTAAGAAGGTGACATTTGAGTAAAGGAAGTGAGGGAGTGGCTCTATGCTATGGCAAGGCAGTACACTCCAGGAAACGGGGAACACCAGGCACCAACATTGAAAGCAAGAGCTTTCAGGCTGCAGTGTCACAGGAGGAAGGGGAAGAGGAATAGAAGGTGAGGTAAGAGAGGTAGAGAGGGGACAAAGATTGAATGTAACCTGGCAGATTTGAGGACTTTAGCTTTCTCTTGGGTCAGATGGTTGCCACTAGAGGTTTTTGCAAACAAGACTGATATGACCTTATTTCCACGTGACTATTCATGTTGACTTCCCTGGTGGCTCAGATGATAAAGCGTCGGTCTACAATGCGGAGACCTGGGTTCGATCCCTGGGTCAGGAAGATTCCCCGGAGAATGAAATGGCAATCCACTCCAGTACTATTACCTGGAAAATCCCATGGACAGAGGAGCCTGGTAGGCTACAGTCCATGGGGTCACAAAGAGTCAGACACGACTGAGCAGCTTCACTTTCACTCACTTTCACTCACTCATGTTAACAGGTTCATCTGTGCTGCTTTATTCCAAGTACACTGTGATGAGGGGGTAAGGGGAGAAGCTGAGGAGCCAAGCAACCCCATGGTGGAGAAAGGTAAAACCCAATGTGCCAGTTACCAGCTCGTTGTCTCTTAGGTTCCAAATCGGTGTGGTTTCCGTCTTCTGATTAGACCCGAACTAATATACCTGAGTTCATTAAACTATATTAATGTGTCTGAAGTAATAGCCCACCTCCCTCCACCACCTCCAGTCCTGAATATTTCATCCTCTGGGGAAGCTGTGAGAGTAACTGGTGTTTAGCCCAAGGTTCAGCCATCACGGTTTCCATCACTCCCCAATTACTTTCCTTCTGGAAATATAACCAACTGATCTATAGCCATTGTTTAAAGATTTCTCCAGCCAAAACTAAATTAATTCATGCTAATACATATTTAGATTAAGACATGATAGAGAAAATAATGTGGTGCTAATGAAAACTAGCTATAGAAAAATCAACTAAAATAATCATAAATGCTAATTCTGGCTAACAGTACACAGATTTCTTTACTGTGTCTCTTCTCCTCCCAAGAGAGAGGGATGAGGGGGAGAAGGGGACAACAGAGGATGAGATGGTTGGATGGCATCATTGACTCAATGGACATGAGTTTGAGTAAGCTCTGGGAGTTGGTGATGGACAGGGAAGCTTGGCATACTGCAGTCTATGGAGTCGCAAAGAATCAGACATGACTGAGCAACTGAACCGACTGCGTCTCTTGCAAAACTTTTTTCAGACCTAAGATTGTAACTCGATATGAAAGTGAATGCTTGTGAGAATAACTAAGAGTAATTATGTGTTTCACAAACATGTAATTGAGAAAATAATAACAAAAAGGATGGAGAAATACTGTCGGCTTTGCTTTTGGAGGAAAATTCAAATGGTGCTTCTTCACTCAGAAATACTTATGTAATCAACACTTAAAGAGCTGCAAAATGTAGTACTCCTTCTAATTTCCAGCAGATATTATAAGCTCATAAAATCATGTTAAGTGAGGAAAAAACTTGTTGCTATTACAGAGACACAAACTCCATGCTATTTTACCATAATAAGTTTTTTCCCCTTTCTGACATTCTAATGCCTATAATTTTAGTCACCAAGACCCTACATAAAGTTTTACTAGCAGAAAACGGAAATCTCTTATTATCTTTTCTATTTATATGGCATAGATTCACCAGATATCTGGGTCTCTGGCATCCTTGTTTTTAAAGGTGATATCACAAATACAAAGAGACAACAACACGCTATTTAATCAGAGCTGATAATTGATTGATCTTGAATTGAGGGAACAGAACAGCCGAATTAACTTACATTGAAATTGCTATTTTAAAATGAAGAAGGAGATGTCCACACAATAGAGGATAAACCAAGCTTATTATGAAAAAAAAATTCAAATACATGGTTAGAACTGATGAGCAGAAATATCCATAGATTGCAACTTAAAAAAGAGAAAAACATTCGATCCATCATAGATGTGGCTGATTTCAGGTGTCTTTGAGGTGCTTACAGAAAAGCATAATGAAGAGTGGAGTGCCTGGCACACAGGGGAGGCACAACAGATCTCATCTTAAATATATGGTATCATAGGATGAATATGTTATGTGATAAATGTGTCAACTGGAATGAGATGGGAGTTAAGCAGCAGAGGTAACATCCTCTTTCTCAGACTTCTGTCATTCTAAGGACACCTACAGGCTACTTACCATATCCCTAAACCACCCATGTTATGGTTTACTTAAGACTGTTCTTTTAATTGACCCACATTTTCTGCTTCATTTAACTGCTTCATCTTAGTTCATCAGTTCAGTCGCTTGGTCGTGTCTGATTCTTTGTGACCATATTTCCCTGTCCTTCATCAACTTCCGGAGCGTGCTCAAACTCATGTCCATCAAGTCGGTGATGCCAACCAACCATCTCATCCTCTGTCGTCCCCTTCTCCTCCTGACTTCTCATCTTAGCTCATAATACTCATGAAATTAGAGGTGTTTTGTCCTAATTTTATTTTGACACATATGAAAATAAACGAATAACTAAAATTTTAAAGTTTTCTACTTGTACCACCATGGCTCACCAACTGTACGTGTGTTACTTCACCTTGAGAAATACTGGTATAATGCAAAAACACAGACTTCAGAATGATTGAGCACTGAGTTCTAAGTCCACTTCTGCCACTTCCTATATCTGTAACCTCAGGAAAGTTATTTGACCCCCTAAGTTCCACCACATAGCCCTTTGAAAAGAAAATGCTTCTTTCCCTTTGGGGCTACATGGCAGATGCTGGGACTACAAATGTAACATGAACCCTGTCTTCATCAGGTTCACATTCTAGTTGGGGAATTTAACACAAAAAGCCTGTACATGCCATACTCTGCCATACGTAAACAGTATTTTGAACTTTTTACAGTTTAGGATTTAGGAGTTAGAAAGTATATTTATTTATTTATTTTTTTTTTTAGGATGAGCAGGAGAATGGTGTAAATTGGGTTATGAGGCCCCCATGAGGGTACCTCACCTCAGCCATTGAACTCACTTCACTGGCCATGAGTCTGTTCCAAGCTCCAAAGAAAGTAGCATCCATCAGGCCCCTCTGCTGCAAGGGTGGGGTCCATGATATCTCCTGCCCAGTCTGCCCTTGTGAGGAGCCCTGTTCTCTGGGAACTCATCTCCCCAAAGGAGTTGAAATTTTTACAGTGAATTAAAGTTTGGTCATAATATGTCACATCTCTCTATAGATATGATACTGAGAAATGGAACATTTTCTTCGGAGTTAGTTTATAATTGTGGTTCACATTTTTACTTTTTCAGAATTCAGGATTTTGACTATTTCCCAAAACATTTTGAGACAGGTTAGAGTTTTAAAAATGCAAATCTGGACAATCAGGGGATTCAATGGAACAGGAAGTATTTCAAGTCAACAGAAAGAGAAAATTGTACCAGGCAGCTGAGTTGAGTAGATGTCTACACTTTGGTACTGAGTTGAGTACTAAGATTTCTGGCAGTAAAGTCCAAAAAGGGAAACTTGGTGAATCTTTTCTTTAGTCATTGTGTGAAGAAAGAAAGCACACACATTATTCTACAGAAGCAAGCTTTGTTTATGCAGAAAAATAAATGTCTGATGATACCCTGTTAGTTTCTGTGTACAAAGCACAGAGAAGCACAGTTGGGCAATATTGTCAACTGTAAATCAACAAAAGATACAGAAGCACTGTTTACAAAATAGGCCATTCTTGTCTAGACTCTTTGAAGAGCCAGAGGAGGCAATGTTCCACTATGACTGAAGGGAGACTTCTCTACATAGCAGAAAACACAGTCTAAGAGTCTAAGGCAAAAACAGAGATTTGGTGACACACTGTAGTTATAGACCTAACAGAATCCAGAAATGACTGAATTGCTCACCTATTACACTGTTTCATTCAATTTTCAGCTGTCTTACCTCAGCTTCGCACACTCCATACTTACCTTATGAAAACTTTATACTTGAGAGACCATATGTGCTAAATTGTATTGTTATAGTATTTGTTGCCCTCAACCTTGCCTAAAACCTCACGACTGGATCATCCATTGCTAGGGGAGAATTATACTTCTCTACTCATGGACATCAGACTCAGGCGTGTAACTTGGTTTGGCCAATGAACTTTGATCTGAAACGTGCCACTTTCTGAGCAGAAACTCTCAGAGACTTCGTGTGGCATGTGGGTTTTCTCTTTCATTTTCCCTCTGCCTTGAGATTGATGGGTCTCAGAAACTGACTGTTCCTTGTACTTTGTTCTCAAAATGGAGGCGATAGAGAGTAGCTGCTGCTGCTACTGCTGCTAAGTCACGTCAGTTGTGTCCGACTCTGTGCGACCCCATAGACGGAAGCCCACCGGGCTCCTCTGTCCCTGGGATTCTCCAGGCAAGAACACTGGAGTGGGTTGCCATTTCCTTCTCCAATGCATGAAAGTGAAAAGTGAAAGTGAAGTTGCTCAGTCGTGTCCCACTCTCAGTGACCCCATGGACTGCCTACCAGGCTCCTCCGTCCATGGGATTTTCCAGGCAAGAGTACTGGCGTGGGGTGCCATTGCCTTCTCCGATAGAGAGTAGAACTGCATTCAACCTATAAAGAACATGAACGGTGACTGAGAAATAAACTTTCCTTGTTGAAAGATACTGAGATTCAGAAGCTTAATATTTGTTACCATGGGATAACTTAGCAAGGCTTCTGAGGTGGTGCCAGTGGTACATAATCCTCCTGCCAATGCAGAAGACACAGATTCGATCTCTGGTTCGGGAATATTCCCTGGAGGAGAAAATGGCAACTCAATGAAGTATTCTTGCCTGGGAAATCCCAGAGACAAAAGAGTCTGGTGCACTGCAGTCCATGGAGTCACAGAAAGTCAGACATGACTGACCATGCACACCTGAACTTAGTAAAAACTGACTGATATGCAAAATACATTGGAAAGAAACTTGCTTTGCTTTCATGAATTAACTCTGAGTTGAGCTTGTATTCTACCAGAATATTCTGTGCTATATTATGCAGAACATACAACTTCTATCTTATAATTTTTAATTCAGAGAGAGCCAACTGACTCCCTCAGTTCATAGAGCAAGTAATTTTAACAAGTATCCCTGATGAGCAAGTCAGTAATGAATGTTGAGCTAGTTGCAAAATGCCCAGAGGGATAGATAGGGGGAGAAAAAGACAACTAACACTGATTGGGCATCTTCCATGCACTAGATGCTTTACATATATTATTTCATTTGTGGTTATGGCAACTCAGGTTCCACTGCCATTCTACAAATGTAATTCAGAAGGGTTGGGTGAATTAGCTGCAATCAAAGAGCTACTAAATGAGATATCTGGAGTTTGAGCTTTGATGTGACTGACTCCAAAGTCTTTACTTTCCATTATCCTCTTTCTATTACAGGTTTTCCACTACATGAGACAGATGAACTGATGACACAGACACAGAGGATCATTTCAAAGTCTTTGTAAGCCTAATGTTGCTCTAAGTTTAAAGGGAAAGGAGTCAGGTTGTAAAGGGTTGTTCAATATGTTTGCACAAAATATACCTGGGGTTTAATTCCAATATTAAGAATAATTTATTATTTTAATTGTAAAGGAAATAGACACAAAATTTGGAAAATATAAAAATCACAAGTGTATGTCTATCAACTCTTGAGGTCAAGAATTTATAAACTTAGAAGCAGTGGGGGAAATATCAAAAAAGTTATATTTGATTGCACAGGTGTTAAACAAATGCTGTATCTCAAGTATAGGCTTTAAATTTTGAAAGATATATTTCTTTTGATATACTGAGTAGGATTCTATTAATGGGTAGACTAATATTTCTATCATTCTTATGATAATATGGCACTTCTAGATCACTTTTATAATTTTGTATATGTTTAATATTTACATAATTAATATTCAATAATAATATATAATATATTGATATTAGTTAATTGTATGAATATTAATAACGCATCTTTCACATGTTTGGTTATTCACTAGAACTAGAAATTGGGAGTGGGGAACATAGTAGACATATATATGTGAGGAATTGAAAATCAAAAGAGATAATGACTATTGGCCTAAGGTGGCATTGCTGACAGAACAAGTAGCATTAGGACTCAGCTATGTAGTCACTAAATGGGGACAAGGATGCAGGAGTGTTTCTCATGGAACAAATGTGAGACATGGGTAAGGTGATTGAGAGAGACATTTACCTGAAGGTCTTTTAAAAAAAAATTAATTTATTTTAATTGGAGGATAATAACTTTAAAATATTGTGATTGTTTTTGGCATACATTAACATGAATCAACCACAGGTATCCTTACCCAAGCAGACTTCCCATCAAGGTAAAGTGACCCCAGTAGAAGATAAGGATACTGAATTCTCTGGTTAAAAGAGAAATAAGTAGTGTTGATTTATTATTGCCATTTAGGGGATTTCAATGAACCCACATATATGTATCTCCAAGGAAAAGAGTTAGAGTTGACCATCGATTAAGCTCAAAACGAGGCAGCTTTAAACATCTCACGAGGCTAGAGGCACCAACACTAGACACCTTAAGTGCAGTCAAATAGACCTTTCCTGACCCTGACATCCCCTCCCACCTGTTTCCTATCCTGGAGATGTCAGAAACTGGAGGCATGTTTATGTAGGGGGAGTAGAGAACAGAGGAGATTTGTAAGGGAGAAGGATGCACATGAGGGATAGAATCCTTACCTTTGAAATTCAAAGTTTTTGTTTTTACCCTAGATTTACATTTATTGTTGTTCAGTCACTCAGTCTTGTCTCTTTTCGACCCCGTCGACTGCAGTATGCCAGGCTTCTCTGTCCTTCACCATCTCCTGGGGCTTTCACAAACTCATGTCCATTGAGTAGGTGATGACATCCAACCTAGATTTAGATAATCATTACTAAAATGAAAGTACTAGAAAGCCAACCAGAGGACTTTCCTGCCCCCCTGCCCCTCCCCCTTATAGCTTATAAGACTGAGCATATAAGCTATAAAGACTGTCCAGAATTTCTTATATGGGCTCAAAAAATATTCCACAAGATGGATTTAAAGTAATAATGGAGAAAAAGGAAAGAAAAAATGTATCCCACTTTACAAGTACTCCCAAATCAATGTATTCAATTGCTTTCCTCTTCTTCCATGATTTGAAAGGTAGACAACTACTTCTGTTGCTAGTACTCACTTGAGCATTCATTCATTTTTCATCACATGTATTGAGTACCTACTATGTGCCAGGTTGTATTTAGATATTAAGGAAATTATAGTAAATTTTAAAAGAGAGCAAAAACCTGCTACCCAAATGGAGCTTACTTTCTGGTCAGGAGAGAAAAACAAAAATGATTTAAAATATACATAAAAAATAAAATATCAAATATATATCATTGTATTGAAGAAGATTAAAATAAAGGAATGGGATGATGATGGGGGCAGGGAGGGAATGGACTGCTCTTCAAGTAACAGTTTCAAGGGTGATCTTACCAAGATCTGAGTGATCAGAAAGTGACAGCCGTGTACAATTTTGGAGAAAAGTATTGTTGGCAGAGGGAAGAACTAAAAGTGAAAAAGCCCCAAGTAAAGGACTAGATTGGCATACAAAGAGACAGAAGAAGGCATGTGTGACTGGAGCATAGTGAGCTCAGAAGACCATGGGGAATTGACACTGGAGAGGAGCATATCCATGTCATATAAGGATATGCTTGTGAGCCTGTGTAAACTATTTGGATTGTATCCCAAGTAGAATGTCAAGCCACATGAGGATTTTAAGCATGGCAAGGACATGATAAGAATTACATGTTAAAGATAGCACTCTGGAGACTGTGGGTAAGGGAATGGGCACAGAGAGGTAACTTAAGAAGGCATTACAAAAATCTAAGAATATGGTGGCAACTTAGACCAGAGAGGTGGTGAAAAAATAGAAGAAAGTGAACATTTTCAGAAACTCTTTTGGAAGCAGAGTTGACAGGATGTGTTGATGGATAGAATTCGGGGAGCTGAGGGAATAGAAATCAAGGATTAGTCTCAGGGTTTTGGCTTAAACTGTTAGATTAATGGTGGTAGTGTTGCTAAGATCTACAGAGACTAGGAAGGAGGGTGAGAGAAATCAAAAGGTGTGTTTTTCAGGTTCTAGATTTGAGATGCTTATTTGGAATCTAGGCAGAGATACTATGTAGGAGTTGGATATGTCCTGATAAGTCAAAAGCTCAGTGGAGATGTCAGGCAGGCTACAAATTTTGGATTCTTGGAATATGCTTGCTTGCTATTTAAGACCATGTAGCAAAATGAAATAACCTAGGAAGAGAGAAAAGAACAAACGCATGGTCCAGGATTAAATTCTGGGAGCATTCCACTTTCTAGAAGTCCAACAAAGGAGGAGGAGCCAGGAAAAGAGACTGAAAAGGATCGGCCAGTAAAATAGAAAGAAAAACACAGAAGCATGTTGTAGAAGGGGGAAAGAAGAGGTTTTCACAAGTAGGGAAAGCAGTTAACTATGTGAAATGCTGCTGAGTGTTGAACTAAGAGGATGATAATGAAGTGACCACTGGATATGACAAGCAAGGTCAATATCAAGATAACACATTTGACTTCCTTTTATGATTCTTATTAATATATTCTGTGATTGCAAGTTTTAAAAAAATGTTATTGGATATAGTTTCCTTTGTTGTGCAGAGCTTTTAATTTTAATTAGATCCCATTTGTTTATTTTTGCTTTTATTTCCATTATACTGGGAGGTGGATCGTAGAGGATCCTGCTGTGATTTATGTCGGAGAGTGTTTTGCCTATGATTTCCTCTAGGAGTTTTATACTTTCTGGTCTTACATTTAGATCTTTAATCCATTTTGAGTTTATTTTTGTGTATGGTGTTAGACAGAGGTCTAGTTTTATTCTTTTACAAGTGGTTGACCAGTTTTCCCAGCATCACCTGTTAAAGAGACTGTCTTTACTCCATTGTATATTAAGGGGAAAGACAGCCTTCTGAATGGGAGAAAACAATAGCAAATGAAACAACTGACAAACAACTAATCTCAAAGATATACAAGCAACTTATGCAGCTCAACTCCAGAAAAATAAACGAACCAATCAAAAAATGGGCCAAAGAACTAAATAGGCATTTTTCCAAAGAAGACATACGGATGGCTAACAAACACATGAAAAGATGCTCAACATCACTCATTATCAGAGAAATGCAAATCAAAACCACAATGAGGTACCATTTCACACCAGTCAGAATGGCTGCGATCCAAAAGTCTACAAGCAATAAATGCTGGAGAGGATGTGGAGAAAAGGGAACCCTCTTACACTGCTGGTGGGAATGCAAACTAGGTCAGCCACTATGGAAAACAGTGTGGAGATTCCTTAAAAAATTGCAAATAGAACTGCCTTATGACCCAGAAATCCACCTGCTGGGCATACACACTTAGGAAACCAGAATTGAAAGAGACACATGTACCCCAATGTTCATTGCAGCGCTGTTTATAATAGCCAGGACATGGAAACAACCTAGATCTCCATCAGCAAATGAATGGATAAGAAAGCTGTGGTACATATACACAATGGAGTATTACTCAGCCCTTAAAAAGAATAAATTTGACTCAGTTCTAATGAGATGGATGAAACTGGAGCTGATTATACAGAGTGAAGTAAGCCAGAAAGAAAAACACCAATACAGTATACTGACACATATATATGGAATTTAGAAAGATAGTAATGAAGACCCTCTATGTGAGACAACAAAAGAGACACAGAGGTATAGAACGGACTTTTGGCCTCTGAGGGAGAGGGAGAGGGTGGGATGATTTGGGAGAATGGCATTGAAACATGTATACTATCATGTAAGAAACGAAGCCCAGTCTATGTTCAATACAGGATACAGGATGCTTGGGGCTGGTGCATGGGATGGTCCAGGGTGATGATATGGGGAGGGAGGTGGGAGGGGGCTTCGGCATTGGGAGACTGTGTACACCTGTGGCTGGTTCATGTCAATGTATGGCAAAACAAATACAGTACTGTAATGTAGAATAAAGTATAAAAAATAAAATAAAATAATCAGAAATTAAAAAAATAAAAAAAATGTTATTGGAAAATGCAATCATATTTATAGTATTTATCAGTTTCAGACTTTTCAATTTGCTGTTCTTTCTTAGTCTAAATGAATACTGGTATCTCCCGTATACCAGTAGGGTTGGTTCTACACCACTTTACTTTTGCAAAGTGCTTCCCAGGTGGCTTAGTGGTGAAGAATCTGCCTGCCGACAGTAGATGTGGGTTTGATCCCTGGATGAGGAAGATCCCCTGGAGAAAGAAATGGCAACGTACTCTAGTAATCTTGTCTAGAGAATTCCACTGACAGAGAAGCCTAGTGGGCTGCAGTCCATGGGGTTGCAGGAGAGTCAGACATGACTTAGTGACTAAACAACAACTTTTGAGAAATCCCTATTTTAGTACCTGTTTTCACTAACTGAAAGAAATACAAAGAAGATTTTTGCTTTCTTCAGGGGAAAAAAAAAGACAAAAAGCAAAAATAGTGTCAGCATTTGTTTTCAGTGAGCTGAGGGGTTATAGAGGCTGTGCGCACCCAGAGTACCCATAAGAATGTCATGACCAAGCTCCTCCTGGTAACCACACTCAGCATCTAGTTTCCATAACTTCAAACTGTGTCTGTGAGCATCTGTGCTTTGTCTATGCTCATTTTGAGTTTCCCTTAGTAAGATGGTTCTAAGGTAATAGTTTTCTTGCTTATGGAAGATTTCATAGATACACTTGCCTTTTGGAGAGCAGGGGAAACTTGTATGCATGTTCATACCTAAATTTGTGTTTTTTTTCCTAACTGCATCCCCTAAATTGTAAAAGCTTCTGGCTACTCAAACACTCAATCTGTACTTGTGGAGGATGGATAGATATATACATAGACAGAGAGGTACCATTTCCTTCAAACATATTCAAAGAAGAACGACAATTTGATACCTTGGTCTAATTTATAATTCTTTTTGGTTTTCAGTTTGGCCACACCACCTGGTTTGTGGGATCTTAGTTCACCCACCAGGGATTGAACTGCATCCTCAGCAATAAAAGCACTGAGTCCTAACCACTGGACCACCAAGGGTTTCCTAATTTATAATCCTTAACTCAAACCCTTTGTCCCCCAACTCTGTAGATGGTGATCTATTGTCTTCTTCAATTTAGAATTTTGGAGAAGGTTAAGGATAGTCTGATCTTTTTCTTTTGTGCAGAACTATTATTAGGTTATTTTTCTTTTTCCTTTTGGTGAGCAGTAGAGACTTGACAACCAGGATTCTTTGACTAAAATGATTTATGTGATTTGAATCTATTTTTATTTATATTTCATAGAACCCAGTGGATGCTCCCACTTTCTACATTTAATGCCTTTCTTGAGATCAAAAGATTTCCCCATGCATTTTTTTTCAATGTTGTTTCTGTTTTGTGTGTTCTCCCCTATCTTGTAACTGTCTTTATTTGCAGCCCCTATCTATAGGATCTCTCTGCCATATTTACTATCACCATTTTCATTATTTTCATCTCTCTTTTTCTCAGTTTTCTGGGAGTTTCTCAAATTTATCTTCTTATTTACTAATTCAATTTTCTGAGGTGTCAATTCAATGAGATACTCATTACTTGAACACAGTTTCTTCACTGTATTATTTATTCATCTCTGAATAGTCTTTCTTTTATTTATATTTATAAAATAGCAAGTGAGATGCAATAAGAACTTTAATTTTAAAAAATAGGACAGTGATGATGGCCCTATGCATTATATCTCTTCTTATCCCAAACTCTCCAAAGAGAAAGGTCTTAAAAGTTGTCTGTGAAATCCATTTCAGTGTTAACAATATATCAAGAAAGCACTGGAGGGGGTTACATTGTGGGGGAGTTGAGAATAGGTTTCTGACTAATGTTTCATTAAAACTCTAGAACTTAAGAGAGACCCTGAGGCTCTGGCAGGTCATAACACTCCATTGTTCATCTGTGGAGCCAGGGACAGATTTAAAAATGAGGAAGTCCACAAAGCAGGGAACTGAAATCCTTACTGTACACATGATTACCTTAATTCATTTAGCTCAGCATTGCTTGGGGATGCAAGAAGATAGACCTACCCACCCAGTGAAACCAGAAGCAAGCATACCCATGGACATAAACAAATAGCCCATCCAGAATCTCTGGACAGGCTCACTGGCAAGGGGTTTTGTTTGCTGAAACCAATTTGTAAAGAATTATGGAAGAGTGCCTACTTGGTTAAATGCGCAGACATCAACACAAGGTGACAAGGACAATAAATAATCAAGGAAACATGACACCATGAAACGAAACTAATAAAACTCCAATTAATGACCTTAAAGACATGGAGATCTGTGAACTATCTGATATTCAGAATAACCCTCTTAAAGAAGAAAGTAAAGACAGACAACTAAAGAGAATTAAGAAAACAATGCATGAATGAAATTAGAATCTCAACAATGAAATAGAGACCATTAGACAGATCAACTAAACAGAAAATTATCAAAGAAACGCAAACTTTACACGTTACAATAGACCAGTTAGACCTAATTGATATCTATAGGACATTTCACCCCAAAACAATGAATTTCACCTTTTACTCAAGTGCACAGGGAACCTTTTCCAAGATAGATCACATCCTGGGTCATAAATCTAACCTTGATAAATTCAAAAAAATCGAAATTATTCCAAGCATCTTCTCTGACCATAATGCACTAAGGTTAGATCTCAATTACAGGAGAAAAGCTATTAAAAATTCCAACATTTGGAGGCTGAACAACACCCTTCTGAATAATCAACAAATCACAGAAGAAATCAAAAAGAAATCAAATTATGCATCGAAATGAATGAAAATGAAAACACAACTACACAGAACCTATGGGACACAATAAAAGCAGTGCTAAGAGGAAAGTTCATAGCCATACAGGCATACCTCAAGAAACAAGAAAGAAGCCAAATAAATAACCTAACTCTACACCTAAAGCAACTAGAAAAGGAAGAAATAGAGAACCCCAGAGTTAGTAGAAGGAAAGAAATCCTAAAAATTAGGGCAGAAATAAATGCAAAAGAAACAAAAGAGACCATAGCAAAAATCAACAAAGCCAAAATCTAATTCTTTGAAAGGATATATAAAATTGACAAACCATTAGCCAGACTCATCAAGAAACAAAGAGAAAAAAATCAAATTAATAAAATTAGAAATGAAAATGGAGAGATCATGACAGACAACACAGAAATACAAAGAATCATAAGAGACTACTATCAGCAATTATATGCCAATAAAATGGACAACTTGGAAGAAATGGACAAATTCTCAGAAAAATACAACTTTCCAAAACTGAACCAGGAAGAAATAGATAATCTTAACAGACCTATCACAAGCAGGGAAACTGAAACTGTAATCAGAAATCTTCCAGCAAACAAAAGCCCAGGTCCAGACCGCTTCACAGCTGAATTCTACCAAAAATTTCGAGAAGAGCTAACACCTATCTTATTGAAGCTATTCCAGAAAATTGCAGAGGAAGGAAAACTTCCAAACTCATTCTATGAGGCCACCATCACCCTAATACCAAAACCTGACAAAGACACCACAAAAAAAGAAAATTACAGGCCAATATCACTGATGAACATAGATGCAAAAATCCTTAACAAAATCCTAGCAATCAGAATCCAGCAACACATTAAAAAGATCATACATCATGACCAAGTGGGCTTTATCCCAGGGATTCAAGGATTCTTCAATATCCGCAAATCAATCAATGTCATTCATCACATTAACAAACTGAAAAATAAAAATCATATGATTATTTCACTAGATGCAGAAAAAGCCTTTGACAAAATTCAACATCCATTTATGATAAAAACGCTCCAGAAAGCAGGAATAGAAGGAACATACCTCAACATAATAAAAGCTATATATGGCAAACCCACAGCTAACATTATCCTCAATGGTGAAAAACTGCAAGCATTTCCTCTAAAGTCAGGAACAAGACAAGGGTGTCCACTCTCACCACTATTATTCAATATAGTTCTGGAAGTTTTGCCACAGCAATCAGAGCAGAAAAAGAAATAAAATGAATCCAAATTGGAAAAGAAGAAGTAAAACTCTCACTGTTTGCGGACGACATGATCCTCTATATAGAAAACCCTAAAGACTCGACCAGAAAACTACTAGAGCTAATCAACGAATATAGTAAAGTTGCAGGATATAAAATCAACACTCAGAAATCCCTTGCATTCCTATACACTAATAATGAGAAAGTAGAAAAAGAAGTCAATGAAACAATCCCATTCACCATTGCAACGAAAAGAATAAAATACTTAGGAATATACCTACCTAAAGAAACTAAAGACCTATATATCGAAAACTATAAAACACTGATGAAAGAAATCAAAGAGGACACTAATAGATGGAGAAATATACCATGCTCATGGGTTGGTAGAATCAATATAGTGAAAATGACTATACTACCCACAGCAATCTACAGATTCAATTCAATTCCTATCAAGTTACCAGCAGTATTTTTCACAGAACTAGATCAAATAATCTCAAGATTTATATGGAAATACAAAAAACCTCGAATAGCCAAAGCAATCTTGAGAAAGAAGAATGGAACTGGAGGAATCAACTTGCCTGACTTCAGGCTCTACTACAAAGCCACAGTCATTAAGACAGTATGGTACTGGCACAAAGACAGAAATATAGATCAATGGAACAAAATAGAAAGCCCTGAGATAAACCCACACACCTATGGACACCTTATCTTCGACAAAGGAGGCAAGAATATACAATGGAGTAAAGACAGTCTCTTTAACAGGTGGTGCTGGTAAAACTGGTCAACCACTTGTAAAATAATGAAACTAGACCTCTTTCTAACACCATACACAAAAATAAACTCAAAATGGATTAAAGATCTAAATGCAAGACCAGAAACTATAAAACTCCTAGAGGAGAACATAGGCAAAACACTCTCTGACATAAATCATAGCAGTATCCTCTACGATCCACCTCCCAATATACTGGAAATAAAAGCAAAAATATACAAATGGGATCTAATTAAAATTAAAAGCTTCTGCACAACAAAAGAAACTATAACCAAGGTGAAAAGACAGCCTTCTGAATGGGAGAAAACAATATCAAATGAAACAACTGACAAACAACTAATCTCAAAGATATACAAACAACTTATGCAGCTCAACTCCAGAAAAATAAACGAACCAATCAAAAAATGGGCCAAAGAACTAAATAGGCATTTTTCCAAAGAAGACATACGGATGGCTAACAAACACATGAAAAGATGCTCAACATCACTCATTATCAGAGAAATGCAAATCAAAACCACAATGAGGTACCATTTCACACCAGTCAGAATGGCTGCGATCCAAAAGTCTACAAGCAATAAATGCTGGAGAGGATGTGGAGAAAAGGGAACCCTCTTACACTGCTGGTGGGAATGCAAACTAGGTCAGCCACTATGGAAAACAGTGTGGAGATTCCTTTAAAAATTGCAAATAGAACTGCCTTATGATCCAGCAATCCCACTGCTGGGCATACACACCGAAGAAACCAGAATTGAAAGAGACACATGTACCCCAATGTTCATTGCAGCACTGTTTATAATAGCCCGGACATGGAAACAACCTAGATGTCCATCAGCAGATGAATGGATAAGAAAGCTGTGAATCATATACACAATGGAGTACTACTCAGCCCTTAAAAAGAATAAATTTGACTCAGTTCTAATGAGATGGATGAAATTGGAGCTGATTATACAGAGTGAAGTAAGCCAGAAAGAAAAACACCAATACAGTATACTGACACATATATATGGAATTTAGAAGGATAGTAATGATGACCCTCTATGTGAGACAACAAAGAGACACAGAGGTATAGAACGGACTTTTGGCCTCTGAGGGAGAGGGAGAGGGTGGGATGATTTGGGAGAATGGCATTGAAACATGTATACTATCTTGTAAGAATGAAGCGCCAGTCTATGATCAATACAGGATGCAGGACGCATGGTGCGGGTGCACGGGATGATTCAGGGAGAGGATGTGGGGTGGGAGGTGGGGGGGGGCTTTGGCATTGGGAGATCGTGGACACCTGTGGCTGATTCATGTCAATGTATGGCAAAACAAATACAGTATTGTGGGGTGGGTGGTGGGAGGGGGCTTTGGCATTGGGAGATTGTGTTCACCTATGACTGATTCGTGTCAATGTATGGCAAAACAAATACAGTATTGTAATTAAAAAATACAGAAATTTAATTTAAAAAAAGCTAAAAAAAAGAAATAGAGACCATTAAAAACAAAACAAACAAACAACAACAACAACAAAAAAAAAAAAACCAGAAATCCTAGCATTAATGAATACGGCAAATGAACTAAAGAATTCAGAAGAGAGCTTCAGCAGAAGACTTCACTATGCAGAAGAAAGAATTAGTAATTGGGAAGACAAGTCATTTGAAATCAGGCAGTTAGAGTAGCAAAAAGAAAAAAAAATGAGGAAGAAAGCCTATGAAAATTGTGGAATATCATTAACAGAAATAATCTATAAATTATTGGAGTTCCCAGAAGGAGAAAAAAAGTGATAAAGGGATGAGAAGCTTATTCAAAGAAATGATGATTGAGAACTTCTCAAATGTGGGGAGAGATTTGGGCATCCAAGATCATGAAGCTAGTAGGTCACTTCAGAATTCCAATTCAAAATAATGTTCTCTAAGATATATTAAAATAAAACTATCTAAAATCAAAGGCAAAGAAAGATTTTAAAAGAAACAAACAAACAACAACAACAAAAAACATTCCTGACATATAAACCACTTTGGAAAACAGTATGATGTTTCTTTTAAAAACTAAAAATAGAGTTGCCATATGTCAAGAGGTAACAGTTAGAACTGGACATGGAACAAGAAGCTGGTTCCAAATTGGGAAAGGAGTACATCAAGGTTGTATATTGTCACCCTGCTTATTTAACTTATATGCAGAGTATATCATGTGAAATGCCAAGCTGGATGAAGCACAAGCTGGAATCAAGATTGCCAGGAGAAATATAAGTAACTTTAAATATGCAGATGACACCACCCTTATGGCAGAAGTGAAAAAGAACTAAAGAGTCTACTGATGAAAGTGAAAGAGGAGAGTGAAAAAGTGGCTTAAAACTCAACATTAAGAAAACTAAGATCATGGAATCCAGTCCCATTGTTTTATGACAAATGGATGGGGAAACAGTAGAAACATGAGAGCTTTTATTTTTGGGGCTCCAAAATCACTGCAGATGGTGACTGCAGCTTTGAAATTAAAAGACTATTGCTCCTTGGAAGAAAAGTTATGACCAACTTGGCTAGCATATTAAAAAGCAGAGACATTACTTTTCCAACAAAGGTCCATCTAGTTAAAGCTATAGTTTTTCCTGTAGTCATCTATGGATGTGAGAGTTGGACTATAAAGTTTGCAGCTATTTTGCCAAAATTTTAATTCTTTCTGAGAAATTTCAATAAAATCTGCCAACAAATAATTTTAAAAAAAAGAAAGAAAGCTGAGCACCAAAGAATTGATGCTTTTGAACTATCATGTTGGAGAAGACTCTTGAGAGTCCCTTGAACTGCAAGGAGATCCAATCAGTCCATCCTAAAGGAAATCAGTCCTGAATATTCATTGGAAGGACTGATGCTGAAGCTGAAGCTCCAATACTTTGGCCACTTGTTGCAAAGAACTGGCTCATTTGAAAAGACCCTGATGCTGAGAAATATTGAAGGTGAGAGGAGAAGGGGATGACAGAGAATGAGATGGTTGTATGGTATCACTGACGAGATGGAAATGAGTTTGAGTAGCCTCTTGGAGTTGGTGATGGACAGGAAAGCTTGGCATGCTGCAGTCCAAGGGGTCACAGAGAGTCAGACACGACTGAGTGACTGAACTGAACTGATGATCCTACAATCCTACTCCTGGGTATATATCTGGAGAAAACTATAATTCAAAAGAAGCATTCTCCCACTCCAACATTCATTGCAGCACTATTTACAATAGCCAAGACATGGAAAAACATGATGTCAATCAACAGATTAGCGGATGAAGATATGATATATATATATATATATATACAGTGAAATATTACTTATCCATAAAAAATGAAATAATGCCATTTGCAGCAACATGGATGGACCTAGAGAATATGATACTTAGAGAAGCAAGTCAAACAGAGAAAGGAAATATTATATGATATCAATTATATTTGGAATCTAAAAAAAATAATACAAATGAATATATATACAAAATAAAAACAGACTTACAGACATAGAAAACAAAACACGTTACCACAGGGCAAGTAGGGAAGAGATAACTTAGGAGAATGAGGTTAACAGTTACACATTACTATATACAAAATAGATAATTGACAAAGATTAAGTGTATAGCACACTCAAATATACTCAATGTCTTGTAATAAACTATAATGGAATATAATCAACAAAAATAATTAATCACCTTGCTACACATCTGAAATGAACAGAGTGTAATTAAAAAAAAAAACTCTAATAGAAGACTATTAAAATTAAGTCTATTAACTAAAAAAAAACAAAAAACCTTAAAAACTGGGAAAAAAAGAATGAGAATTACATGAGGGAAATTGAGGGTTAACTAACCTGAAGTAGAACACTGGCAGTGCGTGTGCAAGAGAGGCTTTTGATCCAAACTATAGTTGGTAAATCGGAAAAAGCAATGGCACTCCACGCAAGTACTCTTGCCTGGAAAATCCCATGGATGGAGGAACCTTGTAGGCTGCAGTCCATGGGGTCGCTAAGAGTGGGACACGACTGAGCAACTTCACTTTCACTTTTCACTTTCATGCACTAGAGAAGGACATGGCAACCCCCTCCAGTGTTCTTGCCTGGAGAATCCCAGGGACGGGGGGGGGGTGGGCGGGGGGGCTGCCATCTATGGGGTCACACAGAATCGGACATGACTGAAATGACTTAGCAGCAGCAGCAGCATAGTTAGTAAATAGTGTAAGAGTTGAAGATGACTCCAGTGTTTCAGATACTCAGAGTGATTTTAATTAAGAAATAAGATTTCTGTACAGTGAGGATTTTTTTTCTGTTTATGCACAACCCTCTTATGCAAGTAAAATGTAGCTACACCAAGCAAAGAAGACCTCATTGATCTGTTTTAATTAACTACTGATATTTTCCAATACATGTATTGTTTACACTCAGGAGCATCAGATTGTGTCACTCAGAAATTTCATGGGTGCTCATAGCTTAAACCACCTCAACTGGAATGAAGAAATAGAAAGGAAATGACTTTGTAGAATGTTGTAGAACAAGTCTTTTTTTTTTGGCAGTAGACAGAATAAAATCAGCTTGACTTTATCTGTGTATCCAAAAACAACCACTATTAAGGGAACAGAGTGCTTTTTAATGGGAGATTTCAGCTCATCTGCCTTTAAAATCTCTCTATTGCCTTAAGTAACCATGGATGCTCCACCCCTCTGTGTTCAACAGACCGAAAATGAAGTAAATTGATGTTAAAACATTTTTGTGCTCAAGTTAAATACCATAGCTTATCTCTGTGATTATGGCATTTAGAAAGGACATCACCCAAAAGGACAGAGCATATATCACCACAGAGAGCTACCGAATCAGTATTTGGCACGAGTGAGAAGGACGTCCCACAGAGCATCCACTGAGCTCCAAGAGAGGCTGATGGAAGGGCCATTAGCTCAGATGATGACTGTGTAATCAGATATGTTCGCTGATAATTTGTACAAAGTGCTTAGAAAACTCCTTAAACTAGAAGAGTGAAGGTTGACTTATTTCTGTCTGATAAGACACGAAGTACATTCCCACCAATAGATTATTTTAATAAGAAGATAAAGAGAAAGCTGGGCTTCAAGTATTAAAAGATAGACTGAACACACATATGCTTCTCTTCCCTCCCAAGAGCCTCTTGAAATTATTAAAAAGAATTTTATTTGGGGGCAGCAAGGAGTGGGAGGAGAAAAAGCCATTGCAGTGTCAGAGAAGTCAGAAAGGCACCCAGGAGTAGACTAGAGATTTCGAAGGAATCCCAGATGGTAGAAACATCGTAGAACACAGATGAGGTAGGACTGACTGAGGAAAAAGATTGAAAACCCCAGCCCAAATAGCAAAAAGAGTCAGGAGCATTAATGATAGCAGTTATGAATGGGGATGCATTGGGAATAGATAAGACAGCCACCACTGTCTCTGTCTCCTTCAACATTCTGCCCAGAGTGCTGGTGTCCACAACTCTGGCTTTCTGGGTCCTGAGGACTCCTTTCCAAATGACATACCTTGTCTGCCTTGTGAGGAGTCTTGAGATAGCTGTTAGGGCCTGGGGAGAGAAGAGTTTGAGGTAACTCTGAATTCTCATGTAAAGTGCAAAGGAAAAATATAAATTAAAAAAAAAAAAGGCAAAACAAGAAAACTCTCCTTCCTGGAGTGCAATACACTAAGAGCCTCTCCTCCTCCTAGAAAGTAGGACCTTCCCTCTTTTGAAGCTTGTGGGACATGCTATTTGTCAATGGGGTCTTTCAAATCTTCCCTTGTGGCTCAGATGATAAAGAATCTGCCTGCAGTGTGGGAGACCTGGGTTCCATCCCTGGATCAAGAAGATCCCCTGGATAAGAGAACGGCTACCCATTCCAGTATTTTTTCCTGGAGAATTCCCATGGACAGGGGAGCCTGGTGAGCTACAGTCCTTGGAGTCACAAAGAGTCAGACACAACAGAGCCACTAACACTTGCACTTTTCAAAAGTCAAGCAAAGGAAAAGAGCAATTTTTAAAGCCCTGTTAGAACAGAGATGCTACAGAAAGTTTACTCTGGGCAGGAGAGACTGTGGGCTAAGATCAGTTGAGAAGAGGCTGAGAAAGGCTGCTGTAAGATTTAACCTCCTCTCTCTTAACCTTCAAAAGCTTGAGCTCAAGAATGTGTTTTGGACATGTGATAATATAAAGGAGAAAATGAGTGTTCTTGCTCAAATTTTAGTTTGAAGAGCCCGTGCTCAAGAATTCCTCTTACAACCTTCTTTTCCTTATAATGAATGTGGTCCAATGACCTTTTTTTCCTCCCTGAAGCATACTTTATTTCTGGAAATGCAGATAAAGTGTCATGCAGAGAAACTCAATCTTATTTTATTTTATTTTTTTCTTGAAGATAAGGAGTTCAGTAATCAGAAGTCACCTGTCAGGGCACAGGCAAACACTGGAAGCTCAGGGGGAAAGAGCCATAGGCGGTGAGCTGAAGGCTTTCTTCTTTCCCCCTGGTTGGCTCTCCTCTGGGAGGGCACACTTCTCCAGGGAACATGGAGGAGACTGGGTGTCAAGAGCTGATAGATAAGAAGAGCTTGTGGTTATTTATAAAAATCCACTTGTATAAGATAGTTTCTGGAGTGCTCCAGTGTTTGTATTTGCTGTGAGTTCTGCTTTCTGCACTGTGTCTGCCAATAAAGGTGGAGAGCTGAAGAGCACAGGAGCTGAAGGCTCAGGGTGGCTAGGCATGATTATCCTTGCTTCTGCATGAAACTTTGCACACAAATAATTAAGTACCTTTTGAATAATCCTTAAAGAGGGAAATATCATTTCTGACAATGATTAGGGACTGTTCTGTGAAATGGCAGCTGGATTTAAACAGAACCTGACTTCCCTGGTGGCTCAGATGGTAAAGCACCTGCCTACAATGTGGGAGACACGGGTTCGATCCCTGGGTTGGGAAGATCCCCTGGAGAAGGAAATGGCAGTCCACTGCAGTACTCTTGCCTGGGAAATCCCATGGACGGAGGAGCCTGGTAGGCCATGGGGTCACCAAGAGTCAAACTCAACTGAGCGACTTCACTTTCACTTTCCACAATGAGTAGATTTCAGTCCTTAGCACACTCTTAAACCAAATAATCAGTTGAAAACACCCACAACATTCTTATTCAAAAGTATCAGTTCAGTTCAGTCACTCACTTGTGTCCAACTCTTTGCAACTCCATGGACTGCAGTATGCCAGGCCTCCCTGTCCATCAACAACTCCTGGAGCCTACTCGAACTCATGTCCACTGAGTCAATGATGCCATCCAACCATTTCACCCTCGTTCGTCCCCTTCTCCTCCCACTTTCAATCTTTCCCAGAATCAGGGTCTTTTCAAATGAGTCAGTTATTTCCATCAAGTGGCAAAGTATTGGAGCTTCAGCTTCAGCATCAGTCCTTCCAATGAATAATCAGGACTGATTTCCTTTAGGATGGGCTGGTTGGATCTCCTTGCAGTCCAAGGGACTCTCAAGAGTCTTCTCTAACACCAGAGTTCAAACATATATTTAATACTTATTGGCTGATCTTCAACTTTTGAAAGTAAATTTTCAGAAAAAGATGCCATTTGAAGCTAACACTGGAGAAAAAAAAAAGTGAATGATCAACTCTGGTAGTATTCTTTGAATCTAAACCAATGTCTACTGAGAAAATAATGACATTAGTTTCATTTGTTCCTGGAAAAATAGATGGGAAGATGATTCCAAATGATTCCAGAATGGGTGAACATCCTGAAATAAGTGGATAGTGTCCAGAAGAAGAATAAGGCCTTATAGGACAATATGGGTCTTGTTGATTGTGAAGTCAGAAACACTTTATGGTACTTGATTAACTACCTATGAGGAAAGGAGATGGACTCAAAAGAGGAGAGGGATCTGAGAATACTGGCAGGCAAAGGGGAGGGGGGTGGTGTGTAGAAACAGGACTGGCCACTAGGGCAAGACTCACATATCAGAAGTAAAGTCCAGAAAGGTTTACAGAAAACACAGCACAGGAACAAGCTGAGAATGATGGTAAGTGAAAAATCAGGAAACAATTGTATGGGGTACAATTTCAACTATAATAAATATTATAGCTAGAAAAATCTGTTTGTCTGTGCATCTATCTGTCGGGCTCACAGAAAGAGATTCCTACAAGACTGATGAATTTCACAGGTATCCCCCCACAGTTGTGCAAACTGGTGGTAATCCTAGATGCCAGGGAAGGTTGGGACAAAATCACTGTAATGTTAACTGGTGGGGAGGAAGGAAGAAGATTGTACCCCAAACCTGGGCAATAAAAGGGCTATACAGACCTTGCTGCCCTTTAATGCCTGTGGGTATCAGTCCCTTTGGCTCTTTAATGTAGGAGAGTTAAAGGTTGTTACAAATGCCTTTAGTGGTTATTGAAATGTTTCTTCCTGCCCTTGTTGGATTCTAGTTCAAAGGATGAAGATCAGTCAATTTCAACCTTCCAGGATGGAAAAATGAAATAGATCAAGCTGTGGACATTGGGTATGGACCAAGACAGAGCACAGAATGACATTTCTAGTTTCTTGAGTTAAAAGTCTCATTATTGGGTTGTCATAGTCAGAGAAGAAATGCAAACTGCTTCAGTTAACTTGCTTGGAGTCACATTGTAAACCATTAAGAAGAAATTAATTAGAGATGTTTAGAAAATTCACAGCTATTTTGCTATTCATTATTTTTAAGGGCTCAAATACTAATGGAATTTTATTTTCACTTCAATATTTAGTGTTTTAGTAATGCCTCCAAACTTGATTCTCCTGATAGCTGCTCTTTTTTCCCTGTACTGTGGTAAACACCATTGGCATTCTGCCCAATGGTTTTATGTCCCTTCTTCCTTGGTAGGACGACAAAGCTTTTGTTCAAACTTTTCTGAATTGCAATATCCTTCTCTTTACTTAGGTGATTATTTTCTTTTCCTTTTATATGGAATGACATTTTACTTTATTTTTTAAATTAATAAATTTATTTTAATTGGAGGCTAATTACTTTACAATATTGTAGTGGTCTTTTGCCATACATTGACATGAATCAGCCATGGTTGTACATGTGTTCCCTATCCTGAAACCCCCTCACACCGCCGTCCCCATCCCATCCCTCAGGGTCATCCCAGTGCACCAGCCCTGAGCACCTTGCCTCATGCATCAAACCAGGATTGGCGATCTGTATCACATATGTTAATGTATAAGTTTCAATGCTATTCTTTCAAATCATCCCTCCCTCGTCTTCTCCCACAGAGTCTAACAGTCTGTTCTTTACATCTGTGTCTCTTTTGCTATCTCACATATAGGGTCATCATTACCATCTTTCTAAATTCCAGATATATGCATTAATATACTGTATTGGTGTTTTTCTGACTTATTTTGCTCTGTATAATAGGGTGCAGTTTCATCCACCTCATTAGAACTGATTCAAATGTATTCTTTTTAATGTCTGAGGAATTTTCCATTGTTTATATGTACCACGGCTTTCTTATCCATTCATCTGCTGATGGACATTAGGTTGCTTCCATGTCCTGGCTATTGTAAACAGTGCTGCGATGAACATTGGAGTACACGTGTCTCTTCCAAATCTGGTTTCCTTGGTGTGTATGCCCAGCAGTGGGATTACTGGGTCGTATGGAGTTCTATTTCCAGTTTTTAAGGAATCTTCACACTGTTCTCCATAGCGGCTGTACTAGTTTGCATTCCCACCAAGAGTGTAAGAGTGTCCCCTTTTCTCCACACACTCTCCAGCATTCATTGTTTGTAGACTTTGGGATAGCAGCCATTCTGACTGGCGTGAGATGGTACCTCACTGTGTTTTTGATTTGCATTTCTCTGATAATGAGTGATGTTGAGCATCTTTTCATGTGTTTGTTAGCCATCCGTATGTCTTCTTTGGAAAAATGTCTGTTTAGTACTTTGGCCCATTGTTTTGATTGGGTCGTTTATTTTTCTGGAATTGAGATGCAGGAGTTTCTTGTGTATTTTTGAGGTTAGTTGTTTGCAGTTGCTTCATTTGCTATTATTTTCTCCCATTCTGAAGGCTGTCTTTTCACTTTGCTTATAGTTTTCTTCATTATTCAAAAGCTTTAAGGTTTAATTAGGTCCTATTCATTTATTTTGGCTTTTATTTCCAATACTCGGGGAGGTGTGTCATAGAGGATCATGTTGTGATTGTCAGAGAGTGTTTTGCCTATGTTTTCCTCTAAGAGTTTTATAGTTTCTAGTCTTAAATTTAGATCTTTAATCCATTTTGAGTTTATTTTTGTGTATGGTGTTAGAAAGTGTTCTAGTTTCATTCTTTACAAGTGGTTGACCAGTTTTAACAGAACCACTTGTTAAAGAGATTGTCTTTTCTCCATTGTACATTCTTGCTTCCTTTGTCAAAGATAAGGTGTCCATAGGTGAGTGGATTTATCTCTGGGCTTTCTATTTTGTTCCATTGATTTATATTTCTGTCTTTGTGCCAGTACTATACTGTCTTGATGACTGTAGCTTTGTAGTATAGTCTGAAGTCAGGCAGGTTGATTCCTCCAGTTCCATTCTCCTTTCTCAAGATTGTTTTGGCTATTTGAGGTTTTTTTAATATCTCCATACAAATTGTGAAATTACTTGTTCTAATTCTGTGAAAAATGCCATTGGTAGCTTGCTAGGGACTGCATTGAATGTATAGATTGCTTTGAGTAGTATACTCATTTTCACTATATTGACTTTTCCAACCCATTGACATGGTATATTTCTCCATCTATCTGTGTCCTTTTTGATGTCTTTCATCAGTGTTTTATAGTTTTCTTTATATATAAAGTGTGTGTGTGTGTGTGTGTGTGTGTGTGTGTGTGTGTGTGTGTGTTTTGTTTCTTTTGGTAGATACATTCCTAAGTATTTTATTCTTTTTTGTTGCAATGGTAAATGGAATTGTTTCCTTAATTTCTCTTTCTGTTTTCTCATTATTAGTGTATAGGAAGGCAAGGGATTTCTCTGTGCTAATTTTATATCCTGCAACTTTACTATATTCATTGATTAGCTCTTGTAATTTTTGGGTGAAATCTTTAGGGTTTTTGTGTAGAGGATCATGTCATCTGCAAGCAGTAGGAGTTTTACTTCTTCTTTTCCAATCTGGAGTCTTTTTATTCCTTTTTCTGCTCTGATTGCTGTGGCCAAAACTTCCAAAACTATATTGAGTAGTAGTGGTGAGAGTGGGTACCCTTTTATTGTTCCTGATTTTAAGGGAAAATGCTTTCAATTTTTCACCATTGAGGATACTGTTTGCTGTGGGTTTATCATATATAGCTTTTATTATGTTGAGTTATGCTCCTTCTATTCCTGCTTTCTGGAGGGTTCTTATCATGAATGTATGTTGAATTTTGTTAAAGGCTTTCTCTGCATCTATTGAATAATCATATGGCTTTTATCTTTCAATTTTTTAATGCAGTGTATTACATTGATTCATTTGCAGATACTGAAGAATCCTTGCATCCCTGGGATAAAGCCAACTTGGTCATGATGTATGATCTTTTATTATGTTGTTGGATTCTGTTTGCTAAAATTTTGTTAAGGATTTTTGCACCTATGTTCATCAGTGATATTGGCCTGTAGTTTTATTTTTGTGTGTGTGACATCTTTGTCTGGTTTGGGTATTAGGGTGATGGTGGCCTCATAGAATGAGTTTGGAAGTTTACCTTCCTCTGCAATGTTCTGGAAGAGTTTGAGTAGGATAGGTGTTAGCTCTTCTCTCAATTTTTGGTAGAATTCGGCTGTGAAGCCATCTGGTCCTGGGCTTTTGTTTGCTGGAAGGTTTCTGATTACAGTTTTGATTTCCATGCTTCTGATGGGTATTAAATTTTCTATTTCTTCCTGGTTCAGTTTTGGAAAATTATAATTTTCTAAGAATTTGTCCATTTCTTCCAAGTTGTCCATTTTATTGGCATATAGTTGCTGATAGTCGTCTCTTATGATCCTTTGTATTTCTGTATTGTTTGTTGTGATCTCTCCATTTTCATTTCTAATTTTGTTGATTCTTCTCCTTTTTTTCCTGATGAGTCGGGTTAATGGTTTGTCTGTTTTATTCATCTTCTCAAATAACCAGTTTTTAGCTTTGTTGAGTTTTGCTATGGTCTCCTTTGTTTCTTTTTCATTTATTTCTGCCCTAATTTTTGTGATTTCTTTCATTCTACTAGCCCTGGGGTTCTTCATTTCTTCTTTTTCTAGTTATGTTAGTTGTAGAGTTAGGTTATTTATTTGATTTTTCTCTTATTCCTTGAGGTAAGCTTGTATGGCTATGAACTTTCCACTCAGCACTGCTTTTACTGAATTCCATAGGTTTTGAGTTGTTTTGTTTTCATTTTCATTTGTTGTTGTGCATGTTTTTATTTCTTAGTGTGTACACATCAACCTCAAACTCCCCATCTCCCCCTCCCCACAACCCTTCCTCCCTGGTAACACGATGTTCATTCTCTAAGTCTGTGAGTCTGTCTGTTTTGTAAATAACTTTATTTTTAATATTTTTTTTTTTTAGATTCCACATATAAGTGATATCATATGATACTTGTGAGGAGTTTTTGATTAGACTTTCTAAGTCAAGCATTCCTCTTGCTAAGTGCTTGATTTGGCATGGGCAAGACATGTAATTCTGGTAAATGAAACTTTAGAGGAAATCTGCTGGAGGCTTCTGGGAAGATTTTCTTTAAAAGGAATGTAAGAGATAGACTACTGTTTTGATAATTAAATGAGCTAATGTATTAAAGTGCTTTGAACAGTGACAGTACATAACAAGTCAATAATCATTTGTTATCATTGGGCTATTGTTGCTGTGTTTGTTAATGTAAATGCATAGCATCCCAGAGTGTCCATGGTATCCTAGACGTGATATAAGATGTGTACATCACATTTCTGTCTATGTAACAAAGACAAACATTAGCTTACAGTGGAGGCAGACAGCCACAGGAAGAGTTTTGACAGAAGCTGAGAAAACGAAGCTCTTCAAGAATTTTGTGACTTAAACATACAGAAGCTGGCTGAGAGCTGACAAGATGAATATGGTGCAACAGTATTCATCCCCCTGTAGCCCTGGGGAGAGCTCTGATGCATTCTCAGTAAGAAGGAGGAATAATCTCACAGATCTTGTGTTTATTTTTCTTTATTCTCCATTGGCTGCAACACTGCAACCCCAAAACCAATCTCCCACGTGTATAATTTATGTATTGGCCACATGGTAATAACAAGATTACAAAAGCTGAAATCATAAAATAATATATCCTATAAAATTAAAACTTCAAGTGTAATGCAGAAACATTTCAATGTCCAGATAATTTTTATTTTCACTCTCTTATCTCTAATGTGAATACTAATGGGAAAGTTTAGAAATACAGGCATATGCGGGACACCAACGCCATGTCCTTTCTGAACTCTTCAGCAAGATATTAAAGTATAACAAGTATGAATATTAAGTATTCTAGTTTTATAGCTCATTCTTGTTTTGCAAAACACCACTTAATGTGAACAAAACTCATTAATGAGCAAAAAAACTTTCAGTACCATAAAATAATATAATGCCACACTAGTCCATGACTTAAAAAGTGCTGTTATTAAGGTTCCATTTCCACCAAGCAGAAGGTTGGCCTGGATGATGCTAGGAAGAGTCTAGATAACCCCTATTGCTATCTAGGGGACTTCCCTGCTGGCTCAGAGGTTAAAGCATCTGCCTGGTTCGATCCCTGGGTTGGGAAGATCCTTTGGAGAAGGAAATGGCAACCCACTCCAGTACTCTTGGATAGAGAATCCCATGGAGGGAGGAGCCTGGTAGGCTACAGTCCATGGGGTCACAAAGAGTCGGACACGACTGAGTGACTTCATTTCACTTCATTGCTATCTAGACACTAGGCTTTTGAATATTGGCCAGAGGTATTATTTTGTACTTAAGGATGTCAGAATATCAGGGTTTTTTGTGTGTCCATCCTACTTTTCATGACTTTTATATACAATATTCTGTCTTGAGAGTATTCATTATACTGTTTTTATATCATTTACAACCATTATTAGTAGTAAATAAAGTCTACAAAATAACTTTTAAACAATACAATACATTTTCAAAGCCAGAAATGTGTGATCTTGTGTTTATATAACAAGAAATCAAAATAATGTAGAAATAGTTAACTAGTATTTATTGTATGAAATAATATCACAACCAATCACAGAATAACCCTCAAATATGAACCGAATCCAAAGCTAAGGGTGAGTCAGTGAGCATTCATGGTACTCTGTCTCTCCACTTCTGTGCATATTTGAACATATTTTTGGAAAGTTTTTAGAAGACATGGGGCAGAATGGTGGACACCCCAGAAAGGTGTCCACATTCTACTGTAAGAATCTATGAATATGTCAGATTACATGGCATAAAAGAATGCACATTGCTGACCACCTGATCTTGAGATGGTAGATTATCCTGGATTATCTGGCTAAGTGCAATGTCATTGCAAAGGTCCATAAGCACAACAGGGAAGCCAGAGAGTGAGAGTCAGGGAAGGAGATGTAAAGCTGGAAGGAAAGTTATAATGATTCAGTGTGAGAACAATTCGATCACACATTTCTGGCTTTGAAAATGTAGGAAGGAACCATGAGCCAAGGAATGCAGGTGGCTTCTAGAAGAGGCAAAGAAATGGATTCTGTGCTGGCACTTTCAAAGGAATGTAGCCTTCCTGACACCTTGGTTTTAGCCATTTCAGACTTTTGGTCTACAGAACTGTAAGATGATAAATTTGTGCTGTTTAAGACACAAAGTTTGTTGTCAATGTGTTATATCAATAATGGGAAACTGGGACTTTCCTGGCAGTCTAGTGGTTAAGACTATGCACTTCCAATGCAGGGGATGCACGTTCGATCCCAGATTGGGCAACTAAAAGCTTACATGTTATATGGTGTGGCCAAAAAGAAAAAAAAAGGAGGGGTACTAATACAGGGAGAAACAAGTGCCCTTTCCCTTCCCATTTGGACAGAAGTGCAGTAGGCCCCTCCAAAGATGTACATATTCTAATCATCAGAAACTGTGACTATGTTAATGTTACACAGCAAAGGGGACTTATAGTTATTTCATCAACTGACCTTGCAAAGGAGAGACTACACTAGATTATCTGGATGGGCCCACTGTCATCATAAGGGTCCTTAAAAGTGAAAGAGAGTGGCAGAGAGAGGGCAGAATCAGTTAGGTTTGAAGATGCTCTGCTGCTGGCTTTGGAGATGGAGGATGAGGTGACAAAACAAGGAATGCAGGTAGCCTCTAAAAGCTGAGAGAGAAAAGGCGGTGGATTCTCCCTTAGACCCATCAAAAGGAACATGGACCTACTGACATCTTGATTTTAGCCCAGTGAACCTCATTTCAGACTTTCTGTAAGATAATATATTTGTATTGTTTGAAGTAACCCCATTTTAGTTATATATTATAGCTGCATGAAAAAACTGATCTATGAAACTTTTTTGTTTTTGTTAAATATCTCTCTGTGCTTAGCACTGTGATGCTCACTTAGATGCCAAAATGATTTGGTCTGTGCCTTTAAGTTGCTTTCCACCAGCTCAAGGCTTACACAAGGAATGACTAGGGGGTAATAAAAGATAACAAAGTGTTTAGAGCTAAAATGAGGGGTAAAGAGGATAAATCCTCCTGGAATTCTGACCACATAAACAGACAGAAATCACAGGACCTAGCTTGCTCACAACAGAGAGTTCTGTAGGTGCAGGAGGATGGCGTTGGAGAACTGCTGACTTAGCTGGGTTATCTGTCATTGCACGGTGTGCTTCAAACCTGTTGTGTTACAGCTAAGATCCCTGGGCATCTCAAGGGAGCAAGGGGTGATGGGTGACTCTCACCTCACCACTGATGTGCTGCCATGCACCATGACAAAAATAGTCATGCTTTCCTGGCCTATGCTCATCTCTGCTTTCTCCCTGGATTAGGGAAGATGAAGAAGAAATTGTTCAAGGAGAAGAAAAGTATAGCATCTCTATGAAGCCTTCTGTCTATAGCCTGTTCCAGAGTCCCAGCACCAATGCTGTTCCTTCGGCAAGGAAGTTGGAGAAGCTATAAGCCAGAAAATCCTATGCTTTCCTGGCCTTCTTAAGAATCCCTTCCAGCCCCTAGACATCCCCAGCTAACACTGCCACACCACCTGCAGAATGAGTCTGTCCTTATGCCTTCATTCCAGCCCACTGCTCCTTATTTTCAACCTAACTGGTACTTCCGTTCACCTTCTCCAAGCCCCTGCAATTTGTTTCTGCCAATGGGAACTTAGCCATGGGAACTTGGGTGACTTCCCTTTGTTGTGCCTCTGGTTCCTAATCTGTAAAATCTGGAGGCTAACAGCACTGATCTGGTAAGTGAGGCAGCTCTGAGGATTAAATGACACATTGTAAGTAAAGTGCTTCCTCTCCATCAAAGTGTAGAAAGGTTATTAGTATCATTCGTTAGGACCAGATACTACTTGATCATAAATAGAGAGGTCAAATGTCCAGTTTGCACAGGGAAGCCCAGGTTTATACCTGCTTTCCCAGATTAGTTATTAATAGCATCCTTTTTTTTTTTTTTTTTGCTCACAAAAATGTCCCCAAATGGCACCTCAATTGTAAGGAATGAGGCAAGAAGCCAATTATTAGAATTCGGCCATCAGATCAGCATCAACAAAAAAGCTAATTTATAGTCAAATGTCTGGCTCATAGTTTCTCCATCTTCCCTGCCGAAGGAACAGCATTGGTGCTGAGACTCTGGAACAGGCCAAGGGCATAGAAACGGCTATGGACAGAAGGCTTCAGAGAGATGCTATACTTTTCTTCTTGAACAATTTCTTCTTCATCTTCCCTAATCCAGGGAGAAAGTAGGAATTAGAAAGATCCAACTATGCAGCCATTTGATTATTTCAAGCAGGCATTTTTGTCTGTCTCCCTATAAAGAACAAAGTCAAATCCTTTTGATATCGAATTGCTATGATACTTTAAAGCTCTAGAGCTGTGATTATGGTCTGAAAATAGCTCTTGACATAAAACACAGATTAAAGATTCAGGTAAGTTTAAAGATGAGTTTTCCTTATTCAGAAGGAGGCTAAAACCAGAGTTAGACCAAACAACAATTTATTATAGAGATAAGATAAGGAGCTGTATCCAGGCGTTCCTCCTTTATAATAGCTTTTCTTTTAGAATGACCTCTCTTTCAACCTTTCCATTCATGATTTTATGTGTGTGTGTGTGTGTGTGTGTGTGTGTGTGTGTGTATTCATATCTATATCATCTCTGTGCATTTATGTATTGTCAACTTTACCTCCCTGGA
The DNA here is from genome assembly GCA_917880005.1 of Nanger dama. NCBI lineage: Eukaryota > Metazoa > Chordata > Mammalia > Artiodactyla > Bovidae > Nanger > Nanger dama. The sequence goes on from CAKJTW010000060.1 coordinate 9,992,660, forward strand.
GAATTCCATGGACAGAGTATACACACACACAAGACTTTGACTCAATTTCTGCAAGAACCTGTGCCCTTCAACTCCCTCTATGACTGCACCTCTAGCTGAAGGTCTGTTAATGCTCTGACTCACCTTGTCTCCAGCCGCCTGACCACCTTTCTCTTCCACGTGAATTCTAGTCAGCTTCGCAGGCTATAGTGCTGCCTGACACTGGACATCCAACTCCAGGGAATTTTCCTGGTGAGGAGTTGGAAGGTACTAGGAGCAGGAGAGTCATAAGCCACTAGAGCCACTCCTTTCTCAAATCACATCAAGTTACTAGCTCAATTCTGTGCCACTGTGCATATGATGAAGTGACAAGAAGGCCCCTCCAGGAGCTCATGTGAGCTCGCACTCCACTCTTGTAATCAACCAACTTTTTTTTTTGAATGGCTATAAATATTTCTTCTAATTTTAGTAAAAGCCAGTTGACTTTTCCTGCCAGGCATTTTCCACTTACACTTGAGTGCATTTCTGCATATAATCTTTAACCATCTAGTTGGTTAAGAAAGAAGAAAAGAAGACATAAGTGTGAAGCCCTCCAGAGGGAAAAAGCAACCCACTCCAGTATTCTTGCCTGGAAAATCCCATGGATGGAGGTCCCTGGTGTCGCAAAGAGTCAGACATGACTGAGCAACTTCACTTCTACGGAGGAGTAAAACAGTAAAAAAAGAAAGAAAGAAAAGAAAAGCAGCAGACTCAGTAACTGTAACATTGCTCACCATTAGGAGCTGTTCTGACTTTATTATCCATTACTAATGTAGCCCATCATTTTTGCTGCAGTTTTTCATTAGTAAGCCTGTCTACAGTGTACCGTACATAATAGCAACACTTTACTCACTCTAGGACATGGCAATCAAATGTGAATCATGATGCTCATAAGTAAATGCCAGTAACTTGTGGTCATTTAATACTGGTGGGAGGGGAGTTCAGGATGGGGAAAACATGTACACCCATGGCTGATTCATGTCAACGTATGGTAAAAACACTACAATATTGTAAAGTAATTAGCCTCCAATTAAAATAAATAAATTAATAAAAAATACTAGAATATTAAACAAGTTCTCATTGTTACTTAGTATCATAATTCAAAACAAAATCAGTTCAGTTCAGTTCAGTCACTCAGTTGTGTCCGACTCTTTGCGACCCCATGAATCACATCACGCCAGGCCTCCCTGTCCATCACCAACTCCTGCAGTTCACTCAGACTCGCATCCATCGAGTCAGTGATGCCATCTAGCCATCTCATCTTCAGTCGTCCCCTTCTCCTCCTGCTCCAGATCCCTCCCAGCATCAAAGTATTTTCCAATGAGTCAACTCTCCGCATGAGGTGGCCAAAGTACTGGAGTTTCAGCTTTAGCATCATTCCTTCCAAAGAAGTCCCAGGACTGATCTCCTCCAGAATGGACTGGCTGGATCAAAACAAAGTATGTGATTATAAAAATAAACATTGATATTAATTGCAAAACCCTTCCACAATATATAGGCTGCAAAGCTCTTCCACTAGATATTCTCAGCATAACTCTTATTTTTAAAAACTCTGGATTCGCATACATATTCCCACGTTCTTCCTGGAAATGAATCCTGTTGATAGATAATTCATGGAAGTTGTATTGTCATCTGACTACCAAATGTCACCAGTTCATATTAAATGCAAAGATCAGTAAGAATTAATTTTTAAAATGTAAAGAAAAAATACTTCCATTACAATAACATAGAATAAGACAAATTTCCAATTACAATATTTCTACGCAACTGCCTCCCTGGTAATGAAAATAATGCTGCCTTTCAGGTGTTATGAGCAATACATGAGATCATGTGTATCAACTGTTTTACACAGGTGCTTGAGTAGATATTCAAGAGAAATAGTACTTATATTATTATGAAACCCCAGTGCTCCCACTTTTCTAGCCTTCTAAGCATCATCTTTGAGGTGGGAGGGGGCTTTGGCATTGGGAGATCATGTACACCTGTGGCTGATTCATGTCAACGTATGGCAAAACAAATAGAGTATTGTAAGGTAGAATAAAGTATTAAAAAAATAACTTGAGAACTCATCCTGGGTAACACAGAGTCCTCCTGTGTATTTCAAATCATTCCTGGGGAGTATAAATCTATCTCCTGAGCCAACTAAAAATTGGCACTTGCCATCTGCCTCTACAAGGACTTATTGACAAACCACTGCAACCACAGGCTGCAACACCCACTAAAAAGAGTTCAAGGTGGTGATAAGGAATGGGGCTGTCTGTGCACTGGAAAAAACTGGCAGACCAGGTCTTTAGACAGTTGGATATTTTCAGGAGATGATTTTATGAGTCCAATTCTTGCATTTCCCCATATCTAGAAAAGCACTAAGATCATTAACGGTGATGTCTGCTCCTCATGACTATCAGCAAGCCTCTGCCAAAATGTGTGCTTGACTACACATACTCCTCATCTTCACTAAAACCATATGTAACACTGACCTTACCCCCTGCCTCTTTGGAGCAGTTTCTAAGACCTACCTGAAATGCTATCTCCCGGGCGACAATCATTTTGCCTCAAATAAAATTTAACTCACAATTCTCACGTTGTTGTGCATTTTGTTTTTCTCAATAGACACCTGTTTTTTCCTTGTGACACTTGGCTCTAAACTAATGCCTGTGAATTCTCTAATTCACTCTAATCTTGGTCCATCTCTACTTACCACTAAGGCATACCACTCCAGTTCTCAAAAACCTCTTTCTGAATATAGAAACAGAGCCCCTTCCTCCCCACTCCAAGGAAGTACAACACAAGAGGCTGTGGTGGTTAACACATTGTGCTGGAAACATGATTACAGTGCAGGAAAGGAAAATTGAGTTCAGTATCAGACATCATTGCTCCCCAAATGCTTAGGACACACTCCAATATGGAAAGTCTGTAGCAGATCAGCTGCCTGCGTTTCTTCTCCTGTCACCTCTCTCTTTCCAGTTTCAAGGTTCTTCAGCGTTTGCCCAGAGCATGCCAGATGAAAGGGAACATCCCTAGATATCCAGGAGGGACTGGGTTCCCATCCCTCCATCCTCACCCCACCAAAAGTAAATTTTTACATTATTAAAATGTTAGCATTCCTCTCAGAATTATTTACACTTATATTACTTCCAAAATCAGAGAACAAAGAATAAGTACTTAGCTTACTTCTGCATGTCAATAAAGCTCAGGACTAATCCCTTGCAGAACAAAGAGAAAGACTACCTATTCCCAAAGTGCATTCCCACTTTCACTCTTCCAACCCTAGGAAGGAAATTTTCTGCAACTTGAAAAAAGCAGTTTTGTCCCTGCTGCTAGTCATCAAGGAATCAGAAATATTGGGTTTCAGTTTTGGACCACCTAGATACAACATGACTAACAATAATAAAGTCTTGGCAAATTATTTTAGTAAATAAATTTTTAAAAATCATTTCAAATTAGCACATTAACTGTTTCTATGCAAACATGAAGCTGCCAACTTTCAATTAGAAAGCAGTTGGTTTCTAGGTAAGTCAACAATTACCCTGCAGATTTGTTGGAGAAATTTTGCATAGTTTAGGTCCTACACAGATAAACTGCAGCCTAGACTGCACTCGAATCATCCCCACCCATCAATCAAATTAATGAGTTTTTGCCAAACTGTAAAGACAGGCTTTCTTACTAATATTAAACAATCCAGAGTGGTCATATTTAGATGCGGTCACAGAATTCTCTAGTAGACAAAGTTCTCATATATTCTTAAGCTTAGCCTGCTGTTTTGTAAGAAAAAAAATCAGGTTTTACACAGCTCCTGTGTCAAGGTGTATGGATATATTTTTCTTAAATAGCAAAATTCTTAGGACGGTATTGGTTTGGCTAAATATATCTGTTTGGATTGATATCACTTGGGTATAGATATTTAATGCTAACATTTAAAAAAACATACACAAATAAACAATTGAAGGCTGGTATGATGGTTCAACATGGTAATTAGGACCTTAACACCTTCTAGCAATCTGTTCTACCACCCCCAGAGGGTCGTTGTTGCTGTTTAGTTACTCAGTCCTCTCTGACACTCTGTGACCCCATGTACTGTAGTCCTCCAGGCTCTTCTGTCCATGGCATTTGCCAGGCAAGAATATTGGAGTGGGTTGCCATACCTCCCCCAGGGGATCTTCCAGACTCAAGGATCAAATCCACATATCCTGTGTCTCCTGCATTGGCAGGCGGGTTCTTTACCACTGCACCACCAGGTAACTTTAGTCTCTATGATCCAAGATGACTGTAGGAACACAATCAAGGTAAGGCAGAATAAGGGGATTCATCTTGCCTCTTAAAGAGATTTTTCAGAACCCCCAAATGACACTTCCACTCTCATTGACCAGGATTCAGTCAGATGGTCACATGTAGCAGTTTAGTAATGATCATCTTGATTCTGGGAGATAATGTGCAGAAATCAAAAAAAAAGAGAGAGAGAGAGAGCGAGCTTCTTAGACTAAGCAGCAAGCAATGGCGAGCAGACACCAAGAGGCTACTAGCAAAATCTGTGGCAGTAGCTTTTGCTTGTTTGAGGTCTGTTTTAAGAATTCTGGGGACAACTTTATCTTCACAAAGAATGACAGCCACTTCTATTCCCGGAGACTCTAGAATTTAGGGGAATAACATGTCCATATGAGGTCTGGTTTCTTGGTAGATTACACTGCACCTACAAGAACCCTGAGCTTAAAGCTTAGCCACATTGGCGATGTGGAATGAGACAGGACTGCATATTTTTAGCTGACCTGAGGAGCAGTCTTGCCAGGAGTCTATTTGTGGGAAGGACTGAGGAGATTCCTGGCAGCAAATTCACCTTAAGAAAGAAGTGATTCATTTGTTGTTTCCATTTATTCACTTATTCAACAAATATTGATGGAGTATACACTGTATGTCAGTCACAAAACATACACATTGGTGAACAATAGCAATGACAAATATGGTGCCTGTATACACATCTTCGATCAAATGGGATACATAGCTATTTTAGAAAGTAAATAATTAATAAGATAACTAAATACATAGTTGTAAATAGTGTTAGATGCCATGGAAAAAATAAATAGGACCCTGTAATATACGAGAAAAATAAGCACGTACTCATCACAGTGAAAATAAGGTGACAAGAGAAGGTGTTTATCACAAGGATGTGGCTTGCTTGCACTGGTGAAAAATTGAAACCAACTTAGATGACTATCACTCTTGTAATTGATAAATATAATTTGATTGATGACTGTAGCAGTCAAGCTGAATGAATTAGATTTCTATGCATCCACATGGGGAGAGGTAAAAGAAATGTTACATTAAAAAATAAAGAAAATCACATACAGTATTTTCTCACAAAACAGGCCTATAGATTGTCCATGTACATATATTTTTTAAATTTATATTTATACATATACACACACTGATGTCTTTGCCTTTGGGGAGAGGTAAAAAGAATACAACCGGGAATGAAATACAAAAGTGGCTTCACCTGAATCTTCACATATTTTATATTGATAATATAGTTTCTAATTGTTTTAAGTCTCTTCTACATCATTAATTTGGGTAATGGGAACAAAGGTGTTTGCTGCTTTATTATTATTATATTCCATATTATTCCTTTCTCTCTTATTTGCTCTCCTTTTTCAATCTTTCATTATTTTAATTCTCAAAAAAAATAAGTGATAAATTTAACTTTTTCTCCCACCCAGAAGAAAGGAAACTACTGCTAATATTTTCCCTTGGAGACATACATTTCTGTTCTGCCACTGACTGCATTTATGTCACAAAGCATAAATGACAATTAAATTCACAAACACACACATACACTCAAACACATTTTTACAAATCAGGCTAAGCTGCAATAGGAGCATTGGTCTTGCTACAATAAAGATTATTACCTCATAATGCCTCTAAATTCAGTATCTTTTGATATCTCAGACATTTGCTGAGTTTAAAAAGAACACATACAATGTATGACTAAGCAGAACTGACCTTCAGGAAGCATCAAACAAAGTATTTCCTCTGCTTTGAAGTTGTAAAAGGATTTCAGTTTTGACAAAGTATAGGGTAAATCATGCTACACAGGTAAAAGAAACCAGTGGTCAAGTTTTTCCTCCCAATTAATGCATAAAGATTTAGAACATATGGTATAATGTCTCATTAAAAAATGTTCATTAGGTTACAGACATTTCATATTTTGATTAGACAAAATTACTATGAAAAAATGAAGATGCCATCAAAACCCCCATGAAAACAGTAGCTATAATTTATTGACTCTCTACTCTTAGGGATTTGGGGGTGATAGCCTTTCCCTCCTTTAAATACACTGTGGGTTCATGACTAATTGAGAAATAAATGAAGATACCATATAGATGGGGATCAAAATGCCAGCTTCATACTATTATGCTTGAATTGAATAAGTTGATTTGGTCTGTGATCACAGCTGGGCTTCACAGAGAAGACTTCTGAAGTGGATAGAGCTACCCAATCCCAGGCAGTACTTGGCACACTCTGAGGATAGGTGGCCCTGAAAGAGCGAACACAAGATGCATAGAGGTGAGCTTGGTCAGATTCTTCACTCAAGGTCAGTAACAAGGTCACTTCTCTTTCAAGACTGAGTGAGAGAGACAGAAATGTTCTTCATGTTACTTCCAAGAAGGATAAGAAGATGGTATTCCTTACTCTGTGGACCAACCTAAGGACAGTGGAAGGAGAACATGGTTCCTGCTTCACCTATTAAATGTGCACAGGATGAAACATTTTATATATATTTTCCATGTTTTTCACAACAGCCCTCACAAACTCAGCATAATAGGATTTACAAAAAAACAAAGTGAGACTCGGAGAATTTAAGCAGCTTGCCCAGTACTCACATTCTTGTTAGATGGTTGAGTTACAGCTCAAACCTTGGTCTGTATGAATCCAAAGCCCATACATTTTCTACTATCCCCACTTCATACCAATGAGATCACCTCATTTCTCCTGAAAATAATTATAGTGATGCAGACAGGGCATACAAATATAATTAGTCCTTGAAATGGCAATCCACTCCAGTACTATTGGCTGGAAAATCCCATGGACAGAGGAGCCTGGTAGACTACAGTCTATGGGGTCGCAAAGAGTTGGACACGACTGAGTGACTTTACTTCACTTTAAGTTTCTTAGATAATTGGTGCTTGTCAATCACATGCATTTGATTCTGTATTAGATTAGGACAAATAGGATATCTCTTCACAAAAATGTATTAATTTCAAGTTAATTCACCTTTTAATGCTGAGAGGTGAAGTCCTGTTCTGCCTTGGGTGTGTACACACAGTACCTATT